>CM033751.1:22479792-24879792 GCA_019671005.1 Hibiscus mutabilis
ATATCTAAACTGATAAAATTACAGATAACAATAAAACAAATTCATCTGTGTTTAGGGTGATTGAAAATTATGTCAAAAAATGACGTTTTCTTTGACAACAATTTAAAATAATTGAAAATCTTAATTTTGATAAAATAAATAAGGTAAAATAAAAAAATTTTTTTTGACTTTACATTAGCACCGAAGTAACACATTATTCGACAGTTACTAAATCACTAATTCAATGAAATTGAACCCAACAAAATTTTCGGTGAAAAAGCGGATGATAGATGATGTTCATCCTAGAAAATACGAGCTCAAATCGATTTGTCTATATGGTATATATTTATTGTCAAATGGTTAAAAATATCTATGAATATTTACTACCTTGTAATCACCTTTAGACTATTTTAAAAAAATAATTCAATGAAATTGATATACAAATTAAAATTTATTTTATAAAATTAAATATTTAGTGATGAAATCGATATACAAACTAAAGTTCCATGACTATTAGATAGTTTACCCATAAACTAATAGTAACAACTAACGAAACACGAGACAGAATCTAGCTGTCCGAAGGAAGCTATATCTTTGTCCAGTTTTACCCCCCCAAAAAAAGGGTTCAATTAAGTTCTCTTCCTTTTATGACCAGTTGAAGATTAAAAATTTAGGTTATTTTACCCAAAATCCCCAACCTCCAACAACAATTTTCCTCAACCAGATCTAAATCTTTCAATTTTCTCTTCTCTTTCCTCATCTAATCTTTGCCAGCAAATTCTGTCGAAGATGAGTGAAGTTTTCGAAGGGTATGAACGACAGTACTGCGAACTCTCCGCCAGTCTTTCCCGGAAATGCAATTCTGCTTCTGTTATTCATGATTCAGGTATTTATTTTCGTTCAATGGATCGATCCATTTCACACACACACACAAACCAAAAAAAAGAGGCAGTTTTTTTTTAATATAATTCTTTATGGCGTGATAACCCTTTTGCAGAGCAGAAGAACCAGAAGCTTTCCGAGATAAGTTCTGGGATTGATGAGGCTGATGTCATGGTACTATGTTGTCTATTTGTTTTGATTTTTGTTTTTCTGGGTTGTTGTTTGATGTTGATTTGGGTTTTGTTTTTTTATTGGTAGATTCGGAAAATGGACCTGGAAGCAAGGAGTTTGCAACCAGGGGTTAAGGCAACTCTTCTTGCTAAATTAAGGGAATATAAAGCTGATCTTAATAAATTGAAGAAGGAATTCAAGAGGATTTCTTCACCCAACGCTCACGATGAGTTGTTAGAATCGGGAATGGCTGATGTGAAATCGGTAATTTTTGGGTCTTTAATCAGATTCCCTCCCTTTTTGTTTCGTTAGATCACTTGTTTTAGGATGTTTGAGGAATGATCATTTGTTTTATTACTATATAAATGCATATATACTTACCATTCTTGTTGCATCATGACTACTGCTATCGGATTCAGGTGAGTGTGTGATATGATTATTTGTCCGGCATGGGTATGTTTAATTCTTTAGTAAGTTTTTCTTTCCATCTATTTGGAGGGTCTTTGAAGGGTTATATTCCCATTCTCATATCGTATCCGGAAATGAAGAGTTGAAGTAGTGTAGCTTAATGATTCTATGGTAATTCTAGGTTGGGGGGAGAAAGGGTGAGCCTTGGTGTAATTATAAGGTTGTTTCATGTTTCGCTATGATTTTGAAGGGCTGCTGTTTTTAGTAAGTTTTGGGTATTGGAAGTCGATAGACAAATTTGTTTATAGTTTGGAATTAGGAATTAGGAAAATTGTTCGTACCTTATCATTTCAAAGTGTTTTCACTTTATCCGTGCCTGTTGTATTTGTTACTTTGCTCGGATGTTGAGTATTGAAATGGTAGTGTTTCAACATGGATATATTCATTTGTTTTCCCTTTTCCATGTGTTTGGAGGATCATATCTCCCTACACATGTTCAAATATATATTGGATCCGAGTATCAAACACGGTGCTTTAATAAAAACAAAGAATTAGAGCAACATAGTCTCTGTTCTTACTTTTGGTTGTCTGATGTTTGTCAAAAGCTTCATTATCACCTGTGATGACTGCTAAACATATTTTATGTTTATATATACATATCAAACAAACAAACAAACCCGCAACAACAAGACAACTCCACTGTGTGGGGCTTGACTTGGTAACTCAAAGTTGTGGAACCTCCTTATGATTAAACCAAGGTCTTATTGGTATGCATGCTTGTTATTAACTATTAAGCAACTTGGTGAAGATTTTTGTACTGAATCATGACCGATGGTGCAGGTTTCCGCCGAGCAAAGGGATCGATTAACAATGTCGGTGGAGACTAAATCAGTCAAGTGACAGAATTAAGGAGAGTAGAAGAACTGTTCTTGAAACAGAAGAGCTCGGTATCTCTATCCTTGAAGATTTGCATCAGCAGAGACAAACTCTCCTGCATGCCCATAACAAGGTCTTATTTGTCATTGAAATCCATGTTCTTATTTCTCCAACTTAAATTCGATAACATATCGTTCTTTATCACTGAATCTTGATTTCTCTCTACTATCTTCTTTGGGTTGGTGACATTTTTAGCTAATTTCACGTACATACTTGTTCTTATTTCTCCAACTTAACTTCGATAACATATCGTTCTTTATCACTGAATCTTGATTTCTCTCTACTATCTTCTTTGGGTTGGTGACATTTTTAGCTAATTTCTCATGCATAATGGAGTTCTCATAGAGATGCAATGCATTGGGGTTGGTGGGTTTTTGCTCGTCCCACTCTCAACCCAACATTCAAATATTTCACCCGATACCTATTCTGAACTTAAACTTTAACTTGAGCTCTAGGATCTAAATCTGACCCTGAAAAAAGTACACCCTGAACCAATTAAACCAAATGCATGTGATAAAGTCTAGTAAAATCTTCGATGGCATAGTGTTCTTTTATCAATGTCTTGATTTGTCTCTAGCCTCTTTTGTGTTATTTGGGACATGTTTGATCTTCTCATGCGTAATGTCTATTAAAAACTAAAAATCCTACTTAAAATAAAAAAATAGTAATTATAAGTAGTCGGAGGTGGGCCTCCTTCCTCTAAGGACTATTAGGGAGTTTGGTGTGTAGACCCTGCAGTCCGACAAGCTGGCTTAGGTCAACGACCTGCTCCTCGACATGTGAGTTCTGCCTACTTGAAGAAGTCCTGAAAGCTGGAGGGGTTCGAGTTGAAATCTGTGTGATTCGAGTCATTTTATCAACTCTCTCTCTCTCTCTCTCTCTCAACAAGTTATATTTTTTCACATGTTCTTTTTCAGCTTTATGATGTGGATAGCACCATTGACAAGAGCAAGAAAGTTTTAACAACCATGTCACGAAGGATTACCAAGAACAAATGGATCGCTGGCTCAGTAATCGTTGCTCTCGTCCTCGCAATCATCTTAATCCTTTATTACAAGATTTCACATTGCTGATGAAATCTTTCGAACCCATTATTCTGCAATTTGTATATGTTCATCCAACATTCGATACTCCCATCGTCTTTATGTACTGTTTTTGACCTTTGAACTGATTATTTGTTATGTATATGTTCTCATTACGTTTGTGTTTGTTTTATGTAAATACATCAGCTGAAACTATTGGTTACATCTTTATCCGTGGTTGATTCAAGTATGTTTAATTTTTTTCTTTTAAATATTTTCACAACTTAAAAATGATTTTATTCTTAGGAAAGAACTTCACTTGCACTAGTGTAAAACTAACTGAGAATTCACTTTATGGACAAAAAGAAATCAACTTAAAATATATATTTTCTAAAAATAAATCGATTGATGGACTTGAAACAAAAATTAAGTCAATTCAATTAATGGGATAACGTTTTTAAGTAAGATTAGGGGTTTTAATTTTAACAATTATAAATTGTGAAAATTAGATTCAAAGGTGGCCACATATTGAATTTCTTTAAAAATTTAATTTAAATTAATTGACAAATGAATAAGATATTGATGATTAAAAAATCAAAAAGTATACCGATTCAAAGGTTATTTTTTATGGGAAAAAAATTAAGCCTAATGCATGCATATTTGTATTCTTATGATTTTTAGAAATAAATTAAAAATTAAAAAATCTTTTAAAAAGTCAAAAGTCAGAACATGTCGGACTCCATAAAGAAAACCTCAAACAACGCGAACTGTAAACACAGTTAGAAAGATCTAATTTTGTTTTGACCCTCTATTCCGCTCAAATTGTGAAATTTAATATTTTTATTTTAGTTTAACATAATTTGATCCCCTATTTTTATAATTTTATTAGTATATCAAGTTCATAACAATATTAGTTGTTACAGTAAAAATGAAGATATATTTTAAGGAAAAAACTTTGATACATGGGTAGTATAAATCTTTAGTTTACACGTGTCTTTTAGTTTTAGGGTTAAGGTTTTAGTTTAGGGTTTAAGGTTTAGGGGTTTAGGTTGTAGGGTTTAAAATTTAAGGTTAGTGTTTAGAATTTAGTGACAAGATTTAAGGTTTAGGGTTTAGTTTTTTAGGGTTAGAGTTAGGAATTTAGAATTTGGGTTTTTTAAATAGGGTTAGTAAAATTAATTTTATACATTTGAGTTTTTATATTTTAATACCATTTTAAGCATTTGACTTACATGTAACTTTATTATTAGTCAAACATAATTAACTGAATATATACATGATCAGGGATAGATCGAAGGGTACTAAAGGGTAGTTACACCCTCTAAAAATTTTAAATTCTCATATATTTTATAATTTTTTATATTTTATATTGATAATCAAATTCGGCACTATTGAATTTTTAAATTTTCAAATTGTTTTATTAATTATAAAGCCTGTACTCCTAACTAAAATTTTACGTCTATCCATATAATGACCTTTTTCTATGTGATCAAATAACGGATAAATACATTTATTATATTAACAGCAGCAGTTCTTTGTTGAACCTAATAATAACATCATAAAAGTGAAAGAACTGAGTTATGTGAAAATTAAAGTATAAAGATCAAATTACAAAGTTTAGTATAGTACAGGGACTAAAACACAAAAATAATCTTAAAAAAGATTGTAAATAAGCCGACGCCAAACGCGGCTCACGCGCTCACACACCGACAGCCTCTCTTTTGAAGTAGTATATGTCTCCTACAATTTATATCCCAATTGTATTTCATTTGTGTGATCTCTATGAAATCCAATAAATGTAAATAAATATAATAATAACAAAATAAATATTTTGCACTTCATCAACAACAAAGCAACAGATCTTTGACTATGAGCTCAGACGCAAACGGCGGAGCGTCGCCGGCGCAGGGATCGAGTGGGAAAGCCAGCTCGACATCGGCGGTGGACAAGGAAAAGGAGAAGGCCAGAGTGAGCAGGACATCCCAGATCCTATGGCACGCTCATCAGAACGATGCCGGTGCTGTCCGTAAGCTTCTCGAGGAAGATCGGTCTCTGGTTCACGCTAGGGACTATGATAACCGTACGCCTCTCCACGTCGCTTCACTCCACGGTTGGATCGACGTCGCCAAGTGCCTTATCGATTATGGCGCCGATGTCAACGCCCAAGATCGATGGAAGAATACGGTGCCAATTCAGCTTTTACTTCTTTTGGCTTTTACTTCTTGTCTCATTTTGCTCTAATTCTTAGGCTTTTACTGTTTTTCGCAGTTTTTTGGGATTTAACTTTAAGTTTGTTTTCCTTTCCGGTAATTGTAGCCTTTAGCTGGCGCAGAAGGAGCTAAGAAGCGTGACATGATTGAGCTATTGAAATCGAATGGTGGATTATCTTACGTAAGTTCAGCTTCTTCTTTTTTTCTACTTTGCAGTTTTTCATTTCTTGTGGGTTTTGTTAGCTATTTTCTTTCAATATTTAGGGTTAGTTTAGAGTTAATTTTGAAAAGTGTTTTTGGATTATTTGGTATAAATTTTAAAGGATTAATGTTGTTGTAAAACAATATTCTTAGAAGATAACTGATTCTAAACACAATGTTGTAAGTTTAAAAAAAAATTTAAATGGTCAACAACTTCTAAAATAAGTGTTTAAAAATTTTCAATTAACACATTTCCTCCCTTAGATTGTGGTGTTTAAAAAAATACATTTAAATGATATTTAAATTCTCTAATATTATAAGGGTAAAACTTTGATACACAGGCTGTATAAAATTAATTTTACACTAGCCTGTGTATTTACACTATAAAAACCTAAATTCTAAATTCTTAACCCTAATCCTAAAAAACTAAACATTAAACCCTATGCACTAAATTCTAAACGATAACCTTAAATTTTAAACCATACAACCTAAACCCATAATCCCTAAACCTTAAACTAAAACCCTAACCCCTAAAACTAAAATGCACGTATAAACTAAAGTTTACACGGCATGTGTATCAAAGTTTTTCTCATATTATAATATGTGAAATATATTAACTTAAATTAGGATAAAAGTATAATACTAATATTATTTTATTAAAAAACAATAAATTTGTAATGATTGAACGAGTTTCACGCAAATATATAAAATTTAAAATAATTTTTATCTTAACAATTGGCATGATATGATATAAAATTTTCAAACCCACAAATAATTTGTTAATTATATAATTATGTCTTGATAAAAAAATCATAATTTATAAATTGTAAAATAAGCATACTACTATAGGAAAACAAATGAATATAAAATTTACTCTCTCTATCTCACTCAATATGTCACTTTTGTGTTTTGAAATTGTCTCACTTAAAATGTCTCATTGAAAAAATCAACAACTTTTATAAAGCACATCTCCCTTTATACATTTTTTTTTAGTTTCCCAACAAAACAAAATTTAACTTTTTAAGGATAAAATTGGCGTTTCAATTACTTTACATCATCTTTCTTACACATTTTTACACAAATTTTTTCTTTCTAAAACTGTGTGAAAAGTCAACAATGGACAAAATAAATGGGATGGAGGGAGTATAATTTTAGCTCCAAAAGCACTTTTCAAATGCAAAAGATGAAATATTTAGCTTTTGCATTTAAGTTAAAAAGTACTTTTCAAATGTATTTTTTTCCTCAAAAAGTGATCTATTTAACATTGCTTTTGGGCCAAAAAGCTTATGGTTCTAAAAGTGTTTTTTCTCCCCGAAATACAAAAACAACGCTAAACGGAACTTAAGTATAACTTTAGAGTTCTTAAAATGTTTGTTCTCTAAATTGCATTCCTTCATTGTAATGAGACTTGATGAATGATTAGTTCCAGCGATACCACTTTGAATTATATTTGGTCATAATATTATGCATTACTCTAACGGTATTAAGCATATACTTCTTATTTAGTACATTTTATACTTTTCATACTTGGTTGTTTGTCTAAGGAAGGAATCAAGCTTTTAGATATGGGGCCTTACTCGAAATTGTGGATGTCCTTTTAACTTTCCAATAATGTTCCCTATTTTTCTATTAATCCATCGTTAAGAATTATTTTGTTTGAATGCTTAGAAATACATCCTTGGTGTCATTCGCGTGAAGTTTTTGATGTTGTCAATCATTGGGTGTTTGTTTAGAATATTATATACTTTTATATGTGTTTCCATATGCATACTCGATGTTTACAGTAACTCACGAACAATTTTCTTAAAATGTGAATGCACACTGATTTTGGCTCTCAGTTCTTCATTATCCCTTGTGATCTGATTTTAATGGAGCTAGTTTAACAGGTTACAGGTTTAATTGATGGAAACACTTTTAGACCTTGTTAGTTTTTCATTGTAACTGCTATTATGGGCTGAAAGTTAAAGTTTTCATTGTTCCAGGGTCAAAATGGAAGCCATTTTGAACCAAAGCCAGTTCCGCCCCCTCTACCAAACAAGTGTGACTGGGAAATTGACCCTTCTGAGCTGGACTTTTCTAATTCAAACATCATAGGGAAGGTATTCTTTCAGCTTCTTAATGTTACTTACTTGCAGAGCAGAGCTTGCTTATAGACTGTTTTAAGTGCAAAACCATATTGAGAAAATTTCTTGCTTCATTAGCATGGTGTATCTTGATTTTAGGCTTTGCTTGGTACGAAGATGAAAAAGGAGAGGCCTAAAATATTTTTTATCCAATGTTTAGGTTTCATAACCACCTTCCAACTTGCTTAACCATAAATTAAAACTTTTTTCTTCCACCCTTCAGTCGTCCTAACCTAGCAAAGCCTTAATTCACTTGTCATAACTAGGATCTAGTGTTTTCTATCGTTTTGTCAAGAGTGCATGTGATTGTTAGTCCAACCAGAGAATGCTTGTTACGGGTGTAGATGTCTGGTGTTTTCCTAAAGAATATAATAAAGAATCTCTTATGACTAGAATATTGAGAACCAGCTCTCGTAATCATTTGATGAAATGAAGATCTAATCCGTCTGAATTTGCCATCATCATGGGCAATTACATGAACACTGCCCCAAATCAGGACATGCTCCTTAGAAGTATGATCCCATGTATACATCTTTTTCTGGTTATTAGAAAGGTTGAGCATTAGTAAATTGGTAATTGAGAATATGTTTCTTTGGGCTAATCTAAGCTTAAATTAGCTGTCAAATGTCTACAAGGGTTTTAGTAGTCAATGTGTCTTGTTGACGTGTAAGTTCCATCCGTCAGCTTGGAACTTGAATTTATATATGAGCTGCTTGTATTCTGGTTGTCAGCAATTGCTAGTGTAGCGACTATTTTTCCGAGCCGCTATAGAAATTAAAAAAATCGTATTGGGGGTGTTTCCTGCTTTTATTAAAAGATTATTTAAAAAGGGAGATTTTAAGAAAACTCGTATTTATTTTTTAAAAATATAGAGTCGCCACTGGTCATTCAAAAAGGGTAGACCGGACATCGAAAATAAAAACCAGAGATTCTAAGTTCAGGAGTCGATTACGGATGGGAAAGGGTTAGCGCCCCACATCGCCCAAAATTGGTACCTAATGGGTTCATATTGTAATTATTAAGGAAAATACAAAATTTGATTTAATTTAATAATTAATTCATAAAATGCGTTATTCGAATATTAAATTTACCTCGATATTTACGGTACCAAAGGAGATGACACTCAGAGACCAAGATGACACTCTCACTAGAATATCGAAATAAAGGCCTAATACTATATGCATCATAATAAATGCACGGACATGACATTAATTCGAATGCATAAAAAACTCAATTTGCGGTACCAAAAGAGATGATACCCGGAGATCAGGATGACACTCATAATCGAATACCGAGACTCTAAAAACTAGATCTAACATAAGATACCTGATATATTTATTTAAAAACATACCAATATTAAATAAAGGCTTAAACCAAAAAAACCCTCAAACTATGCCTTTTTTCTGCTTTTGGCCCTTAAACTATGATTTGGGCAAAATACGCCCTTGAACTATCATTTTGGCCACTTTAAGCCCCTAAACTATTATTTGGGCAAAATAAGCCCTTAAACTATCATTTTTGGTCACTTTAAGTCCATGGTTACAAAAATATCATTTTATAGGCTTTTCTAATATATATAAATATTTATGTTCTTTTTAAATTTTAAAATATCATAAATCAAAATAAGCCCTTAAACTATCATTTCTGGTCATTTTAAGTTCGATATTATTTAAGTCAAAAGAAAATTATTTCGACTAATAAGATGTTGACACTCACAAAGATATTTTGACCAATTAATAGTTTTGGGCAGTGGTGTTCAAAAATACCCGACCCAACTGACCCGACCCGATTATCCGAACATAAATAACCTGGTATTTACCCAAAAAAAAATTTACCCGGACCGTCACTTCTCGGGTCGGGCTCGAGTCACAAAATTAAGAATTTTCAGATACCCGATTACAATCGGGTACTCGGATATATTTAAAATTAATATTTTTTATATTTAATATACATATTTTTATATTAAACTAATAAAAATATAAGATTTTTTATATTTTATATTTAATAAATACATATTTTTATATTAAACTAATAAATACATGTTTTTTATATTTTTAAATTAAAAAATATTTTATATTTAAAAATATATATTTTTATATACGGGTACCCAAATACCCGAATTTTCAGGTACCCGCAAAAATCGAGTCGGGACACGGGCTACATTTTCTACTACCCGAAGATCCGGGTACCCGGTACTTCAGGTACCCGAATACCTGGGTACCCGAATTTGAACACCCCTAGTTTTGGGGACTAAAAGAAGAAAAATGATATAGTTTAGGTACTTATTTTGACCAAAAAATAGTTTAGGGACTTCAAGTGACCAAAAATGATAGTTTAAGGGCCTATTTTGCCCAAAAAATGATGGTTTAAGGGCCTATTTTGCCCAAATCATAGTTTAAGGGACAAAAGCAGAAAAAGGCATAGTTTGAGGGCTGTTTTTTTGGTTTAAGCCTTAAATAAATACTAAACTATCTAATACCCTATATCTAAGCTAATAATAAAATAAATGCAAAGATAAAGATCAAATTTTACCCCCACTTGAAGCTCGGATGAAACCGACCTTCATCAAGATCTTCGTATCATCTCGTCATGGCCCAAAAAATCAACTCGGTCAGACCACAAAAAGATCTCCGATCGAATGCTGGATCGAACCAGCTGGGGCCGAGAGCGCTACTCTCTTTGGCTGCCTTGACCCCAATTACTTGGCCGAATTCCCCCACATGCCCCTCAACCGGCTATTTATAGCCAAAGTTGAGGGCGGGGGTGACGTGGATGAATGCCATCTACTTATTTTCCTTTTTTTGTTTTCTTACTTTTTTTCTTTTTAATTATTATTTATTTTTTGCTTTTTATTTTAATTATATATTATTTTTAATCTTTTTTTGACTTTTTATTGATTTTATATTAATAATATTACTATTAAAATAATGCTAATAATAATAAAACTCAGACAAAAATGAGTGATTACAGCTGCCCCTCTTTGAATGTTCTTGTGAAACGAGAACAAAGCAAAGATCATTAGCACTCATTTTTGTCCTACTTCCTGTCCTTGGCTTTGGAATCATGGGTTCTTTTGGAACTTTTCGCTCTTCCTCGTTCAACTCTTCAAGCATCAAAATGGAGGATCCGTTGGGGAAGACAAAATCTTGAAATCAGAAATTCGAGGTCACAAGTTCTTCCTATATAAAATTGCTCTCTCTTTTTCTGACCAGTTCTTTGGAAAAGCAAATTTTCCCTATATACAATTTTAACTTGTCCTCGGTAAAGTCTTTGGGCTATAAGTCCTTCCTATATAGAATTTTTCGCCTTCAATTATCAACACTGCGGGTTCTCCCTATACAGAACCTTTTGTGTCTTGGATTCTTCAAACTGAGAGTTCTCTCTATATAGAACTTCTAGTCTTGAAATCCTGAAGCCTGAGTTCCTCTTATATAAAACTCTTTGCTTCAAAGTCTTTTGAGCTACAGGTTCTTCCTATATAGAACCTTTCGCTTAGAGTCATGAATTCTTCTTATATGGAACCTCTTACTCTAGAATCTTAGGACTACTAATTCTTCCTATATAAAACTTTCATCTTGGAAATTTGGAAGACGTGTGCTCTTCCTACATAGAACCTTTATCTTCAAATGCATCTCCCCATTTTCTAATGGCTCGAGCACCAAGAATTCCCGATTCTTCCCAAAAGGCTGAAGAAATGGAAGTTCTTGAGATGATGCCCCAATTTTTTATCATCTTGGCATCAACAACAATGAAATATCATGATTGGGAGAGTACAAAAGACTTGATTCTTTGTTGGTATCTGCTTCCTCACTTGCCTGCTCGGAGATTCAGAACTTCGAGTCCTTCCTATATAGGAACGTTCACTCTTCCTCTTTTTGAAGCTTTTGAGCTACAAGTTCTTCATATATAAAACTTTTAGTTTGACCTTGGTGAATTCTTCAGGCTACAAGTTCTTCCTATAAAGAACTTCTTCGCCTTCAAGTTTTAGAGTTACAGGTTCTTCTTATATAGAATCTTTTGTTTTCTTCAGATGGATTATTCGAGTTACAAGTTCTTCCTATATAGAACTTCTCGCCTTGAAATCCTGAAGCATGAGTTTTTCTTATATAAAACTCTTCGCTTTGAAATCTTGGAGCTACGAGTTCTTCTTATATAAAACTCTTTTTTCTTCTTTTTTTTGCTTTTTCTTTTGCTTTTTTCTTTTTTTTTCTTTTCTCTATTTTCTTCTCTTTTTTCTTTTTCTTCTTTTCTCTTTCTTCTTTTTTTCTTTTCTTTTTTCTTTTTCTTATCTTTTTTTCTTTTCTCCTTCTTCTCTTTTTCTTCTTTTATTTTTTTACTTCTTTTTTTTCTTGAAATCTAGAGCGGTGAGTTTTTCCTATATAAAATTCTCTATTTTGAAGTCTTTGAGCCACATGTTCTTTCTATATAGAACTTTTCGCCTCGAAGTGTTAGAGCTATGGGTTCTCCCTATATAGAACCTCATATTCTTAAAGTAACTGGTTCTTCCTATATGGAATTGTTCACTCTGAAATGGTAGAGCGGCGGGTTCTTCCTATATAGAACATTTTGCTCTGAAATCTTGAAGTTGCTAGCTCTTCCTATATAAAACCTTTAGCTTCGAATCTTTTGAGCTAAAAGTTCTTCCTATATAGAACTTGACGGGTTCTTCCTATATAGAACATTTGATTTAAAAAATCTACAATTTAGCTTATAGACTACTTTTGCATTTTTCCCAAATGCATAGGGATCAACAGTTTTGAGTTGCCTTTATCGGTAGCCGTTTGCTCCGGACTAGTTGTACCATTTCCCTGGATACAATCAGTTTATACCAATCATGACATTTATTTTTTTCAAAGGAATTATTTTCCTTTGACCATTCATAAAAATGAAATTTTGATGGATATTTGAATTATCCATTGTCAACTTTACCGTGTTTAAGCACGTTACGCCTACATTTCTGTACGACTTCTTTTGCAAAAAAGGTGAGAAACCCAAGCATAGGGACTTTCAAGTCATTATCAGGGCACCAACTCATTCTGGCCTTCTAGGTGCGGTGCAAACTTGCCTCAATTCTTGTGTCAAAACTCCATTGCTAATTAGCTTCTTGATTTCCTCCAGCAACGGCCTATACTTTCTGGCAGGGATGCCCAATGCCCTTGTGGGAAAACGGGTAAAGAACCAAGTAAAGCCCCCTTGCATCCAAGGCGTCAATACCCCCTCTCACCTTGAGCTCTTTCTAGCTTCGTGAGCATGAAAACTCGCAATTAACTTTATGGATTGATATAAAAAAAATCTTTTTTCTTCTTTCATCCTTAAGAAATGATAGAATCGAGAAAAAAATCTTCTTAAGAACTATATAAAAAATCCTTAAGACTGGTAGGATTAAGGAATCTTTTTAATTTTAGAAAACATCTTTAAGAAATTTTTGAGATAAAAAAGTGATCCTTAAGAAAGAACATGATTGAAAAAAAATTAAGAAATTCTTTTTTCTTGAGAAAAAAGAGAAAAATCTTGAAAAAAGGAAAGAATTGAAAAATTCTTTTTGTTTATAGGAAAACAATCTATAGGAATTGAAAAAAAAATTGTTTTGAGAAAAATCTTCTTAAGAACTAAGTAAAACAAGAATTGATAATATCGAAAAACGTGCTGAAGAAATGGTAGAATTGAGAAATCCATTTTCTTTTTTTTAACAATATCCTTATGAAAGGATTGAATTAAGAAATATTTTTCTTTAAAAATGTTCTTATGAAAGGACTAAATTAAAAGGCTCATAAAAAATTTCCTTGTGAAAGGATCGAAAAAGAAACTTATTATTATTATTTTTAAATAATGTCTTTATGAAAAGACTGGACAAGTGAATTTCTGAAAGGATTGAGAAAATTTTTCTTAAGAAATATTTATTCTCATTGGAGGATGAAAAAAAATTCAAAAATGTCCTTCTGAAGGGACTGGATCTAAAAAATCTTGTTGAAACAAATTAAAATATTCATTTTTTTAAAATCACCCTTATGAAAGGACTGAATTTAGAAATTTGGTTGAAAAGGTATAAAAGTTCATTCTTGAAAAATGTCCTTATGAAAAGATTTATCTTTTCTTAAAAAAATTGTGAAAGAAATTTTTTTGTAAGTGATTTTATGCAAATGAGATGCACGTGCATGTTTTCGAGGCGATGCAAAAATGCAACTGCTACGAATGTTTTACGAAAAAACATATATCATGATGTAGGAACATATTAGGTGATTCAATGTAGAAATGTATAAAGCATAACAATAATCAGTAAATGCAATAATGAATGCAAATGAGGTATTGATTCTCAAATAATCTTTTAGGAAGACTTTTATCAAGAGAAAATGTCTGTTTACAAAAGATTGAAAATAATCATTCTTCCTAGTATCTTGATTTCCTGGAGTGATGGTGCTCCAACTCTATCTTTTCTCAATTTGCTTCTGCTAAGATCATCCTAGACCGTAGCATTAACAATCTCTGTATATTACAGAGCATCTTTTCTAGTATAAAAATCTTCTAAAATAGAATATTTTTGAATCAATGATATGCAAACATGTATGCGGTAAGGTATTAGTCGCAAAGTGATCAATGTAGAAAGACGTTTATTAAACAAAAAGGGCTTGTTACATCAAATACTGATGAGCCCTAACCCCTAACTTTTTGACTTCTTCCAACACACGAATCATCTTTCCTTCATGGTTCAACGCTAGATTAATATTCTAATTCAATGGTATTGTTGCATCGGCCACATCTGCTACTTTAATCTTTGTACTTTAATCTGCTCGTCCCCAACGCGAGTATCAGTTACCTTGTTTGATTTAAAATCTTCGAATGGTTCACCCTCTCTATTCTTCGAATAATGTTCAAAATTTATCTGCTCGATCTGATCATGAGACCCGTGTCCATTATGATCGTCTTCTACAGTGATGACCACTTGCGAAATAAATACCTTTTATGTTATGCCATAAAAATGCAAATGCAAAACGAACATAGAAGAAAAAAATAAACACAAAAGAACTGTCCGTGTAGAAAAATAATTAAACAATTAAAACAAATAAAATACCAACTAATAAATAAAGGCAATAAATTAAAGCAATTAAATTATACAATTAAAACATACCTAGACAAACAAAAAATACAAAAAAAACAAAGCCTAAACTGGGTTACTACTAAACGGTAGAATACCGGTATGGCTCAACAGGTGGGCTCTTATGGTCCACTATATGCGGCTAGGTTCTAAAGAAAATGACACTCGAATTGTCGTTCGGACATCGATTCGAGGGAA
The DNA here is from genome assembly GCA_019671005.1 of Hibiscus mutabilis. Classification (NCBI taxonomy): domain Eukaryota; kingdom Viridiplantae; phylum Streptophyta; class Magnoliopsida; order Malvales; family Malvaceae; genus Hibiscus; species Hibiscus mutabilis. The sequence goes on from CM033751.1 coordinate 22,495,016, forward strand.
TACGACCCTTATACCATGCGAGGGTAAGGACCCCACGAAATATAAGGACCAAATTCCGAAAGTGAATTACAACACTATACAGAGGTGAAAACCCTACGAAGCGAAGTAATCACTCCTACTTAAAGGTGTTAAAATCAAGTTTGGGCACTTATTTTTGTAGTTTAGCCTTTAAACTAAAAAGAACTTAAAATATCATTATACCAAAAATTTTGGGAGGACAACATATCCTTCCATCCCAGGAGTGAAATAAGTGCCTAAAGTATTTTTTGTTTGAAATAGGTGTCAAAACTTTCATTTTGGCTAAAATAGGTGCCTAAACTACTTTTTGGCTGAAATAGGTGCCTAAACTTTTATTTTTGACTTGTTTTAAAGTCAATTTTGGCATCTTCGTGGGCACCTATTTCAACAAAAAATGACAGTTTAGGCACATATTTCAGCCAAAAATGAAACTTTAGGCACCTATTTCAGCCAAAAATGAAACTTTAGACACCTATTGCAAAAAAGAGGCATAGTTTGGGCACTTATTTTGTAGTTAAGCCTTTAAACTAAAAAGAACTTAAAATATCATTATACCAAAAATTTTGGGAGTACAACATATCCTTCCATCCGAGGAGTGAATCTGTCTCTAAGAATTGTAGTAGAATACTATTTTCCCTCTTTTTTAAAATTAAAATGGATACTAATAAGAAAATAAAGACAAACGGAACACACAAAAATTTGGTGAAGCGAAAAATCCAAATGGTAAAAACTACAAGACTCTAGTACAGTGCAAACTTGCTTTCCACTATCGAGTAAAATTAGGGTGAGCAAAACTCGACTTGACTCAAAAAATTAAAATTTTCGACTTGACTCGAAAAAGATTTAAATAAAGTTTGAGTTGTAAAATGAAAATTTGAATAACTCAAATAACTCGAAAATCTTAGTAATTAGTGGATCGATTTTTAAGTTCGAGTTGAGTCTTATAATTTTATCTTTTATATATATTATATCTGTGTGTATATTGTATATGATTATAGAAAGTTGTTTAAATTTGAACTAATTAGTACCATTTATTATAAATGTTTACAATTAAATTTGAACAGCAACTTGAATAACTGAACTGAACTTGTCTCAACTCGAATTTCATAAGCTCGACTTGATCGAATGCTCACCCCTAAATAGAATTACAAAATAATTTATCTCATCTCATGCGGATGGTTTAAAAATTCTCACAACAATAGTTGTTTTCTCTATTTTTATATCTCTCACTCGGAGAAACTAGGTTGTATTTGCGCTTTCTAATTCTATATCTAAGCCACATATCTATAGGACATGAATAACGACATCATACACATATTGAATCATATTTGCATCTCTTCGTTATGGCTTCCTTTTCAAAACATAAACATCTCTTTGATATTTCACAAAAATAGCGGAAACCCATTTTACAGCTTCCTAATAAGCTTTATCTAGATTTGATAGAAAACGAGTCATCATTCCAATAGCATGAGCAATGTCGATTCTAATGTATGAATATCAGATCTTTTTCATTTCGTCCTTATTTTGAGCGACGTTGACTTCTACTCAACTTGAAATGTGGATGTGGACACATACTTTGATCAATGTACTTGTAGACATGTCATCATCGTGGATAACATTTCCCTCTATTTTAATTACACAAGATAAATAATGACAATACATTCTGGTTATGATACCACTGTTACGGAAAATGATGGAATTGCGTCTCAATGTGAAATTAAAATGAACACTAACAAGAAAATAAAAATAATTAAAACACACAAAATTTTGCCGAGTAGGATTACAAATGATATATCCCATCCAATACGGATGGCTACAAATTCACCTAACAAATGCTATTTTCTCTATTTTCTATCTTTCACTCAGAGAAATGAAATTATAATTGTGTTTTTTAAAATTTAATCTAAGTCATCTGAAAGTCACATATTTATAGTGAATAAAAATCATTTACTCTTTTTCAGTGTCTTTATTTATTTCTCACATTAAAAGATTAGATTTAGGGTTTAGGATTAAGGTTAGGGTTTAAGGTTTAAATAATTATGGGCATTATGTATTTTTAGGGTTTAGAATTTATAGTTTAAGATTAAAGATTTAGGGTTAATGCTTATAATTTAATTTTTAGTGTAGGGGTATGAAAATGATCATAGAATTTATGTTCGTTTATAATAGAACAATGAAGTACCCTGAAGGACATCATACATAAATTTTGGACTAAATCATAATAAATGATGTACCTAGGAAATAATACCATACATTACATTCCCTAAAACATGCAATACATCAACTTTGAATGTGTTCATCTCCCTAATTTCTAATTAAAGAGTCATGCACCCAAAACCTTATCATAATTTTTTTGGGTCAATTAATTTTACAGTATTGAAGGTCTAAAATAGAATTTATGCACAAATAATACACGAAACCAATTCCCAAATAACCTAATTTTTCAACATATTATCTTGAAACCCAAATTTACGTTCAGTATCAAGTATTCCTATCTCAACAATCCCCCCCCCCCCTATAACGTTTCTAAATGAAACAATACAAAAAAAAAAAAAACTAAAACTAAAAGCAAACCAAAATGAAAAGAAAAGAAAATGAAAATCGTAGGGAACAGTCGAAAGTAACCATTTAGAGCATCACAACTTTTTAAAGGGTAAGAATAAATGGTACATTTTTTATGTAATATTTAAGTCATTTATAATTTTATAAAATTTTAAATTAAAAATAATTAGATTTAAACATTTAAATTTATATTTTTTAAAAGATATCAATGGAATGAAAAGGGAGCTACCACAATATTGTGTTTTTATGTGCATATTTTTTTTTGTGAATTTCATATTTATTTTATGATTTATATTTTTAATTTATGATATTTTTAATAATATTATCAAGTAGATAAATCAAATAAAATTTATGATTTATATTCTTAAATATTATGGGCATGTTTTTTTAAATATATTTAAATTTAAAGAAAAAGATTGGGCGCAATTCATACTAATAAACTGAACAAGTAGATAAATCAAATAAAATCAACTCGTCTTGATAAAAAAAACAAAATCGACTACTCCGAAAACTAACATCAAAAGCAACATGTTTTTTTTTTTTATCAAGATCAAAAAGTAGCATGTTGGAGGACAATTATTACTCATCCTCCCCGTCTGGTTTTTGTCAACTTCGCAATGACACAACCCCACAAAACATTCGTCCTATTGCCACGTGTACGGTTTGATTCTCCGTCACCCCAAATCCCAAGGGGATGATCAGATCACCATACACAAAAAAAAACCCGGCTTCGCTGGCAAATTCATGTTTTCCATGAGGTGGCAATCGGCATTTATAGCAACCTTTGTCTTAGAAAATGTGTATAGCAATAATAACTAAAGCATAAAAAAGGAAAATCCAAAGTCCCTCCTCTAGTCCTTCTCAAAAAAGAAAATCCAAAGTCCCTCCTCCAGTCCTTCTCTTCTCTACGCCTTTGCGACTTTCGAGTTCCACTCTGAAGAACAACAACAGCTTTTGGGAGATGGAAAACAACAAACATACAAACACAAATTTTGGTTACTTGGGTTTTTAACTCCAGGAAACACACCTTTTTTATCAAATCGAAGAAAGGGTTTTGTTTTTTACCTTCTTTTTTTTTAATTTCTCTTTTTGTGAAGTTTTGTACTGTTTCTCAGCTCCAAGACAGTCATGGAGGAGACCGGACCGGTGCGGTTCCCTGGAAATTACCTAGACCCGTTTGCACAAGAATTTTGGCCCGCTCACAACGCTGTTTTCCAACCCCAAATTCCTCTATTCACACCATCCCAACTTTAATATCCGTACGCTGCACCACCCTTAACGGTGTCGTTTTCTGGTGGCGGAATGGCGCAGTTCCATACTGCGTTACCCGTAGCTGTTCCTCTACCTGCACCTTCACCTTCGCCGACCGCAAATATGGATAAAAAACAAAACACATAAATTTAATGCTAAAAATAGATAAATATGCAAATGCAAATAACAAAAGAACAAGGAGGGCAAAAAAGCAATCTTAGCACTGTACAGGACTCAATTGAGAGGATATTAGCAACACAGGGACCAAAACGACATTTTATCATTAGAAAAAGGGCCAAGATGAAACAGATCAAAACCTTCAGGGTGTAAATCGATAATTAATCCCTCAAAAATCATTTTAATTGGAAAATAGGGATGAAACTGAAACCATTTCAAAACATAGGGGACTAGGGAGGGTATTTAAAAACACGGAATGGCTCAAGAGGAAATTTTGAAACCACGGAAGGGTTGGATATGAATAATTCCATTTAAAAATTATAGATCGGCTCAGATTGAGGATGAAATTACAAGATTGCAAAAGAATTAAGGGACCGAGGAGTAATTTTAAAATACAGAGTGGCTTAACACGGGTAATTATGCGGGACGGAGGGATTTATGGAAGAAAAAGCCCATTTTTAAAAACGCAAGGGTATAAAACACAATTTTATTTAAAAAAAAAAACCTTCATTTTTAACAACCAGCTCTCCTAAAAATCCATTTTTTAGCTTCGCTACAGTTTGCTCAAAATTCAGAATTCCAGCGACTTCGCCGTGTCGGCCGTTGTTAGTCGGCGTCGACGATCCTAAAACAACCACCTTCGACCCTTTTTTTTAAAATCAATATCAAAAATCGATTCCTTAAAAAAGATGAAATTACCCTATTTTTTGAGAAAAAAAGATTAAATAAAAGGAACCCCTTTGTCACTCTTCTTCTGAAAACTCGATCTATTTTTGTCAAATTCGGTCTTTTCCCCTTTACTGGCTCACTATTAATAGTCTGAAGGTCTCAGGATTATCGCCGACAAAAGAAAATGACGACTGAGCGACTCAAGAAGATGAAGGGTCCAAAGGTAACCTCTAAAAACCCTAAATCTATTTTTTTACCTTTGCATGCAAATAAAAAAGAAACGGATACCTCCGAAATATTTCTGTTGTATTGATTTTAAAAAAAAAGTCCCCCTTTTATATGTTGTGTTGGGTTTCTTATATACTCGTGATTTTACATGAAATAAATAAAATAAAAAATGAGATATCTCTGGGAACTTTGGCCAGATTCATGTGCAACCCTGACATTGTTAGCTCTGAATACTCTGATATGTGTTTGTTGTTGTTGTCGTTTTTTTGCATGTACAAACTGACGCCCTTTTTTGTTCTTGCATGTGAGGGCTGGAGAGGAGAGGAGATCAGAGGACGAGGCTGCTGGAGATGGGCGTATATGCCTCACATGGCCACTGAAGGGTCTGAGAGTGATGTCCACGCGCGCGAGTGAGGGAGGTGAGCGGCCATCTGGACAATCCGTGCATACCACGCAATAATCGAAGGGACAAATCTGGAACTGATCTGGACCGTCAGTTCTTATCAGATCTGACAGTGGTTGAGTGGCTGCGCAAGAGGAGTAGAATTAGGATTAGGGTTTTTGTTTATTTAGGGCCCTTATTGGGCCGAATTATATGTAATAATATTTTTGGGTTTCTTAATGTGTAAATGGACTTTAAATTTAATAAACTTGGGCTGTTTATTAATAACCGATAGTACTTTGTTGTTTTAGTTTCCTTTTATAATAATAATAAACATATATATATATTACTACTACTAATAATAATATGTAATATAATAATACTAATAAGTAATAATGAAAAAAATATAGTAAAATGATAAATACAAATAACTAAATAATAATAAGATGATAATAGATAATAACTAATGGTATAATAATATATTAATAGTAACAAAAGCCCAAATTATAAAATTAAAGACCTGAACAAAATTAGTGATTATACAAGGCCTTCTTAAGCTTGCATACGAGGGGTACCATCTTCTTTATACTGCACAAAACCAGCTGTCTGATGCATGTACATATCTTCCATAAGATCACCTTTTAGAAATGCATTATTTACATCAATTTGATGTATCTGCCAGTTATGTGTAACGACAACTGATATAAGTACATTAACAGTAAAAAATCAAATCACCGGGTTCAACATATCCATAAAGTCTTGGCCTGGGATTTGAGTAAATCCTTTTGCAACGAGACGAGCCTTAAATCTGTTCACAGTACCATCAACATTGTATTTAACGCGAAATAGACACTTACATCCTATAGCTTTCTTACCAACAGGTAATGGAACAAGATCCCACGTGTTGTTCTCCTTAAGGGCATCATATTCTGCCATCACATCCTCTGACCATTCAGGTTGTGTCATTGCTTCTTTAATATTAGCTGGTGTAATATCACTATGAACCTAATATACCTTTGGTTTATGTATACCCAGTTTGCTTTGAGTTACCATGGAGTGAGTGTTTGTGGATGTGGTAGGAATTGTTGAAGGTGCAAATTCCTCTTGAGCCGAGGTAGTAATATCTGAGGGATTCATTGGAACATCTTCTTGTTGCTCAGATACTTCATCAGTTGGAAGATCTTCAGGAAATGACATAAGAGGTTGACCGACACCAGTTACTGCTGAGTTGGGACCACGACCGGGGATAGGAAAATCAGTTGGTGAAGATAAAGGTACATCAGGTGGTGTCTCTGGACTCGGTTCATTAGAGAAAGATACTAGATCCTTGGAGTGAACTGGTACCGCCTGTGATAATGGATCCTGTTGTGATGTCGCAACAGAAGTTGAATTAGTAGCCCAAAGAAATATATGCTCATTAAATATAATATTTCTCGAAGTAAATTTTTTTCCCTTGTCAGCAACACACTGGTAACCTTGATGCTTTGGTGAGTAACCAATGAACAGGCATGGTTTGGAGCGAAAATCATGTTTGTGTCTGTTGTAGGGTCGAAGGTGAGGGTAACACTCACATCCCAAAACCTTAAAGTAACTGTAATCAGGCAATCGACCAGTTAGTTTCTGAAATGGTGAAACATTCTCAAGAGCATACAACCAAAATTTGAGTGGTAGCGATGCATGAGCAAGCAATGCCAGTGCCATTTCCACGATGTGTCTATGCTTTCGTTCCACTACACCGTTTTGCTGTGAGGCGTGAGGGCAAGTGATTCGTTGTTGAACACCAAGCTGGGAAAGCTCAACTTCCAAGAAATAAAACTCCCCACCTCCATCAGTTTGAACTGTTGTAATGGTTTCATTATATTGATTTTTAACCATCGCATGAAATATTGAGAATGCAGTCCATGTTTCTGACTTAGATTTGAGCAAATATAACCAGCAGTTGCGTGTATATAAATCCACAAATGATATGTAATACTAAAATGCATTAGATCGAACAGGTGAAGGACCCCACAAATCTATTTCTATTAACTCAAATGGTTTGCTGAACACTATTACAGATGGCTTGAAAGGGAGAGTATCACTCTTGTCCATCTGACAGGCTTTACAAACAGTATGCTTGTCTACAGCAATAGTTTTATTCAACACAGTATTAACTACTTCAGGTGATGCATGCCCCAAACGTTGATGCCAAAGCCAATAGGAAGCATTGGTACCAACAACAGCTGAAAAAGCAGAAATAGAATTTGAAGACACTTGACCAACCAGATTGTATAAACCTCCTTCTTGTTTACCCTTCAAAAGAGTAGCAGCAGTCCTTTTATCCTTCACAAGGCAAGAGTCAGCATGAAATTCAAGAAACACTGAATTGTCAGCAGTGAATTTTGAAACAGATAATAAATTCTAAGTTATTTGGGGCACATGTAATAGATTTCGTAAAAGAAGATTACGCGAGGATGACACAAGCATAGATTGTCCTGCACATAAGATAGATAGAGAAGATCCATCTCTCAAGTGGACCTTACCATTACCAGAGTAGCACCAGAGTCGGGATTCCATAGAACGGGAGTTGATGCAACAAGACTGTTGACCTGAATATCATCAGAAGCACGACCTGCAGTGTTATCATTACCAGCAGTAGAACTAATAAAAGGATCAAAATTTTTGTCTAAACGAAACCAACAACGATCAACGAGATGCCCTAGCTTCCCACACAGCTGGCATTGTGGCCGAGGGCGTCCTTTGTATCTGCCTCCGGTATACCGATTGTCTCCACGATTGTAAGAGCGTTGGCGAGGATCATCGATCTGAACAGTTTCCTCAGCAAGTCTTGTGTTGTGGATTCCAGCAAGCATTCAGAGAGGATCTGCCAGACGAGATTTAGCATCCACAAGGATTGACACAGCATCATCAACTGTATATGGATCTCGACTAGCTGATATCACTGCTATAAAGGGATCATATTCCGATGGGAGCTCGTTGAGAATTGTTGCGATTTGTTCAACGGAGAAAACAAGACTACCACATGAAGAGAGGAGATCACAGATCTCTTTGATGCTAGCCTTCTTGATGGATCGATGACGATAATGAAGATGGATAACTCTGGTTGTAGAAAGCTGCGAGTATAATGGAGAGATAGTGCTCCAAATAGAAGATGTGGTTTCAGCCCCAACCAACTGTGGGAGGATATCAGGGCTAACAGTGGAAAGTAACCACGAAGCTAACGAACTGTCTTGCTTAACAAACTTAAGATAAGCAGGGTTTGAGGTACGCTCACCATTGTCTCCAACCACCATCTTTGAAGGGGGTTATTGAATCATCCAGGTAATTTTCCAAGCATTGTCCTCGCATCATCAGAATGACTTATTATTTCTATAGAAGGAAGTTTGTGTCATCAAGTCGAATACTGATCCTTTTGTTAAAAAAGGATTGTTCAAAACCTTCGCCTCGAACAGATAGAGACGTCATGAATTCATCAATTCTAGTAGAATCAGGCATGATTGCTCAACCAGAAGAAGACGGAAAGGAGGTGAAACGCAGCAAATAAGTGAGAAAAAAAAAGCGAAATTAGAAAAACAGAATCAGGACCAAGAACTGATCATCTGATACCATGTTAAGCATTGAAATAAGCACATAAAATCATATATTAAGAGAGAAAAGAAGAACGAGAATTTCAATAGAAAAAGATGAACCGATGGTCTGCAAACAAGTGATTCACATCAGATTTATATAGGGAAGGTTTCTAACAGACTCTCTCTAGAGCTTTTTTCTCCTGAATTTCTTACATCAGTTTTAAATAACCAAAATTCCTTCCTGAATTTGTTACATCAGTTTTAAATAATCAAAATTCCCTCCTGATTTTTTACATCAGTTTTTCAGTTGAATGAGCTGCCAGCTCATTTTCTTCATATTCCAATACGGTTTGATTTCAATTTAAACGGCTTTATCTAATCATATAAGATATGTATATATATATATATATATATTTCTTCATTTTTTCATATGTGATAATATTTCTTCATATTTTTATATATCGATATATATATATATATCATAAAAAATTGCGGGGCTCGTCTCGAACTTAAAAATAAATCCACTAATTACTAAAAATTTTGAGTTATTCAAGTTACTCGAATTTCTATTTTACAACTCAAACTTTATTTGAAATTTTTATGGGTTGAATTTATAAAATTTCGAGCAAGACGAGTCGAGTTATTCGACGAGTTTTGCTCACACCTACCAAGAACATCATAAAATGGTTTCTCAGCGGCTTGAAGATCCAAAGACACTTGAAGCATACATGATTTGTCCCCCGTATCTTCTTCCATCAAAATATGGTTTATGCATCTCAAAACTGAATATGAAAAATCAGTCTTTGAATGAATCTTCTTCATGACTCAAAGTTGAAACTGGTGCTGATGGGTCAGATTGGTGGCATTGAAATCCATTAAAGCTATGATCTATGATACGCTCCAACTCTCCAAATGGCTTTGTTGAGAGAAGCTTTGATTGTCCCGATCTTGAATGCAAGCAAGCCTTGTAATCCGTATTCTTTAGGGACAAAATGATGAAGGAAAGATAGTGGATAGGTAGGGTGTGGAATAGTTTAGGGTGGCGTATGAAGAGAAATGATAAGAAAGGAAATGGAAGTGTTTAAGGGCAGATTCAGATATGGTGATGCAAGTGGTGGAAGAAAGTGATGGAATGAAATGGAAGATGGTGATAGTATTCAAAGGATTCAAAAGAAAAACCTATGTTATAAGAACATAGACCCAATCTTTAGGAGAATATCTTTGAGGGTGGTAGATGACTTAGACCCGTTGGTTATAGAGAACCAAAACCCTGAAGTATGGTGGAAAAGAAGTGACGCCACAAGCAATGAAGCTTGATAAGTCAGATAGTTCTAAAATGAACAAGTTTGAGAGATAAACTCACAAAGTTAATTTTATATAATTCAAAAGTGTGATTACAAATGAAATAATTAGCCCTATTTATAGTTTTCTAAGGGCTGGCTGAATGGGCACAATACAATGATGAAAAGTTGGTCAAAAAGGCATGTAAATGGGTGGTGTTGGTTCGGTTAGGGGCTAGTGATGTTTCGGCTGGGTTTGTGCCTTCCTCCAAGCAATTGCCGCCCATTCTTCCCTCCAAATGTTGGCGCCAAGCATGTTCCCTCCAAGGCTGGTCGGTTGTGACCCTTGGGGAGGGACATGTCCCTTCAAGTGCTAAGCTGCGAGTGGTAGCTTGAGCTGAGCTCCTCGAGCTAGGCATGAGCTGACTTGAGTTAAGCTAGCTAGCTAGTTGAGCTACACTTAGTTTAGAAGCTGAATTGAGCTGCTTTGAGATATCCTTAGCTAGGATAGCTTGTCTTTAGGAGTCCTTAAGCTATCTCGAATCAATTAGAATTGTTAAGAGCTAATTGGAGCTGTTTATGAGCTAGTTTCCCTTGGCCAAAGTTGATTGAGCTGTTTTAGAGCTGAACGAGCTAAAGATGAGCTGCCATTCCATCCCTTTACTTGTGTGGATTATATGTCCTACAAGAAGCACAAAATAATATAAGTAGATGCAATTAATTATGTGAATGATTACCAATGATAAATAAATGACTTAAAACTTAAGTAACAATGTGGTTTATCTTAATGCTAGGCATGTATGCAATTTACTTAATATATATAACATAAAATATGGAAATGCATAAAAGAATGTACGATGCATGAAGTCATACCTAACCTTAGCATAGGTAATATTAGAATTTAAATGAAGGCATGCATGCATATATATGACTAATATAAATATATAGATGATATATGTAGGAAGAAAGCTAGCAGAAACTCCCTTGTCTTTCATTCTTGCGATATAAGTTGAAAGCATGGTGAAAATGAACATTGAGTAGATTAGGATCGCATCATCCCCTTCTTCTTTAATGCGATTTGTCCTCAAATCGAACTTCTTTGTTTTTGGACGTTCCTTGATCTTTGAGATAACCGAATCCTTGCTTCCTATATCCATGTGAATACCTTCCTTTGCATCTTCAACCTGCACAAAAAAATCAGAGAATTTTGGGATAATTGGGTTAGCATCATGTGTTCCGATCATGGGCAGTATCAAAAGATACTCCCTATTTATTTCTTTCTCCAAATAGGGACACATCTCTTGACTTCTTCCTTTGGGGATTTTTGAATCATCATGTCCTTTGATAGAGAGAGTTGTCTTTCCCTTGGGCTGTTCTGAACCAACATGTTTGTCAGAATCATTGCAACTGTTGAAATCGTCACGAGCTTCTCCAAAAAGTCCTTCAATCGTTTTGGAAGATTCACATTCCCTTTTCCAAGATTCGACACTCCTTCTCATGTGCATTTGATCATTTTGAACCTGTTTAGGTGTCAATAGTACGAGTGTGATCTTCGTCCCTTCATGTTTGAAAGAATACTTGTTGGTATATCAATCATGAATCATTTTCTTGTCAAACTGCCATGACCTTCCAAGGAGAATATGGCAGGCTTGCATAGGCACTACATCGCACATAACCTCGTCTTTATAATTGCCAATTGAGAAAGGAATCAGAACCTGTTTGGCGACCTTCAACTCGCCTCCATCATTCAACCATTGTAGCTTGCATGGCGTGTGATGCTTTAAAGTCTTGAGACCCAACTTTTCCACCATGATAATGCTAGCAACGTTAGTGCAACTCCCACCATCTATAATCATGAAACACACGTTTTTGTTCACATGGCATCGTATGTGGAATATATTTTCTCATTGTTGTTCTTCCTCGGCCATTTGGGCATTAAGGGGCCGTTTTACCACCAATAGCTCTCCATCAACGGCTGGCTCAATCTCTTCATCTTCAGGTTTGGATTCTTCTTTGGCTTCATCTTCATGGTCAGAAATGATGTCTCCATTGTCCATAAGTAGCATGGTGTTGCGGTTTGGACATTGATTAGCCATGTGACCATGACCTAAGCACTTAAAACACTTAATCTCCCTCGAACGTTCATTTCCTTCTATCTGCTTGCCTCAACTGATTTCCATCAATGTTGACTTTGGTTTTGACGTCTCAACCAGTTCCTTGATTTGTAGGGGCACGTTTTTACGAGTATTACTCTATTTAGGGTTGGTTGCATTAGTTGCCCTTAGAATGATCTTCCTCTTTTGCTGTCGTTCTACCTTCATAGCCATGTAAACCATTTCGTCAATCTCTACATAGTGTTGTAATTCTACAACATCAGCTATTTCTCGGTTGAAACCAATAAAAAATCTAGCCATTATTGCTTCACGGTCTTCATCCACGTTGGCACGGATCATGGTAACCTCTATTTCCTTGTAGTAGTCCTCTACACTCCGGTTGCCTTGCCTTAAGGTTTGCAATTTGTGGAACAAATATTGGTGATAGTGCGTAGGCACGAACCTTCTCCGCATGATGCTCTTCATATCTTACCAAGTCGTAATTGGCCTTTCTCTTTTATGCCTCATAGACAAGGTTAATTGGTCTCACCAAATAAGAGCATAGTCTATAAATTCTATGGCAGCCAATCGTACCTTTTTATGTTCTGAGTAATTGTGGCACTCGAAAACATGTTCCACCTTGCTTTCCCAATCTGAATATGCTTCCGAATCCATTTTTCCTTGAAAAGGTAGAATAATGACTCGGATGTTGTTGAGGTTACCGTCGAATTGGCCACGCTCACCTTGATATCTCGAGAATGTCCTTTGAGATAACTGCTTGATGTCCTCATCATTATCGCCCATGATTTCCTCCTGGTTTTGCTGTCTATTTTGCCTTCCAATGCCTTATGTGTTTCCTTGGGATCCTTCCAATCGATCCATTCTTTCATGAATAGGTTCAAGTTCTTCCCTTAGCAACCTTTACATTTACCTGATTAATGCTTGTGTATGCAGATTCGGGGCTGGTTGTCCTCCTTCATGCTCGTTTCTAGCTTCATGTGACATGGTTAGAATAAAGACAAAGTAAAGTGAAAAATAAGACCTCACCAAACATACACACACAAAAATCTCACGGTTAATCCAAGGAATTGAGATGTCACTCTATTCAATCACTCGTGTTTCACTCAGGAATATATTTTTTTGGCTTTTATAATTCCCCTTCTGATCTCACACACTCTTTCTGCCTTTTTTCGCTCGAATCTCTCGACACAAGTTCTTAATAGAACTAATAAAACATGTCAAAACTTCAAATACTTGTTGGCATTTGGGCTGAAATTAAGGTTAGGCTAAGAAATAGAGAGAAATGAAGGAAATAAAATGAAAAGAAAGAAAGAAATGGTAAGAAAGTAGGAATGGAATGAAATAAGAGAAAGTAAAACAATGTACCACAAGAACGTACTCACAAACTGATCGTGAACAATCAAACTTGAGGAACTTTTCGGAGTTGGTTATTTGCTGATTTGTTTGTTCCGCCACCTTTGTGTTTCGTTTCTGATTTTTGTTTCTCTTTTTTTTTACTATTTAAATTCTTTAAAAAAAGAAGAAAAATTCTTTTTTGCTGTCTATCTTTTTTATCAGAATAATAAATGAAATGAATCGCAAATGGTAGGCTTACTTGATTCTCCCTTTGCTCTGATTACCATATGATACACTCCAACTCTCCAATTGGCTTTGTTAAGAGAAGCTTTGATTGTCCCGATCTTGAATGCAAGCAAGCCTTGTAATCCATATGCTTTAGGGATGAAATGATGAAGAAAAGATAGTGGATAGGTCAGGTGCAGAATAGTTTAGGGTGGTGTATGAAGGGAAATGATAAAAAAGGAAATGGAAGTGTTTAAGGGCAGATTCAGATATGGTGATGAAAGTGGTGAAAGAAAGTGATGGAATGAAATGGAAGATGGTGATAGTATTCAAATGATTCAAAAGAAGAACCTATGTTATAAGAACATAGACCCAATCTTTGAGAATATCTTTGAGGGTGGTAGATGACTTACACCCGTTGGTTATAGAGAACCAAGAACCTGAAGTATTGTGGAAAGGAAGTGATGCCACAAGCAATGAAGCTTGATAAGTCAGATAGTTCTAAAAATAACAAGTTTGAGAGATAAACTCACAAAGTTAATTTTATATAATTCAAAGGTGTGATTACAAATGAAATAATCAACCATATTTATAGTTTTCTAAGGGCTGGCCGAATGAACATAATACAATGATGAAAAGTTTGCCGAAAAGGCATGTAAATGGGTGGTGTTGGTTCGGTTAGGGGCTGGAGATGCTTCGGCTGGGTTTGTGCCTCCCTCCAAGTAATTGCCGCCCATTATTCCCTCCAAATGTTGGCACCAAGCATGTTCCCTCCAAGGCTAGTAGGTTGTGTCCCTTGGGGAGAGACATGTCCCTTCAAGTGTTGAGCTAGGAGTGGTAGCTTGAGCTGAGATGAGCTCCTCGAGCTAGGCATGAGTTGACTTGAGCTAAGCTAGCTAGCTAGTTGAGCTACACTTAGTTTATGAGCTGAATTGAGCAATTTTGAGATATCCTTAGCTAGGTGAGCTTGTCTTTAGGAGTCCTTGAGCTATCTCGAATCAATTAGAACCGTTAAGAGCTGATTGGAGCTATTTATGAGTTGGTTTCCCTCGGTCAAAGTTGAGTGAGCTATTTTGGAACTGAACGAGCTAAAGATGAGCTGTCATTCCATCCATTTACTTGTGTGGATTATATGTCCTACAAGAAGCACAAAATAATATAAGTAGATGCAATTAAATATGTGAATTATTACCAATCATAAATAAATGACTTAAAACTTAAGTAACAATGTGGTTTATCTTAATGTTAGGCATGTATGCAATTTACTTAATATATATATAACTTAAAATATGGAAATGCATAAAAGAATGTATGATGCATGAAGTTATACCTAACCTTAGCATAGATAATATTAGAATTTAAATGAAGGCATGCATGCATATATATGACTAATATAAATATATAGATGATATATGTAGGAAGAAAGCTAGCAGAAACTCACTTGTCTTTCATTCTTGCAATATAAGTTGAAAGCATAGTGTAAATGAACATTGAGTGGATTAGGATCGCATCAATCTATGTAACTATTATTGAATCTGGAATCCTCTACAAAGTTCTGATTTTGAAACATGGACATGACTTGCTAGTTCCTTAGTTGAAAATATGTTAACATTGGATCCATAACCATCTATTGAAAAACACAAATACAATTGCAATCCCAAAAGCTAACCAAACCAAAGCTTAAAGCTTTTTGAATCATCTCTAAACCTATGTTCTAAGTTCCAATCCATCAACAACAATGAAGTTCAATGCTAAAAGGGTTAACATTACAACAAATAGAAGCTTGGGGATCAAAAGCCCCTTTCTTTTTGTTGTAAAAAAATAAAAGAAAAGTAGCAAAATGCACCTCGGAGAAAACTCAGTCATAGAAAAGGACACAAAGCAGACAAAATGGAGGGAGAAAGAAAGAACCGAAAAAATAGAGGCAACCAAGTAGGGCGGTGTTTGCAGTTGCGATGTCTTTAGCAAAAGGTGCTCGAAACAATGGGCGACGCCGGTGAATGGGTGGTGACACCGACGAATATGACGTCGTTCAGGGTAGGAGAGGTTTGGGGTTTAAAATGTTTGGGTTTTATTTTTGTAAATTTTGTATTTAATAATTAATAAAATATGATTTATTTTTATTTTTATTTTTATTTTTTATATTTAATAATAATGTATGTCAAGTCTAATCAAAATATTAATAAAATAATTTAGAATGATCAAAATAGGTCAAAAATAAAGTTCAATAAGTAAATTGGTCGTTTTGAAAATTTAGTAACTAAAATAGGTTTGAAGAAAAAGTTAGTGACGATTTGTGTAACTTACCCTAAAACTGACGACGACAAACATTTATTTTTTATGAATTATACGAGTCAAAAAATAGAAGTATGAAAATAATCTCGATTTAATTGCTACTTTCAGTTTTTAATTGAAAATTCAAAAAGTATAATAATAATAAACTAATAAAATAATAATAATAATGACGGTGACGATCATTTTTTTTAAAATGAGCTAAAAAGGCATATGCCCAATTGAACGTGTCAGCCTCGTAGAAATCTTTGAGGTGTGGCAACTATATTACATACAGTTAGTTAGCTACGAAGTTTATCGGGCATTAGAATCCCCATGATAAGCCTCAAAATATAAGTATGTGTGCAGGGCTTCACATCCCCCTCAGATGCGCCTTCGAAAACTTGTTAAAGTTTTGCTCCGGCTACTTCAGTTATATTTGGCCTCTATTGAAGTTTTCTGAGATCTTTCTAAGATAATAATAGCTGGGACGGGCGCAGGATCTTTCTAAGAGAAGTAATAATTGCAAACCTACAAAATATCACAAATGAGATATTCTTACTTGTCAAAAGTAGGCATTCAGAATTGTGCACGACGCTCTTTCATTATATCAAAATCATCAATAAGAGAATCTATAGATAAATCATGGAAAATTTCCTTATCAATAAATGTTATTAAGTAGCCCAACAAAAACTCACCCTCCATTTTGTTATGCAAGTGAGTCTTCACTAGTTTCATAGCTGAAAAAACACGCTCTGTAGTCGCGGTAGAAACTGGAAGAGTTAAAACAAGATGAACAAATTGATCAAGAAGATGATAAATAGTTGACTTTTGAGTCTTTGCTAACACTTGACAAAGTTCTGAAATTGTTGATGCCGTTCTCAATTCAAGGCTCCTTCTGGCTTCTAACTCAAAATGTTCTAATTGAACTTTCAGGTGCAACCTTTCCTGCTCCGTGAAGTCTTCTGGATAAAATTTATTTGCAAGCTTGCATATATCATCAATGAAAAAATGATTTATAACCATCCTTCGGATCTAGAGCAGGACTAAGCTTAAGTAACTCAACCATGTCACCCTTGAATCTAATGTTCATCTCCTGCATTTGAGAATCAATAGCAGAGACAAATATATCAACACGGTAACGATGTCCAACAGAAATACCATCTCGTTGAAATCGAGGTCTCCCTCTACCACCTTTATATAGAGCATTCATATCAGGAATATCTATATGATACTTATCACAAAATGGCGTTACCATTTCAAGTAAAGGATCCCACCCTTCTTCTCTCAATCTTTGTATAATTGTTTTTGCACTTGATACTAAGTATATCTTGAGATTTACGTTGCAAAGCTTGACTAAGATCATCAGTGATGCTCAAGAGATCTATCATGAGGTGCAAGATAAATACAAACTCAAAAGATGTCATCACATCATAAACACTATCTGCTTCACTTCTTTGAGTCAAATTTCTGTCACTTATGATGTTCTTGAGAATAGAACAAGTAGAGTCAAACATCTTGATCAAGCTACGGAGCGAAGTTAAATGTGAACCCCACCTTGTATCTTATACACATTGTAAAATGCCAATTTGATTTTTTCCCTTTCCCGTGTCTAGACCTTCAATAGCAATCATATCTTCAATATAACTTGCTTGAGCATCTTTCAATTGATCTTGTCTCTTACACGAGGAGATAACTAAATTTATGATGATAGTCAAATATGAGAAAAATTGTGCTACTGGAATCACTTCTTTGGATGCAACCACCAAAGTCAATAGTGGCGTTTAGTGAGAAAACACCACGAAAGACAAGTTTTAGCGGCATTTTCCCCTCCAAATGCCTCTATTGACTATGTATTTAGCGGAGTTTGTTACGACAAACGCCGCTATAGAACTCGACCTTTTGCAGCATTTTTTTTTCACAAACGCCGCTAACTATTGCGACATTTTTTAGCATCGGAAAGGTTTTTAGCAGCGTTTTAAAACGCTGCTATAGGGCTAAAAAGAAGCTAAAAGCATTTTTTTTGTAGTGAAATAGTTCAAGTACCTACAGTTAACCGTGTACGTATTAAAATTGTTTTTGGCTTAAGGGATAATTTTACCCATGTAGTAATCTCAAATCAACAATGTTATTTTTTTTTGAATGGCATAAAGTCAAAAAATACCCTCAATATTTGACTGAATAGTCACTTTGGCCCCTATTCTCTTTTTTGGAGCAATTCAACCATCAACGTTTCATTTTGGGTCAAAATGGTCCCTCTGCGGATGAAAATTGTTAGAAAATTGACTATAAACAGGAAATGACTTGACAGAATGATAAGTCGGCAGAAAAAATATTTTATATTTTATAAAATTTTATAAAATTATTTCTGACTGATGTAAAGTTTTAACACATTTATCTATATGATACTTCCATGTTAGTGTGCACTATCATATATGTTTGTCACGCTATTTCAAACCATTTACTGTCAGTTGACTGACAATTTTCATCCACGTAGGGGCCATTTTGATCCAAAATGAAACATTGAGGGTTAAATTGCTCTAAAAAAGAATAGGGGCCAAAGTGACTATTCAGTCAAACGTTGATGGGTAGTTTTAGCTTTATGTCTTTTTTTATTGCATCAATGTAGTCCATGTAGTCTTCCAAAAATAGCAATATTGCTTAGGGATGGCCATGGGTCGGGCTTTTCGTCAACTTGAATCTGACCCGAAAATATAAAAGTTCTATCAGAACCCGACCTGACATGTGTTGATTTTCTACCTGACTCGAATTTTAGGATTAAATCTACCCTCCACCCAAAACAAATGAAAAATATGTTTTTCCCATTTTTATTAAAAATTAGGGGGATAAAAGAAAAATATATAAATATGGGTATTTATAATAATTATCCATATTTTCTTTTATTATTCGATAAAATTAAGGATGCAATTGGAAAGATGGGCATTACATTAATCACTCCTAAATATATGAAAAATTATATAAATATCTAGGGTTGGGTCGAGTAACTTTAACCGTAAACTTGAACTCAACCCGAACCCAATTTTTTTAAAAAACCAACCATATAGGGTCGGGTTAGGTCGAAACTCCTCGTGTCTGAGTCGATGCCCATCCCTAATATTTCCCCTCCTTTTTAAATTACATCAATCTAGCCCTCAAACTCCCGAATTGCATCAATCTCGCCCTTTGGCTTTCATTGACTAACAAAATTGTTATCAATAGTCGCCCTTTCTCATGTCAGACACTGTCATTAAACAATTAACAACGTCCGAGTTAGCATGTTCATATACAATTTTATTTAATTAATTAGTTTCCTCTAATAAGATAACGACGAGTCTATTTTGATGGGTGATAATACATTTGATGTGATTTTTTTTAAAAAAGTTTATGCATTTTTAAAATAAATAATTAATTATAAAACTCATCAGTCTTACTATCATGTCATCAAAATTGATTCATCATCATTGATATGATACGCAATTGGTGATAGCAGTTGCTGTGGTAGCAAATAGCTACTACATGCATATAATTTAACGGCTCTATTAGTCAACAACAGTCAAATGGCGAGATTGATACAATTCAAGAATTCAATGGCTAAATTGATGAAATTAAAAAGGAGTAGCAACATTGTTGATTTGGGATTATTACACAGGCAAAAATACCCTTTAAGACCTTTTCATATAATAAAGCCATATGTTTAAGGAAAAAGTTAAATATAACCATAACATGTTCAAAGAACATATGGACTTCTATTGCCTATTGAGTATAGTTCAATTGATATTGTCGTTGATACAATATATAAAAAATATAAAATATATCATGCTTAAACGTTGGATATCTTCCGATTTATGAATAATGAAAGGTTTAGATAACATAAATATTGTACATTGAATATAAAAAAGCATATGGATAGCTGTTAAATTTTTTTATCTGTTTTTCGAATACAAAGTCAACAATGAACAACTCAAAATAAAAAATAAAATACAACCCAACTAGGAAAAGATGTTAGAGCGGAGCCGTCGGAGTTGAGGTACTTTTTATTTTTATTGGGCTTAAATATACATTTGGGACCTAAGGTGTACTTTCTTCCACGTTGATACTTAGAGAATTTTTGCTTTCAAATTGGTATATGATCTATACACCTTCTCCTAAATCGGTACATAAAGAATTTTTGCTTTTAAGTTTGTACTTGAACTAGATACCTTCTCCCAAATTGTTACCAAAATTTGTATATTATATCGATTTAGTCTTAATTCGAAACAAATCAATAAATGTAACTCTTTATATTTAAAAATTCTATCAATTTACTCTATGTTATTCTCCTAAATTGTTTGTTCTTCTCCCAAAAATATTATATTACTTTCCTGATATAATAAAAGTTTAACAACTTGTTGTTTTATTGTAAAATGCAGTCATTCAACTATTCCTTTGATCCGATAGACTCGTTTGATTTGACAATATTGTAAAAAATGACTAGTTTCATGGAATTTTTAAATTTGAAGGGTTAAATTTATCGAATTGCTTTATATTATGATCAAGTTGATAGAATGTATAAGTTTTAGGGCTAAAACTGTTAATAAAAGTATTAAAACAGTGGATGAAATTAAAGTTCGGGTACTAACTTTAGAGCAAAAGTTCTCTAGGCACCAACTTAGAAGAAAGAATCTAGTTCAGGTACCAAATGTATATTTAATTTTTTTTTATTTTAATTTTTGGTGGGGAAGGTTATATAATAATTCCGTATGTCACCGTATTCGTAATATTTTGTCTCGGACCTTGTTTTCTAGGTTTATAATAATATGAATATGCTTTTGATGAACTATATGGTATGAATATACCTTGCTAGTAGCTTTGACATTTGATTTTAATAAATATATTTGGATGTGAATGATTCATAAAATGCTAAATATTTATTTAAAGAAAATAAAATACTAAATATCAGTATCAGAAACACACACAATCTACCACCCAGATGATGCCCGATGCCATGAATATGACTTTATGAGCCGACACATTGGCCTTAAAACTCGTTTCTTTTTTTGTTTCTTTGGTAAAGTTATATTTTTTTGGTAAAACTTGTCTTTATTTGCATAATCAAATCCTAATATTTTAAGTGTTAGGAAAACTCATATTAATGAATTTATTAGCCACTAACAATGTTAATTAATGTGAGGGAATTCATTAAGAAAATTAAGATTATGTCAGCTGCTCTAAGACGTGCTCGACTGGCCTTGGCATGTATGATGTTATTTTTTTAATCGCCCAACGACACTTTCATTTAATAGTTATTTTGAGAATTTTTGGCTTATTCAAATATCATGTGACTTTGATAAAACACATTTCTCATTTCTCTTAGGTTATGAGTTCTAGACTCACCATGAGCACCTCTTTCCTTTCCCTATAATCTCTTTTTTCCTCCCTTCTAATAAGATTAGGATTAGAATTAAAATTAAAATTTGTCAAAAAATATTAGGTGACTTTGAAAGTTAATTGATTCATTAAGGCATCCAAAAACAACTCTTAAAATACATTTGGGCTTGGGATTTTAAATAATTCATGAAGGAACTCATAAGTGGTCCCAGTAAAAAAACGGATGATGTTCATCTTAAGAGATCCAGATTCAAATGCTTTGTTTGCAAGGTGTGCGTACATTTTCAAAGAATTAAAAAAATATATAAACAAATACTAACTTGTAATTGCCTTAAGACTATTCAAATAATAATAATTCATTGAAGGCATGATTGGAAGTATTGCTTTAATAACTTGGTAGTGTGGGATGAAACTGATCACTGCCTCCACATTATATTTATTTTAGTAAAAAAAAACTTGGTGGGTCACATACTAAGGGTGAGGCAATAAATTCATAAGATTCAGTGTATTGGCATGAGTAGATTTGACTAAGTCCATTATCCTTGTAAAAGAAAATCATTTATAATATATGGTTGTTGGTGAAAATGAAAAATGTGAGCAAATATTTCTTTTCTTTTTCTCTTTATGGGTATTCGATTGCACAAAAGATTAATTTCCTTTCAATTTCTTTTACCATTTAGAGAAAAATAAAATAAAATGATATACATGTAGTCCATTCTCAAAAAGGCATAAAGTCAACAAAATGCTCCCAACGTTTGGCTGAATAGCCACTTTGGTCCCTATTCTTTTTTTAGAGCAATTCAACTCTCAACGTTTCATTTTGGATCAAAATGGTTCCCCTGCAGATGAAAACTGCCAGTCAATTGAAGGTAAATGACTTGGAATGACGTGACAAACATATATGACAGTGCACTCTGACATGTCAGTATCATATAGATAAATGTGTTGACTTGAAAAAACGTTACATGTAACCCCCTAGACCAGCCTATGCGTAAATCCAAATCTAGGAGATCACATTCGTTACCGAAAATCTTTTCATGAAAATATTTAAGGATTTAAAATCAGAATCGAGAAATAATAGATTCAAACATAAACGATTTAAGTTAACCAAAATAAACCATATCAAAATGTGTAAATACATCACGAGCCATATATGGCAACATCATTGAGTATAAAATATAAAGTAACAAAACATATGCTCATGTCACTGTGATAGGACAATCCGGAAGATAGAAACATTACAATGACAGATGTATATCAAATGTGTCGATCCTCTAAGTGCCAGGTCCGGGAAGCCTACCCCTAATCTTTTCCCTTTTAGATTTTGGATAGGCTTCCCGGACCTGGCACTTGGAGGATCGACACATTTGATATACATCTATCATTGTAATGTTTCTATCTTCCAGATTGTCCTATCACGGTGACATGAGCCTATATTTTGTTACTTTATATTTTATACTCAATGATGTTGCCATTTATGGCTCGTGATGTATTTACACATTTTGATATGATTTATTTTGGTTAACTTAAATTGTTTATGTTTGAATCTATTATTTCTCAATTTTGATTTTAAATCCTTAAATATTTTCATGAAAAGGTTTTCGGTAACAAATGTGATCTCCTAGATTTGGATTTACGCATAGGCCGATCTAGGGGGTTACATTACATTAGTCAAAAAATAATTTTATAAAATTATATAAAACATAAAATATTTTTTTCCTGATGACTTATGATTTTGTCAAGTCATTTCAAACTGTTTACCGTCAGTTTTCTAACAATTTTCATTTGCAGAGGGGCCATTTTAACCCAAATGAAACATTGAGGGTTGAATTGCTCCAAAAAAAGAATAGGGGCCAAAGTGACTATTCATTCAAATGTCGGGGTATTTTTTGAGTTTATGCCTTCTCAAAACTCCAGCTAAGATAAATGGTTGCTTTTAATTTTATAGATCAAAATAGGATCGTAAATGAGACGAGACAGTTTATGAGCTACTCGAGTTCGATTCGGTCAAAGCCCATCAAAGCTTGACTCGATTGGACTTGACTCGAGCTCAAGTTCTTAACGAGTCGAAACGAGTTACTCGATACCTGACTTAAAAAGCTCGCAAGCTACTAAAAAATGTAATATATTATATTACATTAGTTAATTAGGATATAATTTTGGTGTTAATTCATGGTTTAGAACATTGTTTGAGATTTATAGTTAGGTTAACACTGAATTATAGGTTTTTGGAAATAAAGGTTAAAAAATTAGGGTTTAGTTAGAGCTCGAGCTCTAATTTTGTTTTCAAGTTCGATTCAAACTTGATAACTTTGAGCTCATGAGCTTTCGAGTCGAGCTCGAGCTTCAATCGAGCTTGAGTTCGAGCTTGATAATTTTAAGCTCGCGAGCTTTTGAGCTGAGTCGAGCTTAGCCTTGAGAATTTTGAGTTTGAGTCAAACTTAACGATACTCGAGCTCGACTCGGCTCGTTTACACCCCTAGGTCAAACTTTTAATTTCATGAACATGTTTATTTTATCAGTTCCTCTTTTATATCAAGTTACTCGATACCTGACTTAAAAAGCTCGCAAGCTACTAAAAAATGTAATATATTATATTACATTAGTTAATTAGGATATAATTTTGGTGTTAATTCATGGTTTAGAACATTGTTTGAGATTTATAGTTAGGTTAACACTGAATTATAGGTTTTTGGAAATAAAGGTTAAAAAATTAGGGTTTAGTTAGAGCTCGAGCTCTAATTTTGTTTTCAAGTTCGATTCAAACTTGATAACTTTGAGCTCACAAGCTTTCGAGTCGAGCTCGAGCTTCAATCGAGCTTGAGTTCGAGCTTGATAATTTTAAGCTCGCGAGCTTTTGAGCTGAGTCGAGCTTAGCCTTGAGAATTTTGAGTTTGAGTCAAACTTAATGATACTCGAGCTCGACTCGGCTCGTTTACACCCCTAGGTCAAACTTTTAATTTCATGAACATGTTTATTTTATCAGTTCCTCTTTTATATCAAGTTACTCGATACCTGACTTAAAAAGCTCGCAAGCTACTAAAAAATGTAATATATTATATTACATTAGTTAATTAGGATATAATTTTGGTGTTAATTCATGGTTTAGAACATTGTTTGAGATTTATAGTTAGGTTAACACTGAATTATAGGTTTTTGGAAATAAAGGTTAAAAAATTAGGGTTTAGTTAGAGCTCTAGCTCTAATTTTGTTTTCAAGTTCGATTCAAACTTGATAACTTTGAGCTCATGAGCTTTCGAGTCAAGCTCGAGCTTCATTCGAGCTTGATAATTTTAAGCTCGCAAGCTTTTGAGCTGAGTCGAGCTTAGCCTTGAGAATTTTGAGTTTGAGTCAAACTTAACGATACTCGAGCTCGACTCGACTCGTTTACACCCCTAGGTCAAACTTTTAATTTCATGAACATGTTTATTTTATCAGTTCCTCTTTTATATCAAGTACACCCCTAGGTCAAACTGAATTATATGTTTATTTTGTTTTCATGAACATGTTTACACCCTTCGGTTTTGAGCAATTTTCCCTCTTTTTCCTTGATTTCATTTATTTATGGTTATTTCTTCTTGTCTCGAACCATTTCTTACTTTTTTCATGGTAGAATTGGACTCTAGTGATGTCAATTTAGGAACTAGAGCTGTTGTTGCTGGGGTATAGATCTTTCTAATTTTCCCCCTTTGTAGCACGCCTAATAGTTTGGTAATGATGTACAAGGATCTTGTGCAGTAGGGAGTGGTTCGATGGTAGTTGTTAAGGATTGGAATCTATTAGACAAGTCTTTGCATTTCTTCCCGCTTGGTGACCTAAAACATGAGGGGGAAGGTCTTGGTTCAACTGACTCGTGAGGTTTTAGTGAATGGTGCTAAGCAGTGGAGTAACTCTCTGATTGCGAATTTCTTGGGCAAGTGTCCTCCACTCCTTGTATTTCAGCGAATTACGAACAAATTATGGGGTCGTGAGGAATTAGTGGGGATTCGGTTTTTAGCTCTGAGCGTTTACATTATTAACCTTCCTTCCTAGATAGTGTGTGGTTGGGTGTTGGAATCAGGGCCTCAGCATATTTAGCAGAAGGCAATAGTGTTGCAAAAATAGACTTCTGTCTTGATTCTTGAGGTTTTGAACTTGGATACAGCTCCAGTTTGGTTACAGTTATGGCATATGCCATTAGAGCTCTACTCTCAGCAAGGGTTGAGCTATCTCACAAGTGCATTGGGTAATCTCCTTTATACTTATAAGGTTACTAATCTTAAGCATAATCTTAAATTTGCAAAAATCTGTGTTGAAGTTGCTGCTTCTTTTAGTTTACCTAATTCTATTTTGGTTGACCTTGATGACGGTAATATTGTTGATGTGGGTGTTGAATTAGTTTGGGCTCCTCCTAAATTTGCTTATTGTTTTATTTTTGGGCATTTAGAAGAAAAACGTTCTAGGAAATGTGTTGTACAAACTAATGCATGTACTATGGATGTGGTAGTGGATGGTATTAAGTTGAATATGTCTAGGGTGCCTATTATCGGGCCTGGGGATGGTGGTGTTTGTGGGGTTCCTGAGGGAAGTGGGGGAGCTAATGCAATGCAGCTCGGTGATGAGGCTAATGCAGTACTGCCTGTTGTTAGGGGTGTAAATGAACAGAGCGTTCGACGAACCGTTCATGAACCATTCGTATAACTTTCGTTTATGTTCATTTATTAAGCTAAATAAACGAGTATGAACAAAATGTTTATGTTCGTTTAATAAATGAACGAACATGAACATAGGTGTATTCGGTTCGTTTATGTTCATGAACAAGCTCGTTTATGTTCATGAACAAGTTTGTTTATAGGCTCGTTTATAGGCTCATTTACAAGCCGATTTTTGTTGTTGCTAAGGATGTTATATAAGTTCATGTTGAAATGTAAGTTTTATTTTGTTGCTTTTGTTCTATTTATTTATTGTTAATTTAGTTAACACTTTTTAACATATAAACGAACATGTTCACAAACACTTAAATGAACACGTTTGTGAATATTTAAACGAACATGTTCGCGAACACTTAAACGAACACGTTCGCAAACACTTAAACGAACACATTCATGAACACTTAAACGAACACGTTCATGAACACTTAAACGAACACGTTCGTGAACACTAAACAAACGAACATGAACACATTTAAAAATAAATAAACGAACACAATACTAAAAATTTAAACGAACATGAACCGAACATGAACACCTTTAAAAATAAACAAATGGACACGAACATAGTCTTGTTCGTTCAAACTCGATTCATTTACACTCCTACCTGTTGTTGAGGCTAATACAGTACAGTCTGTTTATGAGACTATTGTAGTGCAGCCTATGGATGATGCCCTTTGCACTATGGAAGTTGTGGCTGGTGTATCAAATGTTGGTGATTCTGTTGGAAACCCTGTTAGTCTCGAGGATATCTTTGCAGATGTTGCTTCCGTCGAAGTGAAAGATTTCGCTCTTTTGAATGAGGGGGTTTTAAGCTCCAACAAGTTCGAAGCACTAGTTAGCACAGCTGGTGAACATGATGAGGTGTCCCTCTCTCCTCGTAAGGCTACAGTGGTGTTGTAGACCTATTGACAAGCTTAAGCCTAAAACAAGGTGCCAAGGTGGTTAGGGTCAAAGGCCTAAAAAGAAAAAAAGGGAAAGGTAAAGAGGGGTCAGAAAGATAATGCTTCTCTTTTTGCTTAATGAAGTTTCTAGTTTGGAACATCATAGGGTGTAATGATCCTTTAAAGCAAAATAAATTTTTTTAAACTAGTGAGAAAGTTGAGGTTTTATGTCTTCTAGAGACTAGAGTTAAGGAGAATAATGCCTCTGTTACTACTCAGGGTAAATTTTCTATATGGTCTTTTCTGAACAATTACTCAGATGCAGTAAATGGTAGAGTTTGGATTCTCTATCAAAGTGAATGACAAATTGATGTGGTTAGTCAATCAAATCAGGTTATCAATTGCAGTCTAAAAAGGGTGATATCTTTTTTTTCTTCTCCTTTGTCTATGGATAGGGCCCTTTGCATTATGGAAACTGTGGTTGGTGTATCCAATGTTGGTGATTCTGTTGGAAACCATGTTAGTCTCGAGGTCTCTGTAGATGTTACTTCTGTTGAAGTGAAAGATTCTGCTATTTTTAATGAGGATTTTTTAAGCTCCAACAAGTTTGAAGTACTAGCTAAAACAACTGTTGAGCAGGATGAGGTGGTCCTCTCTCCTCGTAAGGCTGCGAGGGTGTTGTAGAGCTATTGAACCAGCTTAAGCCTAAAATCAGGGGCCAAGGTAGTCAGAGTCAAGGGCCTAAAAAGGCAAAAGGAAAAGGTAAAGGGGTAAGAAAGATAGTGATTCTCCTTCTACTTAATGAAGTTTATGGTTTAGAACATAAGAGGGTGTAATGATCCTCTGAAGTAGAATACAATTTTTAGGCTTAAAGGTCACTTTTGCCCCTGTAGTAGTCCCAATTTATCAATTTTGCCCCTATGGTATTTCCGCATCAACTTAGCCCCAGAAGTAGTCGAATTGCATCACCGTTTGCCCTTTGACTGACGAAAGCCAACGTTGACCGTTACGGTGGTGACGTGGTAGTTTATGATGCTGATGTGGCAGTCCACATTTGAAGATGACGTGACAGAGGGGCAAAATTGATTTTTTAGGCAAAAAAATTATGAGTAAAATACTAAAATAACATAAAAATTAATAAATAATTTAAAAATATTTTATTAATATATGTCTAAAAATAAAATAAAAGAATTAAAAATATCTAAAAATAAGTAAAAATTATAAAATTAAAATATCATAAGATAATAAATTATAAATTATTCAATAATTAAAATTTGAAATATTTATAAAGTATTACAAATGTAAAAACCTTCATCAAAATAATTTAGATGATTTTGGTTTTCTTTCTCTTCAAAGAATGTAAGGAATAAAGAATCCTAAAATAGAGTTAATGTGATTCTCTGAACCGAAAAAAAACTCTCTACCCTTTTTGGTGCCCCTATCTCTCAATACTAAAAATTAAACTTTACACTCTAAGTCTAATTTCTAAATCACAAACCATTTTCTTAAATTCGTATTTTTTTACCATTTACTTGATTAAATTTATACACATACTTTTATGTTCCATAATCACTTTATATTGATAAAATTTTCAATTAGGGTTTAGGATTTAGGGCTTACCATTTAGAGTTTGAGAATTTTAGGGTTTGAATTTAGAGATTAGGATTAGAGTGTAGAAATTTATTTTCAAGTTTTGAATTTTGAATAATTTATACTTTAATAGCTTTTGATATTTTAATTTTATAATATTTACTTATTTTTAGATTTTTTAATTTTTGTTATTTTAAGCCATATATTAATAAAATATTTTAAATGTTTTGTTAATTTTTACATTATTTTAGTATTTTTACCTAAAAATCAATTTTGCCCTCGTACATAACCAAAAAATCAGTTTTGCCCTCAAACTAGGTCAGAAAATCAATTTTGCCCATCTTCCACGTCATTACGTGTGGACTGCCACGTCAGCACTGTTGACCTCCACGCCAGCACTGTAATGGTCAACGTTGGCTTCCGTCAGTCAAGGGGTAAACGATTATGCAATTCGACTACTTCATGGGCTAAATTGATGCAAAAATACCATATGGGCAAAACCAATAAATTGGGACTATTACAGGGGCAAAAGTGACCCTTAAGCAAAATTGTTATACTAGTGAGAAAGTTGAATGTTGAGGTTTTATGTCTTCTAGAGACTAGAGTTAAGGAGAATAGTGTCTATGTTATTACTTAGGGTAAGTTTCCTGGATGGTCTTTTCTGAAAATTACTCAGATGTAGTAAATGGTAGAGTTTGGATTCTTTATCAAAGTGAATGACAGGTTGGTGTGGTTAGTCAATCAAATCAGGTTATCAATTGCTGTCTAAAAAGGGTGAAATCTTTTTTTTCTTCTCCTTTTTCTATGAAAGTAATGATAGGGATGGAATGAGGCGTTTATGGCAAGAGCTCATTGAGTTTTAGGTGGTGGTTAAGGGCACCCTTAGGGGATTCCTGGAGATTTCAATGTCATTAACAACTCTCAGGAGAGTTCTAATTTTGATGATAGTCAGGGGATTACAAGTGCAATGCATGAGTTCTTAAATTGTCAAGAGATCATTGATTTTGTTGATCATCCTTCTTTAGGACCTTTGTTCACTTGGTGTAACCATAGGGAGGTAACTCATTTGGCAAGGAAATTGAATAGATTTATAGTTAATCAGGCTTGGTTGACTAACTTTTCTGCAACAACTGTTGAGTTTTTATCTTCTGATTGTTCTGGTCATAGTCCAAGTTACATGGTTCTTAAGTCAGATTTGGTTAAGCCTCCAAGGCCATTTAAGTTCTTTAATTTTTGGGTGGATCATCCAAAATTTTTGAGGACTCATGGTTACTGCCAGCATTTGGGAATCATTTACAAACTTTGTTTACAAAACTTGAAAGGTTAAAACCTATTCTTAAGCAATTCAATAAGGAAATATTTGGAGAAATTTCAAAAAGGGTTCAGGTTAAGCAGCTTGAGCTCTCAAATATACAGAAATTAGTTTTGAATTCTTCTTCTACTGATCTCATTGCTAGAGAGAAAAAGATTGCTGATGAATTGATGGAGTTGAGCAAGGAAGAAAAAAGTTTCTTTAAACAAAAATCAAGGATTCAGTTTGTTAATGACGGGGATCAAAATTCTTCTTATTTTTTCAGGACGCTGAAGGTCCATAAGAAGGCTAACACTATTCATACTTTGTAGGATAGAAATAGTGTAAGGCTAGATACATTTGAGGGTATTTCTGAAGAATTTATCTGATTCCTTTTTGAGTCTCTATGAGCTGTTAATACTAATGTGGAAGCACTCCCTCATGACTTGTTGAGGGAGATCTTGGTTACTAATCTTTCCATTGAAATGCAGAATCATTTGGTTGCACCTGTTACTCAAAAGAAGATAAAGGATATGTTGTTCTCTATGAATGGAAACAAGGCTCCTCGACCTTATGGTTTTTCAGCCAAGTTTTTCCATGCCACTTGGTAAATTATTGGATTAGATTTCTTGAAGGCTATCCAGTATTTCTTCACCTCTAGATTATGCTTGTTGCTTTTAATTCCACCATCATCACACTGGTTCCTAAGTCTGTTGCTCTAACTCAGGCTATAGATTTGAGGCATATTTCCTGTTACTCTACTATGTACAAGTGTGTGCTAAAATTTGGCAAAAAATGAAAAAGTGGTTGTCTTTGGTGATTCTGCCAAATCAAAGTGCTTTTTTAGAAGGACGATACTTGATTGAAAATGTATTACTTGCTCAGGAGGTAGTAAATGGGTATGGGAGAAGGTATATATCTGCAAGGTGTGCCTTGAAGATTGATCTAAAAAAGGCATTGGTTTTCATTAATTGGAAATTTTTGTTTCAGGTGTTGAGGACCTTGGGCTTTCCTATTAGATTTTATGGTTAGGTTGAGGCTTGTATACCTCATTCAAAGTTCTCAACCCGTTTGAATGGAGGCTTGGTAGGATTCTTTTCTAGTACAAGTGGAGTGAGGCAAGGTGATCCCCTCTCCCCCTACTTATTCATACTTGTGATAAATGTTTTTATCTCGGTTGTTAAACCTTGCTAGGTAGAAGAGGATCTTGGACTATCATCCAAAGTGGAAGAGACTTGACTCATATTTGCTTTGGAGATGATCTTTTAATTTTCTCCAATGATAATTTTGCATCTATTTTGGCTATCTAGAATGTTTTGGACCTGTTCTATAGGATTTATGGGTTGAAAATGAATACAACAAAGAGTGAGGTTTTTGTGCTGGGGTGGACGAGTTTGATTTGGCAGCTCTGGTGCATCAGACTGGGTTTAGTATTGTCTCTTTGCCAGTTAGATACTTGGGTGCGCCTCTTGTCACAAAGAACCTTACTTGTTCAAACTATGACAACTTGGTTGAGAAGATTGTGAAGAACATCAGGTGTTGGGTGTCTAAGTGTCTATCCTTTGCTGGTAGGTTGCAACTTGTTAAAGTTGTACTTTTTAGTGTTCAAAACTTATGGTGTCGTATCTTTCTATTGCCTGCAAAGATGGTCAAGAGAATTCAAAGTATCTGTACTATTTTTCTATGAAAGAGAACTGAGGTTGTTACTCATGATGTTGCTCATGTAAGTTGGGACAAAATCTACTATCCAAAGAACAAAGGTGGGCTACGAGTTAAGGATATTGCAGCTAGGAATAAAGCATGTATGGTTAAGTGTTTGTAGTTGCTCATCACTCGGCCAAGATCATTTTGGGTAGCATGGGTGAAGAAATACTTGCTCAAGGGATCTTCCATTTAGAATGTGCTTGTTCAGAGTACTTGTAGCTGGGCTTGAAGGAGGATGATGAAGCTCCGAGTTGTTTTGTCTCGGATTGGAGATCTACAGAGTGGCTTTAAAGCTAGGAAGGTATGAGAGAAGATTCGGCATAAGCTGGATCGAGTGCAATGGTCCATGGTTGTTTGGGGTGGGCTTCATATTCCTAGGCATGCTTTTATCTTGGTTGTTGGTTCAGGATAGATTACCTACTAAAGCTCGATTGTTAACATGGGGTTGTCATTTGGATGTTGTTTGCCTACTTTGTTGTGATGGTGTGGAATCTAGGGACCATTTGTTTGGGAAATGCTTGTTTGTTGGTCAAGTTTGGTCGTTGGTTCTGCAGGCTTGTAAGATTTCCTCTATATTTGGCTGTTGGCTGAAGTTGCTAAATTGGGTCCAAATTTATGGGAAAGGCAAGACTTTGCCTGCAACTGTGAATCGACTTGCATGGAGTGGTTTGAATTACTATATCTGGCAGGAGCGTAATTGAAGAATGTACGATCAAAGGCCAAGGCAAGCTGCTTCTATTTTTGTTTTGATTAAGGCGAATGTAAGTACGAGGTTACTTGGTTGCTTAAAGTTTTCTAGTTCCAATTCTTTTACTATTTCTGAATGGGGAATGTATAGATCATAGATCTCGTTTGTTTTTTGGTTGGTGACTTTATGTGTAAAGGTGTATTGGAGTTTCTTTGAATAATAAAAAGGGTAAACTACATAAATGGTCGCCTGACTATAACCCAATTCTTTGTTGAGTCTCCTGATTATGAGAAGTTATAAATAGATCCTCTGACTAATCGCAACTAACAAATCAGTCCAATTTCTTTAAAAAATAAACGACTGATATCGTGTCAGTTAATTAAATCTGTATAATAACGGATTTAACCCTCAACCTTTAAATTTTATTTTAATTTGATCCTAAATTTAAAATTTTATCTCTTAACATTTAAATATTACAACATTTCAGTCCCTTAAATCCTAAAGTTCATCTTCTTCCCTTCTAAAAAAACATCCATTGATGGTAACGGTAGCCATCTGCAACCCCATTTGTATAACACTTTGCAAACCACAACATTAAGTCTAATAATCATAAATTTAACCAGCGTTTTCACACTTAACATTAGCACGAAATTATAAATAGATCTAGTTCAAAACCCTTAGCTTTAACAACAATGGAAGTTTGCTTTTTAGAAGGGAAGAAGATGAAGTTTATGATTTAAGGGACTAAAATGTTATAATATTTAAATGTTGATAGCTAAACTTTTAAATTTAGGACCAAATTAAAATAAAATGTAAAAGTTGATGGTTAAATATATTATTATACATATTTTATTAACTGGCATGTTATTAGCTGTTTATTTTTAACGAAATTAGACCGGTTTGTTAGTCGAAATTAGTTGGGAACCTATTTGTAACTTCTTATAAACAAAAAAATTCAACAAAGATTTAAGTCATAGTCGGCACTATTTATGTAGTTTATCCTATTAAAATCTACATTTATAAAAAAAACAAGTACATCACGTTTTGTTATGGAAGTTTGTGCAACCGCCCTGGACTGAACTGTTTGGATAGCCACGTTGAGAAAACTTCATCGCACTGCACTACAACTTTTCAACTGGTCCTTTAACGTCCAGTCAAAAATAAAGTCACGTTTTTAGTAGCAGAATTTCCATGTTTGCCATTTTAAAGAAAAGAAAGCTACCTTGTACTATATATTCTCACCGAGACCTTTAAGCTACTTTTGCTAATGTTTGTTTGTAGTAATATTTATTAATTTTTAAAGAGATAAACAGTTTAAAATATTTAAGTATACAAAAACCAATAGTTATGAGAAAGATAAATACAAACTTAAAATAAAATGTTTTTTTTACTAAAACTTAAAATAAAATGTTTAAGTATATAAATAATGCAATAAACATTGATTAATTTCAATACAAAATATGTACTTGTTTTGAGTGAAAATTTTAGAATTCGAAATATTAAATTAATTGAAATATTATAAAATGAATTAATTACTTTGATAATATAATTTGAAATATTATTATAAATGTAATCTTAATTATTGATTTCTTAGTAATATATGTTATAACCAAACCATAATATATATGAAATCTAAACCCAGGATCCACCATGTCAAATCATCAAGAATAATAAACCGAAAGCGGAAGCGTACCTAAATTAATCGATAGAATGAAAACCTTGAATCTTGATGTTGAAATCTCAAATCTTTGGTATTGATCTTCCAAGAAGATATGTTTTCTCTTGATTTAAAACTCTCTGATGGGGAAGGAGAGAAAAACAAGTTAACCTATTTCTTGGGGACCACTACCTCTTTATATAGTTGATTATTAAATCAACTATTAAATATTTATAACTCTGCCCCTCATTGAATTATAAATATATCTTACGGTATCTACACTTTTATTTCCATGACACTTTAATACCTATGGCACGACTAACATAATTGGTCACTTGATTTTGTGTCATACTTTATAATAGCATCATACATTTTACATATGTGCCCACAATTAAGGATCTTAATCCAACAATCTCCCACTTGGGCAACATATGTTTCCTGAAAAATGTACAACCTTATGAGCTCAAAAATTGTTATTATATAATAGGCATTCTGTAACAATCTCGTCCATCAACTATATCCATATAGGATCAAAGCAACCTTTGTCGTATCAATCATGACAAGACCCATCAATGGTCACGTATACAAATATAGTCAAATGACATAGATCAATCATGGATGCGTAGCATGGAAAATTATATGAAATGTGAACCAAACATGTTTATTTCCAACTGGTCCTCCTAAACCTTAGCGAGATCAAACTTTACTGAATCCAGTGTGTGCATAAACCAAAAGAACTTTATTTCTGCAGAAAATAATCTTAAAATATCCTTCAACTGAAGTAACTGAAATTGTGTCTAATACGAATGAACATTTTTCAAAATTACAAACTCCCACTAAAACTGAATATCCTTAAAAAACATTACACCCACATGAGTAGTGTGCTCATGAAAGACCTAGGGTGTCAGTTTCTTAATAAGCGCGCAATTATGGAGTTTGTACCAGCATGCTCTATAGACACACAACCACTCTGAATTTTCTTTAACAACTAGGAACTTAATATTTATGTGCTTCGAATTTAAAGTGTTCCTATTGTTTATAGAATAAATGAATGCATATTTATTATCACAAAATAACCGAAATGATCTTTCTATTCAATCTATAATTAGAAACCCATGTGACAAAATTCTTTTGCATCAATATTCTAACAGAAACGAAGTCTGTAAACTTCATGATCTCTAACTTACCAGAACTCCGATACGTGAGCGATAAGTGTTCAAAAATACTATTTTTCTTACCCTTTTTACTCATATTATTGTTAGACTTAGGCTTATATTAGTTGCATAATTAGCCATTCATGCATTAATCCATGTTTCCTTCCATCGTTGAGCTTGATTACTTAACTTGGTAGTTTTTGTGGGAAAAGATGTTGCTTTGGTGTGTTTTGTGTGTATGTGCAGGATCACTTGCCAAAGCAAGGCTAGAGCTAGTTGCCAGGGCAATGCATGAAGGAGATGTCGAGCTAGTTGCCAGGGCAATGCATGAAGGAGATGCCGAGCTAGTTGCCAGGGCAATTATCGACAAAGAACAAGGTGATATGGTAGTCGAAATTAATGACTAGACAAGCCCAAGATGACGTGGAGCAAAGCCAAATCCCAAAGGAATTTGATTTCCATGAAGTGATTAAAGAAGAATTAAATTCCAAAAAGATAGGAGAAGTTCTAGTAGGAATATAATTATAATAAAGAATTATATTCTTTAAAGATAATTTAATTCCAACTTAACTTCCTCCTCAAAGAAGGACTTTGACCTAGCCCTATAAATTAGAGGGGAATTTCGACAACTCCAAGAGAGCAAGAGGAGAGAATTTTCGACAAGCATCTAGGGCAAGAGGATTTCGACAAGCTTCCTTCTTTATTTTTTTCTTTCTTGTTCAATTAGGTTCATGCTAGGGATTATTTATCTTGTGTTTCTTTGGAACCTAGCCATGAACTAAATCTATTTGGCTATGGTTATTGTGTTTTGTCGTTGTGAGAAACTATTGGATTTTGTTTAGGTAATAAGAGTTTGCACTTTTCTATTTCAAGGTTTATTCATTCTTGGTTTTTATTATTGTTTGCGAGTGAATTGGGAGAGGATCTCGTAACTTCATCTATTTATCTAATATCGGGAGAGTTAGATTCAAGAAACCAATGAATATGATCTTTATTCAATCTATTGATGGTGAAGATTAATCCGGCTTAGGAATAAGTCAAGGATTTCAACGGCTAAGAGGAGTGCAAGATTGGTTATTGTTCACCCTTGATTCACGCAGGGATGTATTATCAAGGCATGCACAAGTAGCTAGAGTTTTGACTTAGGGATAAGAAGAAACCATTGAAGAACGCTCTGCCGAACCTTGAAGGTTGCTGCCCAGATGCCCAAGTAGTTGCCCAACTAGTCGCCCAGGCAACCATCGATTAGTTGCCAAGGCAACCTCGTTGTGCAAGTTGCCACGGTAACTGAGTTGCCCGTGCACTCTTTTACCAAGACGATCCAATCGACTATCACACCTCAACTCATGATAACCTGGCCTATCTCTCATTTATTCTTTTACTTTATTGCCTTCTAGTTTAGTTATTAGTTAAACTCCTATAATCCTTTATTTGTGTTTTTACTTTTTGCAGTGCAAGAGACTAGATTCTTGAAGTGGCACCAATCCCTGTGGAGATGATATCTTTTATACTATAACTTGCAACGTGTATACTTGCACAATTGCGTAGCACTTATTACGCGCAACAAGTTTTTGGCGCCGTTGCCGGGGATTGGCAATAGCGAGTTTGTTTTTATTTTCTTGCACTTTCTTTTTACTTTTCTTGTTTAAGATTCAAAGGGCTAACAAACTTTGGTTTTGCATTGGTATATGACCAGGGCGAGACCGATTACACCAGAATATCCCTTTGATCCAGAAATCGAACGAACCTTACAAAGTCTTAGACGAAGGATAGGAGTAGCAATGGCTAATCAAGACGGAAATATGAATCAAGATGTTCCAGCAGGAGGATGAGTGATTCTTGCACGAAACAGAACTATTCGAGAATATCTCGAAGAAGATCTTGATGGACTTAATCCATGAGTTGTCGCACCTGAAATTGAAGCCGACCACTTTGAGTTGAAACCGGTAATGTTTAATATGATCAACACAATTGGTCAATTTGGCGGCTCAGCAACTGAAGATGCACGGCAACATCTTAAATCATTCCTCGAGATTTGCAACTCGTTCAAAATACATGGAGTCACCCCCGATGTCTTACGATTAAGATTATTCCCCTATTCACTGAGGGATAGGGTGAAAGCATGGTTGAATAGCATTCCTGCCGGATCAATAGCATCTTGGACCGATCTTTGTCGTGATTTCCTTGCTCGGTTTAATCCTACAAACTTGACTAATAAGCTTCGTAACGACATTACTTCTTTTCGGCAGACAGATGATGAATCCATGTACGAGGCTTGGGAGCAATATAGAGAACTTCTACACAAATGCCCCCTACACAGATTCCCGGTGTGGACTCAAGTAACAATGTTTTACAACGCCGTGAATACACCAACAAGGATGATGCTAGATGCCTCGGTAAACGACATACTTCTAGATAAGTCGCCAGAAGAAGCAATGCAAATTCTAAACAGGCTGGCCAAGAATGATTATCAATTCCCCTCTACTAGAAAAGGAGGAGTTAGACGCCAAGCCACAATACATGAACTAGGATCATCAGATTCAATTTCGGCACAATTGGCCACTTTAACCAAGATGGTCAAGAACATGCAAAAACCAAACAACACACATGAAGTCAAGGTAATGGATTCTTTTTGTGAGTTATGTGGTGATAACCATGATTCTTCTGAATGTATGCAGAATCTGAAATCCAGCTTCTATGTGGGGAATTACAATCGGAACAACAATTTGATGTCCAATACATACAATCTAGCTTGGAAGAAGCACCCAAATTTTTCATGGAGTAATCCCAACAATGCTCTAAACCAGAACAATCAGAATGCACAAGCATCGGGATTCCAGCAGAATATACCACGGCAACAGTTGCCCCAGCAACAACTGACAACATCTAGTTCTTTGGAAAATTCTCTAAATGCTTTTATGATGAAACCTGAATCTTATATGGCTGAGAATAGTAACTTCATAAAAAGAACTGATGCTTTTATTAACAGGACCGAGATGAGATTGCAAAACCAAGAGGCGTTAATCAAATCATTGGAAAATCAAGTCGGACAGTTTGCTCAAAATCTGAATACTAGACCGCAAGGAGGTTTACCTAGCGATACTGAAGTCGCAAGAGGAACTGGCCATGAGCAATGTAAGGCAATCACCACTAGAAGTGGCCAACAACTTAGAGAGGCTCAAACCCGCTCATCAAACAAAACTCCACAAAAAGATCAAGACGAACCTAGCGGCAAAGCCTGAGATGCTTAACCAGGAATTACCGCGACAACCGGCAATAAGCATGCCTCGGCAACCGACGATAAGGATGCTTCAGCAACGTGTGATAAGCATGCCTCGGCAACCCCAATTGATAATGCCTCGACAACTCCAGTTGTCCCAACAATGTCGTCAATCAGGTTCCAAACCAATGAAAGGATCGAAGATATCCGACTTCCACCACCATTCCCACAAAGGTTGAAGCGACAAAAGCAAGAATACCAATTCAAGAAGTTTCTTGATATCCTGAAGCAAGTCCACATCAACTTGCCATTGGTGGAAGCAATTGTACAAATGCCAAACTATGCCAAGTTTCTTAAAGACATTGTGTCCAAGAGAACAAGGCTAGGAGAGTTTGAAACAGTTGCCGCAACAGAGGGATGCATGACAATGTTGCACAATCGTATGCCACCCAAGTTGAAGGATCCCGAAAGTTTCACAATACCCTGTTCCATTGGAAACCACTATGCCGGGAAAGCATTATGCGACCTTGGGGCTAGCATAAACTTGATGCCTAATTCAGTTTTCCAGAAACTAGGAATCGGGAAGGCAAGACCTACAACAGTTATGCTACAACTAGCCGACAGATCCTATGTGCATCCAGAGGGAAAAATCGATGACATACTGGTAAAAGTTGATAAATTTATTTTTCCCGCTGACTTTATTGTTTTGGATTGTGAAGCAGATGAGCATGCACCTATCATTCTCGGGAGACCATTCTTAGCAACAGGGAGAACCTTGATCGATGTTGAAAAGGGAGAACTCACAATGAGGGTGAATGATCACCAAGTTAAACTAAATGTGTTCCAAACACTAAGGCATGCTGATGATCCAGAAGAATGCCAACTTCTTCATGCCACGGCAGAGTTTAACTTCGATGAGGAATTTAGTTGCCTCGGCAACTACATTGCCGATCAAGAGGAACCTGAGGAGTAGAAGAACCGGTCGATGAGGAACAACAAGACGAGGCAAATTGGCTAGTCAATCGACCAGGTACATACTTTGAACCACTGGAATACTCAGGTAAGGAAGGTAAACTCGAAAAACCCTCTATTGAACAACCACCGATTCTTGAGTTGAAACAATTGCCAGAGCAACTAAAATATGCATACTTAGGAACCGATAATACATTGCCTGTAATTATTTCTTCTAAGTTACAGCCTGAGCAGGAAAAGAAGCTGATCAAGATGTTGAAGCTACACAAAAAGGCAATAGGGTGGACAATTGCCGACTTGAAGGGAATTAGCCCGACAGTGTACATGCACAAGATCTTGTTGGAAGATGATCACAAACCTTCAATTGAGGCCCAGAGGAGACTGAATCATGCCATGAAAAAGGTTGTAATGAAAGAAATCATCAAGTGGCTTGATACCAGCATTATATACCCTATCTCTGATAGTACATGGGTAAGTCCGGTACAATGCGTACCGAAAAAGGGAGGTATAACAGTGGTATGTAATGAAAACAATGAACTCATTCCAACCAGGACTGTGACCGGTTGGAGGGTTTGTATGGATTATCGAAAGCTAAACAAAGCCACCAGGAAAGATCACTTCCCATTACCCTTTATTGATCAAATGCTTGACCGTCTTGCAGGTAAACCCTTTTATTGTTTTCTTGATGGTTATTCAGGTTACAATCAAATTGCCATAGCACCAGAAGATCAAGAAAAGACAACCTTCACATGCCCATACAATACTTGTGTTTTCCGAAGGATGCCGTTCATATTGTGTAACGCCCCGACAACCTTCCAAAGATGCATGATGGCACTCTTTTTAGACATGGTCGAAGACTTTCTTGAGATTTTCATGGATGATTTTTTTGTTTTTGGTAATGACTTCGACAGCTGTCTCGGCAATTTAGAGAGGGTGTTGGCAAGATGTGAAGAAACTGATTTAGTCCTCAATTGGGATAAATGCCATTTTATGGTAGATGAAGGAATAGTGCTCAGCCACAAGATTTCATAGAAGGGAATTGAAGTAGACAAAGCCAAGGTGGACATGATCGAGAGATTACCCCCACCAAGTTCGGTTTAAGGAATTCGAAGTTTTCTTGGACATGCAGGTTTTTACAGGAGGTTCATTCATAATTTTTCTAAAATCACTAAACCCTTGTGCAATTTTCTTGAACAGGATAAAGTCTTCAATTTTTATGATTCTTGCACCCCAAGCATTCGAAACCCTAAAGAAAAAGCTTGCCTCGGCACCCATTGTCGTTCCACCAGATTGGACGCTACCTTTTGAGCTCATGTGTGATGCAAGTGATTTCGCGGTAGGAGCAGTCCTAGGCCAACGCACAGGTAAGACCTTCCATGTGATATGCTACGCTAGTAAAACTCTTAATAGTGCTCAAGTGAATTACACAACAATGGAGAAAGAGTTACTAGCTGTAGTTTTCGCATTTGACAAGTTCCGATCCTATTTGATTGGTACAAAGGTAATTGTTCATACGGACCATTCGACAATCAAATATCTATTTGCTAAAAAGGATGTCAAACCTCGTTTGATTCGTTGGATATTACTTTTACAAGAATTTGATATTGAAATTAAAGACAAGAAAGGAACAGAAAATCAAGTGGCCGATCACTTATCACGTTTAGAACGCAATAGGGAGGAGGACGCGGATCTAGAGATATGCGATGCATTCCCAGATGAACAACTTTTAGTTACCTCGGCAACCCTCAAAGCCTCGGCAACCATGGACGCGCACGCCTCGGCAACCCTCAACGCCTCGGCAACCATGGACGAGCACGCCTCGGTAACTCTCGATGCCGCAGCAGCCTTTGACGCGCACGCCTCAGCAATTTTGGGAGCAGTCACCACGGCAGCACATGCCTCGGCAATACCCTGGTACGCGGATTTAGTTAATTTCCTTGTTTGTGGTATTTTACCTTATGGCATTACTCACCAAGGGAAGAAGCGGTTCCACCATGATGCTAAGCATTACTTTTGGGACGACCCTCTTTTGTTTAAACAATATACAGATCAGGTTATACGCCGATGTGTCCCTGAAGAAGAGCAACATAATGTACTCTGGCAATGCCATTCTTCACCCTATGGAGGACATTTTGGAGGAACTCGTACCACGGCCAAAGTTTTGCAATCCGGTTTGTATTGGCCAACATTGTACAAAGATGCCCAAAACTTTTACAAGCAATGTGATCGTTGCCAGAGGACGGGCAATATCTCTAGACGACATGAGATGCCACTCCAGAACATCATCGAGGTGGAATTGTTCGATGTATGGGGGATCGATTTTATGGGACCTTTCCCATCTTCATTCGGAAACCTCTACATTCTACTTGCCGTCGACTACGCGTCTAAATGGGTGGAGGCAGCTGCAGTTCCCAACAACGATTCTAAGACCGTGCAACGATTCTTGCAGAAAAACATATTTACACGGTTTGGGATGCCAAGAGCAATTATCAGTGACGAAGGCAAGCATTTTGACAACAGACTAATTGCCAAGATGTTGCAACGCTTTGGCATATCACACAAGATCGCCACGGCATATCACCCACAAACCAACGGGCAAGCAGAAATTTCCAACTGGGAATTGGAGGGTATACTCGAGAAAGTTGTAAATCCCTCTAGGAAGGATTGGTCATTAAGACTAGATGACGCACTTTGGGCATATCGCACTGCATTCAAAACACCCTTAGGTATGTCCCCCTTCCGACTTGTCTATGGCAAAACATGCCATCTACCGGTGGAAATCAAACACAAGGCATACTGAGCAATCAAGACCGTGAATATGGATTGGGAAAGTGTCGGATAAAAGCATTTGTTGGACCGCAATAAGATAGAAGAATTTCGTGCACTCGCCTATAACAATGCACGAATCTACAAGGAGAAAACAAAGCAATGGCATGACAAGAAACTATTGTCGCGGCAATTCATGCCAGGGCAACTAGTTCTCTTATTCATTTCTCGGCTAAAACTTTTCCCGAGAAAGCTGAAATCAAGATGGTTGGGACCATTCGAAGTCGTCAAACCATTCTCCCATGGTGCTGTGATAATCAAGTCCAACTCTGACAACCATGAATTCAAAGTTAATGGACAAAGATTAAAGCACTACAATGGTGCCCATGTGGAACGTAACAAAGAAGTGGTCAACTTAGGAGATGCATGAGCATGCTCTCCCTTTGATATTTTATTTTTATTTTTTATTATTTTTGATTAATTTTTTTCTTTTATTTTTGAACTATTTTTTTTATTTTATTTTTATTATTTCCGATTATTATTATTTTTTAGGATAG
Source organism: Hibiscus mutabilis (assembly GCA_019671005.1). NCBI lineage: Eukaryota > Viridiplantae > Streptophyta > Magnoliopsida > Malvales > Malvaceae > Hibiscus > Hibiscus mutabilis. Next base: position 22,537,635 of record CM033751.1, read on the forward strand.
ATTTTCTTTTTTTTTTTATCTTTTTAAGTTTAAGAATCCCTTTACACATCTTTATTTATTTTCTTTTATTAGTCTATCTTTAATTTTAATCCTTATTTGATTTGTCTTTGAATTGTAGGAAAAGAGTTCAAGATAAAGAGGAATTTTAATCCAAGAAGGAAAACATCTTCAACAAGGAAATTAATGGGCTTAATCTAAGGATTATATAAAGCCTCCAACTTACCCTAATTAAACCCCATTGCCGTCACCCTTCCCCTAACCCAAAACCCTTTTTTTTGTCTTCCTCTAATCCCACCCACCATATTTACCACCTATCTTTTCTATAAAACCCATCACCCTTAACCTATTCCTACTTTTTATCTTGTAACTTTTTAGTTTCTTTTCTTTTATTTGTTTTTACAAAACTCACAACCAAGATCATCTATGGCATCCAAAATTAAATTTTTAGTTCATCCAAGTTCCTCCAAAGAACCAAGATACAAGAAGTTTGCTACACCGGTGGTTCAAGAAAGATTTCACTCCAAGTTTGAAAGCCAGAAAATTTATGAAGAACAAGGCTTTGAATACTCCAACTCTCATCAATATTTCAGCCTTGAACCATTCATCTTCGAGAGGATTGCACATCAAAAGTGGAAAATCTTTTGCCATCAACCGGAACCAGGCAACATCTCATGGCTAAGAGAATTCTATACTCACTCACCTAACCCGGATAATCCTTATGTTTTTGTTCGTGACAAGGCCATACTCATAAGCCCCGAAAACGTGCAACCAAAGCTAAAGACATCACGGCAACCACTGCAAAAGCCAAAGGTAAAGCACATATGCCCGAATCAACTCCTACGGAATCATTTTTTGATTTCTCAGATTCGGACAAGTCCTCCATTGCACCAACAAAGATCGCATCAATTGAATCCTCCAAGCGAAAAGCCAATGACACTGATGAAGAGGACGATGAGGACAACCCCGTACGAGGATCGATTCCACCACCGGCAACAAGAATACAACCAACGCGTTCAAGCAAGAGAATCAAGACACTGACCAAAAGGAAACTAATCATCCATGATGACGAACTCTCGGAGTAAGTCCTCGTATACATTTCATTTTTCGTTATTTTTATTTTCCTTTAATGCATGCATTGAGGACAATGCCTCACTCGAGTTTGGGGGGATTGTTATTAGTAGTTACCATGTTTAGTTACATTCATCTTAAGTATTACATTTAGGATACATAAATTGCTTGCCATGCCTTTAGTTGGAACAAGAATTGCTTAGATTTGATGAATATCCGATGATGACTTTGCCAATGCACTTAATTGATAGAATTTTTATTATAGGATAACCATGGAAAAACTTAGAATTTTACTATGATGCTAAATTTGATGAAACACTGTTGTAGTTTGATTGATTTAAGGAATTCTAGTGAACTTAGGTTGATAATTAACAAATTGGGGGATTAGAATAAAAATTGGATGAATGCTAGAGGTGCCCGAAACTGGCTCTAGTATGTGCTAAAAAAATTTCGCTAGAGGATCCCCAAACCGGCTCTAATCGAATAAAACTAAAAACAAAACACTAGAGGTGCCCAAAACTAGCTCTAGTTAAAACATGTTAAAAAGAACCGAATGAAGTAATTTGAAAACCTCTTTTTTGCATAGAATCCGAAAAATCAACTTGCACACAACTCCGCACACACTCACAAGCATTATAGTTTGATTCTGAGTAACTCCTAAGTTTTTCGAAACATGAAAAGCCAATCATACTTTGTGCCCCGGTTCTGAGAATTGAAATCAAGTTCAAAGCTAAGTTTGTGAAAATTGAAGTCTTGACAGGTAATTATTAGTTTGCATTGCTTGAGGACAAGCAAAAGCTCGAGTTTGGGGGTGTGATAAGTGTTCAAATGTACTATTTTTCTTACCCTTTTTACTCATATTATTGTTATACTTAGGCTTATATTAGTTGCATAATTAGCCATTCATGCATTAATCTACGTTTCCTTCCATCGTTGAGCTTGATTACTTAACTTGGTAGTTTTTGTGGAAAAAGATGTTGCTTTGGTGTGTTTTGTGTGTATGTGCAGGATCACTTGCCAAAGCAAGGATAGAGCTAGTTGCCAGGGCAATGCATGAAGAAGATGCCGAGCTAGTTGCTAGGGCAATGCATGAAGGAGATGCCGAACTAGTTGCCAGGGCAATTGTCGACAAAGAACAAGGTGATATGCTAGTCGAAATTGATGACTAGACAAGCCCAAGATGACGTGGAGCAAAGACAAATCCCAAAGGAATTTGATTTCCATGAAGAGATTAAAGAAGAATTAAATTCCAAAAAAATAGGAGAAGTTCTAGTAGGAATATAATTATAATAAAGAATTATATTCTTTAAAGATAATTTAATTTCAACCTAACTTCCTCCTCAAAGGACTTTGACCTAGCCCTATAAATTAGAGGGGAATTTCGACAACTCCAAGAGAGCAAGAGGAGAGAATTTTCGACAAGCATCTAGGGCAAGAGGATTTCGACAAGCTTCCTTCTTCATCTTTTTCTTTCTTGTTCAATTGGTTCATGCTAGGGTTTATTTATCTTGTGTTTCTTTGGAACCTAGCCATGAACTAAATCTATTTGGCTATGGTTATTGTGTTTTGTGGTTGTGAGAAACTATTGGATTTTGTTTAGGTAATAAGAGTTTGCACTTTTCTATTTCAAGGTTTATTCATTCTTGGTTTTTATTATTGTTTGCGAGTGAATTGGGAGAGGATCTCGTAACTTCATCTATTTATCTAATATCGGGAGAGTTAGATTCAAGAAACCAATGAATATGATCTTTATTCAATCTATTGATGGTGAAGATAAATCCGGTTTCAACGGCTAAGAGGAGCGCAAGATTGGTTGTTGTTCACCCTTGATTCACGCAGGGATGTATTATCAAGGCATGCACAAGTAGCTAGAGTTTCGACTTAGGGATAAGAAGAAACCATTGAAGAACGCTCTGCCGAACCTTGAAGGTTGCTGCCCAGACGCCCAAGTAGTTGCCCAACTAGTCGCCCAGGCAACCATCGATTAGTTGCCAAGGCAACCCCGTTGTGCAAGTTGCCACGGCAACTGAGTTGCCCGTGCACTCTTTTACCAAGACGTTCCAATCGGCTATCACACCTCAACTCACGATAACCTGGCCTATCTCTCTCATTTGATCTCATTTATTCTTTTACTTTATTGCCTTCTAGTTTAGTTATTAGTTAAACTCCTATAATCCTTATTTGTGTTTTTACTTTTTACAGTGCAAGAGACTAGATTCTTGAAGTGGCACCAATCCCTGTAGAGACGATATCTTTTATACTATAACTTGCAACGTGTATACTTGGACAATTGCGTAGCACTTATTACGCGCAACAGTGAGCATGTAATTTTTTTCTCTAAACATATCTCATAACCCTGTTGGCTGCTATCCAATGGTTCAAACTAGAATTGCTTAAATATCTATCTAACATTCCAACAATGTACGCAATATCCGAACGCATACATACTTGAACATAAATTAGATTCTCAATAGCTTATGCATGTGGAATCATTTGTATTTTCTAAATTTCAAGGTTACTTTTAAGGCATTGTGTAAGACTAAGTTTGTCTTCTTTAGCAATATGAGTATCACTTGGTTTACTTCCATTGAACTTGTAGTATATACAATTGTCAACCAAATTTATCTCAAAGCTGAATAAGATAATCAATATGAAATTTATAATTTCAATAATGAGAGTCCTACTTAAGCTCATAGATGAATTTATTTAATTTACATATCATTGATTTTGTATCATTAGACACAAATCTATGATTGTACCATATAATTCATTGATCTAATGTCGCCATTGAAAAACACAAGCTTAACATCCATCTTATGCAGCTCAAGATTAAAATAAGCAACAAGCGTCGTGATTATCTTGAAAGAGTATTTCAATGAAACTTGAGAGAAAGTCTCCACAAAATCAATGTCTTATTTTAGTGTATATCATTTAGATACAAGACATGCCTTATACTTGTCCACATTATCATTTGCATCCCTCTTGGTTTTAAATATCCATTTACAACCAATTGGTTTGCATCTTCAGGTAATGAGACAAGTTCCTAAACTTTATTGTCTTGCATAAAATTATACTCTCCTTGAATGACATCAATCCACTTTCGAGAGTTAGAACTTTTATGATATGATAAAAATGATTGAATCATTTTCTATCATTCCATTATTATCCTTATTTTCTTGAAGAAATACAAAGTAATAATCTAGAATAGTCTTTCTCCTTCCTCTCGTGGATATCTTTAATGACACTTGTTTTTTTAAGGTTGATGAGTTTGTTCTTCTAAAATAATTACCTTATCTTGAATGAGAGTTGTTCAACATTATTTTGTTGAGGTACTTGATTCACCTCTTGATTAATGATAGGTGTGAAAACCTAAACATCATTAAAAGTGATGGTATGAATTAAATTATAATCCAACTTATCCTCAATAACAATGTATCTAACCTTATTTCTCCCTCCAAACTCAATATCCTAAAAATGTTATCAATCTCTCCTAAATAATCCTAATTGTAGGATCAAAAAATTTACAGCCCATGGATCACTCAAAATAACCGAAGTAGTTGCTCACTTTTGAAGTTTAATTTCTTCACACGTGTCCTAACTTATACAAAAGAATCAATACTTTGTAACTTATTGTTGTTTCTTTTGAGTAGGACCCTTAGCAACTTTATTCTAATATATTTTTTATTGCCCTTATTCTTAGAGACACTTACTAAATGAGCACTAACCGAATGAGTACTTTTACACTTATAATACTTCAAGTTTTCTTCCTCTTTAACACAATGAAAAATAAGCTCATTTAAAGTCTATTTCTCCTTTTGACAGTTGTAACTAATTTTGAATTGGTTAAACTGTATAGGAAGCGATACCAAAATCATAAGAACAAACAATTGTTAGAAAGTTCGATCTTATGTGCCTTAAATTTTGAAGCTGTATTAAACATTTTCATAATGTATTCTCTCACATTTCCGTGACCCTTATACTTCATAGACATCAAAGAAGGCATAAGTGATGTCATCTTAACCTTAATGTTTTGGGTAAAACATTTCTTAATTTCGTCAAGGAAACCCTTAATATGAGCAATCTCTTTAGATTTGTGCTCCTAAAGAATTCTAGAATGTTGTACTTTATGATCATTAAACTCATACAATTTGAACGAACTCACCTCTCAAAATCCCTTTTATGGGTGCTTACCGCCATGAGAGGTGCAAGTTGTTATTCCCTTAGTGCAAGGTCTATGTTCATACAACCAAATACTTTATGTAAGTTCCTTTTCTATTCCTTGAAATTAATTTCACTAAACATGAGTGTAGAATGTATATTAACAGATATTGTGATAACAAAAGCTAAATTAGCTAAATACAGAACAAAAATAAATAAATAAATAAAAACAAGCTCACATCCATATCCATAAATAAACAATAAATTCAAAATAATGGCTAGTTCCCCTCAAGATACCAAGCACAACATTAATATAAAGTCTTTGGACAGTAATATTAACTGTAAGCGGTACTCTTGTTGTAGCAATCAAACATTGACAATAAACTATGTCAAACAATAGATTAATCTTTGGACTAACGTATTGTTCACATAAAATACCTTATAATTGTCACACATTTATCACCACAGTTGTCGTTGTAATTCGGCCAAATATTAACTTTCCTTTGGGCCAATTAATAAAAGCATGAATTACAAAAACACATAATTATCTTAATATTTTAAATAAAATAATCTACACAAAAACGGTCACTTTGGTGACATTATGTTTCAATTAATCCATTAAAATATTAGACATCTAAAGCCAAAATATAAATTTAATTGTTTCAAAATATTTGTCTTAATTTTATCTTTAAAGATAACCAAAAATAATAATAAATTTGAATAAAGGTAAACTTCATATCAAGATACTGGACATTCCATTAATATTTTATATTTGGACAAAACATTAACTTGCAAGTGATATCTTGGTACAGTAATCAAACATTGATAATAAGAACATGTCAAACAGAAATCTTCCTTTGGGCCGATTTATTGCTCACATATAAAACTGAATAATTATCACATGTTTATTACCACGTGTAATAATGTTAATTATTAACCTTCCTTTGGGCTGGTTAATACTAACATAATCCGACTTACATGCACAAAACCTTCTATATTTTAAAATAAAATAAATTTTCACAATAGAGGTCACTTTGGTGACTTAATGTTCAATTAATTTATCTCAAAATATATAATATAAATATACCGATATTCAAATTTAAAATTTTGTAACAGTCAAAACTGAAATTTCTGATAACACTTAAGTTTCTGAAATAATCAAAAATAAGGTCGTCTGAATGGGGCTATCAGAAATCAAAAAACCAAAATCTTTGGTTGTTTCTTAAAAAATTCCTTAAACATACATTTGCCAAAATTTTGATTATAAACTTAAAGGCAAGATTTATAAATCGTTAAACTAAATGCAATCAATCCTTTAACTTTATATAAATGAATAATTCATACAATGATCACATAAAACTTTAGTATATTCATAAGAACCCAACGATCAAAATTAATTTTTTTGATTAAACTGAATCAAATAATCATCAATACCAAATGTAAATATGTATATTCTGTAGATAACATTAACGACATAGTAAAGCATAATGCCAAACAAATTAAAGCAAATATTTTGCACAAAACTAAACATGATTCAACAAAATTCAACCATAATTTATTAGATGTAAACCGAATATAAAGCTTCGAGAGCTAACCTGATTATAAAATTTCTAAGTCACGGTAAATTTACCTTGACAAAGCATAAGTCAAATTTTTTTCTTAATTACTAACGATCAAAACTAAAATTTTGATCAAACCGAATCGAATATATATTTTAAATTAAATATATATCATTGATTGCATACATATAAATATTTTTAAATTAAACAGTACATGTCATTCAAGCTAAAAACAACCGTATTAACCATCAATTAAAACCCTAAATTAATCGATAAGAAAAACATGATAATCTTATAATTCTAAACATCATGATCTGCCGACTTCAGAGTCTCAATAGTCGCTAACCTAAATGAACATAACCATAATTCCCTTGAAAATCTATACTTTCATGATTGGCAAATATACAGTAACATCAAAGTTAAAAAAACTATATCGCATAGGCATAATTGTAAAGAAATATGATGATCGTTTGTTATTAAAGCCTTTTTATTTATTGCCGCAAAACATAAGTTATTCATTCGAAAATTGATGCGGCGCTTTAAACAAAAAAAAGTTTGTGATTCTGAATTTCCATAGAAAATTAATGGTTCTTAATGATTTAACATGACGAGTCTCTGATGCCACTTGTTAAAACCAAACCATAATAGATATAAAATCTAAACCCATGATCCACCATGTCAAATCATCAAGAATAATAAACCGAAAGTGGAAGCGTACCTGAATTAATCGATAGAATGAAAACTTTGAATCTTGATGTTGAAATCTCAAATTTTTGGTATTGATCTTCTAAGAAGATATGTTTTCTCTTGATTTAAAACTCTTTGATGGGGAATGAGAGAAAAACAAGTTAACATATTTCTTGGGGACCACTACCTCTTTATATAGTTGATTATTAAATCAACTATTAAATATTTATAACTCTGTCCCTCATTGAATTATAAATATATCTTACGGTATTTACACTTTTATTTCCATGACACTTTAATACTTATGACACGACTAACATAATTAGTCACTTGATTTTGTATCATACTTTATAATAGCATCATACATTTTACATATATGCCCACAATTGCGAATTTTAATCCAACAATATATGCACTCATTTTAATATAATGTCATTTTCTACTTTTATTTAACCATGATTATTGTAATTGAATCTAAACGCACATTCCAATGTTGATTTCAATCTCAACCGTTGCAATTAGTAATGCAAATACAATAATATCTCAACGGACTAGTGGGCAGTGGCGTCTTGTTCTTCATGGCCTGAAGACTTTGTTGTAATGTTTTATTAATATATCCTTTTCTTTCTGTCAAAAAAAATCTGTTAAGCTTTTAAGGGGTGTAATTTATATTCCCATTTTCTTGGGGAAACAAATCTAGTTTGAAGTTTGAACAAAAAATTTCTTTTTTTTTTGTGTTTTTTTATATCATAACACTAAAAAATTAAGTTTTAAATTTTAAACCTAAATATTAAATCTTAAACTTTAAACCCTATAAATGCACCCTAGCTGTAGCGATGTCTTTTTTTGCTAAAAACGTGTTTTCGAAGTGTTTGTAATTTTTCGGATATAAAACGTTTATTCCGTTGGGTTTAAGAAAAAACCACATTTTTAAAAATTGGAGTCGCCACCGGCCACTTAGGTAGGCCGGACACCATAAAACCAGAGATTTAAAAATTATTGGGTTCGGGAGTCGGTTACGGATGGGGAAGGATTAGCACCCCCACACCGCCCAAAATTGGTACTTTAATAATTACCGCTTTATTAATATTAGATTTTCTAGATTAAAGTGACGATTAGTTTAAAATTCGGTCATAATTGCGAATAAATTTTAAGAGCCCCGTTATCCGAGAGTAAATGTCCAACCACTATCACTACGCTTGATACTGGCCCCGTTTACGCTTGGATAAAAGGGCACCGCATTGACAATTTATATATCATTATGCAACCTTAGTGAGCAAAATATAAAACATGGTAAATAATTTAAATACAATGCGAATAAATATTAACATAATAAAATACTAATCTAATAAAATATTAATCTAAAACATACATACATAAATATTAATCTAACTCATAAATAAAAACATATCTAGCATAAATAAAATACTAACATTCATAAATATTAATCTAACACATAAATAAAAACAAATTCAACATAAATAAAATATTAATATAAAACACAAATTTAAAACATATTAAATACTAATCTAAAGCATAAATAAACATACAAAGTAAAAAATAAGACTACAATTTTAAAATAACTAATACTTCATTAAATTATAAAAATTACAATACTAATAAAAAGGGAAGAAAATATACCTAACTAGGAGCTCGAATGACGAACCCCGACTGAACCCCATCGAGATCTACCGCGACCCCTCCAAAAATATTAACTAGATCGAACCTAAAATAGGACCCCGATCGAATGTTGGATCGAACCAACTGGGGTCGAGGGCACTGCCCCCAACCCCGGCCAGCCTTGCGGCCGGCCTAGCCCCTATGAATTGGGTGGCAATTCAATTGCCACTTTCATGGCAAAATTGGGCGTTTATTCTTGTGTGAATTGGCTGCCTATTTATAGGCCAAAGGGGATGGGTTAAGGATGACGTGGAGCACCCTGCTCCACGCAATTTTCTTCCTTTTTTTAATATATTTTTTTTTATATTTTTTTGATTTTTTATTAATTTTATATTATTATTAAAATAATACTAATAACACTAAAACCCGGTAAAAAATGAGTGATTACAGTTGCCCCTCTTTGCTTGTTCTTGTGAAACGAGGACAAAGCAAAGATCAAAAGCACTCATTTTTGACCTACTTTCTTGTCTTTGGCTTCGGAATCACGTGTTCTTCTGGAACTATCCGCTCTTCCTTAGCTGAATCTTCAGGCTCGTAAGTTCTTCCTATATAGAGCTTCGTCACCTTCTGATCTTGGAGTTATAGGCTCTTTCCACATAGAACCCTTCACTCTGAAGCCTCGAGTTATGAGTCCCTCCTATATAGAACCTTTCATTATGAGACGGTGCAGCTTGAAGTCCTTCCTATATAGAACTCTTCACCTTCAACACTGGTTTTTCCTATATAAAACCTTCTGCGTCGCTGATGGATTCTTCCGACTGTGAGTTCCTCCTAAATAGAACTGCTAGTCTTCAAACCCTAGAGCCGTCAGTCCTTCCTATATAGAACTTTTGGCGTCTGAAATCTCAGAGCTACAGGTTCTTCCTATATAGAACCTTTCACCCTAAGACAATAAAGCTCGGAGTCCTTCCTATATAGAACTCTTCGCTTTCGACACAACAGGTTTTCCCTATATAAAACCTTGTGTATCATGGGTGAATTCCTTCGACTGGGAGTTCTTCCTATATAGAATCAAGTAGTCTTCACCTCGAGCTGTAAGTCCTTCCTATATAGAACTTTTAGCTTCTTAAATCTTGGAGCTACGGATTCTTCCTATATAGAATCTTTTACTCTAAGACAATAAAGCTCGGAGCCCTTCCTATATAGAACTCCTCGCTTTCGACACAACATATTTTCCCTATATAAAACCTTGTGTATCATGGGTGAATTCCTTCGACTGGGAGTTCTTCCTATATAGAACTGCTAGTCTTCACCCTGGAGCTGTAAGTCCTTCCTATATAGAACTTTCAGCTTCTGAAGCCTCGGAGCGGAGGATTCTTCCTATATAGAACCTCTCTCTGCAGGAGCTTGGAAACATATGCCTTTTGTATGTAGAACCATTGTCTTCACATTTGGGATTCACACCACGATGGCTACCGATGTCTCTTTGAATCCATAGATACATGTCTAAGATAAAACAAAATGCTATGGCAAATGAATTGACATGCTCCTAATCCTAGTGATGTCTGACTATTCATGATGCATGAGTGTCAATATCTTGGTGGGCTTGCTTTGGTCCTTATTCGATCTCGTTGTTCACTTTCTCCTTCTTCACGGGCGTCGGTACCCTACTTTACTGTCGGGTTCAACCATTCCAACCTTTCTTTTTCCCCATTCACGACTTGGGATTCTAAAGTGCCCTTTCAGGTTTTCGCTTTAGAGAGTTTTTTTTTTACTTTTTCTCTTTCTTTCTCTCTTTTTCTTTTAGCCTTTTTGTTTTAAAGTCTTACACCCTGAAAGGTCATTCCTCAGATCTCTTCATCTCTTTACTGCTTTACTGTATGCTCTTAAATCCTCATTTGAACATGCTTTTAAACCTTTTGTGTGGAAGGCTTTCTTGTCTTTAGGGTTATCACCCGTCTTCATAAATGATCTTCTGGTTCTTATATTATTCTTATAAGAACCCTTGTCATCTTCTTGGCTTGGCGTTGCCCCATTCAACCATGGGCTCCACTGCTTTGAATTTTCTGGCCCATCCTATAGAGCCTTGATCTATTTCTAGTCACCAGGGTGAGCCAAAATGCTTCCATCCCTTGAGCTCTTCCTTGATCTTCTCGTAGCATTTCGACGGGAACTAAATCTCGGTCCCTATGCTTTAAAACTCATCATCATTCATTTTTAAAGTAAAGCGAAAGGCAATTTACTTGCGTATATTTCAACAAATAATGATTGTTTGAAAAGATAACAGTCATTTTGAAAATCACAACTTGGAGGGGATACCAAACATTTTGAAAACATTGTTTGGAACAAATGGTAAACATCTTTTTCTTTTCTTCTTCTTTTTCTAAGGACCAAACATTTTTATAAAATAATGCTTGGAGAATGGTAAACAAAACTCGACGTGTATTGCCAAACATTTTTAAAAACTAATGTTTGGGGGAAATGGTAAACATCAAAACTTTGGGAGAAAATGTCAAACCTTTTAAAACATGTTTGCCCCCGAAATATCAAACACCATAGCGCATCTGCTTCAAGTTGCCAGAGATCAACTCTAATGAAGCGCCTATTTAGAAGATCTTGACCATTGTGGAGATATATGCCAATGTATAGTTTCTTCTGGTCTAATAGGCTTTTGAGAGGAACAACCCTACCTAGTTTCTACCCCGTTTAAGGTGGCTTTTGACGTTCCTTGAAGAAAAGTTAACCCTTATAGGCGGAATGAAATCTGAAGACATTCTCATTCAACTTGGATATCTATGGATGACCAGAATGGTCTTTGGGGCTTGTAATGTAGGCCTTTGATTTATGTTTAAGTGAAATAGTATTTCTGTACTTGTGTAACTTGGATATGCCCATTATTCCTTCTATTTTTTTGGATCACTCTAGACTGCCCGTTTTCGGGTTTTCACCCTAGAGTTCATTTCCTTTCTTTTTATTGTATACTGCCTTGCATTCTGGCTATATACTGATGTTCGTTTTTTGTTCAAGAATGTTTGATCCTCCAAAACTCCTCGGAGCTGAGATTTGTTGAAGGACTACGAATACATTTCTGGGAATTCTTGTGATTGGCACGCCTAGATGAAATGTTATTCTTGCTTTCTTTTTTTCTTTCTTTTTTCTTTTTTCTTTTTCACTTTTTCTCTTGGATCGCTCTAGACTGCCCATTTTTGGGTTTTCACCCTAGAGGTCACTTCCTTCAGTGTATTTTGGTTGGATATTGATGCTAGCAGGCTCAGGTAGACTACTCTTTTTCTTCATTTTTAGGATCACTCTAGACTGCCCATTTTTGGGTTTTCACCCTAGAGGTCATTTCCTTTTTCAAAATTGGCAATCTTCGGGCCGACTTGTCTTGACTTGGCTTCAATTCAAGCTTCTATACAAATTTTCAAAACTGATGTTTACTTGAAATGTGGATTCCTTCTGTCTCTTGCTCATAGTTGAAGTCTCGTTCTTGTATTGTTTGATCTGTGTGTGAAACATATACAATATTCTTTCTTTCTTTTTCTTTTTTTCTCTTTTTTTAGACTGTTCATTCTAGGTTTTTAGCATTGAATCTCTTTCTTCTTATTCGAGTCTATGAATGTATCATTGAATCAACATGGATCTATACTGGGAATTGATGCGATCTTCCGTTCGGAGTTAATTGCCTCTCTGCAGCTCTTCTGATATTTACTCGATCTGGATTGCTTCGGCCTTCTGATTACCATTTATCTTCTTTTTTGGTTTTTCGTTCGGACATATCCATGTTTTCAACCACTTTCTTCTGATGATTTTCTGATCTTCGTACCCAATTTGTATGGTCTCATTTGTGTTTTCTGGTAAAGTAAAAGAACACCATTCGTTGTCATATTCACAAATGTCCTGAGAATGCCTTTAGGGGGTAGAGGTTTAGGGTCAACTTTCATTTCAAGGATCTAAAACGACAAGTGCCTGAGAAGATAAATTCTTAAAATGGGAACTGCCCATTGTCTAAACACTCGCTTTTGTTCCTCTGTTGGCCTAAGTAAACTAGAAGATACTCATATTTACAGTATCCCCACAACATTCAATCTCTTCTAAATATATGCAACTTAGAGTTGATCTTTGGGTTTGAAGCAAATGTACTGTTGCATTCAAAATTCGAGGACCTGGTATAGAAATGATATATACATACGTCCATTAAAAAATGCATGTATATGCATATGGGAAAACTACCCCATAAAAATAAAATGTTTAAAGAATCAAGAATGTAAAAATGCTTTTCTAAATGGAAATGTGATTTTTTAATTCTAATAAACAATGATTTTTTTGTTGAGAATTTCTTTGTGAAATGATGAGAAAACCGTAGGGACCTTTGGATTATCTCCAGGGTACTAACTCATTATGCCCCTTCCAAGGTAGTGTAGGCTTGCCTCTTCTCTTGTTTTTCCACCGCTGGATCAATTCTCTCGTCATGACTCCCTCATCGACCAGCTTCTTGATTTTTTTTAACGACCCCAAATTTCTTAGTGTCATGCCGCCTCAATGTTTTGAAAGTGGTACCCATTTATCTCTTTGTTTCCTTCTGCTTTTAGGCATGTATGGTCTTTAAACTTAGGTCCCGGAGTGCATGTTCGATTCTCTATCCAACTGTCATGAAGTCCTCAAAGCTGGTATTCATTTTCCCGAGCACCTTATCAAAGAAGAAATAAGAAAGATGGCATGGAATTCACTTTCCTCTTCATCTACGAGAGGCTGCACTTGGGTCGCTAAACACATACATCTCAAAGCACATTCCTTGAAGCTTTCATCAGGTTTCATCTTCGTACCCTAGAGATGCCGACGACTTAGTGCTAGGTCCAAAGCATATCATATCAGGGTAGGTCCTGCTAGACTGTCGGGATCGGTAATTTTCAATGTAGCCCCCCATCTTTTTGTAGAATATGGTTACGCGAATCTTGGGGCATCTTTTTCCTTTATTATGCGCAAATCTGGAAATCTTTGGAATCCGGAGGAACGACCAAACCGGGGTTCAAACAGAGTTTTCTTGCATTAAAGGCATCAAAGTTCTTTTTTTCTCTCTATTTTCTCTCGAGTCCATCTTCTAACTGCTCGAATCTTGATTTTTGAGTGTCTTGAATTCTTTTATTCACGACAAAACTCTAATTGTTCTTTGGATTACCCCCAAAAATTTTATGCAAGATAATGATAATGTTATGTAAAAATATGTCATGACTGTATGCAATGCAATGCAATGCAATCCTAAAATATAAACATGAATGCAATAAGGTATTGATTCCAAAAGTGATCCTCATAGAACGATGTTCATTGAGGACAAAAGGTTTCATTATATCAGATATTAGATATTCACAGTTACTGATAAGCTTCAGTGCCTACTTCCTTAACTTCATCTAGTAGTCTGGTCAGCTTGCCTCTGTAGTCCAACACTTGATCCACGTTCTGATAAAGCCTGCCACCTTGTTAAGCCGCCTTACCTGCTAGAGTAATATCGATCTTTGGGTCTTCATCTATCCCCTGCTTAGTCTTTCGTAGCTTGGAAGTTGCCCTTTTCAACTGATAACATCCTGATTTGATTATTTCTTGACTAGTTTTTCTTATTTCAATATTCCGAGTCGTCTTTCAACTAGACAACACCGTTAATCTATTCATTAAATGTGACCCAATCTGATATTCTTAAACACTCAGGAAAGCTTTTGATGATCATTATGCAAATTCAATTTTATCCAAGTTATCTCTCTTATCTGAGCTGGCTGAACTCGAAATAATATCCCTCTCCTGGGATGCCTCTATCTCTGATCTTCAAATTTAACTCGCTTGAGTGACCCACTTCGGTATTACTCGAACTTTGTCCTGGATATCGATTCCTCCTCAACTTTGCCCCTCGGGTGATTGTTAGCTCACTATAGAAATGGGGAACTCCGTCTTCGAAACCTAAAATCCTCATCGTGATAAGATCTTGAACTCATTCCTCAGGGCCCCGCAATCCTCAATACCGTGATCTAAACTTCCTAAACGGTAACTGCCTCTAGCACGTGTGTAGTAATCTCTCGGATAAGACGGTCTCCTCGCTAGAGACTTCACCGAGGTAATAAGGCTCTTGTCGATGAACATTAGGAGTAGTTCGGTGTACCTCACAAGAATCGAGATATATTTATTTTCATTACTTGCTTCTCAAGTTTCTTCTGGACCGAGCTCTATTTTTTGAAAGTCCGACTCAAGCATACCTTCCGCCTGTTTATTGATGCAGATCACAAAAAGGGTTCAAATTGTCGTATTTGGCTGACTTGGAGGTAGAATTTTGACTATCTCGCTCTCTATTATGATCCTTAATCGGTTCTTCTTTCGGTCTGATGGATTGCTTACCTTTCGTCGAAGTATTCATCTGATTCATCACATCTTCCCTCTGCTTCTTTCAACTCTTGCACTTTACTTTGCTCATTACCAGTACCGTGTCTCCTTACCGTGTCTGACCTAAAGTCTTCAGATGGTTCTTCTTCTATTGTCTCCGATCTTGTTCTGGGACAAAACCCTGGATCCGTGCCCTCTAATATCTGACCAGACGACCCTTTGCAAATTATGAATGATTTTTGAGATTTGAGGAACCACTTCGGGAATCAATACCCTATAAATGCGAGAATGCATGCAAATGCGATGTTGATTCTCGAACAGTCTTTGAAAAACTTTCAATAGAGAAAATGTATGTTTGCAAGAAATTAATAATGAATTACAGGCAACAGTTGAATTTATTCTGGAGACCTTGACTTCGGGAAGCAAAACCTGTGCTCTGCGTCTCGACGTCGTCTTCAGGATGATGGATGACTCCGTCTTCTCCTCTTATTCTATTCTATGGACTCGTGACGTCGTGGTCTTTATTTTTGTGGCTTCTGAAAAGGACATCAGACAATATATTTTCTTCTGTAGATCTGAGTACATCTAAACAGGGATGGATTCTATCGATCCTAGGGGAGTACTTTAAAACTTTTTGGGGTTTAAATTAAAATTTTCAAGGATCATTTGGTTTAAAAATTCCCCCTTTTTATTATCAAAAAGTTTTAACTTAATTAAAAAATAAAACTTTTAAGTTTCTTTTTGTTATT
Source organism: Hibiscus mutabilis (assembly GCA_019671005.1). Taxonomy (NCBI): domain Eukaryota; kingdom Viridiplantae; phylum Streptophyta; class Magnoliopsida; order Malvales; family Malvaceae; genus Hibiscus; species Hibiscus mutabilis. The sequence goes on from CM033751.1 coordinate 22,553,842, forward strand.
ATTATTATTCTGAAAGTTTTATGAGGGAAGAAGTTTCAAAACAAAATAATTTCAAATTTTCTTCTTCTTTTTTTTTTAAATGAGTTAACTTAAAATTTGAGATTTTTTTTAAATGGTCAAATGTGAAGATTTAAAATTGGGGTTCTGCGGCCCTGACTGAATCTTCTACGTCGCACGTGCCTTACTATCGTACCGTCTTCTTTCTTGATTGGTCTTTGCTCGGCCTAACTTTTTACTGTAATATTATCGTTTCTGGTAAAGCATACTTTTTCTATTTCGAAAGCCTTTTAAAGAACTGTTCTTGAATCAACACCATGTCATGATATGCAACATGAATGCAAATAAAGGCGTTGATTCCGCTGGTAATCACCCTTTCGAACGACTTTCATGGGAATTAAAGGGTCTAGATTACAAAAAGGTCCATATTACAAAAGGAGTCCCTATTACAAAAAGTCTTAATTACAAAACAAAGTTCTACACATAAGCCCTAGCTCTACCTCCTAGCTCCTCGACAGCTCTGGGCAACTTGATAAACCTTGGTGCTTCTTCCATGTCCGGGGTTACGAAAGGTCGGAGAGTCGCGGCTTCGGTAGCTAAGTCATTCACACGCCTTGCAACTCGTCATATGTCCACCATCAGGGTCTCGTGTGTATACTTTGGCATTACACGCTTGCTCGGCAAATCGTTATTTCGGATCTGTTGATGTCGTGCGACAAGATCGATGTCATCCTTCCTAAGACACCTTTTTTCCATGATGAAAGATTTTCTAATCAGGCAAACCACTTGAATCAACGCCTCTATGTAATATGGATGCAATGATAATGCAACAAAAGTATGTGTAAAAATAAAATAAAAATAAAACACAAAAAGAAATAAGTTAGTACCGGATAAAGATAATAAATACATAAATAAAAGGACAAATTAAATAAGGTAAATAAACAAAACAAAAAAAGAAAAAACCCTATTTATCTCGTCTAAAACACCTAAGGTTATCCGCATGGCTCTAAAGGGGTGGTTTCTATATATTCTCTACATGCAGTGTTGGTGCTAGGAGGTACCCGAATTGTCCTTGCTATCCTCTACTAAGAGTAGCAAGGCCCCCGATCATCACCCATTATAGGCTCCTTTCAACCGGGTTCAATTCAGGGGGACCCATTCGCTTATGCCTGCACGAAGGAACGATATCCTTACGAAAGCATAAGGTACTCAAGCCCCGAAGGTACTTGCTAGGCCTACACGGGAGAACGATATCTCCACGAAAGCATTAGCGTTTTCCCCCACTTAAAAACGGGTTTATATGCCAAATTTTAAATGCGTTAAAATAAACGCGCAATTACAACCGAATATTAATTTAATAGTCACTTTAATCCGGAACTTCTAATATTATTAAAGCGGTAATTATTTGAAAAAGCTTGACTCTCTTTATTTTGTTAAAAACAAAAAAATAGTCCCCAGCGGAGTCGCCATCTGCAGCGATGTCCCCTCTCGCTAAAAAACGATGTTTTCGAAGTGTTTATTCTTGTGTGAATTGGCTGCCTATTTATAGGCCAAAGGGGATGGGTTAAGGGTGACGTGGAGCACCCTGCTCCACGCAATTTTCTTCCTTTTTTTAAATATATTTTATATATATTTTTTTGATTTTTTATTAATTTTATATTATTATTAAAATAATACTAATAACACTAAAACCCGGTCAAAAATGAGTGATTACACTAGCCATAATTTCATAAACCCTAACCATGAACTCTAACCCTAAACATTAACACTAAACCCTAAACCTATTTTTTTAGTATGATGACACAAAAAGGGGCACCAAAAAGGGGCAAATGATATCTATTCGAATAATTTAGTGTGTATTCTAAAAAATAGTTTGGTGTGTAAGGGAAAAAATAATTTTGCATACTCATTTGGAGAGAAAAATTAGGGTAAACTCATAAATGTTCACTGAGTTTTTAGGGCACTTTCATTTTGGTCACCGAACTTTTAGAACTTGCATTATAGCCGCCAAACTTTTAGTTCGCTTTCAGTATGGTCCTTCCTGTTAGAAGTTACTGACGTGGCACGCTAGTTTTCATTTTTCCTGAATAAAATAATTGATATACTACGCCATTCAACACCCAGCTTTCTTCTCACTACTATTTTGGTCACTAGAGTTTAAAACTTTTCAGTTTAATAACTCAACTTTCAAATTATTCCTATTTTGGTCACTCTCAAATGACATAGTTATACAAATTAAAAAATTCAATTCAGTACAGATTTTTTTTAAAAATTATTCCATTTCGGTTAGGGTTAATAGTTTTAAACAAAATTGATAAACTACACCATTCAACACTCAACTTTCTTCTCGCTACTATTTTGGTCACTAGAATTTAAAACTTTTCAGTTTAATAACTCAACTTTTAAATTATTCCTATTTCGGTTACTCTCGAATGAAATAGTTAAACAAATTGAAAATTTTAATTCAGTACAGATTTTTTAAATAAATTATTTCATTTTGGTTAGGGTTAATAGTTTAAAACAAAATTGATTAACTGGCTTGATCAGTTATATACAATATTTGTTAATTTCATACATTAAAATATCGTATAGTCAAGTGATTTTTATTCCTTTCTGAATTTTTAAAGACGTTTGGCTCTGGGTAGGAATACTAGGTGTGAACTCTCAATTTTGACTATATAGTTGTTTTTTACGCTTTTATCACAACCGAATAATTATTAAATTTATCATATTATCATATTGGATATTTTAATAAGAAAAGTAAAAAAAATATTACCCGAATCAAATATTTCGGTTAACTGGTCAATCGATTCATCAATTTAATTAGTACAATATAAGATCGAGAATTGAATAATTCGAATTTATCAATTAACCAAAATAATTTTTTAAAGATTAATCGCATCCGATTTTACACATTAATAACTATAAAAAATACAAATCCAACAAAAAATTAGAGGCAACAAAATCCAACAACCACACGCAATATGTACATGTTTTCACCAATTCAATGTGTTGTGTGTGTTCGGAAGGTATTGAAAATGACCCCTTAAAAGCCAACAAATTATCTACTTAATCCTCAATAGATTTTTTAGGGTTGCATTATATTATACAACAACGTTAAGTTTGAACAACAAAAGCTATTTCTATTCATCATTGCCTTTTTCATTGTTTTTTCTCATAACACTCAATTAACCAAGAAGAATAAATTAAAAACATATATCAACATTTCTCCTCTCCCGTGATAAAAAGTCATGCCATTCGAGAGTAGAGGTGGCAATCGGTTCTTTTGGATCGAGTTCGGGTCGAATTGATTTTCGATTTGGGTTGCTTTCGGTTTAGGTTCGATTAAGGTCAAATCGATTTCTTTTTCGGGGCGGATCAATATTGGATCAATTGCTTTTTTGAGTTGGGTCAATATATGAAGATGGTCTTTTAAAGAAGAAAAAATGATGTTAAACCATTAAACTATAATTAAAGGTGGTTGTTAAATAGTAATATAATACAAAAGGAGAATAAACATATATATTTGAACAAATTAAATTCGAGTTTGCTTTCGGTTCGGGTTGCTCTCGGTTTGAGTTATTTTCGGTTCGATTTGCTTTCAGTTTTGGTTAATTTCGGTTGATGTTGGTTTTTAGTTTAGCTAAAAGTAGGGTGGTTTGGTTCATTTCAGTTTGTTTTGGTTTTAGGTCAAATTTAGACCAACATGTTTGAGTCTGTATCGAGTATCGGGTCGAGTAAATCAATTTGGGTCTCAGGTCAAGTTTGCCATGTCTATTCGAGAGTGACCAAAATAGAAATAATTTGAAATTTGAGTTATTAAATTGAAAAATTTTAAACTCTAGTGACCAAAATAGGAGTGAAAATAAAGTTGAGTGATGAATGATGTAGTTTACCCATTATTTTATTTAGGAAGAAAATGAAAAACTAACGTGGCACATCAGTAGCTTCTAACGGAAGGTAAAAATATGAACCTATTGGAAGCGAACTAAAAATTTGGTGATTATAATGTAAGTTTTAAAAGTTCAATGACCAAAATGAAAGTGCCCAAAAAGTTTGGTGACCATTTATATAGTTTACCCAAAAAATTATTTTGGACCTTATTTTTTAATTTCGGAAGTTTTAGCCTTTTTCCTATTTGTTAAGCTCCCAAAGGAAGTAATTGCATTCCCATTTTTTGGGTAACAAGTATAATTTAGTATGTATTCTAAAAAAATTGTTTAGTGTATAAAGGAAAAAAAATAAATTTACACGTCTATTTAAAGAAAAAGATATTTTGGTCCCCATTTTTTATTTATCCATCACTACAATAGACTTATCGAAGATGCTAAGGCGAGGAACCTTAGGGTGAGGCTAAAATACGATCCTACATAAATTTTTACTAAAATTGTAAGAATTTATGTAGGATTGGTTAATAATTTAGGTAAAACCGAAATTCTTACTAACTAGGTAAGAATTTGTGTAACTACATAAATTGTCATTAACTGAGTAAGAATTTGTGTATAATTCTTATATTATAACCTAAATTCTTACCCAAATGATAAGAATTTTAGTAGATTGTAAGAATTTGTGTAACTACACAATTTCTTACCGACTGAGTAAGAATTTGTATAAATCCGCCTCATTTTAATTGCTCGCCACCGTACGGGATTGATTATCCGACGGGAAGCCCCACCGGGCGTTTCTCTAATGGCCTTAACATCCCAGACCTTTTTGGTTAAGTTGCTAATACTTGTTAACCATGACTGCAATTTAAATCTGCTGTTGTTAGCAATATAAATGTGTTTATTTATGTCATTTGAATGCTTTGTAGGTAAGCAAATTGGTTTATCAGAATCACCATTGCCATATTTGAGCCCAGATTTTAATGGGAAAAAGCTGCTTGTTGGTGCCAACTTTGCTTCAGCTGGTGTGGGAATCCTTAATGACACTGGAGTCCAATTTGTAAGTTACGAATTAAACAACATTACGTTGTCGAGATGACAATGGATGATGCGGATTTAGATATTTGCAGATATTCAGATATTACACAAATTACAGATATCCGATTTATTGCTAGCTTTGCTTGAAAATAGATGCCATGTTTGAATTGTTTGAAGAAGAAATGGTGTCCTAAAATGTTGGAATTGCAAGTAAATATACTGAGAATGTATAGACAGTTTGAGTTGTTTCAAGACTACAAGAGAAGATTGTCGGCTTCGGTCGGATCAAAGCAAGCTCGTCGACTCGTAAGCCAAGCAATCGTCCCCATCATCGTTGGCGGTAACGATTTCGTCAATAACTATTACTTGGTCCCCTTCTCTGTAAGATCCAAACAATACAGTTTGCCTGATTATGTCAAGTTTCTCATTTCCGAGTATCAAAAACTCTCGATGGTAATTTTTTAGTATCAGAACAGATTTAGGACATCATGTTACTCGGATTTCGGTGTGAATGTCATACTGTACTGATCCTTTCTTGATTTTATGTTGAATTGCAGAAACTATACAAACTAGGAGCACGAAGGGTTCTCGTGACCGGCACGGGGCCATTGGGTTGTGTTCCGGCGGAACTTGCAATGAGGGGAAACAATGGCGGATGCTCGCAAGAGCTGCAACGCGCTGCTTCCTTGTACAATCCACAACTTGTTCAAATGATAAATGGACTGAATGCTGAAATTGGCAGAGATGTATTCATTAGTGCAAATACTCAGAGAATGCACAATGATTTCGTTTCTGACCCCCAAGCCTTTGGTACGTACTTTCCTACAAATAAATACTCATATCCGACATTCACATCTGGTCGGAATGAATCTAAAATTCGAATCTATATTTTGAAACAGGATTTACAGCATCGGACACTGCGTGTTGTGGGCAAGGACCTTACAATGGACTAGGTTTGTGCACTCAGTTATCAAACTTATGTCCGAAAAGAGATCTGTATGCATTTTGGGATCCATTCCATCCATCGGAGAAGGCTAACAGATTGATTGTGGAGCAGATAATGACCGGCACCAATCAATACATGCACCCCATGAATCTCAGCACTATCATGGCCTTTGATTCCAGGATTTGAACATCAACTCTGTTTTTTCTAAAAAATATTTAGGGTGTTCTTCAATAACAACTGTCATATGTTTCAGCATGTTTTGCCTTTTGTCTTGAATGTGATGGAATTTAGTGGATTGTGATGTTGGAATTGGACATGCCTTTGCAATGAATTGATGATTTGTAGTCACTGGATTTGGTAATAAAAGTATTATCTTTTACATTTATATTTGAATTATTTAAATTCCAATATAATTGTTTTTTTAAAGCTTAAAAAGATATTATAAATTATTTGTGATAAATATTGAAATTTCAATATTACCATGAAATTTTAATCTTATTGAATTAAACTTCAAAATTTTCCTTGAAACAAACTTGAACAATTTATAAGTACAAATATCTTCTTTATCGCCTTCTATAACTACACACCCATTTTTCTCTCAACCGAAATCCTTTTTCATTTTTATTTTGTACTCTTGAGGAGTCGTGTTCTCCGATGCCCCCGAAGTCATTGGGTCTCGTCCGAACTGTCCGTCTTCTCCTCTTCTCTTCTTGTTTTTGGTTAAACCTTTACTTTCTCTTTTTGTTGTCGTTTCCCCTGTTGTCTTTGCTCGTTTGATGGTAGCTCTTCTCCCTGACAACGAGGGTCTTGTGTGGAGCGCTGACTTTTAGTTGGTTAGGGCTTCCCCTCAAACAATGGTGGATTCGGTGGACTCGATAGAGGTTTGCTTGGTTTTGTTTCCCTTCCCCTGTTTCCTACGATGGTCTCGAGGCTTGGTGTTTTCTCCAGCATTTTGGTTTGTTTTGTAATACCGAGTATTTGTTTAGTGACTAAAACGTAAAGAATTAAAAGTCGGTGGTTTTAGTTTAGTGACTAAAAATCAAACTTTTAAAGTTGGGAGACTAAAGTGAAAAGTTGAGAAAAGTTCTTCCAAATAATATTTTATATTCCATAAATGAATAGTTCATCTCAGTATAATAATTTTGATGGGAATCAGATTTTTAATACGGGATTTGTATGAAAAGCTATAAAAAGGATAAGTTTTGGTGTATAATTCGGATGATCATTTGAATTCAGAATATTATGGAAATTTTATGGAAGTCTTATGAAGACCCAAAGAACATGACATTATGGTTTTGAATCGTTTTTGATTAATTTAGATTCGATTGTATGCAATATTTTGTGTAGTGTGTGAAATGACATTTTTGAAGATATGATGATTCATTAATGGCAAAATGGTCATTTTGCATATACTTTTTAAATATCTTTAATTATGGAAAAGGAGATTTTTTAGTGGCAACATGTTATTGGAGAAAATCAAAGGGTAAAATAGTCATTTGACTATTGAAGGGATTTTTTTTATTAATTAAGGATTTTATAATGCCATTTGGCATGGAATTAAAGAAAGAAAATTGTAGTATTTTCTCTCAAATTTCCCCTCTTTGCCGTGAGTTTTCCAAGCAAGGCAAGCAAAATTTCATTTCAATTTTTAGGCTTGATTTGGTTGATTTTAGAGGTAAGACATGAAATAGAGATTTGTTCTCCATGAAATTATCTTTCATTTGGTACAAGGTTTACATAGTTTCCATGCTTCTAATTTGGTAGTGATGATTAGGGTGGATGAAGAACATATTAAAATCTCACGTTTTAAGGTTTATTCATGTTGGAAATAAGGTTGTGATGTTGTTTCTATGCTTAAAATGATGAAAATCTTATGGTATATGGTATAGGGACCATTCGGCTAAGTGGATAAAAATTAGAGGAAATATTGCAAAAATTATTTTGATGATGGAAATGATAAGAATGATTTTTTACATGCTTGATTATGTTATTTGGATGAAGAATTGTTCATGTTCTTGAAGAGAAGCATTAGGGTTTATGTTAAGGTTTGGAAATTTAGAACATGATTGAAGGAGGAATGGTGTTATGTGTTGATTTAAGGTGATTGAAATGAAAATCCCTAATTAGATTTACTAGGGACCAAAATGAATAGATTGTAAAGTTTGGGGCCCTAATGTGTAAAGGATGAGAAATGTAGGGATTACGTTTAAAATTTACTATTGGAAGCTTGAAAGAGTCCTTAGAGACTAAAATAAGTATTTTGGTAAAAATTGAAGATTTAAGGAAAAATGTGAGAAATTGTGATTTGAATATAGGAAGCTTTATCGGATCAATTTTATATTTAATAGATAGTTATTTTATTTACTTTCCATTATTATTTTTAGAGTGAATATGTACTAACATATACTTGAAATGGTATATGTTATTTTTAATGTAGTTTCCGATACAAATCGAGATCGTACTAGCAAAAAAGGGAAAGAATAGGTTGGGAGTGATATCAAGTAATAAAGTTGACCTCAATACAAGGCTAAGGTGAGTGCATACATGTATTCAAAGGTATGTTTGTTAACATATATTTTACAGGGAGACTTGTGATAAGTCAACCTAAAAGGTAAATATTTTATACAGCATAACATGTTTTTGTATGGTAAATTATTTATTTGACTTAAAAGACTATGACATATTTTTATGCTTACAAATGATTTATAGCATGATATATATATATATATATATATATATATATATATATGACAAGTTATTTTACATAGTTTAAAGTGGCACGATACCATAAATTTTAAAGAACATATTGGAGTATGAACTGCTCCAATACGAATATGTTTTATATGATATAAACTGTTATTGGAATCGCTTGGCATTTTGCAGGAATTGTTTTAAATGTTTTCCCTTGGTAGTATAATATTAAGTATGACAGTATTGTGATATACCATAAGAGTCTATCTGGCACTTAATTGTGTCTATAGTTTACCTGGCACTTAATTGTGTCCACCGTATGCACCCAAGTGTGGCTACGAGCTCGTTACTATTGCCTCATCCCTAAGGGGAGTGGCTAGTACTCTAGGAGTACACGATTTGTTTACTCGTCTCTTAATATTTGCCTTGGGCCATATGATTTTACAACATAAATTACATGTCTTTACAGTACATAATAATCACTGTATAGTTTCTTTCTTAACTATTCATGCATTACCGATTATATGATTTAAATGATTATCATGTTTTCGAAGTTATCATGCATTATGCAGTATTTTATATATATATTTACTTAATGCCTCACTAAGTTATATTCAGCGTGTATTTTTATTATACACGTAGGTGATCGAGACTAGGAGCGGACAACTTTTGCATCATCTTCTCTTCCGAGAATAATAATCGACAGGTTATTTTCAGTACTTATGACATCCATTTTTTGTGTACTTAGTAGTGGCATGTACTAGATAAACTTGTCTATTTTGTTAAAATACTTTAACCAGATATGTAATACTTTTATAAACCTTTTATAGACGTTAAACATGTTTACTGCTTATTATTACATGATTTGATATGATTATATTATTTACGTAAAAAGTTTTACTATCGGGTATTAAGTTAATATTTTATTTCTAAATTAGACAAAGTTAAGAGTGCTTAGACTGGAGAAATCTCAGGATGGGTGACCACTGAGAAGTTATTTTAAATTTTTTAAATTACCCCGGTTTTTAATTAAAAGACTGTTTTAAAAAGCCGTGACATTTCTGACTCGTGTCTGGTGTACGATCATGGGAAGGGGGTGTCACATTTATTGGTATCAGAGTTGCTGGTTTAGTCGTTCTGGAGTTACACTGAACTCGATAAAAGTATTAAAAGTATACATGCCACTAGGATGTCGTATTTACTTGAAAGTAATGTTTGTTTGATTGATGCAATTGCTTATTAGTTTAATTAAATATTGTGAGTACAAATGTCAGAGGGAATCAGATCCCGAGATGCTATTCAACAAGTGAGGCCTAAAAATGCCCCAGAGGTCGGGGAAAAAGTACAACAGCCTGTGCAACAGGAGGCTGGTGCACCTGTACAAGAAATGCTGATGCAAGACCGAGGTACATTTTTGCAAGCCCTGGATGCGATAATTAATAGACCTCGTTGAGTTTCTGTTCCTAAGGAGTTAAAGAAGTTGCACTCTCCAGACTTTCGAGGTGATATTGATGGAGACCCTATGTCGGCTGATTTTTGGTTGAATGATATACAGACAATGTTAGCTCGAATTGAATGTAATGATCGAGGAAAGCTGGAAGGAGTTGTTTCCCTGTTAAGAGAACAAGCACTGGTATGGTGGAACAACATTATTGCTCGTGTACAAGAAGAAGTGAACTGACAGTTTTTCCTCCGTGTGTTTAGGAGGAAATATATTGGAGATGTATTCATTCGGGAGATGAGACAACAGTTCCTATACCTTAAACAAGGAGAATGCTCGGTGTATGAGTACGAGTGCGAGTTCAACATATTGTATAGGTTTGCCTCTGAATTGCTTCCGAATAAGAGAGCTATCACTGACAACTTTATAAGTGGACTAAATATTCAATATCAAGAGGTGCTGGTGGAAATTACTCCCAGGGATTTCCAAGACGCAGTAAGTAGAGCTAAAGAAATGGAGAATGCCCGAGAGAAAGCTGAAAAAGAATCCCAGAGCCAGAAATGAAGTGCTAAAATATCTTTTGCATTGCAATCTTCAAAGCGAGGCAAAGGATATTCACAACAGGGAAAATCCAGATTTTCAGCACCACGGGGACAAGCAAGTCAAGCCGGGAAGTCCAAAAACACATCGACGTCAGTAAAAGGCTCTGAAAGAAGACAATGACTTTCTCGATGGAAGTATTACAATCGAAATCATCATGGGGAGTGTCGGATTATCATAAGAGCCTGTTTCCTTTATGGTGAAACTGGACATTTTATGCGCGACTGCCCAAATTGTGATGATAAATCAGTTCAGACTGAAAAGATCTGTTAGAATGCAAAGAGGTAGAGGTCGTGGATTTGCAGGATCATCTAAAATAGGTTCTCGAAAGGAGACTGAATTTGCTTTAGGCCGAGATGATAGAGCTTCAGCAAGAATATATCATATTCGAACGCAGTACGATATAGATGACAGAGAAGAACCCGACATTGTTATAGGTACTTTCCAACTATATGGTCAATCTGTAATTGTTTTGATAGACACTGGTTCTACACACTCATATATTAGTTCAAAGTTAATACGTGAAAGAGGAATTCCCTTAGAACCAACTCAAAGTGATGTGATAGCCGTAAACCCCTTAGGCCAAAGTGCTCGGGTAACTAAAGCAAGTAAAAAATGCCCACTCATAGTTCAAGGAATTGAATTTCTAGCTGACTTGTTAGAACTACCATTTAGTGATCTTGAGATCATATTGGGCATGGATTGGCTTCATGCTTATGATGCCACTGTGAAGTGTCGCTTACAACGATTGATTTTAAAGGCTATAGATGGCTCAGAGATTATAGTATTCGGCTAAGGGTCTCAATGTATAAAGAATGTGATTTCGGCATTTAAAGCCAAGAAACTACTAGAGCGGGGTTGTGAGGCTTTTCTAGCCCATGTAGTGGACACTAAAAAGATTAATAATGACCTTAGTATCATTCCGACAGTTTGAGATTTTCCTGATGTATTTTTGGAAGATTTACCAGGATTACCTCCAGAGAGAGAAGTACAGTTTGGGATTGAGGTTATTCCCGGTACTGAGTCAATATCTATGACTCCATATAGAATGGCACCTGCTGAGTTGAGAGAGTTAAAATCACAGTTGCATGAATTGTTGGATAAAGGATTTATACGTCCTAGTATATCATCGTGGGGAGCTCCGGTATTATTTTTCAAAAAGTAAGATGGTTCGCTGCGACCGTGCATTGATTACCGACATTTGAACATAGTGACAATAAAGAACAAGTATCCATTACCGAGAATAGAAGATTTGTTCGACCAACTAAAAGGAGCTGCTGTATTCTTCAAGATTGATATTCGGTCTGGTTATTATCACCTAAAAGTTAAGGAGGAAGACATTCCAAAGACAGCATTCCGAACAAGGTATGGGCATTACGAATTTGTAGTGATGCCATTTGGCCTTACAAATGCTCCAGCAGCATTTATGGATTTAATGAACTGAGAATTTCAATCGTATCTTGATCGATTTGTAGTCTTCATTGATGACATACTAGTATACTCGAAGACTAAAGAGGATCATGATACACATTTAAGAATAGTGCTACAGATTTTAAGAGAGAGGAAATTGTATGCTAAGCTCTCAAAATGCGAATTCTAGTTATCTGAAGTGGATTTCTTGGGTCATATTGCTTCAGCTGAAGGACTCAGAGTGGACCCTAAAAAGATACAATCTATTGTGGAGTGGAAGGTTCCCAAGAATATTACCGAGATTCGCAATTTCTTGGGACTTGCTGGATATAATCGAAGATTTGTGAAGAAATTTTCGATGATAGTTGCTCCACTTACAAAGTTATTGAGAAAAAATGTTCATTCGTATGGACCGAGGAGTGTCAAGAAAGCTTTGATCAGTTAAAGAAAATTTTAACAGAAGCTCCAATTTTGGTACAGCCAGAGTCAGGAAAAGAGTTTACTGTGTACAGTGACGTATCTTATAATGGATTGGGGTGCGTGTTAATGCAAGATGGAAAGGTGATTGCTTATGCTTCCCGACAGTTAAAGCTGTATGAAAGGAACTATTCGACTCATGATTTAGAGCTGGCAGCTGTAATTTTTGCTCTGAAGGTGTGGCGACACTATCTCTACGTTGAATGTTGCCACGTATATACTAATCATAAGAGTTTAAAATATTTGATGACACAGAAAGAGTTGAATCTACGGCAACGAAGATGGTTGGAACTAATAAAGGATTATGATCTGATCATCGATTATCATCCAAGTCGAGCAAATGTTGTAGCCGATGCCTTAAGTCGGAAGACATTCACTACATTATGAGCTTTAAATGCACAGTTAAAAGGAAGACCAAACGGTTTGTTGTTAGTAGAGCTGCAATTAAGATCATCATTGCTAATTCAGATTAAAGAAAGTCAACAACAAGATATGGAGTTTATAGCAAAGATTAAACAAGTGGAGTAGGGTGAAATTAAAGATTTTGAGATTAAACCCGATGGGTGTCTCTATTACAAAGATAGAGTGTATATTCTTGAAGATGCTGAGTTGAAGTAAGATTTACTTTCCGAAGCGCACCACAGTCCCTTGACTTTGCATCCCGGGGGAAATAAAATGTATCAAGATTTAAAGAGTCGATACTGGTGGCCAAGTATGAAGAGAATGATAACAGAATTTTTTGCCAAGTGTTTGACTTGCCAACAGGTAAAAGCTGAACATCAAGTACCGTCAAGAAAGTTACAACCTATTTCTATTCCGCAATGAAAATGGGACAGAATTACTATAGATTTTGTGACAAGACTACCATTGACCCCCAACAAGAAATATTATATCTGGGTAATAATGGACAGGTTAACCAAATCCGCCCATTTTATACCAGTTAGAATAGACTATTCGATAAGCAAATATGTTGAGTTATATATAAAGAAAATAGTTCGACTGCATGGAGTGCCAATATCTATAGTATTGGATCGAGATCCAAAGTTCACATCAAGATTTTAGAATGTACTACATAGAGCTTTGGGGACACGATTGAACTTCAGTACTGTGTTTCATCCTAAAATAGATGGCCAATCTGAAAGAACAATTCAAATACTAGAAGATATGCTAAGAGCTTGCGTAATTGAATTTGAAGGATCGTGGGAAAAATATTTACCATTAGCAGAATTTGCTTACAATAACAATTCTCAGGCAAGTATACAGATGGCACCCTATGAAGCTCTCTATGGTTGAAAGTGCAGATCGCCATTAAATTGGTTTGAATTACATGATCGCAAGCTGATTAAGCTAGATTTGTTGCTAGAAATGGAAGAAAAAGTTAAGATTGTACAAGGCAATCTTAGAAAGGCCGTTGATCAACAGAAGTCTTATGCGGACTTAAAAAGAAAAGATATCCAATTTAAGGTTGGAGAAAAGTATTCTTGAAGGTTTCCCCTTGGAAGAAAATAATGTGTTTCGGGCGCAAAGGAAAACTAAGTCCCAGGTATATTGGACCTTATGAAATTCTAAAGAAAGTTGTCCCTGTGGCGTATCAGCTAGCTCTTCCACCAGAGATGAGTAAGATCCATGATGTTTTTCATGTCTCGATGCTTCGAAGATACAGATCAGATCTATCACATGTGATTATTCCGAAGGAAATTTAGTTGCAATTAGGTTTGACTTATGAGGAGGAACCAGTGAAGATATTAGCCTATGGTGTCAAGGAATTAAGGAACAAACAAATATCATTGGTGAAGGTCATTTGGCGTAGTCAAAAAGTTGAAGAGGCAACATGGGAAGCTAAAGATACAATGGAAAAGCAGTACCCACATTTATTTGGAACATGTACATTTTGAAAACTCGAGGATGAATTTTCCTAAGGAGGAGAGAATTGTAATACCCTAGTATTTGTTTAGTGACTAAAACGTATAGAATAAAAAGTTGGTGGTTTTATTTTAGTGACTAAAATGTAAACTTTTAAAGTTGGGAGACTAAAGTGAAAAGTTGAGAAAAGTTCAGTGACAAAAATGGTAATTTTCCCAAAAATTATTTTATATTCCATAAATGAATAGTTCATCTCGGTATAATAATTTTAATGGGAATCAGATTTTTAATACAAGATTTGTATGAAAAGCTATAAAAATGATAAGTTTTGGTGTGTAATTCGGATGATCGTTTGAATACAGAATATCATGGAAATTTTATGGAAGTCTTAGGAAGACCCAAGGAACATGACATTATGGTTCTAAATCATTTTTGATTAATTTAGATTCGATTGTATGCAGTATTTTGTGTAGTGTGTGAAATGGCATTTTTGAAGATATGGTGATTCATTAATGGCAAAATAGTCATTTTGCATATACATTTTAAATATCTTTGATTATGGAAAAGGAGATTTTATAGGTGGCAACATGTTATTGGAGAAAATCAAGGGGTACAATAGTCGTTTGACTGTTAAAGGGATTTTTTATTAATTAAGGATTTTATAATGCCATTTGGCATGGAAATAAAGAAAGAAAATTGTATAATTTTCTCTCAAATTTCCCCTCTTTGCCGTGAGTTTTCCAAGCAAGGTAAGCAAAATTTCATTTCAATTTTTAGGTTTGATTTGGTTGATTTTAGAGGTAAGACATGAAATAGAGATTTGTTCTCCATGAAATTCTCTTTCATTTGGTACAAGTTTTACATAGTTTCCATGCTTCTAATTTGGTATTGATGATTAGGGTGGATGAAGAACATATTAAAATCTCATGTTTTAAGGTTTATTCATGTTGGAAACAAGGTTGTGATGTTTCTATGCTTAAAATGATGAAAATCTTATGGTATATGGTATAGGGACCATTCGGCTAAGTGGAGAAAAAATAGGGGAAATATTGCAAAAATTATTTTGATGATGGAAATAATAAGAATGATGTTTTACATGCATGATTTTGTTATTTGGATGAAGAATTGTTCATGTTCTTGAAGAGAAGAATTAGGGTTTATGTTAAGGTTTGGAAATTTAGAACATGATTGAAGGAGGAATGGTGTTATGTGTTGATTTAAGGTGATTGGAATGAAAATCCCTAATTAGATTTCATTAGGGACCGAAATAAATAAATTGAAAAGTTTGGTGCCCTAATGTGTAAAGGATGAGAAATTTAGGGATTAAGTTTAAAATTTACTATTGGAAGCTTGAAAGAGTCCTTAGGGACTAAAATAAGTATTTTGGTAAAAATTGAAGATTTAAGAAAAATGCGAGAAATTGTGATTCGAATATAGGAAGCTTTATCAGATCAATTTTATATTTAATGGATAGTTATTTTATTTACTTTCCATTATTATATTTAGAGTGAATATGTACTAACATATACTTGAAATGATATATGTTATTTTTAATGTAGTTTCCGATACAAACCGAGATCGTACTAGCAAAAAAGGGAAAGAATAGGTAGGGAGTGATATCAAGTAATAAAGTCGACCTCAATACAAGGCTAAGGTGGGTGCATACATGTATTCAAAGTTATGTTTGTTAACATACATTTTATAGGGAGACTTGTGATAAGTCAACCTAAAAGGTAAATATTTTTATACAGCATAACATGTTTTTGTATGGTAAATTATTTATTTGACTTAAAAGACTATGGCATATTTTTATGCTTACAAATGATTTATAGCATGATATATATATATATGAAAAGTTATTTTATATAGTTTAAAGTGGCACGTATACCACAAATTTTAAAGAACATATTGGAGTATGAACTGCTCCAATACGAATATGTTTTATATGGTATAAACTGTTACTGGAATCGCTTGTCATTTTGCAGGAATTGTTGTAAATGTTTGCCCTTGGTAGTATAATATTAAGTATGACAGTATTGTGGTATACTATAAGAGTCTATCTGGCACTTAATTGTGTCCATAGTTTATCTGGCACTTAATTGTGTCCACCGTATGCACCTAAGTGTTGCTACGAGCTCGTTACCATTACCTCATCCCTAAGGGAGTGGCTAGTACTCTAGGAGTACATGACTCGTTTACTCGTCTTTTAATATTTGCCTTGGGCCATATGATTTTACAACATAAATTACATGTCTTTACAATACATAATAATCAATGTATAGTTTCTTTCTTAACTATTCCTGCATTACCGATTATATGATTTAAATGATTATCATGCTTTTGAAGTTATCATGCATTATGCAGTATTTTATATACATATTTACTTTATGCCTCACTAAGTTATACTCAGCGTGTATTTCTATTATACACGTAGGTAATCGAGACTAGGAACATATGACTTTTGCATTATCTTCTCTTCCGAGAATAATAATCGACATGTTATTTTCAGTACTTATGACGTCAATGTTGTGTATTTAGTAGTGGCATGTACTAGATAAACCTGTCTATTTTGTTAAAATACTTTAACCAGATATGTAATAGTTTTATAAACCTTTTATAGACGTTAAACATGTTTACTGCTTATTATTACATGATTTGATATGATTATATTATTTACATAAAAGTTTTACTATCGAGTATTAAGTTAATATTTTATTTCTAAATTAGACAAAGTTAAGCGTGCTTAAACTAGAGAAATCTCAAGATTGGTGACCACTAAGAAGTTATTTTAAAATTTTTAAACTACCCAGGTTTTTAATTAAAAGACTATTTTAAAAAGCCGTGACATTTCTGACTCGTGTCTGGTGTACGATCACAGGAAGGGGTGTCAAATGTTTTTGGAGTCCTCGAGATGTGTTTTGGGTCATGGATTTCTCCTCTGAAGGTAGCATGCCCTTCCTTCTGTCTCCACTGTCTTCAGCTTCTCACAATCTTTCCCTTTTCGTTGACTCAATGACTTTGGTGTCTAGCTTTGGCACAGTTGTTGTTCGGCGGTCTTGAATTTTTCCCAAGTGGTTCTCTGTTGACTAAGTCCCTGAGTTTACTCTCCTGGGAGACATGTCTCAGTCCTTTTAGCTCTCACAGAGTAGACCATTTGACAAAGAACAATTCTTGGCTTCCATTGAACGGTTGTAACTCTTTCGAGTGGTTCTCGAGGTTGTTCCATTTTTGTTGATCTTTAGGGTTTAAGACTATTGTTGAGTTGCTGACAGAATGATATCTTTTTTGGCTTTCGTTGTTTTGTCTTGTCGTTTTTGGGCTTGTAACATCCAGATCCGACCCGAAGATTCGAAATATTACATTGGGTCGTTGACCTGACCCGCCAAAATCTCAACTCATAAATTGAGTCATAATTAAAAATTGTTCTCATTGTAAATCTAATTTACAAAACGTAAGACTTTAATTCAAACCAATTTATAAATAAAGGGTTCAAATATTTAAAATATTTACAGACTTCACTTATTAAGGTTCAATGAATACACAAGCCATTAAATAAAAGTATTGTACTCTGGTTGTTACCACTTGCTAAAACCTTGTACAGATAGTGCTTCTCAAGCCCAATCTAGTAGCTCGACTCGGCTCGTTAAGAACTTGAGTCGAGTTCGAGTCCAATTGAGTCGAGTGTTGGCCGAGCTTTGATCGAGTCGAACTCGAGTAGCTCGCAATCTGTCTCGTCTCATTTACAACCTTACTCAAGCCCATGATCGATCTACCAACCTACGCACCGAAATAATGATTTTAAATGTTGAGCTTACAAAGCTCAAGGGTACACATCTACTCTACTATACTTCATGCAAATCATAAATATAAGAATGCAAGCTATTATGAGCAATAGGGAGAGATAATAAACATGTGGCACACAAGGCCCAACCATACTCGTGATCTTATCAGATCATCAAGGCAAAAGCATACAAAGTAGAACCACAAACCTGGAGTGGGGCTCGGGTCAAACAACATCAGGAACATACACTCAAAATGAGGCCCATGTCACACAACATCGAGAACATACACTCTAGGTGAGACCCGAGTCACACAACATCGAGAACGTACAACCATACTCAGAATCCCCCTCGAGTATCTTAGAATAAGGCTCAGGTCACACAACATCGGGAACGCACATTCAGTATCACTTACCATGGTGTTGAAACACGCTCTCTAGTATCCGAATCCCAACAACCAAAAAGAGTCACTTAGTCAAATGCCTACTTGGCATACAAGCAACGTGATCACAATGATCCCCTATTGTTGCTAATCATCATCATGTCATTAAGTTACGATTATTAAGTTATTAAATGACGTAATATGGATTAAAGGGTTGTTCGAACACTACCGGCCTCAAACAGTTAAATTTTACACTACAAGGCAGGCTGCCCAGCTACTATCGATACTCGACCAAGATTATCTGTACGATCCCTCTAGTACCGGTACTCGAAAGAGTACCGGTATAGGATCGGCTTACTGGAATTCCTAAAGATCATCTAGTATCGGTATTGACCCTCGAATACCAATATTGGTATGAGCTTCAACGTAGGAATTAAATCTAAAAAATCTCTAAGTACCTATATGAGTCGACACATACCGATACAACCCTAAATGGCATACTGATACTAGTTGAAACCAGTATCGATACCCTAATCACAAGTTTAAATCTTCTTAGCAAAATACGAGGTTACAAGATTTTATTCTATTCCTAGAGCTTATGGAAGTCAATAAAGTTGGTTGCTAACGTATTTAATCATATAATATCAATTACTGACTTATGAACGTTTAGTCGTATAATTACTAATATTAATCCCTTAAGCTTGATCTCTATCAGACATGTCAATTGCATACCACTAGCACCCCAAGAATCACATGTAATACCTATTACCCAGTCTAGAAGGATTAGACCCGTGTGACAGATGTCACATTGATTTATCAAAGTGAATCCGAATTCGATTAACCAAATTACGAATATTTTTGAATCTTTCACATGATCTAGATGCATAATTGATCCCTACATGTTTCAATTAAACTTAGTTTAAGTTTTATGCCAAACAGACTTATAAACCATATTTAATTAAGTATATTATGAATTTAGGGACCAAAATATAATTTCGTATAATTACAGGGAGTTTCATGAAACTAAAGCTACCGTTGTGAAACTAAACTTATTTTAACTATACATGTCAAATTTCAGGTCATTTAGACATCCACAACTCATTCAATTGATGCATGAATATTTAGGAATTAAAATATAAGGAGTCAGGACTTAGAAAAGTTCATAAATAAAATAAGTACTAGCTGTACTGGTACACGGGGTCCCGTACTGGTACGGGGGCTCTAGCAAAAATCTAGTAGCTCAAATTTGTACCGATATTGGCCTCTGTACTGGTACGATGGGGCCTGTACTAATACCCAATCAGGGTGTACCAATACTCCTTGACTCAAAAATGTCCAATTTCAAGAGACGAGTACCAGTACACAATGAACTCGTATCGGTACGTTCTATCCAGTAGTACAACTTCGAATCTGCAATACCAGTTCAAATGCCCAAAATCAACACCAATCACCTTAAACATGCTCCTACTAATATATCAACATAAAATAAATTTAGACAAGAACTCACATGGCAAATTTAAACGCCAATAGTAAAGAAACAAATAATCTACAAGCATGCTTCCTATGGTTGCATAACCATTTTATAAAATACCAAAAAGGTCACAGATGCATATAAGGTTAAATTTCACTTTCAATCAACAATTCGTGCATTTAGGACACTAGAAACTTATCTAACACATGAATCAACCATTCCACCAAAATACAGTCATGTAACCAAAACATCTCATTCATGCTTCAAAAACTCATGACTTGTACGTAAAATACAAAATTCAAACTCAAATTTCATGCCGGCATCCCATAAAAATAGAAACCAAAGACCCAAAATAAAACCACAACTCCAAATAAAATCCCTATATAACATACTTAAAATAATGTCTGTCTTGATTACAATTCATTTGCCTCGACGTACAGCCCCAAAATCACTAATTTTCTGCAAAGATGAACAAGGACCATAAGTATGATATGCCTAGTGCGCTCAAAAGAATTCATCAATGCTATTTAAAAGCCAAGACAATATTGTTGTGCACTCCTCCAATTAGGCTCGATTTTCAGATTTCGTTCACTTATTCAAACTCATTGCAAATATATATATTTTTAACGATGACAACTGATTTCATTAATAAAAACAATGGAAGTTCAAAATTATAACGCACCCAGGCATAGAGAGAAAAATGAGGACAATAATCACCAAAAGCTCATACATAAAATAAAATATTAAACTCAAAGATACGAAGAAAACCGAAACCTTCCCTTGAGAATGATGTCCTTCATAAATGCTCATTCGCTACACAATTATGATTTTATCGGCAAATAACCTTTTACCAAAGAGGATATCTGACTATACGTGACCACCGACAAACCAATCAAAAAACAAATGTCATGACCGCAAAGGTATGCGAAAAACGTACCAAAAGCCATAAAGAACGTTCCACAAGAGCAGAGAAAAAGTATGCCACAAGAGCAGAAAAAAACATGTCACAAGGACATAGATTCTTTGTTCAAAATTGAAAAAAAGGAAAACAAAGGAAATAATATAAAAAAACAAGGGAAATAATAAACATTGGCGGTCGGCAACCAACATTAAGATTGGTGGCGCCTCCGGCTAAACAATAATCAACGGACAAGACAAAGGCGGTACAAAAATATTGAGAGAAAACTTATGTTAGAAAAAGATTGTTTAAATTAGAAAAAACCTAGGCAGCTCAAGCAGAATTCTTAAAATATTTAAAGCCATTGCAAATGTTGCATATTCATATCGAAACTTATCCTATAAGTGTGTTATATTGGCAAAATAACTATGACTTCACATATTATCAAAAATCATCGGATACACGAATCGAACTTTATCAAAATATGGGCTTAGGTTCCCACCCCATCAAAAAAAACTTAGCCATTGGTCACCCGACCTTACGAATCACTTTCAACAAATCAATGTAGTCATCCGACCTTGTGAATCAATGACTATAGTCACCCGACTTGTGAGGCATATACACATATAGACGATCGATCGATTAGACTTGAAGAGTCCATTAACAAACTTTGAAATCATATAGAGTACTCTTATCTTATTGTATGTCAACTATATCCGACATCAAACTTTATTTGTCACAAGCCAATATAATCATTCAAATCACACTTACTGTTTTTTATGTTTATTATCAAAACATAATTTATACGAAAGACGTTGCACTTGACAACTTAAGCGAAATTAGAAGAATTTACTTTCGAGCTTGATAAATCTTGTTAGACTTAAACCAAACCCCAAAAATATTATTTCAAACCTTTTATTGGAAGTGAAACACAATTTTCACTCACCAACAAGTTTTCACCAACTTGTCGAAGCTTGCTTGATAGCCAAAACCACCGGAATCAACTTGAGGTTTCTGGATTCGATTCCTCTTGCTCTACAAATAAACAATAATGCTTTCATCCATCAATATGCATTCATAAACCTCCAACAAACATAATATGTTGATTCCTAACTCAAATCACCTTCTAAAAGCCGAAAATCACCAAGAATCACTCTCTAATCATTATTAACTTCCATTCAATCATAATACATTATTTCCCAACTTAAAATCATCCCAGTTATCATAAAAAATCTCTCGTTAACAACCGCTAACACTTAGAAATCCATATCACCTTTAAACAATCTAAATCTTCAAGAACACCTAACTTGAATTAATCCATTAATTTTATTGCGGGGTTAATTTCATAAAATTAAGTTTAGATTATATTTAAACCATTAGGAATTATCACAACCCAACAAAATTCAATTATATTTTAACATCCAATCAAGATTTCTTAACAAATCCTCAAAAATCTAATTTCCAACTTAAATCACAATTAAATCATCAAAATCATTCAATTAAACATTTAGGAATACATAGCATGTGGAATATCAATAAGAAATCAAATCTTACCTTGCTTATGATAGGAAATTGAGACAAAAAAGGTCTCCAAGAAAAATCACATAAATTCTCCAAATGTTGAAAATGGATATTTGATGAAATAGAATTTAGGAAAGAAAAATCAATAGAAGATAAAAGAAATCAAATAGAAAATAGTAAAATCTTGCTTTGGAAATCCATGAAAAAGATGAGAGAATTTAGAAATCTAGAGAAAGGTTTAGAGAGAAAATGAAGAATACTTCTTCCAAAAGAAAATTAACCGTCAATTGTTTTTGATAAAATGATTTTATTAAATCTATAATTATTAGTTAAGCCAAATAAATTCCTTTTAATTAAAAACCCAATTAAAACTTTAATCACAAGCCCAACAGATATAATAGCTCCTTAAAGATTTATAGCTTGTATTCCGTTTAATTTAATCATTAAAACATATATCCAATTATTTTTGACTTAATTAAGCCATTCGAATAAAACTCTATTTATTTAATACAATAATTAAATAAATCTCACTTATTCAAGAATACCAAGTTCTACCAAATTTATTTTAATTCTTTTAAAATACCCAAATTTAATTAAATGACTAATTTTTCCATTTAACACTAACCCGATCTGGTCTAAAAAACCAAATTCTTCTAGCTCGAAAATCGAGATGTTACATCACAACATATAAATCAATCAATCATCGATAATTACACTTATGATGTTCTTGAACATCATCATGCATCTCATAGATATTAAATCATATAATATTAGTCTCTAAACATGCTTATTACTAGCCTACCTATTTTGTAGACACTAACAAGCAAGATAATTATACTTATGATGTTCACAAAGCATTTTAGAGTTCGAAGTGTACTAACCTCAAGTGCTATCGACAAATCCTCATTCAAGCTTCCCAATCGCTCATCTTGATCATGTATTCAAGACCAAATAAATCCTCATATAAATATGAATACAAGATATATTAATTTATCGCGTAATCTAACTAATTAGTAAAGTTAATCACGGGAAAATAGCTTACCAGGTTCAAATTTGGCAAAACGGGCTACGAAAACGTATTCATGACGTCGAAAACCCCCAAGTAGGGTCTCCCAAAAAACGTCAATGGCTAGTCAATGGTAGTCAAAGCTAGTCAAGGGTGCAAGGCGATCTAGTGCAGGCGCATAGTAGCATGGTGCACCTGCAGGGGCGCCATCCAGTGTGGCTCAGGTGCAAGATAGCACTGTGCACCCGCCCATACAACTGGTGCACGCACACGCTCAGGCTACAGCACGTGGGGCATGTGTGGATTCCTTCAGTGGTTGGACGACAGTAGCGAACTCTAGTCCTATTGTCTTTATGCTAGTGAGTTTCGATGTTGCCCTCGACATCTAATTTCAGCTGCTTGAACTGTTTCATCTTTGAAATCTGAAACATCTCTTCATCCACCTTCCTCCACCATTGCTCTGGTAGCAATGCTACAACCACCGACTGACTTGTCTCGACGAGATAAACACAATGGTATCGGAGGTGTCGAGAATAAAGGTTCGGTTGGTTATAGATCGAACATCAAAGTTTGAGGAGTTGAAGAGAAAAAAGAAAAGAAGAAAGAGAGAAAAGAACAGAATGATCTTCTTCCCCCCTTTTATCCCCCTTTATTTCAAAAACATTGTCTTCCATATGAAAATGGGCAAATCACACCCAAGGTCCTCAACCTTCAATCTTCACACAAATCGGTCATCGCTTTCTTTAAAATTTAATCTTTCAAGTTCTCATTCTTTTATTTTTAAATACTTAAATTAAAATACCCAACCTGAATCCCAAGATCCAAATGACTAACCCAAAATCTTGGTCGTTACAATTCTCTTCTCCTTAAAGAAAATTTTGTCCTCGAAATGTTTATCCATTAATCAAATGAAGATGTTGAAACTTTAATAACACTTCTAAGTTTCAAATATCTTTCGTTGCATTACTCTAATCTCTCATAACACTTAGTAGTTGTAACTCTTGTCTTTCTAACGACACAAGAACAACCTCAACTGATTCTTCTTTTAAAATGATTTATTCCCATTTAGAGCATCACGAAAAGAAGGCATGAAATAAATCCAACAGTACCTCGTCAAATTCGTCACACAAATTGACATTGATGTAATCCAACTTATGCAGTAAGATCCAAAAGGTCAATGTACAACTTGATCTTCCCAAAATCTTGCACGATTAAAGAAGTAGGGTCAAAAAGCTGTTGCATCCAAAACGAAATGATTTCTCCCGAGGTGGCTCCTTGAAGGAAACTCTAACTCAGTTAGTGAAGCATATTTACATTCTTGCTTGCTCGGAGTCAGACTTTTGAAAACGAATGATGTATCAACCCATTTCAAATGTATTGACCCTAAACCTCGACCTATTTATTCAAATTGGGCATTGTCATAGCTCTTATTAACTCGGTTCCACACAATGGAGGGTCATGTTCATAACTATATCGTGTCTTGAAAAGATCAACTACATGTACAACATGGATATGTAGCCACAAAAGTTCCACTAAAGGAAAATGTTTCACCTAAAACCTCTAATCTCAATTCGAAAGATTGGAATATACATACCGTAGTGTCATACGACTTGAACCACGTTCAATCCAAGTAGACTTTTCACCTGGAGTTTGTTTGTTCTTAATGAAAATAAGAGCACGACACTTACCGTGCAATATAACTTTACTCAAAATGTAATCCCACCAAAGCTGTGTTGGGACAGTCGATACACCCCATAAAGCATCGAAAAAAATTAATTTGATGATTAATTTCAGTGATTCATGTACGAGGAACAAATCAGGGTGAAAAGGGGATGAAATGTTACTTGATAAGATTTGAAAATAGCAATGAAGGGTTGTGAATCTGATTTTGCCCACACCGTGTTGAAACCGAGTCGTTATAGTAGCATTCCGACCTCTACGCAGTCTACCCAATTGAAATGAACAATTTTTCTTCTCTAAGTGTTATAGAGGTTTTTGCAAAATGAATACTTTGTCTGCTATACTTGATGCATTTATATAGGCTTTGAAAACCTAATTCAACTAAAATTTGATTTTATCAGATATCTAATATCTTGAATCAAATATTATATTTAAAAAGGAGTTTGATAATTACAATAATTATCTTCTTTATTAAACATATATATAATTTTTATTCTAATTAGGTTTTATTAGATATGTATATATTTTAATAGAGTTTGATAATTATAATAATTATATGGATTAAAATATATAACTGAAATTTATAATTACGATAGTTATAATAATTTCGTTATAGTTTAAAATATCATATGTATCATATACATATATATATTTTAACTACATACCTTAATTCGTGCACTACAAGTTTGTACACATGTTATCCATTAGATATTTGTTTGTTTCAACCATATGGTGTGGCCCTTCTAGGTTATGTAACGTTAGCTGTAATATCCATAACGATTCTAATACTATAAACAATGAGTGACATCTAGCAATGCATCATTATTACCTAAGGTACAAAAAGTCATGGTTCAACATAACCTTTCTGTGATTAACCTATTATGTATTAAATCATTTTGTGTTTGATATCTAGAATGGATACAAGTAGTGGAACAATCACACTTGTATGGTCCATCTAATATTTCTTGATATCTTAAGTAGACTATTATAAATGAATAACTATGATATCTCATATCAATTTATTTAAGTATGCCCATGCATTTCTAGTCTCAGTCAATCAAGTGTCCTATGATATTACTCCTATTATGTTGGAGAGACAAATCCTATGTTGATCAACCACATCCCACTACATAAATCGTTGCATTTCCAATATCAATCTTTATAATGTAATTAGTTACGACACACATTTGACTGTATCAAGATATATAACTCATGATGTTAGGATAGTCATGATCTCAAATCTTAGAATCATACTTATTGTTATCACTATGAGTAATGTTATGACTGTCACATAATAATACACGAGACACACTCATAACGAGTTAGTCCAATATGTTGTTCTCTAAGACATACCCATGTATTGATTTTTGACATCTCCATGTCAATGACAACACTTTGTCATCAATCAACTACATATTAGTCTTGATGTATTATTGTTGTCCATGCCGAC
The DNA here is from genome assembly GCA_019671005.1 of Hibiscus mutabilis. NCBI lineage: Eukaryota > Viridiplantae > Streptophyta > Magnoliopsida > Malvales > Malvaceae > Hibiscus > Hibiscus mutabilis. Next base: position 22,580,376 of record CM033751.1, read on the forward strand.
AATAATACTTGACTAAGGACATTTAAGAATAACTATATTATTCTAAGGACTTTATTATAATTCAGCTTATTTATGAACGCAAAATAGTAACTGAAATAATAATGGCAATGCCTCTATATTAATAAACAAGGTAAAACAAATATCATTTACAATCATCTTATGTTTGGTCTTTAGGCGTACTCTAACAAGTTGTGCACTCAAAAATCCTTTAACAAAATCCACGATCGTTCTATCTAATTTCCATCGAGGAAATCTTGAAACATCCAAGTCAACTGTAAAAAGACTCAATGTTTGACTCCCAACTGATGGCAGTCAAATATTTATGATGGGCTCGTACATCGTCAACCGAGTTGCCAAGGAGGGTGAATTGGCTTTGTGATGGAAGTGGTGGAAGCAAATGGAAATTAAAAATTGGACACAAGGATTTATAGTGGTTTGACTTTCTAACCAAAGTTTACATCCACTACCTTAGCTCCCTACTAAGGATTTTCCCAAATTCACTTTTGAATTTCTTTCTTTTTCAAGGATCAAGAGTAAACTTTACACTTCCTCAAAGCTTATACCCCAAAGCTTTGAGCAACTTTTTTCCAAGAGGAAATACAAATAAGCAAACTTAAGAAAACCTCATAAGGCTGAATAGTTTGCACACTAAAGTACTCACCCAAACCTAAAACGCTTGAGAAATATTGACAATTTGACTCACAAGTGTTTTCTATAAAGAATATGACAATTTTAGCACAAATACAACTTCTCTATACAAAGAATGTTGGTAGTTGTTTCTCTATCTCCCATGGATGCTTGAAGATTTCTTTTAAACCCTCTAATAAGCTTGTGACTGTTACTAGCCGTTGGGGTTGGTTTGGAGCTGTTGGAAGCCATTAAAACCAAGCATTAAATGCTCACCTGCATAGATGTTTCAAAAACATTGTAGGGGTTTCGAAACCATTAGGGGGTTTCAAATGAAAAACTAGCCATTACAAGGGCCTGGTATAGAAACCAAATAGAGGGTTTCCAAACCTGTTAGGGGGTTTTGAAACCTGGAGGTTTCGGGTTTCGAAACCTATTTCCCAGGTTTGGTTTCCAGGCCTTATTGCCTCACTGGTTTCGAAACCGCTTATAGGGGGTTTCAAAATGTACCCCCTCGACCCGGCCTAGACGCCCAACCGAACCGATAGTGCTACATTTGGTTTGCCGAAGCAAACCGGAGAAAGGTTACGAAAAGTCGGTCCATTTTTTTCTTATCATGTCTAAATGCAAATTATTATTCCTACATGTTCATACTCGCAGCAGAAGAGTTCTCGAATGAAACGAGTCACAAAAGACAATTAATTGCATCATATTCAAAATTGAGGACAAAAACGTAAATACGTTAAATTAGAAGACCAAAATTGAAATTAAGGTTACCAATCCTCAATTAGTCCATTTACATGCCAACATGATAAATTTCAGGTCAATTTAATCATCCCAATTCATACAAATGCATTCCAAGACTCACAGACCAAAATGAGAGCACCAGAAATCATCAAGATTCCAAACTAACCAATTTAACGGTACCCGTACCGATATGTGTACTAGAGTTTCGATACTCCCTTATGTTTTCAAAAACTCAGAATCCAGTACCTAAAACCCATACCGAAATGCTTGATCGCGTATCGAAACGCCTGGTAAAAATGCCTATGACCGTATTGAAACACTTGCCCGAGTACCAAAACATTAAGCTTGGAAAGGTTGGCCCGTATCGAAACACCCTCCCGCGTATCAAAATGCTATGCCTAAAATGACCTAGTCGTACCGGTACGAGGACACCTGTTTCGATACGCCTGGACCTATAATGTCATTTTTAGCTAGTTTCTCACACAAAACTAGATGCATTTAGGTCCTAGCAACTTCGATACATGCATATAAGCATCCAACAACACATTTATCAACACTTACGCCAAGATCTAGCAACAATACGAGCTTATTTACCTTACGGATTACTCTAGAGACATGTTCCCTAGATCACCTCACCAAACATACCAAAATGCTCAAACAAACATTTTCCAGCACAAGCACCATACCAACATCATTTCAATACCCTATTCAACATGTTAAGCTCATCAAAGCATACCATCCAAGCAAAACCATCTATATGCATACCTAGGTAACCATGTAACATCAACCATAGGTAACGATGCACGATATGCGAAACATCAACAATCAAGCTCCAAAATCACAACATTATACATGCTCAAAATCAGGGAAAACTGAATTACAAATCCCAAAAATCCATGGTGAACACAATGCCTTTTAACCAAAAACTAAAACCGAGTTCATACTCAAATAGTCTTGTCTTTGGATCAATTAATCCTTGCCTTGGCTGCCTTCAAGCTTTAATGCTCTGCATCATTAGAGAAAATAGAGCAAAGCACACTTGCTTAGTGAGGATGCTCTTAAACGATGATGCATTTAAAACCCTTGAAAACCAACACTTGTTTTCAAACCATGCTTATGACCTAAGCAAGTTCCAATAGTTTCAAATCAAAACATGCATATCAACCATATGCAAAACAATATATATATATATATATTCCACATGTTTAATCCCAACGCATCAAATACAAAACCATGCTTAAATCCCAAAACATTATATACGAAACCATGCTTAAATCCTAAAGCATTATAAATAGATTCAACATTAGAATTCTCATATATTGGCAATTATAGTGACCCCGGATAGTCGACCATTATCCTTGAATAGACGACTGCTAATCTTTAGTTAACCGACTGTTAACTTTACACATCGAATACATAGATCTCCCTTAATGACCGGCCATCATCAAGACCACCCCATGCCGACCGCATGGCTTTACAACCTTGCCGACCGCAAGCTTTACATCAATAAGGGGAACCGACCGCTCAACCCAAGTGGTGACAACATAGTCCGGGTAGCTGACCGCTATACTTCAAGGACTCTTAACCCACGATCAATTTTTTAACCATATTATAGTGCACTTTATCCTATGGCATGCCAACTATATCCAAATGTTTTCTCACCTTGTCACATAGCCAATATATCATTTACAAAACCATTTACTCACTGTTTTACAATGCATTACACAAAATCCCCACATATGCAAATCACATTGTCATAGCAATATCACATTCCCAACCGAAATTAAAACCGATGCTCACTAGCATTTAATACACTTTTAAGACACTACATATGTACTCAAAAATCATGCATTTACAGTAAGTAAAAACAAACCATGTTTACGACCAAAACATAAATTACACATGCTCATATCCGAACCGATATTAAAGAGCAAAAGAGGGAAACTTACTTCCGAGCTTAGGTAAGTGTTTCAAACTTATCCTAAACTCCCAAAACCACTTTCAAACCTTTAAAAGACTTTTAAGACCGTTTCCACTCACCGATTTCAATTTGCCTTGCTTGCTACCACGAAACAAGCTCCCGACAAGTCTAGAACCTCCACAAGATGCTACGCCTTGATTATCCTCTGTTTTGGCCATACAAAACCAGAGGAAACATGCATTAAAATGCATCCAACACTCTGCTTCAACCCAAAATCTGGTAGCTCTCAAGATGCCCACTCAAAACTCATCCGAAACTTACCGAAATCAACCTCAAACACTACTCAATCTTAACCCAGCCATATTATAACGATTCAAAACATCAAGCTTCATCAATTGATATCTAAAAAACTCATTCACAACATCCTTTTATTTCCAACAATGATTAAACACCTTAAACAACCCAAAAACCCTTTACTAATAACCTAAACAATTAGAGATTCAACCAATTTCGGGGTTCCATTATTAAAAACAACTTATCCACATTATAATACATCCAAAATAAGATTGAAATCAATCCACATCACTGAAAAAACAGATCCAAATCGAAAATCACAAAATCCATCAATTAAACCTCAATTAAGCTAAAATCCATAATTAATTACTCAAAACCTATTAGAAAACATATGTAAAGAGCCAAGAACTTGGGAATTTCAGCAAAGAACCTTTCATTAGAGGAGAAGAACGAAACTTACCTCCAGTGAATGAGTTTCCTCTTAATTGGATGGTTTTTCCTCTTGAAAAACAAAGAAATTCAATTAGATTTTTGCAAAACAAATTGAGAAATCATTTAGCAAATCAATGAGTAACGAAATTAAGATCATTACCTTAAATCTCTGATGGAAAAAGAGTGTCTGGCTGAGAGTGTTTTGAGAGAAAATGTGAGAGAAGAAAAGTTACGTGAAATTGTGTTTTAAAAAAATAACCACCTTATAACTAAATCTTCTTTTAATTCTTTTAATTAAAACCTTTTTAAAATAATCCTAATTAAGAAAAAACTCAGATTAGACCAATTGGTAAAATATCTCCTTAAAGATTCTAAGTTTTGACTCTTTACAAAATAGTCCCCTTTTAAAAACAGTTTTCAAAATTTGTATTTCGGTCACTAGCTAAAATGTCACCCTTCCGAAGCTCGTTTTTCAAAATTTCTTTCACCAATATTTTTAATATAATAAAATATTTTTTAAACATTTTTCCATATTTTTATCTTTCGTAAAAATATTCACTCCCGAATCTGACTCGAATCTCTAATCCAGTCCACTAGACCGTCTAACCAGCCCCAAAACCGCTAGGCCCAAAACTGGGGCGTTACAACTCTCCCCCTCAAGAAATTTCGCCTTCAAAATTTACATGGAGGGAAAAGATGCAGAAATTGTTCCAACATATCCGCCTTGCTTTCCCAAGTGGCTTCCTCGATACCTCGATGTCGTCACAAGACTTTAACCAGTTATATCATCTTACCACGTAGAACCTTGTTGCTAGAATCAAGGATTTCCACGGGCTCCTCATCAAAGGATAAAACCGGTCTCAAATCAATATGCTCCACCGGTATAACATGCGAAGGATTCGACCGATACCTCCGTAACATGGAACACATCATGATTTTTCTCAAGCTCGGGAGACAACCTCAACCGATAAGCCACAGAACCAACCCGCTCCACAATCTCATATGGTCCAATAAACCTCGAACTAAGCTTACCCTTACGTCTGAACCGCATCACATTTTTCCATGGTGACACCTTCAAGAACACACGATCGCCCACCGCATATTCAATTTCCCTATGCTTTAAATCCGCATAAGATTTATGTCGATCCGCAACCGCTTTCAAGCGTTCACACACAAGCTTAACTTTCTCATCCATGTCTTTCAACTCATGTGGCAAGGAAACATGCTTTTCCCCTACCTCGGCCCAACACAAGGGCGTACGACACCTCCGGCCATACAATGCCTCAAATGGTGCCATCTGTATACTCGCTTGATAGCTGTTATTATAAGCAAATTCCACCAAAGACAAATGCTTCTCCCAGGTTCCTTGGAACTCAATAATACAACACCTTAGCATATCCTCCAAGACCTGGATAACACGCTCAGACTGCCCATCCATCTGAGGATGATACGCTGTACTGAAGCTCAACCTCGAACCCAAAGCCTGATGTAAACATCTCTAAAACCTTGATGTGAACCTCGGATCTCTATCCGAAAAGATCGAGTTTGGTACCCCGTGCAAATGCACAATCTCATATATAAAAAAATCCGCTAGCTTGTCCAAGGTGTACGTCGTATGCACTGGCAGAAAATGTGCACACTTCGCAAACTGATCGACAATCACCCAAATGGAATCCTTTTTAGCAGGTGTCAACGGTAACCCTAACATGAAATCCATGGTGATTCTCTCCCATTCCCATTTCGGGATTCTCAACGGTTAGAACAACCTGGATGGAAACTGATGTTCAGCTTTAACCCACTGACACACCATACACTTGGACACAAACTCTGCCACATTCTTTTTCAAACCAACCCAATAGTACCTTTCCTTCAAATCACGATACATTTTGTTACTACCAGGATGCATAGCAAAAGGACTAGAATATGCTTCCACCAAAATAGCATGCCTGAGCTCCGAAACTTTCGGCACCACTATTTGGCCCTTAAAACACAGAACACCATTATCATCAAAATGAAAATCTGTTAGATTACCATCTGCTATGTCCTTAATATAAGGAACTAAAGAATCATCATATGTTTGCTTAGCCTTAATCGACCGTAACAACGTAGGCTTAACTTGCAATTCAGCCAACAACCCACATTCCCGCATCACACTCAACCTTGTAAATATTGCCCTAAGCTCAACCGCCACCTTACGACTCAACGCATCCGCAACAACGTTGGCTTTTCCAGGATGATACTCAATTGTCAAGTGATAATCCTTAAGCAACTCCAACCACCTTTATTTCCTAAGGTTCAAATCCTTTTTAGACATCAAATATTTCAAACTCTTATGATCCGTAAAGACCACACATTTCTCTCCACAAAGGTAGTGTCGCTAAATCTTCAAGGCAAACACCACAGCAGCAAGCTCCAAATTATGAGTTGGATAATTGTGCTCATGAACCTTCAACTGCCTCGACGCATAGGCCACAACCCAAACCAACATACGATGCATCACTATAAACCACAAACTCTTTCCCAAATTTTGGTTGAATCAACACAAGAGCATGTGTCAAAACCTCTTTCAACTTCTCAAAACCCAGATGTTGCTTCTCTATCCAAACGAAAGGAACACTCTTTTGTAGCAACTTTGTCAATGGAGCCACAATACTAGAAAATCCTTCCACAAAACAGCGATAATAACCGGCCAACCTAAGGAAACTACGCACTTCTGACATGGTCTTAAGTTGTTTCCAATTGAGAATAGCCTCAATTTTTTTTGGATCAACTCGAATTCCCTCCGCGGATACCATATGTCCGAGAAACATCACCTCCTTGAGCCAAAACTTGCACTTGCTCAACTTGGCATACAACTGATTATCCTTCAAGACTTGCAACACAATCCGCAAATGCTGATCATGCTCCTCCTCGGTACGAGAGTACACGAGTATATCATCAATAAAAACCACCACAAACTGATCAAGGTACTCATGAAACACTCTATTCATCATGTCTATGAAAGCCGCCGGGGCATTTGTCAAACCAAATGACATCACCAAAAACTTGTAATGCCCGTACCTCGTATGAAATGTCGTCTTATGAACATCCATATCCTTAACTTTCAACTGATAATACCCCAACCTTAAATCTATCTTCGAAAACATTGCTGCCCCGCGAAACTGATCGAACAAGTCATCAATCCATGGCAATGGATACTTGTTCTTCACTGTCAAATTATTCAACTGACGATAATCGATGCACATACACATCGATCCATCCTTCTTTTTCACAAAGAGAACTGGAGCACCCCAAGGAGAAACACTCGGTCGAATGAACCCGTGATCCAACAACTCTTGAAGCTGCGATTTCAACTCTTTTAACTCATTCGGTGCCATCCGATAGGGAGCAATAGACACCGAAGTTGTACCTTCATAAGTTTTAATAAAAAATTCCACCACCCTATCCGGAGGTAAACCGACCACTCTTCAAGAAAAACTTTCAAATAATCACAAATAGCTCGAATATCCTGCACCCGAACACCCTTGGCTTCCGGATTCATAACAATAGTCAAATAAGATTGGCAACCATTGGACAAAAATTTCACATTCTCACCAACCACTACAATTTCATAATCATCGGCCAACTTCAGAGAAATCCTTTTGGACTTACAATCCACCACTGCCTTGTGCTCACTTAACCAATCCATACCCAAGATAATGTCAAAACCATGAAATGGAAACTCCATCAAATCTGCGGCAAACTCATGACCTTGTACCACCAAAGGGCAACGCCTATACAACCTTCTATTGTAACTGTCTCCCCAAAAGAACTAGTTACTAACATGCCAACATCCAATATCTCAACAGGAACATTTAACAATGATGCATGTTCACTTAGGATGTATGAATGAGTAGACCCCGAATCAATCAAAGAAAACAACAGCAAAGATTGTAAGGTGAAAGTACATTGGATCACATCCCTGTCATTGCGCCTCTCACGATAAGCATAGATCCGTGCTGGTCCACCAATCTCGGGTTATACAGCAACAGCATAAACCACAGCTCTACGAACATCCTTGCACCTTTGAAAATTTCCCCTACCGCGGCCTCGGCCCTTAGCAACTACAACAGCCCGAACTGGTGCATCACCCACAGCACGAGGACAGTCACATTTCATGTGACCAGGAGATCCACATATCCATCAACTTATGGTATTTCCCCAACACTCACCCGTGTGGTGTCTACCGTAACGCTCACACTTAGCTACAATACGAACACCTTGATTACCATGGCCATCACCACTCTTGTGATCTGACTTATGCCTCTTATCTCGAAACCTCCTATTCTGCCTCCCAAAATAACCAGAGTCAGCTCCTCGCTTATTCGAGTCCATTCTTGAACCTTGTCCCGACACCCTCAAAGACTGCTCAATATCCTTAGCGCAGTTTACAAGCACATCAAAATCTGTGTAGTCCGCTGCCAACAGGTATGTTTTGATATCCTTCGCCAACCCATAGTGAAACCTGTTGAACCTCTCAAGATCATCCAGAACCAAATATGTGCCATACTGACTAAACCGGACAAATTTCACCTCATATTCAGCCACCGACATGCCGCCCTAAACCAAGGCCATAAACTTACATTTCCTCGCATCCAGATATTGAGGACCACGATACTTCTTCTTGAAAGCTCTTCGAAAGAAATCCTAAGTTACATCCGCCTCCGGGACATTAGCAATTGTGTTCACCCACCAATGATAAGCATCACCATACAATAGCGACACGGTACAAGCTTACATTCATTATTACAGCCCATTTGATTCAGAATACGAATTGTACTTTCCAGCCAAATCTCGACTGCCTTAGGGCTTAAACCCCTAAACTCAACACCTCCTAAACTATAGAGACGCTCCAAAGGTAACCTTGGGTTAATCGCCATAGTAGGTACCGGTGCCTACGCATGCACTCCAGCCATCGCTGCTTGAAAAGCTCTCATTATTGCCAGAACTAACAGAGTCATATCACCAAATACTAGCACTTGATGAGCCTGGGGTAGACCACCAGCCCCAACACCGACCGGCGGAACCAACAGGGGAAGAGGAGGTAAAACATTAGTGGGATTTTCTTCCTTAACGTTATTCTGCCTGATTTCGGCATTACCAGCCATAGAACGTGTCTCACGTCGAGCCATGCTAACAAAAGCATCAAAACACATTAAAGTCAGGATAACACAAGACAAGGGATCCAAGACCATCTTATAAAATATTTTAAAACCTCGGTAATCGGCAATGTGTTCCAGATCATACCCCAAGATGATGTAAATCAATTACCATACATGTAATCAATCACCGTGCATAACCAACAATGATATACAACCAACAATAACATCCCAACCTTTCGCAACCTGGCTCCAATACAAACAAATATAACCCCCTCGACCCGGCCTAGACGCCCGACCGAACCGAGAGTGCTACATTAGGTTTGCCGAAGCAAACCAAAGAAAAGTTACGAAAAGTCGGTCCATTTTTTTCTTATCTTGTCTAAATGCAAATTATTATTCCTACATGTTCATACTCGCAGCAGGTGAGTTCTCGAATGAAACGGGTCACAAAAGACAATCAATTGCATCATATTCAAAATTGAGGACTAAAACGTAATTACTTTTAATTACAAGACGAAAATTGAATTTAAGGTTACCAATCCTCAATTAGTCCATTTACATGACAACATGATAAATTCCAGGTCAATTCAATCATCCCAATTCATACAATTGCATTCCCAAGACTCACGAACCAAAATGAAAGAACCAGAAATCTTTAAGATTCCAAACTAACCAATTTAATGGTACTCGTACCGGTACGCGTACTAGTGTTTCGATATGCCCTTATGTTTTCAAAAAATCAAAATCCAGTAGCTAAAACCCATATTGAAATGCTTGATCGCGTATCGAAACGCCTGGCAAAAATACCTATGACCGTATTGAAACACTTGCTCGAGTACCAAAATGTTAAGCCTGGAAAAGCTAGCCCGTATCGAAACACCCTCCCGCGTATCGAAACGCTATGCCTGAAATGGCCTAGCTATACCGGTACGGGGACATCTGTTTCGATACGCCTGGACATGTAATGTCATTTTTAGCTAGTTTCTTACACAAATCTAGATGCATTTAGGTCCTAGCAACTTGCATACATGCATATAAGCATCCAACAACACATTTATCAACACTTACGCTAAGATCTAGCAACAATACGAGCTTATGCTATCTTACGGATTACTCTAGAGGCATGCTCCCTAGATCACCTCACCAAACATACCAAAATGCTCAAACAAACATTTTCCAGCACAAGCACCATACCAACATCATTTCAATACCCTATTCAACATGTTAAGCTCATCAAAGCATACCATCCAAGCAAAACCATCTATATGCATACCTAGGTAACCATGTAACATTAACCATAGGTAACGATGCACGATATGCGAAACATCAACAATCAATCTCCAAAATCACAGCAATATACATGCTCAAAACCAGGGAAAACTGAATTACAAATCCCCAAAATCCATGGCAAACACATTGCCTTATTAACCGAAAACTAAAACCAAGTTCATACTGAAATAGTCTTGTCTTTGGATCACTTAATCCTTGCCTTTGCTGCCTCCAAGCTTTAATGCTCTGAATCATTAGAGAAAAGAGAGCGTAAGCACACTTTCTTAGTGAGGATGCTTTTAAATGATGATGCATTTAAAACCCTTGAAAACCAACACTTGTTTTCAAACCATGTTTACGACCTAAGCAAGTTCCAATTGTTTCAAATCAAAATATAAATATCAATCATATGCAAAACAATATATATATATTCCACATGCTTAATCCCAAATCATCAAATACAAAACCATGCTTAAATCCCAAAACATCAAATACAAAACCATGCTTAAATCCCAAAGCATTATATACAAAACCATGCTTAAATCCCAAAGCATTATAAATAGATTCAATATTAGAATTATCATATATTGGAAATTATAGTGACCCCGGATAGTCGACCACTATCCTTGATTAGCCGATCGCTAATCTTTAGTTAACCGACCGTTAACTTTACACATCAGATACACAGATCTCCCTTAATGATCGACCATCATCAAGGCTACCCTATGCCAACCGCATGACTTTACAACCTTGCCGACCGCAAGCTTTACATCAACAAGGGGAACCGACCGCTCAACCCAAGTGGTAACAACATAGTCCGGGTAGCCGACCACTATACCTCAAGGACTCTTAACCCACGATCGATATTTTAACCATATTATAGTGCACTTTATCCTATGGCATGCCAACTATATCCAAATGTTTTCTCACCTTGTCACATAGCCAATATATCATTTACAAAACCATTTACTCACTGTTTTACAATGCATTACACAAAATCCCCACATATGCAAATCACATTGCCATAGTAATATCACATTCCCGACCGGAATAAAAACCAATGCTCACTAGCATTTAATACACTTTTAAGCCACTGCATATGTACTCAAAAATCGCGCGTTTACAGTAAGTAAAAATAGATCATATTTACGACCAAAACATGAATTACACATGCTCATATCCGAACCGATATTAAAGAGCAAAAGAGGGAAACTTACTTTCGAGCTTAGGTAAGTGTTTTAAACTTATCCTAAACTCCCAAAACCACTTTCAAACCTTTGAAAGACTTTTAAGACTATTTCTACTCATCGATTTCACTTCGCCTTGCTTGCTACCGCGAAATAAGCTCCCGGCAAGTCTAGAACCACCTCAAGATGCCACGCCTTGATTATCCCCTATTTCGGCCACACAAAACCAGAGGAAACATGCATTAAAATGCATCCAACAATCTGTTTCAACCCAAAATCCCGTAGCTCTCAAGATGCCCACTCAAAACTCATCCAAAATCAACCTCAAGCACTACTCAATCTTAATCCAGCCATATTATAACGATTCAAAACATCAAGCTTCATCAATTGATATCTAAAACTCATTCACAACATCATTTTACTTCCAGCAATGATTAAACACCTTAAACAACCCAAAAACCCTTAACTAACATCCTAAACAATTAGAGATTCAACCAATTTCGGGGTTCTATTATTAAAAAAAACTTATCCACATTATAATACATCCAAAATAAGATTGAAATCAATCCACATCACTGGAAAAACAGATCCAAATCGAAAAATCACAAGATCCATCAATTAAACCTCAATTAAGCTAAAATCCATAATTAATTACTCAAAACCTATTAAAAAACATATGTAAAGAGCCAAGAACTTGGGAATTTCAGTAAAGAACCTTTCATTAGAGGAGAAGAATGAAACTTACCTCCAATGAATGAGTTTCCCCGTAATTGGATGGTTTTTCCTCTTGAAAAACAAAGAAATTCAATGAGATTTTTGGAAAACAAATTGAGAAATCATTTAGCAAATCAATGAGTTAAGAAATTAAGATCATTACCTTAAATCTCTGATGGAAAAAGAGTGTTTGGATGAGATTGTTTTGAGAGAAAATGTGAGAGAAGAAAAGTTATGTCAAATTGTGTTTTAGAAAAATAACCACCTTATAACTAAATCTTCTTTTAATTAAAACCTTTTTAAAATAATCCTAATTAAGAGAAAACTCATATTAGACCAATTGGTAAAATAGCTCCTTAAAGATTCTAAGTTTTGACTCTTTACAAAATAGTCACCTTTTAAAAATAGTTTTCAAAATTTGCATTTTGGTCACTAGCCAAAATGTCACCCTTCCAAAGCTCGTTTTCCAAAATTTCTTTCACCAATATTTTTAAATAATAAAATATGATTTTTAAACATTTTCCATATTTTTATCTTTCAGAAAAATATTCACTCCCGAATCCGACTTGAATCTCTAACCCGGTCCACTAGACCGTCTAACCAGCCCCAAAACCGCTAGGCCCAAAACCGGGGCGTTACACGAAACCTACATTAAAAACTTGTAAAACTGGCAAAAATTGACTTTAAAAGATATATTCAATATAAGAACAAAGTCAAAACATTTTAAACATATTTTTCATGTTTTATGGACTTTGGATTATTTTTGAAATATGTTTAAGTCTAATAACATTTTTCAGTTTGTTTAAGTCCAATAACATTTTAAATATATTTTCAAGTTTTGTGGCCTTATCTACCCCTTTTTGATATAATAAAACCAACTTGAAAAATTGTTTTAGTGGTTCTCCCCCTTAGTAAAAATAATTTTTGAACAAGAGAATATAGATTCAAACGAATTAAAACTCCCTCTTATTCATTTGAAATTTCATTTTTTCAAAACTTTCTCCCTCTTTTTGTTATATAAAAAATAATTCAAAACAAAGTTTGAAATGAAATGAAGTACAATAAAAATGGATAGTTTAAAAAAATTAACAAAATAAGAATTTTGTTTTAAATGTGGCTCCCCCTTTCTCAAAAAATTGGCTCAAAAGCTTTGCACTTAAAAGATATTGAATTTCATCATTAGATCAAATCAATTTAAAAGCTCATGAAACTCAATTATCCACGTCTTCAAAACAAAAGAATAGATAACCAAATAAATAAATAATTAGCATAGAGGTTACCCATCTTATTCATTTGTGTGACAAGAGCATTCCAAAATTTTTGCTATCATCATAATTTCTCCAACACGCCTACAAAAGACATTTACTTGATTTTTGGTATCCAAATTGCTTTGGATCCATTTACATTAGTCACAATGTCTCTAGTTCCCTTAGGAACCCATACTTGCCTAATTTTATAATACTTTCTATTTCTTATAGGACAAGTATTTATGGAATGACCATGATAATGACAATGTGAGCAATTTTTCATTATGGGATTAGATGAATTATTAAAAATATTTTTTTCTTTTGTTAAGCTTTAAAGCTTAACCTTTGAATCAAAATTTTCTTTTTGAAAATCTTCACTCGTAATTTTTGAAAGCTCTAAATAATTTTTCAAAATTTCATTTTGGCTTTCAAAATTGATTTTTGATTTCAAAAGAAAATCGTTTTCAAATTCAAGTTTAGAAATCATTTTCTTAAATTTGGAATGCATGGTCTTAAATTCCAAAAATAATTCATCAAAAGCATCTTGCAACTCATCAAAAGAATAAGAATTAAGCTCATTTGAGTTAAAAATACCTCGGACTCATCGAGAGCCATAACACCATCCACCTTAGGTGTTGAGAGGAGGTTTGCACAAGGTCAAGCATCATCTTTTTCTCTCTCTTCTTGTTGCCATAGAATTTCTCAAGTTTCTCCCGTATTTCTTTGGCATGTTTACACGTGGAGACCTTCTTGGAAACATCTTCATTGAGTCCACAAAGAAGAGTGTACATGTCCTTGGCGTTTAGCTTTGCCTTCGTGTCATTTGCACTCCTTTGCTTCTTCTTCTTCTTAGGAGCTTCCAAGTATCCATCTTCAATGATATCTCAACCCTCAAAATCGAGATATTTGATGAAATACTTCATGACGTTGCTATATTAGAAGTGTGATTCTCCTTCAAAGAGCGAAGGACACGAGATAGAGCGACCTTCTTCAAATTTTCTCATTTTCCTTGAACGGTGGACTTTGAGCAAATGATCTTTACTCCCGGGTGTTAGTCATTCGATGGAGACGAGGCTCTGATACTAATTGATAGGTTTGTAGCACGATTGAATCGATCACCTAAAAGCGTCAAGAGCGTTGATTTGCACTCTTTGATGAATTGGCTAAAACTGACAAAATAATAGACAATTTGCACAAGGATTTTAGAGTGGTTCGGCTACCCAACCGAGTCTACATCCACTACCTTAGTACACCACTAAATATTTTCCAATTCACTAAATGAATTCTTCCTTTTTTCAGGGATCAAGAGGCAACCCTTACAACCCTATCTTTTACAGAATAAGATAGAACCACTCTATTTTTTACTAAGGCTAAACTATAACCTCTCTCTTCTACAAGGTAAAAGATGTAAACAATTAAACCTTACAAGGTGGGTGTTTACACAAATGAGCTCACAAGAAAGAGTGAAAATATTTACAATTGAAGCACCCTCTAAACTATGTAAAGAGAAATGAAGAAAGAAGATTTAGACTTAAATTCTGTTGATCATCTTACTTGGATATGTTCTCTAACCATCTTCAAGTGTTCATGGTCTTCTTTTATGGTGTGGAATGAGTTCCTAGCCGTTAGAGATCGTTGGGGATCAATTGGAGCATTTGGGGATAATTTCCATGTTGAATTTCCCAATCTAGAGCTATTAGTATGGGTAGCGGGTGTGCGTATCGGTACGATCCTTCTTATGGAAATAGCCGTTATGGTTTGAACAACCTGCACGTATTAGTATGCCTATATAGCATATCGGTACGACCTTTAAGCGACTTTCAGCACTAGCCAATACTCAACTTGTAACTTACAAATAATGAGTATCGATGTTGATAAGCCAGTATCGATACCAGATGAATTGAGTATCAATATCGCATAAAGCTAGTATCGGTACTACCTTACAAGATCATCACCCACCATCATTGGCCAATTCATACAAGTAACATAACACTCAATCTAGAGTTGAACTCCCTTCAATCCATTGATTACCAAGTTTGCTTTACTTAGGGGGCGATCAATCACACAATCAACAATTCTCACATAGTTTGACCCATGATGTTGTATCAATTGTCAATCTCCTTGGTAGTATATACTCAAAATTCCTCAATGTTAGTGTAGGCATAACCATCCCTCTTCTTGCACAAGTATACATCCTTGTCAATACAACAAAACATCCTCGAAGATCTTGAAATCTTACTTGACTTTAACCGAGTCAATACCACTGCCTTAAAAAAAACATCTTGAGTTGCTCGAAGATCACCTGTCGCTCCAAGGAAACTGTGATCTCAAATAAAAAAGCACTTGTGAACTCTCAATCCTTAAGTCTTATTAGCTAATCACGCAGTTAATTAGACTTTTCCACATATAAGGGTATTTTAGTAATTACATTGTTATTGCTCATATTTCCATAACCCTCATATCTTCGCATGTGTCACACAAAGTATCAAATTTGGCATCCATGAGAAAATTTGGTGGCTCCCACCTTACATTGTCGAAAGATCCCGCAAATTAACCTAGATATCAAACATTACCATGATATGTCCTAGATAGGGACAACATCATTTCGAAAATCTTTTCGAAATTGCTAACCTCCAACACCTAAACATAACTAGCTCATTCATGAATCGGTCATGGAAATCACGCAAGTAGTCCACCATTAATTTAACAAGCACTTCAGCTTAGGAGGCGGATAACGGTCTTTCACTAGCACTTAGCAAGCTATTAACGGTTTATGCACTCAACAAACCAACTTTCTATTGGCGAACAAGTTCGGTTCACCCTGGGCAAAAATACCTAGTCAAAAAAATACCTAGTCAACTGAAACCTCATTCGAGTTACACCCTGCAACTAAGTCTCTAACTTTCTCAATTAGGTCAGTGTCATGCGATAAAAGCGATGGACATCGGTAGGGGTATGCATTCGTTCGATTCGATTACTCGACCGAACTAAATTACCTAAAATCCATTAATCATTTTTTTCCTTTTAACCGTTAACTGAATGAATTTTTTTCTAAAAATTTTTATCCGAATTGAAAAAAGATTGGTTTATTAGGCCAGTTTTCAAATTAATCAATTTTTTATAAAATTTTGGGTAAATTACATAAATGGCCACTAAACTATGCTAAAATGATCTTTTTAGTCACTAAACTTTTAGAAGTAACAAAGCAATCATTAAAATTATCTAAGTTTACAAAATGGTCATTGAATCATTGCACATTATAAATTATTGATAAATTTTGAAAAGTTTAATGGCAATTTTGTAATAATTAAAAAAATTAATGATTATTTTGTGCTAATTTGAAAAAGGTTAATGACAATTTTATAATATATCAAAAAATTTAATGATCGTTTTATAAGTTTTAAAAGTTCAGTGACCAAAAATAAATATATATAATATTTAATATATAATAATTTCAGTTAATTAACAAGTTTCGAACCGAATTAATAGATAATCAAATTTTGAAAAAACTCTTAACCATTAACCGATCTTACCTAAAATTAATCAATCGATTAACCGAAAAAAATTCATTTTATAATATATCAAAAAATTTAATGATCATTTTATAAGTTTTAAAAGGTTAATGACAATTTGAAAAAAGTTATAATATATTAAAAATTTAATGATCATTTTATAAGTTTTAAAAGTTCAGTGACCAAAAATAAATATATGTAATATATATAATATTTAAAAGTTCAGTTAATCGATTAACCGAACTAATAGCTAATTTGAAAAAGGTTAATGACAATTTTATAATATATCAAAAAATTTAATGATCATTTTATAAGTTTTAAAAGTTCAGTGACCAAAAATAAATATATGTAATATATATAATATTTAATATATAATAATTTCAGTTAATTAACAAGTTTCAAACCGAATTAATAGAAATCAAAATTTGAAAAAACTCTTAACCATTAACCGATCTTACCTAAAATTAAACAATCGATTAACCGAAAAAATTCATTTCAGTTGGTTAATTCGGTTAAAACTAGACAATGCACACCCCTAGGCACTGACGTTGTACTAGGCCTGAGCTCAATTTTAACTCAAGTCCGTGATAGGGAGGAAATCTTGGTGACTCCTTCAAGAAGCATAAACAAATACTCTAATGGTTCAAAAGCTCTCGAGCTTCAAAGTCTCTACATTGGTATCTATCGCATATGTCAAGAATGTCTTACACCCTGTTGTGCGATTCTTAGAGTGACCAATGCGAAAATCACGATAGAAAGACAATGGTTCAACATTCTCATTACCAAAAGTTTGGTTCCCTCGAAACCTCGAACCCTCAAGCACCTCTCTCAACCTCTCAAGCTAGCGTCGTGCTTGATTAACCAAATCAATTTCCAAGGTACAACAATTCTTAGGAAGGCAACTCCATCAAACTTGCAAAAATGTCTAGCC
Organism: Hibiscus mutabilis; assembly: GCA_019671005.1. Taxonomy (NCBI): domain Eukaryota; kingdom Viridiplantae; phylum Streptophyta; class Magnoliopsida; order Malvales; family Malvaceae; genus Hibiscus; species Hibiscus mutabilis. Next base: position 22,598,398 of record CM033751.1, read on the forward strand.
TCAATATAAAACAAGATTCCAAGATAAACCCATTTTTCCAAACTCTAAGTCTTCAACTGTTTCACTCACTTACGAGTAACCTCACCACAAACACACGAACTAATGGATCTCGAGTGCACTATCCCTGAGAAATGCCCTTGAGAAAGGCGATGACACTTCTCAAGTATCAACGAGACTCCTTCTAAACGGATGAAAGAATGTGCAACCACTGATCTATTTTGAGAGTGAGTTATCCATACTCGTATCATAAAAGCCATTCATACAAATCGATAAAAAGTTTCTATTGAAATTTCTTATAACATATCCAAAGGCTTCAAAATAGCTAACGCACCTGACAAAACAACATTCAAGTTATGGAAGAATGACACATTCTGAATTTCGGCATCTTTAAACTAATATCATTCTTAAAAGTCTGGGACGATCTCACCCCTAAAATTGCTCCCACAAGCAACTCGGCTCTAGACTTATCTCTTGCGGCCATGGTCGTAACCATCTGAACATCACGTTTCGAGAATATAAGATATGTCATCAGGATTCTAGTCTTAAAGGAGTACAAACTTAATTGAAAGGCTTGTATTCACTAGACACCTTACTATGACACACATAAAACCTACATACCCCAGGGTTTTCCTAAAATCGTCTAAACCCATACTCTTTGATACCACTAAATGTAATACCCTGATCTGACCTCAAGATCTGAAATGTAACATTGGGTCACTAACATGACCTATCAAAATCTCAATCCATAAATTGCACCATAATTAAAAATTGTTATCATTGTAAATCATTCATATTAAAATAATTAACATTTAATTTACAAAATGTGAGACTTCAATTCAAAGTAATTTATAAAAAGGGTTCGAATATTTAAAATATTTACACACTCACAACCCATTTAATACATGTATTGTACTCTGGTTGTTATCGCTTGTTGGAACACCGTACTAATAGTGCTCTTCAAGCTAACAATTGATCTACCAACCTACACACAGAAACAACGATTTTGAACGCTAAGCTTACAAAGATCATTGGTAAACATATATTCTATTATACTTCATGCAAATCATAAATATAAGCATACAAGCTAGTACGAGCAATAAAGAGAGATAATAAACACGTGTGCTACCACTAGTCACCGAAACTCATAATCACATCATAAATGTCATCACACATGAAACACAAGCCCTAACCATACATGTGTTCTTATCATATCAACAAGGAAAAAAACATACAAAGTATAACCACAAACCTGGAGTGAGGCACAAGTCACGCAACATCAAGAACGTACACTCTTAGTGAGGCTTGGATCGCACAGAATTGGGAACGTACACTCTGGGTGAGACTCGGGTCAAACAACATCATGAATGTACACTTATACTCAGAATCCCCCTCGAGTATCTTCGAATAAGGTGATACATGGAATATAGTATACGCAATTAGAGCAAGTATACTTGTGGCACAAGTAATAAAGTGATGAGTATCGAGTATCGTATCCACAAGGATTGGAGTAATAAACTCAAAGTAATAACACAAAAAGAATACAGATAATGATATTATGGTGAGAACAATAAAGTAATGTTGTAGCGAAAAGTAAATTGAAGCAGTTATTAAAGAAGAACACACTGATGCTGACTCACAAAGATTTTTAATGGGAATGGATGGTTGGGTTTATTGCTAAGTACGATGCTAACTATTACTCAAATGCTATAGCAGTGAAACAATACTTAGCTACTCGACAGGGTTTTCATAAAAACTCCTAAACTATTTCTTACTAGAAGTTGATAAAAGAATGCTACGGCGATACATGTCTACATTAACCCTAAAAAACTTATTATTTGTTTAAGTTACCCTTATTAGTCGTTGAAACCCTAATCTTATGTCTAAGTAGGATTAGAACTCAAGTTAACAGCTTAAGTTACACTGTTATTACATTGAAAGCACACTATATTTCCATTGAAAGCATCAATATATATTTTCATTAAGCCCAAGAATAAACTCCCTAAATATATGCAGAATGATCCTAAATGCGACTACATGAGCTTGAATACATACAATATTTCAAGTAAAAATGGAATAAAATATAGGTTTTCTACGAAGTTATTACAACCCCAAACATAAGCTATTTCTTATCCTCAAGCAATGGTATGAAAACTGAAAAAAAAGCTATGGCATCAACAATTCAAGAATGCTACAACATTAATTTCAATCCTCAAAAAATCGAATACACATGTGCAATATACCAAAACTCAAAAGATTCATTCCTAAGATCAATCCTACTACAGGTGAATATGTGTGTGATGTTGCATCCAATCAATACTTAATAATACCTAGCATTTTCTTTCTTCTTAGCACTTGTTTTATTCCCTTAATATTTTTATTTATTGAGTTGTTTCGTTGAGGCTTCAACTTATCACAACTACCCTTCTGGACCTAAAAGTGAAATAGAACAAACACCCCATCCTCAAGCCCTTTGAGCAGAGTCATCCCGTGAAGGCTTTTATTAAAGTTAAATGAAGCAAACATAACTCACCCAGTGTACTGATCTAGCAAAGCAAATCGAAGTGTCCCTCAACAGTTATGCCTTTGGAATTTATTTATTTATTTATTTTCTTTTTTTGCGGGAGTTTATTTATTAAGCCTTTATGATGACATTGAGCAGTTAAGTTCTTTTTTCCTTATCAAATTATGCTACGACATCAGAGAGTCTAACCTAAAATTTTTCTAAAGCCTTTAAGTATTGAAAGCATGCAACGTGTTCAATGTATTGATACAATAGTGTCAACCCTAGGTTCAATTCTTAAGAGCTTCAACAATATTGCTAAGAATTTAGCCTAGTGATATAATCTTCATTGTATATCATCAATAATGCACACAATATTCTCGAAAATTAATGTCATAACCACATAAAATGCAAAACAAAAATACTAACTATGAACAAGACCTCTTCCAAACTTGAGAAAAGCATTGTCCTCAATGCATCTAATTAGAATGAAATGCAGAAAAACTTACTTAGAGTTGGATGAGAAGGTGCGGTCTTCCTCATCGTACGCTTGGAGCATGAAATGGAGCGAGGGGTAGGTGTTGGTTGTTCGGTGGCCAATTGTGCAAGTTACACAGGAGCATCATGTGGTGCAGGAACATCTGATAGAGATTTAGGAGGAACTGAAGTAGAGGAGAACTTGGATTTAGAGGTGGTGAACATCTCATCCAACATGTCCTCGATCTTAGAAGAAAGGTTGGACTTGACTCGACTAGCGGTGAGTTTGATTTGAGTTTTTGGTGTCACAGATGGTGGAGCATGAGGTTTTGGTGGAGACATTAGGGTAGCAGATTGGTCAGATGCTATAGCAGAAACATCCTCATCACTCTAGAGGTGAATAAGGCTGATTTGTGTTGATCTTTCGGGAAACACATGTCCTAATGTAATCCATCCTTAATGTTATTGAAGATTGCCCTTTGATTGTAGGATCTAAGAAGGCATGCAAGTGATTCTTACGAAGTAAGATGGCTACAAAAGAAAGGTTATAATGATAGAGTAATGTGCAGAAGTAAAGGTAGGATGTTTTGAAGGAAATAAAGGTGAAAAAATAGAAGGATATGTAAAGGATGATAGTTTCGGATATGGTGGTGCTTAAGGGTGAAAAGGTGATGATAGTATCTTAAAGAACCAAAGAATAAACTAAGCTATAGATAGCCTAACCCCAAACATTATATGATATCTTTAAGGGGTGGTATAAAGGACTTGAACCCATTGGTTATAAAGAATCAAGAACCACAAGTATCAAGGTGGATAAATAGGTTTGATGCCACAAGTACAAAGTACTTGATAAGTCGATAAAGTTCAATTAAGAACTAAAAGAGAGAAAATTCTCATAAAGGTAGTTTTAGTATCAAAGGTAGCCTGAGTTGTGGGTGTGAACTCAAACCCTTGCTCTACCATTAAGGGTCTATTTTTGAACTTTGCAAAACGTTCATTGGCAGCCTTGTATTGGAATGGAAGAGAGGGGTTTGGTAATGCTGGTGGCGTCGGAGTAGGCAACCGTGAAGAAGATGATGAAGAGGAGATCAAGGGAGAAGAAGAGCGGGCATGCCTTTGTGTATGTGGGAATGGTTGCGGATGAGTTGGAGTATTTCTATGAGTCGCTCTGGTTATATGTTTTACTCGTATCATGGTGGCCTTGGTTTTCTAAATAAAAAAGAAGTAGATGACGGTACAAGGTTGTTGGGACTTAGGGTTTTGAAGAAGAAGAAGAAGAAAAAGAAAAACTGGTAGCAGGGGTTGTCTTTAAAGAAAAAAATTCCCTCTTTTACTTCTTAGGATTTTGGACGAGGGAATCTTTGGTAGAGAAGATGAAAAGTTAAGGGATTTGGGTTTAGAAGATAGAAAGTTGAGGATTTTTTTAGGGAAAGCGTTAATTGAGGGTTTTGGGGAAGTAGGGTGATGGGTGGCATGTGTAAGAGGGAGTAATAAAACATGTAGTAGCTTGGGGAGTTGTGAAATTCTAAAATGGTAAAAGTAGGGCAGGGTTTAATGATAAGGAAAAAAGGTTATTTAATATTGAAATTCAAAAGATCCACTCCCTTTTTTTTGTTTGAACCACCCATAATAACTCTAAAAAAATTAGGAACCATTACTACCAAAATCCAGCTTTTCTTCTAAATCCTAAAAAGTTGATTCTTTTCCATGCTTTACGGCATGGTAAGCCTTAAGTCAGTGTCCATTGACTTTGAAGATGGGACAATTCTTGAAATTTTTTATTCAATTGGCTCCATATACGTACACCTTGACCACTTTGAATGGTCCAGACCAACGAGACTTCAATTTTCCTGAAAAAAGTCGAAGCCTTGAATTGTATAGTAGAACATGTTGGCCTTATGAAAAATGTTGCGGCATCAGCTTCAGGTCATGCCACTTCTTTGTCTTTTCTTTATAGATCCGAGCATTCTTATAAGTGTTTAGTCTGTGCTCTTCCAACTCATTCAGCTCCAGCAATCATCTTTCTCTAGCCAATTGGCAGTCCAAGTTGATTTTCTTGATGGCCCAAAAATCTTTGTGCTCCAGCTCAACTGGTAAATGGCACGACTTGCCATAGACTAGTCGAAGTTGATCTTCTATTGTTGCGGCAGTGATATGGTGATGTTCCTTTCGACCCTTTTCTTATTAAATTAGAAAATAAAACAACAAGCTAAAATTAAAATAAACATAAAGGAGAATTCAAAGGGAGTAGAGTTCTTTTCGATACTTCTTATAGTCCAAATGCACCCTCCATTAAGTGACAATTCTGCCTAAAAAAAGTTGAGCCAAGGTGCGCGCAACTACTCTCCTTTGTGGTACCTTGGTGGAGGTGTATTTCTTTCTTGTTCTTTTGTAGTCCACGCTACCCTCTATCTTGTTATTGTTCTTGAAGGCATTAATTATTTGATTGAAAAGATTATACCAACATTGAACCATTTTATTACTTCATTCTCATCAGCTTCCTCCATCATTGGGCGTAGCTTTCGTTTTCGTGGCAATCGCTGTTCTAGCCAATTGCTATGGCAATCCTCTATCAAAATCCTGTGTAAGTCAAGTGAAAGACTATTTCTTTTAAAGTCTTCAATCATCCAACCATCACTTCCCTTAAGCCTTTCAAACATCTTTATCAGTAGAGATTTTTGTGCAACACCAAGATCAGAGGGAATCACCTTGGATGAAGTGTCATCTCCCAAATGAGCATACCCTTACTTTGATGGTGTCCAATCTTCCATGTGGTCTTGAAGTTTCCCTTACAAAGGTGAATAAGAGTAGTCTACAGATTTTTGCTTTAGCATCAATATTACTGTAACGAACTGGGCATCAGATTCCTCAGACTTTGCTTAGCATTACTCTTCTCAGCCTCTTCGAGTGTTATTGCGCCATTGCACTATTTAGGCTCCTCAAGTTTGCTGTGGCAATATATTGTTCAGGCTCATCCATAGTTGGGCATTCTTTCTCATGCTCTCGACTCAGAGTTTCTAGTTGTTCCCCACACATTGAAGAGATCTATTCGTATTGCTCCTCGTCCTTTTTCCTTGGGATTTTAGTATCCCAAAGAGTTGATTGTTGAGGCATGTTATTCAAGACATTCAAAATTTGTATTGTGTGATTTTTAATATTTCTCAATGTTTCAGATCGACTTTGAATCTCAACATCCATCCAAGCAATCATAGCCTCCATGGAATTTGATTGCTCTCGAAGATGACTGATTTGCCGTGGCATGTCTGTTGCATCAATTTTACCTATGAGAGCATCAGTGTTAGCCATGAAACCCTGGAACGTAGCCTCTAGGGAATTTGCATAAGACGATGATGCTTTTCCTTGTTGAACATCATGTCTCAGCAATTGATGAAATTCTGGTGGTGCATCATAGTTGTTAGGTGCATAGAAATTATCACATCCTTGATCATTGCACGAGAAGCTTGGCTGTTGATGAGGACTATATTGTCAAGACATGTATGTTGCAACAGCAAAGTTATTATCGTCATAAAAAATTTTAGCTCCTTGATCATACCACGAAAGATTTTGCTGCTAGTTAGATCGTTGGTTGTAGACTTTAAGGTAGTCTCTAATACTCATTTTACGATCCTCCTTGTAGCAATATGCATTAGGATTCTATAGGCAATTTTCAAACAAATTTTGTCCCCCACAATAAACACAAGAAGTTGCCACAGTATGAACTCTTTGAAATGCTCTACGAATTTTCATAGATGTGATCATGTTGGTCAATGACATAGCTTATATCGAGAGACATGGAAAAGCATCATCTCCATAAAAATTATCCATTATTTTTCCTTGGAAAGCTCTAGTGGTTGAGTATAGATTGTCAATGGTGGGTGTAAGATACTCTCGAATAGATTGACCTTTACCTCCCTACATGCTGATGTTTCTTCACTTGTAACACACCTAAAATAAAAGAAACTAAAAATAAAGTTAGTAAAGCAGAAAAAACAAATAAAAACAAAAGAAAAACAAAGTGCAATTATTAAGCTATAATCATCAATTGCCAAACCCCGACAACATCGCCAAAAACTTGATGCGTGAAATATAGTATGCACAATTAGAACATGTATACCCATCACACAAGTAATAAAGTGATGAGTATCGAGTACCGTATCCACAGGGATTGGAGTGATAAACTCAAACTAATTATGCAAAAAGAATATAATAATGATATGGTGGTGAGAACAATAAAGTAATGCTATAACGAAAAGTAAATTGAAGCATGTGGTCCTATTCGCAACCATGAGGGTGATTGGCTCGTTGGTTTTCACAAACATGGTGCCTCCCAACCAGTGGCGGATCTAGAAATATTTTTTAGGGTGGGCACACATATACTAATCTCATGTTCAAATTTAGTTCATTTATTATTTATTGTGTTGGGACTCGATTCTTTTAGTTTTCACGAACATGTTCATTTAATTTTTGTGAACATGTTTGTTTAACCTTAGAGAACATGTTCATTTATATGTTCGCGAACATAAATGACTAGGTGTAAATAAGTTATCAATACAAACATTAGTGAATTAGAAAACAACGGTGTACATAACTTGTCCACCTTAACCATATGGTGTATCTATCATTGTGGTTAATACATGTGGACAATTTTATACAAACATTTTCATCTTCATGTCCTGGGGATTGAGCACAATCCTACATAACAAAGGGGAAGAAATCATACCATTCACGTTAACCATAAAAACACATTAACAAATCAGAAATCAACAAATTAAAAAAATTACAATTTACAAAGCAATGAGATATATAATACCTACAAGGCTACAACTAGATTCGGAGCTAGGATCAAACATTAAGAGGGGTAAAGGTCTAGGTCTATTAAGACTTTAAATATAACAATTGGGAGAGACAAAAACCTTATTTTACTACTATTTAAACTAAAAGGAACCTCAAATGCAATTATACCAAAACATTTTGGAGGGGCTCTACGTCCCTAGCTACAATAAATTTGAAACAACTCAATTTGTGCCTATTACCAATTTATATTTAATCAATAAAAACAATGACAAAATGAACGTCTTTGTTAAATTGATTTAACGAAATTAGTATAAAGAATCATTAATTTATAAAGTTATATTTTTATTTAAGATTTATATCCACTACACTGGCGGTGGTGGAAACTTTTAGTTTCCACAAGTGCCTTAGTTTTAGGATTTAGAGACTCGGTTAAGGGTGTAGGTTTTAGGAGTTTAGGTGTAGGGGTTTAGAATTTAGGGGCAATTGTTAGAATTTAGGGTAATATGTTAAGGATTTAGGTTTTAACCTATAAACCCTAAATTTTATTCATAATAACTAAATTCTAAACTACTAAACCTTAACCCATAAACACTACAACCTAAACTAAATCTCTGAACCCTAAAACTAAGACGCTTACAGAAACTAAAAGTTTCTACCGCCAGTGTATCAAATAATTAGCCTTCTATTTATACTAAATTAATTTAATCTCTACCCCAAAACCCGAAGTTATAAAAAGGAGAGGTAAACATAAATTCAACAAATATTTAACTATTCTAACTCAATTTGTTTGCTACAGTTGTAAGAGAAAAAATAAAAAGATATTGAACTCTTGAAATCTTGTAGAACAAAATTTAAACATTAATTGAAATATACTTTTATATATTGAATAAATGAAAAATTTTAAAAATAAAAAATTGAACACCTTCAGTTTTGAGAGAGATTTGGGGTCTTGAACTCTGAAAAATGAAAATTTTGTGTTTGGGAGTGAAACGTCAAAAGTAGAAGCAAAAACCCTAGAACCCTGAGAATTTTTATTTTTTTTAGTGAGTTTCCCTTTTTTCTTGTATTTGTTTATTATTATTATTTGAATTTTATGTGGGTTGCAAATAAATTGGACTAAAATGAATTGTTTGTAAACTCCTGAGAAAAAAAATAAGTTACTACTTATGAATATCTTTAGTTCGTTTATTATTATAATGTATATATGAGTGTGTATGAGTGGGAAAACTCGACTTGAAAATTTTGAATTATTCGATTTGAATCGGCAAGAAAAAAATATGACTCATTTTTACTCGACTCGTAATTTCACAAACTCGACTCGAAAAAAATTCAAATAAAGTTTGAGTTATAAAATGAAAATTTGAATAACTTAAAAATTTTAGTAATTAGTTTATCAGATTTCAAGTTCGAGTCAAATCTTTTAATTCTTTCTAATATATTATGTATATCACATGTGAAAATATGAAGACTATATATATTTATATAGTATGTGGATTTAGAAAACTCTTTATATTGGAATCAATATGTATTGTAACATTATAAGTCATTAAAATTAAATTTGTATAGAAACTCAAAATCTTTTTCAAATAAAGTTTGAACTGTAAAATATGACTCATAAACTTGACTAACTCAACATTTTTTGACTCGACTCAATCTAACGTTGAACCCTATAAGTGTGAAAAATAAAATTTCAGAGTGGACACAAATAAAATTTCATAAAATTTTAGGGTGGGCACAACTAATAAAATAGGTAATTAATAGAAGGAAATTCAAATTTCAAGGTGGGCACGTGCCTACCCTAAACCTAACGTGTATCCGCTACTTGCTCCCAACCTCTTCAAGCAGAACTCTGGGCATTTTAGAGGGTCTCTGTGTTGCTTGATAGTATGGCTTTGAACGAGTCCAATGCCAAACTGATTGCACCAAAGCTCACAAACTTGTTTCCTCGGGTACTGTCCAAGCAATTCATGCCATGGCCTCCAAAGTTTGGCAAGTCGATTTTGTTCTAATTCGCCGTTAGGCAAATTTCGCTGCGGATTCTATTGCAAAGCTTATACCAAGTAGAGATGGTTCCACTGACATCCTTTCGACATCGTCAGCCCATGTTGTTCATTTCTTTCATAGGGACCTCCATGGCCTTCTTTACTATCGCGTCTAATCTCTTAATGTAATGGTCTTTGGCCTCATCTTCATTTTTAAAAAAGAAGAACACATTAATGCTGACTCACAAAGATTTCTAATAGGAATGGATGGCTAGGTTTATTGCTTAGTATGATGCTAACTATTACTCGAATATTATATCAGTGAAACAATACTTAGCTACTCGACAGGGTTTTCATAAAAACTCCTAAACTATGTCTAGCAAGAAGTTAATAAAAGAATGCTACGGCGATACAAGTCTACATTAACCCTAAAAAACTTATTATTTGTTTAAGTTACCCTTATTAGTCGTTGAAACCTAATCTTATATCTAAGCATGATTAAAACTCAAGTTAACAGCTTAAGTTCCACTGTTCACACAGTCTAACTTAACTCTCTCGATATTAAGTCACAATTCATAATCAAAGACTGCTCTCGCTAGCTCTTACAAGATTAAGCATTAACATCAATGAATAGAATAGATAAGCAAAAGGATGCTATAGCATTAAATAATAATTAAACAAAGTATTTAAACAATAAACCTAACCAAAGAGTATTTAGCTCATGTTTGAGCAATAAACATCCATCCAAATAAAAGTATGAATTCATAGCAGACAAATAAAGCAACAATGAAAAGAATCAAAGCGTCCTAAAAATCCTCCTTTGTGCCCGTGTGTTGCGCTGCAGCACTCCAAACTCCTCAAGCCTCTCTCGATAGCTCCTATCGTTTAGAGACTTCGCTTGACCTTCGACAATGGTGGTTCTCTAATGTTGAAGACAAGGGCTTGCTCCCCCAATAAAGCTTACATTAATTGTTGTTTTTCTTGTCTTTAGACAGAGGCGACTCTTCTAGAGTTTTATGCCCTATTTTGGCAAGTGATCCATTAAAGAGGATCTTTATTTTTCGCGTATTTAATGGCTCATAAAGGAGAAGGGGACCACGCATTTAGTATTGTCAAAGGATCAAGATTTTGTCTCCAACTTTCCAGCAATGTTGTGGAATTCATATTCCATCACGAGAGAATGCTCCAACCATGCTCCAGCATTCTGTTGCTTCATGCGATCCTTGATTCCTGCACAAACACCACTAAAACACACTATATTTCCTATTAAAAGAGTCAATATATATTTTTGTTAAGCCCAAGAATAAACTCCCTAAATGTATGTAGAATGATCCTAAATGCGACTACATGAGCTTGAATACATGTAATATTTCAAGTAAAAAAGGCATAAAATACATGTTTTCTACGAAGTTATCATTAGGGGTGATAATGAGCCTGACCAGTTAACAAGCTACTCAGGCTCAACTCGATTAAAGCTCAGTCAAATCTCGGCTCGAGTGAGCTCCTGCTTGACTCGAGACCTTAACAAGCTGAGTCGAGCCGACCGAAGCTCGTCTCGAAAAGCTCGTGAACAATTTCAAAAGCTCGAGACTTTAAATCCCTTCTTTTTGTGGACTTTTATAATTTAGAAAATGTACTATGGTTACTTGTAGACTTCAAAAATAGATATTATATTTTCCCAAATAAGTTTTCAGATGTTATTTTTTAAAACTTCAATAAAAATATTTAAAAGCAATTTGAGGAAAGCAACAAGCCGAGCAGAGCTGAGATCAAACTGTCCACTTCAAGCTCGAGCCTAAAATTTTGAGCTCAACGAGCTTCAAGCTCAAGCCAAGCCTACTAATACTATTTTCGAGCCGAGACTGCCTAGGCTCATTATCTCCCCTAGTCATCATAAGGCCACTATCACACAACATTAGGAACGTACATTCAGTATCACTTACTATGGTGTTGCAACACGCTCTCTGCTAATCACCAAGTTGTTAATAGATTATGGAAGAGTACTTACTCATTCTCATTAACCATAATCCATATTACGTCATTTAATAAGGCATTAACTTGGAGTTTGTACACTACCAACCCCAAATAGTTAAATTTTACGCTACAAGGCAGACTGCCCAGTTGGTACTGATACTCAACCATGAGTATCGGTATAGTCCCTTTGGTATCAGTATTTTCCCGAGTATCAGTACATGATTGGCTTACTAAAATTTATAAAGATTGTCTGGTATCGGTATTGACCACCGAGTACCCATACTAATATGAGCTTCGATGTGGAAATTAAATCCCAAAAATCCCTGAGTATCAATACGAGTCAAGTCATATCGATATGGCCCTAAATGGCGTACTGGTACTAGTTGAAACTAGTACTAGTACCCTACTCACAAGTTCAAACCGTCTTAGCAAAATACGAGGTTACGAGGTTTTATTCGATTCCTAAAACTTATAGAAGTCATTAAAGTTTGTTGCTAACGCATTTAATCATTTAATATCAATTATCGAATTATGAATGTATAGTAATATAATTACCGATATTAATCCCTTATGTAAGATCTCCATCAAACATATCAATTGCATACAACTAGCACCCAAGCATCACAACATATAAATCAACCAGTCATCGATAATTACAAGAATATTCAAACAATCCCATACGGTCTCTAAAGTCCCTGTGAGTCTCGTCATATTCATAACATCACCATGCATCTCATAGATATCAAGTCACATAATATAAGTCTCTAAACATGCTTATTACTCGTCTACCTATTTTCTAGACACTAACAAGCAAGACAATTACACTTATAATGTTCATGAAGTATTTCAGAGTTTGAGGTGTACTAACCTTAAGCGCTATCGAAAAATCCTCATCCAAGCTTCCTAATCACTCATCTTGATTCGATATTCAAGCATGAATAATCTTCATATAAATGTGAATACAAGATACAATAATTTACCACGTAATCTAACTAATCCATAAAGTCAAATGCGAGAAAATAGCTTATCAGGTTTGAATTTAGGAATCAGACTGCAGAAAGAGACCCAAACTTCGAAAACTCCCGAGTAGGGTCCCCGAAAAAAGTCAACAGTTGGTTGACGACAGTCAGAGCTGGTCAATGGTGCAAGGCAATCTGGTGTTGTACAAGCACAGGGTAGCATGATGCACCCATAGGGGCGCGATCCAGTGTGGTGCACAAGTGCAGGATAGCATTGTGCACCCGCCCCCTGCAGTTGATGCATGCCCAGGCGCAAACGACGACACATGGGCCACATGCGGCTGCCGAGCGATGGTGACAAACTCTAGCCCCGTTGTCTTGACGTCAGTGAGTTTGATGGTGCCCTATGTTTCTAGTTTTGGCCGCTAGAACTTATTTATCTTTGAAATGTGAAACTTATCTCCGTTAACCCTCCTCCATTGAAGCTCTAACGGCGATGCCACGACTACCAGCTGGCTCGTCTTAATAAGATAAATACAATAGTATTGAAGGTATCAAAAATAGAGGTTCAGTTAATTGTGGACTGAACATCAAAGTTTGATGAGGTGGAAAGAAAAAGAAAAAAGAGAGAGAGAAAGTCGGTAAATAAGAGAGAAAAATGATACTCTCTTATCACATGTTGACTTTTCACAGAGTTTTAGGAAGAAAAAAAATTATATAAGACATGTGATGTAAAATAATTTAAATGACAAGTTTACCCTTAAAAAGTTAACTTTTGTTTTTAGTGGGAAACTAAAAAATGATAGAAAAGTAAATGTACCTTATAAAAGTTGTTGAGCTTTTTAAAGTAACAATTTAAGTGAGACAATTTTAAAACACAAAAGTGACAACTTTACTGAGATAAGAGAAGTAATGGTTTTCTTTCTCCTTTTCAACTCACTTTATTTCAAAAATATTTTTCGTACAAAAATGGATAAATCACACTTAAGATCCTCAACCTCCAATCCTCACATAAATCGGTCATTACTTTCTTTAAAATTTAATCTTTTAAGATCCTCACACTAAAGGTGGGCTTAGAGCTACAAATGAGTTGTATGATTTAATGATTGAGGAGGATTGTAAAGCTGGTGATCATTCAAATGCATTAGACATTGCCTATGAAATGGAAGCTGCAGGACGAATGGCAACTACTTTCCATTTCAATTGCCTCCTTAGCGTGCAAGTGAGTTTTCTGATTTTGTGTATGGCATTTCAACCTGTATTGTTGAATTTTCTGATGGAGTTCAATATTTTTCAATTCAATGATCTTATTAATTAGTAAAGAGTTATTTGCATTTGATATTTTGATTTACTTCGTAGCTTGCATTCATCTTTAAAACTTTATGGATTTTGTCACAGTGTGTTTTGGTTGATGCATGTAATTTGCAATGTCTGTTTGTTGCCAATTGTTTGGAAATGAGATGATGATGTTTTCTTGTAGTGAATTTGTCGATTTTGTCCTTCAAACAATGTGATTGTGATGTCTCATTAAGAAAGGAAGATATATTTTTATGGTGTCGCTAACAGAATTTGAAGTACTTGATGAGTTTTATTTGCTTCTATTAGAATTGTTTTCCTATTGTTTGTTAGATACTGCCGCTAATTCATCTGTTTCTTTGCTTAGGCAACATGTGGGATGCCCGAAATAGCTTTTGCGACATTTGAGAACATGGAATATGGAGAAGGTTTGCATTTATTTTGCTCACTTCTTTTTGTTGCTTGTCAACATTCATAACATAAAATGCTCAAAATTTTCCAGGGTTCTATAACATACAGTGTTGTCTTTGTATAACAGAATATATGAAACCTGACACAGAAACATATAATTGGGTGATCCAAGCATATACCAGAGCTGAATCTTATGACGGGTGACTTATGCACATTACTTGTCATCACTTTTCTTTATTTGGGGCATTGTTTCTTCGGATGGACATGGAAATTTTCTGTTTATTTTTTTGGCATTGATGTTGTCTGGTGTAAGGCTATAAGCATGAAATAGTAAATTTCATATTGAAACTTGAGTGACATAGAATTGGTTCTTGATCCCATAAGGCACCCTTATTAATTTAAGTCCTCAAATGAAATTTAAAAAATTATAAGTTGTATATTAACTATATATGCTCTAAGAGCAATGACGGAACTTGGGAAACCATTTTTTCTTTGGGGGGGGGGGTAAATTAAAATTTTCAAAAGCTTTGAAGGCCTAATAACTTTTTTTAAACAAATATTAGGCACTTAATGAAAATTTTCAAACAAATTTGAGGGTCTAAGAGACTTCCATAACCCTGTATGTTGGATTTTGATATGATTGCAGGGTGCAAGATGTGGTTGAGTTACTTGGGATGATGGTTGAAGACCACAAGTGTTTGCAGCCTAATGTGAAAACCTACGCGTAAGGAAATTTTTGTTTTCCTGTTATACATCTAAACACTTTCATGAGTAAAAATGTGTAATAGGTTGCCTTGGTAATAAACATGTATATGAGTGTAATAGGGTCTGTTTTGCTTCAATGTAAATGATGATGGATAGTTTTACGAATGGAAAAGTGGCTACATGTAATTAGGGACATTTTTGTATCAATATGATTGTTGGTGAGTGTTTTTTGAATGATTAAAAGTTATGGATTGCTTCTAATGTATAACTAAACTCTTTGTTATAATTAGACAAATAAGGGATTAAACAAGTGAGGCCTAAAGTAGACCAAGTTGTAGATAAGAAAAAGGGGGATCATGATTCGGGAACAAAACTAGCTCGGAGCGACCTGTGAGTGTAGTTTATAGACTCGGGATAGATTGAAACTATCCCGAGCATGTTTTTTGTTTTAAATTTTATCTTACTTATATTTTTAATCTAAGCTATGCTTAATATGAGCTCAAAGGAGAAGCAAGGTAAGTACTTAATTGGTAAGGATCATGTGATGTGTTATGCTTGAATCTGATGACATGCTTTTGATGAAAAATATTCTTACTTGTATAAGCTTGATAGAAACCTTTGCTATGCCAACCTACCATTTGAAACTGATGGGAAATGAATTGAGAAATTCATATGAATCGCATACATGCCTAAAATGAGGAACAATAAACTTTGCTCACTTGATTATAAGAACATATGTGTTTGATGTTATAAGTTTTAAGCATTTGCTATGTGATCATATGAACCATAATTGTGTTTGTCATGGTAAGATACAAACTTTGTTGTGATTATATGAACTTGAAATTTAGCTCATATTTGAGATAATAAGTCATTTCATTCGAATATCGTGATAAGGAGCTAAATTCATTTTTGATTCTGATTTGATAAGATATAAAAGAAAAGCCTTGGTTTCTGGTTAGTCTTAGTTATAGTTGGCATGCCATAGAGTCCATAGAGCTCGTGTTTGGGGTGGATTACGATCCTTATGAGGCGATAGTAGGAGGGGTGTATTATGGTCACTTGGCGACGGTAGGAAAGATTGACCGGTACTTCAAGTACCTTTTGTTGGCGACAGTTGGTTGAGGATTCGTGTACCTAGGCTACTTGATTCTCAAAGCTAAGTAAAGATTAAATAATGTAATATGTGATCTAATCCTTGTTATGTTTGATATCTTAATTGATAAGTAATTCATGACCTTGATATGTGATGTTTGATATCTTAATTGATAATTAATTCATGACCTTGTTATGTGATGTTTGATATCTTAATTGATAAGTAATTCAAGACCTTGATATGTGATGTTTGATATCTTAATTGATAAGTAATTCATGACCTTGATATGTGATGTTTGATATCTTAATTGATAAGTAATTCATGACCTTGATATGTTATGTTTGATATCTTAAGTGATAGTAATTTCATGATTTTAATATGCTATTGTTAATATTTTTAAATGTTAAGTAACTCATGACATGGTATGTTATGATTGATGATATGAGTTTCTAATAACTTATGTATTGATAAGCTAAGTTAAAGGGAAATCAAGAAAGTTTATAAGTTAAATCAATGAATTGTTGTAATGTCTTGCATAATAAGTAAAGTCTTTCAATTGATAATCAAGTATCAACTTGGGTAAATAGAAATGCTAGTTAGGATACTCATGTATATAAGTATATGCTTTATTTGAACACCCATGATTATACGTGTAGATACATGAATTGAGGACTGTTTTGCTTATAAACAAGTATGTATTAGAGTGTTTTGAATGTATATATATATATAAGTCTCTCATGAATATAACCAGATAGGTTTGATGTCTTAATTGCCAAGTATCTTGCATGTTGAAATGCTAATCTAATAACTTATATGAGAAGAAATGGATGTCTATGGAAGACTATGTGTACAAGACTAATAAAATTTCATAATTAAACCAATGTATCACTTTGGTAACTTATACAATTTGTAATTGGTGTTAGGAAGGGAAACAAATTTTTGTTCATATGGGAACAAGAATTACTACTATGTTTGAAACCTTATAGTTATAATAATCCTTATGTGGTCAAATCGGTCATTGTAAAAAATCGGTAAATTTAGCGTTAACACTATATTTGAGCTTTGTGATTAAGCTGTGCTGTATTATTTAAGCTTGCAACTTACCTTGTTCTGCTAAGGTTGAAGGAAGTTTAAAGTTACAAAATAGAACTTTTGAATCATGCCTTTGACTATTTTTAAACTACCTCACTAAGCGTTAGCTTACTCTTTTCCTTCGTGTTATTTCAGGGTAAACGTGCTATCGGTTACTCTTGAGCTTGGATGTGATTGTGAGTTATCCGAGAGAAATTTTAGTGTTTGTAAATAATGTAGTAATTATCCTACTTAAAGTTTATCTCCCTAGTAGATTAGATTTTATCCTTAGTAGGACTCCTTATTGTAGTTAGAGTCTATCAACTTAGTAGATTAGAACTAGAAGTTATCTTAAGAAGGTCTTCTTAATGTACTAAAAGACCTAGAGCCTATATAAGTGTGTATCGAGAGATGTAAAATATTATTGAGCAATAGCAGAAAAATTCTGCATTCTTTTCTGCATTCTATTTTTTCCTTTTAAGCGAAAAACTCAATTCTGTTTTTTTTTTTTTCTGCATTCATCAACATGGTATCACCTAAAATACGATCCTAATAGCAAATTTCATGGCGATTTCTTGGCTTTCAGTCGATGCCCTCTGCCTTGGTTACTCCAATTTCTTCTTCTCAATGATGAGGAGAGGTAAACCGTCTCTGTGTTTTTGCAAAGAGGTCGATCATTCCAAGGATAAATGCTGGAAAATTCATGGTCGACCAGCAAGATGGAAACCTACAAAGATCCAAGATATCCAGCCATCATACCCTACTGCCTCACCAAAGTTTAATTCTGTTGGTACAGGAAATTTGGCTATGGTGAAAACTGCATGTAATATAGATGTTTTTTTGCCGACTGCTCTTGTTTCTACCCAGTTTGCAGCAAATTGGATTATTGATTCTGGGGCCTCCGACCACATGACTGGTAATAGGGCTTTATTCTCTGTTTTTAAAAAGTCTTATTCTCAAGCTTCCATTATAACTGCAGATGGTTCTCTATCTCCCATCAAAGGGACGGGCTCTGTTTCGTTAGATGGTAATTTGATCCTTAAGGATGTGTTATTTGTCCCTGACCTCGCATGCAACTTGATATCAGTGAGCAAAATTTCTAAAGACTTGAACTGCTCCTTAAGGTTTACTGATTCTACATATTTTTTGCAGGCACTGGATTCGAGGAAAATAATTGGCAGTGCTAGCTTGCAACATGGTCTTTATATCCTTCATGGAAAATATCCATCTTCTATTTCAAATTCTCCTTCTTGCTTTACTTCTTTAGGACGATTAGATACTATAATGTTATGACATTTTCGGTTAGGTCACCCCAATTTTCACTATCTTAGAAAAATGTTTCCTGATTTGTTAATAAAGATCCAAATTCTTTTAAATGCCATATCTGTCCACTTGCAAAACAAACCAAATCTTTATATTTACCATCTGTTCATAAACCCTCTAAACCATTCACACTCATTCATAGTGATGTTTGGGGTCCTTCTCGAGTGAAGAATATTACAGGGAGTAGGTGGTTTGTGACTTTTATTGATGACCATAGCAGACTTACTTGGATCTATCTTCTTAAAGAAAAATCTGACGTTGTTTCTATTTTTGCAAGGTTTTATGAAATGGTGGTTACTCAGTTTGATAGCAAAATAAAAATGTTTCACTCTGACAATGGGGGAGAGTTTTTCACTACTGCCTTAGGAGATTTTTTTCGGACTAAAGGTATAATACATCTTAGTTCTTGTGTAGATACCCCACAACAAAATGGGATTGCTGAACGTAAAAATAGGCATTTATTAGAGGTTACCCGAGCCTTATTATTCACCCATGCTGTTCCAAAATATTTGTGGGGGGAAGCCTTATTAACGACTACATATCTTATAAATAGAATGCCTAGCAAAGTCTTGCATTTCAGAACTCCTAGAGATGTTTTCTTGGAAAATTATCCTACTTTTAAACCTATGTCATCTAATCTTCCCTTAAAGACGTTTGGGTGTACTGTTTTTCTAAAATCCACAAATCCTTCAAGTTCCAAACTAGATCCTAGGGCTTTGCAGTGTGTTTTCGTTGGATATTCTTCACTTAAGAAGGGATACAAATGTTATCACCCTCCTTCTCGTAAGTTTTTTGTCTCTTTGGATCTCACTTTTTTTGAACAGGTACCTTATTTTCCTAAGACTGAAAGTCAGGTTCCTTCTTTTTCACCTTCTTTACCTATAGCTCCTTTGTTTGTGAAGCCTCAGAATTTTTTAAAACCTGATACCCGTGTTTCTAACACTACACCTCTACATACTTCACCTAATATTACTCCTATCGCTCATCATTATTCACCTAAATCAACCAAGCTGCTCCACCCACTAGCCGATTCTATATATATAAAAAAAAAAGCCATTCCGTAGATCGTGTTGCAAACGACACTGCCGAGAATTGGACTTTAGTCCAAATGCTGTGAGGATAAAAGAGGTAATGATGTTGAAATTTCTCCTCATTTACTTGAACCTGAAATTCTGCCTATTGCTAAAAGGAAAGGGGTAAGACAATGTACAAAGCATCCTATTCAGAGATATGTTGCTTATAGCAATCTGATGCCCTCTTTTAAAGCTTTTACAGCTTGTCTAGATGAAGAACAGATTCCCAAGACTATTGAAGAAGCCTTAAGAGACTCCAAGTGGAAGAAAGCTGTTGAGGAGGAGATTACAAACACTAGAAAAAATGGCACTTGGACCATAACCGATCTTCCACAAGGCAAGAAACCAAAGTGGGATGCAAATGGGTGTTTGCTATCAAATACAATTCGGATGGGAGTGTGCACAGGTACAAAGCAAGATTGGTGGCCAAGGGTTTTACACAGACCTTTGGAATAGACTATAAGGAAATTTTTGCTCCGGTTGCTAAGTTGAACACTGTTAGAGTCCTGTTGAGTTTGACTGTTAATTGTGACTGGAAACTTCATCAACTTGACATTAAGAATGCATTTCTTAATGGGAAACTAGAAGAAGAAGTTTTTATGAAGATTCCTCCTGGTTTAGAGTCTGAAGAGAATAGGCAGAAAGTTTGCAAGCTGGACAGATCACTTTATGGGTTAAAGCAATCACCAAGAGCCTGGTTTGATAGGTTCACTAGAGTAATTCTGGAAAATGGATACAAACAGTCTCTAGCAGATCATACCTTGTTTTCTAAGGTAACTCCCAAAAATAGAAAAGTTCTTTTGATAGTATACGTGGATGACATTATTGTGACAGGAGATGATGAAGAAGAAATAAGCCACTTAAAATCTCTTTTGAATAAAGAATTGAGATGAAGGACCTAGAAAGCTTAGATATTTCCTAGGCATGGAGGTGGCTAGATCAAGCAAAGGTCCGTAATCAACCAAAGGAAGTATGTTCTTGACTTACTCACAGAGACGGAATGTTGGGCTGTAAACCAACCGATACTCCTATTGACACAGCCTAAAGTTTAGCAAAGATGGGTCTAGTCCAAAGGCGACAAGGGACTTTTTAGAGATTAGTTGGAAAATTGATTTATCTATCCCCACTGCACCATATATAACCTTTGCTGTGAATATCATCACCAAACACATGACAAATTCGAGACAAGAGCATATGGAAGCAGCTACCGGATACTAAGGTATCTAAAGGGTACACCAGACACATGGTTTAACATTTAAAAAGACCCTTGATAAAACAAATCAAGGTTTATTCAGACTCAATGGGCAAGTGAGTTGACTGATAGAAGGTCAACAAGTGGTTATTGTTCTTTTGTGTTGGGTAATCTTGTGACTTGGAAGAGCAAAAAGCAAACTGTTGTATCAAGGAGTAGTCGTAGAGGAATCTGAGCTTTAGCACTTCGAATTTGTGAAGGAATCTGGCTAATGAAGCTTCTAAAAGAGCTAGGCATGGTTCAAAACGAGAAGTTTGAAGTGTTTTGTGATAACCAATCTACAATTCAGATTGCCAGAAATCCAATTCAACATGACAGGACCAAGCATGTTGAGATCGACAGACACTTTATTGCGAAAAAAAGCTTACAAGTGGAGTAGCTTTTTTACCTATGTTCCTACAGAAGAACAAGTGGCAGACATCCTTACGAAAGCCCTGCCAAAAGCTCTCTTTGATAAGTTCTTATTCAAGCTGGGACTATACAATGTATATTCTCCAGCTTGAGGGGGAGTGTGAGTTATCCGAGAGAAATTTCAGTGTTTGTAAATAATATAGTAATTATCCTACTTAAAGTTTATCTCCCTAATAGATTAGATTTTATCCTTAGTAGGACTCCTTATTGTAGTTAGAGTCTATCAACTTAGTAGATTAGAACTAGAAGTTATCTTAAGAAGGTCTTCTTAATGTATTAAAAGACCTAGAGCCTATATAAGTGTGTATCGAGAGATGTAAAATATTATTGAGCAATAGCAGAAAAATTCTGCATTCTTTTCTGCATTCTGTTTTTTCCTTTTAAGCAGAAACTTCAATTCTATTTTTTTTTATTTTTCTGCATTCATCAACAGTGATCACAATGGTCCATAAGTATGTTAGAAATTTCGCCTTTAGAACTCCTAGATGGTGGCACATAGTTATTAAGTTGCATAATACAATTAGATTACATTCGGCTATGTATGTATATGAGATTGATAGGTATTCATGTTTTGTAATGGGCCTTTATTATTTTCTTGGTGATTGCATGCTGCATATGATTTCATAGCTAACAAGTTTGATAGCTGAATTATGCTAGTGATATATTTGAATGTTTATTTATCCTAGAAATAATGTGAATTACGATGCCTTAATGAATTGAGATCATACGTGATTGGTAGGACACCTTATAATTTGAATAAGATTAAAAGTCATAAACAAAATGTTTGTTATGCTAAAAACTAGTGTTTGACGGGTATTTTATATAATATGTTGATTAATTATTTGTAAGATTCTTAAGTTGTTTGATCATCGTGATGATGTATGTTGCAAAACCAAAAAAATGTATATTTTTTATCATGTGTTAGACCCCAAATAAAAGTGGCACAGTTGGAATGAACAGTTTAATGTTGGTTAAGCTATGTTAGGCATGATGTTCGAATACTTGTGATCATGATTATATGTTTGGTTGTAATAAACCTTGTGATTTAAGTACTTAAAAGATAAGGGTGTACTGCTAGCTAGTGGTTGAAGTACATTGTTTTAATGTATGTAGGAGTGTGCATGATTCAAGGGTCGAGAGTGGATCTTTTCAATAGCTAAAAAGTTTTAAATTTCCCATGATTTCTAGTTGCATGATTTGTTGAGAAAGTGCTAAGTTATCATATGTTTGTTTGGATTTTTGTTCAATAACACTTCTTAAACCGGTCTTCTTCTAGATCGGGTAAGGGGTATTACATTTTTTGGCATCAGAGCCTAGGTTTAGTCGATTCTCAGACTAAATCAAGACTCATTACATCATCATAAGTTAATGTGCCACCTATGAGTTGAATCTGACAAAATACTTGTGATTGATAAAAGCTCTTTTCCATGTTAGTAGTTTGGATTAAGGTCAGAAATGTATCTTGCCCGGGATACTAAGAGTCCGGCTGGTTCCTCCTCAAGAAAAATTTGAGGACGAATTTTCTTTTAGGGGGAAGAATTGTAATATCCCAAAATGTGGTCTAGAAGTATGTTACCAACTCGAATATGTTTTAAATGGATTGGAGATGTCTTCAAGGAAATAATTGAATGAATTAGGGACCAAAAATGAAGCATGAAAAGTACGTTAGTTAATTAAAAAGGGTCAAACTGAATGCCTTGATAAAATTAGATATTTGTAATACCTCAAAGATTGGCTTAATAGTACATTACCTTTTCAAATGCAATTTAAATGACTTAATTCTTTTAGAATGTAGTCTTATTTGAGGGTTTAGGACGAATTCGGAGGAAAAAAAAAGAAAGAATAACCCAAGTTTAAGGTTAAACCGAATGTCATGCAAAAATTGGAGATTTGCATGCAATTTAGGAAGAGTTTGAAGGGCTTGTACACATGTCACATTGGTTAGACATGCAATACCCCAAATTATGGCTTAGAATTATTAGTATGATTTGATATAGCTTAAATTAATGAAAACGTTCTTCAGAATAATCACTTATTGGATTTAGGACTTAAATGAAAATTTGGAATAAATTAGAGGCCATATCGAAAGGGTCTAAAAAGAATACAAATTATAACTTAATATTTGCATGTAAATTTTCCATGAATTAAAGGGTTTAGACACTTGTCTAGCAATGGGGAAAACATGTGTGGGTATAAGGTGGTGGATCCGGCATTTGTATGAAAGAGACAATTTTATCTTCATCTTCTCTCATGCATGACCGATGCTTGAGCTTTGTGAGAGAGTGAGAGAGTTTAAGTTAGCTATCCATTTCTTGCACTATGGTTCGGATGTCTAGAAGAGAGGGTAAGTATCCATTTACTTTCCTCAATCATAAAGTTTGTCAACTTGAGAATCGGTGAAATGTTCTTGTTTGCTAGATGATATTAGAGTTTTGAATCCATGATAGGAACATGTATTGTTGAACATATATGACATTGTAAAATTTTGACATAACTTAGGAGGTTAAATTGTTTGGAAATAAATCTTTGATTGTTTAATTAACTGAGTTGAACTTGAAATCAAATTGTCTAAGCATGTATGCGTATGGCTATAAGTAGGGACTGTTATAGGAACATTTAAAGGCCATTATGATGAAAGCATGTAACTACTTATGTGTATGTGGGTTTTGGAAGAGATAGTTATTTAAATGAGTTAAGAAAAAGTTGGTTTTGTGATTTGTAGAAAAATCTGTTCAAATTTTAACAGGGTTGTTTTGAGTAAAAAGGAACATATGGGGGCTGTTTTATATATGTAAATTGGTATGTAGTTGTAAAAGGATGTTTTGTTGAAATGTTCTTGTTGCTAGATGATATTAGAGTTTTGAATCCATGATAGGAACATGTATTGTTGAACATATATGACATTGTAAAATTTTGACATAACTTAGGAGGTTAAATTGTTTGGAAATAAATCTTTGATTGTTTAATTAACTGAGTTGAACTTGAAATCAAATTGTCTAAGCATGTATGCGTATGGCTATAAGTAGCGACTGTTATAGGAACATTTAAAGGCCATTATGATGAAAGCATGTAACTACTTATGTGTATGTGGGTTTTGGAAGAGATAGTTATTTAAATGAGTTAAGAAAAAGTTGGTTTTGTGATTTGTAAACAAGGGAAAAATCTGTTCAAATTTTAACAGGGTTGTTTTGAGTAAAAAGGAACATATGGGGGCTGTTTTATATAAGTAAATTGGTATGTAGTTGTAAAAGGATGTTTTGTAGGTTTAAAGGTCTCTACAGTATTGATGGTATGAGTTATGGTGTTAAATTGTTTATCAATGAATTCGAATGCTTAGATTGAGGAATTTAGTTGCTGAAAATGTTGTATCACGGCCTTATATTGTGAAGAATGTATAGTTAGCATTAAGTTATAATTGAATGATATTAAGTACGTTGGAATCCTAAATTATGGTAATTAGGGATTGATTTGATAAATTTTATGAGCTGCTTATAAAGCTGGAAACAGGGAAAAAACTATTTTGGTAACATTAAGAAACTATTTGGAAGTCATTATGCATGTATGTTAATGTGTGGACTATTTTGATGTGTTTATATGTATAATTGGACAACCATGAACAAAGATGAAAGCTTATAGACTGTTTTTAATGTGCATGTAAGAGTACATATATGTAATGGACTGTTTTGTTTAAATAAGAAAAAAATACGGATTGTTTTGATGTGTGTATATAGGTATAATTAAAGGCTGGACTGTTTTGTCTAAATGAGTTATTTTAAAGGTCTGTTTTGGAAGTTTATGTGAGAAAGGGGCCATGGTGGCCGGAGAAGATGAACGATGGTGGTTTGTGTGTGATCGGTGGTTAGAGATTTGTTGTTTGAAGAAGATGAACAAGATATTTTCCAGAGAGAACAATGTGTTTCTTTGTAATTTCTCTTATTCTTGTTAATCAAATGTGTATGAGATAAGCCTTTAAATAGGCTGCTACAGAGTTTCAGTATAACTAAAATTATACTTTTATCTATAATTTAAATAATATTTATCCCTAATTTAAATAAGACTTTTAGTAAATCTAAATTATTGACTTAGAAATAAACTCTAATTACACATTAAATTAAACTCTAACACTTCTTGCCAACTTACACTCCCCCTCAAGCTCTAACACTTCTTGGATAACTTACAGTTTAGAAGGCTATTAGGGCTTTATAGTAAACTGTTTCTGTGTATACATGACTAAGTAAGAAAAATTGGCCTAATTTGTGAATATATATATATATATATGAACATTTGGGACTGTTTTCAATGTATAAAAATGTATACAAATGCAAACGCTTTGTTTTGTACATGTATGACACACAATAGATTGTTTGAGCCTGTACACATATATGTATATATGTGTGAATTAGAGTTGTTTCCTACATATAGAAAGTTATATGGATTATTTGAACCTGTATATGCAAGTGTATGTGTGAATTAGAATTGTTTTGGGTATGTATGTATATGTGCGGGACTGATTTGAATGTTTAAGAACTTTAGGGGCTGTTTTAAGATATAAAATGTGTAAGTAAGAAAGGGAGATTGAATTGAAAGCATATAAAAATATATGGGACTGTTTGAGCATGTGTTTATGTATATCTACATTTAAGACTATTTTTTATTGTCAAAAAAATTAATTAAAGGACCGTTTTGTAATACCTCAAAGTATAGCCTAGTAGTATGTTACTAAATTAATGGCAACTCAACTTGATTTAAGGATACCCTTAAAATTAATTATTAAATAAGAATAAGGACCTTCGACTAAATTGTAGTAAAAGGAGAATTGGATAGTCAATTCTTAAAGGACTAAACCGTAAGAAGGCAAAGAGTTCAGTTTGCATGGCTAAATAAACCAATTACTATAGTGGAATACATGTGTCATTGATTTGTTCCATGGATGGTGAATAATACAAAATAGGAGGATATTGAACACATGTTGTATCCAAGAGAAGCACCGGCCATGTGGAAGAATTGGTACAAATTCCATTCTTCATCTTCTTCATGTGGCCGGAGGATTGAAAGGAGAGAGATAGAGAGGGAGATTGGGGGCTAACCATGGAAGCTTGCATCGAGCTCTAATTTAACATGAATCTTGAAGCTTTATTTGGATAGCTTAGGAGGAGGGTAAATTCTTTCTTCCTTTCACTTGAATTAGAATTTGATTTAAGAATTTGATTTGTGTAGATTTTATGCATGTCTCGTGTATTGTAGAAACAAATGCATGATAAGAATTCTCCTTGGAATTATGAGATAGCCACCATTGTTGTTGTGTATTCATGTTAAAGTTTGAAATTTGATTATGGCATTAAGGATGGTTCGAATTGAACCATATTAACATTTAAAGAAAGTGTGCTCTAATCCAATTGTTTTGGTCAACTCAAAGTGAATTATATGTAATAATGAATATATTTAATTAAGTTAAGGTTTTATTGCTTGCTAACAATTGAATCTAAGAAGATGGGAATTAAATAGGATGATTGTAATATGTGTACAAACAAGCTTGCTGTCCAGATTTGAATCAATCTATATATATATAGATATGTATCTCGATTGTAAAATGAATATGGTTGCTGGAAATTTACTGGAAAATCTAGGTACTAAATTGGTATGACTTGAATGTAACATGAAAACTGTTTTGATCACATTGCTAGCGAAGATTGTGTAAACATGATTGATTTTATAAAATGCTCTGTTTTGATCATATTGGTAGGTGAATAAAACCGACCTAGACTTGTATGAGTATGTATATAAGTTAAATTAACATGTTAGAACTATCATCTAAGTGATTAGTGAGGCTAAAATCAAGCCTAGTGAAATTTGCCCAGTTATGATAAAAACTGTATTAATTGGAAAAGAATTAAAATGCAAGGCCTATATGTTTAGAAGGAAAATTAAGTTAGCTTTTCAACGATGTAAACCAATTGAAATTCCGACATACGGAATGAAAGTTATGCATATTTTAGTAAGCAGTGCACAAGCTGCTAGGCAGTAGCAACAACATTGATGTTTTGAAATGAATGAATTATGTGTATTGTTGCCTTGTTTTGAAGAAATGAATGTACCTTGTCTTGACCTTGATTTAATTGTATGAATTGTTAGAGCAAGGAGTAAATCTTGTGGAAAAGAAAGGAGTAGCCAAGCTAGTGGCAAACACAAAGGAGTTTGGATCCAAGACTAGCTAAGCTTGGAGTATTGTGAGTGTAGTTTTGGTAGGGTTAGGACTTAGGTCCTAACCAAAATTTACATGTCTATCTTCTTGCTATTGATATGCCATGAAATGAGCTTAATTAAACTTGAATATGAATTAAAAGGGAAGATTGGACTAAGCTGAAATGTTTGATTAAGTAATAGCATGGAAATGGATAAGTTAAATTATTTAGAAAGAAATGTGTAAACATTGTGTGATTCCATGCCTTGAATGATTCTATTCGAATTGCTTGCTTGAGTTATACTATGAATGTAATTCTCGAATATGAATTGTTGTTTAAATTTAATGCTAGTATGTAAGTGTGGAAACATTGATGCTTGTATGCATAACATGGTATTGTGACCAATTGCATAAACTTAATGCTTGCTTGATAGTGCTCTATGATGTAAATGCTTGATTCTTGATGCCTTTGGTGCGAACCATCGAATGCTTGCTTGTATGGATTTCTATGATAAAAATACTTGGTAACATGAATTAAGTCATGAAATAAAGACCTTGCTTGATGCCTAAGATGACATATGTAAAATGTTTACTCGAATAACAAGTTAAATTGCAAAATGTTGAGCTAAGGCTCAATTGGCCTAAGGGCTAAGCTTGACCTTGATATAACTTGCTTGAATGTGATCCTTGAACATGAATTGTCTTGCCTTGAACATGAAACACCTGAAAATGTGAAAAGTAATTGAAGAGCTAAGGCTCAACTAGCCTAAGGACTAACCATGATATTGCTATAACTTGCTTGAATGTAATTCTCGAATATGAATTGTCTCGACTTGAACATGAAGGCATAAAACATAAGAAACAACAAGCTTTAAATTATAAGAATACCCCTCTAATAAAAGTTTAAAGATTAAAAAGACTTAAATTGCCTACAATGGAAGTCCTTGGATACAATGGTATGATGCATGGTATACTTGGGAATACGGTCCATGAGCTACGGCTCAGGGGTATGCCCCATTACATGTAATATGTTATTGGCGACAGTTGGAGGTAACAGGGGAGTTGTACGGAGATTGGCTATAGTTGGTTGGATAGTGAGAAGTATAGGATTTCATGTTTCCGATTGCTATGTGCTTTGAGCTAAATATCTCTTGGACCTTTATGGTCAAACACGGACCAATCTTATTCATGATCTATTTGTGATCCAAGGCAAACATGTTAAAAAGATATGAACCTTATTGAGAATTTGAATAAGAAATTCAAAAGAAAATCATGAATACTTGAATTATATATTGAAATGCTTAAATCACTTGACAAGAAATCTTGAACGCTTGAATCACTTGACATGAATCCTTGAAATAAATAAATTCAAAAGAAGATCTTGAATGCTTGAATTATATCTTGAAATACTTAAATGACTTGACAAAAAATCTTGAACACTTGAATCACTTGACATGAATCCTTGAAATACTCGAATTGCTTGACATGTAATGCTTGATTCTTGACATGAAACTCTTGAAATGATAATTGCCTATGCTTGGACCTTGTATTGTATGATTTACTACTTGGAATGGCTTATGGTATCACTTGAGCTAATATCTACTTGATTGGTTTGCTTGAATTGCTTGACATGCAAACTTGATTACTTGAACATATTATTTGACTTGTATACTCGAACTTCTTGTTACATGATTGTACTTGAAAAAGATCTCGATCTTACTTGAATTAATGAGTATTGCTGCCAAGTACATCTTGTAAATGAAAATATGAACTGTTTTGGCATTGTAAATTATGTGTACATGTTATATGATTGAATTGGCTAGACTAAATGAAAATATGGACTGTTTTGGCATTGTAAATTATGTGTACATGTTATATGATTGAATTGGCTAGACTAAATGAAAATTTGGATTGTTTTGGCATTGTAAATTATGTGTACATGTTATATGATTGAATTGGCTAGACTAAATGAAAATATGGACTGTTTTGGCTTTGTAAATTATGTGTACATGTCTTCCTTGTATGATCAAAAGTAATTGTCTAGATTGCTTTCTTGCTAATCACTCATCTCGCCTATCAGAGATGAGTTCTTGAAAAGTTTAAATTATTTGTATTTCTAGTGTTCTCGGTAATGCTCCCAAACCGGTTTACTACTAAACCGGGTGGGGGTGTCACATTTTGTAAGTTGAATGGGTTGAATTAGTTTAAATGGTTTTGTTATTATGTTCGAGGTACACATTATAATAAGGAAGAGTAGAAAGAAAGAGCTAGTTGGAAACTAGGGGTATTGTGGATTTAGGTATTTCGTAACTTCGGGACATGAGGTGAGTGTAGTTGTATTTATTTCGGGTGACATAGTGTCATTCCGTTTCTTGTTCTATGATGTATTATGTCTAAATCATAAGCATATGCATATGGCTCACATAGAGCACAACATGTGATGACAATCATAGCATGGAATTTCTGTTAAGTTCTTTGATTATATTGAATTACATATGTACTTCGAGCTTTGCTATGTTATATTGTTGTAATCAGAAGAAAATATAAATATTGCTCAAGTTTGGAGCTAACCTTGGACATGAAATATCATAAGATGTCAATAAGAGATTCTAATCTCAATAATGTAAGTGTATAATTCTTAAGCTTTAAAAAGCTAAAACTCATCACTTGTTATAAGATACAAAAAGAAGAAACAAGTATGATTACTTGTGTCATAAGATATCTCTCATAACTTCAAAGTATAAAATATTCAAGTTGCCTAAACAATGGAAGTCCTTAGATACTTTGGCATAGTGCAAAGGTATATATATTTTGGGACTACGGTCCATGAGCTACGGCTCAAGGGTGACGACCCTATATATGTGATATGTTGGTGACAGTAGGAGGTAATGGGAGAGATAGTAAGGAGACTGGCGACAGTTGGATGGATAGTGAAGAGAAGCTAGGTTTGTTACTTTGTAAACTAGCCATTGCTTTGTGCTTTGTGCGAAGTAAATTTTACATTGGTGCTACGTAAGTCCAAATGTGATCCAAGGCAAATGTTTCTAAAAGAAATGAACTTCATGAGAATTCAGACAAGATATTCGATAACCTTTGATAAGGCTCTGAGTGAGCAAGATAAGCATTATATGCTTGAAAAAGATGTAAAATCAATAAGCTTCTAGATAAATCTTTAATCAAGTTTATGAGTAAGTTTTGAATAACTTCCAAAACAAGTCTTTAAGATAAGACTTTGAATAAATGTCTAACTTAAGTGTAGTAATATTATATGTTTGATCTTCATTATATTCTTATTAATCATCGTCAACATTTCTTATTATGCCCTTTCTTTGTTACTACCTTACTTAGGCTATTTAAGCCTAATGCATTATTTAACATGCATTTGCAGGCTATTCATTTGACCAAGGATCGATCATGGAAGAGGTTGCAAGTCACATTTGTATTAGATATATGTAACTAGGTTTTCTAAGTCTTATAGTGGTGGCATTGCATGTATGTGTAACATTTCGGTATGCATTATTATTTCATGTTATATGTGGATTGTGATTAAGTTGTTAGAGGCTCTACTAAGTAACCACATGATATGATTGCTTGTTAGATAAATTAAATTAAAAATGGTTCGAAGAGTTGATTGTTAGATAGGTTCTGTGAGACATGGTTCGATTGGTTGATATTCTGCGTGCTCAGAAGTTCATGTTATTGTATACTTTATTCAAATATTATTGATTTGTCTTAAAAATATTTATACAACCTCAAGTATTGTTTTTAATTGTGCTTATTATGTTAATATATTAAATTTAAGATCACTCTGATTATTGATGATTGGAAGTTAAGAGTTTAGAATCGAACAAGGGCTATCAATGGTGCATGTTGGACTGTTATGACAATACGTATGTGAATATAGATAAAAATTGGATTGTTTTGGGAATATGATTATAGACATGCTGGATTGTTTCCGTGCATGTAAATGTATACATGAATACGAGACTGTTTTCCATAAATATAAATGCACATATGGATTATTTTGATATGTATTTATGACCATATGTCTAATTGGACTATTTTGTGTAAACATGAAAGTGGATATAACATTAATGCACATTGCTTGATTCTTGAATGTCCTTTGGGTGTAAGTGTATGCTTGTTAGAATGCTTGTATGACTCCTCACAATAAATTATCTAATAAGTAAGATGTTTCGATTGAACTCTTTGATTAATCTTTGGAAGAAATCTGTTAAGTTGATGCTATACTCAATAAGAATTATATTTTGTTAAGTTATATTTAAAAGAAAGCAAGTAGGTTTATAAGTTAAGTCAATGAATTGTGATTATGCCTTGTATGACAAGTAATGTCATTCTATTGATCACAAAACATTATTTGGCAGAGTAGGTAAACTATACGAATGCATAAGTGAATATACATAAGCTATGCTCTATCCGAATGACTTATATATATAGTTATACGAACAAGCTTGGTACAAATTATCCGTATATATGTGTGATTTCTTGATCGTTTTAGCTTGTTTTAAATTGGTTGATGTTTTGTAAGTGACGAAGTCGAATGCACGATTTGTAATGTTGAGTACTCAGAATAAGAATCTATTAAGAAGAAAAGAATGCTTTGCATGGTATCTGATTATACGATTTTAGTGAATGGATTCTTGTATTGATATGAAAGGATTTGTTTGTTTGAAATCATATATATTGACTTAATTTGTGTAACCTTCTGGTAGAAATAAAGAATCCAAGATAAAAAGGAAAAAAAAATTGTTAGCCTGTCTCGAATTCCTTGGAAGTTTTTAATTTTTGTTCGCATGTTTCCTGTTTTTTCTCGCAGTGACATCTTCAATTCCAGTTTTCTACTAAACCGGGTTGAGGGTGTTACATTTTGGTATCAGAGCTTAGGTTTAGCTGATTCTAGGGTTAAACCAAAGTCTTTTGTATGTCTGCATTATGCATTTGCCACCTAGAAGCTTAAAATTTTATTCTACCTCTACGACTTGCGACTAACATGATCTGATTCTTCTTTATGATAGTAATAATTTTGTATGAGAACAATAGACTCGGCTTCTTAGTTCAAGAGAAATTCTAAGACGAATTTCTTTTAAGGGAGGGGGAATTGTAATACCCCAAATTATGGTTTTGAATTATTAGTATGATTTGATATAGCTTAAATTAATTGAAATGTTCTTTAGAATAATCACTTATTGTATTTAGGACTTAAATGTAAATTTGGAATAAATTAGAGTCCATATTGAAAGGAGCTAAAAAGAATACAAATTAGAACTTAATATTTGCATGTAAATTTTCCATGGATTAAAGGGTTTAGACACTTGTCTAGCAATGGGGAAAACATGTGTGGGGGTACGGTTGGATCCGGCATTTGTAT
Organism: Hibiscus mutabilis; assembly: GCA_019671005.1. Lineage (NCBI taxonomy): Eukaryota > Viridiplantae > Streptophyta > Magnoliopsida > Malvales > Malvaceae > Hibiscus > Hibiscus mutabilis. The sequence goes on from CM033751.1 coordinate 22,631,289, forward strand.
GAAAGAGAGAGAAAATTTTATCTTCATCTTCTCTCATGCATGACCGATGCTTGAGCTTTGTGAGAGGGTGAGAGAGTTTAACTTAGCTATCCATTTCTTGCGCTATGGTTCGGATGTCTTGAAGAAAGGGTAAGTATATATTTCCTTTCCTCAATTATAAAGTTTGTCAACTTGAGAATCGGTGAAATGTTCTTGTTTGCTAGATGATATTAGAGTTTTGAATCCATGATAGGAACATGTATTGTTGAACATATATGACATTGTAAAATTTTGACATAACTTAGGAGGTTAAATTGTTTGGAAATAAATCTTTGATTGTTTAATTAACTGAGTTGAACTTGAAATCAAATTGTCTAAGCATGTATGCGTATGGCCATAAGTAGGGACTATTACAGGAACATTTAAAGTCCATTATGATGAAAGCATGTAACTACTTATGTGTATGTGGGTTTTGTAAGAGATAGTTATTTAAATGAGTTAAGAAAAAGATGGTTTTGTGATTTGTAAACAAGGGAAAAATCTGTTCAAATTTTAACAGGGCTGTTTTGAGTAAAAAGGAACATATGGGGGCTGTTTTATATATGTAAATTGGTATGCAGTTGTAAAAGGATGTTTTGTAGGTTTAAAGGTCTCTAGAGAATTGATGGTATGAGTTAAGGTGTTAAATTGTTTATCAATGAATTCGAATGCTTAGATTGAGGAATTTAGTTGCTGAAAATGTTGTATCACGGCCTTATATTGTGAAGAATGTATAGATAGCATTAAGTTATAGTTGAATGATATTAAGTATGTTGGAATCCTAAATTATGGTAATTAGGGACTGCTTTGATAAATTTTATTGGCTGCTTATAAAGCTGGAAACAGGGAAAAAAATTATTTTGGTAACATTAAGAAATTGTTTTAAAGTAATTATGCATGTATGTTAATGTGTGGACTGTTTTGATGTGTTTATATGTATATATGTATAATTGGACAACCTTGAACAAAGATGAAAGCTTATAGACTGTTTTTAATGTGCATGTAAGAGTACATATATGTAATGGACTGTTTTGTTTAAATAAGAAAAAGATAAGGATTGTTTTGATGTGCGTATATAGGTATAATTAAAGGCTGGACTGTTTTGTCTAAATGAGTTAAATTGAAGGACTGTTTTGGAAGTTTAGAAGGCTATTAGGGCTTCATAGTAAACTGTTTATGTGTATACATGACTAAGTAAGAAAAATTGGCCTAATTTGTGAATATATATATATATATATATATGAACATTTGGGACTGTTTTCAATGTATAAAAATGTATACAAATGCAAAGGCTTTGTTTTGTACATGTTTGACACACAATATATTGTTTGAGCCTGTACACATATATGTATATATGTGTGAATTAGAGTTGTTTCCTACATATAGAAAGTGATATGGATTATTTGAATGTGCATATGCAAGTATATGTGTGAATTAGAATTGTTTTGGGTATGTATGTATATGTGCGGGACTGATTTGAATGTTTAAGAACTTTAGGGGTTGTTTTAAGATATAAAATGTGTAAGTAAGAAAGGGAGATTGAATTGAAAGCATATAAAAATATAAGGGACTGTTTGAGCATGTGTTTACGTATATCTACATTTGAGACTGTTTTGTATTGTCAAAAAAATTAATTAAAGGATCGTTTTGTAAGTTGAATGGATTGAATTAGTTTTAATGGTTTTGTTATTATGTTTGAGGTACACATTATAATAAGGAATAGTAGAAGGAAAGAGCTAGTTGGAAACTAGGGGCATTGTGGATTCAGGTATTCCATAACTTCGGGATCTGAGGTGAGTGTAACCCCCTTGACCCGGCCCAGATGCCCAACCGAACAAAGAAGGCTACATTAGGTTTGCTGTAGCAAACCGAAGAGATTCAACAAAACCCGGTCCATTTTTTCCTTTTTATTTTATCTAGATGTCAATTATTAACTCTACATTAGGTTTGCTGTAGCAAACCGAACAAAACTCGTACTGAAACACCCATACCCGTATCGGTACACCTGGCCAAATTTGCCTAGGCGTATCGAAACGCACAAGGCCTGTACCGATCCCACAAGCCAGAAATTGCCTAGCTGTACCAATACGGTCCCCCGTGTATTGGTACGCATGGGCCTGTAATGTCACACTTGGCTAGTTTTTCAACCCAAAAGCCTCCAAAATCAATCCATCATGCATAAAACACAATGCCAACATGCCAAACATATCACAAGGGAACAAGCATCACAATTCTAACAGCACATCAAGGCTTCATGCATCAAAAGAAAATCTATAGGCATGCTTCCTTAAATTGCATCCAAGCAACATACCAAAAGACAAACCAACACCAAAAACAATCCTTAAAGGCCATTTACAAACCAAGAGCAACTAAAGAAACATGCTCAAATAGGAAGTTCCATAAAACATCTCCCAAAACACAACTAGTACCCCATTGCCCTTATTCATTATAGTATAGTCTTTAACATACTTTGGAAACAAGTTTTGCCAAGATCCCCTTGCTTCTTGTTTCCTTCCAAGGCCTCAATTATCTGCATTGATGGACAATGAGAGCGTAAGCAAATAAGGCTTAGTGAGGAATGCTAAAAAAACAAACACCATCAATGCATTTAAAACCATTTACTTAACATCATCCTTTAAAACATCATCATGCCCCTTTTTAAACATGCACTTTACATCATTTAAACCAGCATATTAAACCATATGCTACATGTATCATTAATCAACAGCAAGTCACATTGCTAACCCTCTACTTAAGTCTTCCCATGAATTACTAACAAATGCAAAGCTTAAGGAGAAACATGTATAAATCACATTATACAACATAAAACATTTCAATGATACATCAACAATTATATTGGCTTTCAAGTGATCATTAACAAGTTCAATAACAAAAGAGTTCATCGGATACACGAATTCAACAAGTGTTAACCCAACACTTCAAGCCATCTCAACCGGAATAGCGATACAATCACAATCACGATACTCTAACAACCGGGTACAATATCAACCGAGTATACTTTCAACCCACAGGGATACAAATCCCTCTCATCGGTTAGATGCTTAACCCACTAACGGGAATGTTCGGTACTAATTAACCCCTCTACCGTTAGGGTACTTGGATGGAGTATTCGGTACACCTATAAACCCCTCAACATCCAATGCGACTTATTTACAGTGCACTTAATCGTATGGCCGGCCAACTATATCCGATAACAATTTTAAAACCACATCACTTGCCAATATAATTAACCAAATAACATTTACCTCACTGTTTTTAACAAGCATTATGCCCTTTCCAAAGAACCAACCATGCTTTAAAACACAAGTATAAACCATACTTACAATGATCACTTACCATGTGCATCCTTCAGCAAAACATGCTTAAAAACAGTATATCGAATACTTTGAAACATGCTTAAATAGTAGGTACATGAACATTAAAACCAAGTGCATAAAATCATTCGAACAAGCACGACTGAGAGAGTAAAACCACTTTATACTTACTTCCGAGTCTAGGTAAGCATTTCAAGCTCTACCTTAACTCCCAAACCTCTATTCCAAAACATCAAAATGCTTTAAACCACGTTTTCACTCACTGATATGCGAAACCTCAATTCACCGATGCGAAAACAAGTATTTGAAGCCTCCTACACTTCTCTAATCACTTCCAGATCAACCTCCCCTACTTTTAACACAAAAAACAGAGGATTAATGCATCATAATGCATTCTAAACACAGCTACCACAATCCTTCTTAGATTTCCACAAAACCCTCACAATTAACCCTCCACAACAACCGAAAACATAACCAAAACACTTCGATTCACAACCCAGCCAACATCTATCAACCTAGAATCATTTTCAACATCAAAACACATCTAAAAACAGATCCAAAATGATCTACCACCTCCAGCAACCTTACAACCACAGAAACACCACAAAACCTCAAAACTAACAACCTAAAGAAATAAAGATTCTTAAGTTTCAGGCTTCTATTGATAAAAATTACTTATCAACATTATTAGACATCCAAAATATAGATCAAAGCATCATTACTTACAGGAAAACAGATCCAATCCGCGAATCAACTCATTTTCCCCAATAACTTAATTAAACATTAGAAATTCATCAAAATCGGATTAGAAACACAAAAGCAGGGATCAAATGCTTGAGAATTTCAGTAAAGAACCATACAATAGAGGATATCTCAGACCTTACCCCTATTGTGAAGTTTCTCCCCCAATTGATTTGTGAAAAGCTAAGAAAACACAAGATTATTGTAAGATTTTGTATAAACAACCTTTATAAAACAATTTAAAACAATAAAATCAAGTTAGAAACCACCTCACCTCTGGAAATTTGATGAAAACGTGAGTGTTTGGCTGAGGAGTAAATGGAGAGAAAAAGTTGAGAGAAAATGACGTGATTTTTGTTTTAGAAAAGATAACTAAATTTTTAACAAAATCCTCTTTAATTACTAATTGAAACACATGTTAAAATCAGTTAAATTAAAGGAGAAATAATCAGAAACCAATTGGTAAAATAGCTCTTTAAAGATTCTAAGTATTTGACCCTTTTCATTTTAGTCACTAGAAAATCACAGTTTTCAAAATTTTCATTTTGGTCACTAACCAAAATGTCCATCTTCCAAAACTCATTTTTCAAAATTGATTCCACCATTATTAAATACATAATTAATAATGATTTTTAAGAATTTTTACATAATATTTCCAACACCAAAAATATTCGATCCCGAAATCGACTCGAATATCTACTCCGGTCCACCGGACCGTCTAATAAACCACCAAACCGCTAAGCCTAAAATCGTGGTGTTACAGTGAGTGTTGTTGTATTTATCTTGGGTGACATGGTGTCGTTCTGTTTCTTGTTCAATGATGTATTATGTCTAAAACATAAACATATGCATATGGCTCACATAGAGCACAACATGTGATGAAAATCGTAGCATGGCATTTCTGTTAAGTTCTTTGATTATATTGAATTACATATGTACTTCGAGCTTTGATATGTTATATTGTTGTAATCAAAAGAAAATATAAAATATTGCTCAAGTTTAGAGCTAACCTTGGACATGAAATATCATAAGATGTCAATAAGAGATTCTAATCTCAATAATGTAAGTGTATTAATTCTTAAGCTTTAAGAAGCTAAAACGCATCACTTGTTATAAGATACGAAAAGAAGAAACAAGATTACTTGTGTCATAAGATATCTCTCCTAACTTCAAAGTATAAAATATTCAAGTTGCCTAAACAATGGAAGTCCTTAGATACTTTGGCATAGTGCAAAGGTATATATATTTCGGGACTACGGTCCATGAGCTACGGCTCAAGGGTGACGACCCTATATATGTGATATGTTGGCGACAGTAGGAGGTAACGGGGGAGATAGTAAAGAGACTGGCGATAGTTGGATGGATAGTGAAGAGAAGCTAGGTTTGTTACTTTGTAAACTAGCCATTACTTTGTACTTTGTGTTAAGTAAATTTTATGTCCGTGCTACATAAGTCCAAATGTGAGGCAAATGTTTCTAAAAGAAATGAACTTCATGAGAATTCAGATAAGAAATTCGATAATCTTTGATACGGCTTTGAGTGAGCAAGATAAGCATTATATGCGTGAAAAGATGTAAAACCAATAAGCTTCTTGATAAATCTTTAATCAAGTTTATGAGTAAGTTTTAAATAACTTCTGAAACAAGTCTTTAAGATAAGACTTTGAATAAATGTCTAACTTAAGTGTAGCAATATTATATGTTTGATCTTTATTATATTCTTATTAATCATCGTCAACATTTATTTTTATGCCCTTTCTTTTTTACTACCTCACTTAGGCTATTTAAGCCTAATGCATTATTTAACACTCATTTGCAGGCTATTCATTTGACCAAGGAACGATCATGGAAAAGGGTTGCATGTCACATTTGTAATAGATATATGTAACTAGGTTTTCTAAGTCTTCTAGTGTTGGCATTGCATGCATGTGTAACATTTTGGTATGCATTATTATTTCATGTTATATGTTGATTGTGATTAAGTTGTTAGGGGCTCTACTAAGTAACCACATGATATGATTGCTTGTTAGATAAATTAAATTAAAAATGGTTCGAAGAGTTGATTGTTAGATAGGTTCTGTGAGACATGGTTCGATTGGTTGATATTCTACGTGTTAAGAAGTTCATGTTATTGTATACTCTATTCAAATCTTATTGATTTGTCTTAAAAATATTTATTCAACCTCAAGTATTGTTTTTAATTGTGCTAATTGTGTTAATATATTAAATTTAAGATCACTCTGATTACTGATGATTGGAAGTTGAGAGTTTAGGATTGAACAAGGTCTATCAATGGTGCATGTTGGATTGTTATGATAATACATATGTGAATATATATGAAAATTGTATTGTTTTGGGAATACGATTATAGACATGCTGGATTGTTTTAGTGCATGTAGATGTATACATGAATACGAGATTGTTTTCCATAAATATAAATGCACATATGGATTATTTTGATATGTATTTATGGCCATATGTCTAATTGGACTATTTTGTGTAAACATGAAAGTGGATATAACATTAATGCACATTGCTTGATTCTTGAATGTCCTTTGGGTGTAAGTGTATGCTTGTATGACTCCTTACAATAAATCATCTAACAAGTAAGATGTTTCGATTGAACTCTTTGATTAATCTTTGGAAGAAGACATGTGTTAAGTTGATGCTATACTCGATAATAATTTATATTTGGTTAAGCTATATTTAAAAGAAAGCAAGTAGGTTTATAAGTTAAGTCAATGAATTGTGATTATGCCTTGTATGACAAGTAGTGTCCTACTATTGATCACAAAACATTATTTGGGAGAGTAGGTAAACTATACAAATGCATAAGTGAATATACATGTAACATCCCGAAATTTGGCTTAGAAGAACGTTACCACTTTTGATTCGTAAGAAATTTATCCTAATGTGTAATAAGGTAGATAATTTAAAAGCATATGACCAAAAAGATAGAATTGAAAGATAAGATGCTCAAGAATAAGGACCAAACGGAGATATACCTCAAGTTATGAGCTTGCATGCTAAAAAAAGAAAAGTCCTAAGGACTTGATTATGTGTCACATGCAAAAGAATGCATGTGTTGAAAGAATCGTTTATTGGGATGAAAGAAGAAAACAAAATGTGTATTATGTTATTATCTTCTTCATGAAGACCGAAAGGTTTAGGGAGAGAAAGGCTAGAGACTTCCATAGAAGCTTAAGAAATTAGTGCTTGTTGGTTTAAATTTTAGTGATTATTCGAGTATCTTAAGAAAGGAAGTAATTTCTTTCTCATCTCTAAATTAAGCTTCTATTGCAGAAATTTTCATGAAATCGCCTTGTATTATGTGTTAATAAAATTGTTAGGAAATTCAAATTCATGCCATGAATCTTCTTTAGGTCATTGAAGAGTTTATGTATTGATTTGTTATGCTTCATGAAGATATGTTAACATGGTTGTATTGATAAGTTGTTTGATAATTTGAAAAATTAGCTTAGAATGGTTCGGTTAAGTGATTCAAGGTCATGGAGATTTCAAGCTTGTATATGTGAATGTATAAAAAAAGAATGAGGACATTTTTGAATAAATAAAATGTATACATAAAAGCTGTCATGTTTTGTATATGTGTATAGAAGAGGGACTGTTTTGACTATGTAATGGTGATTGAATTATACATGTGAACTGTTTTAGAATATTAATTGAAGTTTTTGGAGTGCTTCTAAGTGAAAGAATGTACAGTTTTAATTGCTAAAAACAGGGGCTGTTTTACAAGAAAAATCAGGACTGTTTTGTAGAAGTAAAGAATGCTTGGGGATTTTTTTGATATATATATAAGAATATATATGAATTAGGACTGTTTTGAAGGAACACAAAAATGTAAAGGATTGTCTTGCATCTATATAGACGTTAGGGACTGTTTTTGGGATGTTTGTAATATCATGGATTGATTTGTGAGTACATAATTATATGTCATGTAATTGGGACTGTTTTTATACTATACATAAAGATTTAGGACTGTTTTAGACAATTGAAAATGTTCGGAATGCTTTGTGTGAATTTGTAAGAATTAATGAATGATGAATTATCTTGTAAGTAAAGAAATAATCTAACACATGAATATACTTTCATAAGGTTATATCAAGAAGAAACTGAGGGAATAAGAACTAAAGTGGATCGTTTAGTGGATAAACAAAAAAAAAGGGATCGTGACTCGCGAACGAAACTAGCTTGGATAAAAGCTGTGATAGGTTAAAAGCCTTCCCGAGCAGTTTTTGTTGCTTTAATCCTAATATTTTATATTTGTGCTAAGCTAAGCTTATTTGAGCTTGGATGAAGGTAAGTATCTGATTGGTAAGATTCATACATGAGTGTGATATGTTATGTTTGAATCAATGAAAATTTCTAAATTGAAAACTATCTCTGCTCGAATATACTTATTAGTAATTCATGTTATTGGAATAAGATGAAAGATGATGTGTAAAGAAGTTCATAAGACTAACTCATGCCTAATATGAAAGAATAATAATCTTTGAATATATGATATTTTTGACTAAGGAGCTATGCTCATTTTGTACCTGACATGATAAGTTATTGGCCTTGATGGCATGATTATTAAGAATGTGGGGCAATGCTCATCTTTGATAAGAATATGACCAATACACGATTATATGAATAAGGAACTAAGTTCAATTTTGACTCTATTATGAATGATATAATTGTAAAGCCTTGGTATCGAGTCAGTCATAAGTATAGTTGACATGCCATAGAGCTCGTAATAGGGGTGGACTACGGTCCTTATTTGGCGACAGTAGGAGGGACGTGTTGTGGTCACTTGGGGACAATAGGAGGTATTGACCGATACTACGAGTACCATTTTAGTTGGCGACAGTTGGTTGGGGATTCGTGTACCTGGGCTACTTGATTCTCAAGGCTATGTTAAAGATTAAATAAGATGATAAATTTCAATATTAATAAATAAACCATCTTGATAACTTATGAAACGAATATCACATGCTTTTGATATGTTATAAGTAATGTTTTATGTACCAAGTAACTCTTGAAAACAATATGTTATGTGTGATGACTTATGTACTGAGGAATTCTTGTTATGTTATGACTATGCCGATGAATTATGTGTCAAGTAATTTATGTATTGACAAGCTATATTAAAATGAAACCAAATAAGTTTATAGTTAAATAAATGAACCATAGCAATGACTTGCACAATAAGTAAAGTATATACCTTGAATATTGAATGTCCTAGTTTGGTAAATAGATACCCTTCAAATAAATTTGTTTACATGCTTGCAATTTGAGTATTGAGTATTCTTTTGAGTGAGTAAATATACTTGGGAATGTGCATACATGTGAGTGATTAGAATGCTCAAATGGTCATGATTTAATTAAACACATACTTGTGATTTACTTAAATACTAAAATGGTTACGATCTATCCAAATACCTTAAAACTTATATGTTTGATACCCCATACGCTAATTAAAGATAAAACAATCAAAATGATAATCTAAACTAATGGATTAAGCTTAATATCATATGTGATAAATCATTTATGCGTACGATATGTTATGTTTGATAGTTTATAAGATAAGTAAACCACAACTATAACATGCTAAGCTTGATAATTTATATGATAGATAACCTATTATATGAGATGCTATGTTCGAGATGATTTGTAGATTATTTGAGTGTACTTAAATATGCCATGGACTGTTTTGCATGTCAAAATGTATAGACGAACTTTGTGGACTGTTTTGCATAGAATTAAATATGCCATGGAATGTTTTGCATGTCTAAATGTATAGACTGCCATGGACTGTTTTGCGTGTCTAAATGTATAGACAAACTTTGTGGACTGTTTTGCATAGAATTAAATATGCCATGGACTGTTTTGCATGTCTAAATGTATAGACAAACTTTGTGGAATGTTTTGCATAGAATTAAATATGCCATGGACTGCTTTGCATGTCCAAATGTATAGACAAACTTTGTGGACTGTTTTGCATAGAATTAAATATGCCATGGACTGTTTTGCATGTCTAAATGTATAGACAAACTTTGTGGACTGTTTTGCATAGAATTAAATATGCCTTGGACTGTTTTGCATGTCTAAATGTTTAGACAAACTTTGTGGACTGTTTTGCATGTCTAAATGTATAGACAAACTTTGTGGACTGTTTTGCATAGAATTAAATATGCCATGGACTGTTTTGCATGTCTAAATGGATAGACAAACTTTGTGGACTGTTTTGCATAGAATTAAATATGCCATGGACTGTTTTGCATGTCTAAATGTATAGACAAACTTTGTGGACTGTTTTATATAGAATCAAATATGCTATTGACTGTTTTGTATGTTTAAATGAATGAACAAATTTAATGGACTGTTTTAGTTAAACTCCAGCATATAGTAGGTTGTTCTGAATATATATATTTATGTATGTACTTAAATCAGGACAATTCTACATGTAAGCTAGTACGTATTGGAGTATTTGAATATATATATATATAAGAATTATCATCAATATGACTTGATAATTGATAAATTATATGTTAATTAACTTGAGTAATGAGATGCTAGTTTGATAACTTGTGAAGTATGTAATAATGCTCAAGTAACACTATGTTTTGATAACTTAAATGAAAAATAATCGTTTACTTATAAAATGCTACGTAAGATGGTTTATGTGATAAGTACCACCCGTTCTTGATGTATTAAATTAGATGACTTGTGTGTTAATCAACCATGACGTGGATATACTATATGTGATGCCTTGAGTACCAAATAATTCATGAAAAAGATATGTTATGCTCGAATGCCTTGAATGCCAAGAAATTTATGCGTCAAGAATCTAAGATAAAATGAAACTAAGAAAGCTTATAAGAGAATTTACTGAATTAAGTAACTCTTCTATTGTTATTGCATTATCAATTAAGTGAAGAGATAAATTTATGCAAATGCACGTTGTATGGCATACGCTTCATTGCCTAACCTTCTGACCAAGCTTAATATGCTATATGGTTTAAAGATTTTGATGGGAAGATAGACATTTGGTTTCACTCTTTAAGTCACTTTAAGCTACCTCACTAAGCCCATGCTTACTCTATCCTTTTAAATGCTTTTCAGGACGAACTTGCTTATGTGTATTTTTGGAGCTTGGACGAGATCACGAGTGTCGAGGTGTATGTTCGTATTCTCCTTAGGAACTTCTAGATGGTGGCACATAGTCATTATGAATGCATGGTGCATTACATTTTCTTGATTGGCTTATATGTTTACAAGCTTTATAAGTATTCAAAGTTGTAATGGACCCTTAATTAATCCTTAGTTATTTGCTATATGAGTTATAATTGCTAGTATGATTATGTGGTTGTCTAAATATTTTTATGTGCCTTAAGTTGTTAGTTCTCCCTGATTTCATATGCGTATGTGGCTAATATATACATATCTATTATCATGTGATAGACCCTAAAGAAGAATAACGTAATTCGTAAGTTTAGATTGAAGAATAAATTAAACAATTGGTTTGTATGTTAATGATTGCAGTCAAGGTTTTGCTACGTGATAGTTATATGTAACAAAAATTGATTGGTTTAAGATGTGAAATAACTTTGCTTTTAGTATTTGAGTGTAGCTATTACCTTATTATAAATGGTCTATAATACTCATGTTTGCTTGTTGGATAAGCTAGGTTAGACTTGATGTTCGAATACTGGTTGCCATAGATACATGTTTGATTGTGTGAGGTGATGCTTAGTTAGTAATCTTGGACATTAAGTTTGAGTTTTAAAGTATAATACATGTAATCCTAAAGATCATAAATTTATGATTTTCTGTCCTTATGATCAATTCCAAACATTGATGGATATGTCTTATAAAAGAATTAAAAGTATGCAAGTTTACAACTGATCCAAGAATAATTAAATGCATGAACGTAAAGAAAGTTGTTCAGATAGTAGAAGGATGTAATAAACATTGTGTTTTGAAATACCTAAATTATCAAGGCATGATACGAAATAGTGGTTGATATATATATTTTGTTAAGTGTTTGTATTTTTGTTTGTATATGATTCGAAATTGAGGATAGACCTATCCAAATTATATAAAAAGTTTTAAATTACTATGGTTTTTAGAGGGCATGATCAGTTGATTGTACTAATTTGATCAAGAATCTTTGTTTGTTTGTTTGGTAACATGTCATAAGCTGGTTTATTTTCTAGACCGGGTAGGAGGTGTTACAATACATAAGCTAAGCTCTATCCGAATGACTTATATATATAGTTATACGAACAAGCTTGGTTCAAATTATCCTTATATATGTATGATTGCTTGATCGTTTTAGCTTGTTTTAAATTGGTTGATGTTTTGTAAGTGAAGGAGTCGAATGAACGATTTGTAATGTTGAGTACTCATAATAAGAATCTATTAAGAAGAAAAGAATGCTTTGCATGGTATCTGATTATACGATTTTAGTGAATGGATTCTTGTATTGATATGAAAGGATTTGTTTGTTTGAAATCATATATATTGACCCAAGTAAATAATTTTGTGTAACATTCTGGTGGAAATAAAGAATCCAAGATAAAAAGGAAAAAAAATTGTTAGTTTGTCTCGAATTCCTTGGAAGTTTTTAATTTTTTTTCCGCATGTTTCCTATTTTGTCTCGCAGTGACATCTTCGATTATGGTTTTCTTCTAAACCGGGTTGAGGGTGTTACAAGACACATGAGTGGAAGGGAGGGGGGCTGGCTAGGAGGGTGATAATTAATCAAATTAATTATTCTTCTCGAAAGAGAGAGAGAGAGCCGAAACCTCCAAAAGCTTGTAGGAGAATGAATTTTATTGCTCGGTTGGTTATGGAGTGAAGCTAGTTGCTGCAATTGTTGAGTTCCTATTCTAGTGCTTAAGGAAGGAGGTGAGAAATTACTTTCCTTTCTTAAATTTTAAGTTTCAATTTGAGAATTTGGCTAGGAGATCTTCATGTGTTATGTGTTAATGGGGTTGATAGAAAATATAAATTCATGATAGGAATTTTCTCAAGATCAATTGAAATGTGTATGTATCGAATTGTCATGCTTTGTGTGGAAATGGTAAAACGGTTAAAATGCTGAATTTCTTGAATATGAGTTCTATGTTGTTATGGAAGATTGAGTATTCGGATTAACCCTTTTTGGTGGTGTAATTGATGATTAAGCTTGAATCTGGTAACATTGCTTGCTGACGTTAAATTAGGTGCGGTTTTAATAAATAAAAATTATGGGCAGATTTGTAAAGTTGAACTATGGACTGTTTTTGTAATCTTAAAACAAATAGGGGTCGTTTTATAAACTTATAGAGACTGATTTGGTGATTTAAAACAGAGGATCACTTTGAAATAAAAGGTGTAGGGGCTGTTTTGCAAAAAAAAATAGTTTTAAACACTGTGTTGTGACTATATTGGATTGTTTTATAAACAATTTAGGAGGCTATTTTATAAGTTTATTTGAAGGACGCTGTTAATGGATAAAAGTAGAATGTTTTCAAGAGCCAAAATACCTTATAAAGATGAGTTTGAGATTATTTTGGTTAACATGGTATATTATGATAAAATAGGTACATTGATGATCTAAATGTGTGCATATGAATGTGTAAATGTTTGAATGAGTTGTGATGTTAAGTTAAACTTCAATAAGAATAATGTATATGTCTATTGTCTTCTATAGAGTAAGATCAAGTAGAGAATTATAAAGCTAGGAAGGATAAAGTTTTGGGTAGTCGAAGTAAAATTGAGAACAAGGATCGAAGCTAGACTTCAAATTGGTAAGTGTAGTTTAAAGTCTCGGGATAGGTACGAAACCTTCCCGAGCATTCTTTATGGATTAAATTCATTATTTTATGCATATTCGAGTTTGGGTGCAAATATAAGCTGTAATACGAGGTATTTGTCTGAAAAGAACAATGTGACATGAGATTGTTGGCTATTAGATCAATTAGTTTAGAAACTCTAAATGTGTTCATGTACGTGTTTGATGTATATGATATAAACAAGGTTTGTTAATATATGAACTTGATGTTATGTCCCTCTTTTAAATGACTAAACCATGCTGTCTCGAGTACCTTGATGAGGAGTTAAGCCTATATCTAACTTTATATGGTAAGAAATAAGTCTAAGCTTTATTGTAAATGCTAGAATTTGAAGCTATATATTTTCGAAACTAATAATAATAAGCTATGTTCACTTGATATATTGATATTGGCTAAAACTTGAAATATGCTACGAAATAAGCCTTGGTGGCATGATAGTAAAAAAATTTGGAGCAATGCTCATCTTTGATAATGATATGACAAGATTATGGATATAATAAGGAGCTAAGCTCAACTTTAATTTTTACAAGATAAGTTTATATGAAAAGCCTTGGTTTCAAGTCAATCATATGTATAGTTAGCATGCCATAGAGTCCATAGAGCTCGTGTGTAGGGTGGACTACGGTCCTTATGAGGCGACAGTTGGAGGGATGTGTATTGGTCACTTGGCGACACTAGGAGGGATTGACCGATACTTTGAGTACTATTTGCTTGGAGATAATTGGTTGTGGATTCGTGTACTTAGGATACTTGATCCTCAAGGCTCTGTTAAACATTAAATAATATAATAAATTTTCCTGACAAATTATGAAATGAATAACCTATACCTTTTATACATTATAAGTAATGTCTTATGCACCAAGTAACTCTTGAAAATGATATATACTATGTGTGATGGCTTACATGCTAGAAATTCTTGCTATGTTATATTTATGTCGATGAACTATGTGCCTAGTATGTAACCCCCTTGACCCGACCTAGTCGCAAGAACGAACCGAACGAGCTACATTAGGTTTACCGAAGTAAACCGTAAAGAATAAAACCCGAAATGTGTCCATTTTTTTCTTTTATCTTATCTAGATGCAAAATTATTATCCTACATGTACATATTGATTTCTGGTGAAAGCCCAACTCAATCGGGCGTTGAATTGACATCCAATTGATTACAAATGCAAGTTAGGGACCAAATTGAAAATTCAGAAAACTGTAGGGTCTTAGCTCATTTTTATATTACCAACCTTTAATTAAGCAGGTTTCATACTCACATGATAAAAATCAAGTCAAAAATATCATCCAATCTCATTTAATTGCGTCCACAACATTCATGGACCAAAACATAAGAAAACAAAACTTCAGAAGATTTCAAACTAACTAATTTAACTACCTCCGTACCGGTACGGCAAGGGGTGTTTCAATGTGCCTTCCTTGTTTTAAAACCCTAGAATTCTAGTAGCCAATTTTCGTTCTGATCGCGTATCGAAACGCCCCTCATAAAAACATTGTACCGTATCAGAACGCCTCCCCGAGTACCAAAACACTAGCCAAATTTGCCTATACCCGTACCAAAATAGTTCCTCGCGTACCGGTATGCTAAGCCTGTACCGCTATGCCTAGACCTGAAATGTCCATTCTTGCTGGTTTAACATGCTTTTGAGCAAACCAAATAATCCTAACATGCCCCTAACACACATCCAACATATTCACGGATCAAATAACTCCAAGACAACCTAAGTTAAAACATCAATTCATGGAATTATACTTCAAATGGAAATCTAAAGGCATGCTTCCTAAAAAACCAATCAAGCAAAGCATGAAACTTCAAACCATCGCCACAAACAATCAATAATGGCCATTTACAAACCAAGAGCAACAAAACAAACTTGCTCAAACAGGGAGTTTTACAAAACACCTCCTAAAACAATAAAGGAATCCCCCATTGCCCTTATTATTTATAGTCTATACCAAAAACATACTCTTGCATCCCGCTGCCTCCCAAGCTTTTAATTCTCTGTATTGATGGACAAAGAGAGCATAAGCACACTAGGCTTAGTGAGGAGTGCTAAAAAATAACGCACCATCAATGCATTAAAACCATTTTTCAACATTACATGAAATCTCATTTCCAACAACCTTTTAAAAATTATCATGTCTTGAAAACCATGCTCTTAACATCTTTAAAAACCAGCATATTAATCCATATGTAACATGTATCATTAACCAACAGCAAGTCTCATTGCTTACCTCAATTTAAGCCTTCTCATGCATAACAACCATATGGAAAGCTTAAAGAGTAGCCATGTATTATACAACATAAACCTTTCAATGATAAATAAACAATTATATTGGCTTACAAATGATCATTAACCAAGTTCCTTTACCAAAATAGTTCATCAGATACACAGATTCAACAAGTGTTTACCCAACACTTCAAGCCATCTCAACCGGAATAGCGATACAATCAAAATTGTGTTACCTAAGCAATCGGGTACACTTTCAACCTACGGGGACACCAACCCCTTGCCATGATTAGATGCTTAATCCACTAACGGGAGTATACGGTACTGTATAACCCCTCTACCGTTAGGGTACTTGGATGGAGTTTTCGGTACACGAATCTAAACCCTTCAACATCCAAGGTGACTTATTATAGTGTACTATCAATCCTATGGCCGGCCAACTATATCTGATAACAATTTTAAAATCACGTAAAAGGTAACCCAGACACAAAATCCATGGTGATTCTTTCCCATTTCCATTCTAGTATCTTCAACGATTGTAACAACCCGGATGGAAACTGATGCTCAGCTTTCACCCGCTAACATACCATGCATCGAGCAAAAAAATTAGCCACATATTTTTTCAGTCCAACCCAATACTCTTTCTTCAAACCGCGATACATCTTAGTACTACCGGGATGCATAGAAAAAGCATTAGTATGCACCTCAGTCAAAATGGTACACCTCAACTCTTCATCTTCAGGCACAACAATTCAACCTTTAAAACACAACACTCCATCATTAAAATGAAAATCTGTAGGATTCCCATCCATGATGTACTTCACATGCAGCACCAAACTCTCATCATGCAGTTGTCTCTCCTTAATAAACTATGACAAGGATAGTTTCACTTGCAACTCAGCTATTAACCCACCGTCACACGTCACACACAACTGAGTGAACAAAGCTCTCAACACCACAACAGCCTTCCTACTCAAAGCATCAGCCACAACGTTAGCTTAACCCGGATGATACTCAATAGACAAATCATAATCTTTAAGAAACTCTAACCATCTTCGTTGCCTAAGATTAAACTCCTTATGAGACATTAAATACTTCAGAATTTTATGATCCGTATAAACCACACATTTCTCACCATAAAGGTAATACCTCCAGATTTCCAAGGCAAACACAACTGCGGCAAGCTTAAGATCATGAGTAGGGTAATAACATTCATGCACCCTTTTTATTCATATTATTGCTAGACTTAGGCTCATATTAGTTGCATTATTATCCATTCATGCATGTTTGCATTGTTTTCTTGGTGGACAAGCTTGATTTCATGTTTTGCTTAATTTTGTGGAAAAAGGGTGTTGCCGATAGTTGTTTTTGTGTGTGTGCAGAATCACTTGCCTAAACAAGGCTGGAACTAGTTGCCAGGGTAGTGCATGAAGGAGATGCCGACGCAGTTGCCAGGGTAATGCATGAAGGAGATGCCGAGCTAGTTGCCAGGGCAATTGTCGATAAGGGATAATATGATATGGTAGTCGAAATTGATAACTAGATAAGCCTAAGATGACGTGGAGCAAAGTTAAATTCCAAAGGAGTTTGATTTCCATGAAGAGGTCAAAGAGAAATTAAATCCTAAGAAGATAGAAAAAGATCTAGAAGGAATTTAAATATAATAAAGAATTATATTCTTTTAAAGTATTTAATTCCAACTTAACATCTTCCTCTAGAGAGACTTTGACCTAGCCATCTCCTATTTAAGGGAGACCAAGCCTTCAACTCTAAAGGAGCGCAAAGGGGGAGAGTTCGATTGAAGAGAGAGCATAAGGGAGAGATTTCGACAAGGGCTTTCAACCATTCTTCATATTTTTCTTTCTTGTTCGATTAGGTTTATGTTAGGGATTCTTTGTTTTGTGTTTCTTTAGAACCTAGCCATGAACTAAATCTATTTGGCTAAGGTTATTGTGTTTTGTGGTTATGAGAAATAATTGAATTTGTTTAGGTAATAAGAGTTTGCACTTTCTATTTAAGGTTTACTCATTCTTGGTTTTTATTCTTGTTTGTGAGTGAATTGGGAGAGGATATCGTAACTTCCTCTATTTATCTAATATCGGGAGAGTTAGATTCAAGAAACGAATGAATATGGTCTTTATTCAATCTATTGATGGTGAAGATTAATCCGGCTTAGGAATAAGTTAAGGATTTCAATGACTAAGAGGAGCGCAAGATTGGTTGTTGTTCACCCTTGATTCACGTAGGGATGTATTATCAAGGCATGCAAAATTATCTAGAGTTTCGACTTAGGGATAAGAAGAAACCATTGAAGAACGCTCTGCTGAACCTTAAAGTTGCTGCCCAGCCCCCAAACAGTTGCCCAGGCAACCGTCGATTAGTTGCCAAGGCAACCCTGCAGCGCAAGTTGCCACGATAACTGAGTTGCCCGTGCAACCTTTTACCAAGACGATCCAATTGGCTATCACTCCTCAACTCATGATAACCTGGCCTATTCTCTCTCATTTGATTACATCTTCTTTTACTTTATTGTTTTCTAGTTTAGTTGTTAGTTAAACTCCTACAATCATCTACTTGTGTTATTTTACTTTTTACAATGCAAGAGATTAGATTCTTGAAGTGGCACCAATCTCTGTGGAGACGATATCTTTTATACTATAACTTGCGACGTATACACTTGCACAATTGCAGAGCACTTAATTGGGAGAAGTGTCATTTTATGGTAGATGAAGGAATAGTGCTCGGCCACAAGATTTCATCCAAGGGAATTGAAGTAGACAAAGCCAAGGTGGACGTGATCGAGAGATTACCCCCACCAAGTTCAGTTAAAGGAATCTGAAGCTTTCTTGGACATGCAGATTTTTATAGGAGGTTCATTCATAATTTTTCTAAAATTACTAAACCCTTGTGCAATTTGCTTGAACATGATAAAGTCTTCAATTTTGATTATTCTTGTGCCCAAGCATTCGAAACCCTAAAGGAAAAGCTTACCCCGACACCCATTGTCGTTCCACCCGATTGGATGCTACCTTTTGAGCTCATGTGTGATGCAAGTGATTTCGCGGTAGGAGCAGTCATAGGTCAACGCACAGGTAAGACCTTTCATGTGATATACTACGCTAGTAAAACTCTTAATAGTGCTCAAGTGAATTACACAACAACGGAGAAAGAGTTACTAGCCATAGTTTTCACATTTAACAAGTTTCGATCCTATTTGATTGGTAAAAAGGTAATTGTTCATACGGACCATTCGGCAATTAAGTATCTATTTGCTAAAAAGGATGCCAAACCTCGTTTGATTCGTTGGATATTGCTTTTACAAGAGTTTGACATTGAAATTAAGGACAGAAAAGGAACAAAAAATCAAGTGTCCGATCACTTATCATGCTTAGAACGCAACAGGGAGGAGGACGCGGATTTAGAGATATGCAATGCATTTCCTGGATGAGCAACTGTTAGCTACCTCGGCAACCATGGATGCGATTGCCACAACAACCCTTGACGCGCATGCCTCGGCAACTCCAGACGTGTATGCCTCGGAAACCCTTGACGCTCATGCCTCGGTAACCCTTGACGCGCATGCCTCGACAACTCCAGACGCGTATGCCTCAGAAACCACTGATGTGAATGCCTCGACAACTCCAGATGCGTATGCCCCGGCAACCACTGATGCGCATGCCTCGGCAACCCTTGACGCGCATGCTGCGGCAACTCTAGACGCGCACGCCTCGACAACCAGGGAAGCAGTTGCCACAGCAACACATGCCTCGACAATACCCTGGTATGCGGATTTAGTTAATTTCCGTGTTTGTGGTATTTTACATTATGGCCTTACTCACCAAGGGAAGAAGCGGTTCCCCCATGATGCTAAGCATTACTTTTGGGACGAGCCTCTTTTGTTTAAACAATGTGCAAATCAGGTTATACGTCGATGTGTCCCTGAAGAATCGGTTCTGCCATGATGCTAAGCATTACTTATTGCCAAGATGTTGCAACGCTTCGGCGTGTCACACAAAATTGCCACGGCATATCACCCACAAACCAATAGGCAAGCAGAAATTTCCAACCGAGAATTGAAAGGTATACTCGAGAAAGTTGTAAATCTCTCTAGGAAGGATTGGTCAGTAAGGCTAGATAATGCACTTTGGGCATATCGTATTGCATTCAAAACACCTTTAGGTATGTCTCCCTTCTGACTTGTCTATGGTAAAACATGCCATCTACCGGTGGAAATCAAACACAAGGCATATTGGGCAATCAAGACCGTGAATATGGATTGGGAAAATGCCAGGAAAAAGCGTTTGTTGGACCTCAACGAGATAGAAGAATCCCGTGCACTCGTCTATAACAATGCACGAATCTACAAGGAGAAAACAAAGCAATGGCATGACAAGAAACTATTACCGCGACAATTCATGCCAGGGAAACTAGTTCTCTTATTCAATTCTTGGCTGAAACTTTTGCTGGGAAAACTGAAATCAAGATGGTCGGGACCATTCGAAGTTGTCAAACCGTTCTCCCATGGTGCCATGATAATAAAGTCCATCACTGACGAACATGAATTCAAAGTCAACGACAGAGATTGAAGCACTACAATGGTGCCCGTGTGGAACGTAACAAAGAAGTGGCCACCTTAGGGGATGCATGAGCATGCTCTCCTTTCGATATTTTCTTTTAATTTTTCCAAACTATTTAATTTTTTTATTTTTGTTTATTAATTTCGGTTATTTTTCTTTTTAGGATAAATTTATTTATTTTCTTTAAGATTAAGACTACATTTTTCTTTCATATTTATCTAATTGTTTTTAAATTTTAGGTTTAAGAATTTCTTTGCACATCTTTATTTATTTTCTTTTATTAGTTTATCTTTAATTTTAATCCTTATTTTATTTGTTTTTTTATTGTAGGAAAAGAGTTCAAGATAAATAGGAATTTGATTCAAGAAGGAAACTTCTTCAACAAGGAAATTAATGGGCTAAATCTAAGGCTTATATTAAGCCTCCAATTTACCCTAAATAAACCCTACATAGCCGGCCAAACCCTTCTCCTTCCCCAAATCCCCTAGCCGTCCCCTTCCCCCAATCAAAACACTTGTTTTCTTTCTTTCCAATTAATCCACCCACCATATTTACTACCTATCTTTTACATTTAACCTATCACCCTTAACTTCCAAGAAACCTATTCCTACTTTTCATCTTGCAACTCTTTAGTTTCTTTTGCTTTCTTTTCTTTGTTTCTACCAAACTCACAACCAAGATCATCCATGGCATCCAAAATCAAATTTTTGGTTCATCCAAGTTCCTCCAAAGAACCAAGATACAAGAAGTTTGCTACACCGGTGGTTCAAGAAAGATTTCACTCCAAGTTTGAAAGCAGAAGATTTGTGAAGAACAAGGCTTTGAATACTCCAACTATCATCAAGATTTCGGCCTTGAGCCATTTATCCTCGAAAGAATAGCACATCAAAAGTGGCAAATCTTTTGCCATCAATCAGAACCTGGTAACATCTCATAGGTAAGAGTATTCTATGCTCACTCACCTAACCCGGATAATCCTTATGTTTTTGTTCATGACAAGGCTATACTCATAAGCCCCGAAAGCATCAACACCTTTTATGGGCTCTACGTTGAGAAGGACGAGCATCAAGCCTTTGTTGATCAACTCACGCCCAAGCAAATCGACAAGGTGCTTCAAGAACTCGCTCTACCGGGAGCTCATTGGAACGACGGTAAATACAAGGGCAAGGTAAATCACCTTCGGCTTTTGCTTATACATTCTATCTTGCATAATCGCATCATTAACATTGGAAAAATTATTTGTGATGAGATTTTTGTATGTAGCACAAAAGACAAGGGTTCTCTTTTCTTCCCTTGCTTAATTTCCAATCTTTGCAAGGAGATGCATGTCCCAAGTGAGTCCACTGATGAAAAGGCCCTACCAAAGTCCGGTTGGAATTTAGTACAAATCCGAAAGCTAATGGGAGAGGCACCGGTAAAATCCCCAACGCCTTCAATTACAGCGGCAACTCCTACCGTCTCGGCATCTCCTAATGCCCAAGAAACTAATGCCCGGGTAACTTGAACAGCAACCCTGAGACAACTTGAAGCACTCTTACAACCGTTGGAGAACTACCTTAGGCAAATTGAAGACCGACAACTAATGTTCATGCGGTACATGAAGGATCACAACAATGCCATCACCCAAGTCATCCTGGAAAAGTACCCGAATAGCCGCGTGCCGTTCCCCATCTTTCCTGCCGAAATCCTTGCCACGACAACCAATGAAGCAGTTTCCACGGCAACCGCAACAGATGATGCCGTGACAACCTACACTGCGCCTACCCAAGCAATTGCCACGACAACCAACACTGAAGATATCGTGGCAACCAAAGCTAAAGATGCCCCGGCAACCACTGCAAAAGGCAAAGGTAAAACACCTATTCCCGAATCAACTCGTACTAAATCATTGTCTGATTTTTCAGATTCGGACGAGTCCTCCATTGCACTAACATAGACCGCACCAATTGAATCCTCCAAGCCCAAGCGAAAAGCCAATGACATTGATGAAGAGGACAATGAGGACAACCCCGTACGAGGATCGATTCCACCATCGGCAACAAGGAAGAAACCACCGCGTTCAAGCAAAAGAATCAAGACACCTGCCAAATGGAAACTAATCATCCACGATGACGAACTCTCAGAGTAAGTCATCGTTTGCATTTTACTTTTCATTATTTTTATTTTTCTTTGTTGCATGCATTGAGGACAATGCCTTTATTTAGAACAAGAATTTCCTAGATTTGATGAATATCTGATGATGACTTTGCCAATGTACTTAATTGATAGAACTTTTTATTCTATGATAAACGTGGAAACACTTAGAATCTTACTATGATGCTAAACTTGATGAAACACTGTTGTGGCTTGATTGATTTAAGGAATTCTAGCGAACTTAGGTTGATAGTTAAAAAATTGGGGGATTAGAATAAAAATTGGATGAATGCTAGAGGTGCCCGAAATTGGCTATAGTATGTGCTAAAAATTGATCGCTAGAGGTGCCCGAAATCAGCTCTAGTCGAATAAATTAATTAACTTAAGAAAACTAAAAACAAAACACTAGAGGTGCCCGAAACCAGCTCTAGTTAAAACATGTTAAAAGAACCCAATGAAGTAATTTGAAAACTTCTTGTTTGCGTAGAATCCAAAAAATCAACTTGCATACAACTCCGCACACACTCACAAGCATTATAGTTTGATTCCAAGTAACTCTTAAGTTTTCCAAAAAATGAAAAGCCAATCATACTTTGTGCCACGATTATGAGAATTGAAATCAAGTTCAAAGCTAAGTTTGTGAAAATTGAAGTCTTGGCGTGTAATTATTAATTTGCATTGCTTGAGGACAAGCAATAGTTCGAGTTTGGGGGTGTGTTAAGTGTCTAAAAGTACTATTTTATTCACCCTTTTATTCATATTATTGCTGGACTTAGGCTCATATTAGTTGCATTATTAGCCATTCATGCATGTTTGCATTGTTTCCTTGGTGGACAAGCTTGATTTCATATTTTGCTTAATTTTGTGGAAAAAGGGTACTGCCGATAGTTGTTTTTGTGTGTGTGTAGAATCACTTGCCTAAAAAAGGCTGGAACTAGTTGCCATGGCAGTGCATGAAGGAGATGCCGACGCAGTTGCCAGGGCAATGCCTGAAGGAGATGCCGAGCTAGTTGCCAGGGCAATTTTTGATAAGGGATAAGATGATATGACAGTCAAAATTGATAACTAGATAAGCCCAAGATGACGTGGAGAAAAGTTAAATCCCAAAGGAGTTTGATTTCCATGAAGAGGTCAAAGAGAAATTAAAATCCCATGAAGATAGGAGAAGATCTAGAAGGAGTTTAAATATAATAAAGAATTATATTCTTTTAAAGTATTTAATTCCAACTTAACTTCTTCCTCAAGAGAGACTTTGACCTAGCCATCTCCTATTTAAGGGAGACCAAGCCGTCAACTCCAAGGGAGAGTAAAAGGGAAGAGTTCGATTGAAGAGAGAGCAGAAGGGGAGAGATTTCGACAAGGGCTTTCAACCATTCTTCATCTTTTCTTTCTTGTTCGATTAGGTTTATGTTAGGGATTCTTTGTTTTGTGTTTCTTTGGAACCTAGCCATGAACTAAATTTATTTGGCTAAGGTTATTGTGTTTTGTGGTTGTGAGAAACAATTGGATTTTGTTTAGGTAATAAGAGTTTGCACTTTCAATTTAAGGTTTACTCATTCTTGGTTTTTATTCTTGTTTGCGAGTGAATTGGGAGAGGATCTCGTAACTTCATCTATTTATCTAATATCGGGAGAGTTAGATTCAAGAAACGAATGAGTATGGTCTTTATTCAATCTATTGACAGTGAAGATTAATCCGACTTAGGAATAAGTTAAGGATTTCAACAGCTAAGAAGAGCGCAAGATTGGTTGTTGTTCACCCTTGATTCATGCAGGGATGTACTATCAAGGCATGCACAATTAGTTAGAGTTTTGACTTAGGGATAAGAAGAAACCATTGAAGAACGCTCCGCCGAACCTTGAAGTTGTTGCCCAGCCGTCCAAACAGTTGCCCAAGCAACCGTCGATTAGTTGCCAAGGCATCCCCGCTGCGCAAGTTGCCACGGCAACTGAGTTGCCCTTGCACCCTTTTACCAAGACGATCCAATTGGCTATCACTCCTCAACTCACGATAACCTGACCTATTCTCTCTCATTTGATTACATCTTCTTTTACTCTATTGCTTTCTAGTTTATTTGTTAGTTAAACCCCTACAATATCCTACTTGTGTTCTTTTACTTTTTACAATACAAGAGATTAGATTCTTGAAGTGGCACCAATCCCTGTGGAGACGATATCTTTTAGACTATAACTTGCGATGTGTACTCTTGCACAATTGCAGAGCACTTGTTACGCACAACAACAACTACCTTACCCTTCTGCATCAACACGCAACCAAGCCCAACATAGGACGCATCACTATAAACAACGAGCTCTTTTTCTGATCCAGGTTGAACCAAGACTGAAGCTCGTGTCAAAACTTCCTTCAATCTTTTAAACACCCGCTGTCTATCAGCCGTCCACTCAAAACGAACATTCTTCTCCAACAACTTGGTTAAAGAAGCAGCTAAACTAGAGAACCCCTCAACAAAACTACGATAATAACCCGCCAAACCAAGGAAACTCTAAACTTCTAACACAGATTTAGACGCCTTCCAACTCACCACAGCCCCAATCTTGTGTGGATCAACACGAATTCCCTCAGCCGACGCAACATGCTCAAGGAAAGCAACCTCTCTAAGCCAAAACTCACATTTGCTTAACTTGGCATACAACTGATTAGCCAACAATGTCTAAAGCACAATCTGCAAATGTTTATCATGATCCTCCTCGGTACAAGAGTACACAAGGATATAATCGATAAACACAACCACAAACTGGTCCAAAAATGGATGGAACACACGATTCATCATGTCCATGAAAGCAGCTGGTGCATTATTCAATCCAAACGTCATCGCCAAAAACTTATAATGCCCGTACCTCATACGAAAAGCTATCTTGGGCACATCTACATCCTTCACTTTCAACTGGTAGTACCTAGACCTGAAATCTATCTTAGAAAGCACCGAGGCACCCCTAAACTAATGGAACATATCATCTATTCGTGGCAAAGGATATTTGTTCTTTATCATCAACTTATTCGGTTACCCATAGTCTATACACATATGCATCGTACCATCCTTCATCTTTACAAATAACACCGGCACACCCTACGGTGAAATACTAGGTCTAATAAAACCTCAGTCAAGCAACTCCTGCAGTTGCGTCTTCAACTCCTTTAACTCCTTCGGGGCCATGCGATACGAAGCAATAGACACTGGTGCCATATCTACAAAGACTTCGATCCCAAACTCAACCTCACGATCTGGTGGCAACCTCGATAACTCTTTCGAAAAAAACCCAGAAACTCACATACGGTGCAAATATCTTGCAGCCTCAACTCCTTCAAACTAGGATTCATAATGTAGGCTAAGAAAGCTGTTGCGCGTAATAAGTGCTACGAAATTGTACAAGTATACACGTTGCAAGTTATAGTATAAAAAATATCGTCTCTACAGGGATTGGTGCCACTTCAAGAATCTAGTCTCTTACACTGTAAAAAGTAAAAACACAAATAAAGGATTATAGGAGTTTAACTAATAACTAAACTTGAAAGCAAATAAGTAAAAGGCGATGTAATTAGATGAGAGAGATAGGCCAGGTTATCGTGAGCTGAGGTGTGATAGCCGATTGGATCGTCTTGGTAAAAGAGTGCACGGGCAACTCAGTTGCCGTGGCAACTTGCACAACGGGGTTGCCTTGGCAACTAATCGATGGTTGCCTGGGCGACTAGTTGGGCAACTACTTGGGCGTCTGGGCATCAATCTTCAAGGTTCGATAGAGCGTTCTTCAATGGTTTCTTCTTATCCCTAAGTCGAAACTCTAGCTACTTGTGCATGCCTTGATAATACATCCATGCGTGAATCAAGGGTGAACAACAACCAATCTTGCGCTCCTCTTAGCCGTTGAAATCCTTGACTTATTCCTAAGCCGGATTAATCATCACCATCAACAGTGTTTCATCAAATTTAGCATCATAGTAAAATTCTAAGTTTTTCCATGGTTATCCTAGAATAAAAATTCTATTAATTAAGTGCATTGGCAAAGTCATCATCGGATATTCATCAAATCTAAGCAATTCTTGTTCCAACTAAAGGCATGGCAAGCATTTTATGTATCCTAAATGTAATACTTAAGATGAATGTAACTAAACATGGTAACTACTAATAACAATCCCCCCAAACTCGAGTGAGGCATTGTCCTCAATGCATGCATTAAAGAAAAATAAAAATAACAAAAAATAAAATGCATACGAGGACTTACTCCGAGAGTTCGTCATCGTGGATGATTAGTTTCCTTTTGGTCGGTGTCTTGATTCTCTTGCTTGAACGCGATGGTTGTTTCCTTGTTGCCGGTGGTGGAATCGATCCTCGTACGGGGTTATCCTCATCGTCCTCTTTATCAGTGCCATTGGCTTTTCGCTTGGAGGATTCAATTGATACGGTCTTTGTTGGTGCAATGGAGGACTCGTCCGAATATGAAAAATCAGAAAATGATTCCGTAGGAGTTGATTCGGGCATAGGTGCTTTACCTTTGGCTTTTGCAGTGGTTTTCGGGATGCCTTTAGCTTTGGTTGCCGTGGCATCTTCAGGGTTGGTTGCCGGGGCATCTGCTTGTGCAGGCACGATGTACGTTGCCGCGACATCATCTGTTGCGGTTGCCATGGCGACTGCTTCATTAGTTGCCGGGGCAAGGATCTCGACAGGAAAGATTGGGAACGGCACGCGATTGTCTGGATACTTTTCTAGGATGACTTGGGTGATGGCATTGTTGTGCTCCTTCATGTACCGCATGAACATCATTTTCCGATCTTCAATTTGCCTTAGGTGGCTCACCAATGGTTGCAAGAGTGCTTCAAAGTGTCCCGGGGTTGATGGCCGAGTTGCCTGGGCATTAGGTGCTTGGGCATTAGGGATTGCTGGGGCGGCAGGATTTGCCGCGGCAATTGGAGGCCTTGAAGAATTTCCCAGTGCCTCTCCCATTAGCTTTCGGATTTGTGCTTGATTCCAACCGGACTTTGGTAAGGCCTTTTTCATCGGTGACTCACTTGGGACATGCTTCTCCTTGCAAAGATTAGAAATTAAGCAAGGGAAGAAAAGAGAACCCTTATCTTTTGAGCTACATACAAAAATCTCATCACAAATAATTTTTCCAATGTTAATGATGCGATTATGCAAAATAGAATGTATGAGGAAAAGACGTGGTATATTAACGGTAGTATTGTGTGTGGTGGGCATTAAAGAAGTTTTAACAAACTTATTCCATATTTTTGCCTCAGGTTTAAGCCGAAGGCGATTTACCGTGCCCTTGTATTTACCGTCGTTCCAATGAGTTCCCGGTTGAGTGAGTTCTTGAAGCACCTTGTCGAGTTGCTTGGGCGTGATTTGATCAACGAAGGCTTGATGCTCATCCTTCTCAATGTAAAGCCCGTAAAAGGTGTTGACATTTTCGGGGCTTATGAGTATGACCTTGTCACGAACAAAAACATAAAGATTATCCGGGTTAGGTGAGTGGGCATAGAATTCTCTTACCCATGAGATGTTGTCCGGTTCCGATTGATGGAAAAAGATTTGCCACTTTTGATGTGCGATCCTCTCGAAGATGAATGGTTCAAGGCCGAAATCTTGATGAGAGTTGGAGTATTCAAAGCCCTGTTCTTCATAAATCTTCCGGCTTTGAAACTTGGAGTGAAATCTTTCTTGAACCACCGGTGTAGCAAACTTCTTGTATCTTGGTTCTTTGGAGGAACTTGGATGAACTAAAAATTAAATTTTGGATGCCATGGATGATCTTGGTTGTGAGTTTTGTAAAACTAAATAAAAGAAACGAAAAGAAACTAAAAAGTTGCAAGATAAAAAGTAGGAATAGGTTGAGGGTGATGGGTCTTATAGAAAAGATAGGTGGTAAATATGGTGGGTGGGATTAGAGGAAGACGAAAAAGAGGGTTTTGGGTTAGGGGAATTTTGACGGCAAGGGGGTTTGATTAGGGTAAGTTGGAGGCTTTATATAAGCCTTAGATTCAGCCCATTAATTTCCTTGCTGAAGATGTTTTCCTTCTTGGATTAAAATTCCTCTTTATCTTGAACTCTTTTCCTACAATTCAAAGACAAATCAAATAAGGATTAAAATTAAAGATAGACTAATAAAAGAAAATAAATAAAGATGTGTAAAGGGATTCTTAAACATAAAAAGATAAAAAAGAAAATCTATCCTAAAAAATATAATAATAATCTGGAAAAAAATAGTTCGAAAAAAACTATAAAATAAATAAAATAAAAATTAATCGAACAAAAATAAAATAAATAAAAATAAAAATAAAATATCAAAGGGAGAGCATGCTCATGCATCTCCTAAGTTGACCACTTCTTTGTTACGTTCCACATGGGCACCATTGCAGTGTTTCAATCTTTGTCCATTAACTTTGAATTCATGTTTGTCAGTGATGGACTTGATTATCACGGCACCATGGGAGAATGGTTTGACAACTTCGAATGGTCCCGACCATCTTGATTTTAGTTTTCCCGGGAAAAGTTTTAGCCGAGAATTGAATACGAGAACTAGTTGCCCTGGCGTGAATTGTCGTGGCAATAGCTTTTTGTCATGCCATTGCTTTGTTTTCTCCTTGTAGATTCGTGCATTGTTATAGGCGAGTGCACGGAATTCTTCTATCTCATTGAGGTCCAACAAACGCTTTTGTCCGGCACTTTCCCAATCTATATTCACGGTCTTGATTGCCCAATATGCCTTGTGTTCGATTTCCACCGGTAGATGGCATGTTTTGCCATAGACAAGTCAGAAGGGGGACATACCTAAGGGTGTTTTGAATGCATTGTGATATGCCCAAAGTGCGTCATCTAGTCTTAATGACCAATCCTTCCTAGAGGGATTTACAACTTTCTCGAGTATACCCTTCAATTCCTGGTTGGAAATTTCTGCTTGCCCGTTGGTTTATGGGTGATATACCGTGGCAATCTTGTGTGATACGCCGAAGCGTTGCAACATCTTCGCAATAAGTCTGTTGTCAAAATGCTTGCCTTCGACACTGATAATTGCTCTCGGCATCCCAAACCGTGTAAATATGTTTTTCTGCAAGAATCGTTGCACGGTCTTGGAATTGTTGTTGGGAACTGCAGCTGCCTCAACCCATTTAGACACGTAGTCGACGACAAGTAGAATGTAGAGGTTGCCGAATGAAGATGAGAAAGGTCCCATAAAATCGATCCCCTATACATCGAAAAATTCTACTTCGATGATGTTCTAGAGTGGCATCTCATGTCGTCTAGAGATATTGCCCGTCCTCTGGCAACGATCACATTGCTTGTAAAAGTCTTGGGCATCTTTGTACAATGTTGGCCAATACAAACCGGATTGCAAAACTTTGGCCGCGGTACGAGTTCCTCCAAAATGTCCTCCATAGGGTGAAGAATGACATTGTCAGAGTACATTCTGTTGCTCTTCTTCAGGGACACAAAAGCGTATAACCTGATATGCACAATGTTTAAGCAAAAGAGGCTCGTCCCAAAAGTAATGCTTAGCATCATGGTGGAACCGCTTCTTCCCTTGGTGAGTAAGGCCATAAGGTAAAATACCACAAACAAGGAAATTAACTAAATCCGCGTACCAGGGTATTACCGAGGCATGTGCTACCTTGGCGACTACTCCCAAAATTGCCGAGGCGTGTGTGTCAAAGGATGCTGCGGCGTCGGGAGTTGTCGAGGCATGCGCGTCCATAGTTGCCGAGGCATGAGCGTCAAGGGCTGCTGCGGCATCGAGAGTTGTCGAGGCGTGCGCGTCCATGGTTTCCGAGGCAACTAAAAGTTGTTCATCCGGGAATGCATCGCATATCTCTAGATCCGCGTCCTCCTCCCTATTGCGTTCTAAACGTGATAAGTGATCGGCCACTTGATTTTTTGTTCCTTTCCTGTCCCTAATTTCAATATCAAATTCTTGTAAAAGTAATATCCAACGAATCAAACGAGGTTTGGCATCCTTTTTAGCAAATAGATATTTGATTGCCAAATGGTCCGTATGAACAATTACCTTTGTACCAATCAAATAGGATCGGAACTTGTCAAATGCGAAAACTACAGCTAGTAACTCTTTCTCCGTTGTTGTGTAATTCACTTGAGCACTATTTAGAGTTTTACTAGCGTAGTATATCACATGGAAGGTCTTACCTGTGCGTTGGCCTAGGACTGCTCCTACCGCGAAATCACTTGCATCACACATGAGCTCAAAAGGTAGCGTCTAATCTGGTGGAACGACAATGGGTGCCGAGGCAAGATTTTTCTTTAGGGTTTCGAATGCTTGGGTGCAAGAATCATCAAAATCAAAGACTTTATCCTATTCAAGCAAATTGCACAAGGGTTTAGTGATTTTAGAAAAATTACGAATGAACCTCCTGTAAAAACCTGCATGTCCAAGAAAGCTTCGAATTCCTTTCACCGAACTTGGTGGGGGTAATCTCTCGATCACGTCCACCTTGGCTTTGTCTACTTCAATTCCCTTGGATGAAATCTTGTGGCCGAGCACTATTCCTTCATCTACCATAAAATCGCACTTCTCCCAATTCAGGACTAAATCAGTTTCTTCACATCTTGCCAACACCTTCTCTAAATAGCCGAGGCAGCTGTCGAAGTCATTACCAAAAACAGAAAAATCATCCATGAAGATCTCAAGGAAGTCTTCGACCATGTCTGAAAAGAGCGCCATCATGCATCTTTGGAAGGTTGTCGGGGCGTTACACAATCCGAACGGCATCCTTCGGAAAGCATAAGTACCGTATGGGCATGTGAAGGTTATCTTTTCTTGATCTTCTGGTGCTATGGCAATTTGATTGTAACCTGAATAACCATCAAGAAAACAATAAAAGGGTTTACCTGCAAGACGGTCAAGCATTTGATCAATAAAGGGTAATGGGAAGTGATCATTCCTAGTGGCTTTGTTTAGCTTTTGATAATCCATACAAACCCTCCAACCAGTCACAGTTATGGTTGGAATGAATTCATTGTTTTCATTACTTACCACCGTTATACCTGCCTTTTTCGGTACACATTGTACTGGACTTACCCATGTACTATCAGAGATAGGGTATATAATGCCGGCGTCAAGCCACTTGATGATTTCTTTCATTACAACCCCTTTTATGGCATGATTCAGTCTCCTCTGGGCCTTAATTGAAGGTTTGTGATCATATTCCAACAAAATCTTGTGCATGCGCATTGCCGAGCTAATTCCCTTCAAGTCGGCAATTGTCCATCCTATTGCCTTTTTGTGTAGCTTCAACATTTTGATCAGCTTCTTTTCCTGCTCGGGCTGTAACTTAGAAGAAATAATTACAGGCAATGTATTATCGGTTCCTAAGTATGCATATTTTAGTTGCTCTGGCAATTGTTTCAACTCAAGAATCGGTGGTTGTTCAATAGAGGGTTTTTCGAGTTTAAAATTTGCATTGCTTCCTCTGGCGACTTATCTAGAAGTATGCCGTTTGCTGAGGCATCTAGCATCATCCTTGTTGGTGTATTCACAGCGTTGTAAAACATTGTTACTTGAGTCCACACCAGGAACCCGTGTAGGGGGCATTTGTGTAGAAGTTCTCTATATCGCTCCCAAGCCTCGTACATGGATTCATTATTTGCCTGCCGAAAAGAAGTAATGTCGTTACGAAGCTTATCAGTCAAATTTGTAGGATTAAACCGAGCAAGGAAATCACGACAAAGATCGGTCTAAGATGCTATTGATTTGGCAGGAATGCTATTCAACCATGCTTTCACCCTATCCCTCAGTGAATAGGGGAATAATCTTAATCGTAAGACATCAGGGGTGACTCCGTATATTTTGAACGAGTTGCAAATCTCGAGGAAAGATTTAAGATGTTGTCGTGCATCTTCAGATGCTGAGCTGCCAAATTGACCAATTGTGTTGATCATATTAAACATTACCGGTTTCAACTCAAAGTGGTCGGCTTCAATTTCAGGTGCGACAACTCATGGATTAAGTCCATCAAGATCTTCTTCAAGATAGTCTCGAATAGTTATGTTTCGTGCAAGAATCACTCCTCCTCCTGCTGGAACATCTTGATTCATATTGCCATCTTGATTAGCCATTGCTACTCTTATCCTTCGTCTAAGTCTTTGTAAGGTTCGTTCGATTTCTGGATCAAAGGGATATTCTGGTGTAATCGGTCTCGCCCTGGTCATATACCAATGTAAAACCAAAGTTTGTTAGCCCTTTGAATCTTAAACAAGAAAAGTAAAAAGAAAGTGTAAGAAAATAAAAACAAAGTCGCTATTCCCAATCCCCGGCAACGGCGTCAAAAACTTGTTGCGCGTAATAAGTTCTACGCTATTGTGCGAGTATACACGTTGCAAGTTATAGTATAAAAAATATCGTCTCCACAGGGATTGGTGCCACTTCAAGAATCTAGTCTCTTGCACTGTAAAAAGTAAAAACACAAATAAAGGATTATAGGAGTTTAACTAATAACTAAACTAGAAAGCAAATAAGTAAAAGGCGATGTAATTAGATGAGAAAGATAGGCCAGGTTATTGTGAGTTGAGGTGTGATAGCCGATTGGACCGTCTTGGTAAAAGAGTGCACGGGAAACTCA
Organism: Hibiscus mutabilis; assembly: GCA_019671005.1. Lineage (NCBI taxonomy): Eukaryota > Viridiplantae > Streptophyta > Magnoliopsida > Malvales > Malvaceae > Hibiscus > Hibiscus mutabilis. The sequence goes on from CM033751.1 coordinate 22,664,761, forward strand.
GTTGCCGTGGCAACTTGCACAACGGGGTTGCCTTGGCAACTAATCGATGGTTGCCTGGACGACTAGTTGGGCAACTACTTGGGTGTCTGGGCAGCAATCTTCAAGGTTCGGCATAGCGTTCTTCAATGGTTTCTTCTTATCCCTAAGTCAAAACTCTAGCTACTTGTGCATGCCTTGATAATACATCCCTGCGTGAATCAAGGGTGAACAACAACCAATCTTGCGCTCCTCTTAGCCGTTGAAATCATTGACTTATTCCTAAGCCGGATTAATCTTCACCATCAATAGATTGAATAAATATTATATTCATTCGTTTCTTGAATCTAACTCTCCCGATATTAGATAAATAGATGAAGTTACGAGATCCTTTCCCAATTCGCTCGCAAACAAGAATAAGAAGCAAGAATGAATAAACCTTGAATAGAAAAGTGAAAACTCTTATTACCTAAACAAAATCCAATAGTTTCTCACAACCACAAAACACAATAACCATACCAAATAGATTTAGTTCATGGCTAGGTTCCAAAGAAACACAAGATAAATAATCCCTAGCGTGAACCTAATTGAGCAAGAAAGAAAAAGATGAAGAATGAAGCTTGTCAAAATCCTCCTTGCCCTAGATGCTTGTCGAAAATTCTCTCTGCTTGCTCTCTTCCTTGGAGTTGATGGCATGACCTCTAATTTATAGGGCTAGGTCAAAGTCCTTCTTTGAGGAGGAAGTTAAGTTGGAATTAAATTATCTTTAAAGAATATAATTCTTTATTATAATTATATTCCTACTAGAACTTCTCCTATCTTCTTGGAATTTAATTATTCTTTAATCTCTTCATGGAAATCAAATTCCTTTGGGATTTAGCTTTGCTCCACGTCATCTTGGGCTTGTCTAGTCATCAATTTCGACTACAATATCACCTTGTTCTTTGTTGACAATTGCCCTGGCAACTGGCTCGGCGTCTCCTTCATGCATTGCCCTGGCAACTAGCTCGGTATCTCCTTCATGCATTACCCTGGCAACTAGCTCTAGCCTTGCTTTGGCAAGTGATCCTGCACATACACACAAAACACACCAAAGCAACATCTTTTCCCACAAAAACTACCAAGTTATGTAATCAAGCTCAACGATGGAAGGAAACATGGATTAATGCATGAATGACTAATTATGCAACTAATATGAGCCTAAGTCTAACAATAATATGAGGAAAAAGGGTAAGAAAAATAGTACTTTTGAACACTTATCAAAAGCCTGACATCCAGAATCCATCATTCGACTCACTTCCAAAGCCGAAATAGCATTAGACAAGAACTTAGCATTCTCACCAACAACTACCACCTCAAAATCATCCGACAACCTCAAGGATATCCGTTTGGTCTCAAAATCCACCACAGCCCTATGCTCGGTCAACCAAAACATACCCAAAATCACATCAAAACCATGGAATGGCAACTGCATCAAGTCCATGGCAAACTTATGTCCCTGGACCATCAGCGGACACCTACGATACAACCTCCTAACCACGACCGTCTCCCCAAGAGAACTAGTCACTCTAACACCCACATTAAGAATCTCAACAAATATATCAAGCAACTGTGCATGCTCACTCAAGATGCATGAATGGGTAGAACCATAATCAACAAATGAATACAACGCCAAAGACTGTAAAGAGAATGTACCTACAATCACATCGGTGTCATTGCGACCCTCTCAGCGCCAATACACCCTAGCTGATCCACTTCTCTCAGGCTAGATAACAACGTTATGAGCCACAATCCTCTGCCCACCATCTCTATGCTAAAATGGTCTACAGCCAGGACTACAACTTCTATGTGGAGCAACAACAGGTGCAACACCCTGCCCACCTCCATCCAACAAAGGACAATCACGTCTCAAATGGTCGCCAGACCCACAACTCCAACAAGCATTGGCCACAACAAGCACAAGTGCCTAACCTTCCCTGGACAAACATAAACAATCTTACCTCAGATGATCTCAGGATCCACTAACCCAACAGGTGTTAAATGGTGATCTAACCTGGGCACTCTACCCCTAGACTCCACGTCCAACAACACCTCCGCCACATCTCAGCTCCAGGCAAAGCCTACGATCATGGTGTCTCTTGGCCTGACCACATCTAAAACTAGAATCAGCCGCTCTCTTTCCAGAGCTACAGCCCCGAGACCCAGAAACCATACCCATATTCTGCTCAACTTCTTAGGTCGTGAAACTAACACATTAAAATCTGTGTAATTAGCAGCAAGCATGTACGTCTTAACCTCCTACACGAGCTCGTAGTAAAAACGTTCACATCGCATACGCTTGTCAGGAGCTAACTTAGGTGCATACTAGCTCAACCTCACAAACTACACCTCGTACTCAACAACAGACATACATCACTACACTAAAGCCATAAACTCACGCTTCCTATCGTCCTGATATCAGACTCCTAGGTACTTCTTCCAGAAAGCACTACAAAAGAACTCCCAGTTTACATCCTCGGTCACCATATCAGATATTGTGGTGGTCCACCACGAATTCGCATTACCCTATAAAAGGGACACAACACAACCCATCTAGCCCAATATCATCTTAGTACTGACCAATCATCCCTCAGAAGCTTCAGGTGACAAGCCTCGAAACTCAACTCAGAACTGGTGGTGTCGGCACATGAACACCTGCAATTACTGCTTGAAAAGCACCAGTCATGGCCTGTATCAACGGTGCTATATCACCTATCCCTGACCCAGCTCGCGCAGGTGGTACTTACTCCACTACCTCAGGTGGAATAGGTGGGGGTGGTGGCAACCCTCCGATCGCAACTCCCTCTTCCGTCCCATCGTACTAACAATATATCTAAGGCACGATAATCATTTAAATACAAAACAATTAGGCCAGCTTCAAGCAAGTATCAAAGACTTTCGTTTCAAAATCATAACATTTCAGACTATAATAATAAGGCAATGGGTTTCCCAAATTTTTTCCAACTTGGCATACAACAACCACCGTGCATATCAAACATTAGATAACAACTCACAAAAACATTACAACAATCAAACCAACTCTCAACTACCGCAAACATGGCTCTGATACCACCAAATGTAACCCCCTCGACCTGGCCTAGTCGCAAGACTGAACCGAGTGAGCTACATTAGGTTTACCGAAGTAAACTGTAAAGAATTAAACCTGAAAGCTGTCTATTTTTTCTTTTATCTTATATATATGTAAAATTATTATCCCACATGTACATACTGATTTTTGGTGAAAGCCCAACTCAATCGGGTGTCGAATTGACATCCAATTGATTACAATTGCAATTTAGAGACCAAATTGCAAATTCAGAAAACTGCAGGGTCTTAGCTCATTTTTATATTACCAACCTTTAATTAAGCAGGTTTCATACTCACATGATAAAAATCAAGTCAAAAAGATCACCCCATCTCATTTAATTGCGTCCACAATATTCAGGGAGCAAAACGTAAGAAAATAGAACTTTAGAAGATTTCAAACTAACTAATTTAACTATCACCGTACCGGTAAGGCAAGGGGTGTTTTGATATGCCTTCCTTGTTTTAAAACCCTAGAATTCCAGTAGCCAATTTTCGTTCCAATACGCCCCCACGTATCGAAACGCCCCTCGTGAAAACATTGTACCCTAACGAAACACCTCCCTGAGTACCAAAACACTGGCCAAATTTGCCTATATCCATACCGAAATAGTTACCCGCGTACCGGTACGTTAAGCCTGGACCTGTAATGCCACCATTTGCTGGTTTTTCATCTCAAAAAAATTCTCAAACCATTCCAACATGCTTATAACACCATACCAACATGCCATACGTATCACATGCCAAATAGCAACTTCATTCCTACAGCACAACAAGTATTAAGCATCAAAAGGAATCTATAGGCATGCTTCCTAATGTCCATTCAAGCAACATGTCAAAAAGGTAAACCAGCATCAAAACAAACTTTAAAGGCCATTTACAGCCCAAGAGCAACTAAACAAATATGCTCAAACAGGGAGTTCCACAAAACATCTCCCAAAACACAATAGGTACCCCATTGCCCTTATTCATTATAGTCTAAACCAAGACATACTTTGGAAATAAGTCTTGCCAAGATCCCCTTGCTTCTTGCTGCCTTCCAAGACCTCAATTATTTGCATTGATGGACAACAAGAGCGTAAGCACACAAGGCTTAGTGAGGAATGCTCAGAACAACCACCATCAATGCATTTAAAACCATTTATTTAACATCATCCTTTAAAAACATCATCATCATGCCCCTTTTGAAAACACGCACTTTATATCATTAAAACCAACATAGTAAACCATATGTTACATGTATCATTAATCAACAGCAAATCCCATTGCTAACCCTCCATTTAAGCCTTCCCATGCCTTACTACCAAATGCAAAGCTTAAGGAGAAACATGTATAAATCACATTATACAACATAAGACATTTCAATGATACATTAACAATTATATTGGCTTTCAAGTGATCAATAACAAGTCCATTAACAAAAGAGTTCATCGGATAAACGAATTCAACAAGTGTTAACCCAACACTTCAAGCCATCTCAACCGGAATAGCGATACAATTACAATCGCAGTTCATTAACAACTGGGTACAATAACAACCCATGGGGACATCCACCCCAATCATCGGTTAGACGCTTAATCCACTAACGGGAGTATTCGTACCGTTTAACCCCTCTACCGTTAGGGTACTTGGATGGAGTACTCGGTACACCACATAAACCCCTCGACATCCAAGGCAACTTATTTACAGTGCACTCAATCCTATGGCCGGCCAACTATATCCGATAACAATTTTAAAACCATATCACTTGCCAATATAATTAACCAAATAACATTTACCTCACTGTTTTTAACAAGCATTAAACCATGCCATTTCCAAAGCAACAACCATGCTTTAAAACACAAGTATAAATCACATACTTGCAAGGATCACTTACCATGGGCATCCTTCAGCATTTCATGCTTAAAAATAGTATATCAAATACTTTAAAACATGCTTAAACAGTAGGTAACATGTAAATTAGAACAAGTGCATAAAACCATTTCAAGCTAGCACGACCGAGGGAGAAAACCACTTTATACTTACTTTCGAGTCTAGGTAAGCGTTTCAAGCTCTACCTTAACTCCCAAAACTCTGTTCCAAAACATCAAAATGCTTTAAACCACGTTTTCACTCACCGATACGCGAAACTTTGATTCACCGACGCGTAAACAAGCATCCAAAGTCTCCTATGCTTCTCCAAACACCTCCGGATGAACCTCCCCTATTTTTACCACACAAAAATAGAGGATTAATGCATCATAATGCATTCTAAACACAACAAACACAATCCTCCTCAGATTTCCACAACACCCTCACAATTAACCTTCCACAATAATTGAAATCAAGACCAAAGCACTTCGATTCACAACCCAGCCAACATCTATCAACCTAGCATCATTTTCAACACCAAAACACATCTAAAAACACATCCAAGACAACCTACCACCTCAAGAAACCTAACAACTATAATTTCAACACAAAACCTCAAAACTAACAACCTAAACAAATAAAGACTCTTATTTTTCGGGATTCCATTGATAAAAATCACTTATCAACATTGTTAAACATCCAAAATATGAGTCAAATCACCATTACATACTAGAAATCAGATTCAATTCGTGAATCAACACATTTTCCCCAAAGATCTTATTAAATCATTAGAAAATCATCAAAATCAGATTAGAAATGCAAAAGCAAGGATCAAATGCTTGCGAATTTCAATAGAGAACCACACAATAGAGTAGATCTCAGACCTTACCCCTATTGTGAAGTTTTCCCTCAATTGATTTGTGAAAAGCTAAGAAATCACAAGATTAATGTGAGATTTTTATAAACAATCTTTGTAAAACAATTTGAAACAATAAAATCAAGTTAGAAACCACCTCACCTCTGGAAATTTGATGAAATCTGAGTGTTTGAATGAGGAGAGAATAGAGAGAAAAAGTTGAGAGAGAAATGATGTGATTTTTGTTTAAGAAAAGATAACCACCTTTTTAATAAAATCCACTTTAATTATTAATTAAAGCACATGTTTAAATTAATTAAATTAAGGGGAAACCTTTAAAAACAAATTGGTAAAATAGTTCCTTAAATATTTTAAGTATTTGACCATTTTCATTTTAATCACTAGAAAATCACAGTTTTCAAAACTTTCATTTTGGTCACTAACCAAAATGTCCACCTTCCAAACCTAATTTTTCAAAATTGATTCCACCATTACTAAATGTATAATTAATAATGATTTTTAAACATTTCCCATAATTTTTCCAACACCAAAAATATACGATCCCGAAACTGACTCGAATCTCTACTCCAGTCCACCAAACCGTTTAATAACCCACTAAACCGCTAAGCACTAAAACCGGGGCATTACAATCTTGTACCTGAGCTGTAATAGGGTAATTTAGTGTGTTCCCTATGTGCTACAACTGTATTATATACTATTTTAAACGCTATATTAAACTGATTATATAATGACTGTTAAACCTGGTTTTATGTATATATATATATATAACCTATTTTCTGAACTTGAATATGATTCGTTGTTATTCATGATTTATGCCTTAATACCCGCTATGTCCAACATATTTCTCTGGATACTGTTATCTGATTGAAAGCCTGCTGATGAATTATTGTTATACATGTTAGTTACTGCATACTATGGAAATTCCTTAATTGATTATTGGGTTGCTTGGGTTATGATATGACGTGTTAAAGGTTCAACCCTAATCAGGCTGGTAATTCTGCCCATATTAGGTTCCTAGCTTCGGTTAGGGTAATTCTGCCTGTATTTGGTTCCCATGTTTTGGCTGGTAATTTCGCCCGTGACCTAATGTATTCCCCTAGGATAGTACCCTCGCCTAATGGCCAGGGTTAACGCCCGTAATCGGATCCTCAGTTACAGTTAGAGTGATTCTACCCGTATCAGGTTCCTATGCTTCGGCTAGGGTAATACCTTACTGCTAGTGTATCAGGTTCTTACGCTTCGGCTAGGGTAATACCTTACTACTACTGTATCAGGTTCCTAGCTTCGATTAGGGTAATTCTGCCTGTATTCGGTTCCCATCTTTGGCTGGTAATTTCGCCCGTGACCTAAGGTATTCCTTAGGATAGTACCCTCGCCTAATGGCCAGAGTTAACGCCCGTACTCGGATCCTTAGTTACAGTCAAAGTGATTCTGCCCGTATCAGGTTTCTACACTTCGGCTAGGGTAATACCTTACTTCTACTGTATCAGGTTCCTACACTTCGGCTAGGGTAATACCTTACTGCTACTGTACAGGTTCCTACGCTTCGGCTAGGGTAATACCTTACTGCTACTGTATCAGGTTCCTACACTTCGGGGTAATACCTCACTGCTACTGTATCAGGTTCCCACGCTTCGGCTAGGGTAATACATTATGCATTCAGGATTTTATGCTTCAGTTAGGACGATTCTATTGGAGTTCAGATAATGGAGGATAGATAAGAATTTAACATGAACCGTATTTGGAACATGTGAATACCCGAAACACATAGTTTTATAATATACCATGTATCTGTTTTACCTTACATGCTATTGTCTATATCATTATTTGGTAGTTTTGTATTACTAAGTTTTTCCAAGCTCACTTTGTTTTACCATTGCAGGTTAAAGAAATTTGATTATGGATTTATGACCGATATCAGTTTGGAGTTCCCTTGGCATTGGGTGTGGAGTACGGTACCTGTGTATTAGTGGGCATGTATGTCACGATTTATTTTATGATTGAGTCTGTATTTTGATTTCTGGATTTCAGTTTGTATAAATGATATTTAATATATAGTTTTAACAAAAATGTTATTTTACACTTTTAGATGTATTTCTAAGAGTTTTCTTCTATTTTTTTGTGACCTCCTAGATTTAGGTGTATCGTATAGTCAGGTCTAGGGGTTACAATGATGTTCTTCCAATAAGAAAAATGATGCAATGAAGAATTTACATGAAGTGAATGTATGACTGAAATGGAATAAATCAATATGCTTATGGATATGAAATTCTAACAAGGAGCTATGCTCACTCTGTCTTAATAAGATATCCGAAGAGAAATGTGTAAGCTTTGGTTTCGAGTCAATCGTAGGTATAGTTGGCATGCCATAGAGTCCATAGAGCTAGCGTTTTGGAGTGGACTACAGTCTTGGACTACGATCCTTATTTGGCGACAGTAGGAGGGATTGACCGGTACTGTGAGTACCCTTTTTATTTGGCGATAGTTGGTTGGGGATTCATGTACCTAGGCTATTACTTCATACTCAAGGCTATATTAAAAAGAAATTACAAGAATTTGTAACAAAATCAATAAGTTAATACATAACTTGTATAACAAGTAAAAATGTATCTTCGGGAACTTTCAAATGATATTTGGTGTGAACAGATATGGTTGCTATAATGTTCACATGTTTAATTGGTTAAAGTACTAAAATGTTTATCGTTTGCTGAATAACTGTGAAAGTATGCATATGCCCATTTATATATATATATATATAACTTATGTGATAAGTAATTAATGACCATGACATGTTATATTGGTAATTTATGTGATAAAAGATTAATTATCGTAATATGTGAAGTTTGATAACTTAAATAATAAATAAGATTTTGTTGGAAGAGATTGTGAAAGAGTATATACTAGAAAGAAATGAACCTAATCGAACTGTTTTGTAATGTGTATTTGTGTATAAAAAATGGGGACTGTTGTGATATTAAATGAACCTAATTGGACTGCCTTGTAATGGGTATTTGTGTATACAAAGATGTGGATTGTTGTGATATTAAATGAACCTAATTGAACTGCTTTGTAATGTGTATTTGAGTTTGCAAATATGTGGACTGTTTTAAATATAATTGATCATGTTTGGACTACTTTGAGTATAATCGAATATGCTTGGACTGCTTTAAATATAATTGAACATGTTTAGACTGTTTTGAATGTCCAAATGTATAAAAGAATTGATGAACTATTTTGGATAAACTCGAGCAAATAGTGGGCTGTTTCGAATAGAAATATGTATGTATCGAATCAGGACGGTTTTACATGCCAATAAGTATGTATTGGAGTGTTTTGTATATACACACATGTATCTTAATATGAATTGATATAACTTAATCCTAGTATTAAATTAAGAGTAAAGTTGGTGTCTTAAGTTGTTAACAAGATTGAAATTTATAATTTACTTCAAGTCGAACTTCACCTTATTCCATACTCTAATTTGGTAACTTACGAGACAAGTAATACATACATTTGATAGTTTGTGTTCGATAATACATGACAAGAAGTTCAGATTAATGATATGTAGATTGTTTGTGTGAATTAATGAGATATTGTGTTGTTTTGTGTAAACCTATGAAATAGGGATGGTTTGATATAAATGACCACATCATGGACTGTTTTGTAATGTATAAGTGTGTATACATAATTGATGGACTGATTGGATTAAGATAAAATAAAAATGACATTGTGTTTCTAATGAGTAAACTATCTTGATAACTTATGAAACTAACATATCATGTCTTTGTTACATTAAGTTAATGTCTTAGATGTCAAGAAATTATGTTAAGGTATTATAAGTATGTGTCAAGTAACCTACGTTTTAATGGACTACATTAAAGAGAAACCATGAAAGTTATAAGTGAAATCAAAGATCTATTGTAAGGACTTGTATAACAAGTAGTAATGTATATTGATTTTGAATATCCTTTGGGCAAATATATGACCTTTTTCGATTACTACATGTGTACCAATATAGATATGACTTGTTGAGTATCTATGTGTAGGTGTTTGTTTGATTACACCTGTTTATGATATGCTATGTTAGATAGCTTAGATGTAAGTATTATCTGTTGTGATATGTTATGTTAAATAGTTTGTTTGACAAATATTTTCTGTCTATGATATGCTAAGTGGGATAATTTGTGTGATATGAAGCCATGACCTAGATATGTTATTCGTAATATCTTAAGTATTAAATAACTCCTTAACATGATATTTTATGCTCATTGTCTTTTTATTTATAATTAAGTATCTAACTCGGTAAATGGATATGTATTGTATGAGTAATCAAGTACATTTGGGTATGCTCGGTTGTACACTGTATGTGTTTATGATCACGCCTAACTCGAATATCTTGTATAAGAATTAGCACGAGTTGTGTTTTGTCCCTTAATGACTAACCACTGGTCCAAGCTTGATATGCGAAAAGAATAGATTATTGTTTCATTCTAATAGTCACTTTAAGCTACCTCACTAAGCTTAAGCTTACTCTATCCTTTCAATGCATTTCAGGACGATCTTGTTTTTGTGTTTTCGGAAGCTTGAACGAGATCATAAGTGTCGAGGTGTACGTTCGTATTCTTCTTAATAATTTAAGAACTCCTAGATGGTGGCACATAGTCGTCATGAATGCATAGTGCATTACAATTTCTTGTTTGATTTATATGTTAAAAGCGTTATAATTAATTAAAGTTGTAATGGGCCCTTAATTATTCCTTAGTTGTTTGTTATTTGAGTTATAATTGCTAGTATGATTATATGGATGTCTAAATATCTTTAGGTGCCTTAAGTTGTTAGTTCTCCTTGATGTCACATGCATATATGGCTAATATATGTAACACCCTCAATCCGGTCTGGAAGAAAACCGGGATCAAAGATATTACCAGAAGAAACATCAAGTCACAAACAAAAATCTTAAGATGGAACTGTGAAACCTTCATAAATTATTATTAAAGGTAATTATTTTTTTACTTTTTTTTTACATTATCGTAATCTTTCACGACTATCATAGCATATCCTTATCAAACAAATATATCAATCATCAGTTCCCAATTAAAACTTTGCTTTATTACAATTTTTAAGAAATTAAGAAGTACACATATAGGGAAGATCAAGTTGATCACCCAAGCAAGAGTTATAACTATCAACATCATTAACATACAAACAATTTTACCAAAAGAAAACAGATTCGAACAAGAGTTGGTTTACTTGGATTATTATATGTTTGATTAAGAATAACTTAACTCATTTGAATCCTACAAATAAAGAGTAAAACAAATCTCTTACCAATTATATAATTCAATATACAATAGAAATCGTGCACTTACCATTACTATGTCATACTTCTGTAACATACTTGTATACAAATACTTTTAGTCTAACATTAATATACCACTCCAAATTTAACATTCATACCATAAAGCATACACTAGACTATATCTTACAAACTTCTTTAATATAGCAAAGTATAGCCTTATACATATAACCCCCATTATATAAATATAACCAAACATATAAACCTTACTTCATATGAATCTAGAGCATACTTATTTAGTAACCCTCATTCTATGTGTATACCACAATCATACTGTAATGCTTAAAACTTACAGCTAGCGTGACTTAGACCAAGTTAATATTTCATACGGATTACAAATAGAATGTTATACATTCTCAAATCAAGTATTTTCTAACATGCTAAAATTAATCCAACATCACTTGGTTAAATCGGTACCTACTTACTTTAAATATCTCATATGAAAATCTTTTCAATAAGATCAAATCTTAGTCAGAACATGAAGTAATTACCATTATCAAATGTCACACCAAGGATGATTATTTAAGGGCCATTACAAAACTTATAAATCATATATTTACAATGTTACCAAAGCAAGATTACTAATTAATATACTCTTATACACTTATATGCCACCATCTAAGGAGTTTAAATTTGAAACATAAACGTTACACGAGAACATAGAGGAAATGGCTTGCAATCTTCTAACACGATCATCCAAAGGATACACTTACATCCTGAAAATGCATGACAATTAATGCATTAGGCTTACTTAGCCTAAGTGAGGTAGTGAACATTTACAGATGTAACATGATGTTAAAGATTTTGAATATCATATTCAAACAAACAAAATATAGGTTATTATTATATCGGTATACATTGTCTTAGTTTATGATTGGTTTACCTTATGAATTCTTTATTAATAATCTTATTTAAAGTATTATCATGTTTCATAACTTATTCAAAGCTTATTGGGGTTCTTTCCAAATTTATAACCGAGTTCATATCTAAGTTCACATCGGAGACCATATCGGAGTTCACATCGGAGGCTTTATTAAAGTTCAGATACTTTCATAACTTACACTAGGTAGCTTTTGCATTTCAATTTCATAACATGTTCACACCTTGACTTATCAAATCTTATCGAAGTTCTTATTAAAGCTTATTGGAGATCATAGCAGGGCTTATCTGAGTTCATATCTTTTAGAACATTTGCCTTAGATAATATTTAGACATGAGAGGCATTGGTCCATACTTGACCGTATTGGTCCGAATTACACATAGCTCAAAGCACATAGCAATGGTTAGTGTCAGAACATAATAAACCTAACTTCTTATCTATCCAACCAACTATCGCCAATCTCCTTACATCTCCCCCGTTACCTCATACTATCGTCAGTATATCACATATATAGGGTCATCACCCTTGAGCCGTAGCTCATGGACCGTAGTCCCTGAATTATATACCTTTGCACCATGCCAAAATGTCCAAGGACTTCCATTGTTCAGGCAACTTGAATATTTTATGCTATGATGTTAGGAGGGGTATCTTATGACACAAGTAAACTTATTTGTTTCTTTTATTAGAATCTTATGAAAATATAGATTAAAAGTTAGCTTCAAGCTTTATAACAAAGTATACACAATCTTCCATTACAAAATGTAGCATAGCAAGGCACAAATGCATATGTAATGCAACATAACCAAAAAACTTATCAAATATGCCATGCTATGAATGCATTCACACATTGTGCTCTATGTGCGCCATATGCATATGCTCATGATTTAAACATAACACACATTATAAACAAAAATCGGGATGAAACTGTGTCGCCCAAGACAAATACAACTACACTCACCTCTTATCCCAAAGTTACTGGATACCTGAATCCATATTTACCTCTAGCTTCCAACTAACTCTTTTCTTTTATTCTTCCTTATCATGATATGTACCTCACATAGAATAATAAGTCATTAAAACCAACTCATTTCATTTACCAGCAATCCAATTACACACATATACATATATACATACAAATGAGCCCATTATATATTTTATACACCAAAACAATCCTCTAAGTAATTATACATACTCAAAACAGTCCAATATATATTTATAAATACACCAAAACAGTCAAATTTTCATTTTTTCATATACATACATTCAAAATAGTCTTATATGTACTTATAATTGTTGAAAACAGTCCCGAACTCATGTATACATATACATGCACCACAATAGTCCAGCAAGCCTTAACATATATTCCAAAACAATCCAATATTCTTTTGTATACATACACATGTGCACAAACAATCCCTATCACATTTATTCAAATCAGTCTCAAGTACATGTATACACAATCATATGTTCAAAACAGTCAACTAGGGTTCATATAGATACAAAGCTGTCCACTTATACATGTATACATAAATACACATCAAAAATAGTCCACCTGATTCTATACTTACATAAAACAGTCCCAAATTAACGTGTATACATAATTTCACATATCAAACAGTCCACATGATTTTATACTTACACAAAACAGTCCCAAATTAACGTGTATACATAATTTCACATACCAAACAGTCCACATGATTTTATACTTACACAAAACAGTCCCAAATTAACGTGCATACATAATTTCACATATGATTTTATACTTAAACAAAACAGTCCCAAATTAACGTGTATACATAATTTCACATATCAAACAGTCCACATGATTTTATACTTACAAAATAGTCCCAAATTAACATGTATACATAATTTCACATATCAAACAGTCCACATGATTTTATACTTACACAAAACAGTCCCAAATTAACATGTATACATAATTTCACATATCAAACAGTCCACATGATTTTATACTTACACAAAACAGTCCCAAATTAACATGTATACATAATTTCACATATCAAAAAGTCCACATGATTTATTGTAACCCCATAGACTCGGCTATGCGACACACCTAAATCTAGGAGGTCACATTAGGGCCACTAGAGCGACCCCCAGAAAAAATAAAAGAAAACTCTTGAAAAATACATTTAAAAGTGTAAAATAACATTTCTGTTAAAACTATATTAAAAGTTCATGTATACAAACTGGAATCTAGAAAACAAAAATACGGACTCAATCACAAAATAAATCGTGACATACATTCCCACTGATACATAGGTACTGTACTCCACGCACAACGTCAAGGAAACTCCAAACTGGTATCAGTCATAAATCTATAATAAAATTTCTCTAACTTGCAATGGTGAAACAAAGTGAGTTTGGAAATGGTCAGTAATACAAAACTACCAAATGATGATGTAGACAATTGCATCTAAAGTAAAATAGATACATGGATAGTATAAAATTATCACAGTTTTTTGGGTATCCACAGGTTCCAATTGCGGTACCTTTTAAATTCTTATCTATCCTCCATCTGAACTCCAATAGGCAGTTTCCCAAGAATGCATCTATAAGGCATTTACCCAGGCCCATTTGGCGTAGGTGATGACCTAAAGGTGTATTAGGTCCAAAAGTATCGTCCTAATTGAAGCATAAAAGTCTGATTGTAGAATGTATTACCCTAGTCGAAGCGTAGGAACCTGATACAGTGGCAGTAAGGAATTTCCCTAGCCGAAGCGTAGGAACCTCATACAGTGGCAGTAAGGAATTACCCAAGCCGAAGCATAAGAACCTAATACATTGGCAGTAAGGAATTACCCTAGCCGAAGCGTAGGAACCTGATATAGTAGCAGTAAGGAATTACCCTAGCCGAAGCGTAGGAACCTGATACAGTAGCAATAAGGAATTATCCTAGCTGAAGCATAGGAACCTGATACGGGTAGAATTTCCAGCCGGTTCAAGGCTGAACCTTCAGGCACTTCTCACTATACCCAAGTATCCAGTCAGAGTCTAGTTAGTGATAATAGTAACAACAGCAATAACCAGTATTAACAGAAATCAGTATTAATCAGTAGTAATCGATAAAAATAGTAATAACAATAATCAGTAATAAGTAGTGACGATAGAAGATCCAAAGCAAACCATTCAATCAGATAGGTACACCTTGAGTATACGTTTCTCAGAATTGACTATAGCGTATTGCAAGGTAGGTCACCTTCGCTGATTAACCACTAAATGAACTATGAGAAATCAAACATGTACTCAAGCGGTATGTTTCAAGTCTTAGAGGTATTTTCAGTCATTTTAGTATTCGAGGGTGTTATAGGCACTTCTAAACAATTATATGAATCTTTCAGTAATTGACTATAGTGTGTTTCAATCATTAAGATACTTTCAGTAATTCTAAACAATTCATTCATTTCAATTTTCTAGGGTTTATCCATGATTTTAGTTAATTTGATAATTTCAGTGCCTGAGGTTATTTCAGCCATTTCTATCATTTCAATCAATTAATTCACTACGGTCATTTGAAAACGCCCTTAACACACACCAACCAACCAAAAAAATCAATTCAACAAGCCAGATTTAAATTAAATCACACCTAACTTACCCAAATCCCTTCGAACTCTGATGAGGGGTAAGTGATTGGAGGCGTGGTTCGGGATCACCTCGACGCGAGAGAGGTAGCTACGATGGAGATGCTTCGAGCAGAGGTCGACAACGGTCTAAATCAATGGCGGTTCAAATAGGTTTACAACCGTAGATTCACCGAACTTTGAATCCCGATTACCGACAAATAGGACAACGATCAGACGCATAAACGAAAGGGTTTTGGTCGGCGTTCAATGATGAGCACATCGACGCCGATGGTGCACGTCACGGATGGACGGTGGTGGCGAAACACACGGTGGCCGAGATTTAGGTGAGGGAGGAAGATTTTGGAAGGGTTTGGGGAGTTTTGGTTCGAATAAATTTCCAATGAGAGAGGGGGAAGCCAGCTGGTTTATTTTAAATTTCAATACCCCAACCCAACGATAACTTAAAATGAATTATTGGAAAAACAAACGTTAAGAGCTTTCTAGCTCGGTGGTCAAGTTACCGTCTCTCAAGCTACGGGTTACGGGTTTGAATCCCCTCACCCCCAGCCTCCTTTCTTTCATTCATTTTCATTTTTTTCAATTCATTTTTTAATATGTATATATATATATATATCGGTGGTTACAATTCTCCTATCCTTAAAAGAAATTTCATCCTCGAAATTTACCTGAGTCAGAGGAATACATGAACCACTCTTAAATCCCTTCATACATCTCAGACAACTGATCAGAATATGGTATGTAAATCTATACAGAGCTTCATATGGTTCCATCTAAACACTGGTCTCATAAACCGTTATTATAAGTCAACTCAGAAAGGAATAGAACACATTTCCAACTACCACATAAGTTAATCATGTGACCCTGGAGTATCTCCTCCATTATCTGAATTACTCTACTAGGTTGACCATAAGCTTGTGGATAATGAAATATAACTGCAGTTTAGACATGTACTCACGGCCTCCAACAAGGTCTTCCAGAACCAGGATGTAAGCATCGGATTACAGTCAGAGATGATATATATTTATAAATATAACTGTATAGCATACCGTTTTTTCAAGAAAAACTTTTTTCAAGCCGATCAAACATAACCAAAGTTTTGGACGAGAATTACTAACCTTTAGCAAAATTTTCAGACATTAATTATTTTTGATCCTTATCCAAATTCAGATTCATCACGTGAATCTGAAATACAGACAAATATCATGAGCATCCTTTACCAGAACAAATACGACCATGACAGACAAAAAGTCTTAGATATACTTATTTCAGAAATGATCTAATAGAGTACGATAACAATTTAGGGGCATGTGTTTACCAGACACCCTAAGATAGACGATTGGTTGATCTACCCAGAATGACACAACTCTAATCTCTGATACCACTAAATGTACCCCCTAGACCCGCGACACACCTAAATCTAGTAGGTCACATTAGGGTCACTAGAGCGACCCCCAGAAAAACAAAAGAAAACTCCTAAAAAATAATTTAAAAGTGTAAAATAACATTTATGTTAAAACTATATTAAAATTTTGAGTATACAAACTGAAATCTAGAAAATGAAAATATGGACTTAATCGCAAAATAAATCGTGACATACATGCTCATTAATACATAGGTATCGTACTCCATGCGCAACGTCAAGGAAACTCCAAACTGGTATCGGTCATAAATCTATAATCAAATTTCTCTAACCTGCAATGGTGAAACAAAGCTAGTTTGGAAAAGCTCAGTAATACAAAACTACCAAATGATGATGTAGACAATTGCATGTAAGGTAAAATAGACACATGGTATAGTATAAAATTATCACGATTTTCTGGGTATCCACAGGTTCCAATTACGGTTCCTTTTAAATTCTTATCTATCCTCCATCTGACCTCCAATAGGCAATTTCCCAAGACTGCATCTATAAGGCATTTACCTAGGCCCATTGGGTGTAGGTGATGACCTAAAGGGGTGTATTAGGTCCAAAAGTATCGTCCTAACTGAAGCATAAAAGTTTGATTGCAGAATGTATTACCCTAGCCGAAGTGTAGGAACCTAATACAGTGGCGGTAAGGAATTACCCTAGCCAAAGCGTAGAAACCTGATACAGTGGCAGTAAGGAATTACCCAAGCTGAAGCGTAGGAACCTGATACAGTGGCAGTAAGGAATTAACCTAGCCAAAGCGTAGAAACCGATGATGGCGAAGAATTACCCAAGCTGATAGGAACCCGTAGCGATGAAGGAATTACCCTAGCCGGAGCGTAGGAAACTAATACAGTAGCAATAAGGAATTACCCTAGCCGAAGCGTAGGAACCTGATACGGGCAGAATTACCACCCGGTTCAAGGCTGAACCTTCAGGCACTTCTCACTATACCAAAGTATCCTAGTGAGAGTCTAGTCAGTGATAATAGTAACAACAGAAATAACCAATATTAACAAAAATCGATATTAATCGGTGTAATCGATAAAAATAGTAATAATAATAATGAGTAATAAGTAGTGACATCAAAAGATCCAAAGCAAACCATTCAATCAGATAGGTACACCTTGAGTATACGTTTCTCAGAATTGACTATAGTGTATTGCAAGGTAGGTCACCTTCGTTGATTAACCACTAAATGAACTATGAGAAATCAAACATGTACTCAAGCGGTATGTTTCAAGTCTTAGAGGTATTTTCAGTCATTTTAGTATTCGAGGGTGTTATAGGCACTTCTAAACAATTATATGAATCTTTTTGATGCCTATAGTGTGTTTCAATCATTAAGATACTTTAATTAATTCTAAACAATTCATTCATTTCAATTTTCTAGGGTTTATCCATGATTTTAGATTAATTTGATAATTTCAATGCACGAGGTTATTTCACCATTTCTATCATTTCAATCAATTAATTCACTACGGTCATTTGAAAACGCCTTAACACACACCAACCAACCAAATCAATTCAACAAGCCGATTTAAATTAAATCACACCTAACTTACCCAAATCCCTTCGAACTCTGATGAGGGGTAAGTGATTGGAGGCGTGGTTCGGGATCACCTCGACGCGAGAGAGGTAGCTACGATGGAGATGCTTCGAGCAGAGGTCGACAACGGTCTAAATCAATGGCGGTTCAAATAGGTTTACAACCGTAGATTCACCGAACTTTGAATCCCGATTACCGACAAATAGGACAACGATCAGACGCATAAACGAAAGGGTTTTGGTCGGCGTTCAATGATGAGCACATCGACGCCGATGGTGCACGTCACGGATGGACGGTGGTGGCGAAACACACGGTGGCCGAGATTTAGGTGAGGGAGGAAGATTTTGGAAGGGTTTGGGGAGTTTTGGTTCGAATAAATTTCCAATGAGAGAGGGGGAAGCCAGCTGGTTTATTTTAAATTTCAATACCCCAACCCAACGATAACTTAAAATGAATTATTGGAAAAACAAACGTTAAGAGCTTTCTAGCTCAGTGGCTGGGTTACCGGTCTCTCAAGCTACGGGTTACGGGTTTGAATCCCCTCACCCCCAGCCTCCTTTCTTTCATTCATTTTCATTTTTTTCAATTCATTTTTTAATATGTATATATATATATATATCGGTGGTTACAATTCTCCTATCCTTAAAAGAAATTTCATCCTCGAAATTTACCTGAGTCAGAGGAATACATGAACCACTCTTAAATCCCTTCATACATCTCAGACAACTGATCAGAATATGGTATGTAAATCTATACAGAGCTTCATATGGTTCCATCTAAACACTGGTCTCATAAACCGTTATTATAAGTCAACTCAGAAAGGAATAGAACACATTTCCAACTACCACATAAGTTAATCATGTGACCACGAGTATCTCCTCCATTATCCGAATTACTCTACTAGGTTGACCATAAGCTTGTGGATAATGAAATATAATCAGCTTTAGACATGTACTCACGGCCTCCAACAAGGTCTTCCAGAACCAGGATGTAAGCATCGGATTACAGTCAGAGATGATATATATTTATAAATATAACTGTATAGCATACCGTTTTTTCAAGAAAAACTTTTTTCAAGCCGATCAAACATAACCAAAGTTTTGGACGAGAATTACTAACCTTTAGCAAAATTTTCAGACATTAATTATTTTTGATCCTTATCCAAATTCAGATTCATCACGTGAATCTGAAATACAGACAAATATCATGAGCATCCTTTACCAGAACAAATACGACCATGACAGACAAAAAGTCTTAGATATACTTATTTCAGAAATGATCTAATAGAGTACGATAACAATTTAGGGGCATGTGTTTACCAGACACCCTAAGATAGACGATTGGTTGATCTACCCAGAATGACACAACTCTAATCTCTGATACCACTAAATGTACCCCCTAGACCCGCGACACACCTAAATCTAGTAGGTCACATTAGGGTCACTAGAGCGACCCCCAGAAAAACAAAAGAAAACTCCTAAAAAATAATTTAAAAGTGTAAAATAACATTTATGTTAAAACTATATTAAAATTTTGAGTATACAAACTGAAATCTAGAAAATGAAAATATGGACTTAATCGCAAAATAAATCGTGACATACATGCTCATTAATACATAGGTATCGTACTCCATGCGCAACGTCAAGGAAACTCCAAACTGGTATCGGTCATAAATCTATAATCAAATTTCTCTAACCTGCAATGGTGAAACAAAGCGAGTTTGGAAAAGCTCAGTAATACAAAACTACCAAATGAT
Source organism: Hibiscus mutabilis (assembly GCA_019671005.1). Lineage (NCBI taxonomy): Eukaryota > Viridiplantae > Streptophyta > Magnoliopsida > Malvales > Malvaceae > Hibiscus > Hibiscus mutabilis. The sequence goes on from CM033751.1 coordinate 22,685,139, forward strand.
GATGTAGACAATTGCATGTAAGGTAAAATAGACACATGGTATAGTATAAAATTATCACGATTTTCTGGGTATCCACAGGTTCCAATTACGGTTCCTTTTAAATTCTTATCTATCCTCCATCTGACCTCCAATAGGCAATTTCCCAAGACTGCATCTATAAGGCATTTACCTAGGCCCATTGGGTGTAGGTGCTGACCTAAAGGGGTGTATTAGGTCCAAAAGTATCGTCCTAACTGAAGCATAAAAGTTTGATTGCAGAATGTATTACCCTAGCCGAAGTGTAGGAACCTAATACAGTGGCAGTAAGGAATTACCCTAGCCAAAGCGTAGAAACCTGATACAGTGGCAGTAAGGAATTACCCAAGCTGAAGCGTAGGAACCTGATACAGTGGCAGTAAGGAATTAACCTAGCCAAAGCGTAGAAACCTGATACAGTGGCAGTAAAGAATTACCCAAGCTGAAGCGTAGGAACCTGATACAGTGGCAGTAAGGAATTACCCTAGCCGAAGCGTAGGAAACTAATACAGTAGCAATAAGGAATTACCCTAGCCGAAGCGTAGGAACCTGATACGGGCAGAATTACCACCCGGTTCAAGGCTGAACCTTCAGGCACTTCTCACTATACCAAAGTATCCTAGTGAGAGTCTAGGCAGTGATAATAGTAACAACAGTAATAACCAATATTAACAAAAATCGATATTAATCAGTGGTAATCGATAAAAATAGTAATAATAATAATGAGTAATAAGTAGTGACATCAAAAGATCCAAAGCAAACCATTCAATCAGATAGGTACACCTTGAGTATACGTTTCTCAGAATTGACTATAGTGTATTGCAAGGTAGGTCACCTTCGTTGATTAACCACTGAATGAACTATGAGAAATCGGACATGTACTCAAATGGTATGTTTCAATTCTTAGAGGTATTTTCAGTCATTTTAGTATTCGAGGGTGTTACAGACACTTTGATGCCCAAGGGTGTTTCAATCATTAAGATACTTTAATTAATTCTAAACAATTCATTCATTTCAGTTTTATAGGGTTTATCCATGATTTTAGATAATTTGATAATTTCAATGCCTGAGGTTATTTCAGTCATTTCTATCATTTCAATCAATTCATTCATTACGGTCATTTAGATCGGTTTAGGAATACGTAGAATCTTCTAGTAAATTTATCTTCAGGTGCTTGTCCAGAGTTTGGGTAGTCAAAGTGTTTGGTTATCATACATATTTGAAAACTTGATACCGAATTCTTTCCCAATAGAACGAGGATTTCAGATAAAGTAATCATTTATCAGATCGAAGTATAAAGTTTTGGAACATTCCCTTTGTTAGGGGTATTTAAGTTATTCTTCATTCTCGAGTGTATTATCGTCATTTCTTAATGAAATATTTCAAATATTAAATCCTTTAACTCTGTTTATCAGATCGGTAAATAATGTCTTATTGACCATTTACTGAACTCAGGATCCTTTCGGTCTACTAAATTCCTCTTTCGAATAATTCGATATTATCCAAATTACCATTATACTATCTCATAATTTGATTGACTCGAGCAGAGTTAAAAGTACACTTAATCGTACTCATGCAAACTTTAGCCAAGAACAAACATGTATCATAAAGCATGCAAGAGGTAGTAAAGTAATTACTTAAGTCCTTGCTATATTAGTCGACCCTTGAAACGGAATTCGAGCACTCTTGAACTTGAATTCAACGTCCCACAGCCTCCTAGATCGAAAGATATACGAATGCCTTCAATTAACCACAATCCAAAATCAGTCCTTAATCACATTGCCTTTAAACTGAATAATGAAGTACAAAAGCATGTTCAGGTCTAATATCATATTTTGAGTCTTTCGGGTTAGAATTTTGAGAAACGAGTTTCAAAAATGGACTCATGACGTCAAAAAACATAAAATAGAGGCTTTCAAAGTTTTTTTGACTTTTTGGTCAAAGTCAATGCTGAGGTCTGCAGTCAAAGCCAACGCTAACGTCAATATGATGTCATCAGACAACAGTCAAAGATCAATGCTGACGTCAGCAGTCAACACTGACATCAGTGGTCAACGAACATACTGACGTCAGTAGTTAACACTAACGTCAGCGGTCAACGAGTCGGGTCAACGGGCTGGGTCAACGGTTCAGAATTGGTTCAAGGTAGAACCGTTTTAGGCCGGTTCAGGCTCAGCTCACTACGGCCACCGTCCAGGGCGGCTGAAAATTTCCCTGGCGGTGCGTGGCAGCGTTCAATGCTGAGCACACTGACTCCGACGGTGCACGTCATGGACGGAGGGTGGCGACGAAACTCACGGCAGCCGAGAGTTAGGTGAGGGAGGAAGAGTTTGGAAGGGTTTGGGGAGTTTTGGTTCGAATAAATTTCCAATGCGGGAGGGGGAATCCAGCTAGTTTATTTTAAATTTCAATACCCCAACCCAACGATAACTTAAAAAGAATTATTGGAAAATCAAATGTTAAGAGCTTCCTAGCTCAGTGGCTAGGTTACTAGTCTCTTAAGTTATAGGTTGCGGGTTTGAATCCCCTCACCCGTAGCCTCCTCTCTTTCATTCATTTTCATTTTTTTCATTTCATTTTTTCAATATATATATATATCGGTGGTTACATTTATACTTACACAAAGCAGTCCCAAATTAACATGTATACATAATTTCACATATCAAACAGTCCACATAATTTTATACTTAAACAAAACAGTCCCAAATTAACATGTATACATAATTTCACATATCAAACAGTCCACATGATTTTATACTTACACAAAACAGTCCCAAATTAACATGTATACATAATTTCACATATCAAACAGGCCACATGATTTTATATTTACACAAAACATTCCCAAATTAACATGTATACATAATTTCACATATCAAACAACCCACGTGATTTTATACTTACACAAAATTGTAACACCCCTAAATCCGGCCTATTATTTATCGATGGTTTTTAATAAACTAAAATATTTATTTATTCTAGTCGTTTATTATTTTATTATATTTTATAGAAAGCTTAACGAAGCTTTTATCACCGCATTAAATCGAGTTGGAAGAATGAACTGAGAAGAATTGAACTACGTTTAGTTGTACTAATGGATTAAAATGTAAAGAACGAAATTGGAGAATAGGGACTAAATTGAATTGAAGGCAATAAAAGTGGTTTTGCATGGCTATTTGGCCAAGTTTGGTTAGTGGATTTCCATGTGTCTTCATTAGGAGTATTTGATGATGACTAATGCTTATAATGTCATAACAAAATAATAAGGAAATATTGGTGAAAGTGTGTACTGGATCGGTGGAATAGCCAAGGAGAGAAAAGGATGCTCTCAAAAATCTCTATCTTCTTCTCATTTCCTTTTCAGCGAATACCTACCATCGAAGCAAGTTATCATGTTTATGGTTCTTTCATACTAGAAAATTGATGGATATTGAGTGATGATATTGGGTATTGGTACTTAGTCGGGAATTATTTTGGATAGTGATAAATACATGTTTGGGTTAGACTACATGGTGAAATTGGTAATTGAATTTACTCTAATTATTTTTTTGGAAATTTAGAATGTTAAGCTTAGTTATGGATATAGAGTTTTAACCGAATGAGATGGGGTATAATTGGAGTTGAAATGAACCTTAAAATTTGATCCAATGGAGGTTTGTTCATTGAATTGATACTAAATTCTTCTTGAAGCTGAATTTTTGTATAACCTGAATTTATATTGGTTTTCATTGAGTGATAAGTGTGATTCGATACTGGAAATTTTCTGCTCTGTTAGTAGTATATTCGAAAGACAGAGTATGAGTTTATAAGCACGTTTTACATTGCTAGGTAGATAGATTTATAAGGGATAATGGTTCTTCAAATGTTAAAATGTATTGTAATGTTTTTAGTACATGCTTGCTTTGGAAAAACAATATGTACTAGTTTGAATAAGATGTAAACCAATTGTTATATTAATGTTTTCATGTTTGAATTTTAATGATAAGAATGGTAGTAATGTTTTTAGCAAAATCTGAGATTAAAAGTTGTCATTTAAGTTGATAAAGAAATGCAGTTTTGTATGAATTAAATGTCACATAGAATGAAATTGTTTTGATCATATTGCTAGTGTAGGATTGTGTAAACATGATTGATTTTATAAAATGCCCTGTTTTGATCACATTAGTAGGTGAATAGAACTGACCTAGACTTGTATGAATATGTATATAAATTGAATTAACATGTTAGAAATGTCATCTAAGTGAGTAATGAAGCTAGAAACACCAACTAGTGTAATCTGCCCAGAAAACTCTGTTCTGGGCAGTAACTTTGAAAAATCTCTATAAATTCATAGAATTTAAGGTTGAAAATTTAATTGATAGTACCTTAATATGTCTAAATTCATTAGGAGAAAACGGAATTGAATTTGGGATTGTAGAATGAATTGTAGAAATGAAACACTAAGGACAGTGCAAACTGTCCAGTGTTGTAAATTGCTTATCTTTAAACAAAAAACTGTATTAATTGGAAAAGAATTAAAATTCAAGGCCTATATGGTTAGAAATAAAATTAATTTATCTTTCCAACGGTGTAAACCAATTGAAATTCCGACGTACGGCATGAAAGTTATGCATATTTTAGTAAGTAGTGCACAAGCTTCCAGGCAGCAACCTTGATGTCTTGGAATGAATGTTAAATGAATTGTTGCCTTGTTTTGAATAAATGAATGTGCTTGTCTTGACCATGATTCACTTGTATGAAATGTTAGAATGAGAAGGGAACATTGGAGAATGGTCTAAGGAGGAGCATCCGAAAGTTAGACACAAGGGAATTTGGATTCAAGACTAGATAAGCTTGGAGTATTGTGAGTGTAGTTTAATATATGGTTGGGACTTAGGTCCTAACCAAATATGCATGACTACTTTCTTGGTATGGATATGCCATGATAATGAACCTAATTTAACTTGAATATAAGTGATAAGAGAAGTATGAAATAAGAAAATATATGAAACTTGTTTACATCCTTGATGTGTTGTACAATTAGAATTGCTTGATTCTTGATGTCTTGATTGTGATCATTCCGAATGAGTGCTTAAATGTATCTCTATGATTTAAATTCTTGTTAACATGATATAAATCATGAATTAAAGATCTTGCTTGATGTCTAAGAGATGGCATATGTTAATTACTTGCTTGAATGACAATATTAAATTGTAAAGTGTAGAGCTAAGGCTCATTTGGCCTGAGGGCTGTATATATAAATTTGATCTTGCAATGTATCACTTGAATTGATCCTTGAATAAGCTATTGCTTGACATAAACATGTAATACATGAATAAGTGATTCATAATTGAACAAAGCCTTGGTTGTTAGTGGTCATAGGTAGAAGGGCATGCCTTAGAGTCTAGAGCTCATTGTGTAAGGGTGGAGTACGGTCCAAGGCTACAGACGGAGGGTACGTATGTGTGGTCTTTGGCGACAGTAGGAGGGTTGACCAGTGCTACGACATATCTTGTGGCGACAGTTGGTTGGAGACTCGATTACCTGGACAACTAAATACCAAGGGCACAAACTAAAGAAAGCAAAAGAGAAATAATTAAAGAATAAAGCTTACATGATACTTGAATTACATGATACTTGAGATTACTTGATTCTTGAATTACTTGATACATTAATTACTTGATTCTTGAACTACTTGATACTTGAATTACTTGATATGCATGTAATACTTGATTCTTGACATGGAACTCTTGAAATGATAATTGCTTATGCTTGAACCTGGTATTGAATAATTTGCTACTTGGATTACTTGATGCGTATTCTTGAAAAGACAAACATGTAAACTTGAACTAATATGTACTTTACTTGAATGGAAATGTGTATATTACTTGAGTATGCTAATTGGCTTGAAATAAATATTGAGCAAAGCTTGAATTGAATTACTTTCAACTTGGACTAAGCAACTTAGTTAATTGATATATGTCTAATAAAATGGTTAGAACTAGTTGCTACCTCACTAAGTACATATCTTGTACTTATCACTCTTGTTTTCATTCTTCCCAACCATAGGTTAAAGGATTCGATCGTTGCTTGATCCTAAAGCCTGAATTCTTGAGCTAGAAGCAAGGCACAAGCATAGCTAAAGTATGATTCATACTTGTTTTGTACTCCCCTAGTTGGTGACACATAGATGTATATAATATCTAGTGCATGCATTTTGAATACTTGATCTTGTGTATATGTATATATGTCTTGAATAGGCCTACTATTTTGTGAACTTGGTTAATAATATGAACTAAGTAATGGACTCTTGTTGTTGCGTATATTAATATGTATACATGGAACGTTCAAAGTGATCATCTAGCCTTGTATCATTCGAATGTCTTGTGATATATGATAATTACTTGTGTAAACATACTATGTTATAGTACTTTTAGAATCTTGTATGGTAAATTGCCGAATGGTAAGGTTGGCTTTTGGCTTGCTTGGAATCAAGGTATGTACAAGTGATCTTGTTTAGTAAATTATGTGTGAAATGTTACATGTATCAATCTAAGGAACAAGAATTAAAATGGAAACATGATTGCTCTTAGGATATTCGAATGATAGTTGTAAGATGATATTAACTTTGATTGGTCAATTGTTTGGAAACCTATTATGTCTTGAATGATGTTTGTATGATAATGTTAATTGAAATTTTTTGGTAACCTATAGTGTCTTGTAAACAAAGTATGGGATAACTTACATGTTAAGTAATGAATATTTGGTTGCTTGCTAGTTAAGTAACCCATCTAATAGGGATGAGTTAGTCTATTCTTGCTTGTATTGTTCCTTGGTAACGCTCCCGAACCGGTTTCCTGCCAACCCGGGTAGGGGGTGTTACAATAACAGTCCCAAATTAACATGTATACATAATTTCACATATCAAACAGTCCACATGATTTTATACTTACACAAAACAATCCTAAATTAACATGTATACATAATTTCACATATCAAACAGTCCACATAATTTTATACTTACACAAAACAGTCCCAAATTAACATGTATACAAAATTTATAAATGGATACAGTGGAAGACTTGAGTTAAATAAGTTATGTCACCCGAATACTTGGTATATGATAAAATGTTTGTGAATTTATAAATTATGAATACAATGGAAGACTATATATACATATAGTACCTATATGATAGTAATCCATGTTTTGATGTTCTTCGAAAAAGAAAAATGATGCAATCAAGAATTTACATGAAGTGAATGCATGACTGAAATGGAATAAAGCAATACGCTTATGGATATGAAATTCTGACTAGGAGCTATGCTCACTCTGTCTTGATAAGATATCCGAAGAGAAATGTGTAAGCCTTGGTTTCGAGTCAATCGTAGGTATAGTTGGCATGCCATAGAGTCCATAGAGCTAGCGTTCTGGGTGGACTATGGTCCTTATTTGACGACAGTAGGAGGGAAGTGTTATGGTCACTTGGCGACAGTAGGAGGGATTGACCGGTATTGCGAGTACCCTTTTTATTTGGCGACAGTTGGTTGGGGATTCGTGTACGTAGGCTGTTACTTGATATTCAAGGCTATATTAAAAAGAAATTACAAGAATTTGTAAGAAAATCAATAAGTTAATAAATAACTTGTATAACAAGTAAAAACATATCTTCGGGAACTTTCAAAAGATATTTGGTGTGAATAGATATGGTTGCTATAATGTTCACATGTTTGATTGGTTAAAGTACTAAAATGTTCATGGTTTGATGAATAACCGTGAAAGTATGCATATGCCCATTATATATATATATAACTTATGTGATAAGTAATTAATGACCATGATATGTTATATTGGTAATTTATGTGATAAAAGATTAATTTTCGTAATATGTGAAGTTTGATAACTTAAATAATAAATACGATTTTGTTGGAAGAGATTGTGAAAGGGTATATACTAGAAAGAAATGAACCTAATTGGACTGTTTTGTAATGTGTATACAAAAATGGGGACTGTTGTGATATTAAATGAACCTAATTGGACTGCCTTGTGATGGGTATTTGTGTATACAAAGATGTGGACTGTTGTGATATTAAATGAACCTAATTGGACTGCTTTGTAATGTGCATTTGAGTATGCAAATATGTGGACTGTTTTAAATATAATTGATCATGTTTGGACTACTTTGAGTATAATCGAATATGCTTGGACTACTTTAAATATAATTGAACATGTTTAGTCTGTTTTGAATGTCCAAACGTATAAAAGAATTGATGAACTATTTCGGATAAACTCGAGCAAATAGTAGGTTGTTTCGAATATAAATATGTATGTATCGAATTAGGACGGTTTTACATACCAATAAGTATGTATTGGAGTGTTTTGTATATACACACATGTATCTTAATATAAATTGATATAACTTAATCCTAGTATTAAATTAAGAGTAAAGTTGGTGTCTTAAGTTGTGAACAGGATTGAAATTTATAATTTACTTCAAGTCGAACTTCACCTTATTCCAGACTCTAATTTGGTAACTTACGAGACAGGTAATACATACCTTTGATAGTTTATGTTCAATAATACATGACAAGAAGTTCGGATTAATGATATATAGATTGTTTGTGTGAATTAATGAGATATTGGGATGTTTTGTGTAAACCTATGAAATAGGGATGGTTTGATATAAATGACCACATCATGGACTGTTTTGTAATGTATAAGTGTGTATACATAATTGATGGACTGATTGGATTAAGATAAAATAAAAATGACATTGTGTTTCTAATGAGTAAACTATCTTGATAACTTATGAAACTAACATATCATGTCTTTGTTACATTAAGTTAATGTCTTAGATGTCAAGAAATTATGTTAAGGTATTATATGTATGTGTCAAGTAACCTACGTTTTAATGGACTACATTAAAGAGAAACCATGAAAGTTATAAGTAAAATCAAAGATCTATTGTAAGGACTTGTATAACAAGCAGTATGTATCTTGATTTTGAATATCCTTTGGGCAAATATATGAGCTTGTTCGATTATTACATGTGTACCAGTATAGATATGACTTGTTGAGTATCTATGTGTAGGTGTTTGTTTGATTACACCTGTTTATGATATGGTATTTTAGATAGCTTGGTTGTAAGTATTATCTGTTGTGATACGTTATGTTAAATAGTTTATTTGACAAATATTTTTTGCCTATGATATGCTAAGTGGGATAATCTGTGTGATATGAAACCAACACCTAGATATGTTATTCGTAATATCTTATGTATTAAATAACTCCTGGACATGATATTTTATGCTCATTGTCTTTTTATTTATAATTAAGTATCAAACTGGGTAAATGGATACGTATTGTATGAGTAATCAAGTACATTTGGGTATGCTCGGTTGTACATTGTATGTGTTTATGCTCACGCCTAACTCGAATATCTTGTATAATAATTAGCACGAGTTGTGTTTTGTCCCTTAATGACTAACCACTGGTCCAAGCTTGATATGTGAAAAGAATAGATTATTGTTTCATTCTAATAGTCACTTTAAGCTACCTCACTAAGCTTAAGCTTACTCTATCCTTTCAATGCATTTCAGGACGATCTTGTTTATGTGTTTTTGGAAGCTTGAACGAGATCACAAGTGTCGAGGTGTACGCTCGTATTCTTCTTAAGAATTTAAGAACTCCTAAATGGTGGTAAATAGTCGTCATGAACGCATAGTGCATTACAATTTCTTGTTTGATTTATATGTTAAAAGCGTTATAATTAATTAAAGTTGTAATGGGACCTTAATTATTCCTTAGTTGTTTGTTATATGAATTATAATTGCTAGTATGATTATATGGATGTCTAAATATCTTTAGGTGCCTTAAGTTGTTAGTTCTCCTTGATGTCACATGCATATATGGCTAATATATATATATATATATATATATATATTATCATGTGTTAAACCCTAAAGAGAGAATAACTTGATTTGTAGGTTTAGATTGAAGGATAAATTAAACAATTGATTTGTAGGAAGATAATTACACGCAAGGTTTTGCTACGTGATAGTTATTTGTAACTGAAATTGATTGCTTTAGAATGTGAAATAACTTTGATCTTAGTAATTGAGTGCAGCTATCACCTTATTGTAAATGGTCGATATATTCACAATTACTTATTGGATAAGCTATGTTAGACTCGATGTGAAACAACCCTAACCCATCTTAGAAGTAAACCGCATTTGGAGGTGTTTTAAGCACACACAATATAACTTTATGCTGGTAAACCACTAGATCAGATATCAGAAGAAACGAAAACATACAATTTGTCAACTCATAGACATATCTCAGACGAGCATGTATAATAATAATAACATTGATACAAAAAGGTAACATAAGCAAACCAAAGAATTTATGACCGTTCAATACATAAATTTAGAGTAAATTTTTTTCTTTCCTATTATTTCATTGATAAGCAACAATTTACCTTGACATTACAGAAAAGCCTATTTGGAATTATAATTTATATTCAATACCACTTCTATGTATGACATCATGATTAACTATTACCAGATTTGGTCTCAAGCTTTTGAACTAAGATAAGAAACTTACTCCCCTTTTCTTTATTATAGGAGCAAATACGATAAAGGAATTATCATTGACTATCATTTAAAAGTTAACAATTAATCATTGATTAATAATCTTAGAACTTATAAATTCTACTATTTAATACCAAACCCTATTATCCAAGATTATCGACTCAGTAACATATATTATTACTAACATGCTTCCTTTCCAACAAGCATTTGAAGCTCAAACTTAACATAGCATCATCTTCAAGCAAACCTTCAAGCATCAGTTTTAATCATAACTTAAGTTATTATGAAGCTTAATAAATTGTTTACAAAGGTGATAGAACCTTCGATTCCTAAGATCAAACTATTTCAAAACTTAAACCAATCCTAGCTGGTCACGTATACTATTACATAGAAAGACCATATACAAAGTTTATTGACATCCAACGAATTGTTTAGTTAACCATCAAACTAGTCACTCGAACTACACCATTTTCATTTTTGGTTTAGCACAAGATAATATTCATATCAACTTGCAACACACAAGATATCAAGGTGACCTACAAATTAAGACTCCCATAGATACGTAAGAAACACACAAATTAACTAACTATTAAATCATATAAAGCAAGCGACAACCATATAATAATTAAAGGCCCATTACAAAACTTGGATACTTATCAAACTTATATACACATATCAAAATGACGTCTAAATGCGTTATGCAGCTAAACGACTATGTACCATCATCTAGGAGTTTTAAGAATATAATTCAAATCGTACTCAGATTCTTGTGATCAAGTCCAAGCTCGGGAGAAGCTGAAGGCACATCATCCTGAAAGGTATTGAAGGAATAAAGTAAGCATAAGCTTAGTGAGGTAGCTTAAAGCAACTAAGAATCATAAATATATAATCTACTCCGTTTACTGGAGTCGATTGATCATATAAACTTTTGTGCTTGAACAAAAATTAGTCATTTTAGTCAAATTGTTCAGTCCAATATTAACTTATATACTAAGGCATTTGCACAGAGTAATCACACATATAATCATGGCATTCAAGTCAAACCGGTACATATATATACATGAAATTCGAATAAATCATAAGTATGTATTCTAACGAATCTTCGAACAAATATGAGCATATTTACATGGTATTTCTATCCAATCATATTCACATGTACACACTGTATTTTAACACGGTATAGGCATTTGTACATACTAGAATTCAACCAGAGCATATGACCATTTACAAAAATACTCAACATCAACACTCCATTACTCAGAGGTAGTTTGAACAAGGCATAAGCGTTTATTAGTCCCAAGTAACCATTGATAGATAAACATCCTAACTTAGCTTATATATTCATATAAAGGTGTTTAATTATCAATAAATTCATATTACATGCTACACTAGTCATTACCATAATTCGTTGATTTTAACTCATAAACTTTCTTGGATTATTTTAACATAACCTATCCATACATAATTTACTTAATTTTTATCATTTTGAGTTATCAAATACTTTATCAAACTTCTATATCTTATCACATAAGTTATCAATTACAACAGAAGCATAAATTTCTCTTATCATGAGATATCCGACTTAACGTTCCATTAAGCGAGATACTTAGCATACAAGGTACTAAACATATCCAATCCTATTCATGAGTTACTTGGTATGTAAGACATCAATATATCAAGTTATAAACATAGTTTATTTGGTAGTTCCTTTAGAATGTAGCATTCGAACTAGCATGTCCCAATATCCAAAGAGTTGTACTAGATTTATTTATAATTTTGTTATTTATCACAAGTCTTTGCACTAGTGTTTTTTCTTTATTCAAGTTTGTTTAGTCCAAATAGATACCAACTTAACCATAAGATTAGGCATTGTAGTCACAAGGTTTCCCACATAATATTTAATAATCTTGTTTCTCTCTAGTATCATATTTTATCGAACATAGCATAATATCAAACATGAATTATGTAACACCCTACCCCAGGTTAATAGCAAACCAGTCCGGGAGCATTACCAAACACATTACAAGCAAGAACGAGGCACGAAAAGGTTAACTCGTCCCTATTAGATGAGTTACTTAACTAGCAAGCAACCAAGCATTTATAACTTAACATGTAAGCAATCTCATATTTTGTTTAGAAGACATTATAGGTTACCAAACAATTCAATTAACATCACCATACAACCAATATTCGAATAACCTAAGTGAGCAAACATGCTTCCATTTCATTTCATTGTTCCTTAGATTGATGCATGTAACATATCATACATAAATTTACTAGACATGATCATTTGTACATACCTTGTCTCCAAGCAAGCCATATGTCAAGCCTTACCATTCGGCATTTACCATACAAACTTATAAAAACAAATACAACATGGTATGTTCACACAAGTAACTATATTATCCCACAAGTCATTCGAATAGCATGATAGTCTAGACCAATTACTTTGATCATTCAATATATATACATATATCCATAAGCACAGGAAAAATACTTTTCCTTTACATAAAATTTGAGTCCATTACTCGATTCACATTATCAACCAAGTTCATAACATGATAAGCCCATTCAAGAACATATATATACAAGTTTCAAGTATTCAAAATGCATGCACAAGTTCAATATATACAATCTAAGTGCCACCAACTAGGGGAGTACAAAACAAGTATGAACCATACTTTAGCCATGCTTGTGCCTTGCTTCGAGCTCAAGAAATCAAGCTTCAGGATCAAGCAACGATCGAATCCTTTATCCTGTGGTTGGGAAGAATGAAAACAACAGTGGTAAGTACAAGAATGTATTTGTGAGGTAGTAACTAGTTCTAACCAATTGTTATATCAAGTTAAGTGTCAATTGGACAAGAATGATCCTAACTAAGGATTTCAAAGCATCCGATTAACATAAGAAACAAAAGACAGTAATTCATACTTATATTACAGGAAATCAAGCAAATCATGCCTTCATGACAAGAAATCAAGCAATTCATGCTTACATAACAAGTAGTTAGGCCATTCATGGTTACATGACAAGTAATCAAGCAATTCATGTTTACATAACAAGTAGTCAAGCTATTCATGGTTACATGACATGTAATCAAGCAATTCATGTTTACATAACAAGTAGTCAAGCTATTCATGGTTACATGACAAGTAATCAAGCAACTCATACTTATTAGCTCATTTGTATTCTTTTAACACAATCCTTGGTTCATAGTTTGTCCAGGTAATCAAGTCTCCAACCAAATGTCGCCACAAGATGTATTGTAGTACTGGTCAACCCTCCTACTGTAGCCAAAGACCACATACGTACCCTCCGTCTGTCGCCAATTAGGGGCCTTAGCCCTAGACTGTAGTCCACCCTGACACAATGAGCTCTAGACTCTAAGTCATGCCCTTCTACCTATTCAACTAGCAACCAAGGTTGTTTGATTACACTTCATTTATTCAAAGACTTTCAAGCTTTTCAAGGTCAAGATCATGTATCATTCAAGAATCAATTCAAGCAAGGTATAACAACATCATGCTTTAGCCCTTACGCCAATTGAGCCTTAGCTCTTCAATTACTTTTCACGTTTTCAAGACAATTCATGTTCAAGGCAAGACAATTCATGTTCAAGGATCACATTCAAGCAAGCATTCGATGGTTCACACCCAAGGCATCAAGAATCAAGCATTTTTTCAGTTTTCTTTCTAATTAATTTATCAATTTGCATGCTATTACTTATTCATAATTTTAGTTTAGTCCAATCTTCCCTTTTATTCATATTCAAGTTAAATTAAGCTCATTATCATGGCATATCAATAGCAAGAAGGTAGTCATGCATATTTGGTTAGGACCTAAGTCCTAACCCTATTGTAAACTACACTCGAAATACTCCAAGCTAGCTTATTTGTGTTGTATCCAAATCCCCTTGTTTTTAGCTTTCGAATGCTCCACTCTCTCTTCCTCCACAATATTTAATCCTTGCTCTAACAATTCATACAAGTAATTACATGTCAAACAAGGTACATTGAGCATAATAATTACCCATCTCAAGCAGTCAAATGTGTTTACACAATCACTTAACATGGTAACAATATTCATATATTTCATGTAAGAAACAAGCAGCATGTTCATATATATACATTAATGCACATTACTATAATTGTTTACATTCCAATTTGGGCAAAACAGGGCAGTAACCAAACTGTTTACAAAACAGTTTACAAAATTGTCCAAGACATCTAAACTGCTGCTGCCGGGCAGCAGGAGCACTACTTACTTAAACGTGCATAACTTTCTTTCCGTACGTCGGAATTAAAATTGGTTTACACCGTTGGAATGTTAGCTTAACTGTATTTTTAACCATATAGGCATTGCATTTTAGTTATTTGCCAAATAATATAGTTTTTAGCTTAAAGACAGAGCAATTTACAACACTGGACATTTTGCACTGTCCCAAGTGTTTCTTCTCTCTACAATTCATTCTACAATCCAGAATTTAGTTCTATTTTCTCCTAATGAATTTATACATGTTAAGGCATTGTCCATAAAATTTCCATCCTTAAATTCCCTTTATACAATTTATGGTGATTTTTCAAAGTTACTACCCAGAATAGAGTATTCTGGGCAGATTACACTAGTTTAAATTTCTAGCTTCATAATTCATGTAAACAAGATTCTAACATTGTAATTCAACTTATTTTCATGTTCTTACATGTCTAGGCCAGTCTAATTCACCTATGAATGTGATTATAACATGGCATTATAGTGCTATGTTCAATTTGATCTATTTGATCAACAACATTCCTTTAATTCACCATTTGAGCAGTCTATTGCCTATCTTTAACTAATCCAATTATATGAATTCATTTTCCAGCAAGCTATTTACTCTATTCAAGTCTCAATTCACTTAGCAATGTGATCAAAACAGGGCAGCATATACAATTAAGCATGTTTACACATTTTCAACTAGCAAAACAGTCCATATCCTCAATTTCCAGCAACCATACACATTTCCTTAGCAATTTGATCAAAGCTCAAGAGGAAAAACATACAAAAATTGCTTTCTATGAACTACAAATTCATTGCATGAATCTTTAAATTCCAGGTAAACAATTATTCATGAGAAGACTCTAAATCGAACTCTAAGATGACCTTAAATTATGAAACAAGAAGAAGAAAGCTTACATCTCTTTAGGCTATTCGAAAGCAGAATTTTAGAAGCTTTTCATGACTAACTTGATCTTGATTTCCAAGATGAACACACTCCCTCCTTCCCTCCTTCCATTCGGTATCTTTTTGGGGGAAGAATGAAGATGATAGTCAATCCATTTGATCTCTCCCTCCTAACTGACACCTCACTCCTTCTTCAATCCACATGTTAAAGTCTATTGGCCACCTATATGAGTCCTTTTAATTATCTAAAATTTACATGCAATCACATAAGTTTTCACATTCTTAAATTCTACCCTTTACAAACTGGTTACTATTTTAAGCAACCATCATGCTTTGGTCCTTATTGTTTAGCCATCAATTTCTTTTTGATTCAATTTATTCCCAAAGCTTTAATAATCAAATCTATGAATCTCAATTTAGATTGGAAAAACATTCAGAGTAACTATGTACTTTTAACCCGGTATTTGGGGTATTACAAATTACTTGTTACACAAGACACCAAACATAGCATAATAATGTCATGAATTATTATCTCTTAATTTATCAAACATAATATATCAAAGTCACAAATCTTTTAACACATAAGACATCAACATGGCTTATCAAAATCATTAGCTACTTGTCCTTTAAATATTAACTATCTCATATCAAGTTCACAAATCACTTAACTTTTAAGATATCATTTTAACATATCAAAGTCACTAATTGCTTATCACACAAGGCATCAACATAGTGTATCAAGGAAATTCTTAATTTGTTTTGCAATTTTAATATTTGCCTTTATTATAGCCTTGAGAATTAAGCAAGTTTCTAAGTGAAATCAAGAAACTAGCAATTTAATTAACAACATTCAAATGACACATAACCATTTTCGTATTAGGTTACACAAGCATAACATATCAAGGCATAAATTTCTTATTTCATAAGTTATCAAAATATATAATTAATTGAGTTTGCACATATCATTGTTTTAACTTTAACAAAGCCTTGAGAATCAAGCAACAACTTAGGTACACGAATCCCCAACCAACTGTCGCCAAACAAAATGGTACTTGCAGTACCGGTCAATCCCTCCTATTGTCGCCAAATGTCCACAACACTTCCCTCCTACTGTCGCCAAATAAGGACCTTAGTCCAGGACCGTAGTCCAACCCAAACACGAGCCCTATGGACTTTATGGCATACCAACTATACCTATGACTGACTCAAAACCAAGGCTTTTCAATTATATTATTTCTTATTTGAATCAAAGTCAAGCTTACCTGCTTATTTAGATAATATGATAACATTTTTCCTCACTTGATTTATCAAGCCCATATACAAACATAACCTCCAATATGAGCATAGCTCCAATATCATAATCAAAGAACATATCTTTATTCTTATCAAAAGTTAGCATAGCTTCAATTTCACATAATTACAACAAAGTTGTATCTTCTATAACAAGCACTTTCATAGTTCATATGATCACATAGTAAAACTTTGAACTTATAATATCAAAACATATATGTTCTTACAATCAAATGAGCAAAGCTTGATATTTCTCTTATTAGAAACGTATTCCATTCATACAAATTTCACAATTGTTTTTCATCAATTTCGATTTACAACATTACATAACAAAGGTTACTATCAAGTTTACACCAATAAGAATTATTTCCATTAAAAGCATGTCATCAAATTCAAACATAACACATCACATGGCCCTTACCAATTATGTACTTACCATGCTTCTTCTTCAAGCTCATTTAAAACATATTTCAAACTAAATACAAGCAAGATAAAATTTAAAAAAAATAACTTGC
This sequence comes from Hibiscus mutabilis, assembly GCA_019671005.1. NCBI lineage: Eukaryota > Viridiplantae > Streptophyta > Magnoliopsida > Malvales > Malvaceae > Hibiscus > Hibiscus mutabilis. The sequence goes on from CM033751.1 coordinate 22,702,685, forward strand.
CTGGGATAGTTTCAATCTATCCTGAGACTATAAACTACACTCACAGTTTGTTCCAAACAATTTTTGCTCCCGAATCACAATTCCTTTATTTGTTTATCTACCAAATGGTTTACTTTAATCTCCTTCTCCAAAAGCCTTTATTGGTCTAACAATTTACAAGAAGTATGACCGTAAATTATAATTATTTCCATTATCAAATTCATTTGCAAAACAATCTCACATGTACATACATAGACACAAGACAGTTCATAACAATCTCAAGTGCCAATTCAATCCCTAATTACATATATTCATAAGCATATGCGAAAATTATCTCATAACATTCGCGATTATACCAAAAATAGGGTAATTGACTCATGTACGTTTTTATACTTCAAAAGCAGCCCATTAACTGCTCCTAATTATTCAAAACAGTCCATTCGTCACATACATATTCAAAACTGTCCATTTACCTATTTTACATACTTATGTGCATCAAAACAAGTCCCCAACATGTTTATATACATTCAAAGCAATCTAAGTATATACTATTCGTACAATCAAGAGAATTTCTATTATAATTTACACACTAACATGATCACCCTAAACATATTTTCCATTACATAATCCAACTACAAGAAAGGCATCCTTCAACAATTCACCAAGATCCATAACAATAACTAAACAAACACAAATTAGCTTGAATGGGGAGGAAAAGAAAGATGATTACCATTTTCCTAAAGTTATTCGAATAAGAGTCAAAATTAGACTAGGTTCCATGGATTATAAGCTTTTTCTCCACTCTCTCACAACATGGGAGGTTCGGCTGCTTTGAAAGGTAGGAAGAAGATGATAACAATCTAATTTTCTTTTGTCATTCTTTTTCAAGCCGTGGCTTCCCCTTCCCTTCCACATGTCCACTCATTTTTTTCCTGAAGTGACACAAGTACTAATCCTCCAATGTTTATTTATTTATCATGCAAAACCTCACGTTAAACATGACTTCAATCAAGTGCTTTCCCTATTGACCATTCATTTCGTTCTTGTTTCTATTTAGTCCTGGAATGCTCATTTAATCCAATTGGTGATATTAGAACAATAATTGATTTGTGGCTAAAATGCTACATATTTCCAAGTCAAGATTGGGGCATTATAATTAGCTCCTCAATTCTTCCATTACTCTAATTTGGTCCTAATTCCTATTTATTACTCTTTCTTTGTCTAACACTAAAGAATCAAAACATGATAATTAGAATGCATTCCTAAATTAGCATCCTACTAAGCCACTCTTCGGGATATCACTATTCTCCAACAAGTCCCCAACAACTCAATCTATTTCAACAATTTTACCATTCAATATTAAGCAACTTAACATTTTGATCCATATCAAAATTTCATAAAAACATAGCAATTTGCCATGTATATACGATGTCCGAATACTTGTTACCATAGATATTTTTTTGATTGTGATAAGTGATGCTTAGTTAGAAACCTTAGATTATAAGTTTGAGTTATAAATAACAACACATAAGCTTAAAGATCATTAATTTATGATTCTCTGTTATCATGGTAAATTTTCAAACACTGATTGTGATGTCTTAAATGGATTAAAAGTATGCAAGTTTGTAGTTGAACCAAGATTAATGATGTACTTGAACGAAAAGAAAGTTGTTCATTTAGTAGAAGAATGTAATAAACCTTCGAATTCGAAATATCTAATTTGTCAAGGCATACTATGGAATAGTGATTGATATACTTTGCTCAGTGTATGTATTCTTGCTGGTACATGATTTGAGTTTGAGAATATATCTATTCAATATATATATTCATACAAAAAGTTTTAAATTGCTCTGTTTTTTGAAGACATGATCAGTTAATTGTACTTTTTTTGTTTAAGAACCCTTGTAATGTTGTTCCTAAACACTTCCTAATTCGGTTTATTCCTAAACCGGGTCAGGGGTGTTTTAGTTATGCTAAAAACTAGTGTTTGATGGTATTTTATATAATATGTTGATTAATTATTTATAAGATTCATAAGTTGTTTGATCATCGTGATGATGTATGTTGCAAAACCCATAAAATGTATACTTTTTTATCATGTGTTAGACCCCAAATAAAAGTGGCGTAGTTGGAATGAACAATTTAATGTTGGTTAAGCTATGTTAGGCAAGATGTTCGAATACTTGTTATCATGATTATATGTTTGGTTGTAATAAACCTTGTGATTTAAGTATTTAAAAGATAAGGGCATACTGCTAGCTAGTGGTTGAAGTACATTGTTTTAATTTATGTAATGTATATATGTGCAAGTGTGCATGATTCAAGGGTCGAGAGTGGATCATTTCAATAGCTAAAAAGTTTTAAATTTCCCCTAATTTCTAGTTGCATGCTTTGTTGAGAAAGTGCTAAGTTATCATATGTTTGTTCAATAACACTTCTTAAACCGGTCTTCTTCTAGACCGGGTAAGGGGTGTTACATTAAGTAAATTATGACTAAGATATGTTATGCTTAATGTCTTATATGCCACGAAACTCGTGACCCGATATACTATGTTTGGTGACTTGTGTTTCAAGTAACTTATGTATTGATTGGCTAAGTTAAAAAGAAATCAAGAAAGTTTATAAGCTAAATCAATGAACTGTTGTAAGGTCTTGCATAATAAGAAAATCTTTCTATTGAAAATTAAGTATCAAATTGGGTGAATAGGTATGCTAGTTTGAATATTCATATATAATAATGTATATGTTAGTATGAATACTCATGTATATTTAGATTCTTGTATTATTCGAACACCCTTCGTATATATGAAAATGCTATGCTTGTGTAGCTACACATGTTTATATATATATATATATATATATATATATATGCTTTGTGTGAATAAATATAGGTATATATGATAATTTAAAAGCATGTTGGATTGTTTTGTCTAGTTTAAAAGCATGTTGGATTGTTTTGTCTAATTTAAAAGCATGTTGGACTATTTTGTCTAATTTAAAAGCATGTTGGATTGTTTTGTCTAATTGAAAAGTATGTTCGACTGTCTTGTCTAGTTTAAAAGCATGTCGGACTATTTTTTCTAATTTAAAAGCATCTTGGACTATTTTGTCTAATTTAAAAGCATATTGGACTGTTTTGTCTATTTTAAAAGCATGTTGGACTATTTTGTCTAATTTAAAAGCATGTTGGACTATTTTGTCTAGTTTAAAAGCATGTTGGACTATTTTGTCTAATTTAAAAGCATGTTGGACTATTTTGTCTAATTTAAAAGCATGTTGGACTGTTTTGTTTAATTTAAAAGCATGTTGGACTGTTTTGTCTAATTTAAAAGCATGTTGGACTGTTTTGTCTAGTCTAAAAGCATGTTGGACTGTTTTATCAAATTTTAAGGCACGTTAGACTGTTTTGAAGTATATATGTTCATATACAAGTATAGTGGACTGTTTTGAATAGAAATGAACTCGTCTTGGACTATTTTGGATATATTCAAGCATATTGTGAATTTGTCTTGAACATATATATGTATGTATGTATGTACATGTATACAAGTGTATTAGACTGATTTGTATGGATACAAGAGCATGCTGGACTGTTCGATATGTATGTATATGTACACATGTATAATTGGATTGTTTGGTATATATATATGAATACATATTGGGCTGTTTGTACATGTATATGTATATGCGTGCATTGGGATTGTTTGTAAACGAAGTAAAGTGATCTATGCTTATGGTCTGATATATTATGTTGGATAACTTGCTTGATAAGTAGATAACGGTACATGCTTGTTCAAAGGCCTGGATAAATGATAAGCTTGTATTTAAATCTTTTTTTTCTTTGGGTGATGATACATACTTGGTTCGAATGTTTTTAATCTAAAAGAGTTGCCAAGTAACTGATGTTTATAATTTGATATGTTTGGTGCTCACTTTTTGCTAGATTTTTTCAAGTGATCATGTTTGCCACTTCCATGGATTCTATAAACTTAGAATTAATGTAGTGTTCAAACCCTATGAGCACGATAAGATGTATTTGATCAAACTTGTTACTTACATAGCCCCGACATATTCGAAGAAAGAATAGAGTTACATATAGAGCTTTTAAATCATGCTTGGATTATCTGAACTACCTCACTAAGCCATTGCTTATTCTATTATTTCGTTATATTTCAGGGTAAACACGCTTTCGAATACCTCTTGAGCCCGAATGTGATCACAAGGTTCCATAAGTATAGTTGAAATTCTATTTTAAATTGCTCTGTTTTTCGAAGACATGATCAGTTAATTGTACTTTTTTGTTTAAGAACCCTTGTAATGTTGTTCCTAATTCAGTTTGAAACACTTCCTAATTCGGTTTACTTCTAAGTTGGGTTAGGGGTGTTACATTTTGGTATCAAAACCCAGGTTTAGTCGATTCTCAGACTAAATCAAGGCTCGTTGCATCATCATAAGTTATTGTGCCACCTAGGAGTTAAATTTGATAAGTACTTGTGATCTACGTCTGATAAAAACTCTTTTTCATGCATTATTAGCCTTTAGAAATGTTTGAGATGCGTCAGGGTTGGGATATCGTATTCAAATCTTGTATATGTCTTGTTTGATTTTGAATGAACACATTCATCTATATGATATGCTCTCATTAAGACAACTTCAAAATCTAAAACAATGATATAAGAGCCCTATCTTCATGTGCTCACCTCAGGAAAATTCAAGGATAATTTTTTTTGTTAGGGGAGGAGAATTGTAACATCCCAAAATACGGCTTAGAAGTATGTTACCAATTCGAATGTGTTTTAATTTGATTTTTGTGTAATACCTTAAATTTTGGTCTAGAAGTGTGTTACTAGTTGGATTGTGATTTAATTAGATTAAAAATATATTTTTAATAGCATTAATAATTGAAAGAGTTAAAGGACTGATCGAGGAGTTTTAAAAGTATGATTACCAATTTAGAAGGGCTAAACCGAGAAACTTAATTAAACAAATGTTTGCATGTAATTTTCATAAGACTTTAGGGACATATACACTTGTCAAGATTTGAGGGCATGCTTGATGACACTCGGCCTAGGGGTAGAAAATGAAGAAAACATTCTTCATCTTCCCAATTTAGAACGAACATGAATGGAGAGGGGGAGAATTAAGGTTAAAGCCATAAAGCTTTGAACATTAAGTGTTGCTAGAGCCATATGGGAAAAAGGGGTAAGTAGCCTTGTTCTTCTTCTGGTTTAAAGCTTAAATTATGGATTAAATTGTGAATTTCTCATGGATTCAAGGTATTAGTGTTTGGTTAGAGAGGGAGTTAGATTATTGCTAAGAATTTTTCCTTGAACATTTGAGTGTTAAATGCATTAAGAATGAATTGTGTGTGGTTTGTAGTTGGTTGTTTAAATTTATGAAAGGTTAGATTATATATATTCTCATGAATTGTTAGAATCATTCGAGTGGGTTAAGCAATGAATTTCCATGATATGTAATCCTGGTAACATAATTCGAATTAGCCATGTTGTTGAATTTGAACTAGGAGTCTTGCTTGATGTTAATTCCATGAGAAGAGCTATTTTGTGTTGTTATATATATATATATATTAATGGACTGATTGGAACATGAATTTGAGTATATATGAAAACGGCTCAGAATTTCAGTTATATAAATCCTTGAGGACTGCTTTGATGTAAATGAAAATGTATATATGTATGCTGCCCTATTTTAAGTGAACAATGAATATGTATGTAAACCGAACTGTTTTGTAAACATATGTACGTATGCTACCCTGTTTTGAATATTTAAACAAGAGAAATACTTTAGAATACATGTAGGGGCTATTTTGCAAGTAGGGATGGTTTTTCATGAGTAAAAATGTGTAATAGGTTGTCTTGGTAATAAACATGTATATGAGTATAATAGGGTTTGTTTTGCATCAATGTAAATGATGATGGATTGATTTATGAATGGAAAGGTGGCTGCATGTAATTAGGGATTGTTTTGTATCAATATGATTTGGTGAGTGTTTTGTGAATGATTAAAAGTCATTGATTGCTTCTAATGCATAACTAAACTCTCTGTTATAATCAGACAAAGAAGGGATTGAACAAGTGAGGCCTAAAGTACACCAAGTTGTAGATAAGAAAAAGGGGGATCGTGATTCGGGAACAAAACTAGGTCGGAGCGACCTGTGAGTGTAGTTTATAGTCTTGGGATAGATTGAAACTATCCCGAGCATGTTATTCGTTTTAAATTTTATCTTACTTATATTTTTAATCTAAGCTATGCTTAATATGAGCTCAAAGGAGAAGTAAGGTAAGTACTTAATTGGTAAGGATCATGTGATGTGTTATGCTTGAATCTGATGATAAGCTTTTGATGAAAATAATTCTTACTTGTATAAGCTTGATAAAAACCTTTGCATGCCAACCTACCATTCAAAACTGATGGGAAATGAATTGAGAAATCCATATGAATCGAATACATGCCTAAAATGACGAACAATAAACTTTGCTCACTTGATTATAAGAACATAAGTGTTCAATGTTATAAGTTTTAAGCATTTGCTATGTGATCACATGAACCATAATTATGTTTGTCACGGTAAGATACAAACTTTGTTGCGATCATATGAACTTGAAACTAGGCTCATACTTGAGATAATAAGTCATGTTATTCGAATATTGTGATAAGGAGCTAAATTCATTTTTGATTTTGATTTGATAAGATATAAAAGAAAAGCCTTGGTTTTGGGTTAGTCTTAGATATAGTTGGCATGTCATAGAGTCCATAGACCTCGTGTTTGGGGTGGACTACGGTCTTGGACTACAGTCCTTAGGAGGTGACAATAGAAGGGATGTATTATGGTCACTTGGCGACAGTAGGAGGGATTGACTGGTACTTCCAGTACCTTTTGTTGGCGACAGTTGGTTGGGGATTCGTGTACCTAGGCTAAGTAAAGATTAAATAATGTAATTTGTGATCTAAATTAATGGATTAAGCTTGATATCTTATGTGTTAAGTAAATTATGACTATAATATGTTATGCTTAATGTGTTATATGCCAATAAACTCATGACCTGATATACTATGTTTAGTGACTTGTGTTTCCAGTAACTTATGTATTGATTGGCTAAGTTAAAAAGAAATCAAGAAAGTTTATAAGTTAAATCAATGAACTATTGTAAGGTCTTGCATAATAAGAAGATCTTTCTATTGAAAATTAAGTATCAAATTGGGTGAATAGGTATGCTGGTTCGAATATTCATATATAGTAATGTATATGTTAGTATGAATACTCATGTATATTTAGATTATTGTATTATTCGAACACCCTTCACATATATGAAAATGCTATGCTTGTGTAGCTACACATGTATATATATATATATGCTTTGTGTGAATAAATATACGTATATATGATAATTTAAAAGCATGTTGGACTGTTTTGTCTAGTTTAAAAGCATGTTGGATTGGTTTGTCTAATTTAAAAGCATGTTGGACTGTTTTGTCTAATTTAAAAGCATGTTGGACTGTTTTGTCTAGTTTAAAAGCATGCTAGACTGTCTTGTCTAGTTTAAAAGCATGTTGGACTGTTTTGTCTAATTTAAAAGCATGTTGGACTGTTTTGTTTAAGTGAAAAGCATGTTAGACTGTTTTGTCTAATTTAAAAGTTTGTTGGACTATTTTGTCTAGTTTAAAAGCATGTTGAACTATTTTGTCAACTTTTAAATAATGTTGGACTGTTTTGAAGTATATATGTTCATATACAAGTATAGTGGACTGTTTTGAATAGAAATAAACTTGTCTTGGATTGTTTTGGATATATTCAAGCATATTGTGAATTTGTCTTGAACATATATATGTATGTATGTACATGTATACAAGTGTATTAGACTGATTTGTATGGATACAAGAGCATGCTGGACTATTCGATATGTATGTATATGTACACATGTATAATTGGATTGTTTGGTATATATATATATATGAATTCATATGTGTGCATCAGGGTTGTTTTGTAAACGAAGTAAAGTAATCTATGCTTATGGTATGATATGTTATGTTGGATAAGTTGCTTCATATGTAGATAATGGTACATGCTTGTTCAAGGGCCTGGGATAAGTGATAAGCTTGTATTTAAATCTTGTTTTTCTTTGGGTGATGATACATACTTTGTTCGAATGTTTTTAATCTAAAAGAGCTGCCAAGTAACTCATGTTTATAATTTGATATGTTTGGTGCTCCCTTTTTGCTTGATTTTTTTCATGTGATCAGGTTTGTCACTTGCATGGATTCTATAAACTCAAAATTAATGTCGTGTTCGAACCCTATGAGCACGATAAGATGTATTTAACCAAACTTGCTACTTACCTAGCCCCGATAGATTCGTAGAAAGAATAGAGTTACATATAGAGCTCTTAAATCATGCTTGAATTATCTGAACCACCACACTAAGCCATTGCTTATTCTATTCTTTCGTTATATTTCAAGGTAAAAGCACTTTCAAATACCTCTTGAGCCCGGATGTGATCACAAGGTTCCATAAGTATAGTTGAAATTCTGTTTTTAGAACTCCTAGGTGGTGGCACATAGATGCTTGTATGCATATTGCATTTTGATTATCTTTTTGGCTATGTTTGTATATAAGTAAATTAAGTAATAACATGTTGTGTAATGGGCCTTTATAATAGTTTGTGGTTGATCATATATTTGATGAATAATTTGAATGTTGATAGATGGTTAGAAATTTGTGTTTTGATGATCAAAGATGTTATATTTAAGATTGATTTTTATAACAGGGTAAGATTCGTTTACTTGTGGGAATAAGTATATATAGGCCATTGAGGTTGTCTAGCTCGAATGTTTAGATCTACCTTATTGGTTGGATTGTTGTATATAGTCCTATATATGTTAAATTCTATGGTTGCTACATTGTGATAGCTATGACATGCCAGTTTAAGAGTCATAAGTGTCTCAATTATGATATTAATTTTTTGATCAAGTGTTTCAAATTGCTTTTAGAAATGAATAATTTTGGTTGCTATCAGAGTTCTTAATTTTATTAAATTCTTAAATAATAGTCAATGATACTTCCTATTTTGTAATTGCTCCTAAAATAAAATAAAAGGGGGACTAAGTTTCTTACCTTAGTTTAAAAGCTTAAGACCAAAAAAAATCTGGTAATAGTTAAGCATGATGTTATGTAGAATAGTGCTCACTTGAATATGAGTTATTGTTTCAAATAAGGTTTACAATTAAGTTAAAGTCAACTATTGTTTATCAATGGAATAACATAAAGTAAAAATTTACCATGAATTGTGTAATGAATGATTATAAATTCTTTGGTCTACTTGTGTTTCCATTTATATCATTGTTCTGACTGTTCATGATCCCTAAAAATGTGTCTATGAGTTGACAATTTGTATGCTTTCATTTGTTCTGATGTCCGATCTTTTGGCTTACAAGTATGTAAGCTAACTCTTGTGGGTTTGAAACACTTCCTAATTCGGTTTACTTCTAAGCCGGGTTAGGGGTGTTACATTGACACACTTATCTAAGCTTAGAAGTAAGTATCGGTTGAGTTTTTCTCAATTTCGAATTTTGCTATATGAAATCTTTTGCACATGTTATGGTTTTGATTACTCGCTGTATTATGCATGTTTAGAAATGATTTATGATGCAAATGATCATTGATGATTACTTATGGAAATAGCATATGATTTATGCAAGTATTTTGAGAATATGAAAATACATGGTTTAATGTATTTGAGGAAGATTGATGTAATGCATATGTAAAACAATGAAGTAATGTTGTTTATTGAATATATTGGCAAATGGTTGTGTTTAAAATGATATTGGATATAGTTGGCATGCCATAGGGATTAGAGTGCACTATAAAAAGTCGCCTCATGTTTGTCGAGGGGTGTTAAGAGTCTGTAGTCTCCAACATGAGAACCGCAGTGGTTGAGGTGGGTAAATGTTCTGTTTACTCCCGCTGGTGGATTATACATCCAAACAGTAGAGGTGGGCAAGTGTGTCGTTACTCCAGTTGAGGTATGTATGTGAAGTGGTTGTGGGAACCAATTGAGAAATTCGTGTATCCAATAAGTTTTGTGAAATGTAAGGTTGCTGGTTTTGAGTCACTTGAAAGGAAATATATGAGATAATGTATCATGCGAAATAAATTATATTTGTATAATGAGACTTATACATGGGTTACTATTTAAGCTTGTTATAAAGGTGTTGTGGTGTAAAGCTTAAACTGAGGTAGAGATTGAATCCATGATACATGTGTTGAAAATGATTTAAAAGTGCGTATTTGAGATGTTGAGAGAAGCATGAGATGTTTTGCCACGAGATATTTACATGTGATTTGAAAGAAATGGTTTTAAATGCATTGATGAGGGTTTTGTGATTTCCCTCACTAAGCTTATAGCTTACACCTTATTTTCCTCATCAATGTAGAGAAATGGCTTTCTCGGATGGCATGTGAGTAAGGGAGGATCCAAGGAACAATTTGATTCAAAGTATGGTTTTACATACGATAAGTAGTAATAAGAAGGCAATGTGACCAGGTTATTTGGGAGTTGTGTTTTGAGATACTCCGTGATGTAATAAGTTTGGTTGGATGTTTTGGTTTGGTATGATGCTTTATTTGTGGTTTTGAAAGGTTGGGAGACTTTAAGCATGCTTGGGTGGAAATCATTATCATAGGTGATTGCTTGAGTATGCTATGCTTAGTGTAGCTTCAATATATGTTGCTATGATTGATGATTGAATGTTTGTGATGCCATATAATGAGTAGAGGTTGGTTGGATAGCATTAGATTGAGTCAAAGTGTCATATGTTGGACCTAGAGGTCATTATAGGCCACCCTGTACCGGTACAAGCCCCTTAGGTTTCAGTACACGGGGACTCGTCCAGGCTCAAAGTGTTCAAAATAGCCTAGGCATACCGATATGCCAGGTTACTGTATCATTACACATAGTGTTGAAACAGTGCTCATTTTGGTACACGGGTTACTGTATTGATACGGTGTTTAGCTACTAGAATTTTGAATTTCAAGATACACAACTTGTACCGATATGCCTAGGGACCGTATCGGTATGCCTTTGTCTTTTTTGCCGTACTGAAACGCACATGACCCGTACCGGTACGCAGACTGTTATTTTAGTTATATGAGCATATATAGTTTGAAATCCTTGCATTTTGGTCCCTACTTCTTAAAAGTGCAATTAAATGAGTATGAATAATTATTTTGAGCTGTGATTTATTATGAAGGCATGTAATATGACTAATTGAGGATTGGTAACTTTAATTTTGTGAAAGCTCCTATAAATATCAAAAATTACATTCTAGTCCCTAGAATGCGGATACGAGCAATTGGATGTCGAAATGACGCCCGATTGAGTGGGGATTTTAACCACGTCTTGTATGCACACCGTAGGACCTAAAAATTTATCTAGAAAAGATAAAGAAAAAATGAATTGGTTCAGATGTAATTTCGTTGGGGTTTATTTTGGTAAACCCTAATGTAGCTTACTCGGTTCAGTCTTGCGACTATACCAGGTTAAAGGGTTGCATTTGGTGGTATCAAAGCCAGGTCATGATTGTTGGGAGGTGGGTTATGGTTGTTAGGATGGTTGATGTTGTTTGAATATGTTGTTTGACATGTACGGTGATTGAAATTGTGAAATTGTATTCGATGTGTGGTATGTTTGGGGTGTTTTAACTCGTGACACATTACCTTATTACTACTTGAGTTAAATGATTTTGTTTTTAAATAAGTGTGACTTGGATTCTTGCTACAAGCTGGCCTGATTGTTTTGTTCTATTGCATTATCATGTTTAGACTCATATTTTCACGTATGGGACCGAGAAGAGAGACTAGAGTTCATATGGGTAGTGTGGTGGATACACGTGATGATGAGTTGCCTCCTCCTCCACCGATTTCTCCTGCTAGAGCTAGAGTAGAGGGAGGTGCACCTCAGGCACCACAAGCACCTGTTCTTGGTGATATGTCACCGTTAGTCTAGGTGATGACGGGGGCTTTCCAGGCGGCCATGGTTGAAGTGCATATACCTACACAGGTGCCTGCAGCTGTTAACACCGGGTTACCTCAAGAGCATTTGCGTAGCTTGGGTGGATTTGAGTTTAGTGGTTTGGCTCCTGAAGCAGCAGACGTATGGTTTGCGAGTACGAAGAGGATCCTTGGTCAAATAGAGTGTACCAATGTACGTAAGCTGGGATGTATCATATCGTTGCTGCAGGGTGATGCTTATAGTTGGTGGACAACTATGATCACGGGTGTAAAACCTGCTAATGTTACATGGGAATTCTTCTATGAGGCTTTCAAGAAAAAGTATTTAGGAACTCAATACAAGGATGCGATAAAGAGGGAGTTTATAGCTTTGGAGCAAGGAAACATGTCTGTTTTTGAGTATGAGATCCAATTTGTTCAGTTGAGTAACTATGCTCCTGGGTTGGTTCCGAACGAGCGAGAGAGGTGTGATATATTTCGTTATGGGTTGATAAAGGAAGTGAAGAGATACATGTTGGCCATCGATTATACAGAGTTTGTTGTTCTGGTGTCACGGGCGAAGGACATAAAATAGAATTTGGGTTTATCTGTTCATTATAGGGGTTCTTTGTCTGGTAAGATGAGTGTGGAGTCTAATACTGACTGAGATCGTTATAAAAGACATAGAGATAGAAGGTACTGCCCGAATTAGAGATAGGGAGGATTTGGTGTTGGACGTGGATTTTAGGGTTAGAATGATCATACTCAAGTTCCCGAGTGTAGGAGATATGGCTGAAGGCATTCGAGAGAGTGCTGGAGTGCTATAAGCACTTGTTGGAGTTGTGGATCGAGGGATCATCTTCTTAGGGATTGCCCACAGTTAGCCAGAGAGGGTCAGGCTAATGCACTTGTTGCGGGAGCGCAAAGAGGTCATGGGTGTGGCCGTAGACATTTCCAGCACATGGATGACGGTCAGAGAGTGGTAGCGCATACCGTGGCAGTTCAGCCAGGCGATGGTAGACCGGTGAGATTTTTTGCTCACCGTGTGGGAAGGAATGATAATGATGTGATCGCAGGTACCTTTACCTTGCAATCTATACCTTTGTTATCTTTGATTAATTCCGGTTCTACGCATTCCTAAATTTTACACGAGCATGCATGTATATTGGATTTACCTGTTGAGTTGTTAGATGTTGGTATGCAGGTAACCAGTTCTTTTGGTGAGACGGTTGTGGTTAAGAAGTTGTATATGACATGTCCCTTGATGGTTCATGGGCATGTGCTTGAGGCTGATCTAATGGAGTTATCGTTTCATGGTTTCGACGTGATTCTAGGTATAGATTGGTTGCCTCAACACAAGGTTGTAGTGGAATTTGAGGCCAAAGGAGTTTTTTTGAAACTTATAGAGGATTACGAAGTTGTGGTTGTGGGCGAGAATATTAAGTCCATGTCAAATGTGGTTTCAGCACTGGAAGCGCGGAAGTTGTTGGAATGTGGGGGTCAAGCATACTTAGCCTATGTTATGAACCCAAATATGAAGGAAGTGCATGCCCAGGATATTCACATGGTTTGCAAATTTCCAGGAGTGTTTTCGGAAGAGTTGCTGGTTTACCACCAGATAGGGAGGTGTAGTTTTGCATAGGGACGTACGTGGATACGGCTCTGGTGTCAATTGTTCGATATCGTATGGCACCAAAGGAGTTGAAGACGTAGTTGTAGGAGTTGCTTGATCGGGGCTTCATTCATCCAAGTGTATCACCGTGGGGTGCACTGGTGTTGTTTGTGAAAAAGAAAGATGGCATGATGAGAATGTGCATAGATTATCGGCAACTGAACAAGTTGACGATTACGAACAAGTATCCTTTGCCAAGGATTGATGATTTGTTTGACCAGTTCCGGGGTGCTACAGTGTTTTCCAAGATTAATTTATGGTCAGGATATTATCTGTTGAAGGTGAAAGAAAAGGATGTGCCGAAGGCAGACTTTTGCACACGCTATGGGCATTACGAGTTTCTAGTGATGTCGTTTGGTTTCACAAATGCACTGACAACATTCATGGATATGATGAATAGGGTGTTCCATGAATTACTGGACCAATTCGTGGTAGTATTCATCGATAACATTCTTGTGTACTCTTGTAAGGAGGAAGATCATGATAGACATCTCCAAATTGTGTTGCAAGTTATGTTGGACAACAAGCTTTATGCCAAGTTAAGTAAATGTGAGTTGAGGTGTGATAGCCGATTGGATTGTCTTGGTAAAAGAGTGCATGGGCAACTCAGTTGTCGTGGCAACTTGCACAACGGGGTTGCCTTGGCAACTAATCGATGGTTGCCTGGGCAACTAGTTGGGCAACTACTTGGGCGTCTGGGCAGCAACCTTCAAGGTTCGGCAGAGCGTTCTTCAATGGTTTCTCCTTATCCCTAAGTCGAAACTCTAGCTACTTGTGCATGCCTTGATAATACATCCCTGCGTGAATCAAGGGTGAACGACAACCAATCTTGCGCTCCTCTTAGCCGTTGAAATCCTTAACTTATTCCTAAGCCGGATTAATCTTCACCATCATTGGATTGAATAAAGATCATATTCATTCGTTTCTTGAATCTAACTCTCCCGATATTAGATAAATGGATGAAATCACGAGATCCTCTCCCAATTCACTCGCAAACAAGAATAAGAACCAAGAATGAATAAACCTTGAAATAGAAAAGTGCAAACTCCTATTACCTAATCAAAAACCAATAGTTTCTCACAACCACAAAACACAATAACCATAGCCAAATAGATTTAGTTCATGGCTAGGTTCCAAAGAAACACAAGATAATTAATCCCTAGCATGAACCCAATCGAACAAGGAAGAAAATATGAAGCTTGTCGAAAATCCTTTGCCCTAGATGCTTGTCAAAATTTCCCCTTGCTTCCTCTCTTGGTTCTTGGCTCGGCGTCTCCTTCATGCATTGCCCTGGCAACTAGCTCGGCATATCCTTCTTGCATTACCCTGGCGACTAGCTCGGCATATCCTTCATGCATTGCCCTGGCAACTAGCTTGACATTGCTTTGGCAAGTGATCCTGCACATACACACACAAAGCACACCAAAGCAGCATCTTTTCCACAAAAACTACCAAGTTATGTAATCAAGCTCAACGATGGAAGGAAACATGGATTAATGCATGAATAGCTAATTATGCAACTAATATGAGCCTAAGTCTAACAATAATATGAGTAAAAAGGGTAAGAAAAATAGTACTTTTGAACACTTATCACACCCCCAAACTCGAGCTATTGCTTGTCCTCAAGCAATGCAAACTCATAATTACCTGCCAAGACTTCAATTTTCACAAACTTAGCTTTGAACTTGATTTCAATTCTCTGAACCGGGGCACAAAGTATGATTGGCTTTTTATTTTTCGGAAAACTTAGGAGTTACTCGGAATCAAACTATAATGCTTGTGAGTGTGTGCCGAGTTGTGTGCAAGTTGATTTTTTGGATTCTATGCAAGCAATAGGTTTTCAAATTACTTCATTGGGTTCTTTTTAACATGTTTTAACTAGAGCTAGTTTTGGGCACCTCTAGTGTTTTGTGTTTAGTTTTCTTAAGTTAATTTAATCGACTAGAGCCGGTTTCGGGCACCTCTAGATAAATTTTTTTAACACATCCTAGAGCCAGTTTCGGGCACCTCTAGTGATCAATTTTTTTAGCACATGCTAAAGCCAATTTCGAGCACCTCTAGCATTCATCCAATTTTTATTCTAATCCCCCAATTTGTTAATTATCAACCTAAGTTCACTAGAATTCCTTAAATCAATCAAACCACAACAGTGTTTTATCAAGTTTAGCATCATGGTAAAATTCTAAGTTTTTCCATGGTTATCCTAGAATAAAAATTCTATCAGTTAAGTGCATTGGCAAAGTCATCATCGGATATTTATCAAACCTTAAGCAATTCTTGTTCCAATTAAAGGCATGGCAAGCAATTTATGTATCCTAAATGTAATTCTTAAGATGAATGTAATTAAACATGGTAACTACTGAGTTGCCCAAGCACTCTTTTACCAAGACAATCCAATCGGCTATCACACCTTAACTCAAGATAACCTTGCCTATCTCTCTCTCATTCGATCTCATCTTTTCATTTACTTAATTGCTTTCTAGTTTAGTTATTAGTTAAAACCTCTATAATCCTTTACTTGTGTTTTTACTTTTTACAGTGCAAGAGACTAGATTCTTGAAGTAGCACCAATCCCTGTGGAGACGATATCTATTATACTATAACTTGCGACGTCTATACTTGCACATTTGTGTAGCACTTATTACGCGCAACAAGTTTTTGGCGCCGTTGCCAGGGATTGGCAATAGCGACTTTGTTTTTACTTTCTTGCACTTTCTTTTTATTTTTCTTGTTTAAAATTCAAAGGGCTAACAAAATTTGGTTTTGCATTGGTATATGACCAGGCTAGACCGACTTCACCGAAATATCCCTTTGATCCGTAAATCGAACAAACCTTACAAAGACTTAGACGAAGGATAAGAGAAGCAATGGCAAATCAAGACGGCAATATGAATCAAGATGTTCGAAAGGGGAGGAGGAGTGATTCTTGCACGAAATGAACTATTCGAGACTATCTTGAAGTAGATCTTGATGTACTTAACCCAGGAGTTGTCGCACCTGAAATTGAAGCCGACCACTTTGAGTTGAAACCGGTAATGTTTAATATGATCAACACAATAGGTCAATTTGGCGGCTCAAAGAATCAAGATGCACGGCAACATCTGAAATCTTTCCTCGAGATTTGCAACTCGTTCAAGATACACGGAGTCACCCCGATGTCTTACGATTAAGATTATTCCCTATTCACCGAGGGATAGGGCGAAAGCATGGTTGAATAGCATTCTGCGGATCCATAGCATCTTGGACCGATCTTTGTCGTGATTTCCTTGCTAGATTTAATCCTACAAATTTGACTGATAAGCCCGTAACGACATTACTTCTTTTCGGCAAAGAGATGATGAATCCATGTACGAGGCTTGGGAGCGATATAGAGAACTTCTACACAAATGCCCTTTACACGGATTCCCGGTGTGGACTCAAGTAACAATGTTTTACAACGCCATGAATACACCAACAAGGATGATGCTAGATGCCTCGGCAAACGGCATACTCCTAGATAAGTCGCCGGAAGAAGCAATGCAAATTTTAAACAGGTTGGCCAAGAATGATTATCAATTCCCATCTACTAGAAGAGGAGGAGCCACAATACATGAACTAGGATCATCAGATTCAATTTCGGCACAATTGGCCGCTTTAACCAAGATGGTCCAAAACATGCAAAAACCAAACAACACACATGAAGTCAAGGTAATGGATTATTTTTGTGAGTTATGTGGTGATAACCATAATTCTTCCGAATGTATGCGAGAATCCGAATCCGACTTCTATGTGGGGAATTACAATCGAACAATAATGTGATGTCCAATACATACAATCCAGCTTGGAAGAAGCACCGAATTTTTCATGGAGTAATCC
The DNA here is from genome assembly GCA_019671005.1 of Hibiscus mutabilis. Classification (NCBI taxonomy): domain Eukaryota; kingdom Viridiplantae; phylum Streptophyta; class Magnoliopsida; order Malvales; family Malvaceae; genus Hibiscus; species Hibiscus mutabilis. The sequence continues at coordinate 22,720,198 of CM033751.1, forward strand.
CAACAATGCTCTAAACCGTAACAATCGTAATGCACAAGCATCGGGATTCCAGCGAGAATATGCCACGGCAATGGATGCATAAAGAACAACCGACAACATCTAGTTCTTTGGAAAATTCTCTAAATGCTTTTATGATGAAAACTGAATCTTATATGGCTGAGAATAGTAATTTCATAAAAAGAACTGATGCTTTTATTAACAGGACCGAGATGAGATTGCAAAACCAAGAGGCGGCAATCAAATCATTGGAAAATCAAGTTGGACAGTTTGTTCAAAATCTGAATACTAGACCACAAGGAGGTTTACCTAGCGATACTGAAGTCGCAAGAGGAACTGGCCATGAGCAATGTAAGGCGATCATCACTAGAAGTGGCCAACAACTTAGAGAGGCTCAAACCCGCTCATCAAACAAAACTCCACAAAAAGATCAAGACGAACCTAGCGGCAAAGCCTCAGATGCCGAACCAGGAATTGCCGCGGCTACCGGCAATAAGCATGCCTCGACAACCGACGGTAAAGACGCCTCGGTAACTTGCGATAAGCATGCCTCGGCAACTTGCGATAAGCATGCCTCGACAACCCCAATTGATAATGCCTCGGCAACTCTAGATGTCCCGGCAATGCCGTCAATCAGGTTTCAAACCAATGAAAGGATCGAAGATATCCGGCTTCCACCACCATTCCCACAAAGGTTGAAGCGACAAAAGCAAGAATACCAATTCAAGAAATTTCTTGATATCCTAAAGCAAGTCCACATCAACTTGCCATTGGTGGAAGCAATTGAACAAATGCCAAACTATGCCAAGTTTTTTAAAGACATTGTGTCCAAAAGAACAAGGCTAGGAGAGTTTGAAACAGTTGCCGCGACGAAGGGATGCATGGCAATGTTGCACAATTGTATGCCACCCAAGTTGAAGGATCCCGGAAGTTTCACAATACCCTGTTCCATTGGAAATCACTATGTCAGGAAAGCATTATGCGACCTTGGGGCTAGCATAAACTTGATGCCTAAATCGGTTTTCCAGAAACTAGGAATCGGGAAGGCAAGACCTACAACAGTTATGCTGCAGCTAGCCGACAGATCTGATGTGCATCCAGAGGGAAAAATCGAGGACATACTGGTAAAAGTTGATAAATTTATTTTTCCCCCTGACTTTATTGTTTTGGATTGTGAAGCAGATGAGCATGCACCCATCATTATCGGGAGACCATTCCTAGCAACAGGGAGAACCTTGATTGATTTTGAAAAGGGAGATCTCACAATGAGGGTGAATGACCAGCAGGTCAAACTAAAGGTGTTCCAAACACTAAGGCATGCCGATGATCCAGAAGAATGCCAACTACTTCATGCCACGGCAGAGTTTAACTTCGATGAGGAATTTAGTTGCCTTGGCAACTATATTGCCGATCAAGAGGAACATGAGGAGTATGAAGAACCGGTCGATGAGGAACAACCAGAAGAGGCAAATTGGCTAGTCAATCGACCATGTATATACTTTGAACCACTAGACTACTCATGTAAGGAAGGTAAGCTCGAAAAACCCTCTATTGAACATCCACCAATTCTTGAGTTGAAACAATTGCCAGAGCAACTAAAATATGTATACTTAGGGACCGATAATACATTGCCTGTAATTATTTCTTCTAAGTTACAGCCTGAGCAGGAAAAGAAGCTGATCAAGATGTTGAAGCTACACAAAAAGGCAATAGGGTGGACAATTGCCGACTTAAAGGGAATTAGCCCGGTGGTGTGCATGCACAAGATCTTGTTGGAAGATGATCACAAACCTTCAATTGAGGCCCAGAGGAGACTGAATCATGCAATAAAAGGGGTTGTAATGAAAAAAGTCATCAAGTGGCTTGACGCCGGCATTATGTACCCTATCTCTGATAGTACGTGGGTAAGTCTGGTACAATGTGTACCGAAAAAGGGAGGTATAACAGTGTAAGCAATGAAAATAATGAACTTATCCCAACCAGGACTATGACTGGTTGGAGGGTTTGTATGGACTATCGAAAGCTAAACAAAGCTACTAGGAAAGATCACTTCCCATTACCCTTTATTGATCAAATGCTTGACCGTCTTGCAGGTAAACCCTTTTATTGTTTTCTTGATGGTTATTCAGGTTACAATCAGATTGCCATAGCACCAAAAGATCAAGAAAAGACAACCTTCACATGCCCATATGGTACTTATGCCTTCCGAAGGATGCCATTCAGATTGGGTAACGCCCCGACAACCTTCCAAAGATGCATGATGGCACTCTTTTCAGACATGATCGAAGACTTCCTTGAGATCTTCATGGATGATTTTTCAGTTTTTGGTAATGACTTCGACGGCTGTCTCGGCAATTTAGAGAGGGTGTTGGCAAGATGCGAAGAAACGGATTTAGTCCTCAATTGGGAGAAATGCCACTTTATGGTAGATGAAGGAATAGTGCTCGGCCACAAGATTTCATCCAAGGGAATTGAAGTAGACAAAGCCAAGGTGGACGTGATCGAGAGATTACCCCCACCAAATTCGGTTAAAGGAATTTGAAGTTTTCTCGGACATGCAGGTTTCTACAGGAGGTTTATTCATAATTCTTCTAAAATCACTAAACCCTTGTGTAATCTGCTTGAATAGGATAAAGTCTTCGATTTTGATGATTCTTGCACTCAAGCATTCGAAACCCTAAAGAAAAAGCTTGCCTCGGCACCCATTGTCGTTCCACCAGATTGGACGCTACCTTTTGAGCTCATGTGTGATGCAAGTGATTTCGCGGTAGGAGCAGTCCTAGGCCAACGCACAGGTAAGACCTTCCATGTGATATACTACGCTAGTAAAACTCTTAATAGTGCTCAAGTAAATTACACAACAACGGAGAAAGAGTTGCTAGCTGTAGTTTTCGTATTTGACAAGTTCTGATCCTATTTAATTGGTACAAAGGTAATTGTTCATACAGACCATTCGGCAATCAAATACTTATTTGCTAAAAAGGATGCTAAACCTCGTTTGATTCGTTGGATATTACTTTTACAAGAATTTGATATTGAGATTAAGGACAGGAAAGGAACAGAAAATCAAGTGGCCGATCACTTATCACGTTTGGAATGCAATAGGGAGGAGGACGCGGATCTAGAGATATGCGATGCATTCCCGGATGAACAAATTTTAGTTGCCTCGGCAACCCTAGACGCCTCGGCAACCATGGATGCACAAGCTTCATCTTTTCTTCCTTGTTCGATTGGGTTCATGCTAGGGATTGTTTATCTTGTGTTTCTTTGGAACCTAGCTATGAACTAAATCTACTTGGCTATGGTTATTGTGTTTTGTGGTTGTGAGAAACTATTGGTTTTTGTTTAGGTAATAAGAGTTTGCACTTTTCTATTTCAAGGTTTATTCATTCTTGGTTCTTATTCTTGTTTGCGAGTGAATTGGGAGAGGATCTCGTGATTTCATCCATTTATCTAATATTGGGAGAGTTAGATTCAAGAAACGAATGAATATGATCTTTATTCAATCCAATGATGGTGAAGATTAATCTGGCTTAGGAATAAGTTAAGGTTTTCAACGGCTAAGAGGAGGGCAAGATTGGTTTTCGTTCACCCTTGATTCACGCAGGGATGTATTATCAAGGCATGCACAAGTAGCTAGAGTTTCGACTTAGGGATAAGGAGAAACCATTGAAGAATGCTCTGCCGAACCTTGAAGGTTGCTGCCCAGACGTCCAAGTAGTTGCCCAGGCAACCATCGATTAGTTGCCAAGGCAACCCCGTTGTGCAAGTTGCCACGGCAACTGAGTTGCCCATGCACTCTTTTACCAAGACAATCCAATCGGCTATCACACCTCAACTCACGATAACCTGGCCTATCTCTCTCTCATTCGATCTCATCTTTTCATTTACTTAATTGCTTTCTAGTTTAGTTATTAGTTAAAACTTCTATAATCCTTTACTTGTGTTTTTACTTTTTACAGTGCAAGAGACTAGATTCTTGAAGTAGCACCAATCCCTGTGGAGACGATATCTTTTATACTATAACTTGCGACGTGTATACTTGCACATTTGCGTAGCACTTATTACGCGCAATAGTGAGTTTTAGATCAAACAGATGGTTTTTCTTGATCATGTTGTTTCGGCTGAGGGTGTTCGTGTGGATCCTCAAAAAGTTGAGGCCATTGTGAATTAGAAGCCACCGAAATCTGTATTAGAGATTCATATTTTTTGGGGTTGGTAGGATATTATCGACAGTTTGTGGATAGGTTTTCGAGGATCGCTGCCCCTTTGACAATGTTGTTGCAAAAAGATGTGGGTTTCAAGTGGACGGAAGTTAGGCAGCAAGCTTTTGATAAGCTGAATGAGGTGTTGACACACGCTCTAATCTTGATTCAACTGGAGTTTGGGAAGGAGTTTATTGTGTATAGTGATGTGTCCTATGTGGGTTTGGGATGCGTGTTGATACAGGAAGGAAGAGTTGTCACCTATTCATCTAGGCAGTTAAAGGTGCATAAGCGCAATTATCCTACGCACGACCTTGAGTTAGCTGCGGTGGTGATTGCCTTGAAGATTTGGCGACACTATCTCTATGGTGAGAAGTGTTTTGTTTACACTAATCACAAAGGCTTGAAATACCTGATGTCTGAGAAGGAGTTAAATCTTAGGTAGCGAAGGTGGTTGGACCTATTGAAGGATTATGATATGACCATTGAGTACCATCCAAGAAAAGTGAACGTGGCAACGAATGCATTGAGTAAAAAAGGCCGCAGTGGGGTTAAGGGCCATGTTTGCAAGGTTAAGTTTATTGCGTGATGGCGGGTTGCTAGCGGAGTTGCAAGTGAAACCTTTGATGCTACAGATGATAAAAGAGAAGCAGCCATATGATGAGATGTTGGTGCCTCACGTTAAGGATATCTTGGATGAGATTATGATGAATTTTGGTTTTAATGAGGATGGGGTTTTGTGCTTTAAGAGTCGAGTGGTGGTACTGATGGATGAAGAGTTGAGGCACACTATTTTGACTGAAGCGCATTTGATTCCTTTTGATATGCATCCGAGGAGTACAAATATGTATCAGGACTTGAAGAAAGAGTATTTTTGGGTTGGCCTAAAGAAGGATGTTGCAGATTTTGTGGCTTGTTGTATGGTTTGTCAATGTGTTAAGGCAGAGCATTAGTTTCCTTCGGGGTTGTTGCAACGGTTGAGGGTTCCCGAGTGGAAATGGGAGAGGATCACCATGGATTTTGTGTATGGGTTGCCTTTGACGCCGTCAAAGAAGAACTCTGTTTGAGTGATTGTGGATAGGTTTACGAAGTGTGCACATTTCTTGGCTGTGCATAACGTATACTCTGGATAGGTTGGCTGAGTTGTATGTTGCAGAGATCGTGAGGTTGCATGGGGTGCTGAAGTCCATTGTGTCTAATAGAGATCCGTGTTTCACCGTGAGGTTCTGGGAATGTTTATATAGGACCTTGGGTAAAGGGTTGAACTTCAGTACTTCGTATCATCCACAGACGGATGGTTAGTCGGAACGTGTTATCCAAGTGCTAGAGGATTTGTTACGGTGTTGTATTATAGATTTTGAAGGATCATGGGAAAAGCAGTTTCCATTGGTAGAGTTTACTTATAATAACAATTACCAAGCTAGTATCTAGATGGCTCCATATGAGGCTTTGTATGGTAGAAGGTGCCGCACACCTCTTTGTTGGCCGTAGGCAGGAGAGAAATATATTTTTTTGCAGGATATGTTGAAGGATACCAATGAGAAAGTGAACTCATTAGTGATCCGTTGAAAGCTGCTTCGGATCGGCAAAAGTCTTATGCTGACTTGAAATGAAGAGAAATTGAAATGTTGTTGGTGATCGTGTCTTTCTGAAGGTTTTGCCTTGGAAAAAGGTGATGAGATTTGGGCGGAAGGGCAAGTTGAGCCCTAGGTTCATTAGACCATATGAGGTGTTGGAGCACGTTGGGCCTGTTGCGTATAGTTTGAGGTTGCCGGCTGAGTTAGAGAAGATACATGATTTTATCCATGTGTCTATGTTACGGAGGTATAGATCGGATCCTTCGCATGTATTGCCTGTTGAGGAGATTGAGTTGAATCCATATTTGACATATGATGAGGAACTGGTGAGGATTCTGGATTTGAGTATTAAAGTTCTCCACAGAAATACCATAGAGTTGGTAAAGGTGTTGTGGCGGCACCGCGGTGTTGTAACCCCCTCGACCCGGCCTAGACGCCCGACCGAATCGAGTGAGCTACATTAGGTTTGCCGAAGCAAACTAGAGAAAGGTTACAAAAAGTCGGTCCATTTTTTTCCTTTTTATCTTATCTAGATGAAAATTATTAATCTTACATGTACATACTCGCAGCAGGTGAAATTTTGAAGGAAACAAATCACACAAGGGCAACCAATTGCAGCATATTCATTTTGAGGACTAAAATGTAAATACTTTAAATTATAGGATCAAAATTGAAATTAAGGTTACCAATCCTCAATTAGTCCATTTACATGCCCATATCTCAAATTTCAAGTCAAAATGATCAACCATGTGCATACAATTACTTTTGCAATACTTAGGGACTAAAACGCAAGAGACCAGAAATTGGATTCCATGACATTACCAGTAAAAACTGCCACCCGTACCGATACGACCATAGCAGTACCGATACGGAGCACCATGCGTACCGGTACACAATGTACCATATCGGTACGCCATGTCAGCTTGCAAAATATTAAAGTTGTATCGGTACGAGCCATTGGTGTTCTGGTACACGGGGTTTTCCCCAAAAAGCAACTTTCCAATAATGAGTTCCCGTACCAATACACCTTATCTTGTATCGGTATGCAAAGCTTAAATCGTTTATCCGTACCGGTACTCGAATACCCGTACCAATGCTGAAAGCCCTGGGTTGCCTAGTCGTACCGATACGATCTCCTACGTATCGGTACGCACAGGACTGTAATGTCATTTTCCTCTAGTTTTTCACTCAAATCTAGATGCATTTAGATCCTAGAAACTTGCATACATGAAAATAAACATTCAACAATACATATATCAACACTTGCACCAAGGTTTAACTACAAAACAAGCTTATGCTACCATACGGTTTGATCTATAGGCATACTCCCTAAAACACTTCACCAAACATACCAAAATGCTCAAGTAAACATTTACCGGCACAAGCATCATTCCAACATCACTTTAATACGATATTCAACATGTTAAGCTCATCAAAGCAAGCCATCCAATCAAAACCATCTAGATGCATACCTAGGCAACCACATAACATCAACCATAGGTAACGATGCACAACATGCTTAACAACATCAATCAAACTCTAAAATCACAGCATTACACATGCTCAAAATTAGGGGAAAACAGAATTAAATATCCCAAAATCAATGGAGAACACATTGCCTTATTAACCAGAAACATGAACCGTGTTCATACTCAAAATTGCTTTGCCTCTTGGATCACTATGACTTTGCCTTTGTTGCCCCAAGCCTTAATGCTCTGCATCATTAGGGAAAAGAGAGCGTAAGCACACTTGCTTAGTGAGGATGCTCTTAAAATAATGATGCATTAAAACCCTTGAAAACCAACACTTGCTTTGAAACCATGCTTATGTCCTAAGCAAGTTCCAATGATTCCAATTCAATACATGCATATCGACCATATGCAAAACGCTATATTTCACATGCTTAAATCCCCAAAGCATTTTATACAAAACCATGCTTGAATTCCAAAGCATTAAATACAAAACCATGCTTAAATTCCAAAGCATTAAAAATAGATTCAACATTAGAATTCTCATGTATCGGCAATTATATTGACCCTGAATAGTTGACCATTATCCTTGATTAGCTGACCGCTAATCTTTAGTTAACCGACCGTTAACTTTACACATCAGATACACGATCTCCCTTAATGATCGACCATCATCAAGACTACCCCCATGCCGACTGTATGAATTTACAACCTTGCCGACCGCAAGCATTACATCAACAAGGGGAACCGGCCGCTCAACCCAAGTGATAACAACATTGTCGGGGTAGCCGACTGCTATACCTCAAGGACGCCATGCTATGAATGCATTCACACATTGTGCTCTATGTGAGCCATATGCATATACTAATGATTCAAATATAACACATAATAGAAGCAAATATCGGGATGACACCGTGTCACCCGAGACAAATGCAACGAACTCACCTCTTATCCCGAAGTTACGGGATACCTGAATCCATAATTACCTCAAACTTCCAACTAACTCTTTTCTTCTACTCTTCCTTATCATGATATGTACCTCAAACAGAATAACAAGTCATCAAAACCAATTCAATTCATTTACCAATTGTCCAATTGCTCAAGTATGCATATATACATACAAATCAGTCCAATATACGTTCACATATATACCAAACAATTCATTTAGACTTATATATATACATGTACACCAAAATGATCCTCTATGTGATTATACACACTCAAAACAGTCCAATTTTAGTTCTTTGTTTCCATGAAACAAAACTACAAGTTTACCGTTTCATTCAACATCTTATTTCACTAATTTAGTCCTCATTTGAATTCTTAAACAGCCCTCCCATGTTTTTCTTTGACAAATAATCCATGACTCTTCAAAATGGCCCTTAAACAAGTTTAGAAAACAATCCATTTGCATTTCAAAACAGTCTTTCAAGCAAGCTTAGAAAACAATCCATTAATGTTCTTAAATATGCAAAATAGTCCATTACACATATATGCACTTATATATATATATACATAGAATAGTCCACAAGGCTTATATATATGTAAAACAGCTTCAATTACATAGGTACACAAATACAAGTAAAAAACAGTCCCTAACATATTTATATACATTCAAAACAGTCCATACACTTGCATACATACTTATGTACATCAAAACGGTCCACTATACATACATGTATATACAAAACAGTCCAGATTACATACGTATACATTTTAATACTCAAAATTGTCCACTAAACATACATGTATATACAAAACAGTCTAGATTACATACGTATACATATTTATGCTCAAAACAGCCCACTAAACATACATGTAGTCCACTAAACATACATGTATATACAAAACAGTCCATATTACATATGTATACATTTTTATACTCAAAACAACCCACTATACATACATGTATATACAAAAAAGTCTAGATTACATAGGTATACTTTTTTATACTCAAAACAGCCCACTAAACATACATGTATATACAAAACAGTCCAGATTACATAGGTATACATTTTTTATACTCAAAACAGTCCACTAAACATACATGTATATACAAAACAGTCCATATTACGTATGTATACATTTTTATACTCAAAACAGTCCACTAAAATACATGTATATACAAAACAGTCCAGATTACGTATGTATACATTTTTATACTCAAAATAGTTCATGTATATACAAAACAGTCCAGATTACATAGGTATACATTTTTATACTCAAAACAGTCCACTAAACATACATGTATAAACAAAACAGTCCAGATTACATATGCATACATTTCTATACTCAAAACAATCCACTAAACATACATGTATATACAAAGCAGCCTATATTACATACGTATACATATTTATGCTCATAAAAGTCCACTAAACATACATGTAGTCCACTTAACATACATGTATATACAAAACAGTCCATATTACATATGTATACATTTTTATACTGAAAACAACCCACTATACATACATGTATATACAAAACAGTCTAGATTACATAGGTATACATTTTTATACTCAAAACACCCCACTAAACATACATGTATATACAAAACATTCCAGATTACATAGGTATACATTTTTTATACTCAAAACAGTCCAATAAACATACATGTACATACAAAACAGTCCATATTACGTATGTATACATTTTTATACTCAAAACAGTCCACTAAAATACATGTATATACAAAACAGTCCAGATTACGTATGTATACATTTTTATACTCAAAACAGTCCATGTATATACAAAAAGTCCAGATTACATAGGAATACATTTTTATACTCAAAACAGTCCACTAAACATACATGTATATACAAACATTCCAGATTACATATGTATACATTTTTAAACTCAAAACAGTCCACTAAACATACATGTATAAACAAAACAGTCCAGATTACATATGTATACATTTCTATACTCAAAACAGTCCACTAAACATACATGTATATACAAAACAGTCCAGATTACATATATATATACTTTCATACGTGTTCATAACAGTGCACCAATATTTCTATCGATGCAAAACAGTTTTAACTTACATATATCCACATGTATACCCATAAAACAGTCCACCAAAATTTCTATAGAAACTAATAACACCTAAATCAAGACATTTCTCAAACAATTACTCAAATTCAAATGGATTAAGATGAAAAGGGAGAGAGTATATCTCCTTCTTCCTTAGCTATCCTAACAATGTTCAAAACTTGGATCAATTTGGCTTAAAACTCTCCTAACCAAATCATGATCTCCCTCTCTCTCTATGTTTGGGAGCTCTCGGGTTTTTTAGGAGAGGAAGGAGGTAGATGATGAACAAATTTGTTCATCTTTTCCCAAAATGCTGTGACCCCCCCCCCCCCTTTTCCTTTCACACTTTGCCTTCATCATTCACATACAAGTGTACAAGCCCTCCTAGTTTATTTTATTTAGCATGCAAAATCCTAATTTAACATAATATTCGTTTTAGTCTTTTTTTTATAATTGACTAGGTAATTTTCTTCACTTCCTATTTAGTCCTCTCTTTAATATTAATTCTTCACAACATGATCCTTAAACCTTCAATTTTACTTTATTCCTTAACAATTCATTTCGATTTACTATCTAATTTAATTTAACAATTCTAAATGCTGCATAAGGTCTCAAGGGAATGTCTTAAATTGTTCGAAAGTATTTCTGATAAATACTAACCCAATTTTAGGGGTATTACAATTCTCCATCCCTTAAAGAAATTCGTGCTCGAATTTCTCTTGAACTAAGAAGCTGAGTTAATTGTTCTTATACAAAAATTTTACTAACACAAAGAAGAAACAGATCGTGTTAATTGCAAGTCACATATACTGAATAGAATTTTAAACTCCTAGGTGGCATATGCAGAATGCAGACATAGAATAAGCTTCGGTTTAGTCCAGAACCGACTAAAACCTACCTCTAATACCAATTTGTAACACCCCTGAACCGATTTAGGAGATAAACCAAGTTAAGGAGCATTATTATCAAGTAAAAAAATCAACTAATAAACAAGGTTGGACTTACATTAAAGTCAAGAAAGGGTTTAAGGCCAAACATTCGATTTCAAGCACAAGACTAGTATGTTTTCAAGAAATAACTTGGGTTTAGCTATTAAAATCTTATTATCTCATTAATAAGGTAAGTCTAAGTTAGACTAATTTCAATTTTTTCGAAAGTGAGTAAGTATGTAACTTAAACATCAATAAATTCATTAGACCAAGTTAACTTACTAACCATTGATCGAAAACATCATCTATAGTGTTTCATTTCAATGTTATCACATTTCACGATACTTTTTAATCAATATAAGAAAAATTCAATTACTTCCATTACACTAAATTACTATACTTAGTGTGTAACACCCCCTACCCGGGTTGGCAAAAAACCAGTTCAGGAGCATTACCAAGGAACAATACAAACAAGAATAGGCTAACTCATCCCTATTAGATATGTTACTTAACTAGCAAGTTACCAAACATTTAAAACTTACCATGTAAGCAATCAAACCATTCATTTCTTAACCCATAAACAATCTTATTTACATACATTATAGGCTACCAAAAATTTCAATTAACATTATCATACAATCATCATTCAAAACATAATAAGTTTCCAAACAATTGATCAATCAAGGTTAATATCATCTTACAACTATCATTCGAATATCCTAAGAGCAATCATGTTTCCATTTCATTTCATTGTTCATTAACTTGATTACATTAACATTTCATGCATAACTTACTAATCATGATCCATTGCACATACCTTTATTCCAAGAAAGCATATGCCAACTTACCATTCAGCATTTACCATTCAACTTATAAAATACATATTCAACATGTTATGCTTATACAAGTGACTATATCATCTCACAATGCATTCGAATAGTACAAGGCTAGATGATCACTTTGAAAATTCATTATTTACATAACCATATGCGCACCAATTACTTACAATACATGAAATTCTAGTTCATTACTTAATTTACATCAACTACCAAGTTCATAATATGATAGGCCCATTTAAGACATATATACATATACAAGTTCAAGTGTTCAAAATGCATGCACTAGATATTATATACCACTAAGTGCCACCATACTTTAGCTATGCTTGTGTCTTGCTTCAAGCTCAAGAAAGTCAAACTTCAGGATCAAGCAACGATCGAATCCTTAATCTGTGGTTGGGAAGAATGAAATCAAGAGTGATAAGTACAAGATTGTACTTAGTGAGGTAGCAACTAGTTCTAACCATTTTATTAGCATGTATCAATTAACTAAGTTGCTTGGTCCAAGTTGAAAGCAATTCAATTCAAGCTTTGCACAATCTTTATTTCAAGCCAATTAACATACTCAAGCAATATACACATTTCCATTCAAGTCAAGTACATATTAGTTCAAGTTTACATGTTTGTCTTTTCAAGAATACATATCAAGTAATCCAAGTAGCAAGTTATTCAATACAAGGTTCAAGCATAAGCAATTATCATTTCAAGAGTTCCAAGTCAAGAATCAAGCATTACATGTCAAGAAATTCGAGTAATCCAAGCTTGCATATCAAGTAATTCAAGTATCAAGTAGTTCAAGAATCAAGAAATTCATGTATCAAGTAATTCAAGAATCAAGTAATCTAAAGTATCATGTAATTTGAGTATCATGTAATTCAAGTATCATGTAAGTTTTATTCTTTAATTATTTCTCATTTGCTTTCTTTAGTTTATGCCCTTGGTATTTAGTTGTCCAGGTAATCGAGTCTCCAACCAACTGTCGTCACAAGATGTGCCGTAGCACTGGTCAACCCTCCTAATGTCGCCAAATACCTCACATACGTACCCTCCGTTTGTCGCCAATTAGGGGCCTTAGCCCTGGACCGTAGTCCACCCTTACACAATGAGCTCTAGACTCTAAGGCATGCCTTTCTACCTATGACCACTAACAACCAAGTCTTTGTTCAATTATGAATCACTTATTCAAGTATTACATGTTTATGTCAAGCAGTAACTTATTCAAGGATCAATTCAAGTGATACATTGCAAGATCATGTTCATATACACAGCCCTTAGGCCAATTGAGCCTTAGCTCTATAGTTTGCAATTTAATCTTGTCATTCAAGCAAGCAATTAACATATGCCATTTCTTAGGCATCAAGCAAGATCTTAAGTTCATGATTTATATCATGTTAACAAGTAATTAGATCATAAAATTAAATTTAAGCACTCATTCGAAATGATCACAATCAAGGCATCAAGAATCAAGCAATTCTAATTGTACAACATTTCAAGGATGTAAACAAGTTTCATATGTTATCTTATTTCATACTTCCCTTAATACTTATATTCAAGTTAAATTAGGTTCATTATCATGGAATATTCATAGCAAGAAAGTAGTCATGCAAATTTGGTTAGGACCTAAGTCTCAACCCTATATTAAACTACACTCACAATACTCCAAGCTTAGCTAGTCTTGATCCAAATTCCTTTGTGTTTGCCACTAGCTTGGCCACTCCTTTCTTCTTTCACAAGTTTTAATCCTTGCTCTATCAATTCATACAATTAAATCAATATCAATACAAAGTTCATTTATTCAAAACAAGGCAACAATACATAATTCATTCACTTAAAAACATCAAGGGTGTTGCAGCTACTGCCTGGCAGCTTTTGCACTGTTTACTAAAACATGCATAACTTTCATTCCGTACGTCAGAATTTCAATTGGTTTACACCGTTGGAAATCTAACTTAATTTTCTTTCTATCCATATAGGCCTTGAATTTTAATTATTTTCCAATTAATACATTTTTTAGTTTAAAGACAGGGAAATTTACAACACTAGACAGCCAGCACTGTCCTTGGTGTTTCATTTCTACAATTCATTCTAAAATCCGGAATTCAGTTCCGTTTTCTCCTAATGAGTTTAGACATGTTAAGTCACTGTCCATTAAATTTTCATCCTTAAATTCCAGTTACACAATTTATGGTAATTTTTCAAAGTTACTGCCCAGAACAGAGTTTTATGGGCAGATTTCACTAGTTTGAGTTTCTAGCTTCTTTAATCACTTAGATGACATTTCAAACATGTTAATTCAACTTATATACATATTCATACAAGTCTAGGTCTGTTTTATTCTCCTACCAATGTGATCAAAACAGGGCATTATGTCCAACCAAGCAAGTTTACACATTTCAGCTAGCAATGTGATCAAAACAATTTCATTCTATGTGACATTCAAATCATACCAATTTAGTACCTAAATTTCCAGCAATCATAGCAATTTCCAGAAAATTTTCCAGCATGGACATTCAAGTTTCCAGCAACATACATATTTCTTTCTTAGCAATTTGATCACAACATTCAAAGTTTCAAAGAATCTTAGAACTATCATCACTAGGACATGCATATCTTCCATCCTAATCAAATTAGGCAGCAACCACATCAAAATTCAAGATGTAAACATGAAATTCAAGAGAAGAATCAAGTATTTACCTTCCTACCAAGAAGCTATGCACACAATGTCCATAATTTTGAGCTAAACTAATCCCAAAATTGAGCTCTCTCTCACTAATCTCTCTCAATTTCGGCTATGGCAGCAAGAATGAAGAAGAAGATGATTAAAATTGGTTCTCTCTTCCTTTCCTCACAATGGCCGGTTCATTACACCCTATTTGCCACATGTGTAATAACCTTGACATGTAATACCCCAAAAGATAGCTTAGGAATACGTTACCAAAGTGATAGTAGCTCAAATTGTATTAAAGATACCTTTAAAATTTGGTTATTAAATAAGACAAAAGATCTATTAATAATCTTGCTTAAGATGTAAGCTATAAAAGAAGGGACCAATCGAAAGAAAAAGGATGAGATAATAACTAATGTTTAAGGGACTAAAATGACGAAAGAAATAAATAGGAGAATTGCATGGTAAGGAAAAAGTTAACTAATGATCATTACACATGTCAAGCCAAAAGTTGGGACATGTTGAAGGGAGGGGTCTCAGTTTAGGAGATGATAATAATGAAAATAGAGAAAACACTAGCTTTATCATCATCTTCTCATGGCCGAAGCTTGCATGAGAGAGAGAAACTAGGAAAAGCTTGCAAGGGTGAGAGTGGAGTTTTAATTAAATCATTCCTTTGAGTCATTCTTTAAATAGCTTGATGAAGAAGATCGAGAATCATTCGAAGGTGTAAGGGCTAAGATAGATCAAACCGTAAATAAGCAAAAGAGATCGTGATTCGAGAACAAAGCTAGCATGGAATAGCAGTGAGTGAGCTTAAAGTCTCGGGACGGGTTTATAACCCTCTTGAAGGCCCCTCATCGATTTATTTTATTACATTTAAATTATGAGCCAGCTATGATTTAATCTAGCTTGTACTTGAGGTAAGTATCTTAAATATGAGGTATTTGTGGTATATATTAATGAGTTAAATACTTGATCACATGGGAAGTTATATATATGTTGTTACATATGATTCATATGATTGATCTTAGGTCTTGTTTAATTGACTAAAAAACTATGCGTGGTTGACATGCCTTGATAAGTAAGATACATTCGAAAATATTATTTGATTGATAGAGGTTAATATGTTATAAATTAAGTTTTGATCATTTGATTATAAGACTGTAAAACAATGTTCCAATCAGATTCTGATATGGTGTAATTACTTAAGAACTTTGTTACGTATTGATATGTTTATGGACCTATGCTTATAACTAAGCCTATGTGTGATTGATAAGTAATCTGACTATGTTACCATATGACTAAGAAGAAGGGGTTATATAAGTTAAGAACTTTGTTTACGAGTTATATATATATATGTACTCAAAATAAATAAAAAACTATGATCATTGATGTTTCGGTTATAATTAGATATGTTTGAAAGACTCATTATGTTCGAATGACACCCATATATGTTTGAACTTGTGAATACTATGAAGTAAGCCTTGATGGCAAGAACATAGAGCCATGCTCATATTTGATAAGAATGTGATAAGTTCATAATGGTATGAATAAGGAGCTAAGCTCGATTTTGATTCTGATAAAATAAGATTAAGTGATAAGCCTTGGTTTCGAGTCAGTCATAGGTATAGTTGGCATGCCATAGAGTCCATAGAGCTCTTGTTTAGGGTGGACTACGGCCCTCGACTACAATCCTTATTTGGCGACAGTAGGAGGGAAGTGTTGTAATCACTTGGCTACAGTAGGAGGGATTGACCGGTACTGCGAGTACCATTTTATGGGCGATAGTTGGTTGGGGATTCGTGTACCTAAGTTGAAATCTGAATCTCAAGGCTATGTTAAATACAAGTAATGAAGTTTGTAAACCAAGTTAAAGAATTATTAAATATTATTGGTAACTAATATTCCATGTTTATGTTATGATATGTTCGATATCTTTCATGATAAGAAATAAATGGTTATGAAATGATATGAATGTACCTTTTGTGACAAGTAACTTGTTTATGTGTAGTACATTATATGGTAAATAGTTCATATTTAAGAAGTGGTATATCAAAAATTAACTATGATAAGTGAATGTCAGTTCAAAATATGCCATGATTGATAATTTATATGTTAGGTAGCACCTATTCATTTGTATGCCAATTGCTATGTCCAAATAGATCAAGGACTATTTTTGGATAGTCTAATTATGTTATGGATTAATCTGATTGTCTATTCACACACACATATATGATCCGTGGATTCTATGCTAATTAACTTAAGTGTTGATATGCTATGTTAGATAACTTGTATGACAAGTATCACTTATTATGAAATGTCATGGCTTATATGATAGGTACCATCCATCTTTGATACATTAAATTAGATAACTTGTGTGAGTTAAGAAAATATAATTTAAATATGCTTTTATGTGATGACTTGAATACCAAGTAATTCATGAACATAATATGTTATCCTTCGATGCCTTATATGATAAGAATTTATGAGCAAATAACTATGATTGATAAACTAAATGACAAGAAATTACGTGTTAAAAGGGATATGTTAAAAAGAAATTTTGAGGACTTATAAGATAAACCCTGATTTAATTTAATAACTTGTATGTTCTGAAAGATGTATGTAATTGATTCACGTATAGGCTCGATAGTTAAATAAGAAGATCTGAATATGTATGCATTTTCATAGGTCAATTGTTATGATACATTTATATCAAACAGACTTCTTGATATTCTATGTGTATATGAGATTGACATATTTATTCTAAAATCTGCTAACTACTTAATTAAACTTAGAATTATTCTTGACTTAAAATATCATGAACTAGAAATAATGAAGTTTACGTTAAATTAATAAATCATTTGATGATTTACATAATAAGTAACAATGCTCTTATAGAACCTACTTGTTTTGTTTTAAGAAAAATTAGATTATGTTTGAGAGTGATAATTATAAATTCTGGCTCCAAAGGCCATAAGAAGTCTAGGGTGATTAAACATAGCTTAAACCTAGTAATTAGTAAGATTTCTTGTATTGTGAAGATTGAATAAGTGTGGTTTCGATCATTGAAATTAAGCTAAGTGCTATGTATTGGTCTTATTATGAAATAAGTGTACTAAGGCTTCGTTAAATCTGAGATAGGGTTGTAAATGGGAATACTTGATCATAAGATTTGAGAGATTGAGATAAAGTACCTAATGAATTGATCTTGTAAAGAAATCACTTAATAACATGTACGATAATTAGTGCATTGCCATATTTCACTTGTGTATTCTTTGAGCTAAGAAAATCAGATTATTCAAATGCTTAGTGTGCTCTGGCTGATGTCATGCCTTATTAATCTACATGACAAATAATGTTTGTCTTCATGAAAGTTGTAATTGTTTATAATGTATGAAATTATGATAGTAAGTATTAATCCAAACATCTGTTTGATTAAGTGAGAACCTCATATAACCAATGTTGGGTTTAACGTAAGGAATATATGTAGAATTTTGGTGATAGATAAAAATGTATGTAAGTTTCCTAAAGTTACCTCACTAAGCAATCGCTTACCCATTTTTCTTTATAACATTTACCTTACCTTCATTTTCTGAAGAGTTTGGACGAGATCACAAGAACCAGGACGTATGTTTGTAATTCCTTAGTATACTCCTAGTTGGTGGCACATAGTGGTTATGCATGCATTGATATATTAAATTTCTTTTATGGCTTATCATGTATATAAGCCTATTGAGTTTTCAAGTTTGTAATGGGTCCTTATTATTATTCCTTGGTGATTGCATGCTGCGTGTGATTTAATAGTTGACATGGTTTAATAGTTGCTTAATAGCTGAGATATGCTAGTAATATATTTGAATGATTATCTATCTTAGAAATCACATGAATTAAGATATTTTAATGGTTTAGGAATATGAGTAACTTGATAAGACACCTTATAATTTGAATAAGATTAAGATTTATGAACAAATAATTGTTATGCTAAAATAAAAACCTAGTGATTTTTGTGTATGGAATATGATATATTGATTAGTAGTTTGTAAGAATCTTAAGCTGTTTAATCCTCTTGATGACATACGTGTTACAATTGAAATATGTAAATTATTAAGTTAGGCCCCAAATAAATGTAGAATAGATATATGGGTCTAGTTCAATGGTTATAATAACTGAATGTATAAATGTCAATGATTTATGTTTGATCATGCTATGCCAAAGCTATATGTATCTATCTAGGTTTGGTTTTTTACATCGATTTATTTTGCTCTTTGTAAATAATCTATAAACTCTGGATGTTTACTTGTTGATCAGGTTATGATATGCATATGATGTTCAAACGATTACCATGATTATATATATTTGGTAATAATAAACATTTTGTCTAAAATGCTTAAATTATAAGAGCAAGCTATGAAACGGTGATTGAAGCATCTTTACTTGATAGGTGTTTTATGTTGATTGTAGGTGATATAATTTAAGACCTATCCAACTTATAAAAAGTTTTAAATTACCCTGAATTCTGTTTGTATACGCATTTGTGAAGCGCTTAGTCTTCATAACTTTGTTTCTATGTTATATGTTTGATTAAAAGTATGTTCCTAAACACTTCCTAATTCAGTTTATTCCTAAGCCGGGTTAGGGGGTGTTTCATGACACATGTATTCCACTATCTCTAAATGGTCTAATTACACATGCAAGTTTGTTGTTTTATTCTTGTTTCATTTTGGTCATTTTAATTTGGTTCTCTAACTTGTTGGCTATAACATTTTAGTCCTTTAATTATGTTTGCTAATGTTCTTTCTCAATTAATTTCCAATTCTTTCAATTTGACTAACACCTAATTCAATTAGTTAATCACTTAGTTTGTGGTAACTTTCCTAGGCCCGGTTTAGGGTGTTACATAGTGGTTCTCAAATTAAACATGGTAATGATTTTCTATGAACATAACATACAGTGACCACTTCAACACCAAGCAAGAATTTAAGCACACTCATGGGTTTTTTTTTCAATCGACTTGTTTAGTCATAAAATCTTTCAAATGAGATCGTTAAATTATAAGTCCTTGTTTGAATAGGTCCTATTACATGCCTCTAATTAGCTTCTAAACAATATCACTTTAAACTTGTTAATATATATTCCTTAAATTCAAATTAGCAAAATCAAAGCATGCATACCTATCGAACTCTTAAAATCATATAAGAAATTTGTTAAATATGATCTATAAGTCAAGTCATTCATGCAAACATATATTACCAATACTATATTCTTTTAGATTCCGAATACTAAAATCAAGGTCGCGTGCTAAAACACATTTCTTCGATCGTTTCTATCCATATAATAATCACATGACATATAATCATATACACATCCTTTATCAACTTACTAAATTAATAAATCAACAAGCCATGATCACATAAACATACAAGCAACTACTAAATATTAAAGATCACATTTTTCACTTAGTAAAAGGTACTTATAAGTCTTTCATACCGATATAGCAAAAGACATCCTATGTGCATAATAATCACTTATTTACATCATTCTTAAATTAAACATAAACTATATAGAAATTAGCCTTACAATTAACAATCATATCACATTCATAATCAAATGTTTTACAACCAAAAGGATTATCTTAATGAACATTTGTTATTCAAATGCTAATGAACTTATACGGGTACCATATGTTACCATTCTAGGAGTTTCATAAAGAAAGCATAAATGATACGTAGATATCTTATAAAGTGATTTGCAACCTCTGATCACGATCGAAACACAGAGCTCCACAAATCCTGAAAATGCATGACAATCCATGTATTAGGCTTATATAGCCTAAGTGAGGTAGTTACCTTAAAAATAACAAAACATTATGCCAAAGACATTGAGTGGAAATCCAAAGAACGCAAACATAAATTAACAATAGGTACTTATTATTTAATTTAACTTAAACAAGGCGTTATTTATTGAAAGCCTAACCAGAGTTTCTATTCTTTTATGCTTAATTGACTTTTTCAAAGCTTATAAATGAGTTCTTTCGAATTTCTTATCGAGCTTGTCATAGTTCATAACTTGTCTTTTTAGCGGCTTATCAAGACTTCTCAAAGTTCTTATCAAAGCTTATCAAAGATCAATAGAGCTTATCTGAATTCATAACATTACTTATTAGAGTTTCATTTCAAAGCTTGACATCTGAGTTCAAATTTTTTAGATTATTTGCCTTGGATCACACTTGGACATGGGTAGCATTGGTCCGTGTTTGAACATATTGGTCTGAGTTACACATAGCCGAAAGCACATAGCAATGGCTAGTGTCAAATCATAACAAACCTAACTTCTCATCTATCCAACCAATTGTCGCCAATCTCCTTATCATCTCCCCCATTACCTCCTACTGTCGCCAATATATTACATATATATAGGGACGTCACTCTTGAGCCGTAGCTCATGGACCGTAGTCCCAAATTATACCTTTGCACCATGCCAAAGTGTCCAAGGACTTCCATTGTACAGGCAACTTAATGTTTTTAGCTTTGAGAATTAGGAGAGTATCTTATAAGTAACTTACTTATTTCTTTTCTTATGATCTTATAACAAGAGATGAGGTTTTAGCTTCTTAATGCTTAGAATTTATGAACTTATAACATTGAGATTTAATTCCTTTATTAGAATCTTATGACATTATAGATCAGAAGTTAGCTTCAAGATTTATAACAAAGTATACATAATCTTCCATTACAAAACATAGCATAGCAAGGCACAAGATGCATATGTAATGCAACATAACCAAAAGACTTATCAAATATGCCATGCTATGAATGCATTCACACATTGTTCTCTATGTGAGCCATATGCATATGCTGATGATTTAAATATAACACATAATAGAAACAAAGATCGGGATGACACCGTGTCACCCGAGACAAATGCAACTACACTCACCTCTTATCCCGAAGTTCCAAGATACCTGAATCCATTATTACCTCTAGCTTCCAGCAAACTCTTTTCTTCTACTCTTCCTTATCATGATATGTACCTCAAACAGAATAACAAGTTATCAAAGCCAATTCAATTCATTTACCAATTGTCCAATTGCACACATATACATATATACATACAAATCAGTCCAATATACGTTCACATATATACGAAACAATTCATTTATACTTATATATATATATAAGTACATGTACACCAAAACGATCCTCTATGTGATTATACACACTCAAAATAGTCCAATTTCAGTTCTCTGTTTCCATGAAACAGTACTACAAGTATACCATTTCATTTCACATCTTATTTCACTAATTTAGTCGTCGTTTGAATTCTTAAATAGCCCTTGATTTTACAAAACAGCCCTCCCATGTTTTTCTTTGATAAACAATCCCTGACTCATCAAAAGGCCCTTAAACAAGTTTAGAAAACATTCCATTTGCATTTCAAAACAGTCCTTCAAGCAAGCTTAGAAAACAATCCATTAATGTTCTTAAATATGCAAAACAGTCCATTACACATATATGCACTTTTATGTATATATATATACACACACACGTAGAACAGTCCACAAGGCTTATATATATGTATAAAATAGCTTCAATTACAGAGGTACACAAATACATGTACAAAACAGACGCTAACATATTTATATACATTTAAAATAGTCCATACACTTGCATACATACTTATGTACACCAAAACAGTCCACTATACATACATGTATATTCAAAACAGTCCATATTACATACGTATACATTTTTATACTCAAAACAGTCCACTAAACATACATGTATATACAAAACAGTCCAGATTACATACGTATACATTTTTATACTCAAAACAGTCCACTAAACATACATGTATATACAAAACAGTCCAGATTACATAAGTATACATTTTTATACTCAAAACAGTCCACTATACAAACATGTATATACAAAACAGTCCAGATTACATATGTATACATTTTTATACTCAAAACAGTCCACTAAACATACATGTATATACAAAACATTCAAAATTACATATGTATACATTTTTATACTCAAAACAGCCCACTAAACATACATGTATATACAAAACAGTCCAGATTACATATGTACACATTTTTATACTCAAAACAGTCCACTAAACATACATGTATATACAAAACAGTCCAGATTACATATATACTTTCATACATGTTCATAACAGTCCACCAATATTTCTATCGATGCAAAACAGTCCTTAACTTTCATATATCAACATGTATATCCACAAAACAGTCCACCAAGATTTCTACAGAAACTAATAACACCTAAATCAAAGACATTTCTCAAACAATTACTCAAATTAAAATGGATTAAGAAGAAAAGGGAGAGAGTATATCACCTTCTTCCTTAACTACCCTAATAAAGCTCAAAACTTGGATCAAAACTCTCATAACCAAATCATGATCTCCCTCTCTCTCTAAGTTTTGGGAGCTCTCGGGTTTTTTTGGAGAGGAAGGAGGTAGATGATGAACAAATTTGTTCATCTTTTCCCAAAATGCCGTGACCCCCCCCCCCCCTTTTCCCTTCACACTTTGCCTTCATAATTTACATACAAGTGTACAAGCCCCTAGTAGTTTATTTTATTTAGCATGCAGAATCCTAATTTAACAAAATATTCGTTGTAGTCTTTTTTCATAATTGACTAGGTATTTTTTTTTTACTTCCTATTTAGTCCTCTGTTTAATAATAATTCTTCACAACATGATCCTTAAACCTTCAATTTTACTATATTCCTTAACAATTCATTTCGATTTACTATCTAATTTAATTTAATAATTCTAAATGCCTCATAAGGTCTCAAGGGAATGCCTTAAATTGTTGGAAAGTATTTCTGATAAATACTAACCCGATTTTAGGGTTATTACAATTGTCATGGCATAGGATTATTCGAATATGGTGTTGAAGAATTGATTATGCTCTTTTTAACCTTGAACAATGAATAAGATGATGCTTGAAAGATAATGAATTGTGGTGTTAGAATTTAGTCAAACATACGAATGGACCCTTGTTGGTTGTGCAATTGAGGTTGAGCTTGAATTAGGTAAAATTGCTGGTTAAAATTGTAAAAATGGATTGCGTTATAAGCTTAAGAACTGTTTTGGAGTATCTATTCATAAATGTCAATGTTGGTGCTGTTTTGCAATGATAGATTGGTTAATGAACAGTTTTAGTGTACGTATATGTGATAATATGTATGTTAAGGGACTGATTTGAATAAACTAAAAACATGCGATTGTTCTGTATATACATATTAAGGACTGTTTTTATCATATGTGGCTATTTTGTATATAAATATATATAAGAATATCACGGCCATAGTTTGTGTATAAATGAATAGATATAATACATTGTTTCGGGCATGTAAATGTGTGTATATGGGCGTGGTACTGTTTTGAATGTCTATACAAGTGCATATTTGTGTATTGGAACTGTTTTACATCTATATAAATGCTAATGGACTGTTTGTGTGAATTTGTATGTGTTCTTGAGTACTATAGTGGCTTTACATGTGATTGATTGCTAGGAAACTATTCTAATGTGTAGTTACGCTTAATGTTGCATTAGATCATAAAGATATTGAAGGTGTAAGGACTGTAGTAGATCAGACAATAGACAAGAAAAAGGGGATCGTGATTCCATAACAAAATTAGCTCGGATTAATATGTGAGTGTAGTTTAAAGTCTCATAATAGACAAAAAGCCTTCCCGAGCATTTTTTTATTATTCTATATTATGTCACTTTATGTTTATGTTAAACAATGCTTAAGCTAAGCTTGGACTAAGGTATGTAACTACTTGCTAAAGAAATTTATGCTATGCAAATAATTGATACAAAGTATGCTTGATTTGAAGGTTGTTCCTAAATGTGTGCATGATAAGAAAAAAGGGAGTTAAACTAATATATGATCTATTGGCTAAGTTATCTCAAAGCTATGATCATGAAATAATCTATACGTTCATATATGTGTTATTAGTTAAGTAACATGTTATGTTATCTGATATTATAATAAGAAGCAATGCTCCATTGTTTCGAATATGATAAGATTGTAACATGTACAAGATTACATGGTTATGGGGCTAAGCTCATATTTTGATATGATAAGATAAGAATATGTGAAAAGCCTTGGTCTAAATTTAGTCCTAGGTATATTTGGTATGCCATAGAGTCCATAGAGCTCAGTTTTGGGGTGGACTACGATCCTTATTTGGCGACAGTAGGAGGGACTGACCGGTACTATGAGTACCTTTCTGTTTGGCGACAGTTGGTTGGGGATTTGAGTACGTAGGCCGACGCTTGATTTCAAGGCTATGTTAAAATGTTTTAATAAAATTCTACTGGTGAATTAAATCAATAAGTTATAAAGCAAGTAATGCATATTTGGATAAATTTTGCTTGTAACTTTCTTGTTAAGAAATCTATGATCTCATTAATTGCCATGTTAAGTTGCTTCTCACTCAATTATGATTGTTGATAATTTTGGATGGTCATTGACATATCATTCTATGCTAAATGTTTAAGGTCTCGTAATTACATGAATAAGCATGAAAGGTTAGGCTACACTCTTATGGTTAGCAATATGGTTGTTATCTTACCCAAGTTAGGATTGCATTTGGTTAACTACTTTTGAGTGAAAGGATTTGATAACTCTAATATGCTTTAGTATTTTAAATTACCTCATTAAGTAATTTTACTTACTTATCCTATCATCATCCTTCAGGTTGAAGTTGTTTTTGGTCAGCTGTGAATTCGGGCAAGATCACAAGAATCTAGAAGTATGTTTTGTATAATTATGAATAGGGTATATACAGCTTTAACATTAATAAAATACTCATTAAAATAGCTTTTCTAAGAGATTGTCATTGGTATTGCTTGTATAATTATGCATGTAGTTGATTGGTTTTGAGTAACCTAAACTCTAATCATATCTTGTTTAATTCGAATGGTGTAGATTTTATCATCCTCAATCGAACCTTTGGTTTAATTAATGACTTGTCTTTTAAATGTTTAATGATAAAGGAAAAATATTATTCTTGAAAGCATAGGTTTATTCTTGTTGTTCTTATGTTCCTACCAAAGACTTACATATAGTAAGGTAGAGTTCCTTGTTTGTAAAGTAACGCTTCTTAGTTTAGTTTACTCTTAAACCGGGTAAGGGGTGTTACATTTATTGGTATCAGGAGCTAGAGTTTAGTTTATTCTAGGACTAAACTAAGTCTCACTGCATTATTACATGTCTTATGTGCCACCTAGGAGTTGAATTTTATATATACTTGTGATCTATGCCAGATAAAAATTCTACTTTATGTCTTATAACCTTTAGAATGTCTGAGACACATTTGGGTCGGGTTGATAAGAGCCCGGCTGGTTCCTCTAAAGAATGATGGAGTGTAAGAAAGAATCTGAAACAATAGGAGCCTCAGAGGACTACTGAACCTGAGCAGGAAGCTTGTAACACCCCTAACTCGGTCTAGGAGTAACCGAATTAGAAAGTGTTACTAACAAACAAGATTTGTCTTAATTACACAAAAGCCTTATTTAGGACCCTTCTAAAAGACAAGGCTAAAATCTTGACTAGAAATTTTCTTCAACTTTAGTAACAGATTTAAAACTTAACTTCAATTCCAAGAATCAATTAAGGCCTTTCAATCATTAGCAAACATTCTAGATCCCTTAACTTAAAGATTTAAGCATTCGAACATAGAATATTTATTGTCCAAAAGATCACACACAGGTTGGTCATGAAAACCTAGCTTGTTTTACAAGCTATAATAATAATTATTATTTTAACTTAATGATTTCTCATTTATTTATATTTATCATAACATCTCATGGAAAAAGGTTACTAATCTCACAAGTTATCAATATAACATCCCAAGGCATGTTTTACTTATCATGCAAGATATTTAGGTAAAACCTCAAGAACATGTATAACTTAACACACCAAAAACCAATTAGCATAACCTTCCTTCTCAAGGACTTCGAACGACATTTTTGCTTGAAGTACAATTATCATGCTAGTCAATAAAACATCAAGCATGACTTGGTATACTATTTCATGTTCGAACATTTTATCAATTTAGTCGTTTAAACATCAAACATAATAAGACATATCATGTACATGAGTTACTTATCATGGAGCTACCTAATATAACACCTCAAAAGGATGTATCACTTGTCATAAGAGTTATCAATTTAATTCATTATCTAAGTTTGCAAACTTTCATTTTTTTACTTTATCAAAGTAACTTATAGTTATGTAATTCTTATCACATAAGATATTAGACAACAAGCATATCATACCAAAATCGTAGGTTTCTTAATCATATCCTATCATAATCACATGTTACTTGTCATATAAAACATCAAGGAAATTCTTTAATTTATTTTGAAATTATAATATTTTATTATAACATAGCCTTGTGAATCAAGTAACAGCCTAGGTACACGAAACCCCAACCAACTTTCACCAAGTAAAATGGTACTCGCAGTACCAGTCAATTCCACCAATGTATATAGTTATATACACAACAAAACAATCCACCAATGTTTGTATATATATATATATATATATATATATATTTAAAGCAACCCTATTACACAAATATACACATGTATATATCTTTCAAGGCAATCCACAATATTCATAAGCATTCAAAACAGTCCCTAAATTCTGTTTTGTTCCATAATTTATTAAATAGCAGAGCAACCCTTGTTTATGTATAAAACCAGTCCCCAATTTCTTATACACATACATGTTTTGATATCCTTCACCAAGCCATAGCGAAACCTGTTGCACCTTTCAAGATCATCTGAAACCAACTCCGAGTCATACAAACTCAAACGGACAAATTTCACCTCATATTCATCTACGGACATGCCACCCTATTCCAAGGCCATAAACTCACATTTCCTCGCATCCAGATACTGAGGGCCAAGATACTTCTTCATGAAAGCTCTTCGAAAGAACTCCCAAGTTACATATGCCTTTGGAACACTAGCAATTGTGGTCACCCACCAATGATAAGCATCACCATGCAACAACAACACGGTACAACCCAGCTTACGCTGATCATTACAACCCATATGATTTAGAATACAAATCATACTCTCCAGCCATCCCTCGGCTGCCTTAGGGCTCAAACCCCTGAACTCAACACCTCCCAAATTGCGAAGATGCTCTAAGGGTAACCCTGGATTAACTGCCACAGTAGGTGCCGGTGCCTGTGCATGCACTCCAGCCATCACTGCTTGAAAAGCTCTCGTTATCGCTGTAATACCCCGAAATTTGCTATGTTGTTTAAGGGTCATTTAGTGCTAAGATAAGGGCTTAAAAGCCATCTTAGTGACTAAAATGACAACAAGTTAAAAGTTGGTGTCTACAGTCTAAAGATGGGACAAGTATAGGCACCTAATGGATAATTTTACCATTAATAATTTTTATTCCACATATAAGTAATACAGGTTGCAGGAAGATGATCTGTATAGTCAGATTTTCGGTATAAGATTTATGTACAAATTTATTCCCGATCGAATAATTAGGGGAATGAGCAGATATTTGATTCGAATAAAATTACATGGAGAATTTATTAGTAATTATTTTATCCTGTACATGGATTAAATAGATTATGGAGAAAAATCTGATATAGATTCTAGAAATAAAAATGTAGTATAAGATATCGAATTTCGATCGAACTACAAAGTTAAGTGTGCTCAGGGCATAAGATGGGTGACCTCTTGGGAAGATCTTATGTCAGTACTTGAGACTGATAAAAAGGAACCAATTCGACTTAATATTATTCGTATGGATATCTGATAAAAGATTATTAAGAGAATTTTATCTGATAAAGATTTTGGGTATATTATCAGTTTATTAGACCGAGTCAAAATTTTAAGTTTGACTTCATAAATATGGAATATTTTATTTGATAATGTAACACCCCCACCCGGTTTAATAGTAAATTGGCTGAGGAGCTTTATGGGGAACACTGAAAACACGAATAATTTAAAACTTTTCAAGAACTCATCCCTATTAGATGAGTTGGGTGACTAACAAGACATTTAAACATTTATATATTATCATACAGTAAGCATATGCATTTTATTCACCCTAGATTACCAATCTTGGTTATACATTTGCAATTCTACATTTAAAGATGTATACTATTTAAATAGGTGACCATGCTTAGCATTCATATATCATACTTAGACAAGAACATATTCTTATGTACCCAATCTCATTACGTGCAAGTCATGTAGATGTTTCATGTAGGTTCAACTAGTCATGCTTATGTGTGCATACATTCAACCCAATCTCAAGCAAGCATAACATGTTTATCATTCGTGATAAGTTAACATCTAGACCTCATATTTAATCATATAAGCATTTATTCATTATAGGTCTTTACTTTGATTGGTTACTTCCAATTTTCATTCAAAGTTTACTACTACTTACCGAAGAACATGTGACATTCGAATAGCATACAATGGCCAGCAAGTTTTCATTTAATCTCAAAGTTCCTACATGCGCAGCTTACTATTCCATTCACAAGAAAATTAGGTCATTACATACTTCAGATTTAAGCAATCAAGCCTTCGCACATTAGAGGCCAATTTCATAATCATATACAAGCTTTCAAAATATCAAATGCATGGCCTAGCTTAACTATATACAAATCTAGGTGCCACCAACCACTAGGAGCCTTACAAACAAGTATGGATTCATGCTTTAGCTCTTGCTTATGTCTTACTTCAAGCTCGAGAAGTCTAACTTCAGGATCAAGTAATTCACCTTGAAGCACCTAACCTGTGATTTGGGAAGAGAGAAAATGAGAGTGATAAGTACAATATGTACTTAGTGAGGTAGTACTAGTTCTAACCAATTATTATGTCATGTCGACATTAATCAAGTAACCCTATTAAGGTTTATAGCATTTCAAGTCAAGCAAAAATCATAAACTCATGTATCATCATACTTATGGCAATCAAATATCAAGGCAAGCATATGTTAAGAATCCATTTTGTCAAGCAAATCAAGCAGCATGGTAAGCTTATCAAGTAAACATTTTCTAGTATCATTCTAATAGCAAGATAGCATGACAAGCAAAATCATAGATCACAATTCAATCTTCAATCATTTCAAATCAATCGATAACATGTTTAGGCAAATCACAACATTTCCAAGTCAAGTAAGATAGTCACAATTTATTTCAAGCTTATTATTCAAAATATGTTCACAATTTATACACATTGATTCAAGTGAGAGTATAAGTTCATTTCGAGTAGCATTTCATGTGACAAGTTAATCAAGTGTACAAGTATACATTTTAAATATCATGTAAGCCTTAAGCCTTAATTATTGCTTGTTTACTTTCTTTAATTTAAGCCTTATTACTTAGCTGTCCATTATACATGTTTATACATTCTTGTATTGCAAAACAGTTCATGATGACCTCTAATTTATTCAATTCTATCCATATTTTCATGTACAAGGTGTACATGGCAGCAACACTCAAGCAATACATGTTAATCACATAAAACAGTCTATATTTTCATGTACATGGCAGCAACACTCAAGAAATACATGTTATTCACATAAAACAGTCCACATTTTGATGTACAAGGTGTACATGGCAGCAACACTCATGTATACATAATTAGCATACACAAAGCCCAATTTGAGCATTAATCATGTTATTCCGAGCAGCAACGTATGTATACATAATTAACATACCCAAAACAGTCCAATTCGAGCATTAATCATGTTATTCCGAGCAACAACGCATGTATACAAAATTAACATACAAAATAGTCCAATTCGAGCATTAATCATGTTATTCCGAGTAGCAACGCATGTATACATAATTAACATACACAAAACAGTCCAATTCGAGCATTAATCATGTTATTCCGAGCAGCAACACATGTATACAAAATTAACATGTATACATAATTAACATGCACAAAACAATCCAATTTGAGCATTAATCATGTTATTCCAAACAGCAACGCATGTATTCAAAATTAACATACACAAAACAGTCCAATTCGAGCATTAGTCATGTTATTTCGAGCAGCGGCGCATGTATACATAATTAACATACACAAAACAGTCCATATTTTCATAATCAAGATGTACATGGCAGCAACATTTATTAATTCAAGTAAGATCGAGATATTTTCATGTAACAATCATGTAATAAGGAATTCGAGTATACAAGTCAAGTAATATGTTCAAGTAATCAAGTTTGCATGTCAAGCAACTCAAGCAAACCAATCAAGTAATCATTAACTTAAGTAAGACCATAAGCCATTCCAAGTAGCAAATCATACAATACAAGGTTCAAACATAGGCAATTATCATTTCAAGAGTTTCATGTCAAGAATCAAGCATTACATGTCAAGCAATTTGAGTATTTCAAGGATTCATGTCAAGTGATTCAAGTGTTCAAGATTTCTTGTCAAGTCATTTAAGTATTTCAAGATATAATTCAAGTATTCAAGATTTTCTTTTAAATTTCTTATTCAGTTTCTCAATAAGGTTCATATCTTTTTTTATCACGTTTGCCTTGGATCACAATTGGCCATGAATAACATTGGTTCGTGTTTGACCATAAAGGTCCAAGAGATACTTAGCTCAAAGCACATAGCAATGGCTAATATCAGAAACATGTCAATCCTATACTTCTCACTATCCAACCAACTGTCGTCACCCGTACAACTCCCCTGTTACCTCCAACTGTCGCCAATAACATATTACATGTAATGGGCATATCCCTGAGCCGTGGCTCATGGACCATAGTCCCAAGTATACCATGCATCATACCATTGTATCCAAGGAATTCCATTGTAGACAATTTAAGTCTTTTCAATCTTTAAGCTTTTATTAGAGAGGTATTCTTATACTTTAAAGCTTTTTGTTGTTCTTATGTTTTATGTTTTCATGTTCAAGTCGAGACAGTTCATAATCGAGAATTACATTCAAGCAAGTTATAGCAATATCATGCTTAGCCCTTAGGCTAGCTGAGCCTTAGCTCTTAAATTTCGTTTCGCGTTTTCGTGTGTTTCATGTTCAAGGCAATACATTTCATGTTCAAGGATTATATTTAAGCAAGTATTTCAAGATGGAGCTTAGCCCTTAGGCTAGTTGAGCCTTAGCTCTTCATTTCACAAGTTTACTTGTTACTCAAGTTAGCTATTCGAATTACATGCCATTTTAGGCATCTAGTCATGTCTTTATATTCATGGTTTATATCACTTTTACAAGTATTTATATCATGAGAGCAATTCTAAGCAAGAAACTCGAATGAATACATCCAAGACATAGAATCAAGCATTTCGAATAGGTCACGTTCCAAGTACAAGGATTAAAGCATTTCAATTAGATCATATTTCAAGTACAAGGATCCAAACATTTCAATTAGATCACATTTCAAGTACAAGAATTCAAGCATTTCAATTAGATCACATTTCAAGCACCTTAAGTGACAAGCTTTTCAAATAGCAAGCATTTCAAGCATTTCAAGTAGTAGGCATTCAATTAAGTCAATCCAAGGCATGGATTCGTACATTTGTTTTAACTTTTCTTTCTACTTAATTTATCAATTTTCATGATATCACTTAAACAAAATTTTGATTTAGTTCCATCTCCCCTTTTACTCATATTCAAGTTAAATTAAGTTCATTAACATGGCATATCAATAACAAGAAAATAGTCATGCATATTTGGTTAGGACCTAAGTCCTAACCCTATTGTAAACTACACTCACAATACTCCAAGCTTAGCTAGTCTTGGATCCAAATTCCTTTGTGTTTGCCACTAGCTTGGCCACTCCTTTCTTCCTCCACAAGGTTTACTCCTTGATGTAACAATTCATACAAGTAAATCAATATCAAGACAAGTACATTCATTTATTCAAAACAAGGCAACAACACATAATTCATTCATTTCAAAACATACATTTCAAAACATCAAGGCTACTGCTGCTACTGCCTGGCAGCATGTGAACTGTTTACTTAAACATGCATAACTTTCATTCCGTACTTCAGAATTTCAATTGGTTTACACTGTTGGAAAGCTAACTTAATTATCTTTCTAACAGTATAGGCCTTGCATTTTAATTCTTTCCTAATTAATACAGTTTTTAGTTTAAATATAGGGAAATTTACAACACTGAACAATTTGCACTGTCCTTAGTGTTTCATTACGCAATCCAGAATTCAGTTCTGCTTTCTCCTAATGAAATTAGACATGTTAAGGCATTATCCATAAAATTTCCAGCCTTAAATTCCCTTTGTACTATTTATGGTGATTTTTCAAAGTTACTACCCAAAATAGAGTTTTCTGGGCAGATTACACTAGTTTGTGTTTCTAGCTTAATTACTCACTTAGATGACATTTCTAGCATGTTAATTCAATTTATATACATCCTCATACAAGTCTAGGTCAGTTCTATTCACCTACCAATGTGCTCAAAACAGGGCATTTTACAAAATCAAGCATGTTTACACAATCTTATCTAGCAATGTGATCAAATCAGTTTCATTCCTTGTTGCATTCAATCATACTAATTTATCACCTAAATTTCCAGCAATCATAGCAATTTCCAGCAAATTTCCAGTATGAACATTCAAGTTTCAAGCAACATACATATTTCTTTCTTAGCAATTTGATCGCAACATTAAAAAATTCAAGGAATCGTAGAACTTTCATCACAATAACATACATATCTTCCATCCTAATCAAATTAGGCAGCAACAACATCAAAATATAAGATTCAAACATGGAATTCAAGTAAGAAATCAAGCATTATAACTTTCACCTAATGTTAACCGATTGGATGATTGCAATATCACTTTAATTCTAAACTTATCTCTTCATTTTCCATGGAAGAACAAAGTTTTCTCTCCCTCTCACTCTAGCTCTCGGTTTTGGCAGCAAGAATGAAGAAGAAGATTCAATTTTTTTGTTTTCTCTTTCATTCAACAATATGGTCAGCCAACACCCTTCTCCATGCCATGTGTGTATTAAACTTGACACATGTATTCCATTATAGAATAATGGTCTAATTACCATGCAATTTCTCTGTTTAATTCTTGTTTCAACTTGATCCTTTTAATTTGTCACTCTAACTTATTGGCTATAACATTTTAGTCCTTTAGAAATTAGCTATCTTTTCTTCCTTTTATTTCAATTTGATCCAAGACTTAATTAGTCTAATAAGGGTAATTTTATAACTATTTAAATAGTACCAATTTGTAGTATACTCCTAAGCCCATTTTTGGGATATTACAATTTGAATTACATCAAATTAATGTCAAAGTTCTAGGCTGCACTTTGGGGTATTACAAATAATATTATTTATCTTTAAGATATGGAAATAATGATTCTTTTTAGAATTTATTTGATAGCCGGTGAAGAGGAAATCATAGTAGAAGTAGTAAGTGAATATAGGGAAATCAGATCGAATTGAAATTTCAGAGGCTGTACCATAAGTCATAAAAAATTCATAAAATATTATTTTATGAATAAATTATTAATTGGTCGATTGTGATCTAATTAGAATAGTTGGATTTTTACAAAATGGCAAATATTTGTGACTTAAGTGACTAGTTTTGGCAATTTGGTATTTTGGTCACAATGGCAATTTTGAAATATTTTGAAAGTACCATGGGTAATATGGTAAATTTCCCATGTGAAAGCATTACTCTAGTTTGGTTAGATTTGAATGGAATTTGGTTGGAATTGAACTAGAATGGTAACTTGTAAATTGTGATTCGGTTGGAGGTTAATTTCGGAATAAGGACTAAATTGAATAAAAATTCAATTTAGCAAATACATGTGGCATAAATAAATAAAAAAGATGAACAAAATGTTCATCTTCTCTCCAGCATTTCGAAAACAAGAAAAAAGGGGGGGAAATACACAAAATTTTTCTTAGGCATTTTGAAGGCTCCAAAGTTAGAATCAAGGTATGTTGCTTTGGAAAAAAATGATCTATGCTTTATGCCCTTTCTTTTGATATTAATTCTATAAAGAGTTATGAAGATTTTATCATATTCTTGAAGAGATAGGAAATAGGGTTTTATGTTCCATGTTTATATTGAAACTTGATCTATGCAAATCTAGTGTTGTAGAGATGAAATCAAGCTTAGATTATGATTAATTTCATGTTTAAGGTTAAAAACCCTAACCCTAGAATTTGGGATTTTATTTGGGGTTTTGAAATTGATTATGAAAATGAAAGATTGATGATATTAGAAGCTTGATTTTGATGTTAGAATGAAAAATCCTCAACTAGTCCTTTAAGTGACCATTTCGGCATACGTGAGAAAATTTGGAGAAATATTGTGAAAAATATCTTAGTGATGGATTTGAAGAGATTATGAACTTAGAAGCTTGATTATGGCTTTTGGACTAAAATAAAGACCTTGAAAAGTTTAGACACCCAATTCGGCTTGAAGGAAAAAATTGGGGTTTTAAGTGTTAATTCTTGGAAATGAAGAATATATGTTGGAAAATTAATTTGAGCATGTTAGAATGTTGTTTGGATGAAAATGAGCCTATAGAAGCTAAGTGACCAATTCGGCCACATGGAAGAATAATGGGAAAATTTTATGAAAATTATGATTATGAGATTTTATGATTCGAATATGTTGTATGAAGTTAGAATTGAGATTAGAATCCAAGGGACTAAATTGACGAGAAAGGAAATGGAAATGGACCATTTCGATAGCCCTGGTTAGTTCAAGGACCAATTCAGCTTTGGTCTAAAATTAGGGGAAAATGTGAGAAAAATTCTAGAAATGTTGGATTAATTATTTGATACAAGTTTGCAAGTTTATGTGTAAAATTAGTGACTAAAATGTCACTTTGGTAAAAGTTAGTGGAGGAAGGGTATTGAGTAAAATTTAGTGAAAAATGATGGAATTATTGAATAATTGTGATTCGAGCTTAAATAAATTGCAAAATGTGCAAAATGGTCACTAGGGACCATAACGAACAATTCAACATTATTAAAGGAAAAAGTGAATTTTTGGAAATATTTTATATTCCGATAATTATACTAGTATAGTATAGTTAAGCAATGTTAGATTAAAAATTTAACATGAATATTATTATGTATGTTCAAGTGATACTGTACAACTATTGACGAGGCTAAAGGTACCAGATCAAAGAAAAGCAAGGAAAAAATATCGAAAAAGCTTAGTGAGGCTAATATCATGCATGGCCCAGGTGAGCGCTTTTTTACTTATTTATTTTATATGTGATATGAGTGAGTGCACTTTTATTTATTTATTATATATGTGATATGAGTAAGTGCATGTCTATTTATTTTATATCTATGACATGAGGGAGACTTGCAAGAAGTCGACCTTGATATTATTGAAAATGTATGTTGATCAAAGTTATATAAATGGCATATGGATACATTGATATGGCATAATGATTTATCTAAGATAAATTGAATTTTTAGATTTTGGGTATGAACTACCCATTATCGAATTATGGATGATAGTATTGATGGATTGGATATTGAATATGAAAATATTATATTGTTATGCCTAAGTACTAGTGTGAGAGTCTTTGATATAATTGGATATACATAGAGTCATAGCAGCTGCATTCCAGCACCACGGTGCGTTCCAGGCACTTCGGTGTTGATATCAGACGCTACGTCGTTGCAGTCACTTCGGTGATGTTTAGACACTTCGGTGTCAACTAGCACAAAAGGTGCGATAATGAGGAGCAAAGGGCATCCTCGAGTACGTACTCATCTCAGTTGCTTCAGCGATGTAGACGCTACGGCGTTGTAGACACTACGGTGTCATATGATGACCCGTATACCATAGATTCACATGAGAGAATCTTTGGTATAGTTGGATACCCATAGAATCTGAGCAGCTGAGTCCTAGCACTAGAGTGCGTTTTAGTCACTTCGGTGATGTTTAGACACTTCGGTATCGACTTAGACGCTATGGTGTTGTTCAGACACTTCGGTGTTGTCATCACAAAATGTGTGATTATAAGGAGCAAAGAGCGTCCTCGAGTATGTACTCATCCCAGTCGCTTCGGTGATGTAGACACTACGACGTCATAGACACTACGGTGTCGTGATGACTCGCGTACCATGGCATCACATGATTTTGTACTTTGGGCTATAATACATGAAATATAATTATGCAGGCAGTTAAGTTAAAAAGCTTAACGTATATTTGATTGATAAAATAAAGGTTTGATGATATGGTATAAACTGCAATTGGGACACGCTTGCCATTTTGCAGGAATTGTATTTTACTGTTATATGATAGAGGAATGACTTGATATTTACCCTGGGCCATAAGATATTACAATACAGTTACATGATTTTACATAAAAAATTATTGCAGTACAAATTTCTTACATGATTATTCCTGCATTACACATTACATGGTTTTATACTTTGGGCTATAATACTTGAAATGCATTTATGCAAGTTGTTAAGCTAAACAAAGCTAAATGTACACAAGACTGGTAAGACAGATTGAATCCTATGATTTGAATATTATATTGGTTAAATGAACTATACATGTAAGGTAGTTCTATACATGATAAAACGTTATCAACTGCAATTGGAAATCGCTTGCCATTTTGCAGGGCTGTGATATTTATAATCATTGTTATGATTATACTTCACTAAGTTATACTTAGCGTGTGTTATGTATCACACGTAGGTATTTCGGACATGATAGCAGAGGAGGAGCTGCACATCGTTGGATCAAGTTAATCTGCATTGTCAGTAAGTATCACCACATCCTAGTCTAGTGCGCATGTATAGAATTTAAATAAGTAGCTAATTTTGTATGTCTAAATTTTTATACGCTACTTATAAGTTAATGTGGATGCATGATCTAGAAACATGACTAAGTTTGAGAAATTAATAATATTAGAAAAGATGCTTCAAATGATTTTAAACTTAGTTGGTTGTTTACCGCGTAGCGATTTTAAAATCAAGAAGGGGTTTAGACAACACACATAGTTTTCACCCTGAATTATATTTTCATTTTAATAACTGCTTAAAGTATTTTATAAACTAATTCAGGGACCAAACTAGGTGACTCTAGACAGATTTGTAATTTAGTGAAAATCGAGAAAGGGTTGTTTAATCAAATTAGTTTTGCAAAAAAAACTACAAGTCTGTGTAAATCAGTTAGTAACATCTTTAATGTGTACTCGAATATCGAATATACGTTGAGGGTGTTACAATCGCCTGAACTAATGGGGTCAAATCACCAAACACTGGCACTTGATGTGTCTGGGGTACACCACTAGCCCCAAATCAGCAGGCGGAACCAATGGAGGAGGAGGTAAAATGTTAGGGGGATTCTCTTCCTCAACATTATTCTGCTCAACTCCGGCATTACCAACCATTGAACATGTCTCACATTGAGCCATGCTATCAAAAGCATCAAAACACATTAAAGTCAGGCTAACATAAGGCAAGGATCCAAGACAACTTTAAAACGCATTTTAAAACCTCGGTAATAGGCAATGTGTCCTCAATTCATACCCAGTATGATATTAAACAATCACCAAATATATACACAATCACCATGCAACTCAAACAACATCAGTTAATCAAACAACAACATCCCAACTTTTCGCAAACCTGGCTCTGATACCACCAAATGTAACCCCCTCAACTTGGCCTAGTCGCAAGACCGGACCGAGCAAGCTACATTAGGTTTACCAAAATAAACTGGGAAGATTAAACCAAAAACGCGACCACTTTTTTTTCTTTTCTCTTGTCTAGATGCATTATTACTTTCTTACAAGTACATACAATTTACAGGTGAGAACACATCTCAATCGGCCATCGAAACAATATCCAATTGGAATTTCAACAATATACAATAACTTTTCCCAATTTTAAGTTACCAACCTTTAATTAAATATTTCTCATGCTTACTAGTTAAAATCAGCTCAATACGATCAACCATGCTCATTCAATTGATAAAACAGGACCAGTGACTAAAATGAAAGAAACCCAAAACAGCCTTTCCATGACATTAACAGAATTAACAGTCCCTGTATTGATATGCTATGGTCTGTATCGATACGGTGTAGCAGCCTTGTTTTAGTACGCCGTGTACTGTACTAGTACGCTTTTTCGTTTTCAAAATTCCCTGGTACTTTTATTAAATACCGTACCAGTACGGTAAGCAAGGGTTTCGGTACACGGGCTTGGTTTCAAAAATAAGGATTTCTAGTATCAACAAAATATACCGAATCATCACCCCCGTACTGAAACGGTTGCTCCAATTTGCCTAGATGTACTGATACAGTCCCCCGCATATCGGTACGTCTGGCCTGTAATGTCAAATTTAGCTGGGTTATCACTCGAATCTATATGCATTTGGGTCCTACTAACTTGCATACAAACAACCATAAATATATAAACTCAC
Source organism: Hibiscus mutabilis (assembly GCA_019671005.1). Taxonomy (NCBI): domain Eukaryota; kingdom Viridiplantae; phylum Streptophyta; class Magnoliopsida; order Malvales; family Malvaceae; genus Hibiscus; species Hibiscus mutabilis. The sequence goes on from CM033751.1 coordinate 22,759,388, forward strand.
ATCTATACTAAGATTAAACACCCTAAAGCAAACTCATGTTTCTAAAAGACCACTCAAGAGGAATGCTTCTTAAACCACTTTGCCAAACATACCAAAATGCACAAACAAACCATTCTAAGCATGAGCAACATGGCAACACAACCAACACAACATAATAAACTTGCTCAAACTATCACAACATGGCAATCAACAAGGAGGCTCTAGATGCATACCTAAGCAACCAATCATCCACAACTATAAGAATGGGTTAACATCAAACTTAGCAACATCAAACCATCGTCAAAAACCAGCATAGGTACATACTTAAAATCCATACGGAAAAAAAATTACAACTCCCAAAAACCATGCGAACACATTGCCTTATTAACCAAAATATAAACCGAGTTCATACTCAAACTTGTAAATGTCCTTGGATCACTTAGCCTTGGATCTTGCTGGCCTGAAACCTTAATGCTCTGCATTATTAGGAAAAGAGAGCGTAAGCACACTTGCTTAGTGAGGATGCTCATACAAAAATGATGCATTAAAACCATTTGAAAACCATATGCTTATTTTCCAAAAAATGCCTACAACGAAAGCATTTTTCCATGATTCCAACCAAATCAAGCATAATAATGTTATGCAACATTATGTATAGTCCATGTTTAAATCCTAAAGCATTAAATCATAAACCATGCTTAAATCCCAAAGCATTAAAAATATATTCAACAATAGAATTCTCATATATTGACAATTATAGTGGCCTCTGATAGTTAACCACTTTCCTTGATTAGCCAATCGCTAATCTTTAGTAAACCGACCGTTAACTTTACACATCGGATACACGGATCTGCCTTAATGACCAACCATCATCAAGGCTACCCCATGCCAACCGCATGACTTTATAACCTTGCTGACCGCAAGCTTTACATCAATAAGGGGAACCGACCGCTCACCCCAAGTGATAACAATATAGTCCAAATAGTCGACCGCTATACCTCAAGGACTCTTAACCATGATCAATTTTTAAACATATTATAGTGCATTTTATCCTATGGCATGCCAAATATATCTGAATGTTTTATCGCCTTATCACATAGCCAATATGTCATTTACTAAACCATTTACTCACTGTTTTACAATGCATTACACAAAAATCCCCATATATGTAAGTCACATTGCCATAGCAACATCACATTACCGACTGGAATAAAAACCAATGCTCACTAACATTTAACATACTTTCAAACACTGCATATGTACTTAAAATCATGCATTTACAGTAAGTAAAATCAACCATGTTTACGACTAAAACATGAATCACACATGCTCATATCCGAACCAATATTAAAGAGAAAAGGAGGGAAACTTACTTCCAAGCTTAGTTAATTGTTTCAAACTTAACCTAAACTTCCAAAACCACTTTCAAACCTTTGATAGACTTTTAAGACCGTTTCCACTGCGAAATAAGCTCCTGACAAGCCTCAAATCACCTCAAGATTCTACGCCTTGACTATCCCCTATTTTGGCCACACAAAATCGGAGGAAACATGCATTAAAATGCATCCAACTCTCTATTTCAAACCAAAATCCCGTAGCTCACAAGATGCCCACTCAAACAACCTCAAACACTTCTCAATCTTAACCCAACCATAATATAACGATTCAATACATCAAACTTCATCAAATAACATCTAAAAACCCTTTTGCAACATCCTTTTACTCCCAGCAATGATTAAACTCCAAAAACAACCAAAAACCATTAACTAACAACCTAACAATTAGAGATTCAACCAATTTCGGGATTCCATTATTAAAAACAACTTATCCACAATATAACACATCCAAAATAAGATTGAAATCAATCCTTAACATTGTAAAAATAGATCCACTTCGAAAATCACAAGATTCCATCAATTAACCCTCAATTAAGCAAAATTCCATAATTAATCAATTAAAATCCATTAGAAAACATATATAAAGAGTCAAGAACTTGGGAATTTCAGTGAAGAACCTTTCATTAGATGAGAATAACAAAACTTACCTCCAATGAGTGAGTTTCCCCTTAATTGGATGTTTTCCTCTTGAAAAACAATGAGATTCAATAAGATTTTTGGGAAAACAAGTTAAAGAATCATTTAGAAAATCGAAGGATAAAGAAACAAGATCATCACCTTGAATCTCTGATAGGAAAAAGAGTGTTTGGTTGAGAGTATTTTGAGAGAAAATATGAGAGAAAGAAAGTTACGTCAAATTGTGATTTGAAAAAATAACTACCTTTTTAACTAAATACTTATTAATTCCTTTAATTAAAACTCTTTTTTAAATAATCCTAATTAAGGGAAAACTCAGATTAGATCAAATGCTAAAATAGCTCCTTAAAGATTTAAAGTTTTGACTATTTATAAAATAGTCACCTTTTAAAAATAGTTTTCAAAATTTGCATTTTGGTCACTAGCCAAAATGTCACCCTTCCAAAGCTTATTTTCTAAAATTACTTTCACCAATATTTTTAATATATTAAAATAGGATTTTTAAACATTTTTCCATATTTTTATCTTTTAGAAAAATATCTGCTCCCGAATCTCTAACCCGATCCATCAGACCGTCTAACTAGCCTTAAAACTGCTAGGCCCAAAACCGAGGTATCACATTACCTCTCAAAGGATTGGTGACAAAAAGATTTCAATTTGTGATTTTAAAACTCGATTTAGAATTTGTAGATAATGGTAGATCATGTAGAGGGACGAGTTGAACCAGAATCCAGCAAGGCACACAAAAGAATTGAGTACAATTTAATTGTACTAACGAAGATATAGACTTGATATCGTACTAACTTATTTATTAAGGTACGTAGTTGCTGGTCCACAAGAAAATGGGAGGAGTTTCATGTTACTATATAGCAAAAATTCTAAAGAATTTTATTACTTCTGATTCATCCCTATACTTCCTCCTTTATTGGAGGAACCAAACGAGCTTTCTTTATCTTGGCCCTATCTTGTTTTAGACATCTCCTTATCTCAACAACATATAAAAGAATTCTTATCAAACTCATATCGCAATTACTTATCACAGTTAACTATCAACATACAAAAGAGCCCACATCAATCACAGATCACAAGTACTTATCATAGTTGAACTCCTAGGTGGCACATGTTTTAAATGATGGTGCAACGAGTTCCGGTTTAGTCTGAGAATCAGCTAAACATAAGCTCTAATGCCAATAAATGTAACACCCCTAACCCGGTCTAGGAGTAAACCAAATTAGAATGTGTTACTAACAAACAAGATTTGGCTTAATTACACAAAAGCCTTATTTAAGACTCTTCTAAAAGGCAAGGCTAAAATCTTGACTAGAAATTTTCTTCAACTTTAGTTACAGATTTAAAACTTAACTTCGATTTCATGAATCAATTAAGGCCTTTCAATCATTAGCAAACATTCTAGACCCTTAACTATTATTAACATGAAACCATATATACTTTTTTTTGTATAAACTGGCCCTATTTTCCAAGTTTCATTTGTTTTTATAAATATCTCATCTAAAATCAAATTGAGAGTAAGAGTTGATTAGGTCAAAGGTCTCAAGGTTCGGCTTCATTAAACAGATTCTAAAAAAATTATTAGAAATCCTTACGGTATGATATCAACTATCTAAATAAGTGTAAACACCAATAACCTTCTTATTCGAACCTTTATGACTAAAAGAACCAAGCTTAGATAAAAAATAACTACTCAATTATATCATTTGTTGATACAATTAAACATGCCATGATAATCAAAATACCACATAATCATAAGCATGAAATATGAAAACCTATTAGAGCCCGTATTACAAGACATAGCTACCTTAATAATTTACAAGACCGTAACATCGAAATAATGACCGAAATGTCTTATGCATTTTTTTACAAAAACCATGTGCCACTATCTAGGAGTATTTGAAAGAAGCTTACAAACATACAAACTTGTACTTGTGATCTAGATCCAGGCTCCAAAAGTAATCACCACAAACTTCATCATGAAATGTAGTGAAGGAAAAAGTAAGTAAACACTTATTGAGGTAGTTCGAAGAAACCAAAGCATAAATCAAATAATTCATCATTTCACTACAATCAACTCAAGTCATGTAATAGGTTATGTCTTGAGCTAGAGTTTGGTTGCTATAGATTTAAGCATTCGAGCATAGAAAATTTATTGTCCAAAATATCACACACATGTTGCTCATGAAAACCTAGCTTGCTTTACAAGCTATAATAATAATTATTATTATTTTAACTTAAAGATTTCTCATTTATTTATATTTATCATAACATCTCATTGAACAAGGTTACTTATCTCACAAGTTATCAATATAACATCCCAAGGCATGTTTTACTTATCATGCAAGATATTTAGGTAACATCTCAAGAACATGTATAACTTATCACACCAAAAACCAATTAGCATAACCTTCCTTCTCAAGGACTTCGAACAACATTTTTGCTTGAAGTACAGTTATCAAACTAGTCAATAAAGCATCAAACATGACCTGGTATACTGTTTCATGTTCGAACAATTTATCAATTTAGTCGTTTAAACATCAAACATAACAAGACATATCATGTACATGAGTCACTTATCTTGGAGCTACCTAATATAACACATCAAAAGGATGTATCACTTGTCATATGAGTTATCAATTTAATTCATTATCTGAGTTTGCAGCCTTTCATTTTTCTACTTTATCAAAGTAACTTAAAGTTATGTAATGCTTATCACATAAGATATTAGACAACAAGCATAGCATACCAAAATCGTAGGTTTCTTAATCATATCCTATCAAATCACATGTTACTTGTCATATAAAACATCAAGGAAATTCTTTAATTTATTTTGAAATTATAATATTTTATTATAGCATAGCCTTGTGAGTCAAGTAACAGCCTAGGTACATGAATCCCCAACCAATTGTCACCAAGTAAAATGGTACTCGTAGTACCGGTCAATCCCTCCTACTGTTGCCAAGTGACCACATAACTTCCCTCCTACTATCGCCAAATAAGGACTGTAGTCCACCCTAACACGAGCTCTATTGTCTCTATGGAATGCCAACTATACCTAAGACTTGCTCGAAACCAAAGCTTTCACATTTATCTTATCTTATTAGAGATAGAATGAGCTCTGCTCCTTACCAGAGTGTCATATTAACAATGCTTATTGCCCTTTTCATATTAGGCATGTATTCACCTCATGTGAATTTCTAAATACCTTTTTCTCATCTCGTTCGATTGGCATGTTTTATTCATATCACAATCAGAATCATAATTAAGCATAGCTCTGTACAAAAACACATAATTATTCTCAAGCATAGCCTAGAATTTATATATATACATATATATACAAGAGTGCCTAAAGATAGCATATTCTTATACATGTAACATTCGAACTAGCATGTCTATTCACCTAATTAGATACTCAATATTTAATAGAAAGGCATTACTTGCCATATGAGACATTGCAATGATCCATCGATTTAAATTATAAGCTTTCTTGGCTTCTTTTTAATTTAACTTATTGTTATTCATTTAAAGAGCATATATATATAGTTCCTGAATATGATTCTTATTCAAATGTTAACTTTAGCATTTGTTTACTTATCAAGCAAGTAATATCATAAAAATAGGATTCACATTAAACATAATCTCACTCACAAGTTAAGTAGTATGTTTATTCATGTCAAGATGAGCATAGCTCCACATACTTATTAATATACAAGCAAAGCTTTTTACTTACCACATCAAACATATTCAATCTCAAATAGATTTCAATCACAACATTTCATTCATATTAAATAAATCACATTGTACTTATAGTTTGATACTTATATTGTAATCCAAGCCTAGAAGCACATACATAATTTAATGGACAAGCAATGTAAATAAAGCAAACAGTATGCTCGGGAAAGTTTCAACCTATCCCAAGACTTTAAACTACACTCACAGTTCGTTCCAAGCAAATTTTGTTCCCGGATCGTAATCCTTCTGGCTTATCTACCAAATGATCTACTTTAGTCTCCTCTCCAATAACCCCTTCTTGGTCTAACAATTTACAAGGATTAGAACCGTAAATCAGGATTATTTACATGATCAATTCATTTGCAAACAATTCTATATTTCACACATATATACATAAACACAAGACAATTCACCACAATTTCAAATGCCAAACCAATCCCTAATCACATACATATTCAAAACTGTTCATTTACCTATTTTGCATACTTATGTGCACCAAAACATTTCCCAAAAATGTTTATATACATTCAAAGCAGTCCAATTATTCTTACAACCATCCAAAAAAACCTTAAACTCATAAGAACATAGTTGTTTATATTTAATACAGTCCTCAATTATCCAAAACTATCCAAAAACAATCCCTAGTTCCTATATACACAATTTGTATACATAAAAAAGTCCCAGCTATTTTCATAAGTGCAGGGCAGTCCTTAACCATATCCTTAAACATCTCCATTGTTTTAATTAATCAAAACAACCCACTAACGTAGTTAAAACATGCACAACAATCCCTAATGTACATATATATGTTCAGAAACAGTCCAAATAGCATGTATATATCTTCCAAGGGAATCCATAATATTCACAATCTTCATAAGCATTCAAAACAATCCACTAATGTTTGTATATATATAAGCAACCCTGTTACACAAATATACACATGTATATATCTTCCAAGGAAATCCACAATACTCATAAGCATTCAAAACAGTCCCTAAATTCTGTTTTGTTCTATAATTTATTAAATAAAAGAACAACCCTTTTTATGTATAAAATCAGTCCAAAAGAACAACCCTTTTTATGTATAAAATCAGTCCCCAATTTCTTATACACATACAGTCTTGCTTAACAAACTTTGCAATTTATCACAACACTTTCCAAACATTGCTTAACAAGTTCAATTTTCTAATTTATCCTATCAAAATTAAAATTGTCCATAGTTCAAATCCTTCTAACAAATCACAAGTAGAATAAAAACGTAACATCTTAAGACACATAACTCGTATCCTATGAGCATTCATATTTCAAGCCAAGCAGCAACAATTCATGAAGCAAATATAGCTAAATTTTCAATCATAAAACAATCTTTTAAGAGGAAATTCATGATATTCTTACCTTTCCTTCTAATCTATTTAAATTTTCCATAAGATCGATCCAAAAGCATTGAAATTCAAGCCTCAACCAACCTAGCAAGCTCTCAATTCTTTCTAGCCACGGTGATCGATTTGTTTGGAGAAGGAGACGTCATTTTCTTTTCATTCTCCAAACTGGCATCTCCCAAACACATGCACACACATCTTCTTGACATGTGTAAAAACCTCAAACAAAAACTCCTTTGTCATGCAATCCTCAAGTCCCTGAAGTTTTCAATTTAGTCCCTTAAGTATTAGACACTCACCTTTAGATTTCTTTTAATATGGTCGTTGTATCATTTAATTATAAATCTAGCTCCATCATGATGTAAGTCAAAAAAATTCTATTAGCACTCGGTTTAATCAACATTTTTCCTAACCAGGTTATGGGGCATTACAAAGCTCCTAAATCCATCCCGTACAGTGGGAGTGCCTCCTTCGTATGAAGGAGATGTTCGATCAGTTAGTTCACTCTTTAAGACAAAATCTTATTGTACCTTCTACGCCTCTAGTAGTAGTGCCTTCAAGGGCTCCTATAGACAAATTGGCTCAACATTAGGCTTATACTTTTGCGGGAACTGATGAAGAGAATCCAGAAGTAGCAGAATGTTGGTTAGAGACTACTGTTAGGATTCTAACCAAACAATTGCAATGTTCTGATGAACATAAACTTGAGTGTGCTTTAGCACTATTAGCTGATGAAGCCTTAAGTTGGTGGGAAACTACTACTCTCACTGCTCCAGCTAAAGCCGTTACCTTGGAATTCTTTCTTAAAGAATTTCGGCAAAATTATGTAAGCGAGCAGTATCTTGCGGAACGGAGACAACGATTCTTATATCTAAAGCAAGGAGGCAAACCATAGAATAGTGTGTTAGTGAATTTTGCAAGTATTGCAAGTATGGGCCTAAGTACATCAATAAGAAAGAGGATAAGTTTTGGATGTTTATCAATGGGCTCAGTGATGAATTGAGTCCTTTGTCCACAACTTTAGAGATCTTTGTTTTTCAAACTTTGGTAAACAGAGCTATTGCTATAGAAGCTAAGATGAAAGCTTCGGGAAAGAGGAAAATAAATAGTTCCCGAAGTGATAAAAGACCCAAATACGATAACAAGCCACTTCGGTCATCCAAAAAGCCAAAGAATTTGGGAGGAGGTTTCTCAAGTATCTACTCTTCCCCGAAGAGTAATTTCATGCCTAAACCTCAGGCGGTTGTTAAGCCTTTAGCACCTGCAATTTCTGTCAACAGTACGGGGAATACAGGAAAAGATTCACAAGCTCTTATCTGTAATTTCTGTCAGAAGAATCATCTGGGTCAGTGTAGGAGATATGCCAATGCATATTTTATGTGTGGAGGATCAGATCACTATATTAAAGATTTTTCACAGAATTCGAACAAGATTCCTGCTCGTGTACCCACAAATCAAAATCCCGTACAATCATATCGGGGTAGAGAACTTAAACAAGCTCAATCTAGAAATTCTGGAAGAAGTCGAGGTCAAGCTGCTAATGCTACTCACCAAGAACCTTAAGTCCCTGCTCGAGTTTATCATATACGAGGTCGAGATGAAGAAGATTCTCCTATTGTCATAGCAGGTACAATTGAATTAAATTTCAACCCTGTTTATACTTTGTTCAATTATGGTTCAACCCACTCCTTCATATGTTATTCTTTGATTAAAATGTTTAAATTAAGTTCGGAAATCATCAATTGCATTCTTCTTGTCTCGAATCCTTTAGGTGATGATGTCTTTATAAACCTTATATGTAGGGATTACCCTTTGTTCATTCAAGGTATCCTTTTTCCTGCTGATCTGTTAGCCTTATCCTTTAATAAATTTGACCTTATTTTTTGATTAGATTGGTTAGGAAAACATTAGGCTTGAATAGATTATAGTAAAAGAAGACAGTTTCTTCGTGGGTTAGGAAAAGAATCCATACTCCTAATAGATAAGAAACCTCTAAAGAAGTTTACTTTTGCTGTTATGTTTGGAAATGAAAAGACTGAACTTAATATAGAATCAATCCCAACTATTTCTGAATTCGCTGATATTTTTCCTGAGGAACTTTCAAGATTACCTCCGACTCGAGAAGTAGAATTCAGAATTGAAGTTCAACCCGTATCAAATCCTGTGTCCATCACCCCTACCGAATGGCCCCTGTTGAACTTAAGGAGCTCAAGAATCAGTTGCAAGAATTGTAAGATAAAGGCTTCATCAGGACTAGTTCTTCTCCCTAGGGAGCTCTAGAGTTTTTTGTTAAGAAGAAAGACGGATCGATGAGGCTTTGTATCGACTATCGGCAGTTGAACAAGCTCACTATCAAGAATAAGTACCCGTTACCAAGAATCGAAGACCTATTTGATCAACTTAAGAATGTTGCGGCGTTTTCTAAAATTGACATGCGATCAGGGTACTACCAGATGAAGATTAAGGAGTCTGATGTACCAAAGACAACTTTTAGAACTCGATATGGTCATTTTGAGTTTCTTATAATGCCTTTCGGTTTAACCAATACTCCAGCAGCATTTATAGACCTTATGAATCGGGTTTTTAAATCGTATTTGGATAAGTTCATGGTAGTTTTCATTGATGATATCCTTATCCACTCCAAAGATAAGGATGAACATTCTAATCACCTTCGAATTGTTTTACAAACTCTTCGAGACAATCATCTCTATGCAAAGCTTAGTAAATGTGAGTTTTGGCTATCTGAAGAATCTTTCCTAGGTCATGTGATCTCTGTAGAAGGGATTAAGGTAGACCCTAAGAAAATCCAATCAATCATTGATTGGAGACCTCCCAAAAATGTGGGTGAAATTAGGAGTTTTCTGGGTCTAGTCATATATTATTGAAGATTTGTTAAGGGATTTTCCACCCTAGCCACACCCTTGACAAAGTTCCTTCAAAAATATGAGACCTTTGTGTGGACAAAAAACCAACAACGAAGCTTCGATCAATTAAAGAAAGTGCTCACTCCTGCCCCAGTCTTGACACAACCTGAATCGAGAAAGAAATTTACGGTTTTTAGTGATGCTTCTCACCTTGGGTTAGGATGTGTCCTCATGCAGGAAGGAAAGGTTGCAGCGTGTGCTTCTCGATAATTAAAACCTCATGAACTGAATTATCCGACTCGTGATCTCGAACTTGTTGCTGTTGTTTTTGCCCTTAAAATCTAGAGACACTACCTCCTTGGAGAAAAATACAAATTGTTTACTGATCATAAAAGTCTTAAATATCTCAGGACTCAAAGGGAACTAAACCACAGACATAGAAGATGGTTGGAGCTTCTTAAAGATTGTGATTTAGATATCGATTATCATTTGGGGAAAGCAAATATAGTGGCTGATGCGCTCAGTTGCAAGCAGCTGACTGGTAAGATATTATGTACGAGTTATATAAATATGCTATGTTTCTTGAAATCTAAATCTTTTCATATAAGTTTGATTTATTCTTTTGAAGCCCCAGTTTCGATCAATGCACACTTCAGGCTACACAAGAGTCGGAAGCTCTTAGCTGAGCTTCAAGTTCAATCTAACTTGATCTCAAGGATCAAAACCCTTCAACAGTCAGATCCTGAACTTCAAGACCTCTTGCTTAAACTCAAAGTTGAAACCAATCCAGATTTTTCTTTGAAACCCAACGGTTTACTCTATTTTCGAGAGAGGGTTTGTGTGCCCAATGATGAAGATCTCAAAAGGGAAATGCTACGTGAAGTACATAATAGTCCCTTTTCCATTCATCATGGATCAATTAAAATGTACAGAGATTTGGAAGATTTGTATTGGTGGTTAGGAATGAAGTCTGCTATTACCGATTTCGTAGCAAATTGCTTAACTTGTTAGAAGGTGAAAACTGAACATCAAGCCCCTATGGGTATCCTTCAACCAATCGAATTTCCCTTGTGGAAATGGGATCGCATAGCAATGGATTTTGTAAGCGGCTTACCCTTATCTCCGTGAAAGAATGATGCTATTTGGGTAATTATTGATAGGTTCTCTAAGTCATCACACTTTATTCCCATTCGAATGAGTATAAACCTAGAGCAATTAGCTAATCTTTATATTAAAAAAGTGCGGTGTCCATCTCAGATCGAGATCCTCGGTTCACTTCTAGATTTTGGAAGTCTTTACAAAAAGCCTTAGGAACCAAAACAAATCCCAGCACGGCTTTTCATCCTCAATCAGATGGACAATCTGAAAGGGTGATTCAAATACTTGAAGACATGCTTCGAGCCTGTGTAGCTGATTTTGGAAAGAAATGGGAGAAAACTTTGCCTTTGGCAGAATTTGCATACAACAAAAATTACCAAGCATCTATACAAATGGCCCGTTTGAAGCCTTGTATGGAAGAAAATGTAGAACTCCTTTGTGTTGGTCAAAGTTGGGTGAAAACAAAGTTTTATGGCCTAATTTGCTTAGAGAAACGGAAAAACAAGTACATACTATTCACAATAGGCTAAGAGAAGCCTTTGACAGACAAAAAGCTTATGCTGATTGTAACACCCCTTTTCTTGTATTCATCGCTGAATAAGAGTTAGGGATATCACATGATACTTGTAAAATAATTCTTTAATATTAAGAAAATCTTATTTTTTTGACTGCAAAAATAGTTAATCGCGTAAAATTTAAACTTAATAATTTCACATTCAATTTTGAACCTAGATTCAGGCAGCAACTTAACAGTTTGATCCATTAGCATATAAATAATAAAACTGCCTAATTTAAAATCATTCAGATTCTAAATAAAATATGATTCATATCAGAGTAGGCTTTACATTTTATTATACATGCCGACTAGTAAATATCAAAAAACATAAAAATTATATTACTAATACTGATGTACCTATTTTCGATAGATGATGTTCACTAATGCTCTTTATTCTCAATGCTTCTCTTTAACTACGCGTGAAACAATCACACGCTAAGTATAACTTAGCGAGGCATTATAAATAATCATAAAATAAGTATTGAAATAAATGAAAACATGGTTAAGCAAAATCATATCAAATCTTTCGTATACTTATAAACAATCACATATAAAAATGGTGAATTTCATATACATTTACTTTATAATTAGCCCAAGAATTTGTATAAAGAGAAACTAAAGTATGTAAGGTCGGTACTCCTTGAGTACTAGTCACCGAAGTGCCGATAACATATAGACACATAAAGTGCCAAAAACATATAGACACATAAGTGCCAAAAACGTATAGATCCAAAGATCGGTGTATAGCTATACTGCAGTCCTTGACTGCTAGACCTCTAATGGCATGCCACTATACTGTAACTCTCTATCATAAACTTGGGCAAATAATTTCATATAATTGACTTGTAAATTATCATTTGATAAATGATTCATATATCACCGTTATTCAATAATAAAACTTATCAAAATAAAACATAATAGAGCAATTCATACCCTAACATGTACTAACCTTTTTCCTTTGCCTGTGAATCATCATATAACTTATAGAAAAACCATGTTATCATTTTAATAAAATCAAATAAATAGAATTTATAAAAGTTTACTGAAATACATTTCAAAACATATAAATGCACTCACATGGGCCATTTATTATCTTGCATCACTAAGCTTACTCATTAATCTTTTCATTTCCTTGAATACTTGTACCTTCCCCAGTATTTCTTATAACTGTAGAAATCAATCGAATATACTTATTACTATACACTTACTTAATTCGAGTCTAACATTGCCAAATAAAATACTAATGTTTGCCATGTATCTTATTTTGGGTCCTTAGTGACCGTTTTGAACATTTGGCAACTATTCATGCCTTAATTTTCAATTCTTCCATTTTAATCCCTTACTTTCTCATTTTTGCCAAAATGGTACTTTTTCATCAATTCAAGCTAATTTGATCATAATTTCAACAGTTTATAGATCAGTCTCCCTTCAAAACAAAATATCCAAAACTATACCCTTATTTCTTCAAATAGCTGAATAGGTCCCTAAACTTTTTCAAATATTCAATTTGGTCCCAAATTGCCAATTCAAGCTTGAAACATCATTTTCTATTCATTTCCATCATCAATTAAATTTTGACAATTTAGTCCCAAATTTTCTTCAAATTTTTGAGTTAGTCTCTAAAGGGAATTTGACCTTCAAACATCAAAATTGAACTTCTATCATCAATATAATGCTCCAAACATCATAATCTAACCATTTTCATCCTTAATTCTCAAAACCCTAACAAATCCCTAAATTCAAGATTAGGGTTTATAACTTCCAACATGAAATTAAGTTTGTTTCAAGCTTGTTTCCATCACAACTAAGCTTAATTCATCATCTACAACTTGAATTCCATAAATTTTCCATGAAACCCTAATTTCTCTCTCTTCAAACCCTAATCCAAAACTTCATAATTCTATGAAATTTTAACATCAAAATGTGTAGAATGAATAGTAGATCACTTTACCTCAAAGAACCTTGCTTAAATTCTTGATCAAAAGCCTTGAATTTTAAACTATAATTTTTTTTCTTATTTTTCCTCAATTCTCTTATGCCTTTCGAAAGGTAGAAAGAAAGATGAACTATATGTTCATCCTTTTGAATATTAATTCTAATATAAAACTACAAGTTGCCACATGTTTCATGAAATATGAATTTTAAATTCATTTTTCTTTCTTTCCAAAAATACCCCTTTAACTAAATAAAAATTACAACTAGTTCAAAATTATGCCATCCCATTACATTTGAACTAGGTTGGTTCCAATCCAACCGGCCATCATTATTAAATAATTATAAAATATCATTTATGATTTTTGTTCGATCCTATTCCCTGATTTTCACGTTTTATGATTTTTTGTCTATCAAACTATCAACTCTAATCAAATAATCATATATTTCCATAATTCCATGAATAAATTCATATTTTCATATAAAATCCTCCATTTAATAAAGTCAAACTTAGAAATTTGACTCAATCCAAAAATACCGATAATTACCTAAAATCTTTATCGGGTAGAATCTTTCTTGAAAATCCTTCATTAAGCATTTATACGAATCTTTACCACTTCTTCTGAGTCCTTTTTACAAATCAAAATATTGTTATGTGGCACTACCCAAAAGGTCACCCAAAACGTTTCTCTAATTTGAGCACGCTTAACAATTTTATTCGATCAAAATGTTATATTTTCTACTGCGTTTTAACCTCCAAAAAAATTACAAAAATCCTTTTTCTGATCGAATTTATCCTCATACTGAATAAAAATCATCTTTGGGAAAATTTACACTTGGGTCCCTGAACTTTTATCAACTTTTCATTTTGGTCACTAACTTTTATCTTTTGTCATTTTAGTCACTAAGTTAGCCTTATGCCAAAACCTTAGTAATAAATGACCCTTATATAACTTAGTAAAATTTTTGGGGTATTACACTGATAAGAAAAAGAAGAGACATTTAATATGTTGTAGGGGATCAAGTGTTTTTAAAAGTATCACCCTGGAAGAAAGTTTCTAGATTTGGGAAGAAAGGAAAGCTCAGTCCCCGCTTTATAAGGCCTTTTGAGATTATTGAAAGAATTGGTCTTGTAGCTTATCGTTTAGCTCTCCCGAAGGAATTCGATAAGATACACAATGTGTTCCACATATCTATGCTCTATAAATATCGATCTGATCCTTCTTATGTTCTTGAACCCGAAGAAGTTGAGCTCAATCCGAATTTATGATACGAAGAAGGGTTAATAAAAATTATAGATCGTGAAGTTAGAAGGGTTCGAAATAAATATGTTTCTCTTGTAAAGGTTTTATGGAGGAATCATAAAACCGAAAAAGGTACTTGGGAGCCTAAAGCTACAATGAGAGATCAATATCCTCACCTATTCAATTCAAGTAAATTCGAGGGTGAATTTCTTTTTAGGGGGAGGAATTGTAATACCCAAAGTATGGCATAGTAGAATGTTATCATTGAATACATTTCCAATTCTATGATCTAAATTGTAAATTTTAGATTAAATAAGATTAGGACCAAATCGAAGAGATTAAAAAAATTGGATATCCTAATTTAAAGGGATTAAAACTGAGAACATGTTTTGTTAAGGGTTTGCATGTAAGATTTGGAAAAGTTAGGGAGATGTACAAGTGTCACCTTTTAGGGAGAGCATTTGTTTGTGAAAAAAGGGGGTTTCGGCTCTTTAAGCATTATCACCCAAAACAAAATTTTCATTCCCTTATTCCACATTTCACCGAAACCATAGAGTGAGAGAACGAATTGAGAGAAGCTTGTAAGAGTTGCATCTTGGTTCATTTTGTTATTGATCGAGTAAGCTAGGAAGAAGGGTAATTTCACTCTTCTTTTTCTTTTTAATTGTAAACTTTAGAATGAATATATAAGTGTTGATTTTCATGAATCAAATTGAAGATATAAGACTAGATAATTCAAATTTATGTTATGAAATTCTTATTTCTTTGAATATATAAGAGTTTGAGTCATTGGCCATTGACATTTAATGGAAATCCCCCTTTTGTATCTTTGATATTGGCAGCACCGTGCGGTAATGCTTCAACAACTTTAAAAGGTCTAGACCAGCGTGAACTTGATTTTTCTGGGTGCAATTTCAGCCTATAATTGAATAGCAAAACCAACTATCCTACTACAAATTGTCGCTGTAAAATAATCTTATCATGCCATCGCTTGCTATTGCCCTTGTAAATAGAAGCATTTTCATAAGCATTGCGTCAAATTTCTTCTAATTCAGTAATGTCCAGCAACCATTTTTTTCCTGCTGGTTCACAATCAAGATTGTCTTGCTTAAGAGGCCACAAAATCTTGTGCTCAAGTTCTACTGGAAAATGACAAGATTTTCCAAAAACAAGTTGATATAGCGACATTCCCAACGAAGTTTTGTATGCAGTACATATAGCCCACAATGTATCATCTAAATGAGATGACCAATCTTTTCTAGTGGTGTTCACCACTTTTTCTAGGACATTTTTAATTGTTTGATTAGATATCTCTACCTGTCCATTCGATTGAGGATGATACGTTGTGGCCAGTCTATGATTTACTATGTAGCGTTCAATGCAGTAGCCACATGGCTGCAGTGGAAATGCTTACCCTGATCGTTGATTAATGCTTTTGGGGTTCCAAAGCGAGTGAGTATATATTTGTGAAAAAACTTCAAGACTATTTTTTCATCACCTTTAGGCAGTGCAATGGCTTTTATCCATTTGGACACATACTCAAACGCATCCAAAAATGTATATATTTCCAAAAGAATTAGGAAAAAGACCCATGAAATCCAATCCCCAAACATCAAATAACCCAATTTCCATTATTGGTTGTTGTGGCCTCTCATTTCTCCTAGATATGGATCTAGTGCATTGACATCTGTCACAGCATTGGGCGAACTCATGAGCATCCTTAAACAATGATGGCCAATAAAATTCAGATTTGAGGACTTTTACAGCCGTTCTCATTCCACCAAAATGCCCTCCATAAGGAGCGTTATGACAATGCTATAGAATAGATTTCATCTCTTCCTTAGGGACCAAAAGTCAAATTATATTGTCATCACAAACCTTGAACAAGAAAGGTTCATTCCAATGATATTTTATAGCATCTCTAAGGAATCTGGCCTTTTTGTGCCCATTTACACCAACAAGAGTCTTTTCACAAACCAAGTAATTCACTATATCAGCGTACCATGGTGTTGCATTTACAATGAAAGCTTTTCATCTAGAAATGCATCGACAATTTGCAACTTATTTCTATCTTCGCTTCCAGCTTCCAACCTTGAACGGTGATCAGCAACTTGATTTTCAGACCCTTTGTTATCTTTAATTTCAATATCAAACTCTTGGAGCAATAAGATCCAACGGATTAATCTTGATTTTGCATATTTCTTTACAAAAAGGTATCTCAAAGTAGAATGATCAATAAAAACTGTAATTTTTGCACCCACAAGATAAGAATGAAATTTATCAAAAGCAAAAATTACTGCTAATAACTCTTTCTTAGTAGCAGTATAATTGATTTGAGCTTCAGTTAGAGTTTTACTAGCATAGATCATCACATGAATTGCATTCTCCCAAAATTGCACCTACAACAAAATCACTAGCTCGCATAGAGTTGCTCCCAGTTGGGTGCAGCAACGATCGGTGCATTCACAAGCTATGTTTTAATTTTATTGAATGCATACAAAAATGCATCATCAAAAACAAATTATCTATCTTGCTCCAA
This sequence comes from Hibiscus mutabilis, assembly GCA_019671005.1. NCBI lineage: Eukaryota > Viridiplantae > Streptophyta > Magnoliopsida > Malvales > Malvaceae > Hibiscus > Hibiscus mutabilis. The sequence continues at coordinate 22,776,756 of CM033751.1, forward strand.
CAATAGGCATAGAGGTTTAGTGATCTTCGAAAAATCATTAACGAATCTCCTATAGAACCCAGCATGGCCTAAAAAAACTGCAAATACCTTTTACATTTGTTGGTGGTGGCAATTTTTCAATTACATCCACTTTGGTTCTATCGACCTCAATTCAAGCTTTCAAAATTCTATGGCCTAAAACAATCCCTTTAGTGACCATGAAGTGACAATTTTCCCAGTTTAGAACCAGATTGGTGTTTTCACATTGCTACAATACTTTCTTCAGATTGTCGACACAATGGTCGAAATCATTATCATACACCAAAAAATTATCCATAAAGATTTCAAGGGAATTGTCAATCATATCTGAAAATATCGTCATCGTGCACCTTTGAAATGTGGTTGGTGTATTGCAAAGATCGAAAGGCATACGGTGGAAGGTAAATGTTCCAAAAAGGAATGCAAAAGTTATTTTCTCCTGGTCCTCGGGTCCAATAGCAATTTGATTGTAGGCAGAATATCCATCTAGGAAGCAATAATACTCTTTGCCCATAAGTCGATCTAACATCTGGTCAATGAAAGGAAGAGGAAAATGATCTTTCCTTTTAGCTGCATTGAAATGCCTATTGTCCATACAAATATACCAACCCGTAGGAATGCAAGTTGGAATCAGCTCATTAGCATCATTACATACTATAATGATGCCACTTTTCTTAGAGACACAATGGACTGGACTCACTCATGAGCTATTAGAAATTACATAGATAATTTTGACGTCCAACCATTTAAGAATTTCCTTCCTGACTACTTCCTTCATCTTCTTATTCAATCTTCTTTGCTGCTCAATGGACTATTTGTTTTTATCATCCAATTTAATCTTGTGCATGCAGAGAGATGGACTAACGCACTTGATATCAGCAATTGTCCATGCAATAGTACGCTTGTGTTGCTTAAGAATATTTATCAACTTAGATTCTTGTATTGCATCTAAAGTTGCAAAGACAATGATTGGTAGTGTTTTTGCATCGCCAATGTAACCCTCTCAACCTAGAGGCCCGACCGAACCAAGAAAACTACATTAGGTTTGCCGAAGCAAACTGGAGAAAAATTACAAAAATTAGTCTATTCTTTTCTTCCTTTTATCTTGTCTAGATGCATATTATTAACATAAGTGTACATACTTGCAGTGGGTAAATTAAAAGGGAAACGGACCACGAAAAGGTAACCAATTGCATAACATACATTTAAGGGACTAAAATGCAAATCTGATAAATTTAAGGACCAAAACTGAAATTAAGGTTACCAATCCTCAATTAGTCCAATTATATGCTCACATGTCAAATTTTTGGGGCAAAATGATCATCCAAGCTCGTACAATTGCATTCACAAACTCCGGGAATAAAATGAAAGAAACTAAAACTTCCAAATATTCCAATTAATCGAATTAACTGTAGCCGTACCGGTACGTGTACAGGTGTTTCAGTACGCCTTAACAATTTCCAAAACTCAAATTCAGTAGCTAAAACTCGTACTGAAACACTTGCTCGTGTATCGAAATGCCTAGCCAAAATGCTTATGACCGTACCGGAACACTTTATCGTGTATCAAAATGCTATGCCTGGAAAGGCTTACCCGTATCAAAACACCCTATCGCGTATCGAAACGCTATGCCTAAAATGGCTTAGCTGTACCTATACGGGACACCTGTTTCGATATGCCTGGACCTGTAATTTCCCAAAATGCCGTCTAAACACACTTTGATTATAGTCAAAACACTCCAACATGTTCCCAACACTTAAACAACATTACTAGGGTACTTTCCTAACCAAAACATCACAGAATCAACCTCATAACATGGTTTTCACACATCCAAGATATTATATATGCATGTTTCCTAATATCATTTTGTCAAACAACCAAAACTTTCGTTTGACACTTTTATGGCATACACAACATGCTTACTCATCTAAAACATCATAACCAACTTGCTTGAATCCTCAAAACATGGCAACCATTCAAAACTAACCAGATGCATAACTAAGCACCCATAAGCATCAACATAAGCAAAGATCCTCAATAAAATTAACAACATCTAACCAACCATAAAATCCAGCACTTAACATGCCCAGAAACCAAGGGAAAAGCAGTAATTCAAACCCCAAAAACATGGCGAACACATTGCCTTATTAACTAGAAACATAAACCAAATTCATACTCAAAGTAGTCATTGTCTTCGGATCACTTTAACCTTGCCTTTGTAGCCCCAAACTTTAATGCTCTGCATCATTAGGAAAAAGAGAGCGTAAGCACACATGCTTAGTGAGGATGCTCATAAAATAATGATAAAGTAAAACCATTTGAAAACCAAACCACTTGTTCCCAAAACATGCTTAACACCCAAAGCATTTTTCCTTGTCTCCAACCGAGACATGCATAATACTCCTTATGCAACATCATATAAAAATTCCATGCTTATGTAAGGCCCTGGTTTTGGGCCTAGCGATTTTGGGGTTGGTTAGCGGTCTACTGGACAGGGTTAAAGATTCGAGTTGGATTCGGGAGCGAATATTTTTTTTTGAAAGATAAAAATATAAAAAAATGTTTTAAAATCATATTTTATTATATTAAAAATATTGGTGAAAGCAATTTTCGAAAACGAGCTTTGGAAGGGTGACATTTTGGCTAGTGACCAAAATGCAAATTTTGAAATCTGTTTTTAAAAGGTGACTGTTTTGTAAAGAGTCAAAACTTAGAATATTTATGGAGTTATCTTACCATTTGGTATAATATGAGTTTTCTTTTAATTAGGATTATTTTAAAATGGTTTTAATTCAAAGAAACAAAAAGGATTTAGTTAAAAGGTGGTTATTTGTTTCAAAACACAATTTGCAGTAACTTTTCTTCTCACATTTTCTCTTAAAAAACTCTCAGCCAAATACTCTTTTTCCATCAGAGATTTAAGGTAATGATATTAATTTCTTAACTCATTGATTTGCTAAATGATTTCTCAAGTTGTTTTCCAAAAAGCTCCTTGAATTTATTTGTTTTTCAAGAGGAAAAACCATCCAATTAAGGGGAAACTCATTCGTTGGAGGTAAGTTTCATTCTTCTCCTCTAATGAAAGGTTCTCTACTGAAATTCCCAAGTTCTTGGCTCTTTACATATGTTTTCTAATAGGTTTTGAATAATTAATTATGGATTTTAGCTTAATTGAGGTTTAATTGGAGGATCTTGTGATTTTTGATTTGGATCTATTTTTCCAGAGTTGTGAATTGATTTTAATCTTATTTTAGATGTATTATTATGTGGATAAGTTATTTTTAATAATAGAATCCCGAAATTGGTTGAATCTCTAATTGTTTAGGTTGTTAGTTAAGGGTTTTTGGGTTGTTTAAGGTGTTTAATCATTGATATAAGTAAAAGGATGTTGTGAATGAGTTTTTAGATATCAATTGATGAAGTTTGATGTTTTGAATCGTTATTATATGGCTGGGCTAAGGTTGAGAAGTGTTTGAGGTTGATTTCGGTAAGTTTCGGATGAGTTTTGAGTGGGCATCTTGAGAGCTACGGGATTTTGGGTTGAAAGAGAGTGTTGGATGCATTTTAATGCATGTTTCCTATGGTTTTGTGCGGTCAAAACAGGGGATAATCAAGGCTTAGCATCCTGAGGTGGTTCTAGACTTACTGAGAGCTTGGTTCGCAGTAGCAAGCAAGGAGAAGTGAAATCGGCAAGTGGAAACGGTCTTAAAAGTCTTTCAAAGGTTTGAAAGTGGTTTTGGGAGTTTAGGATAAGTTTGAAACACTTACCTAAGCTCAAAAGTAAGTTTCCCTCTTTTCCCTTTAATATCAGTTCGGATATGAGCATGTGTGATTTATGTTTTAGTCGTAAACATGGTTTGATTTACTTACTGTAAATGCATGATTTTAAAGTACATATGCAGTGGCTTAAAGGTATATTCAATGCTAGTGAGCATTGGTTTTTGTTCCGGTTGGGAATGTGATATTGCTATGGCAATGTGATTTGCATATGTGGGGATTTTGTGAAATGCATTGTAAAACAACGAGTAAATGGTTTTGTAAATGATATATTGGCTATGTGACAAGGTGAGAAAACATTCAGATACAGTTGGCATGCCATAGGATAAAGTGCACTATAATATGGTTAAAAATCGATCGTGGGTTAAGAGTCGTTGAGGTATAGCAGTCGGCTACTCAGACTATATTGTTATCACTTGGGTTGAGCGGTCAGTTCCCCTTGTTGATGTATAGCTTGCGGTCGGCATGGGGTAGTCTTGATGATGGTCGGTCATTAAGGGAGATCCGTGTATCTGATGTGTAAAGTTAACGGTCGGTTAACTAAAGTTAGAGGTTGGCTAATCAAGGATAGTGGTCGACTATCCGGGGTCACTATAATTGCCAATATATGAGTATTCTAATGATAAATCTATCCATAATGCTTTGGGATTTAAGCATGGTTTTGTATTTGATGCTTTGGGATTTAGCATGTGAAACATATATATTGTTTAGCATATGGTTGATATGCATGTTTTGATTTGAAACGATTGAAACTTGCTTAGGTCCTAAGCATTGTTTTGAAACAAGTATTGGTTTTAAGGGTCTTAATGCATCATTGTTTTAAGAGCATCCCCACTAAGCAAAGGTGCTTACGCTCTCTTTTTCCTAATGATGCAGAGCATTAAGGCTTGGGGCAACAAAGGCAAAGTCGTAGCGATCCAAAGACAAGACTAATTGAGATAAACTCGGTTTTAGGTTTTGGTTAATAAGGCAATGTGTTCGCCGAGGATTTTGGGATTTGTAATTCCATTTTTCCCTATATTTAAGCATGTGTAATGCTGTGACTTCGGGGTTTGATTGTTGTTGTTAAGTTCGTTGTGCATCATTACCTATGGTTGATGTAGTGAGGTCTTCTGGGTTTGCATCTAAATGGTCTTGCTTTGATGGTATGCTTGTTTAGCTTAACATGCTGAATATGGTGTTAAGGTGATGTTGGTATGTTGTTGAGCTTGTGATTGTTTACTTGTGCAACTTGGTATGTTTGGTGAAGTGCTTTAGGGAGCATGCCTTTAGATTGGTTATTTTGGTAACATGAGCTTGTATTGTGGATACACCATGGTACAAGGGTTGATATATGTATTGTTGAATGTGTATATTCATATATGCAAGTTGCTAGGATCTAAATACATCTAGATTTGGGGGAAAGCCTGTAGAAAATGACATTATAGGCCTCTGCGTACTTATATGCAAGGGACCGTATCGGTAAGGCAAGGAAAACAAAGATAGGCAGCATCGGTATGGGTATATGAGTACCTGTACTGTTAAGCAATTCAAGCTTTGCGTACCGGTACAGGATAGAGAGTACCGATATGGGGATTCATTACTAGAAAATCACTTCTTAAAGGAAAACTCGTGTACCAGAACTCTGAGGGCTCGTACCGGTACAGATTTAATATTGTACATGCTGATGTGGCATACCGATACGGTACATTATGTACCAGTACGCGTGGTTGCTCCAGATCGGTACGGCTATGTACGTATCGGTACGGGTTGCAGTTTTTACAGGTAATGTCATGGAAATCAGTTTTTGGTTTCTTGCATTTTAGTCCCGAAGTTTTGCAAATGTAATTGAATGCGCATGGATGATTATTTGACCAGAAATTTGTTATGTGGGCAAGGAAATGGACTAATTGAAGATTGGTAACTTTAATACCTATTTTGGTCTTACAATTTAAAGAATTTATGTTTTAGTCCTCGTAATGATTGTGATGCAATTGGCCACCTATTAGTGATTCGTTTTCTTCTAAATTTCAACAGCTGCATGTGTGAACATCTAGGATTCATAATTTACATCTAGACAAGATAAAAGAAAAAAATGGACCAACTTTTCGTAACCTTTCTCTGGTTTACTTCGGTAAACCTAATGTAGCACTTTCAGTTCGGTCAGGCGTCTAGGCCGGGTCAAGGGGGTTATATTTGTTGGTATCAGAGCTAGGTTACAAAAGGTTGAGATATTGTTGTTTGGTTGTATATCATTGTTGGTTACGCACGGTGATTGTGTACATGTACGGTGATTGATTTACATTATGTTGGGGTATGAATTAGGACACATTACCTATTACTGAGGTTTTAAAATGTTTAATAAGATGGTCTTGGATCCTTTGCCTTGTGTTAGCCTGACTTTAAAATGTTTTGATGTTTTTGCGAGCATGGCTCAATGGGAGACATGTTCTATAGCTGGTAATGTTGGAATCAGGCAGAACAACATTGAAGAAGAGAATCCCACTATTGTTTTACCTCCTCTGCCTCTGTTGGTTCCGCCGGTCGATGTTGGGGCTGGTGGTGTGCCCCATGCTCATCAAGTGTAGGTATTTGGTGATCTGACTCCGTTAGTTCAGACAATAATAAGAGCTTTTCAAGCAATGATGGCTGGAGTGCATGCACAGGCACCGACTCCTACTGTGGTGATTAACCCAAGGTTACCTTTGGAGCGTCTCCGCAGTTTGGGAGGTATTGTGTTAAGGGCTTTGAGCCCTGAGGTAGCTGAGGGTTGGCTGGAGAGTACAATCTGTATTCTGGATCAAATAGGCTGTAATGATGAGCGTGAACTGGGTTATACAGTGTCACTGTTGCGTGGTGATGTTTATCATTAGTGGGTGACCACAATTGCTAATGTCTCAGAGGTGAATGTAACTTGGGAGTTCTTTCGAAGAGCTTTCAAGAAGAAGTATCCTGGTCCTCAGTAGCTAGATGCGAGGAAACGTGAGTTTATGGCCTTGGTTCAAGACGGCATGCTAGTGGCGGAATATGAGGTGAAATTGTCTGTTTAAGTCAGTATGCCTCAGAGTTGGTTCTGGATGATCTTGAGAGGTGCAACAGGTTTCGCCATGGGTTAGTGAAGGATATCGAAACATACTTGTTGGCGGCGGACTACACAGATTTTAATGTACTTGTAAATCGCGCTAAGGATATTGAGCACTCCTTGAGGGTGTCGGGAAAAGGTTCAGGCATGGCCTCGAATAAGCGAGGAGCTGATTCTGGGAAGCAGAATAGGAGGTTTCGAGATAAGAGGCACAAGTCTGATCACAAGCGTGATGGTGGCCATGGTAACCAAGGTGTTCGTATTGTAGGTGACTGTGAGCGTTGTGGTAGACGCCACAAAGGTGATAGTTGGGGAAATACCATGAGTTGTTGGATATGTGGATCTACTGGTCATATGAAGCGTGACTGTCCTCGTAGAGTTGTGGCTCATGCTGTTGTTGTACAATCGGGGAATGGTGGACCAATACGTATCTATGCTCATCGCGAGGGGTGCAACGACACGGATTTGATCGCAGGTACTTTTACCTTGTAGTCTTTGTCCTTGTTTTTTTTTATTGATTCAGAGTCTACTCATTCATACATCCTAAGTGAGCATGCATCGTTGTTAAATGTCCCTATTAAGATCTTGGATGTTGGCATCTTGGTAACTAGTTCTTTTAGGGAGACGGTTACAACTAGAAGGTTGTATAGGCGTTGTCCTTTGGCAGTGCAAGGTTATGAGTTTGCCGCGGATTTGATAGAGTTGCCATTCCATGGTTTTGACGTTATCTTGGGTATGAATTGGTTAAGTAAGCATAAAGCAGTGGTGGATTGTGAGTCCAAAAATATTTCTATGAAGTTGGCCGATGATTATGAAGTCGTGGTGGTGGGTGAGAATATAAAATTCTTGTCCAATATTGTTTCAGCTATCCGAGCGGAGAAGATGATGTTTGATGGTTGCCAAGCTTGTTTGGCTATTGTTATGAATTCGGAAGCCAAAGGTGTTCGGGTGCAGGACATTCGAGCTGTTTGTGAGTATTTAGAAGTTTTTCCTAAGGAGTTGTCGGGTTTACCTCCAGATAGAGAGGTGGAGTTTCATATTGAAACTTATGAAGGTACAACTCCGGTGTCCATTGCTCCTTATCGGATGGCACCGAAGGAGTTAAATGATTTGAAATCACAGCTTCAGGAGTTGTTGGATCATGGGTTCATTCAACCGAGTGTTTCTCCTTGGGGTGATTCGGTTTTCTTTGTTAAAAAGTAGGATGGATCGTTGCATATCTACATCGATTATCGTCAGTTGAATAAGTTGACAGAACAAGTATCCGTTATTGCGGATTGATGACTTGTTCGACCAGTTTCGTGGGGCAACAGTGTTTTCGAAGATAGATTTCAGGTCGGGGTACTATCAGTTAAAAGTTAAGGATGTAGATGTTCATAAGATGGCGTTTTGTACGAGGTACGAGCATTACGAGTTTTTGGTGATGTTGTTTGGTTTGACAAATGCCTCGCGGCTTTCATGGACATGATGAATAGGGTGTTTCATGAGTACCTTGATCGATTTGTGGTGGTTTTTATTGATGATATACTCATGAACTCTCGTACGGAGAAGAAGCATAATTAGAATATGTGGATTATGTTGCAAGTCTTGAAGGATAGCCAATTGTATTCTAAGTTGAGCAAGTGTGCCTTTTGGCTCAAGGAGGTGATGTTTCTCAGACATGTGGTATCTGCGAAGGGAATTCGTGTTAATCCATATAAAATTAAGGCTATTCTCAATTGGAAACAACCTAAGACCCTGTCGTAAGTGTATAGTTTCCTTGGGTTAGCAGGCTATTATCGCCGTTTCATGGAAGGGTTTTCTAGTATTGCGGCTCCGTTGACAAAGTTGCTACAAAAGAGTGTTCATTTTGTTTGGACGGAGAAGCAACAACAGGGTTTTGAGAAGTTGAAGGAGGTTTTGACACATGCTCTTGTGTTGATTCAACCAGAATTTGGGAAAGAGTTTGTGGTTTATAGTGATGCATCGCATGTTGGTTTGGGTTGCATGCTGATGCAAGATGGAAAGGTTGTGGCCTATGCGTCGAGGTAATTGAAGGTTCATGAGCACAATTATCCAACTCATGATTTGGAGCTTGCTGTTGTGATGTTTACTTTGGAGATTTGGTGAAACTACCTTTATAGAGAGAAGTGTGTGGTCTTTACGGATCATAAGATTTTGAAATATTTGATGTCTCAAAAGGATTTGAACCTTAGGCAACGAAGGTGGTTGCAGTTGCTTAAGGATTACGACTTGACAATTGAGTATCATCCTGGAAAAGCCAATGTTGTGGCGGATGCATTGAGTCGTAGGGAGGCGGTTGAGCTTAGGGCAATGTTCGCAAGGTTTAGTGTGACGCGGGAAGGTGGGTCATTGACTGAATTGCAAGTTAAGCCAATGCTGTCACAGTGGAATAAGTCTAAACAACCATATGATGACTCTTTGGTTCCTCATGTTAAGGACATAGGAGATGGTAATCCGACGAATTTTCATTTTGATGATGATGGAGTTTTGTGCTTCAATGGTCGAATAGTGGTGCCAAAAGTCCTGGAGCTCAGGCATACTATTTGGTTCCTCATGCTAAGGACATTCTATTCCTTTTGCTATGCATTCTGGTAGTACCAAAATGTATTGCGATTTAAAGGAAATATACTATTGGGTTGGTTTGAAAAATGATGTGGCGGAGTTTGTGTCCAAGTGTATGGTGTGTCAGCAGGTTAAAGCTGAACATTAGTTTCCATCCGGATTGTTGCAACCGTTGAGAATTTTAGAGTGGAAATGAGAGAGAATCACCAAGGATTTCGTGTCAGGGTTGCTGTTGACACTGGCTAAAAAGGATTCCATTTGGGTGGTTGTCGATCGGTTTACGAAGTGTGCACATTTCTGCCAGTGCATACGATGTACACTTTGGACAAGCTAGCGTATTTGTGTATCTCTGAGATTGTGCGTTTGCACGGGGAACCAAAGTTGATCATTTCGGATAGAGATCCGAGGTTCACATCAAGGTTTTGGAAATGTTTACATCAGGCTTTGGGTTCGAGGTTGAGTTTCAGTATTGCGTATCATCCTCAGACGGATGGGTAGTCTGAGCGTGTTATTCAGGTCTTGGAGGATATGCTAAGATGTTGTATTATTGAGTTCCAAGGAACCTGGGAGAAGCATTTGCCATTGGTGGAATTTGCTTATAATAACAGCTACCAAGCGAGTATACATATGGCACCATTTGAGGCATTGTATGGCCGGAGGTGTCGTACACCCTTGTGTTGGGACGAGGTAGGGGAAAAGCATGTTTCCTTGCCACATGTGTCAAAAGACACGGATGAGAAAGTTAAGCTTCTTTGTGAACGCTTGAAAGCGGCTGCGGATCGGCAGAAATCTTATGCGGATATAAAGCGTAGGGAAATTGAGTGTAACACCCCTTTCCCGAATCCGTACACCGGTTACAAGTCGAAAATGTTACGACTTCTTTAATCCAAAAATCAGGGTAATTTAAATTTTTTAGAAAACTTCCCGATGGACACCCATCCTAAAATTTCTCTAGCCCAAGCATGCTTAACTTTATTTAAAACTGACTTAAATTATTTGTTCGAGTTCCAATCATAAATCAATTATCTTAGCGTGCAACTCATCACTTAAAGTTCTTCTTAACCTTGAATCTTGCCCGGAATACCACTTATCTTGAAACCATAACGAACTTTAAAGGTCAATCACGCTCAAATAGGTTTAGCAAGTATACATGCCACTATAAAAATCAAACCTTAATTAGGATGTCATTACTGTGATTACCTGTTGAGCTTTCCCATAATGATGCAATGCTCTTCTCACTCTCAACTTGATTTACCTACGTGTGTACAATCAAACACACGCTAAGTACGAACTTAGTGAGGCATAAGATGAGAACATATATAAGATACTTTGTAATGCATGACACTTTCAAAAGCATGATAGTCTTTAAACCATATAATCTGTAATTCATGAATATCTATGCAAGAAAGCATAATATGATCATTCTGTACTATATAAAAATATATATAATCATTCTGTGAAATCATATAGCCCAAGGTAAATATCAAGTGACTAATATAAGATTGTACATTTTAGTACTATCTTTCTATCGACACAATGATGTATCGGGAACATATCAACACAATGAAGTGTTGTGATCATATCAACACAATGAAGTGTTGCAAACTTTCGACGTCGTATACTGTCGACACAATGAAGTGTCAGATACAATGTGACTCTTATGGTATACCACTATATTGTCCAACTCAATATTATACTACCAAGGGCAACTTTAAAAACCAATTCATGCAAAATGGAAAGCAACCCATATCCAATTCATATCATGTAAAACATATCATATTAGAGTAGTTCATACTCCAATATGTTCTATACAATTCACATTATGCATGCCATTTAAAAACTATATAAGTAGCTTGTCATATATATCATGCTATAAACCATTTGTAAGCATAAAAGATATTCCATGATCTTTAAATCAGTAAAATAATGTATCATGCAAAACATATTATGCTATATAAAAATATTTACCTTTTAGGTTGACTTATCTCAAGTCTCCCTATAAAAATGTATGCAACAAACATACATTTAAATACATGTATGCACTCACCTGGGCCATTTGTTAGCATGCCTCACTAAATTGTACTTGATCATTTCCTTTATAGAACCTCGATCCTTCTTTGATTTGACCTTGACTTCATTAATCACATGAATAAGATATTTGTTAGATTCAAATCTAACAATACCTTAAACACGCTGTCTAATAAAATCATTCGAATATAAAATTTCCAAATATTTTCCTTTCTTCCTTGTATTGCTCAAAAACTTATTATGGTCCCTAATGACCAATTTGAACTTCCAATAATTCTCCCGAGCTTGCTAACTCACATTTAAATATAAAATGTTTCAAATTCCATTTTCTGACAGCTTGCTCTACCTTCAAAGATTTGCTTATATCGGGCATAATACATACCAGATCTTAATTTACTTTATATTGGAAAAGCTAGATTTGATAATGGTTCTAACAATATAAGCCACATAAATTAATAAAATCTACAAAAATTATGACAATTCTTCAAACTCTCGTCACAGTGCTGCTTTGACAGAAACTGCTCTGTAAATTTTCTGACCTTCATTGAATTAAAAATTCATATCTTTTAACTCGGAACTCGAAATCAGTTTCCGTTTGTTGGAAACGAAGCTAGACGAACACATCTTTACAACGATATAAAATTCATCATCTTACCATTTTTTAGAATTTATGGTGAATTTTCAAAGTCACTGCCAAAATTCATCAGTTTCGGTTTAACATTCTAGCATCAATTTCACATCTCCAACATCATTAATTACATAAATACACTCCAAATTCATAAAATTTCAGATTCGGCCCCTTAACTTTGAAGCTTGCCAAATTGGTCCATATAAGTTTTAACTTAGGGTTTTGCTTCCAAACAACAAATCAAGCTTACTAGATCATTAATCCAACATCACAAACCCTAAGTTAGACTTTAATTCATAAACCCTTATCTTCTCCATACAAACCAAAATATGTAGGGTTTAAATCCTAACTCAAAAACATGAATTTAACATCATATAAGCTTGATTCCAACTTAAATTCAACCATGGAATCATAGAATCTCAAAAGCTCCAATTTTATTCATAAACCCTAATTTCCTTCCCATGTAAAATTTCCATCAATCAAGCATGTATTCCATGAATTAAGTACATCATAAGATAGAGCTTGAAGAGTAGAACAACTTTGCAGTTCGAAAGATTACATGAAAATCGAGTTTTAGGGCTTGAATCGAGCTTGGAAATTTTCTCTGTTTTCTACCCATATTTTCAAAAATATGAAAAATGATGAAGGCTTCATCTTTTGCCTTTTAATTTTAAATCTCTTCAATTATGCGACTTGGAATATAGAAATGAATTTTAAATTCATTCAAATACGGAAATTACAAAAATGGCATTTTTATCCAACGATTGAGATTGATTTTATCATCAATCAAGGGCCAAGATTTAAACTTAAAATTTATTCTTCCAAAAATAGCCCTTGTAACTTCAAACATTTCAAAATTGACATCCCTGCCAAATGACCAATTTGCCCTCCAACTAGTCTTTATTTACTAGTTTGCTTCAAAATTGTCATTCCAATAAAATCTAACTAAATTAATTTCTCTTCAACCGGAAACTATTCCATAAATACCATTTTATGATTTTCCATGGATTATGGAACATCCTCTAAAATTTTAATTCAATCCGATTTCCCGATATTAACAAAATACTTCTATTACAATTTTACCTTTACCGAGCTATCAGATCTATTCCGAAAATTCTATATTTCCATAATATTCTTCATATCATCATCCTTCATCCAATGACCTAAATTTAATCTTGAATTAGTAGTTTACCAATTTTTCCCTTGTGATTTTCCAAAATTACGTTCTTGCCATTTTTCATCCAACGACTCATATTTAGCATGGAAAATCAACTTAAATCCAAGGGTTCATATTCTTCCAACACATAAAAAATATCTTAGACATGTAAAATGACAAATTCAACCTGGGCTTATCATCCTTAAAAAATCCTAAATATTCGATTTGATCTGATTATCTGAATATTTTTCTAAACTTTATCGCTTTATAGCCATTAATGCAAACTCCGTACGAAGAATTCAGGTAACATGAAAACGTCATTCTTGGGGGTAAACTATTCATTTTTGGGGTTAAAATACACAACTTTTGAAAATTACACTTTGGTCCTTAAACTTTTCCAAAGTTTACACTTTAACCCCTAAACTGTCAAATTTTACATTTTGGTCACTAACCAAAATTTTGGGATATTATATTGAGTATGCGGTGGGCGATCATGTGTTCTTGAAGGTGTCACCGTTTAAAAAGGTGATGCGGTTCGGACGTAAGGGTAAGCCTAGTCCGAGGTTTATTGGACCATATAAGATTGTGGAGGGGGTTGGACATGTGGCTTATCGGTTGAGGTTGCCTTCCGAGCTTGAGAACATACATGATGTGTTCCATGTATCCATGTTACGGAGGTATCGGTCGAATCCTTCGCATGTTATGTCGGTGGAGCAGATTGAGTTAAGACCAGATTTATCCTTTAGCAGCAAGGTTCTACGTGGTAAGACGATAGAACTGGTTAAAGTCTTGTGGTGACACCGAGGTGCCGAGGAAGCCACTTGGAAAAGCAAGGCGGATATGTTGGAGCAATTTCCGCATCTTTTTCCTCTAGGTAAATTTCGAGGGCAAAATTTCTTAAGAGAGGGAGAGTTGTAATGCCCCAATTTTGGGCCTAGTAGTTTTGGGGCTGGTTAGACGGTTTAGTGGACCGGGTTAGAGATTCGAGTCGGATTCGGGAGCGAATATTTTTCCGAAAGATAAAAATATGGAAAATTGTTTAAAAATAATATTTTATTATATTAAAAATATTGGTGAAAGCAATTTTAGAAAATGAGCTTTGGAAGGGTGACATTTTGGCTAGTGTCCAAAATGCAAATTTTGAAAACTATTTTTAAAAGGTGACTGTTTTGTAAAGAGTCAAAACTTAGAATATTTAAGGAGCTATTTTACCATTTGGTCTAATCTGAGTTTTCTCTTAATTAGTATTATTTTAAAATGATTTTAATTAAAATAATAAAAAAGGATTTAGTTAAAAGGTGGTTATTTCTTTCAAAACACAATTTGCCATAACTTTTCTTCTCTCACATTTTCTCGCAAAACACTCTTAGCCAAACACTCTTTTTCCATCAGAGATTTAAGGTAATGATCTTAATTTCTTAACTCATTGATTTGCTAAATGATTTCTCAAGTTGTTTTCCAAAAATCTCATTGAATTTCTTTGTTTTTCAAGAGGAAAAACCATCCAATTAAGGGGAAACTCATTCATTGGAGGTAAGTTTCGTTCTTCTTCTCTGATGAAAGGTTCTTTACTGAAATTCCCAAGTTCTTGGCTCTTTACATATGTTTTCTAATAGGTTTTGATTAATTAATTATGGATTTTAGCTTAATTGAGGTTTAATTAGAGCATCTTGTGATTTTCGATTTGGATCTTTTTTCTAGAGCTGTGGATTGATTTCAATCTTATTTTGGATGTATTATTATGTGGATAAGTTGTTTTTAATAATAGAATCCCGAAATTGGTTGAATCGCTAATTGTTTAGGTTGTTAGTTATGAGTTTTTGGGTTGGTTAAGGTGTTTAATCAATGTTGGAAGTAAAAGGATGTTGTGAATGAGTTTTTAGATATCAATTGATGAAGCTTGATGTTTTGAATCGTTATTATATGGTTGGGTTAAGATTGAGTAATGTCTGAGGTTGATTTCGGTAAGTTTCAGATGAGTTTTGAGTGAGCATCTTGAGAGCTACGGGATTTTGGGTTGAAACAGAGTGTTAGATTCATTTTGGGTTGTTTAAGGTGTTTAATCAAAGTCTTGAGGTGGTTCTAGACTTGCCGGGAGCTTGTTTCTAGGTAGTAAGCAAGGCAAAGCAAAATCGGTGAGTGGAAATGGTATTAAAAGTCTTTCAATGGTTCGAAAGTGGTTTTGGGAGTTTAGGATAAGTTTGAAACACTTACCTAAGCTCGAAAGTAAGTTTCCCTCTTTTGCCCTTTAATATCGTTTCGGATATGAGCATCTGTAATTCATGTTTTAGTCGTAAACATGGTTTTATTTACTTACTGTAAATGCATCATTTTAAAGTACATATGCAGTGGCTTAAAGGTATATTAGTGCTAGTGAGCATTGGTTTTTATTTCGGTCAAGAATGTGATATTGCTATGGCAATGTGATTTGCATATGTAGGGATTTTGTGTAATGCATTGTAAAACAGTGAGTAGATGGTTTTGTAAATGATATATTGGCTATGTGACAAGGTGATAAAACATTCGGATATAGTTGGCATGCCATAGGATAAAGTGCACTATAATACGATTAAAAATTGATCGTGGGTTAAGAGTCTTTAAGGTATAGCGGTCGGCTACCCGAACTATATTGTTATCACCTGGGTTGAGCGATCGGTTCCCCTTGTTGATGTAAAGCTTACGATCGGGAAGGTTGTAAATTCATGTGGTCGGCATGGGGTAGTCGTGATGATGGTCGGTCATTAAGGGAGATCTGTGTATTCGATGTGTAAAGTTAACGGTCAGTTAACTAAAGGTTAGCAATCGGCTAATCAAGGATAGTGGTCAACTATCCAGGGTCACTATAATTGCCAATATATGAGTATTCTAATTATGAATTAATATATAATGCTTTGGGATTTAAGCTTGGTTTTGTATTTGGTGCTTTGGGATTTAGCATGTGAAACATATATATTGTTTAGCATATGGTTGATATGCAAGTTTTGATTTGAAACTATTGGAACTTGCTTAGGTCGTAAGCATGGCTTGGAAACAAGTATTGGTTTTAAGGGTCATAATGCATCATTATTTTAAGAGCATCCTCACTAAGCAAGTGTGCTTACGCTCTCTTTTTCCTAATGATGCATAGCATTAAGGCTTGGGGTAGCAAAGGCAAAGTCATAGCGATCTAAAGACAAGACTAATTGAGTATGAACTCGGTTTTAGTTTTTGGTTAATAAGGCAATGTGTTCGCCAATGATTTTGGGATTTTTAATTCTATTTTTCCTTAGTTTTAAGCATGTGTAATGTTGAGTCTTTGGAGTTTGATTGTTGTTGTTAAGTTCGTTGTGCATCGATACATATGGTTGATGTTGTGAGGCCTTCCAGGTTTGCATCTAGATGGTCTTGATTTGATGGTATGCTTGTTGAGCTTAACATGCTAAATATGGTGTTAAGGTGATGTTGCTATGTTGCTGAGCTGGTGATTGTTTACTTGTGCAACTTGGTATGTTTGGTGAAGGGCTTTAGGGAGCATGCCTTGGTAACATGAGTTTGTATTGTGGATACACCATGATACAAGGGTTGATATATGTATTGTTGAATGTGTATATTCATGTATGCAAGTTGCTAGGATCTAAATGCATCTAGATTTGGGGGGAAAACCTGTAGAAAATGACATTATAGGCCTCTGCGTACCGATACGCAAGGGACCGTATCGGTACGGCAAGGCAAACCAAGGTAGGCAGCATTGGTACAAGTATATGAGCACTGGTACGGTTAAGCAATTCAAGCTTTGCATATCGGTACAGGATAGAGTGTACTAGTATGGGGATTCGTTACTGGAAAATCATTTTTTGAAGGAAAACCTGTGTACTGGAACATCAAGGGCTCATACCGGTACAAATTTAATATTGTACATGCTGACGTGGCATACCGATACGGTACACTGTGTACCGGTATGCACGGTTGCTCTATATCAGTACGACTATGTATGTATCGGTACGGGTGGTAGTTTTTACATGTAATATCATGGAAATCATTTTATGGTTTCTTGCATTTTAGTCCCTAAGTTTTGCAAATGTAATTGAATGCGCATGGATGATTATTTTGACCTGAAATTTGTTATGTGGGCATGTAAATGGACTAATTGAAGATTGTGATGCAATTGGCCGCCTATTTGTGATTCATTTTCTTCTAAATTTCACCTGCTGCGCGTGTGAACATGTAGGATTCATAATTTTGCATTTAGAAAAGATAAAAGAAAAAATGGACCGACTTTTCGTAACCTTTCTCTGGTTTACTTTGGTAAACCTAATATAGCACTCTCGGTTCGGTTGGGCGTCTAGGCCAGGTCGAGAGGGTTACATCTTAAATCCTAAACCATTAAATCATTTACCATGCTTAAATCCCAAAGTATTAAATCACAAACCATGCTTAAATCCCAAAGCATTATAATAGGTTCAACACATGAACTTTCACATATATTGGCATTTATAGTGACCCCGGATAGACTACCCTCTATCCATACATATCGGATACACGTATCTCTCATACCATGCGTAGTTAAACCGCATTATATCCCAAACCTTGCCTAGTTAAACCGCAAGATTTGACAACATCGCCTAGTTACACCACGAGTTTTACCACCCTTGCCCAGTTAAACCGCAAGATCACCATCAATTTGGGCTGCCTAGTTAAACCGCACGCCTCAAATAAGGTCCCAACAGTCCGAGTGGCCTAGTAAAACTGCCATACCTTAAGGACCCATGGCCACGATCGATTTTCTTCATATTTTATAGTGCACTTTAATCCTATGGATTGAAACTATATCCATTTTTTTCTCACCTTGTCACATAGCAAATATATCATTTTCAAAACTAGTTACTGTTTTACAATGCATTATTCGAAAACCATCACATATGCCAACCACACTGCCTATGGCAATACCCCATTCCCACCTGGAATAAAATCCAATGCTCACCAGCATTTATACACATGAAATCCATTGCAAATGTGTTCAAAACCATGCATGTACAGTAAGTAAATCAAACCATGTTTAACATCTAAACATGAAATCAACATGCTCATATTTAAACTGACATTCAAGAGCAAATAAGGGAAACTTACTTCTGAGCTTAGGTAAGCGTTTCACTCTTACCCTAAACTCCCCACAACCTTTGAAAGGCGTTTAAACCTATTTTTATTCACCGATACACCTCGCCTTGCTCGCCAACGCGAATCGAGCTCCATACGAGCAACAAACAACATCAAGCTTCGTCGCCTTGATTATCCCCTATTTTAACCATATAAAACCAGAGGGCAAATGCATCATTATGCATTCAAACCATTGCCAACAAGCAATTACCCGCAACTCTCAAGTTGCCCACTCAAAAACCATCCGAAACTTATCGAAAACATCCTCAAACACTTCCAAAATCTAACCCAGCCATAAAATAACGATTCAATACACCAAACCTCATCAATTAACATCTAAAAGTTCTTTCCCAACATCCTTTTACTTCCACCATTAATTAAACTCCATTAACCTCACAAAAACCATTAATAAACAACCTTAAACATTAGAGATTCAACTTGTTTCGGGATTACAATGTTAAAACCAAGTTATTAACTCAATTAAACATAAAAATCAAGATCTAATCTGATAATAAACCTAGCAAAATAGATCCAATACGAAATATGTCAATTTCATCAATCCCAACACAATTAAACCAATTTTTCTTAATTAAACTATCAAAACATATTAGAAAACAATTGTAAAGAGTCAACAACTTGGGCATTTCAGTAAATAACCTTTCATTAGAGGAAGAGAATGAACCTTTACCTCTAACAGATGCTTTCTCCCTTAATTGGATGATTTACATGAGAAAAAAAGTCAAAACAAAAAGGTTTTGGTAAACTAACAACAAGAAATCATTTGGAAACAAAATATTTAAGAAAAGAAAGGTTTGCCAAAACAGTTTTCATTTTGGTCATTAGTCCAAAATGTCTGATTTCCAAAACTCCTTTTACAAAATTGATTTTACCACAATCGTTAATATATTAATTAATGATTTGAGAATAATTTTCCACAATTTTATCACCTCCAAAAATGTTTAATTTGATTTAATCCTGAAACTAACTCGAATCTCTAATACCGGTCCACCGGACCTTCGAACCAACCCTTAGAACATCTAAGCACAAAACTGGGTGTTACATTCAAGGAATACATATTTGAGATTAACTGGCAATGGCTTGAGTTCCAGAGTAGGAGCTTATTCAATAGATGGTTTAAAAGTAGGAATTGACCGGTGAGGAAGGTCTAAAGATTCAACTTTCCACTTATGATGAACTATAATAGTTAGAACTTCCACAATATGGTCACACTCTGGGAGATCATCTTCTAGCGTTGTCAGTGTAGTATCTTTGGCAACGAGTATACCATGATGATGCAAGTCTTCTTGAATAATATGTTCAAGAATGTCGATACGATGACATTCTTCAAACTTTCTTCCCTTATCAATGTTGAGCATCCCAAAAGTGATTTGGTCATTTTCAACCTGCATTGTAAGTTCTCCCCTTGATACATTGATGACCGCTTTCCTAGTAGCTAAGAAAGGACAACAAAGAATGATAGGGACATCCTTGTCAACCTCGAAATCAAATATAATAAAGTCAGTTGAAAAATTAAACTTGTCCACACGAACAATCATATCCTCCATTTAACCATTTTGATGAGTCAAATATCTATCTACCAGTTGTAATGTGACTGCAGTGGGGGCATTAAATTGATACTAGCTCCCAAATCACAAAGGGCTTTACTAAAGTAATTATTATCAATAAAGCAGAGAATGATGAAGCTGTATAGATCCTTCATCTTTCTCAGTAGAGGTGTAGATATTAACGCACTGCACTCCTTAGTGAGCACAATAGTTTCCATTGCATTGAGCTTTTATTCTTAGAGAGAATATCCTTCATGAATTTTGCATAATTCAGAATTTGTGCAAGAGTATCAATCAAAGGAATTTGAATTGTAAGTTGTTGCAAAGTATCATGAAATAATTGAAATTGATTGTCCTACCCAGTATTTTTAAATCTCTAAAGAAAAGATAGAGATGGATTATCTGACTGTTGTGTCAATATTGGGCATTATGGTGACAACTTCGGCTGTAAAACATATGAGACCTGAGTAATGACATGAGGAACATTACTCATCTACACATCGTTATCTTCATCTTTTACCGTATGATCAGGTATAAAGGACACTCTTCCCGTTAATGAGTAGATATGGGAAGTGGTTGCATTGAGTTAGTAGTTTGTTTGCCACTGTGAAGAGTAACACCTTTACAATGCTCCTTACCCTTGTTCACTGAACTCTCAGTGTTGCTAGGTAATTTGCCCAGCTGTGTAGAATTCATACAATAGCTAATTGGCACAGCTAAGCTTCCAAAGTACGTATTGATGTAGAGTGTGTAACACCTCATTTTTGAGGCTTGTTAGACGGTCTGGTGGATTGGGTTAGGGATTCGAGTCAGATTCGGGTTAGGCTTATTAGCAATTTTATTAAATGATTAATATTATTGAAAACAATTTTGGAAAATGGGTTTTGGAAGGGTGGCATTTTGGTAAGTGACCAAAATGTAATTTTTGAAAACTATTTTTAAAGGTGAATAAAATGAAAAAGGTCAAATTCTTAGAACAGTCTTTAAGGAGCTATATTACCATGTTTTGGCTGATGGTTTCTCCCTCCAATTAAGATATTTTAACATGTGTTTTAAATATAACTAAAAGAGTTTTGTTATTAAAAAGTTTGTTATTGGATTAAAGAAATTTCACGTAACTTTTCTCACAACTTTTTCTCTCCACTTCTTTTCTGTCAAACACTCTTATTTTCATCAAATCACAGAGGTGAGAGTCTTATTTTCTTAATTTCTTTATTTGTAAATGATTCTTTATCTTTGATTTATAAAACCTTGTTGAAATCTTGTGTTTTCCTACCTTTAATCAACCAAATGAGGGAGAAATCACACAATAGAGGTAAGGTTCGTTTTCTCCTCTATTGAATGGTTCTTTAGTGATATTCCCAAATATTTGATCCTTGATTTATGGTTTATAATCTGATTTTATGATTTTGTAATGATTAATTGATTTAATTGGGTAAATTTGATAAAATAGTGAAAGATTCGAATTGGATCTATTTTCCAGTGTTGAAGATTGATTTTAATCATATTTTGGATGTATTATAATGTTGATAAATTTTTTTCACAATTGAATCTCGAAACTCTTGAATCCCTAGTTGTTTAGGTTGTTAGTTTTGTGTTTTTGTGGAGTTGTGGTGGCTGTGTGGTTGTTGGAAGTATTTGGATGAATTAATCATGTTTTTAAGTGTTAATTGATGAGTATGGCAGTGTTAGATTGTTAGATTGTGGTTGGGTTATGTTTGGAAAGGATTAGATGATGATTTTGGTTGTTTTTGTTGGGTAATTGTGAGAGGATTGTGGAAGTTTGTGAAGTTTTGTTGTTGCATTGTTTTGAATGCATTGAGATGCATTAAACCTCTGTTGCAATGTGATTAAAATAGGGGAGGTTGATTCGGAAGTGATCGGTGAAGCTTTAGAGGCTTCGGACGCTTGATTTCGCGTCGGCGAATCGAAGTTTCGCGTATCGATGAGTGAGAATGTGGATTCTAGCTTTGGAATGTTTTAAAAGTGGTTTATGGGAGTTTAAACTGAGCTTGAAACGCTGATTTAAACTCAAAAGTAAGTATAACGTGGTTTTCTCTCTCGGTCGTGCTATTTTAAATGGTTTTATGCACTTGTTTCGATTTACATTAAACCTACTGTTTAAGCATGACTTAAAGTATATGAGATACTGTTTTTGAGCATGTAATTCTGAAGGATGCACATGGTAAGTGATCCTTGTAAGTATATGGTTTATACTTGTGGTTTAAAGCATGGCTTGTTGCTTTGGAAAATGGTTTGGTTTAATACTTGGAAAAACAGTGAGGTAAATGGTGAATGGTTAATTATATTGGCAAGTGATATGGTACCATAAACTCCCGTTAGTGGATTAAGCATCTAACCGAGGAATGGGGTTGAAAGTGTACCTCGTTGTAATGTACCATGATTGTGATTGTATCGCTATTACGATTGAGATGGCTTGAAGTGTTGTGAGGATACTTGTTGAATCCGTGTATCCGATAAACTATTTTGGTAAAGGAACTTGGTTATGATCACTTGTTGTAACACCCTTACCAGTATTTATTAACCAATACTAGTATAGAATGTCACATAATATTTAACCGTATTTTTATACTAACCAATTTAATCAAAAACAGTATTCTCGAAAAATTTTATTTATCGCGTAAAAAAATAATTACTAATTTTTAACATTCAAATAGCTTTCGTTTTCAGGCAGCAACTTGGCAGTTTGTAACTACACATTTTAATTAAGTAAACTGCCTAAAAACTACCTAAACTAAAAATGATCTTAAATACTATAAAAATTAAATTTAGAAAATTACCCGATTTCCATTACTAGTAATTTCTTAAAACTAATATAAACCACATTATAAAGTAACCACTTATCTAGATATTAATATTACAAACCATATCTAGACCAGTTAAAGTGAGTTTCTAATATTTTATACATGCCAACTAGAGAAAATCAAAATACATCAAAGATGTAAATTACCGATATAACTATTATCCCGCTGAATGATGATGCCGATGCTCCTTACTCCTGACCGGGATTACTACCTACGCGTGAAAACCATCACACGTTAAGTATACACTTAGTGAGGCATTATAATTATGTAACATAAATTGACATGCTTGAATTATAACAGTAATAAAATAAACATGCAATTTGATCAATACTCTTTTATTTTCCTTATGTTAATCAAATATTAACACAATATATTCCGGATTCATAAATCCTATTAATATCATTGCCATTATCAAAGAGTTTACCCACTCTCTAAATTATTTACTATATATTATTAAATAAATTATTGCTCAATATAGACTGAGGACTTGAGTACACGAGTCAAAACCGCACCAAAGCGCTAATAAACCGCACCAATGTGCTAAGGGACCGCACATAAGTGCTAAGAAACCACACCTAAGTGTTAATAAACCGTTGGGCTCTATGGCATGCCAACTATACTCCATACCTCAATTACTTATTTGGGCATATTTTCCAATTCCATATTCGATTCATCCATGGCAATATAATTAAATACTGGGCAGTTCGTACCCTAAATATAACACAAACATATCAAAATTAAATTACCTGTGATAAATGCATGTAATTCTTCTACCTTTGAAGATTCTCAACATGTCAAATATAAATTCATGATATAATTTTCAAGCATTTATTAATAAGGGAGACTTATCACAAGACTTTCAAATGATAATCTTAAAATTTTCCATGCATAAAAGTGCACTCACCTTGACACTTTATGCTTTGTCAGTATACACTAGCCGCACTAAGTTCAACTTTGATCCCGTTCCTTTCCTCGATTGCTAACTCAATCTTGATTTTGTTCACAATCTACAAGTGTATTAAAATACCATAAGTACATTCCAAAATATATGTTAGTATCTTACTAACACTTAAACAATATAGGAATAATTTTCCTATAAACACCCTAATATTTTCCAAATATTAGTTTCATGACATAAGTCATTCCATCCCCAATACTTCGTATTTCTTCCAAACTTTACTCAAAGAATGATTTATAACTTATTCTAATATTTATTCCAGCATAATGCTTCCATAAAAATAATTTTTCACTTAAGTTCTTAATTTCTTCTAAATTACCAAATTGGTCCCCAATCTTTTCAAAATTTCCGAATTGGTCCCTATGTTTTACAAACTTCGAAAATGGTCCAAATGACATTTTAAAGCTTGTAAAATCATAATTTTAACATTTCCAAATTTAAGGAAATTTTTCCATAATTTCCCCCTAATTCTTACAATTTGCCGAATTCACCCCTATACTTTTCCAAGTTTCCAAATCAGTCCAATTAACATTTAAACATCATTTCCAAGCATTCACAATCATTTCTAAATCAAAATCAATCCAAATTCAAATTTTCTACTAAAACCCTAACCTTGAACAATTTAGGGTTTAGCTATTTCCATGTAATTTCAATCATCACACAAGCTTTAATATGATTCTACCACATTATAATCATCAAAAACTAACTTTGGTTAATCGTAAATCAACGTCCCCTTCATCCATAAATTCCTCAAAACTAAGGTTTTAAGTAAGAAAAGCATGAACAAATGGTACCAAGAGATAGAGAATTTCATGTAGATTAATTCTTTGTTTCATGCTTTCATCCAAAATCCAAAGAATTAAGCTTGAAAAATCAAAATAAAATTTCCCATACCTTGAGTAGGGTGTTTCGGCCAAGCTTGAGAAAGATGAAGAGATTTCTTGATTTTTCTTTTTGACTTAATTTAGGCTATTTGTCCATTATTTAACGTATTTCTAATTAAAAATTATTTTTTATGGCAAAATGACTATCTTGCCCCTTTAATCCAAGGTTCCTTGATTTGCTACATGTCACTTTGATCATCCAATGGGCGAAATTAATTCAAGGAGTTAGTGATTACCAACTTTGCCCTTACCATCTTAAAAAATTACCATCTTGCCATTTTTTTCATCCAATGGCTAAGATTAAACATGGAAAAGTAATCTTTAATCCAATGATCCAAATTAATTTCCATTAGAACAAGGAAGGAACATAACCCTTTTACCCTTGCCTTATTTTCCTAAAATATCTCATAAAAGATTTCTCATTTATTCAATTAATTTCGATTATCCAGATTTAATCGACCTTCAAAGCTTTATAGCTCTTAATACAAACTTCGTATCAAAAATCCGTGTATCATGAAAATGCCACTTTTGAAATTTACAACTTGGTCCCTAAACTTTTCAAAGTTTACACTTTAGCACAAAACTTTTCAAATTTTAAATTTTGGTCACCAAACTTTTCAAGCCTTTCATTTTGGTCACTAACCAAAATTTTGAGGTATTACAATTCTCCCCCCTTAAGAAAATTTATCCTCGAATTTTCCTAAGTAGTAGATTGAAAAAGATGCAGATACTACTTTTTCATTGATTCCTCAGGTTCTCAAGTAGCTTCCTCTACTTTGTGATTTCTCCATAACACTTTGACTAGAGGAATCTTTTTATTTCTTAACTATTTTTCTCCATGAGCTAATATTCTCACAGGTTCCTCCTCGTATGTTAAATCTTGTTGAATCTCGATTTCTTTCGATGTAATAACATGTGACGGATCTAATCAATACTTCCTATGCATGGATACATGAAAAACATCATGGATCTTACTCATCTCAGGTGGCAATGCTAACTGATATGCCACTAGACCAACCCTTTTGAGGATCTCATACGGGCCGATGAATCTTGGACTAAGTTTGCCTTTTCGTCCAAAGCGTAACACTTTTTTCCATGGTAATACTTTTAAAAATACTTTATCTCCGACATCAAAATCAATATCCTTTCTTTTAAGATTTGAGTAAGATTTTTGCATGTCGGAGGCAGCTTTGAGATTGTCCTGAATAATTTTTACCTTGTCTTCCATTCTCTGAACAAGATCCGGTCCAATAACCTTTCGATCCTCAAGCACAAACCAATTTAATGGTGTTCTGCATTTCCTCCCATATAATGCTTCGTAAGGACCCATTTTTATGCTCGATTGATAACTATTGTTATATGCAAATTCTGCCAAGGGGAGATGCTTTTCCCAAGAACCTGCAAAGTTTATTACACACGCTCTATGCATATCCTCCAATACTTGGGTACTTCTCTCCGACTGCCCATCCGTCTAGGGATGAAAAGCAGTGCTAAAATGTAATTTAGTTCCCAATGCCTCATGCAAGGCACTCCAAAATCTTGATGTGAACCTAGGATCCCTGGCCGATATAATAGACATAGGAACACCATGCAATCTAACAATCTCCTTGATATATAGTTCCGCCAGCTTGTTCAAGGAATAATCCGTGCGAACTGGTATGAAATGTGCCGATTTAGTCAATCCATCCATGATCACCCAAATTGCATCCTTTTTACTTGGTGTCAAAGGCAAGCCCGTTACAAAATCCCTAGTAACTCTTTCCCATTTCAACTATGGAATGGAAATTGGTTGAAGTAATCTCGATGGTACCTGGTGTTCTACTTTTACTTGTTGACAAGTCAAACACTTGGCAACAAACTCTGTGATGGCTCGCTTCATTCTAGGCCACCAAAAATGACTTTTCACATCTTGATACATTTTGTTACCACCTGGATGCATTGTTAAAGGGCTGTAATGGGCTTCAGAAAGTATTTCTTTCTTCAGTTTATCATTCTCAAGAACGTATAAACGTCCTTTATAATATAAGCACCCATTAGACATTACTTCAAAGTCCTTAGATTCACCATTTTCTATTTGTTTCATTATTTCCAAGAACTCTTCATCCTTGGATTGTAACTCTTTAATTCTCTCTATCAAAGTTGGCTTGATTTGAAATTCCGCCACTCATGCACCATTTTCTTGCATTTTCAACTGGGCATTCATGGCTCTCAAGGCAGAAAATGTTTTCCGGCTAAGTGCATCAGCTACCACATTAGCCTTTCCCGGATGATAATCAATAATTACATCATAATCCTTGATTAATTTTATCCATCTTCTCTGCCTTAAATTGAGCTCCTTTTGGGATAACAAGTACTTTAAACTTTTATGATGAGTGAAAATATAGCATTTTTCACCATATAAGTAGTGTCGCCAAATTTTTAGAGCAAACACCACTACAGCCAACTCTAAATCTTGAGTAGGATAGTTTCTCTCATGAGTTTTGAGTTGCCGTTAAGCATAAGCTACCACATTTCCTTCTTGCATCAGCACACATCCTAACCCATTATGGGAGACATCGCTATATATTTGCAAATTATTTTCTAGGTTCTGGTTGTACTAGAATAGGAGCTTCTGTCAAAACCTTCTTTAATTGATCAAAACTTTCTTGACATTCTTCCGTCCAAATGAACGATGCCTCTTTTCTTAACAGCTTGGTTATTGGAGAGGCAATCATTGAAAATTTTCACAAACCGCAGATAATAACCAGCTAATCCCAAAAAGCTTCTCACTTCGGAGATATTCTTAGGAACTTTCCATTCAAGAATTGCTTGAACCTTCTTGGGATCAACTCAAATTCTCTCAGCTAAAACTACATGCCCAAGGAAATTTACTTTTGATAACCAGAATTCAACCTTCTTTTCTCGTAAGAATTGGAGAACTACTCGAAGATAAGTATCATGCTCCTCCTTGGTTTTAGAATAAACCAATATGTCATCAATAAATACTACCACAAATCAATCCAAATACGGTTGGAAGATTTGATTCATTAAATCCATAAATGCCGCTGGTGCATTTGTAAGTCCGAATGGCATTACTATAAACTCGTAATGCCCATATCTGGTTCTAAAAGCTGTCTTTGGTATATCTAACTCCTTAATTTTTAACTGGTGATACCCCGAATGAAGATCAATCTTAGAGAACACCGTTGCTCCCTTAAGTTGATCAAAAAGATCGTCAATCCTCGGTAAAGGATACTTATTCTTTATCGTCACCTTATTAAGTTGACGATAATCTACACATAGTCTCATTGATCCGTCTTTCTTGTTTACAAACAAGACTGGAGCTCCCCAAGGTGATATGATTGGTGAATGAAGCCTTTATCTAACAATTCTTGCAATTGAGCCTTCAACTCTTTGAGCTCTGTATGAGCCATTCTATAAGGTGCTATTGATATTGGTGTTGTACCAGGGAGCACATCAATACTAAATTCCACCTCTCGATCTGGGGGTAATCCTGGTAATTCATCCGGAAAAACATCTGGAAATTCCCGCACCATGGGTATGTTTTCCAGATATATCTTTGTTTCGGGAGCACTTATCATATGAGCTAAATAAACTTCATATTCAGATGATAACAACTTTCCAGCAGCTACAACTGCAATCTCCGAGCTCAAATAATTTTGCCTTTCTCCATCAAACACTATTTTCGAACCCTCTAGTCCTTTTAAGACTACTCTTTTTAATCGACATTCAACCATAGCATCATATGCCGATAGCCAATCCATTCCAAGAATAATTTCAAATTCTTGGAAAGGCAATTCCATAAGATCAGCAGGAAATTCTACTGCTTGAATTTTTAAAGGACATTTTCTGCATATCCTACTCACTTTGGCACTTTGTCCTATTGGGTTGATAGCAACTATCTCACTCGAAATTAATTCTACTAGGATGTTTCTTTCAAGTATTACTCTAGAATTAATGTATGAATGAGTAGAGCCTGGATCATTTAAGGTAAAAATAAGTCTGCCAAAGAGTTCGATCATACCTGCAACGATTTCTGCATCATTTCGATCCTCGACAGCTTTAATGTTGTATACCTGAGTTGTAGCTCTACTTTCTTGATTGGGTGTTGATGCAAATGTTCCTGGTTTTCCACCTTTGTTCCCCTTGCCCCTTGGAGGCACTGCTGCAAACTGATGCGGATAAAGCTTCGGACAATTTTTCTTGAAATGCCCAGCTTGTTTACAATGGAAACATGCTCCAATCAACCAACATTGACCAGGATGCCTCTTGCCACAATTCTCACATTCTAAAATCGGGCAAACTCTAGAACCTCGAGTACCCGCAATATTCATCTAAGACTGCTTCGATTTTCCTCCTGCATACCAATTTTTAACTGAAGAGTCTGATGTTGTAGGATGCTGTTGTGACATTCCCTTGCCGATTTTAAACAATGACGCAACAAATGAACCTCTAGACCTTTTTTTCGGTCTGACTCTACTTTTCTGCCTTCTCCTCGAGGTCCACTCTTTCTATAGCCTTGGCTCAGTTCACCATTTCTTGAAAAATAGTGAAATTATAGGAAACCAATATCCTCTTATATTGCGAATCCAATCCAGATATGAATCTGTCGATTCTAGACCTTTCGGTTGTGAGAAATTCTGTCGCAAATCGGCTCAATCTATTAAATTTGCACTCGTATTCATAAACTGATCTGCCATGATGTTTAAGCTGCAAAAACTGCTGCCTCATATCTTCAACAAATACATCTCCAATATACTTTTCTTTGAATTCTTAAAGAAAGAATTCCCAAGTAATCCGCTCCGGAGGTACTTGTATAGTTATCACATTCCACCATATACTAGCTTGTCCCATCAGAAGGGATACTACTCCTTCCAATTTTCCTTGATCATCACAAGGAATTCTGCTTAACATGATCTTAACATCGTTTAACCAGTAATCGAGATCCATCGGATTTGCATCAGTATCACCTCGGAATTTTGGTTCTCTGATTTTCCTTAGCTCCTTAGGGACTGATATTGGTGTTCGCCGATTTATAATCGCATCCAAGGCTTGTTTCTACAATCCTTCCCAACAGCCTTGATCCTGTACCATCATATTTCTTTGTTCCCGAGCCTGTTGCTTTACATTCTGCTGAGCCAGTTGCTCCATATTTTGTTGAACCCGAGGTGGATTATGATTCACCTCATTACTTACGCATTGAGCAGGCACATCCTGCTCAATAGCCTGTTGCAATTCCTGATAATCCGACATCTGTTCATGTCACGACTATCTTAAATAAGTAAGGAGTAATCTACCCAATTTCAGGCATCATCATAATCCTATACAATATCTGTAATTTTTGATATCCTAGTGGCATGTATATAACTCTGACTTTTTACAAAGACTCATTCACCATCCAGAACAGGCTAAACCTGTAGCTCTGATACCAATAAATGCAACACCCTTACCAGTATTTATTAACCAATACTAGTATAGAATGTTACATAATATTTAACCATATTTTTATACTAACCAATTTAATAAAAAATAATACTTCTCAAAAATTTTATTTATCGCGTAAAAATTAATTACTAATTTTTAACCGTCAAATAGCTTCCGTTTTTAGGCAGCAACTTGGAAAATTGTAACTACACATTTTAATTAAGTAAACAGCCTAAAAACTGCCTAAACTAAAAATGATCTTAAATACTATAAAAATTAAATTTATAAATTTACTTGATTTCCATTACTAGTAAATTCTTAAAACTAATATAAACCACATTATAAAGTAACCACTTATCTAGATATTAATATTAAAAACCATATCTAGACCAGTTAAAGTGAGTTTCTAATATTTTATAGATGCCAACTAGAGAAAATCAAAATACATCAAAGATGTAAATTACCAATATAACTATTATCCCACTGAATGATGATGTCGATGCTCCTTACTCCTGATCGGGATTACTACCTACGCGTGAAAACCATCACACGTTAAGTATACACTTAGTGAGGCATTATAATTATGTAACATAAATTGACATGCTTGAATTATAACAACAATAAAATAAACATGCAATTTGATCACTACTCTTTTATTTTCCTTACGTTAATCAAATATTAACACAATATATTCCGGATTCATAAATCCTATTAATATCATTGCCATTATCCGAGAGTTTACCCACTCTCTAAATTATTTATTATGTATTATTAAATAAATTATTGCCCAACATAGACTGAGGACTTGAGTACAAGAGTCAAAACCGCACCAAAGTGCTAATAAACCGCACCGAAGTGCTAAGAGACCGCACATAAGTGCTAAGAAACCACACCTAAGTGTTAATAAACCGCTGGACTCTATGGCATGCCAACTATACTCCATACCTCAATTACATATTTGGGCATATTTTCCAATTCCATATTCGATTCATCCAAGGCAATATAATTAAATACTGGGCATTTCATACCCTAAATATAACACAAACATATCAAAATTAAATTACCTGTGATCAATGCATGTAATTCTTCTACCTTTGACGATTCTCAACATGTCAAATATAAATTCATGATATAATTCTCAACCATTTATTAATAAGGGAGACTTATCACAAGTCTTTCAAACGATAATCTTAAAATTTTCCATGCATAAAAATGCACTCACATTGACACTTTATGTTTTGTCAATATTCACTAGCCTCACTAAGTTCAACTTTGATCTCGTTCCTTTCCTCGATTGCTAACTCGATCTTGATTTTGTTCACAGTCTACAAGTGTATTAAAATACCATAAGTACATTCCAAAGT
This sequence comes from Hibiscus mutabilis, assembly GCA_019671005.1. Classification (NCBI taxonomy): domain Eukaryota; kingdom Viridiplantae; phylum Streptophyta; class Magnoliopsida; order Malvales; family Malvaceae; genus Hibiscus; species Hibiscus mutabilis. The sequence continues at coordinate 22,808,142 of CM033751.1, forward strand.
ATATGTTAGTATCTTACTAACACTTAAACAATATAGGAATAATTTTCCTATAAACACCCTAATATTTTCCAAATATTAGTTTCATGACATAAGTCATTTCGTCCCCAATACTTTGTATTTCTTCCAACCGTTACTCAAAGAATGATTTATAACTCATTCTCATATTTATTCCAGCATAATGCTTCCATAAAAATAAATTTTCACTTAAGTTCTTAATTTCTTCCAAATTACCGAATTCGTCCCAATCTTTTCAAAATTTCTAAATTGGTCCCTATGTTTTACAAACTTCCAAAATGGTCCAAATGACATTTTTAAGCTTGTAAAATCATAATTTTAACATTTCCAAATTTATGGAAAATTTTCCATATTTTCCCCCTAATTCTTACAATTTGTCGAATTCACCCATATACTTTTCCAAGTTTCCAAATCAGTCCAATTAACATGTAAACATCATTTCCAAGCATTCACAATCATTTCTAAATCAAAATCAATCCAAGTTCAACTTTTCTACTAAAACCCTAACCTTGAACAATTTAGGGTTTAGTTATTTCCATGTAATTTCAATCATCACACAAGCTTTAATATGATTCTACCACATCATAATCATCAAAAACTAACCTTAGTTCATCCTAAATCAATATCCCCTTCATCCATCAATTCCTCAAAACTAAGGTTTTAAGTAAGAAAAGCATGAACAAATGGTACCAAGAGATAGAGAATTTCATGTAGATTAATTCTTTGTTTCATGTTTTCATCCAAAATCCAACGAATTAAGCTTGAAAAATAAAAATAAAATTTCCCATACCTTGAGTAGGGTGTTCTGTCAAAGCTTGAGAAAGATGAAGAGATTTCTTGATTTTTCTTTACTACTTAATTTAGGCCATTTGTCCATTATTTAAAGTATTTCTAATTAAAAAATTCTTTTTATAGCAAAATGACTATCTTGCCCCTTTAATCCAAGGTTCCATGATTTGCTACAAGTCACTTTGATCATCCAATTGCCCAAATTAATTCAAGGAGTTAGTGATTACCAACTTTGCCCTTGCCATCCTAAAAAATTACCATCTTGCCATTTTTTCATCCAATGGCTAAGATTAAACATGGAAAAGTAATCTTTAATCCAATGATCCACATTAACTTCCATTAGAATAAGGCATGGAAATGACCCTTTTACCTTTGCCTTATTTTCGTAAAATATCTCATAAAAGATTTCTCATTTATTTGATTAAATCTAATTACCTGGAATTTTCCCAAACTTGAAAGCTTTATAGCTCTTAATACAAACTCCGTATCAAAAATCCATGTATCACGAAAATGCCACTCTTGGGGGTGAACTATTCATTTACGGGACTAACTTATATATTTTTGAAAATTACAACTTGGTCCATAAACATTTCAAAGTTAACACTTTGGCACCATACTTTTCAAATTTTACATTTTGGTCACCAAACTTTTCAAGCCTTTCATTTTGGTCACTAACCAAAATTTAGAGGTATTACACTTGTAAGCCAATATAATTGTTGAAGTATCATTGAAATGGTTTATGTTGTATAATGGGATTTATACATGTTTACTCTTTAAGCTTTGCATATGGTTGTTATGCATGGGAAGACTTAAATTGAGGTTTAGCAATGGGGTTTGCTGTTGTCTAATGATACATGTTGCATATGGGATAATATGCTGGTTTTTAAAGATGTTAAGTGCATGGTTTTTAAGGCATGATAATGTTTTAAAAGATTATTGAAATGAGATTTCAATGTGATATTGAGAGATGGTTTTAAATGCATTGATGGTGTTTTGTTTTTGAGCACTCCTCACGAAGTCTAGTGTGTGTATGCTCTCTTTGTCCATCAATGCAGAGAATTAAAGGCTTGGAAGGCATCGGGAAGCAAGGGATCACAACAAGACTTGGTAACCGAAGTTTGTTTTTGGATTAGAGTATAAGTAATAAGGGCAATGGGGTTTTGTTGTTGTTTTGGGAGGTGTTTTGTTAAACTCTCTGTTTGAACAAGTTTATTTTGTTGCTCTTGGTTTGTAAATGGCCATTAATGATTGTTTGTGGTGATGGTTTGAAGTTTCATGCTTTACTTGATTTGATTTCTAGGAAGCATGCCTCTAGATTTACAATTCAAGTATGATGCCATGTTTTGATGTTGAAATTAGGTTGTCTTGGTGTGATTTGATCCTTGAATATTTTGAATGTGTGTTAGGGACATGTTAGGATGTTTTGGATGTTCAAAAGCATGTTAAACCAGAAAAAATGGACATTACAGGTCTAGGAGTACCGGTACAGGTGTTCCTGTTCTGGTACGAGTAAGCCATTCTAGGCTTAGCATACCGGTACGTGGGTAACTGTTTTGGTATGAGCCTAGGCAAAATTGGCCAATGTTTCGGTACTCGGGGAGGTGTTTCGATACGGTACAGTGTTTTCATGAGGGGCATTTTGAGTCTTCTGAAGTTCTTTCTTCTTAAATTTTGAGATTTAAAATAGTGAAGGCATATCGAAACACCCTTGTCCGTACCGGTACGGTGGTAGTTAATTTGGTTATTTGGAATCTTCTGAAGTTCTGTCTTCTTAAATTTTGGTCCTTGAATGTTATGGATGCAATTGAATGAGTATGGATGACCTTTTTGATATAATTTTTGGCATGTAAGCATGAAACCTGCTTAAATAAAGGTTGGTACTATAAAAATGAGCTAAGAGCCTACAGTTTTCTAAATTTAAAATTTGGTCCCTAAAGTGCTTTTGTGATCAACTAGTCATCAATTCGACGCCCGATTGAGTTGGTTTTTCACCTATGATTAGTATGCACATGTAGGATAATAATTGTGCATTTAGCAAGATAAAGAAAAAATGGATGTGTTTTGGGTTTAATTCTTCACGGTTTACTTCGGTAAACCTAATGTAGATCGCTCGGTTCGATCTTGCGACTAGGCCGGGTCGAGGGGGTTACAGAGTGACCTTGCACTATAGCTTCGGTACAAGACAAATGATCATGAATCACCTCTTCAAGAAGAGCAAATGGGTTAGAGATAGTTGACGGAGCATAATGACTCATTTGAGACTGAGTTTGAGATGGTGCTTCCTATTCTGTTGTGGCTTCAACGGAGTCTGTGGCGTAAATGGTTGTTGTGGGTAACTGAAGTTTTCTTGGCGCACACTAGAATTTCCTTGAAAGGAATTGTTTTCAGAGCGAAATACTCTTTGATGCTGTGCAGAATTAGAATTACCCCAGAACTATGTATTAGTTGTGTTGGAGGATGTACCCATGTTGTTGCCTCACATGTTGCTAGCATAACTAGAATTTTTGCATGATGTGGGAAATCCTCAAAGGTACGGTTCTTGCTAGAAATCTCACAGGAAAATATAGGGGTAGTAGTTTGTTGAGCTGCCTGAATATGAGCAACTTCACTTGTTCCCTCCATATTCTTGATTTTGTTCTGCAAAGTAGAAATATGAGCCTTTAGAGAAGATAGATCATCAAGTTCAAACACTCCTAGTGCAGCTCTACATGATGCAGCCCTTGAGATATGATATTACGAATCATTCTAAGCAAATTGCTCCAATACACCAACAACAACATTGTAGGTGCAATCAAGTAATGAACCATTAGACAACCCATCGACAAGATGTCTTGTGGCTGCATTCAACCCGTTATAAAAAAATTCAATTTGAGTTTCCTATTGAAAGCCATGGTTGGGATATCATCGCAACAGAGATTTATATATTTTCCATGTAGTGTGAAAAGCCTCATTATCTAACTGATAGTAGGCTATAATGTCATTCTTCAGGTGTGAGTTCGTTGTCGATGGATTAAAGTACAAAACAAATTGCATTGCAAGCTCATTCTATGATGTAATAGTGCCTGCATGTAATCCTTGGAACCATGTGAAAGGTCTACCCTGCAATAAATAGGGAAACAATTGCATCCATAAGGAATCATCAGGAATGCCATGCTGGCTAAATGAAGCACAAATTAAAAGAAAATATTGAAGATGCTCTCGAGCGTCTTCATGTGGTAACCCCTGCATATTGCCCATTGGAGTTGAGCATGTGGAACATAACCGACTTTAACTCAAAATTCCCAGTCTGAATAGGAGGTCTAACAATTCTCGGTTGCAAATCATCCAACTAGGGAACAACAACCTCTCGAATAGTTCTATTCTGGGCTAGTGGGTGCAGTGGTGGGTTTTCAAGGGCATGAGGAATTCTCTTATTGTTGTTTGGATTTCTTGCCATTCCACTATTTTCATGAATCCTTCTTCTAACATTTCTCTCAACTTCTGGATCTGGTACGAAGAGTGGTGTAGTAGCACTTCTGATCATACAACACCTAAAAAATGAATGAAAAAAGGAAAACAAAAATAAAGCTATTAGAAACAACTATGAACTTAAACAAAGAAAATAGAGTTGCAAGCAAAAATATAAAGACATAATAACGCCATCCTGGAAACAGAGCAAAAACTTGATCAATGTGAAAACGTCACACAATTAGTGCAAGCTACACTATCGATGCAAAAATCAAAACAAGAAAATCCTATTTGAATATTGATCCCACGAGACTGGTGTATTAAGATTATACTTATGTAACCACAATACAATACTGTAAGAGTGGTAGTTGTGCGTGCAATGGTGGTTGCAATAAAAGGATAAAAAGGTGAATAAATGATTAATCGCAGTAGTAATAACAGGGTGTAATAAAAGATAGAGAAATATGAAAATAAAGCCTGGATCTCCTTGGTTCAGCTCGGCAGAAAGATTAAGTACACTTCGAGGGAAAATGATGTTTCAACCAACTATGAATCGGTCAACTTGAGTGTTAGCTTCCATTCAACCTTCAATCGTTGACTTAGGGATGTAGATCGGCTTTAACTTTCATCATAAGTTGAGACTATAGCCTTTCAAACAAGTGGATCAACTTTCGTTGCATCCAATCAACTTTCATTGTAAAACTCGTTAACTTAACAATTCACTACATCCGTCGATGTCAGTCGCTAGTTTAACACTCTTGTGCAAAACGTAAAATTGTATCCAACAATTAAAGCTTAAGAAAGAGCTAAAACAAATATATATTAAACTATAGAAATAGTTTCAACAAGTTCATAATGCTCCAGAATATCAAACCATCGTTAAGTTGAGCACAAAATACAAAATTAATCTTAATAAACATCAAAATAGAGAAGACTTTAAAGAAGATAACAATGTATTTCCTCGATTCAGCACTTGATTCCTCTTTTCCTCGAATAAATATGCCTCACTTAACCTAAGATCTCCAGAAACAAGCTTAAGACGCCATGAAAGGAGGGAGAAAGCTTGGAGGCTGAAGATGATATGTAAAATGGGAAAAACATGACTCTCACTCCCCTCCAAAATAGTCCTTTTATAGGCCACCCAAGGAAGGACACTTGCCCTGTAGGTTAATTGCGTGCCCAGGGCCGTACTAAATTTGTTGTAACAAACTGGTTGTAGTAGTGAAAACTTCCTCTATATGGACATTAGTAATGCACCAACAACAAGGCAAAAATAGGTAAAAATATACAAAACACGAGCCACTAGAACTAAGTTAGAAAAGATACAGAAATAGATATGAAAATGAAAAAATGGATGCAATGGACACCAATGTGGGGACAATTAGATCTATAAATCAGGGGAAAATACGTGGTCTTTAAAGATATATCATGTAGATGTTATTGATGAGTTAACCGTTGGGCGATATTGCTATTTGTGGAAGCGTCGAATTTTTTAATTCAAGAAGATGACGTGTTGGGTATTCTCTAAATACCTAGTTTTGGGTAGTGGCCGGAGTGGTGGAGTTTTCGTGTACTGTGCCACCAAGAAAGAGTTTTGATCAATATTTGAGGGTTGCTAGAGTGTTGTCGACGTGTTGGAGGGAATATTGGTACCGAGAATATTATAAGTAAGTGTGGATGTTGATCATGCATAGTGCAAAAACACTTATATGTATATATTTAAATGTGTCAGTACATGCATACATCTTTGAGCATGAAATTAGAGGTTTTGCATCCATGTGCATATACATCTAGGATGACATATAAGGAATCATGTATACATATGTCCACACTTACGGATAATTTCTCAGAGGTTGATTAAGTGTTAGTAACTAGTTCTTTTGGGGAGACGGTTACGACAAAAAGGTTGCATATGCATTGTTCTTTGGTAGTGCAAGGTCACGAGTTTGCTGCAGATCTGATATAATTGCTATTCCATGGTTGTGACGTTATTGTGTGTATGGATTGGTTATGTGAGCACAAGGCGGTTGTGGATTGTGAATCCAAAAGGATTTTTTTAGGTTAGCCGATGAATATGAAGTTGTGGTGGTTGGTGAGAATGTTAAATTCTTGTCTAATGTTGTTCGGCTATACAAGTAGGAAACGTTGATGCGAGGAGGCTATCAAGCATATTGGGCTATCCTGATGATTATAGAAGTTATGGGTGTTCAGGTGCGGGATAGTCGGGCTTTTTGTGTTTATCTGGAAGCTTTTCATGAAGAGCTGTCGGGTTTACCTTTGGATAGAGAGGTGGAGTTTGGGATTGATACGTACGTAGGTATGGAACCGGTTTCCATTGGTCCCCAAAGGATGACATCGAAGGAATTGAAGGAGTTGAAAACACAGCTTCAAGAGTTGTTAGATTGTGGGTTTGTTCGATCGAGTGTTTCTCCTTGGGGTACTCTGGTTTTTTTGTGAAGAAAGGATGGTAGGATGCATATGTGCACTGATTACTGGCAGTTGAATAAGTTGACGGTGAAGAACAAGTACCCATTCTTGCGAATTGATGACTTGTTCAATCAATTTCATAGGGCAGCGATGTTTTCTAAGATTGATTTAAGATCGAGGTATTATCAGTTGAAGGTTAAGGTTGTGATGTGCATAGGACTGTCTTTCGTACGAGGTACAGGCAATACAAGTTCTTAGTAATGTCGTTTGGTTTGTGTAACGCTCCGGTGGCTTTTATGGATATGTGAATAGGGTGTTCCATGAATATCTTGATTAGTTCGTGGTGGAGTTTATGAATGATATTCATGTGTACTCTCGGATCGAGAAAGAATATGATCGGCTTTTGCAGACTATATTGCAAGTTTTTTTAGATGTGTGCTAAGCTGAATAAGTGTGAGTTTTGGCTGTAGGAAGTGATGTTCTTTGGTCATGTGGTTTTCGCAGAGGGTATTCGGATTGATCCACAGAAAATTGAGGCTATTCTCAATTGGAAGCAACCTAAGTCAGTATTTGAGATTCACAGTTTTCTTGGGTTGGCTAGTTTTTGTCGGCACTTTGTAGATGGGTTTTCTAGTATTAGAGCACCGTTGACGAAGTTGTTGCAAAAGAATGTTCCTTATGTGTGGTCGGAGAAGAAGCAACATAGTTTTGAGAAGTTGAAGAAAGTTTTGACACATACTCGTTTGTTGATCTAACCCGCGTCAGGGAAGGAGTTTGTGGTTTTTGGTGACGCGTCTCACGATGGTTTAGGTTGTGTGCTGATGAAAAAGGTAAGGTGGTGGCCTATGCATCAAGATAGCTGAAAACTCATGAGCAAAACTACCTGACTCGTGATTTTGAGCTTGCGGTTGTGGTGTTTGCCTTGGAAATTTTGAGACCTTATCTTTATGGAGAGAAGTGTGTTGTTTTTAAGGATCATAAGAGTTTGAAGTATTTGGTGTCTCAAAAGGATTTGAATCTTATGCAACGTAGATGGTTGGAGTTGCTTAAGGATTACGACTTGACAATCGAGTATCACCAGGGAAAGTGAAGGTGGTTGCGGATGCGTTGAGTCGTAAGGTTACGGTTAAGTTTAGGGTGATGCTCGAAAGTTTGAGTGTGACACGAGAAGGTGGTTTGTTGGTTGAATTGCAAGTTAAGCCTACATTGTCACAAATGATTAAAGCTAAGCAACCGTATGATGATTCTTTGGTTCCTTATGTTAGGGACATAGCGGATGGTAATCCGATGGAGCTTCATTTTAATGATGATGGTGTTTTGTGCTTTAAGTGTAAAATCCCAATTTTTGGCTAGTGACCAAAATGTAAATTTTGAAAGTTTTATGGCTATAGTATAAACTTTAGAAAAATTTAGGGACCAAAGTGTAATTTTCAAAAGTTATGTATTTTAACCCCGTAAATGAATAGTTTACCCCCAAGAATGACATTTTTGTGTTACCCAAATTTTCGTATGGAGTTTGTATTAATGGCTATAAAGCGATAAAGTTCGAAAAAATATTAGGATAACCGGATCGAGTTAAAATTTCAGAGATCATTCCATGGACCATAGAAGAGTCATAAAATACCATTTTATGGATATTTGGATGTTAAAAAGATCGAGAAAATTTTAAATCGATTGAAATGACATAGAATGGCAATTTTGTAAGTAAGTTGATTAGTAAAGGGCATTTTGGTCATTTTACCCAAAAGGGACATGGAGGGAATTTTGAGATTTCTTTTTTGGATGAATAGTGGCTGATTAGAATCCAACTAATTCTAGTTGGAATGTTACAAAATGGCAAATTAGAAATGCAAATCTAGTTGAAGGGTATTTTTGTAAAGTGGAATTTATTGAATTAAAAATTCATTTTTAATGATACAAGTGTCTTAAATATATGAAATATGAAGGAATTATCAGAAAAAATGCTCTCCAAATATTTGGTGAAGAGAAAAAAGAGAAAAAATTTACAAGCTCGATTTAAGCCCCAAATCTCAGTTTTTGGGTAATCTTTCGAACTACGAAGTTGTTCTACTCTTCGAGCTCTATTTCTTGATGTAAATAATTCATAGAATACTTGCTTGGTTGATGAGATTTGATATGAGGAAGAAATTAGGGTTTATGAACAAATTGGGGCTTTTATGATTTTATGAATCCTTGGTTGATTATAAGTTAGAATCATGCTTGTATGATGTTAGAATCATGTTATTGAGTTGGATTTAAAACCTACATATTTCGGTTTGTATAGAGAATGTTAGGGTTTATGGATTAAAGTCTAACTTAGGGTTTGTGATGTTGGATTAATGATCTAGTAAGCTTGATTTGCTGTTTGGAAGCAAAACCCTAAGTTAAATACATAGGGACCATTTTGGCAAGCTACAAAATTAAGGGACCATATCTGATTTTTATGAATTTGATGTGTATTTATATTATTAATGATGTTAGAGACATGAAAATGAAGTTAGAATGTTAAACCGACGATTAATCATATTAGTGACAATTTCGACAAGTTGTCAAGCTTGAATGGTCTATTCGGCAAAGAGGATATGTAGAAGGAGTAAATCTGATTTTTAGTCAAAATGATGGAATTAAGGTAGTAATGTTGATTGTAGGACTAATTTTCAAAGTAAAGTAAAGTAAAGGTTTAAGCTTATTTTGATGAAGGATGTAAAAGGAACATATGAATACAAGCTTTATTCTAGTCATTTGAAGTAAAGTGATGAGACTAAATTGACAAGTAGAAAAATAAGGAGAAGTTGGTGTAAATTAGAAGTTCTTTATGGAAAGTTATGTTGGAATTGGAATTATGGCAGCAAGTTTAAAAATTTGCCATAAATTCTAAAAAAATGGTTAGATGATGAATTTTATACCGTTGTAAATATTTGTTAGCCTAGTTTCTTTTCCAATAAACGGAAACTGATTTCGAGTTTTGAGTTAAATTATATGAATTTTTAATCGAATGAAGGTCAGAAAAATTACAGAGCAATTTCTGCCTAGACAACTCTGTGACATGAATGTAAGGAATTTAAGATCCAATATGAATTTATGTGGTTTATATCGTTATAACCGTTATCGAATCTAGTTTCTCCAGTATAAAGGAAATTAAGATCTAGTATGTATTCTGCCCTGTATAAGTAAATCATTAAATGTAGCGCAATTTGTTAGAAAATGGAATTTGAAACATTTTGTATTTAAATGTTAGTTAGCAAGCTCGAAAGAATTATGAGAAGTTCAAATTGGTCACTAAGGTCCATAATGAGTTTTTTAACAGTACAAGGAATAAAGGAAAAATATTTGGAAATTTTATATTTGAATGATTGTATTAAACATCGTGTTTACGGTATTGTTAGATTTGAATCTAACAAATATTTTATTGTATTCATGTGATTAATGAAGTCAAGTCCGAATCAAGATGGTTCGAGGTACTATGAAAGAAAGGATCGAACTAGGACTTAGTGAGGCATTGTGTTAAGTGGCAAAGGTGAGTGCATTTTTACTTATTATATATATATAATATCAAGAAACTTGCGATAAGTCGACCTTGATATTAATAAAAAGGTATGTTGATCAAAGTTATGCAAATGGCATGAAATAATAAATGGCATATGTGATACATTGATATGGCATAATGATTTATGTAAGATAAATCAGATTTTAGATATTGGGTATGAACTACCTAATATCGACTTATATGATTTATATTGATGCTTTGAACATGGAATATAGATTATAATGTTGATTTTGCCCAAGTACTATTGTGAAGTCTTTGGTATAGTTGGATATCCATAGAGTCCTAGCAGCTGCATTATAGCACTACGGTGCGAGATAGACAATTTGGGGTCGAGTTAGACTCGTTTGTTGATCTAACCCGAGTCAGGGAAGGAGTTTGTGGTTTTTGGTGACGCGTCTCACGATGGTTTAGGTTGTGTGCTGATGAAAAAGGTAAGGTGGTGGCCTATGCATCAAGATAGCTGAAAGCTCATGAGCAAAACCACCTGACTCGTGATTTTGACCTTGCGGTTGTGGTGATTGCCTTGGAAATTTTGAGACCTTATCTTTATGGAGAGAAGTGTGTTGTTTTTAAGGATCTTAAGAGTTTGAAGTATTTGGTGTCTCAAAAGGATTTGAATTTTATACAACATAGATGGTTGGAGTTGCTTAAGGATTACGACTTGACAATCGAGTATCACCGGGGAAAGTGAATGTGGTTGCAGATGCGTTGAGTCGTAAGGTTACGGTTAAGTTTAGGGTGATGCTCGGAAGGTTGAGTGTGACACGAGAAGGTGGTTTGTTGGTTGAATTGCAAGTTAAGCCTACATTGTCACAAATGATTAAAGCTAAGCAACCGTATGATGATTCTTTGGTTCCTTATGTTAGGGACATAGCGGATGGTAATCCGACGGAGCTTCATTTTAATGATGATGGTGTTTTGTGCTTTAAGTGTAAAATCCCAATTTTTGGCTAGTGACCAAAATGTAAATTTTGAAAGTTTTATGGCTACAGTATAAACTTTAGAAAAATTTAGGGACCAAAGTGTAATTCTCAAAAGTTATGTATTTTAACCCCGTAAATGAATAGTTTACCCCCAAGAATGACATTTTTGTGTTACCCAAATTTTCGTATGGAGTTTGTATTAATGGCTATAAAGCGATAAAGTTCGAAAAAATATTAGGATAACCGGATCGAGTTAAAATTTCAGAGATCGTTCCATGGACCATAGAAGAGTCATAAAATATCATTTTATGGATATTTTGATGTTAAAAAGATCGAGAAAATTTTAAATCGATTGAAATGACATAGAGTGGCAATTTTGTAAGTAAGTTGATTAGTAAAGGGCATTTTGGTCATTTTACCCAAAAGGGACATGGAGGGAATTTTGAGATTTCTTTTTTGGATGAATAGTGGCTGATTAGAATCCAACTAATTCTAGTTGGAATGTTACAAAATGGCAAATTAGAAATGCAAATCTAGTTGAAGGGTATTTTTGTAAAGTGGAATTTATTGAATTAAAAATTCATTTTTAATGATACAAGTGTCTTAAATATATGAAATATGAAGGAATTATCAGAAAAAATGCTCTCCAAATCTTTGGTGAAGAGAAAAAAGAGAAAAAATTTACAAGCTCGATTTAAGCCCCAAATCTCAGTTTTCGGGTAATCTTTCGAACTACGAAGTTGTTCTACTCTTCGAGCTCTATTTCTTGATGTAAATAATTCATAGAATACTTGCTTGGTTGATGAGATTTGACATGAGGAAGAAATTAGGGTTTATGAACAAATTGGGGCTTTTATGATTTTATGAATCCTTGGTTGATTATAAGTTAGAATCATGCTTGTATGATGTTAGAATCATGTTATTGAGTTGGATCTAAAACCTACATATTTCGGTTTGTATAGAGAATGTTAGGGTTTATGGATTAAAGTCTAACTTAGGGTTTGTGATGTTGGATTAATGATCTAGTAAGCTTGATTTGTTGTTTGGAAGCAAAACCCTAAGTTAAATACATAGGGACCATTTTGGCAAGCTACAAAATTAAGGGACCAGATATGATTTTTATGAATTTGATGTGTATTTATATTATTAATGATGTTAGAGACATGTAAATGAAGTTAGAATGTTAAACCGACGATTAATCATATTAGTGACAATTTTGACAAGTTGTCAAGCTTGAATGGTCTATTCGGCAAAGAGGATATGTAGAAGGAGTAAATCTGATTTTTAGTCAAAATGATGGAATTAAGGTAGTAATGTTGATTGGAGGACTAATTTTCAAAGTAAAGTAAAGTAAAGGTTTAAGCTTATTTTGATGAAGGATGTAAAAAGAACATATGAATACAAGCTTTATTCTAGTCATTTGAAGTAAAGTGATGGGACTAAATTGACAAGTAGAAAAATAAGGAGAAGTTGGTGTAAATTAGAAGTTCTTTATGGAAAGTTATGTTGGAATTGGAATTATGGCAGTAAGTTTAAAAATTTGCCATAAATTCTAAAAAAATGGTTAGATGATGAATTTTATACCGTTGTAAATATTTGTTAGCCTAGTTTCTTTTCCTACAAACGAAAACTGATTTCGAGTTTCGAGTTAAATTATATGAATTTTTAATCGAATGAAGGTCAGAAAAATTACAGAGCAGTTTCTGCCTAGACAACTCTGTGACATGAATGTAAGGAATTTAAGATCCAGTATGAATTTATGTGGTTTATACCGTTATAACCGTTATCGAATCTAGTTTCTCCAGTATAAAGGAAATTAAGATCTAGTATGTATTCTGCCCTGTATAAGTAAATCATTAAAGGTAGCGCAATTTGTTAGAAAATGGAATTTGAAACATTTTGTATTTAAATGTTAGTTATCAAGCTCGAAAGAATTATGAGAAGTTCAAATTGGTCACTAAGGACCATAATGAGTTTTTTAACAGTAGAAGGAATAAAGGAAAAATATTTGGAAATTTTATATTCGAATGATTGTATTAAACATCGTGTTTACGGTATTGTTAGATTTGAATCTAACAAATATTTTATTGTATGCATGTGATTAATGAAGTCAAGTCTGAATCAAGATGGTTCGAGGTACTATGAAAGAAAGGATCGAACTAGGACTTAGTGAGGCATTGTGTTAAGTCGCAAAGTTGAGTGCATTTTTACTTATTATATATATATATATAATATCAAGAAACTTGCGATAAGTCGACCTTGATATTAATAAAAAGGTATGTTGATCAAAGTTATGCAAATGGCATGAAATAATAAATGGCATATGTGATACATTGATATGGCATAATGATTTATGTAAGATAAATCAGATTTTAGATATTGGGTATGAACTACCTAATATCGACTTATATGATTTATATTGATGCTTTGAACATGGAATATTGATTATAATGTTGATTTTGCCCAAGTACTATTGTGAAGTCTTTGGTATAGTTGGATATCCATAGAGTCCTAGCAGCTGCATCATAGCACTACGGTGCGAGATAGACAATTCGGGGTCGAGTTAGACTCTATGGAGTCAGTTCAAACACTACGGTGTTACATAGCACAAAATGTGCAAGTATGAGGAGCAAAGGGCATCCTCAAGTACGTACTCATCATTAGACGCTACGGCGTTGTAGACACTACGGTGTCGGTTATGATGACTTGTATACCAAAGTATCACTTTATATTGTACTTCGGGCTAAATACATGAAATGCGTTTATATAGGCAGTTAAGTTAAAAAGCTTAACGTATATTTGATTAATAAAATAAAGGTTTGATGATATGATATAAACTATAATTGGGACTCGCTTGCCATTTTGCAAGAACTGTATTGCACGGTTACATGACAGAGGAATGACTTTGATAAGTCTGTTTTATATGATTCTATATTTTTATATAATATACAAAGTAATTTGTTTATTTATGTTATTTCTATACATTGAAATGCTTTACTTTAATTTATAGTTGCTTCACTAAGTGAATACTTAGCATATGCTATTTCACACGTAGGTTATTGGAAACTTACCAGAATAGGAGTCAAGCATGTTGATCAAGCTACAATCTGACAAACATGAGTAAGACATTCTAATTTAAGATATTTTTCTAGTGGACATGTATCAAATTATTTGTTAGTTTTTTTTAAGTTATAAGTTCGATTAATATTCAGATAAATATAAACTATTCGTATGGTTAAAGAATTACTGGTAATGAAATTTAATCGGGTAAAGTTTTATTTATCGTTTATCGTGTAACGATTTTAAATTTAAGAAAGGGCCTAGAGAGTGTACCTAGTTTTCACCCTGAGTTACATACTTATTTTAATAACTGACTAACATGTTTTATAAACCAATTCAGGGTCAAAACTAGCAATCTGTAAATAGGCTACGAATACTTCAAAAGTCGACAAATGGTTATTTTAAAAACTAGTTTTATGTCAGATGTTTAAAAAAATTACAAGTCTAGAACTCTGTTAAATAATATTGTGACATCCTTAATGTGTATTCGTACTACGAGTATACATTAAGGGTGTTACATTTAGTGGTATCAGAACTACAGGTTTAGTCGGTTCTAGATGCTAAACCGAGTTTGTTATAAGTTTGTCATTAAATACATGCCCCTAGAATGTCATATATTGATTTGTTGATTGTATGAATTAAAGCTGCTCCTCATTAGCATAAGATAGAATAAGATTATAGTGAGGTAAGTAAGATGCTACCAGATTCCGTTAATCGACGAATCTCAAAGGTCAAGAAAGGACTCATAGTGAGTACAATAAAGTGAATAAGTATTGTAATCAACTTCAGTTTGAGTTGAGTTTCCTGCATTGTAAGGAGCTGATGCAGTAATTATAAGATGTTAGTCCTTATCATCTATATATGCACTTATGTTTATAACAACATAGGTTACAAGGAAATTTAGATAGTAAGGACTCACATTTCAAGATAAAAAGGCAGTCGTACGACTGTAAGTTTGTGATTAAATGATATTCAGATATTCAGATATGAAGAAGTAAGAAGAAGAATAAGTATCTTTAATTGGGAAAAATATATGCTTGAGGGTCGAATATGGAACTCCATAAGACAACATTGATTAAGTTATGAGAAAGAAAGCTGGAAAACTTACTAGTAGGAAATTATTAGACGAGAATTATACTTAACCCGGTAAAGAAAGAATGTTTGATGAAAAGCAAATTTTCTCTGAATGGATAGCAAACTTGGTTAATAGAGACCAAGAATTTAGAAATCTGAAGATTTCATTAATAGTGGTTTTCTCAAGGAAATGTAATATAAAAGAAGTTATTAGAAGGATCAAGGCAAAATTGAAGAAGTAGTAACAAGGTTAGACATTAACCACTTTCCGCTCAATATGATGTTAAAGTGCTTGTGAAGTTGGAAATGACTGGTTAAACTGAGGTTTATTAATACGAACCCTAGATATGATTTTAGAGAAAATTCAATCTCAAGTTCCTTAGACTTGTATTACTAGAGAGCTATGAAGTCTTGAAGTGTTGGACTTCAGGTAGGATATTGAAGGAAAACCAATGTCGATAGGCTATTGGTTTAACAAATTAATGATGATGATGATATAAGGGCTTCATTGTGATGATCGGGAAAAAGCTCAATATGATGGTAACTTATCCTTTGGGACATAGCACAAGGGGCATGGATTGGTTATATTCCTACCATGCCATTGTGGATTGTCGCTTAAAGCGATTAATATTGAGGAACTCAGAAGGCACAAAGATAATAGTAGTTGGTGAAAGGGTAAATCCCTTATCTAATGTAATTTCAAATGTTTCTACCAAGAAACTGCTGCTACAAGGCTGCCAAATGCAGTGGATACTCAAGTTTCTTATATTAAATTGGAAGATATTCTGACTATTCGAGAGTATCTAATTGTATTCCCAGATGAGTTATCGAGATTTCCTCTAGATCGAAAGGTAGAATTCAAAATAGAGGTGTTACCAGGTACTGTGCCTATATCGATGGCCCTGTATAGAATAGATCTAACCTAGTTTGGGGAGTTAAAGGTACAAATGCAAGAATTGTTAGATCGAGGTTTTATAAGGCCAAGTATGTCACCCTAGGGCGCACCAGTTTTATTTGTGAAAAAAAGATGGATCCATACGATTGTGCATTGATTACCACCAGTTAAATAAGGTGACAACAAAAAATAAGTATCCTCTTCCGAAGATTGATGATCTTTCTTATCAGCTAAAAGGCACAACTGTATTTTTTAAGATTGATCTCCGATCGGAATATCATCAGTTAAAGATCAAGGAAGAAGATATTCCAAAGATAGCTTTCTAAACTCGGTATGGACACTATGAGTTTGTAGTGATGTCGTTTGGTTTGACAAATGCTCCTACAACATTCATAGATCTGATGAACCGAGTATTTCAACCTTACATGGATCAATTTTGATGGTATTCATCGATGATATTTTAGTTTATTCAAAGACAAAGGAAAAACATGATGCCCACCTTCGCATTGTTCTTCAGACCTTTTGAGAAAAGAAGTTGTATGCTAAACTGTCAAAGTGTGAATTTTGGTTGCCGGAAGTTGCTTTTCTTGGCCACGTGGTTTCGGAAAAGGGGATAAGAGTAGATCCCAAGAAAGTACAAGCTATAGCTGAATGAAAAACTCTAAAGAATGTTTCCGCGTTTCGAAGTTTCTTGGGACTTACTAGTTATTATCGAAGGTTTGTAAAGAAATTCTCGATAATTGCCTCCCCACTGACCAAGCTATTGAGAAAAGATGTACCATTTATTTGGACGAATAAGTGCCAAGAAAGTTTTGAGACATTAAAAATGATCTTAACAGAAGCCCTTGTGCTAGTACAACCAGAATTGGGCATAGGTTATATGGTTTATAGCAATGCTTCTCATAATGGTTTGGGATGCGTACTTATGCAAGAAGGAAAAGTGGCGGCCTATGCTTCAAGGAAACTTAAGACGCATGAGCGGAATTATCCTACTCATGATTTAGAGTTAGTAGCATTTGTATTTGCTTAAAAGATATGGTGCCATTATCTATATGGTGAGCGATGCTACATTTATACAAATCATAAAAGTTTAAACTATTTGCTATCTCAAAAGGAGTTGAACATGAGGCAAAGAAGATGGATCGAACTTCCTAAGGATTATGATCTTGTGATTTACTACTACCTTGAAAAAGCCAATATAGTAACTAATGCACTTAGTTGGTAGATATTCTTTACTTTAAGAGCAATGAATGTGCAACTGTATTGGATCTGTATGTTAATTGCCGAATTTTAGTTTAGACCCATTCATTTAGGTCAGATTAAAGATTTTCAGTTGAAAGATGAAAAATGTTGCCAAGGTTAGAACAAATTGAAAATGGTGAAAATAAAGGCTTCAAAGTTAAGCATGTTGGATGTTTGAGAAAAAATATTATGTTTTTGACAATGCATCCAGAAAGGAATATGAGGTATATAGGTCTGAAGAGAAAATATTGATGTAAAAAAATAAAAAAGATAGTAATTGAATTTATGGCTACATGCTTGACAGGCTAGCAACTAGAAGTGAAACATCAATTACGTTTAGAAATGTGGTAACATATTTCCATTCCCCTAGTGGATGTGGAAAAGAATTATGATGGATTTCATAACTTGGTTACCAATGATACTGATTAAAGATGATTCTATTTGGGTAATTGTAGACAGATTGAAACAACTGGTAATGAATAAATATGTTGAGCGATAAATCTGAAGTACTGTAAAGTGACGTGATGTACCTATTTTCATTGTTTGTGATTAAGATCCAAGATTATATCTAGATTTTGGATTTCCTTGCATAAGACTTTAGAGACTCAACATAATTTCAACATTACTTTGCATCCATAGAAGGACGAACAATCTAAAAGATTAATTCAGATTTTGAATGATATGTATAGTTTCTATTTGATTGAGTTTGAAGGCTTTTGGGAAAAGTATTTGCCACTAGATGAAATTTCTTACAGTAACAACTATCAATCGAGTATAAAGATGGCTTTATCAAAACTGTAGTATGAAAGAAGAGTGTGATAAACATTTACAAATAGTGCTACAAGCCTTGTGGGAAAGGTAGTTGTATGCAAAGTTACTCAAATGTGACTTTACCAGAAAGTATTGATCAGATCCTTTACATGTCATTACCTCGAAGGAAATATAAATTCATGCCGAATTTGATTTATGAGAACTAAACGATAAATATTCTAGCACATGGAGTTAAATAACTAAGGAATAAGTCGATTCCACTTGTTAAAGCTTTTTGGCAAAATTATAAAATTGAGGAAACGACTTGGTAAAGAAAAGAAGATATGAGAAAGCAGTTTCCTCACCCTTTTTGAACCAGGTACGTGTTGAAAATTCAAGGAAAATTTTTCTTAAGGGGGAGAGAATTGTAATATCCCAATTTTTGGCTAGTGACCAAAATGTAAATTTTGAAAGTTTTGTGGATAAAGTATAATCTTTGGAAAAATTTAGGGATCACAGTGTAATTTTTAAAAGTTATGTATTTTAACCTCGTAAATGAGTAGTTTACCCCCAATAATGATGTTTTTGTGTCACCCGAATTTTTGTACTGAGTTTGTATTAATGGCTATAAAGTTATAAAGTTTAGAAAAATATTAAAATAATTGGATCGAGCTAAAATTTCAAAGATAGTTCCATGGACCTTAGAAGAGTGATAAAATATCATTTTATGGATATTTGGATGTAAAAAAGATCAGGAAAATTTTAAATTGATTAATGACATGGAATGGCAATTTTGTGAGTAAGTTGATCAGTAAAGGGCATGTTTGGTCATTTTGCCCAAAAGGGACATGTCGGGCATTTTCAAATTTCTTTTATGGATGAATAGTGGCTGATTAAAATCCAACTAAGTCTAGTTGGAATGTTACAAAATGGCAAATTAGAAATATAAATCTAGTTGAAGGTTATTTTTGGAAAGTGTAATTTATTTAATTAAAAATTCATTTTTAATGATACAAGTGTCTTAAATATATGAAATATGAAGGAATTATCAGCAAAAATACTCTCCAAAACGTTGGTGAAGAGAAAAAGAAGAGAAAAAATTTACAAGCTCGATTCAAGCCTTGAATCTCGGTTTTCAGGTAATCTTTCGAACTATGAAGTTTTCATAATCTCCGAGCTCTATCTTTTGATGCAAATAATTCATAGAATACTTGCTTGGTTTATGAGATTTGATATGAGGAAAAAATTAGGGTTTATGAACTAATTGGGGCTTTTATGATTTTATGAATCCATGGTTGATTTTAAGTTAGAATCGTGCTTGTATGATGTTAGAATCATGTTATTGAGTTGGGATTTAAAACCTACATATTTTGGTTTGTATAGAGAAGATCAGGGTTTATGGATTCAAGCCTAACTTAGGGTTTGTGATGTTGGATTAATGATCTAGTAAGCTTGATTTGTTGTTTGGAAGCAAAACCCTAAGTTAAATACATAGGGACCATTTCGGCAAGCTTCAAAATTAAGGGACCATATTTGATTTTTGTGAATTTGATGTGTATTTATATTATTAATGATGTTAGAGACATGAAAATAAAGTTAGAATACTAAACCGACGATTAATCAAATTAGTGACCATTTTGACAAATTGTCAAACTTGAATGGTCTATTCGGCAAAGAGGATATGTAGAAGGAGTAAATCTGATTTTTAGTTAAAATGATGGAATTAAGGTAGTAATGTTGATTGGAGGACTAATTTGTAAAGTTAAGAAGCTTGAATCCTTATATTTGAATTTTTTGTGACCACCTTGACAAAACAAGAGATGTTAGAGAAGTAAAGGTTTAAGCTTATTTTGATGAAGGATGTAAAGAGAACATATGAATACAAGCTTTATTCTAGTCATTTGAAGTAAAGTGATGGGACTAAATTGACAAGTAGAGAAATAAGGAGACGTTGGTGTAAATTAGATGTTATTTATGGAAAGTTATGTTGAAATTTGAATTATGGCAGTAAGTTTAAAAATTCGCCATAAATTCTAAAAAAATGGTTAGATGGTGAATTTTATACCATTGTAAAGATTTGTTAGTCTAGTTTCGTTTCCAGCAAATGGAAACTAATTTCGAGTTCCGAGTTAAAAGATATGAATTTTTAATCAAATGAAGATCAGAAAAATTACAGAGCAGTTTTTGCCTAGACAACTCTATGACGTGAATGTAAGGAATTTTTATAATTTTTGAGATTTTATTAATTTATGTGGTTTATACCTTTATAACCGTTATCGAATCTAGTTTCTCCAGCATAAAGGAAATTATGATCCAGTATGTATTCTGCCCTATATAAGTAAATCTTTGAAGGTAGCGCAATTTGTCAGAAAATGGAATTTGAAACATTTTGTATTTAAATGTTAGATAGCAAGCTCGGAAGAATTATGAGAAGTTCAAATTGGTCACTAAGGACCATAATCAGTTTTTGGAAAGTACAAGGAATAAAGGAAAAATATTTGGAAATTTTATATTTGAATGATTGTATTAAACAACGTGTTTAAAGTATTGTTAGATTTGAATCTAACAAATATTTTATTGTATTCATGTGATTAATGAAGTCAAGTACGAATCAAAGAAGGTTTGAGGTACTATGAAAGAAAAAATCGAACTAGGAGTTAGTGAGGCATTGTGTTAAGTGGCCAAGGTGAGTGAATTTTTACCTATTATATATATAATATCAAGAAACTTGCGATAATTCGACCATGATTTTAATAAAAAATGTATGTTGATCAAAGTTATGCAAATGACATAAAATATTAAATGGCATATGTGATACATTGATATGGCTCAATGATTTATGTAAGATAAATCAGATTTTAGATATTGGGTATGAACTGCCTAATATCGACTTATATGATTTATATTGATTCTTTGAACATGGAATATTGATTATAATGTTGATTTTGCCTAAGTACTATTGTGAAGTCTTTGGTATAGTTGCATATCCATAGAGGTCTAGCAGCTGCGTCATAGCACTACGATGCGAGATAGACTCTTCGGGGTCGAGTTAGACTCTACGGAGTCGGTCCAAACATTACGGTGTTATATAGCACAAATTGTACGTGTATGAGGAGCAAAGGGCTTCCTCGAGTACGTACTCATCATTAGACGCTACGGCGTTGTAGGCACTACGGTGTCGGTTATGATGACTCGTGTACCAAACTATCACTTTATATTGTACTTCGGGTTATAATACATGAAATGCATTTATGTAGGCACTTAAGTTAAAAAGCTTAGCGCATATTTGATTAATAAAATAAAGGTTTTATGATATGATATAAACTGCAATTGGGACTCGCTTGCCATTTTGCAGGAACTGTATTGCACTGTCACATGACAGAGGAATGACTTTGATAAGTCAGTTTTATACGATTCTATATTTTTATATAATATACATAGTAATTTGTTTATTTATGTTATTTCTATACATTGAAATGCTTTACTTTAATTTATAGCTACCTCACTAAGTGAATACTTAGCATGTGCTACTTCACACGTAGGTTATTGGGAACGTACCAGAATAGGAGTCAAGCATTTTGATCAAGCTGCAATCTGACAAAAATCAATAAGACATTCTAATTTATGATATTTTCTAGTGGACATGTATCAATTTATTTGTTAGTTGTTTTAAAGTTATAAGTTTGATTGATTGTCAGATAAATATAAAATTTTCATATGGTTAAAGAATTACTGGCAATGATATTTAATCGGGTAAAGTTTTATTTATCGTTTATCGTGTAATGATTTTAAATTTAAGAAAGGGCCTGGGAAGTGTACCTAGTTTTCACCCTAAGTTACATACTTATTTTAATAACTGACTAACATGTTATATAAACCAATTCAGGGTCAAAACTAGCAATCTGCAAATAGGCCACGAATACTTCAAAAGTCGAGAAATGGTTATTTTATAAACTAGTTTTATGTCAGATGTTTAAAAAATTTACAAGTCTAGAACTCTTCTAAATAATATTGTGACATCCTTAATGTATATACGTTAAGGGTGTTATATTAAGGGCCGAATAGTGGTGCCGGAGGATTTAGAGCTTCGACATACTATTTTGGCAGAAACACATTTTAGTGACTTATCGCAAGTCTCCCTTTAGTATGTTAATAAACATACATTTAAAAACATGTATGACTCACCTTAGCCTTGCAATGTATCTGCCCTTACTATTCGATTTCAGTCTCGAACTGCTTCTTTTCCGGGTTTACTAGTACGACCTCAATTTTTATCAGAATCTACACCAATAATAACATATACCATTTCAAAGTATATGTTAGCACATACTCAATCCATATACAATAATGGAAAGTAAATAATTAACTATCCATCAAACATAAACTTGATCCGATAAAGCTTTCTATATTCGAACCGCAATTTCCCATACTTTTCTTTAAATCTCCAACTTTTTCCAAAAATTCTATTTTATTTCCTAAGGACTCTTTTAACCTTCAAACCATAAATTCCAGGTCTGATCCTTATATTTCTCATCCTTTACCCTTTAAGACCCAAACTTTAAAAATTTACAAATTGGTCCTCAAGGTAACTGAATCTTTCAAAATAGTCCCAAAGTTAATATGAACTCCAAAATCAACATTCCAATCGCTTTACTTAATTTTCCCAATATAATATACTTAAAAAACAAGCTCAACATCAAATCCCAAAACTTTTCATAATTTCAAGACTAATCCTTAATTTTCTTTAGATTGCTGAATTAGTCCTTATACTCCCTTAAATTTTCATTTTGATCCTTAAAAATCAATTCATGCTATTTCAACCATACTTCATCAATTCAAGAGCTAAAATAAATTTTTCAATAATTTCCCCTAATTTCTCCAAATTTTTGAAATGGTCCCTATAACTTCAATTGGGGAAATTATTTAATCTAACATCAAAATTTAACTTCCAACATCATAATCCATTCAATATCATCTTCAATTTGATTCCCTAACCAAAACCCCCAAATCATAGGGTTAGGATTTATAACTTCAAACATGGAATTAATCCAATTTCAAGCTTGATTCCATGTTTATAACATTAATTCTACACAAAACAACCTTAATTTCATCATCTACTATCAATTTCAATAATCATATTCATCCATGACATAACTTATACTCAACCTAATCAAACAAAATTACTATCAGAAGAAAGAGCATGAAGCATAGATCAATTTTTCTCAAAGCAACATACATTGATTCTAACTTTGATCCTTGAATTTTGGACTTGAAAATTGAAAAACCCTATTTCCCCCTTTTTTCTAGTTTCGAAATGGTCAAGACAAAATATGAGAATATTTTGCTCATCTTTTTAATATAAATCCACATGTTTAAAATAAAATGAATTTTTAATTCATTTTACATAGTGAAATTACTACTTTACCCTTTTCATCCAATGGCCAAGATTCAATCTTATCAAAAATAAATGGTCAAGATCTCATCCATGTGTATTTAACCTTTCAAGATTACCCTCAAAGTTTCAAAATATTTAGAAAATGCCATCCATGGCAAATATCTAATTTGCCGTCCAACTAGTCTTTATTTACAACAAGACTTAAAAATTGCCATTCCATTAAAATTGAACCAAATTGGTTCCAATCTAACTGTCCATGTTCCAAAATATCTTAGATTTTTATTTTTGACAATTATTAGATCCAAACATTCAGGTTTCACTCAATACTAATTCTAAATTTTCTTTCTACGAAAAATCTGAGTAACACGAAAGTGTCACTCTTGGGGGTGAACTATTCATTTATGAGGTTAACTTACATAACTTTTATAAATTACAATTTAGCCCCTGAACATTTCCAAAGTATATACTTTGACCCCCAAACTTTCAAAATTTTCATTTTGGTCACTGAACTAAAACCACCAAACTTTAACTCTTTACATTTTGGTCACTAAGCAAATATTGGGGCATTACATTGCTGCCACTATCAGTTTTCAAGAAACTTGATATTGGAGAAGCAAGGCCTACCACAGTAACACTTCAATTGGCAGATCGATCTTATGCACATCTCAAGGGTAAGATTGAGGACGTGTTTGTAAAGGTAGATAAATTTATATTCCCTACTGATTTCATTATTTTAGAATATGAGGCTGATGTTAATGTCCTAATAATATTGGGAAGACCACTTCTTGCCACGGGTAGCACATAGCACATATATGCCAGGGTACAAAAGTTGATTCTTAAAAAGGTGAGTTTAATATACGTATGAATGATCAACAGGTTACATTTAATGTTTTCAAGCTCTTAAGTGTGCAGATGAACACGAAGAATGCCAAGCTGTGGAGCTAATGTAGTCCATTCTCAATTGAACATAGCACATATATGCTAGTGTACAGAAGTTGATGCCATGGAACGGGATGATAAAGATATGATGAGTGAAGAATTTGAAGAGTCAACCATGCTAAATGAAGTCATGAGTTATTACAGGAGAGCTGAATCATATGAGTTGAAGGGAAGAGAAATCAATGCACCAAAGCCATCCATTGAGGAGCCACCGAAATTCGAACTGAAACCATTGCCAAGTCACCTAAAATATGCTTATCTACAGACAACTTTGTCGATAATAATTGTTGCTGATTTGACTAATAACCAGGAGAAAAGATTGTTGGAAATGTTGGGAAATTACAAGCAAGCGCTGGGGAAGACCATAGCTGACATCAGAGGGATAAAACAAAAAATTTGCATGCATAAAATCATTCTAGAGGACACTCATGGAAAAACAATCGAGGCCTAGAGGAGACTGAATCCTAGTATGAATGAGGTAGTTAAGAAAGAGGTCATAAAATGGCCAGATGCCAGGATAATATATCAAATTTCTGATAGCTCGTGGGTTAGCCTAGTGCACTGTATGCCGAAAAAGGGTGGAATGATCGTGGTTCAGAACAAAAAATACGAACTAATCACTTCTAGGACCGTGACAGGCTAGAGGGTATGCATGTACTATAGGAACCTAAATAATACCACCATGAAGGACTATTTTCTACTGCCCTTTATCGATCAAATGTTGGACAAACTGGCAATGAAGGTATTTTATTGCTTCTTAGAAGGCTACTCGGGCTATAATCGAATTGACATTGCTCTAGAAGATCAGGAAAAAAACTACGTTCATATGTCCATTGTTAAGTGTCTAAAAGTACTATTTTATTCACCCTTTTTATTCATATTATTGCTAGACTTAGGCTCATATTAGTTGCATTATTAGCCATTCATGCATGTTTGCATTGTTTCTTTGGTGGACAAGCTTGATTTCATATTTTGCTTAATTTTGCGGAAAAAGATACTGCTTTGGTGTGTTTTTGTATGTGTGCAGAATCACTTGCCAAAGAAAGGTTGGAACCAGTTGCCAGGGCAATGCATGAAGGAGTTGCCGAGCTAGTTGCTAGGGCAATGCATGAAGGAGGTGCCGAGCTAGTTGCCCGGGCAATTTTCGATAAGGGATAAGATGATATGGCAGTCGAAATTGATGACTAGATAAGTCTAAGATGACGTGGAGAAAAGTTAAATACCAAAAGAGTTAAATTTCCTGAAGAGGTTAAAGAGAAATTAAATCCCAATAAGATAAGAGAAGATATAGAAGGAATTTAAATATAATAAAGAATTATATTCTTTAAAAGTATTTAATTCCAACTTAACTTCCTCCTCAAAAAAACACTTTGACCTAGCCCTATAAATTGAGGACCAAGCCGTCAACTCCAAAGGGGGAGAGAATGGAGATTTCGACAAGAGCAAGGAGGGAGATTTCGACAAGGCTTCAACCATTCTTCATCTTTTTCTTTCTTGTTCAATTAGGTTTATGTTAGGAATTCTTTGTTTTGTGTTTCTTTGGAACCTATCCATGAACTAAATCTATTTGGCTAAGGTTATTGTGTTTTGTGGTTGTGAGAAACAATTGGATTTTGTTTAGGTAATAAGAGTTTGCACTTTCAATTCAAGGTTTGCTCATTCTTGGTTTTTATTCTTGTTTGCGAGTGAATTGAGAGATGATCTCGTAACTTGATCTATTTATCTAATATCGGGAAGGTTAGATTCAAGAAACAAATGAGTATGGTCTTTATTCAATCTATTGATGGTGAAGATTAATCCGGATTAGGAATAAGTTAAGGATTTCAACGGCTAAGAGGAGCGCAAGATTAGTTGTTATTCACCCTTGATTCACGCAGGGATGTATTGTCAAGGCATGCACAATTTGCTAGAGTTTTGACTTAGGGATAAGAAGAAACCATTGAAGAACTCTCCGCCGAACCTTGAAGTTTCTGCCCAGCTGCTCAAGTAGTTGCCCAGGCAACCGTCGATTAGTTGCCAAGGCAACCCCACTGTGCAAGTTGCCACGACAATTGAGTTGCCCTTGCACTCTTTTACCAAGACGATCCAATCGGCTATCACACCTCAATTCACGATAATCTGGCCTATTCTCACTCATTTGATTACATCTTCTTTTACTTTATTGCTTTCTAGTTTAGTTGTTAGTTAAACTCCTACAATCACCTACTTGTGTTTTTACTTTTTACAGTGCAAGAGATTAGATTCTTGAATTGGCACCAATCCCTGTGGAGACGATATATTTTATACTATAACTTGCGACGTGTACACTTGCACAATTGCGGAGCACTTATTACGCGCAACAAGTCTTTGGCTCCGTTGCCGGGGATTGGAAATAGCAACTTTGTTTTTTATTTTCTTGCACTTTTTATTTTTCTTGTTTAAGATTCAAAGGGTTAACAAACTTTGGTTTTGCATTGGTATATACCCAGGGCGAGATCGATTACACCAGAATATCCCTTTGATCCAGAAACCGAACGAACCTTGCAAAGACTCAGACGAAAGTTAAGAGTAGCAATGGCTAATCAAGACGACAATATGAATCTGGATGTTCCAGCAGGAGGAGTGATTCTTGCACGAAATAGAACTATTCGAGACTATCTTGAAGAAGATCTTGAAGGACTTAATCCAAAGTTGTCACACCCGAAATTGAAGCCGACCATTTTGAGTTAAAACCAGTGATGTTTAATATGATCAACACAATTGGTCAATTTGGCAGCTCAGCAACTGAAGATGCACGACAACATCTTAAACATTTCCTCGAGATTTGCAATTCATTCAAAATACAAGGAGTCACCCCCGATGTTTTACGACTAAGATTATTCCCCTATTCACTGAGTGATAGGGCGAAAGCATGGTTGAATAATATTCTTGCCGGATCAATAGGATCTTGGACCGATCTTTGTCGTGATTTCCTTGCTTGATTTAATCCTACAAATTTGACCAATAAGCTTCGTAACGAAATTACTTCTTTTCGGCACGCAGATGATGAATCCATGTACGAGGCTTGGGAGTGATATAGAGAACTTCTACACAAATGCCCCCTACACGGATTCCCATTATGGACACAAGTAACAATGTTTTACAACGCTGTGAATACACCAACAAGGATTATGCTAGTTGCCTCGGCAAACGGCATACTCCTAGATAAGTCACCGGAGGAAGCAATGCAAATTCTAAACAGGCTTGCCAAGAATGATTATCAATTCCCATCTGCTAGAAGAGGAGGAGTTAGACGCCAAGCCACAATACATGAACTGGGATCATCAGACTCAATTTCGGCACAATTGGCCACTCTAACCAAGATGGTCCAGAAAATGCAGAAACCAAACAACACACAAGAGGTCAAGGTAATGGATTACTTTTTTGAGTTATGTGGTGGTAACCATGATTCTTCTGAATGTATGCAGAATTCGGAATCCAGCTTTTATGTGGGGAATTACAACCAGAACAACAATGTGATGTCCAACACATATAATCCAGCTTGGAAGAAGCACCCAAATTTTTCATGGAGTAATCCCAACAATGCTCTAAACCAGAACAATCAGAATGCACAAGCATCGGGATTCCAGTAGAATATGCCACGGCAACAGTTGCCGCAACAACAACCAACAACATCTAGTTCATTAGAAATTTCTCACAATGCTTTTATGTTGAAAACTGAATCTTATATGGCTGAGAATAGTAACTTCATAAAAAGAACTGATGATTTTATTAACAGTACCGAGATGAGATTGCAAAAGCAAGAGGCGGCAATCAAATCATTGGAGAATCAAGTCGGACAATTTGCTCAAAACCTGAATACTAGACCGCAAGGAGGTTTACCTAGGGTTACTGAAGTTGCAAGAGGAACTGGCCATGATCAATGTAAGGCGATCACCGCTAGAAGTGGCCAACAACTTAAAGAGGCTCAAGCTCATTCATCAAACAAAACTCCACAAAAAGAACAAGACAAACTCAGCGGAAAAGCCTCAGATGCTGAACCAGGAATTGCCGCTGCAACTAGTGATAAGCATGCCTCGGCAACCAGCGATAAGGATGCCGCGGCAACCAACGATAGGCACGCCACGACAACCCCAGCTGACAATGACTCGGCAACTCCAGTTGCCCCAGCAATGCCATCAATCAGGTTCTAGACCAATGAAAGGATCGAAGATATCCAAGAGGTTGAGGCAATTGAACAAATGCCGAACTATGCCAAGCTTCTTAAAGACATTGTGTCCAAGAGAACAAGGCTAGGAGAGTTTGAAACAGTTTCCGCAACAGAGGGATGCATGTCCATGTTGCACAGTCGTATGCCACCCAAGTTGAAGGATCCCAGAAGTTTCACAATGCCTTGTTCCATCAGAAACCACTATGTCAAGAAAGCATTATGTAACCTTGGAGCAAGCATAAACTTGATGCCTAAATCGATTTTCTAGAAACTAGGAATTGGGAAGGCAAGACCTACAACAGTTATGCTACAGCTAGCCGACATATCCTATGTGCATCCAGAGGGAAAATCGAAGACATATTGGTAAAAGTTGAAAAACTTATTTTTCCCGCTGACTTTATTGTTTTGGATTGTGAAGCAGATGAGCATGCACCTATCATTCTCGAGAGACCTTTCCTAGCGACAGAGAGAACCTTGACCGATGTTGAAAAGGGAAAACTCACAATGAGGGTGAATGACTAGCAAGTTAAACTAAATGTGTTCCAAACACTAAGGCATGTCGATGATATGAAAGAATGTCAACTTCTTCAATTAACGGCAGAGTTTGACTTCGACGATGAATTTAGTTGCCTCGGCAACTACATTGCCGATCAAGAGGAACCTGAGGAGTATGAAGAACCGATCGATGAGGAACAACAAAAAGAGGCAAATTGGTTAGTCAATGGACCAGGTACATACTTTGAACCACTGGATTACTCAGGTAAGGAAGGTAAAGTCGAAAAGCCCTCCATTGAACAACCACCGATTCTTGAGTTGAAATAATTGCCAGGACAACTAAAATATGCTTACTTGGGAACAGATAATGCATTGCCTGTAATTATTTCCTCTAAGTTACAGCCTGATCAGGAAAAGAAGTTGATCAAAATGTTGATGCTACACAAGAAGGCAATAGGGTGGACAATTGCCGACTTGAAGGGAATTAGGCCGGCAGTGTGCATGCACAAGATTTTGTTGGAAGACGATCGCAAACCTTCGATTGAGGCCCAGAGGAGACTGAATCATGCCACGAAAGGGGTTGTGATGAAAGAAATCATCAAGTGGCTTGACGCTAATATACCCTATCTTGGATAGTACATGGGTAAGTCCGGTACAATGTGTATGGAAAAAAGAGGTATAACGGTGGTAAGTAATGAAAACAATGAACTCATTCCAACCAGGACTGTGACCGGTTGGAGGGTTTGTATGGATTATCGAAAGCTAAACAAAGCCACTAGGAAAGATCACTTCCCATTACCCTTTATTGATCAAATGCTTGACCGTCTTGGAGGTAAACCTTTTTATTGTTTTCTTGATGGTTATTCAGGTTACAATCAAATTGCCATAGAACCAGAAGATCAAGAAAAGACAACCTTCACATGCTCATACGGTACTTATGCTTTCCAAAGGATGTCGCTCAAATTGTGTAATGCCCCAACAACCTTCCAAAAATGCATGATGGTACTTTTTTCAGACATGGTCGAAGACTTCCTTGAGATCTTCATGGATGATTTTTTCGTTTTTGGTAATGACTTCGCTAGTTGCCTCGACAATTTAGAGAAGGTGTTGGCAAGATGTTAAGAAACCGATTTAGTCCCTAATTAGGCGAAGTGGTCGGCCACAAGATTTCATCCAAGGGAATTGAAGTAGACAAAGCCAAGATGGACGTGATCGAGAGATTACCCCCACCAAGTTCGGTTAAAGGAATCCGAAGCTTTCTTGGATATGCAGGTTTTTACAGGAGGTTCATTCATAATTTTTCTAAAATTACTAAACCCTTGTGTAATTTGCTTGAACATGATAAAGTCTTCAATTTTGATTGTTCTTGCGCCCAAGCATTCAAAACCCCAAAGGAAAAGCTTGCCTCAGCACCCATTGTCATTCCACCAGGTTGGACGCTACCTTTTGAGCTCATGTGTGATGCAAGTGATTTCGCGGTAGGAGCAGTCATATGCCAACGCACAGGTAAGACCTTTCATGTGATATACTACGCTAGTAAAACTCTTAATAGTTCTCAAGTGAATTACACAACAACGGAGAAAGAGTTACTAGCCGTAGTTTTCGCATTTGGCAAGTTCCGATCCTATTTGATTGGTACAAAGGTAATTGTCCATACGAACCATTCGACATTTAAGTATCTATTTGCTAAAAAAGATGCCAAACCTTATTTGATTCGTTGGATATTGCTTTTACAAGAGTTTGATATTGAAATTAAGGAGAGGAAAGGAATAGAAAATCAAGTGGCCGATCACTTATAACGCTTAGAACGCAATAGGGAGGAGGACACAGATTTAGATATATGCGATGCATTCTCGGATGAGCAACTGTTAGTTGCCTCGGCAACCATGGACGCATATGCCTCGGAAACCCCTGACTCCTCGGCAACCATTGATGCGCATGCCTCGGCAACCCTCGACACCTCAGCAACTCTTGACGCACATGCCTTAGAAACGCTTGACGCGCATGCCTCGGCAACTCAAGATGCGCAGGCCTCGACAACCTTAGAAGCAGTTTCCACAGCAACACATGCCTCGGCAATACCCTAGTACGCAGATTTACAAACACAACTCAACTCAACTACCAAATCATAATGATCCCACTCTCCCACACACATACCTCATCTGCCAATATAAGCTTACCCCCACTAAACCCAATTAAAGCCATCCTAATTGTCCCCAATAAACCATATTTAATCCCTCATTTTCCTTAATCAAGAACCTTTCCATCTTTTTTTTCTTTCAAGCCCTCAAGAAAACCAAGACACCCAACCTTTTCTCCTCCAATAATCGATTGACCTTACCTTCCCTAAATCCTTAATGGCGTCTTCATCACCCCCTCTCCAAATCTTCTTCAATAATGAAACAAAGAAGAAATATAAAGAGAACCACTCGGCGCGAAATTTCCGCTATAAGAAGGGGTTCGATTTCATGGATGAACCCAACATGGGGTATTCAGAAGAGGTAGCTGCCACCATCAAGAAGCATGATTGGAAGACCTTTTGCCTTCATCCCGATGAAGTCCACTCAACCATTGTTCGAGAATTCTATGCCCACCTCGCCATAAAGGCTTCACCGTTTGTGTTTGTTTGGGGTAAGTGTGTTATGTTTGATGAAGGGTATATCAATTAACTTTTTAGGTTGAATGGAATGGGAGAGGAGCACTCGACATTTCTCTTGAAGGATTCGTTTCAACCATGCACAAGATGGTTTGTTTCCTCTAAGGGCAAGAGAACGATGAAATGGTTGGCATTAAAACCACAGTTGAGGAGATAGGACCATTTCTTGAAAGCCAGCTTGTTGCCAACCACACACAATGACATAGTGTTGGAGGACAGGATGGCATTATTGCATTCGATCATGACAAGGAGAAAAATCAATGTGGATCGACTGATCATTGATGAGACCTACAAGTGTGCCAACATGAGTTATGACAGTCTAATTTTTCCTTCCTTCATTTCCACCATTTTCATATAGAGTCAAATGCCTACACTCGACTCCGATAATGTCCAACAATGCAAAGGAAGCATCACCCCTGCTCTTTGGGGTAATTGATTTCTAGGGAGGCTAAGGAAAAGGGCAATGAAAAAGCTGCTCAGCCTACGTCTGCTGCCAAGACACCCAAAGTAGAACCTTCCACTCAAATGTCAGAGGATGTTGTGGCATTAGTCTACCAGATCTGTCAACGCCATGAACTCTTTCTTCAGAAGTTCCAAAAGGATGAGGAACAAAACCTGGCACTCTAGCAATATGTTGGGGGCCTAAGACTGTAACCCCCTGGACCCGGTCTAATCGCTTATTAGGGTTTGCTGAGACAGACCTAAAAGAATTACATTGAGAAATGATCCATTTTTTTATTTTTATCTTGTCTAAATGCACAATTAAATCCAAAGGTGATCATATTGGTAACGGTGAAGATTACTACTCAATCAGGCGTTGAACTGACATCCAATTGCATAATTTGTCAAAACATGAACAAAATCATAATTTCAATTACTTAAGAGGACTTCCTCGAAATTGAAGTTACCAACTCTTAATTAGTCATATTTCATACCACTAGGTTAAATTTCAACTTAAAATAATCATCCGAACATTTTTATTTGCATAAACAAGAATCAAGGACTAAACTGTAACGACTTAAACTCCAGGGAAGCATAATACCAGAATTAATGGCTAGCATACCGGTATGGGGTCATCCGTATCGATACAGTCATGTTTAACAAAGTTGTACCAATACGGACCTCAAGCGTATCGGTACGGAGTTCAATATTCGAAATTAGAATTTCCAGTAGCCAAAGGGCGTACCGGTATGGTTCCCCTTGTACCGAAACCAAGCCCAAAAATTTAGCTATGCGTACAGATAGGGTCCCTAGGCATATCGGTACGCCAAGGCAATTTTGCCCAGATTGAGCCGAGATAGGTCCCCGCGTATTGATCCCTGAGGACCTGTACCGGTATGGATAGACCTGTAATAACCTCTTGGTCAAACATATGACACTTTGGCTCAATCTAACTTTCTCCATTCAACTTCTAATCATCATACAACTACTCAAACATTAATTCCTCAGACATGGAAGCGTGGTAGAATATCATGTACAACATGTCAAAACAATCATAACTCCTAAAGGCATGACTTCTACCCAAGCATGCATTTTGGTTTCCAACCCCATAAAACCAGCATAAAGCCTCATACAAGTCCAAAACATCAAACATAACTTGTACAAGCAGGGAGTACCCAAAATAAACCTCCCAAATACAACTTGGTCACATTCCCTCTTATTACTACTTAGTATTTATAAAACCATACGTTGGAAAATGCTTCATCTCTTGGATATCCCCTTGCATACTCGCTGTCCAAAGGAGGATATTTCTCTGCATTGATGAGAAAAGAGAGCCTAAGCTATAAGCTTAGTGAGGAAATCTCAAAAGCACTCATCAATGCATTTAAAACCATTTGCATCAAAACAAGTTTATCATGTTCATTCTAAAATCATCTCATGCTTCTCAAATCTCCCAAAGTATGCACATTTAAATCATCTACAAAACATGTATCATGGATTCTATTCAAATGTCAGTTTAAGCTTCAAATGCCAAAGTCTCTATATAGCAAGCTTAAAGAGAATCTTAGGTATAAACCACTTTATACAAAACACAATCCAATTCTCATTATATATTATCTCATATATTGGCTTTCTAGTGACCCAAAACAAGTACCATTCCATTTTACAAAACACATTGGATACAAGGATTTCCCAAGTGGTTTCTACGACCGCTTCACATACATCATCAAACCGGAGTAACAGAACAATTACCCACCCGAGCGCTGCGGTTCTCATGGTAGAGCCAACAGAACAATTACCCACCTCGACACACATTAGTCGACTTATTATAGTGCACTTTAAACCCTATGGCTAGCCAACTATATCCGTAGCATTTTAATCCTAGCCACTTGTCAATATACTCAATAAAACAACATTACCTCACTGTTTTACATATGCATCAAACCAATCCAATTTGAAATACATAAAACCATGTATTCTAGTGATCATGTAATACTTTCGTAAACCATTTTTCATTCTCAATAATCAGCATATATGATCATTGGCAACATCTTTCATTTCTAAAACATGCGTAATACGGTGAGTAATCAAAACCATAAACATGTACATGATATTGCATTTTGCAAAACCTAAATCAGGGGCGAGATTAACCAATACATACTTTTGAGCTTAGATAAGTGTTTCAAACTTAATCTAAACTCCCAACAACCATCTTCAAACCTTTTTAAAGCAGTAAAATGCATTTCCACTCACCGACAACCAAACACTAGACTTGTTGATACACGATCAAGCTTTCGAAGCTTCCACGACCTCTCCAAAAGCTAGAGAATTCAACTCCCCTGCTTTACACAAGCAAAAATAGAGGATTAATGCACTTCCATGCATCTCTAATTTCTAGCAGCCAACAATCAACACTTCGCCTCACTTAAAACCATCAAACCTCCACTCTAAAACAACTAAAATCAACACCAAACCTCATCTAAAAAAACCCAGCCAAAAGCTATTGATTTTAACATCTTAACAACATCAATTAACATCCAAAAACATCCTCAACACGTCATTATACCTACAGCAACACTACAACACCAAGATCACACCAAAATCTAACTATAAACAACCTAGGGAATTAGCAATTCACATAGTTTCAGGATTCCTTTAATTAATCTCTTCTTTTAACAATAAAATACATCTTATAGGAGATCTAAATCGATTAAATTCATTACAAATTAGATCCAAAATAGTATATATCCAATTTATTCATCAAAACTCAATTTAATCCATAAAACCTTGATTAAATCATAAATACATAACAAAAATCAGTTGTAAAGGATCAAGAACTTGGGAATTTCATTAAAGAACCTTTAATTAGAGGAGAGAAATGAAAATCACCTATAATTGCTGATTTCTCCCTTAATTGGCAAAGATTGGATGAAAACATCAAGATTCTAAGTAGGTTTTGTAATAGAAATTAAAGAAATCAATTAGAAA
The DNA here is from genome assembly GCA_019671005.1 of Hibiscus mutabilis. Lineage (NCBI taxonomy): Eukaryota > Viridiplantae > Streptophyta > Magnoliopsida > Malvales > Malvaceae > Hibiscus > Hibiscus mutabilis. The sequence continues at coordinate 22,843,414 of CM033751.1, forward strand.
ACAAAAGTGATTGATTCCTGGAATTTTTGGAGTGAGAATCATAGTTTGCCTGCTAAGAAAGTTGAGAGAAAAAGTTGGGAGAAAAGTAGTTACGTAAGAAAATGAAAATGTGTTATTAAAACCTTTTTATTAAATCTATGTTGTTTAATAATTAAAACCAATAAAAACCTTTTAAACATGGCCTAAATTAAGGGAAAATCTGATGAAAAAGTTTGGGTAAATAGCTCCTTAATGATTCTAAGTTTAGACCCTTTTACAATTTAGTCACTAAAAACAGTTTAAAAAACTTAACATTTTAGTCACCAGACCAAAATATCACAAAATCAGATTTAATTTCCACAAATTAAATTTACCAAAACCTTTAGGATATTAATTACATATTTTCTAGCATTTCTCTATATTTTATTTTAACCAAAATCTATTTATCAATATTTAATTCTCGAAACTAACTCGAATTGCCTAATCCGATCCTCCCGAACCATCTAATCAATCCATCTAACATCTAGGGCCAAATTCAGGGCGTTACAACTCTCCCACTCTTAAGAAATTTCATCCACGAAATTTACCTAGTGGAAAAAGGTAAGGAAACAGCTTCTTCATGTCCTCCTTACTTTCCCATGTAGCTTCCTCAACTCCATGATGTCGCCACAACACTTTCACCAACTCTATGGTATTGCCAAGAAGAACTTTAATACTAGAATCCAGAATTTCCACCGGCTCCTCAACATAGGTCAAATTCAGTTTGAACTAAATCTCCTCCATATGCCACGCATGTGAAGGATCCAATCTATACTTCCGTAGCATCGACACATGGAAACATCAAGTATCTTTTCCAACTCAGCAGGCAACCTCAACCTATAAGCAACAGGTCCAACGCGCTCTAACACCTCATACTGCCCAATGAACCTTGGACTCAACTTGCCCTTCCGTCCAAACCTCATCACCTTCTTCCAAGGCGAAACCTTTAGAAACACTTGATCACCAATGTCAAACTCAATATCCCTACGCTTCAAGTCAACATATGACTTTTGTCGATCTGAAGCTGCCTTCAACCGGTCATAGATAAGCTTTACCTTCTCATTTGTTTCCTTCAGCACATCAGGCAAAGAAACAAACTTCTCGCGCACCTCCGCCCAACAAAGTGGTGTGCTACACCTTCTACCATACAAAGCCTCGTACGGAGCCATATGGATACTAGCCTGATAGCTATTGTTATAGCAAACTCCACCAAAGGTAATTGTTTATCCCACGTTCCTTGGAAATCAATGATGCAACACCGCAACATATCTTCTAACACCTGGATAACGCGTTCAGACTGACCATCTGTTTAAAGATGATACAAAGTATTGAAATACTCCTTTTTCAAATCCTTACTATAAAGCATGGATCTCTATCCGATACTATGGACTTAGGCACCCCGTGCAACCTCACAATCTCAGCAATGTACAGCCCTGCCAACTTGTCTAACGTATATGTTCTATGTACATCCAAGAAATGCGCATACTTCGTAAACCTATCCACAATCACCCAAACAAAATTCTTCTTTGTTGGCGTTAAAGGTAAACCGGACACAAAATCCATGGTAATTATCTCTCACTTCTATTCTGGAATCTTCAACAGTTGTAACATCCCATAAGAAAACTGATGCTCAGCCTTAACACGCTGACATTCTATACAACGAGCAATAAATTCTGCTACATCCTTTTTCAAACCAACCCAAAAATACTCATTTTTTAAATCCTGATACATCTTTGTACTTCCCAGATGCATAGCAAAATGACTCGAATGAGCCTCAGCCAAGATAGTGTGTTGTAACTCCCCATCCCTCGGCACCACTACCCGTTCCTTAAAACAAATAACACCTTTCTCATTAAAATATAAATTCGTTTGGTTGTCATCCATAATATCCTCAATATGCGGTACCAAAGAATCATCATACGATTGCTTCTCCTTGATGAACTGCAACAATGAGGGCTTCACTTGCAACTCAACCAACAAACTTCCATCATGCGTCACACTCAATCGAGCAAACATGGCCCCAACTTTATCGCCACCTTTCTACTCAAGGCGTTGGCTACAACATTAGCTTTTCCCGGATGATACTTTGTTGTTAAATCATAATCCTTAAGCAACTCCAACCATCTCTACTACGTAAGATTCAACTCATTCTACGACAATAGATATTTCAAACGCTTGTGGTCCATGTACACAATACACCTCTCACCATAAAGATAATGCCTCCAGATTTTCAACGTAAACACCATCACAGCCAACTCAAGATCGTGACCTTCAACTGCCTAGATGCATAAGCCACAACCCTTCCTTCTTGCATCAACACATACCCCAACCCAATGTAGGATTCATCACTATACACCACAAACTTTTTTCTTGACTCAAGTTGAATCAAGATTGGAGCTTGCGTCAAAACTTCCTTCAACTTATCAAAAGCTTATTGTCTTGCTTATGTCCACTCAAAACTAACATCCTTTTGCAACAACTTCGTTAAAGGAGCAACAATCCTCGAAAAACCATCCACGAAGCATCGATAATATCCTGCCAAACCCAAGAGAAACTACAAACTTCAGACACTGATTTAGGTTGCTTCCAATTTATTACAACTTCAATTTTCTACGGATCCACGTGAATACCTTATGCCAAAACAACATGTCCAAGAAAAACTACTTGCTTGATCCAAAGCTCACTCTTACTATACTTGGCATAAAGCTTATTGTCCAACAAAACTTGCAACACCATTCGTAGGTGTCGATCATGATCTTCCTCAGTACAAGAGTACACAAGAATATCATCAATGAACACAACCAAAAATTGATCTAAGAATTCATGTAACACCCAATTCATCATATCCATGAAAGCTTTCGGTGCATCGGTTATCCCAAACGGCATCACTAAGAACTCATAATGCCCATAGCGCGTGCGAAAAGCTGCCTTCGTCACGTCTTTATCATTCACCTTCAACTGATAGTATCCAGACCACAGATCAATTTTGGAAAACACCGTAGCTCCTCAAAATTGATCAAACAAAACATCAAATTTCGGCAAAGGATACTTATTCTTAATCATCAACTTGTTTAATTGTCGATAATCAATGAACATTCTTATCGTGTCATCCTTATTTTTCATAAACAACACCGGTGCTCTCTAATGGTGAAACACTAGGACGAATGAAACCATGATCCAACAACTCCTGAAGTTGCATCTTCAACTCCTTCAATTCTTTCGGTGCAGTTGACTCGGGGCTTCATGGTTTGCCTTAGAGACAATAAGTGACTCGGGGCTTCGTGGTTTGCTCCCTCTTATTTCTCAAGCCAACAAAATCTTTAGGGTTTGAGTGTAATGGGTAAGCTTAGTGATGTGGTTTGGATTAATGTAGGGGTTCGTGGTATGCTCCTTTTTTACTTATCACTCGAAACAACATTATGACGCAAACCTAAAAATATTGCCAAATGAAAAAAATAATATAAAAAACCCTTGGTGAATAAAAAATATTTTTGAGTTTGGGTAGTAAATTGAGTAATGGAGTTGAGGGATACTTGATACAAACCACCGATCTTCATGCACACTTCATCACCTTAGGTTAGAGTTTTATTGTTGTGCTTAAAAATTGCTGAGTTGATGGCATTACTATTCTGAGATGTCTGAGAATAGAATTAGGGCCAGATTTTCTTGCTAGCTTGTTTTGTTAATAAGAAAAATTTTGCCGAGGCACATTACACTATTTTATAGTTTTTAGTTTTGCATTACTTGAGGACAAGCAATGAGCTAGGTTTGGGGGTGTGTTAGATCATCAAAAGATGTACTTTCCATGCATATATTGCCATGATATTGCTTGACTTTTGGTACATATTAGTCTATTTTGGCAGTAGTTTCATGCATTTGCATCTAGGAGTTGAGGAATGTATATTTTTTATTGCTAGAGAAAAGGGGAATTTTCTTGTTGTGGTGCATAGGTTAGGCAGGTCTAAAGCACAGTTGGCAAAATGTAGGAGAGATAAATGCTAAGAGTAGTTGGCAAAACATAGGAGAGAGAAATACCAAGCGTAGTTGGCAAAATGTAAGAGACGAATGAAAAGCTTGGTTGGCAAAAGAAATATGTCTGATGCCCGGTCAAACAACATTCAGTCAGAGCCAGGTTAGCCCTAATTCTATAAGGAGGAAATGCGTCGAGAATGGTGGTAACAAACCCTTAAAAACGTAACCCTAATTATGGTTTCCATGAACACCTATATAAAGGAGTTTAATGAATGAGCAAAAGGATGCTGCACCGTGAGGAAGAGAGAGAGGGTAGAGGTGAACCAAGGTTCAACTAGGCAGTCTTGCTGAGAGCTCTAGATCCATTGAAGGGCTACATTGACGGATCTCTTTATTTAGTCTATTTCACTTAAAAATATTTTGGATTATGGGATGATGTTAAAAAATGATGATATGTTGTTGGTTTCCCCAGTCATGAACTAATATTTTAATTTGGTTTAGGGTTGTTTGCGATGAACGCTTAGTTTTTAGGGTTTTTAATAATTAAATACCTTAGCTTTATTATCCAGTTTGCTTTTGCTTAACGATATCAATTTTATGCCAATGATAGTTGGTGTTAAATGCTTGTTATCCCCTAATATCTTAACATACTTAGGAGATAAGAATTTATTGCCCAATGCTAAGGAGAGAAACTTTGACAGAAGATGTTCAAGTAGATGAACTTACTTCTAAAGTGAATCTACTCATTAGGGTAAAGATTAAAAGTTCACCAAGTTAATTGTTTGAAAGCTCACTATAGACATATAGGTGTTAAAAGTAATTAACTTAGGGTATTACCATCGACAAAGGTAATACTAACTTAAAACCTACTCGACAATAAAACCAAGGTTTAACCTTATTAATTGTTGTCTTCGCTAGCGTGAAATCTAAACATCCCTTGCCAACACCCATCAATCATCTTGACACATTTGTTTGCCAATCTACCGAATTCTTTACTTCAATTTTCTTTTAGTCATTTTCTTAATTGAATTCGAAAACAATTGCAATCTTATTTGTTCCAATTCACAAGTATTTATTGGCTTTTAATTCCTAGACAATCTTTGTGGATACGAAACTCAACTCACTACTATATTACTTGCTGACCATGTATGCTTGTACACAGAAAGACATATTCTTGGCATCATTTACTTTCATTATTACACTGAATCATCAACCTTTTGCCAAGCATTATTTCATCGACAGGTTACCAATGACCAAGTGGAAACATGATGCGATTGGGTTATAGTGGACAGATTGACCAAAATCGCACTCTTCTTACCCATGCATATGGAATTTATCTTGGAAAGGTTAGCCCGTTAGTACATTAATGAGATAGTGAGGCTTCACCGTGTGCCATCGTCGATCATCTCGAATATAGATCCAAGGTTTACTTCCATGTTTTGGAAAGAGTTGCATGAGGAGTTGGGCATCAGGTTGCACTTCAATATAGTTTTCACCCTCAGACTGATGGACAATCTGAGAGAGTTATTTAGATTCTTGAGGACTTGCTTCAATGTTGCATTATTGATTTTGAAGGTAGTTGGGAGGAGCATCTTTCATTGGTTGAGTTCGCTTACAACAACAACTTTCAATCGAGCATTCAGATGGCTCATTTCGAAGCATTATATGGACATAAGTGTATAACTCCTTTGTGTTGGACGGATGATGACTGTGAACATAACCTATTTTGCATACCTTTTTCTACTTAGCTTTTGCATGTGTTTAAGCTCATATAGTCATATTTAGGAGTAGTTTGCATATAGATAGTGAGCTACCATGCCTGTGCTTAATTGTATATACTTTGGTACTTTTAATGGGACATGTAGTGTTTTTATGGTCTTGTGCAGGAACTGTTGGAGCTAAAGGAACCCTAAAGTATGAAGGATAGCATATCTCTCGGTAGGAGCTGACGAGGCAAGAAGAGTTGGAGATGAATCTAAGTTTGGTTTATGTGGATTCTCACTAGATATTGAGCTCATTAAAGGAAGCTAGAAAGCAAGATCCTCTTAAAGAGGGTTCGTGAACTTTAGGGTTGCAAAACCCTAGCTTTCTCGCCTATATAAAGGAAACTTGGGACAAAAACAAAGAGAGCTCGATCTAAGATGACAGGCCTTAGTCTTCAGCTATCGGAGAACCACTAGAGTTGAAGTTCTTGAGGAGTCTCCAGACAAACAAAAGCCATCGAGTGAGGCTGAAAGAGTGCAGAACTTGTAGTATAGTTAGAAAGCTTGGAGGAGAAGGTCGAGGTTGCTTGACCATTTTCTATCCTTTGCTTGATAAATTGCTATGTTTTTAATTATTTTTGTTATGGATGTTTTAGGCTCAGACACGAGCTAAATAATTTTAGTTGGGTTTATTGCTTTTTATGATATTATGTTTTGAATACTCTATTCAATGCTATAGTTCTTTTTCTTTATCTATTCAGTTCATCGTTCTTCATGTATGGTTATTGTAAGAGCTATTGAAAAAGGCCTTTTAACTATTGATCTATGGCTTAATACCGAGAGAGTTAGGTTAAATAAGCGTGAAGATTGCGGTTAAGCTGTTAACTTAGTCTTAATTCAGCTTAGACATAAGTTTAAGGTTTCAACAACTAATAAGGGGAACTTGAATAGATAATAGAGTTGTTAGGATTCACGCAGACATGTAATACCTTAGCTTCATTTTTATCAACTTCTAGGCATCGAGTGAGTTAGAAGTTAATTAGAAATCCCTGTCGAATAGATAAAGATCCTAATTGGTTTACGCATACATGTATTACAGTCGCTATAACATTCAAATAAGTAACCAAGCATAATTCTTAGGCAATAAACCCCAGCTTCCATAATTATCTGAATCTTTGTTGCTGCATTTGTTTGTCTTGATCATAGCTACATTACTTTATTTACATTTAGTTTTGGTAAATAACCAGCAAACCAATACTTGCTCAACCATTCGTAAGTATGATCGCTTCGCATTTATTGATCCAATCCTCTTGGGTTCGACACTCTACTCTATCACTTTATTACTTGATCGACGAGTATACTTGCTCTAATGTGCATACCATATTTTGCAAGCATCAAGTTTTTTTGCTCCATTGCCGGGGATTGGCAATTGATAATTACGTTGTAATTACACTAAAGATTTTATTTTATTCGTATTTATTTTTTTTGTTTTTCTTTTTCTTTTTAGGTGTATTAAGTGCATGACCAGACGTACTCGTGAGGAACCAATTATCCCTTGTAACCCCAAAGATCGAAAGACACTAGAGAAATTTCCGTAGAGAACAAAGAATAATGGATCCTCCTCATCATGCTAACAAAGGATAGAATGGCCTAAACAACGTAAATAATGGAGACAATCCACCAATAGATGCACGAGTAATTGTTGATGATTCAACCAACAATGGATAATAGATATGGCAGCCGATTGTTCTACCACCTGCCCGACCTCGATAACCTTCTTGCGAAAAACTTGCACCAATCATCAATGATCTGAATCCATCGATCGTTGTGCCAGGTCTAGGGACAAATAAGTTTGAGCTACAGCCCGTTATGTTACACATGCTCAACTCCATTGGACAATTTAGTGGATCAGTAAGAAAGGATGCAAGAGAACACATTCAAGCTTTTGTGGAAGTTTGTGATAGCTTCAAACGACAGGGAGTTCCTAATAATGTACTAACACTTAAACTATTCCCTTACTCCTTGCGTGATCGAGCTCGAGCATGGTTGAAAACTATATCCTCAGGATCTATTACATCTTGGGATGATTTTTTCAAAAGCTTTTTGCATCAATATGATCCATTGAACGTGTACAATTAGAAGCAAAGGGATATCATAGCATTCAAGAAACAATATGATAAATCTATGTATGAATGCTGGGATAGATATAAAGATATGTTGCGCAAGTGCTCGATTCATGGATTCCAAGATTGGCTACAAATAATGACGTTTTATAATGGCATCAATGCTCCTACAAGGATGATGATTGACTTTTTAGCCAATAGAATTTTGCTCGACAAATATCCTAAAGAGGCTTTTGAAATTCTCAATCAGATATCCAATACCGACTACCAGTTTCCTACAAGGAGATTGAATCCTGGCCCTAAATCTTTTGGAACACTCTAATTAGACGAGCCATAGAGTGTGGCGGCTCAACTCTCCACCATTGCAAACCTGCTCAAGAACATGCAGCCAATATCGAACACACGGGAGGCTAAGGTAATTCAATACACATGTGTGAATTATGATGGGGAACACCCATCGAATGAATACCCCCAATAACAAGAATCGGGATGCTACGTAGGGAACACCAACCGCAACAATAATCCATACTAGAACACCTACAGCCCAGGGGGCAACAACATCCAAACTTTGTTTGGGGAAGTAGCACAGGAAATTCAGGAGCCAGACAGAGTGCTACAGTAGAACCTCCTAGATTTCAACAAAAAACTTAGAGGCAGAACCAGAGAACTTCTAACTCTGACTCTAATTCTTTTGATTCTTTATATCAAAATTTTATGGATATTGCTCAAGTTATTTTGCAGGATTAGTCAGTGCATCTTAAGAACCATAGTGGCATGCTCACAACGCAAGTTGCTGTGTTGCAAAACCAACAATCCATCCTGTAGAATCATAGCGCTTCTCTACGGTTCCTGGAAATACAAGTTGGGCAGATTGCCCAAGTATTGAAGATGCGACCTCAATGAGGTTTACCTAGTGATACTAAAGTCACTAAGACCTTTAGTGCAGAGTAATACAATGCCATCATACTGCATAGTGGCATACATTGAGCAAACATGGCAAGTTTGGGGGAGGTTCTCTTGTTGATTCCACTCTAAGCAAGCTATCCACTAATGCTTCGACACCTAAGGATACAATTGTTGTGTCTGATACAATGAGAGACCTTGCTATTGATGGCAAGGATAATAGTGTCAAGCATGCTATAGCATCTAGTAGACAACGTGATGAGCCGAGACCACCACCTTCGTTTCCTCGATGATTGAAGGCTCAGAAACAAGATGCCCAGCTCTAGAAGTTTCTAGGGATATTTAAATAGTTACACATTGATGTCCTATTCTTGGAAGCCATCGATCAAATGCTTATTTATGCAAAGTTTCTTAAGGAGATCGTGACCAAGAAAATGATGGTAGGTGAAGTTGAAATTGTTGCTACAACCTGAGAGCACGAGGCAGTACTAAGTCATTTACCACTGAAGATGAAGGATCCCGCAGTTTCACCATTCCATGCTCCATTGGTCGAAATTACTCTAGTCATGCCTTGTGCAATCTCGATGCGAGTGTCAACTTAATGCCGAAATTAGTGTTTAAAAGATTGGGCTTGGGACGAGCCAAGCCTACACAAGTGATTCTTTAATTGAGCGATAGCTCCCAAATCCAACCCGAAGGTAGGGTTGAAGACGTCCTAGTCAAAGTAGATAGATTTGTCTTTCCAATATATTTATTCATCCTTGATTGTGAAGCTGACGAGAATGCTCCCATCACCCTCGAGAGACCATTCCTTGCTATCGGGCGTATTGCGACGGACTGTAAAAAAGTTGAATTCACTTTGAAGATGCAATACCAAAAGATCTCACTCAATGTCTTCAGCACTCTCAAGTATACAGATGACTATGAAGAATGTTAGCTTGTGCAAAGTGAGGAAGCCCTAGTCGAAGAGAACCTTCAAGAAATATGTTTCGGCAATGTGCTTAGCATTGTGAAACAATCTGAATTTGACGAGGTAATACACGAAGATGAAGATGAAGTTAAGGGAGAGATTGAACAATCTAATGTTGTACTTATCAGGCCAAGTACGTCTTTTGAACCTTTGGATTTTGTTGAGTTTAAATCTCCCAAACCATCGCGAGAGAATCTGTCGATACTTGACATAAAACCTCTTCCCCCACAATTGAAATTTGCATAATTAGGGGAGAATAATACACTACCTATAATAATATATACTAGCTTTACATCTGACCAGGAGAATAAATTATTGTATGTGTTGTCTCAATATAAGAAAGCTATTGGTTGGACTATTACTCACTTTAAGGGTATAAGCCCTACCTTGTGTATGGATAAGATTTTGCTTGGAGATGATCACAATAGCTCTCTAGAACCAGAAAAAAGACTCAGTCCAATAATGAAGATTGTGGTTATGAAAGAGATCATCAAATGGCTTGATGTTGGAATCATCTACCCTCTCTTGAATAGTTCTTGGGTGAGTCATGTCGAGTTCATGTTGAAGAAAGGAGGCATAACCGTGATAAATAATGATGCTAATGAACTCTTCCCAACCAGAACTGTTACTGGATTACAGATCTTTATTAACTATCAGAAGCTGAATAAAGTCACTAAAAAGGACCACTTCTCGTTGTCGTTCATTGACCAGATGCTATACAAGTGTAGAAAGTAGTGAAAACAGAAGAAAAAGTTTCTATTTATTCGAATTAATTGCATAGGTTACAACATAGAACTCTTTTATAGAGTCCTTGAGGATTTAACTCTAACTAGGACTCCTAACAATAGAAGACTTCTTAGATAACTCTTTAATCCTTATCCTACAAATAGATAACTCTTAATCTTTTACATGACTTACAAGACTTTTACATTACATACAACTCTTATACATATCGTATTATCCTACACTCCCCTCAAGCTGGAGAGTATACGTTGTATAGTCCCAGCTTGGATAAGAACTCATCAAAAATTGATTTGGGTAAAGCTTTTGTAAGTACATCAGCTAGCTGTCCTTCTGTAGGACTATATAACAAAGAAGCTATCCCATTGTTAACCTTTTCCGAAATAAAATGCTTGTCTATTTCAACATGTTTTGTTCTGTCATGTTGAACTGGATTCCTAGCAATTTGAATTGCTGATTGGTTATCACACAAGATCTCAAACTTATTTTCTTGGTCTGTGTTTAACTCCCTCAGTAACTTAAGTAGCCAAATTCCTTCACACATTCCTAGTGCCAAAGCTCGGAATTCTGCCTCTGCACTGCTTCTGGAGACAACTGATTGCTTCTTACTTCTCCAAGTTACGAGATTTCCCCAAACAAAAGTACAGTAGCCACTGGTTGATCTTCTTTCAGTGAGTTCTCCAGCCCAGCTAGAGTCAGTGAATACTTTCACAGATCTATCTCGTGTCTTCTTAAACAATAAACCATGTCCAGGAGTCTTCTTCAAGTACCTGAGGATTCTGTTTGTTGCCGCCATGTGTTCTTCATTGGGATTGGTCATATGCTGACTTATCACATTAACTGGAAAAGCAATGTCTGGCCTGGTTAGTGATAGATAGATCAATTTTCCCACTAATCTCTGAAACCTTTCTTTGTCAACTAAAGAGCCTGTTTCATTAGTAAATTTCAAGCCTGCCTCCATTGGTGTATCTGCTGGTTTACACCCTAGCATTCCAGCTTCATCTAGTAGATCAAGGACATACTTCCTCTGATTTATCACCAACCCCTTACTTGACCTTGCAACCTCCATGCCCAAAAAATATCTAAGCTTCCCCAAGTCTTTTGTTTCAAACTCTTTATTCAGAAGCTTCTTCAAGCAGCTAATTTCTTCATCATCATCCCCTGTCAAGATTATGTCATCCACATAAACAATCAAGATAACCCTTTTATTTTTTGAAGTTACCTTAATAAAGAGTGTATGATCAGCTAGTGACTGCCTGTATCCATTCTTCAGAATAACCCTGGTAAACCTTTCAAACCAAGCTCGAGGAGATTGCTTTAGGCCATAAAGTGACTTGTTGAGCTTACAAATTTTCTGATTTCCTTCAACTGATTTCAGACCAGGTGGAATCTTCATATAAACTTCCTCCTCTAACTTCCCATTAAGAAATGCATTCTTGACATCCAGTTGGTGTAGATTCCAATCATTGTTGACAGCAAGACTTAACAGAACTCGAATAGTATTGAGTTTTGCCACTGGAGCAAAGGTTTCAGTATAATCAATCACATAGGTCTGTGTAATCATTTAGCCACGAGCCTTGCTTTATATCTCTGCAAACTGCCATCAGAGTTATATTTCACATAAAAGACCCATTTACAACCGACAGGTTTTTTACCTTGGGAAGATCCATTATTGTCCAGGTACCATTTTTCTCAAGTGCACTAATTTCTTCTTCAACAGCCCTTCTCCACTTAGGATGCTTTAGTGCCTCATCAATAGTTGTAGGAACTTCTTTCTCATCTAAACTTGCTGTAAAAGCTTTAAAGGATGGCATCAATGAGCTGTAAGCAACAAACTTCTGGATAGGATGCTTAGTGCACTGTCTAACTCTTTTTCTAATAGCAATAGGAAAATCATCCAGATTAGGAGTAGTAGACTTACTGATTAAATTTCCTTCATCTTCCATATTGGCAATTGGACTCAAATCCAATTCTCGGCAAGTGTCAGATTGCAAGATGGCCTCAGGTATAGTTTTCTTTCTCCTTGTATAGGTCAAAAGTTGTTTGGGAGGAGTAGGTGTTTTGGAAGGATATTGAGAAGTTGTTGGTGTTTGTGAATGGATTGGTAAAGGAGATACAGGTGAGAAATCTGAGGGTGTTGTAGGCAACAAGGACGGATTTGTGGAGTGAGTGGAAGAAAAGTCTGAAGGTATAGAAACAATAGGAGAGATTACCCGATGTTGGTAGGAAGGCTGAAGATCATCCCAATTCTCCCCCTGAGTTGCAGCCGTAGTAAAGTAAGGGTCATGTTCAAAAAAGGTAAGATCTATAGTAACAAAAAAATTTCGAGATGGTGGATGATAGCATTTATAGCCATTCTTAAGTGAAGAATACCCTACTAGCACACACTTTACAGATCTAGGATCTAACTTGGACCTATTACTGGCTGAATTATGAATAAAAACTGTACACCCAAAGATCTTAGGAGGTAATGTACAAGAAAGAGGCTTAAAGTGGGGATATTTGTCCAAGAAAATGGATTGAGGGGTTTGAAATTTCAAAACCTTACTGGGCATGCGATTGATCAAATATGTGGCAGTTAACAAGGCTTCTCCCCACAAGTACTTAGGAACATTATTGGTAAATAAAAGGGATCGAGTGACTTCAAGAAGGTGTCTATTCTTTCTTTCTGCTACTCCATTTTGTTGGGGAGTGTCAACACAGGAACTAATCTGAACTATCCCCTTTTTTCGAAAGGAATCACCCAAAGACCTAGCAAAAAATTCACTGCCATTATCAGACTTAAACAATTGGATTTTAGTATGGAATTGGGTAATAACCATGGTGTAAAATCTCTCAAAGATGCTTTCAGTTTCAGATTTTTCTTTCATCAAATAAGTCCAAGTAGTCCTACTATGATCATCAATAAAAGTAATAAACCACTTACAACCATCAGCATTCTTCACTCTAGAAGGGCCCCAAATATCACTATGGATCAAAGAAAAAGGGTGAGATGGTTTATAAGTAGATGGCAAATAGGATGCTTTGGTTTGTTTAGCAAGAGGGCAGATATGGCATTTAAATAAGCTTGGCTTTTTATTGATGAATAAGGAAGGGTACAATTTTGCAAGATATTGAAAACTAGGATGACCTAACCTAAAGTGCCACAATAAAACATCATTACTTTGTCCTAAGGCTGTAAAGGAACAAGGAGATTGAGAGATAGAAGAGGGTGGATTGCCATGAAGAACATAGAGGCCATTGTGCAATCTAGCATTGCCAATCATTGTCTTCGACTCCATTGCCTGCAAAACACAACCAGAAGCATTAAAAATTGTGGAACAATTTAAATCTGTTGAAAGCTTGCTAACAGATATCAGGTTGCAGGCAAGATTAGGAACAAATAAGACATCATGGAGCAACAGATTTTCATTAATACTAATAGAACCACAGCCCTGAATTAGAGAAAGTGAGCCATCAGCAGTTTTAATCGATCTACCAGAAGAAGATGCTGTGTATTGAAGGAACAATTCCTTGTTACCAGTCATATGGTCAGATGCCCCAGAGTCGATGATCCACGTTGGAGTAAGTTGTGTGGATAATAGGGCTGTAGGAAAGGAGTTACCTTCAGTTTCTTTCATGGCCAGATTTGCCTCACCAGGGCTTGCAAACTTTCCAAACAATTTCTGGAGATCTTCGATCTGTTCCTTGGTAAAACTTGTGACACTCGAGGCAGAAACCAGATGGGACTGTGTGTCTCTAGAAGACCTTGGCTTCCAATCGACTGGTTTACCATGAAGCTTCCAGCACTTCTCCTTGGAATGGCCTGGTTTCTTGCAATGATCACACCAGGGCCTGCCTTTTCTAGTAGAAGTTGTCTGAGTGAGAAGAGCAGATCCTTCATGGGAAGAATATTCAGGGAGCATCACATTGCGCCTGCTTTCCTCCTTCTTAACTGCAGAAAAAACTTCTCTAATCGAAGGAAGAGGGGAGCTGCCAAGAATCCTACTACGAACTGCATCTAGTTCTTTATTTAATCCATGAAGAAACTGGAAGATTCTTATACATATCGTATTATCCTACAACAAGCTTACAGGAAAACCTATTATTGCTTTCTGGATAGTTAATTCTGATACAACTAGAATGTTATAGAACCGGATGACCAAGAGAAAATAACATTCACATGTTCATATGGCATTTATGCCTTTAGCTGAATGCCCTCTGGCCTATGCAATGCGTTAACAACTTTTTAGCGTTGAATGATGGCCATGTTTTCAGACATGGTGGATGACTTTCTAGAGATGTTCATGGATGATTTTTCTATATTTAGAGACTTATTTGATCAATGTCTAGGCAACCCTGCGAAGGTGTTGAAACGATGTGAGGAAACTGACCTTGTGCTTGATTGGGAAAAGTGCCATTTCATGGTATCTAAGAGAATTGTCCTAGGCCACCATATTTCTAAGAAAGGCATCAAAGTGGTCAAAGCCAATATTGAAGTCATAGAGAAGCTTTCATCCCCATCTAATTTCAAATCCATTTATAGCTTTCTTGGTCACGTTGATTTATACAAGAAATTCATAAAAGACTTCTCCAAAATCTCAAAGCCCTTATGTTTGTTTATGGAGTAGAATAAAGCGTTCGAGTTTGATGACCAATGTCGTGCAGCATTCAAAACCCTGAGAAAGGAACTTATTTTTGTACCATTCGTAGTGTCCACCGATTGGTCACAACCTTTTAAGCTTATGTGAGATGCTAGTGACTATGCTATTGGTGTTGTTCTTGGTCAGCGTCAGAGTAAGATCTTTTATGTTATATATTATGCCAGTCGTACCCTAAATAAGGCACAAGTAAACTACACTAGCATTGAAAATAACTGTTTGTTTTAGTTTTTGCATTTGATGAATTTAGGGCATACCTTATAGGAACTAATGTCATTGTGCATACTGATCTTTAAACCATTAAATATTTACTGACTAAAAGAGATGCTAAATCTAGACTTATTAGGCAGATATTACTTTTGCAAGAATTTGATATAAAGGTAGTGGATATAAAAGTTACTAAAAATCAAGTAGCTGATCATCTTTATAGGCTTGAGAATGTATGTCATACTGATATTTCAAATGATATTAAAGAAGTGTAACCCCCTTGACCAGGCCTAGTCGCCAGGCCGAACCGAGCGAGCTACATTTGTTTTGCTGAAACAAACCCAAAAGTGTCACCTAGAAAACGACCTATTTTTTCATTTTATCTTATGTCAATATGTTATTAAGTCCTAAGGTGATCATGCTAGCAGCGGTGAAGATTACAACTCAATCGACCGTCACATAGATATCCAATTGAACAAAATTGCATTTCAGGCACCAAAATGTAATTTTTAGATAATTATGAGGACTTTCTTGAAATTAAAGTTACCAATCTTAATTAGTCAAGTTTCATGCATCCCAAATAAATTCCAACATAAAATAATCATCCAAACTCATTTAATTGCATGACTAAGACTTTGGGACTAAGCTGCAAAGGCTCAAACTTTAGAAAGCATTTTAACAGAATTAACTAATTGCGTATTGGTACACTAACACCCCGTATCGGTACGGTCAAATTTTTCAAAGGCGTATTGATACAGTCCTCAAGCGTATCGGTACGGGTATGCAATGTTCAAAATAGGGGATTCTAATAGCCAAAAGGTGTACTAGCACAGTTGCTCGTGGACTAACACGAAGCCAAAAATATAGTTATGCATACCGATACGGTTACCAGGCATATCGGTATGCCTAGGTAATTTTGCCCAGATTGAGCCGAGACAGGTCCCCGCATATCAATCCCTGAGGACCCGTACCAGTACAGATAGACCTATAATAACCTTTTAGTCAATCATATGACACTTTGGCTCAATCTAACTTACTATATTCAACTTCTAATCATCATACAAATACTCAAACATTAATTCCTCAGACATAGAAGCTTGGTAGATGATCATACACAACAAATCAAACCAATTATAGATCCTAAAGGCATGAATTCTACCCAAGCATGCATTTTTGTAACGTCCCAGGTTTGGGCCTAGGAGTTTTCCTAGTGGTTTAGACGGTCAAGTGGACCAGGATTAGAGATTCGAGTCAGATTCGGGACTAAAATTGGAACAAATAATTTTGGTGTGAGAAAAATCCGGGAAAATTATCTAAAAATCCTAATTTAATATATGGATATTTTTGGTAAAGTCAATTTTGGAAAATGGATTTTAGAAATTTGACATTTTAGTTAATGGTGAAGGAGTGAACCAACAATCCACAAACGTTTTTGGAATACATCATCCTTAAAAACAAAATAGAATAACTTGAGAGAGAGAATATGCTAGAAGAGGTCTCCTGATGCAGCCCTTCAAGATCCATGCTTGTTGTCCAAGTTGGTTAGACCACCCTTCCACAGTGCAGCTGGTCGTCAATCGTCACACACATACCAACTCCTCAGGATCCAATGTTCTCCTCTCCTCAAAGTCTAGCTTGGTTGGTGTTTAAATAGGCATGCAAAGAAGGGATAGAACTAGCTCTTCAAATTTTAAATTCTAACTACCAGAGGATAAGGGATTATCTTCTTATCCAGATTTGAATGAGAGCTGATCAGGCTAAGGCTGACGTCATCCTATTGACGCTGCCTTGGTATCCAAGCTTGGCATGAGTCTGCCAACAAGTCTTGGCACCATCTTATCCGCTATTTTTTCGGAGATTGTTCCAATTGCAATTTTTTCAGAGCCTGATCATGTCCTATTTTTTTAGGGTCCAACAGCCTTTTGCCGTAACATCAAGTTCACTTCTTTGCCATCCGGTGCTTGGCATTGGCTAGTCCATCTGTGCCAACAACACTCAGCATTCTTTCTTGTGTTGCTTTTTTGGGCAAATACTATGCCAAACCTGCAAAATTGACAACAAAACAACCCTTCACAGTGGCATAGACACAACTCTAAACTCCTTATGCAAATGCATGATTCTAACATCCTAATGCAACTAAATGTACCTAAAAACAAGCAAAAGCATTGTAAGATTGGCATTAAAAACAATACTTTTGGAGAGGTAACATGTATCACTTGAATTGATCCTTGAATAAGCTATTGCTTGACTTGAACGTGAAATCCTTGAATAAGTGATTCATAATTGAACAAAGCCTTGGTTGTTAGTCGTCATAGGTAGAAGGGCATGCCTAAGAGTCTAGAGCTCATTGTGTCAGGGTGGACTACGGTCCAGGGCTAAGGCCCCTAATTGGCGATAGACAAAGGGTACGTATGTGTGGTCTTTGGCGATAGTAAGAGGGCTGACCAGTGCTATGACACATCTTGTGGCGACAGTTTGTTGGAGACTCGATTACATGGACAACTAAAAACAAGGGCATAAACTAAAGAAAGCAAATAAAAATAATTAAAGAATAAGCTTACATAATACTTGAACATACTTGAATTCTTGAATGACATAATACTTGAACTACTTGGATTCTTGAACTACATGATTCTTGAAATGCTTGATACTTGAATTACATGATTCTTGAAATGCTTAATACTTGAATTACATGATTCTTGAAATGTTTAATACTTGGAGTAAATGATTCTTGAAATGACTTGATACTTGGATTACATGATTCTTGAATTGCTTGATACTTGAAATACATGATTCGTGAACTACTTGATATGTATTGCTCGAAATGAAGAGTATGTAAAATAATTAAAAATTGAATTGTTTCCAACTTGGACTAGGCTTAAACTTAGCTAAGTGATACTTGTCTAGTAAATTGGTTAGATCTAGTTGCTACCTCACAAGTACAATCTTGTACTTATCACTCTTGTTTTCATTCTTCCCAACCACAGATTAAGGATTCGATCGTTGCTTGATCCTGAAGTCTGACTTCCTTGAGCTCGAAGCAAGACACAATCATAGCTAAAGTATGGTTTATACTTGTTTTGTAATCCCCTAGTTGGTGGCACTTAGTTGTATATAACGTCTAGTGCATGCATTTTGAATACTTGTCTTGTATATATGTATATGATCATGAATGAGCCTATTATTTTGTGAACTTGGTTATTAATATGAATTAAGTAATGAACTAGAATTTCATGTATTGTAAGTATTTGTTGCGCATATGGTTATGTATATAATAAATGTTCAAAGTATTGACCTAGACTATTATGCTATTCGAATGGCTTTTATAATGTGATAATTACTTGTGTGATCATGTCATGTTGTATATGTAAATTTTATAAGCTTGTATGGTAATTACCAAATGGTAAGGGTGGCAAATGCTTGCTTGGAATAAAGGTATGTACAATGGATGTTGTTTAGTAAGTATGCATGAAATGTTATATGAAATCAAGTTAATGAACAATGAAATGAAATGGAAGCATGTGTACTCCCTTAATCTATTCGAATGATAATAGTTGTATGATGATGTTGATTGAAAATTTTTAGTAACCTATAATGTATGTATGGTTACTTTGAATTCATGTTCGTCAGTGATGGACTTGATTATCACGGCATCGTGGGAGAATGGTTTGACAACTTTGAATGGTCCTGACCATCTTGATTTCAGTTTTCCCGGGAAAAGTTTTAGCCGAGAATTGAATAAGAGAACTAGTTGCCCTGACATGAATTGTCGCGGCAATAGTTTCTTATCATATAATCGCTTTGTTTTCTCCTTGTAGATTAGTGCATTGTTATAGACGAGTGCACGAAATTCTTCTATCTCATTGAGGTCCAACAAACGCTTTTGCCCGGCACTTTCCCAATCCATATTCACGGTCTTGATTGCCCAATATGCCTTGTGTTCGATTTCCACTGGTAGAGGGCATGTTTTGCCATAGACAAGTCGGAAGGGAGACATTTTTTAATGCAATGTGATATGCCCAAAGTGCGTCATCTAGTCTTACTGGCCAATCGTTCCTAGAGGGATTTACAACTTTGTTGAGTATACCCTTCAATTCCTGGTTGGAAATTTCTGCTTGCCTATTGGTTTGTGGGTGATATACCGTGGCAATCTTGTGAGATACACCAAAGCGTTGTAACATCTTGGCAATAAGTTTGTTGTCGAAGTGCTTGCCTTCATCATTGATAATTGCTCTCAGCATCCCAAACCATGTAAATATGTTTTTCTGCAAGAATCGTTGCACGGTCTTAGAATCGTTGGTGGGAACTGCAGCTACCTCAACCCATTTAGACACGTAGTCGACGACAAGTAGAATGTAGAGGTTGCCGAATGAAGATGGGAAAGGTCCCATAAAATCAATCCCCCATACATCGAACAATTCCACCTCGATGATGTTTTGGAGCGGCACGTGCTCCTCCAAAATGTCCTCCACAGGGTGAAGAATAGCATTGCCGAAGTACATTATGCTGCTCCTCTTCAGGGAGACGTCGGCGTATAACCTAATCTGCACATTGTTTAAACAAAAGAGGCTCGTCCCAAAGGTAATGCTTAGCATCACGGTGGAACTGCTTCTTCCCTTGGTGAGTAAGGCCATAAGGTAAAATACCACAAACAAGGAAATTAACTAAATCCGCATACCAGGGTATTTCTGAGGCATGTGTATCAGCGGTTTTCAAGGCGTACGCATCTGGAGTTGCCGAGGCATGTGCATCAAGCGTTTCTGAGGCATGCGAGTCAAGAGTTCATGAGGCGTCGAGGGTTGTCGAGGCATGCACATCCGTGGTTGCTGAGGCGTCAGGGGTTGCGAGGCATGTGCATCCATGGTTGCTCAGGCTGTACCTTAAAGGAAATAATTATAGGCAATGTATTATCGGTTCCCAAGTAAGCATATTTTAGTTGTCCTGGCAACTGTTTCAACTCAAGAATTGGTGGTTGTTCAATGGAGGGCTTTTCGAGTTTACCTTCCTTACCTGAGTAATCCAGTGATTCAAAGTATGTACCTGGTCGATTGACTAACCAATTTGCCTCTTCTTGTTGTTCCTCATCGATCGGTTCTTCATACTCCTCAGGTTCCTCTTGATCGGCAATATAGTTGCCAAGGCAACTAAATTCCTCGTCGAAGTTAAACTCTGTCGGGGCATGAAGAAGTTGGCATTCTTCCGGATCATCGGCATGCCTTAGTGTTTGGAACACATTTAGTTTAACTTACTGGTCATTCACCCTCATTGTGAGTTCTCCCTTTTCAACATCAATCAAGGTTCTCCCTGTTGCTAGGAAGGGTCTCCCGAGAATGATAGGTGCATGTTCATCTAATAGGAAAAAGAGTGTTTAGATGAGAGTATTTTGAGAGAAAATATGTGTAACACCCTCGACCTGGATGTTACATTTGGGCCTCAAGCCCAAACCCAAAACCATAAAATTTTCTTTTCAAACAGGATCAACCCGACAAGTTGCAAAAGCATTTAAAACCAAAGATCAAAATAAATATATATAAGTAAACAAAATATTACAAAGGAGCTCCAATTTAAATTTAAAACATTTGAAGGTACAATTTAAATAATACAATTTCAAATAATAATTACAGACTCCACAAGTAAGGTCATATGAGCACATAGCCCACTAAACTCAAATACCGTGCTCCGAAGATCACCATGTGCTAGAATCCTGATCTGATAGTACTCCACGATCCCATGATCCAACGGTCAACCTTCGCACGAAAGCAATGATTCCGAGCACTGATCTTACAAAGCTCAGTGGTACACATCTACTCTACTATACTACATGCTAATCATAAAAGTAATCATGCAAGCCAATACGAGCAATAAGAAAAGATAAATAAACATGTAGCGCTACCATAATCGCCTAAGCACATGCCATAGAACAAATAGCATCTCAACAACATAAACATATAGATAAATAAACCAAGAGTGAGGCCCAATGTCACCCGACAATGGGAAACCCACCCATGCTTGGAATCTCATATCGAGCTTCTTGGAATCTCACATCGAGCTGCTTGGAATCTCACATCGAGCGGTATACTCAGAATCTCACATCGAGTCTTTGCTCAAAATCTAGCATTGAGCGGGGCTTAGAATCTCGCATCGAGCAAATATCATCACCCGAAATCTCCCATCGGATGGCCTTCATTTCATCACCCGAAATCTGACATCGGATGGCCTTCATGTGTTGCAACACTCACTTACTTGGTATTCGGATCCCATCAAACAAAGACTCATAACCAAAAAAGTGCCCTACCTAGCACGCGACAATACATGACCCACCACGGATCCATACAAGTGCCCTACCTGGAACACAATTATCATACGACCCACCACGGGTCCCTATTGTTGCTATTACAACCAATCAAGCATTACCAAGTTGTTAGGTTTTATGGAAGAGTAATACAATTTATTCCCATCAATTTTTCCATCAATTCACATTATCTCATTGATTACAATAATAACCACTTGTTAAACATATCTGTCAATTTCTACCTTAAATGGCATTTAAACCAGTTAGTGTTGAATTACCAGTTCATAAGCAGTTTATCGAGTATTTGCCAGAATTAATCAATTAATCCTGACAACATCAATATTAATTACAAAGCCATATTCTACCCCTAAAGCTTATGAGAGTCATTATAGTTTGTTGCTGGCGCATTTAAATCATTTATTATTAATTACTAATTTTTAAACATTTAATTAAATATTTATCAGCACTGACCCTAACCAATATTCAATCAAACATATTAATTGTTCCACTGGCACACAAGGCATCATCACATAGAAATCATAAACCAGATAATCATACGAATATTTGGACAATCCTATACGGTCTCAAAAGCTCATAACAGTCTCAACATTCTCAATAATTACCAAGCCTCGAATATCCACATTATCATATTCTTATTACTCATCTCCTAATTTGCAACTACAAACATGTAAGGCAATTACACTTATGATGTTCATGAAGCATTTCGGAGTTCAAGGTGTACTAACCTTATGCTGACATTGGTAAAATCCTCATCCTAGCTTCCCGAATATTCCACGTGATTTGATATCCAAACCTGAGCAACCCTCGTATATCAACAAATACGAACATACATTATTTTCATACAACTTCTATACTATTCAAATGGTCAAATGCTTAAAAATAGCTTACCAGGTTCGAATTTGGGAAAACATACTGCGCCACTGGATCTGGAATGTTGAGAAACCCCCGGGTAGGGTCCCCCAAAAAAGTCAATGGCCCGATCAACGCTGGTCAACACCGGTCAACGACCATGTCAAATTGGCCGATCAGGTGCGACGAGATGCACCATAACTACCGTGCACCCGCGTGGCCTGATCTGGTGTGGCTGAGCCCACGTGAAACTGAGTGCAGGATCTAGTGTGGCACGATGCACTGGATCCTGGTGCACCCACCTGTAGCTACTCACGCCCATGCGGAGGGGGCCCTCCGGTGGACGAACAGCGGTGTCAAGCTCCCTCTTGGTTGTTCCGATGCCGTTGGACACGCCGATAGCCTCCATTTCTCATTTTGGCTACCGAAAATTCCTCATCCTACCATAAGCCAAACTTCTCTCCTCTCACCCCTTCCAACGGCGGTTCTGATGATGACATGGCGACCACTGTCGGAAGTGTCTCAGCGAGCTGAAGATTATGGCGGTGGCGGTGTCGTGAATGGAAAATTCGATGGCCGTAGATTGGAGCTCAAAGCTTCTTCCCTACTTTTCTCTATTTTCCTTCCATTTTCTCTCTCTTCCTTATCTTTTTCTTTTCCTTTTCCCCATCAAATCACTATTCTCTCTTCTTTTTATTTAAAATCCTTACTTTTCTTTTTCTTTTTTTTGTTTAATATTTACCCAAGCCCAACTTTAAAGTTTCCACAAGGCCCAATAGCCATTTTAAATTGGGCTCCCATCTTGAGGCCCACTTAGTTCCTTAACTTGGGCTTCAAAATTCAAGACTCGTAGCTCAAGTCCAAAACCCGAATTACAAACCCAAATTTTCAAGTTGTTACAATTCTCTCCTCCTTAAGAAAATTTCATCCTTAAAATTTGCACCCATTAATCCGTAAGGAACACTGAACTACAATAACACTTCCAAGCCTTCACTAGCTTCCACTTCACTACTTTGATATCTAGCAACCCAAGAAGGACTCAAACGATACTTTCCCAACATCAAACTAAGCGGCTCACTACATATGGGATTCATCTCAAATAATAATTCTATGAACTATCATCTGCGATGCAACTCTTGAACTCAACCCTCAAACATTTTCAGAACGTGACACCTTTCCGTAGGTATACTACTAAGAACACTCCATATAGGGTTGACACCATGCTCAATGTCACAAGTCCACTTACCACCTCTGATTATACAAATACCAAGGTTGATCATTCACATGTCATCATTGACTTCCCCTAACTTGGTCAACCAAAATAGGGCTTGGCATCATATATGTATATATATCTCGAATTTAGGCCCTAACTTCGTGCCACTCGATTCTAACTATCACATAGAAACCTCAAAACTCGTTGACTAATTTCAAGATCCTAAACCTCAAGTAACCGATAGCCTGTTACCCACAAGCCAATAGCATTCAATACTATGTCTCTGAAATCCTTATCCTTCAACGGTGCAACCATAACCTCAACTAACTTCCTTCAAGAGGGATCCCTTAGTACTTGGTGTATTACCGAAGTTGTACAATAGACCAACAGTACCTCAACAACCTTACTCTAACACATCATTCAAAGAATCCAACTCATACAGTGAAACCCTCGAAAGGTGGAAATACGACAAAGTTGTCCACCACTCCATACGGTCACAATGATAAGTGTTCAAAAGTACTATTTTTCACTCTTTTTACTCATATTATTGTTAAACTTAGGCTCATATTAGTTACATAATTAGTCATTCATGCATTAATCCATGTTTCCTTCCATCGTTGATCTTGATTGCATAACTTGGTTGTTTTTGTGGGAAAAGATGCTACTTTTGTGTGTTTTGTGTATATGTGCAGGATCACTTGCCGAAGCAAGGCTAGAGCTATTTGCCAGGGCAATGCATGAAGGAGATGTCGAGCTAGTTGCCAGGGTAATTGTCGACAAAGAATAAGGTGATATGGTAGTTGAAACTGATGACTAGACAAGCCTAAGATGACGTGGAGCAAAGCTAAACCCCAAAGGAGTTTGATTTCCATGAAGAGATTAAAGAATAATTAAATTCCAAGAAGATAGGAGAAGTTCTAGAAGGAATATAATTATAATAAAGAATTATATTCTTTAAAGATAATTTAATTCCAACTTAACTTCCTCCTCAAAGGAGGACTTTGACCTAGCACTATAAATAGATCACCAAGCCGTCAACTCCAAAGTGGGGAGAGGAGAGAATTTTCGACAAGCATCAAGGCAAGGAGATTTCGACAAGCTTCATCAATCCTTCATCTTTTTCTTTCTTGTTCAACTAGGTACATGCTAGGGATTCTTTATCTTGTGTTTCTTTGGAACCTAGCCATGAACTAAATCTATTTGGCTAAGGTTATTGTGTCTTGTGGTTGTGATAAACTATTGGATTTTGTTTAGGTAATAAGAGTTTGCACTTTTCTATTCAAGGTTTACTCATTCTTGGTTCTTATTCTTCTTTGCGAGTGAATTGGGAGAGGATCTCGTAACTTCATCTATTTATCTAATATCAGGAGAGTTAGATTCAAGAAATGAATGAATATGATCTTTATTCAATCTATTGATGGTGAAGATTAATCCGGCTTAGGAATAAGTTAAGGATTTCAACGGCTAAAAAGAGCACAAGATTGGTTGTTGTTCACCCTTGATTCACGTAGGATGTATTATCAAGGCATGCATAAGTAGCTAGAGTTTCGACTTAGGGATAAGAAGAAACCATTGAAGAACGCTCTGCTGAACCTTGAAGTTGCTGCTTAGACGCCCAAGTAGTTGCTCAACTAGTCGCCCAGGCAACCATCGATTAGTTGCCAAGGCAACCCGTTGTGCAAGTTGCCACGGTAACTGAGTTGCCCTTGCACTCTTTTACCAAGACGATCCAATCGGCTATCACACCTCAACTCACGATAACCTGGCCTATCTCTCTCACTTGATCTCATCTATTCTTTTACTTTATTGCTTTCTAGTTTAGTTATTAGTTAAACTCCTATAATCTTCTATTTGTGTTTTTACTTTTTACAGTGCAAGAGATTAGATTCTTGAAGTGGCACTAATCCCTGTGAAGACGATATCTTTTATACTATAAATTGCGACATGTATACTTGCACAATTGCGTAGCACTTATTATGCGCAACAAGGTTTTAGCGCCGTTGCCGGGGATTGGCAATAGCGACTTTGTTTTTATTTTCTTGCACTTTATTTTTTACTTTTCTTGTTTAAGATTCAAAGGGCTAACAAACATTGGTTTTGCATTGGTATATGACCAGGGCGAGACCGATTACACCAGAATATCCCTTTGATCCAGAAATTGAACGAACCTTACAAAGACTTAGACGAAGGTTAAGAGTAGCAATGGATAATCAAGACGGCAATATGAATCAAGATGTTCCAGTAGGAGGAGGAGTGATTCTTGCACGAAACAGAACTATTCGAGACTATCTTGAAGAAGATCTTGATGGACTTAATCCAGGAGTTGTCGCACCTAAAATTGAAGCCGACCACTTTGAGTTGAAACCGGTGATGTTTAATATGATCAACACAATTGGTCAATTTGGCGACTCAGCAATTGAAGATGCACGACAACATCTTAAATCTTTCATCGAGATTTGCAACTCCTTCAAAATACACGGAGTCACCCCCGGTGTTTTACGATTAAGATTATTCCCCTATTCACTGAGGGATAGGGCGAAAGCATGGTTGAATAGAATTCCTGCTGGATCAATAGGATCTTGGACCGATCTTTGTCGTGATTTCCTTGCTCGGTTTAATCCTACAAATTTGACTGATAAGCTTCGTAACTACATTACTTCTTTTCGGCAGGCAGATGATGAATCCATGTACGAGCCTTGGGAGCGATATAGAGAACTTCTACACAAATGCCCCCTACACGGATTCCCGGTGTGGACACAAGTAACAATGTTTTACAACACCGTGAATACACCAACAATGATGATGCTAGATGCCTCGGCAAACAGCATACTCCTAGATAAGTCACCGGAGGAAGCAATGCAAATTCTAAACAGGCTTGCCAAGAATAATTATCAATTCCCCTTTACTAGAAGAGGAGGAGTTAGACGCCAAGCCACAATACATGAACTAGGACCATCAGACTCAATTTTGGCACAATTGGCCACTTTAACCAAGATGGTCCAGAACATGCAGAAACCAAACAACACACATGAGGTCAAGGTAATGCATTCTTTTTGTCAGATATGTGGTGGTAACCATGATTCTTCTAAATGTATGCAGAATCTGTAATCCAGCTTCTATGTGAGGAATTACAACCGGAACAACAATGTGATGTCCAATACATACAATCCAGCTTGGAAGAAGCATCCGAATTTTTCATGGAGTAATCCCAACAATGCTCTAAACCAGAATAATCAGAATGCACAAGCATCGGGATTCCAGCAGAATATGCCACAGCAACAGTTGCCGCAGCAACAACCGACAACATCTAGTTCTTTAGAAAATTCTCTAAATGCTTTTATTATGAAAACTGAATCTTATATGGCTAAGAATAGTAACTTCATAAAAAGAACTAATGCTTTTATTAACAGGACCGAGATGAGATTGCAAAACCAAGAGGTGGCAATCAAATCATTGGAAAATCAAGTCGGACAATTTGCTCAAAACCAAGGATGCCTCGGTAACTTGCGATAAGCATACCTCGGTAACCCTAGTTGATAATGCCTCGGCAACTCCAATTATCCCAGCAATGCCGTCAATTAGGTTTCAAACCAATGAAAGGATCGAAGATATTCGACTCCCACCACCATTCCCACAAAGGTTGAAGCGACAAAAGCAAGAATATCAATTCAAGAAGTTTCTTGATATCCTAAAGCAAGTCCACATCAACTTGCCATTGGTGGAAGCAATTGAACAAATGTCGAACTATGCCAAGTTTCTTAAAGACATTGTGTGCAAAAGAACAAGGCTAGGAGAGTTTGAAACAGTTGCCGCAACAGAGGGATGCATGGCCATGTTGCACAATCGTATGCCACCTAAGCTAAAGGATCCCGAAAGTTTCACAATACCCTGTTCCATTGGAAACCACTATGTTGGGAAAGCATTATCCGACCTTGGGGCTAGCATAAACTTGATGCCTGAATCGGTTTTCTAGAAACTAGGAATTGGGAAGGCAAAACCTACAACAGTTATGCTACAGCTAGCTGACAGATCCTATGTGCATCCAGAGGGAAAAATCGAAGACATATTGGTAAAAGTTGATAAAATTATTTTTCCCGCTGACTTTATTGTTTTTGATTATGAAGCAGATGAGCATGCACCTATCATTCTCGGGAGACCATTCCTAGCAACAAGGAGAACCTTGATCGATGTTGAAAAGGGAGAACTCACAATGAGGGTGAATAACCAGCAAGTTAAACTAAATGTGTTCTAAACACTAAGGCATGCCGATGATCCATAAGAATGCCAACTTCTTCATGTCACGGCAGAGTTTAACTTCGACAAGGAATTTAGTTGCCTCAGCAACTACAATTTCGATCAAGAGGAACCTGAGGAGTATGAATAACCGGTCAATGAGGAACAACAAGAAGAGGCAAATTGGCTAGTCAATCGACCAGGTACATACTTTGAACCACTGGAATACTCAGGTAAGGAAGGTAAGCTCGAAAAGCACTCTATTGAACAACCACTTATTCTTGAGTTGAAATAGTTGCCAGAGTAACTAAAATATGCATACTTAGGAACCGATAATACATTGCCTGTAATTATTTCTTCTAAGTTATAGCCCGAGCAGGAAAAGAAGCTGATCAAAATGTTGATGCTACACAAGAAGGCAATAGGATGGACAATTGCCGACTTGAAGGGAATTAGCCCGGCAGTGTGCACGCACAAGATTTTGTTGGAAGATGTTAACAAACCTTCAATTGAGGCCCAGATGAGACTGAATCATGCCATGAAAGGGGTTGTAATGAAGGAAATCATCAAGTCGCTTGACGTCGACATTATATACCCTATCTTTGATAGTACATGGGTAAGTCTGGTACAGTGTGTACCGAAAAAGGGAGGTATAACGGTGGTAAGTAATGAAAAAAATGAACTCATTCGAACCAGGACTGTGACCAGTTGGAGGGTTTGTATGGATTATCGAAAGCTAAACAAAGCCACTAGGAAAGATCACTTCCCATTGCCCTTTATTGATCAAATGCTTGACCGTCTTGCAGGTAAACCCTTTTATTGTTTTCTTGATGGTTGTTCAGGTTACAGTCGAATTGTCATAGCACCAAAAGATCAAGAAAAGACAACATTCACATGCCCATACGGTACTTATGCTTTCCGAAAGATGCCGTTCGGATTGTGTAACGCCCTGGCAACCTTCCAAAGATGCATGATGGCACTATTTTCAGACATGGTCGAAGACTTCCTTGAGATCTTCATGGATGATTTTTCTATTTTTGGTAATGACTCCGATAGCTGCCTCGACAATTTAGAGAAGGTGTTGGCAAGATGTGAAGAAACTGATTTAGTCCTCAATTGGGAGAAGTGCCATTTTATGGTAGATGAAGGAATAGTGCTCAGCCACAAGATTTCTTCCAAGGGAATTGAAGTAGACAAACCCAAGGTGGTCGTGACCGAGAGATTACCCATACCAAGTTCGGTTACAGGAGGTTCATTCATAATTTTTCTAAAATCACTAAACCCTTGTGCAATTTGCTTGAACAGGATAAAGTCTTCGAATATGGTGATTCTTGCACCCAAGCATTCGAAATCCTAAAGGAAAAGCTTACCTCGGTACCCATTGTCGTTCCACCAGATTGGACGCTACCTTTTGAGCTCATGTGTGATGTAAGTGATTTTGCGGTAGGAGCAGTCCTAGGCCAACACACAGGTAAGACCTTTCATGTGATATACTACACTAGTAAAACTCTTAATAGTGTTCAAGTGAATTACAAAACAACAGAGAAAGAGTTACTAGCTGTAGTTTTCGCATTTGCCAAGTTCCGATCCTATTTGATTGGTACAAAGGTAATTGTTCATACAGATCATTCGGCAATCAAATATCTATTTGCTAAAAAGGATGCCAAACCTCATTTGATTCGTTGGATATTACTTTTACAATAATTTGATATTGAAATTAAGGGCAGGAAAGGAACAGAAAATCAAGTGGCCGATCACTTATCACGTTTAGAACGCAATAGGGAGGAGGACGCGGATCTAGAGATATGTGATGCATTCCTGGATAAGCAACTTTTAGTTGCCTCGGCAACCCTTGACGCCTCGGCAGCCCTTGACACGCACGCCTTGGCAACCCTCGACGCTTCGGCAGCCCTTGACGCGCACGCCTCAGCAATTTTGGGAGCAGTCGCCATGCAGCACATGCCTCGGCAATACCCTGGTACGTGGATTTAGTTAATTTCCTTGTTTGTGGTATTTTACCTTATGGTCTTACTCACCAAGGGAAGAAGCGGTTCTGCCATGGTGCCAAACATTACTTTTGGGACGAGCCTCTTTTGTTTAAACAATGTGCAGATCAAGTCATACGCCGATGTGTCCCTGAAGAAGAGCAGCAGAATGTACTCCGGCAATGCCATTCTTCACCCTATGGAGGACATTTTGGAGGAACTCGTACCACGGCCAAAGTTTTGCAATCCGGTTTGTATTGGCCAACATTGTACAAAGATGCCCAAGACTTTTACAAGCAATGAGATCATTGCTAGAGGACGGGCAATATCTCTAGACGACATGAGATGCCGCTCCAAAACATCATCGAGGTGGAATTGTTCGATGTACGGGGGATCGATTTTATAGGACCTTTCCCATCTTCATTCGGCAACCTCTACATTCTACTTACCATCGACTACGTGTCTAAATGGGTTAAGGCAGCTGCAGTTCCCAACAACGATTCCAAGACCGTGCAACGATTCTTGCAAAAAAACATATTTACACGATTTGGGATGCCGAGAGCAATTATCAGTGACGAAGGCAAGAATTTTGACAACAGACTTATTGCCAAGATGTTGTAACACTTTGGCGTATCACACAAGATTGCCATGACATATCACCCACAAACCAACGGGCAAGCAGAAATTTCCAACCGAGAATTGAAAGGTATACTCGAGAAAGTTGTAAATCCCTCTAGGAAGGATTGGTCATTAAGACTAGATGACGCATTTTGGGCATATTTCACTGCATTCAAAACACCCTTAGGTATGTCCTCCTTCCGACTTGTCTATGGCAAAACATGCCATCTACCAGTGGAAATCGAACACAAGGCATATTGGGCAATCAAGACCGTGAATATGGATTGGGAAAGTGCCGGACAAAAGCGTTTGTTAGACCTCAACAAGATAGAAGAATTCCGTGCACTCGCCTATAACAATGCACGAATCTACAAGGAGAAAACAAAGCAATGGCATGACAAGAAACTATTGCCGTAGCAATTCACGCCAGGGCAACTAGTTCTCTTATTCAATTCTCGGCTAAAACTTTTCCCGGGAAAGCTGAAATCAAGATGGTTGGGACCATTCAAAGTTGTCAAACCATTCTCTCATGGTGCCGTGATAATCAAGTCCATCACTGACAACCATGAATTCAAAGTTAATGGACAAAGATTAAAGCACTACAATGGTGCCCATGTGGAACGTAACAAAGAAGTGGTCAACTTAGGAGATGCATGAGCATGCTCTCCTTTCGATATTTATTTTTATTTTTATTATTTCTAATTATTTTTTATTATTTTTTATTTTTGAACTAACTATTTTTTATTTTCGATTATTATTATATTTTTAGGATAGATTTATTTTCTTTTTTATCTGTTTAAGTTTAATAATCCCTTCACATCTTTATTTATTTTCTTTTATTAGTTTATCTTTAATTTTAATCCTTATTTGATTTGTCTTTGAATTGTAGGAAAATAGTTCAA
The DNA here is from genome assembly GCA_019671005.1 of Hibiscus mutabilis. Taxonomy (NCBI): domain Eukaryota; kingdom Viridiplantae; phylum Streptophyta; class Magnoliopsida; order Malvales; family Malvaceae; genus Hibiscus; species Hibiscus mutabilis. The sequence goes on from CM033751.1 coordinate 22,874,804, forward strand.
GATAAAGAGGAATTTTGATCCAAGAAGGAAAACATCTTCAACAAGGAAATTAATGTGCTGAATCTAAGGCTTATATAAAGCCTCCAACTTACCCTAATTAAACCCCCTAGCCGTCACCCTTCCCCTAAACTGAAACCCCCTTTATTTTCTATCCAAAATTAATCCCACCAACCATATTTACTTCCTAGCTTTTCTATATAACCCATTACCCTTAACTTCCAAGAAACCTATTCCTACTTTTCATCTTACAACTCTTTAGTTTCTTTTAATTTCTTTTCTTTGTTTTTACAAAACTCACAACCAAGATCATCCATGGCATCCAAAATTAAATTTTTGGTTCATCTAAGTTCCTCAAAAGAACCAAGATACAAGAAGTTTGCTACATCGGTGGTTCAAGAAAGATTTCACTCCAAGTTTGAAAGCCGAAGGATTTACGAAGAACAAGGCTTTGAATACTCCAACTCTCATCAAGATTTCGGCCTTGAACCATTCATCTTCGAGAACATTGCACATCAAAAGTGGCAAATCTTTTGCCATCAATTGAAACCGAGTAACATCTCATGGGTAAGAGAATTCTATGCTCACTCACCTAACCCGGACAATCCTTATGTTTTTGTTCGTGACAAGGCCATACTCATAAGCCCCGAAAACATCAACACCTTTTACGGGCTTTACATTGAGAAGGATGAGCATCAAGCCTTTGTTGATCAAATCACGCCCAAGAAACTCGACAAGGTGCTTCAAGAACTCACTCCACCGGGAACTCATTGGAACAACGGTAAATCCAAGGGCACGGTAAATCGCCTTCGGCTTCAACCCGAGGCAAAACTATGGAATAAGTTTGTTAAAACTTCTTTAATGCCCACCACACAAAATACTACCGTTGATATACCACGTCTTTTGCTCATACATTCTATTTTGCATAATCGCATCATTAACATTGGAAAATTTATTTGTGATGAGATTTTTGTATGTAGCTCAAAAGGTAAGGGTTCTCTTTTCTTCCCTTGCTTAATTTATAATCTTTGCAAGGAGATGCATGTCCCAAGTGAGTCCACCGATGAAAAGGCTCTACCAAAGTTCGGTTGGAATCAAGCACAAATCTAAAAGGTGATGGAAGAGGCACTGGAAAAATCCTCAAGGCCTACAATTGCCACGACAACTCCTGCCGCCCCTGCAATCCCTAATGCCCAAGCACCTAACACCCGGGCAACTCAGCCATCAACCCCGGGACACTTTAAAGCACTCTTGCAACCATTGGCGAGCCATCTAAGGCAAATTGAAGACCGGCAACTAATGTTCATGCGGTACATGAAGGAGAAAAACAATGCCATCACCCAAGTCATCCTAGAAAAGTACCCAGACAGCCGCGTGCCGTTCCTAATTTTTCCTGCCGAGATCCTTGCCCCGGCAACCAATGAAGCAGTCACCACGGCAACCGCAATAGATGATGCCACGACAACCAACACTGAAGATGCCACGGCAACCAGAGCTAAAGACGTCTCGACAATCACTGCAAAATCCAAAGGTAAAGCACCTATGCCCGAATCAACTCTTACAGAATCATTGTTTGATTTTTTAGATTCGGACGAGTCCTCCATTGCACCAACAAAGACCACACCAATTGAATCCTCCAAGAGAAAAGCCAATGACATTGATGATGAGGACGATGAGGATAACCCCGTACGAGGATCGATTCCATGATTGGCAACAAGTAAACAACCATTGCGTTCAAGCAAGAGAATCAAAACACGGACCAAAAGGAAACTAATCATCTACGACGACGAACTCTCAAAGTAAGTCCTCGTTTGCTTTTTATTTTTTGTTATTTTTATTTTTCTTTAATGCATGCATTGAGGACAATGCCTCACTCGAGTTTGGGGGGGATTGTTATTAGTAGTTAGTTACCATGTTTAGTTGCATTCATCTTAAGTATTGTATTTAGGATACATAAATTGCTTGTCATGGCTTTAGTTGGAACACGAATTGTATATATTTGATGAATATCTGATGATGACTTTGCCAATGCACTTAATTGATAGAATTTTTATTCTAGGATAACCATGGAAAAACTTAAAATTTTACTATGATGCTAAATTTGATGAAACACTGTCGTGGTTTGATTGATTTAAGGAATTCTAGTGAACTTAGGTTGATAATTAAACAAATTGGGGGATTAGAATAAAAATTGGATGAATGCTAGATGTGCCTGAAATTGGCTCTAGCATGTGCTAAAAATTGATCGCTAGAGGTGCCCGAAACCGGCTCTAGTCGAATAAATTAATTAACTTAAGGGAACTAAAAACAAAACACTAGAGGTGCCCGAAACTGGCTCTAGTTAAAACATGTTAAAAGAACCTAATGAAGTAATTTGAAAACCTCTTGTTTGCATAGAATCCAATAAATCAACTTGCACACAACTCCGCACCCACTCACAAGCATTATAGTTTGATTTCGAGTAACCCCTAAGTTTTCCAAAAAATTAAAAGCCAATCATACTTTGTGCCCCGGTTCTGAGAATTGAAATCAAGTTCAAGTTTGTGAAAATTGAAGTCTTGGCAGGAAATTATTAGTTTGCATTGCTTGAGGACAAGCAATAGTTCGAGTTTGGGGGTGTGATAAGTGTTCAAAAGTACTATTTTTCTTACCCTTTTTACTCATATTATTGTTAGATTTAGGCTCATATTAGTTACATAATTAGTCATTCATGCATTAATCCATGTTTCCTTCCATCGTTGAGCATGATTGCATAAATTGGTTGTTTTTGTAGGAAAAGATGCTGCTTTGGTGTGTTTTGTGTGTATGTGCAAGATCACTTACCGAAGCAAGGCTAGAGCTAGTTGCCAGGGCAATGCATGAAGGAGATGCCGAGTTAGTTGCTAGGGCAATGCATGAAGGAGACACCGAGCCAGTTGCCAGGGCAATTGTCGACAAAGAATGAGGTGATATGGTAGTCAAAATTGATGACTAGACAAGCCCAAGATGACGTGGAGCAAAGCTAAATCCCAAAGGAGTTTGATTTCAATGAAGAGGTTAAAAAAGAATTAAATTCCAAGAAAATAGGAGAAGTTCTAGAAGGAATATAATTATAATAAAGAATTATATTCTTTAAAGATAATTTAATTCCAACTTAACTTCCTCCTCAAATGAGGACTTTGACCTAGCCCTATAAATAGATCACCAAGCCGTAAACTCCAAGGGGGAGAGGAGAGAATTTTTGACAAGCATTAAGGGCAAGGAGATTTCGACAAGCTTCATCCATTCTTTATCTTTTTCTTTCTTGTTCAATTAGGTTCATGCTAGGGATTCTTTATCTTGTGTTTCTTCGGAACCTAGACATGAACTAAATCTATTTGGCTAAGGTTATTGTGTCTTGTGGTTGTGAGAAACTATTGGATTTTGTTTAGGTAATAAGAGTTTGCACTTTTCTATTCAAGGTTTATTCATTCTTGGTTCTTATTCTTGTTTGTGAGTGAATTGGGAGAGGATCTCGTAACTTCATCTATTTATCTAATATCGGGAGAGTTAGATTCAAGAAACAAATGAATATGATCTTTATTCAATCTATTGATGGTGAAGATTAATCTGACTTAGGAATAAGTTAAGGATTTCAACGGCTAAGAAGAGCGCAAGATTGGTTGTTGTTCACCCTTGATTCACGCAGGGATGTATTATAAAGGCATGCACAAGTAGCTAGAGTCTTGACTTAGGGATAAGAAGAAACCATTGAAGAACGCTCCACCGAACCTTGAAGTTACTTCCTAGACACCCAAGTAGTTGCCCAACTAGTCGCCCAGGCAACCATCGATTAGTTGCCAAGGCAACCCCGTTGTGCAAGTTGCCACGGCAACTGAGTTGCCCTTGCACTCTTTTACCAAGATGATCCAATCGGCTATCACACCTCAACTCATGATAACCTATCCTATCTCTCTCACTTGATCTTATCTATTCTTTTACTTTATTGCTTTCTAGTTTAGTTATTAGTTAAACTCCTATAATCTTCTATTTATGTGTTTACTTTTTACAGTGCAAGAGATTAAATTCTTGAAGTGGCACCAATCCCTGTGGAGACGATATCTTTTATACTATAACTTGAGACGTGTATACTTGCACAATTGCGTAGCGCTTATTACGCACAACACACAACAACAAGGGTTTAAATAGTTGTTACACACTCAATCGAAACGATTCTTCCCATGGTGGTTCCACAAAAGAGACTCCAACTGTAATGCCCTAGTTTTTGGGCCTAGTAGTTTTGTGGTTATTAGACGGTCCGATGGACTGGGTTAGAGATTCAGATTTGGGACAATATATTTTTTGGGAAGATAAAAATATGGAAAAACAGTTAAAAATCTCTTTTAATTGAAAAATAAAAAACATGTTAAAATAAGTCTAATTAAGGGAGAAACCATCATAAACAAATTGGTAAAATAGCTCCTTAAAGATTAAATAGTACCAAAAACTCCCATTAGTGGATTAAGTGTCTAACCGATGAAAGGGGTTGGTGTCCCCAAGGGTTGTGTAAGTACCCAGTTGGTAATGTTCCGCGATTGTTATTGTATCGCTATTCTGGTTGAGATGGCTTGAATTGTTGGTTGAACACTTGTTGAATCCGTGTATCCGATGAACTCTTTTGGTGTTGGACTTGTTTAATAATCACTTGTGAGCCAATATAATTGTTAATGTATCATTGAAAGTTTTATGTGGTATAATGTGATTTACACATGTTTACTCTTTAAGCTTTGCATATGGTTGTTATGCATGGGAAGGCTTAAATTGAGGTTAGCAATGGGATTTGCTGTTGGTTAATGATACATGTAGCATATGATTTAAGATGCTGGTTTTGAAAGTGTTAAGTGCATGGTTTTTAAGGCATGATGTTTTATATGATGAAAAGTATGATTTAAAAAAAAGGATTTCCAATGTGCTATTGAACAATGGTTTTAAATGCATTGATGGTGTATTGTTTTAGAGCACTCCTCACTAAGCCTAGCAGTGCTTACGCTCTCTTTGTCCATCAACGCAGAGAATTAAGGTCTCGGAAGGCAGCAAGAAGCAAGAGGATCCTAGCAAGACTTGGCTAACAAAGTATGTTTGGATTAGACTATAAGAATAAAGGCAATGGGGTACTTGTTTTGGTTTTGGGAGATGTTTGTTGAACTCCCTGTTTGAGCATGTTGCTTGTTTGCTCTTGAGTTGTAAAAGGCCTCTAAAGTTGGTATTTTGGTGTTGATTTACATTTTTGAAATGTTGCTAGGATGCATGCCTTTAGCTTTTCATTTGATGCAAAGATACCATGCTAGGATGCTAAGTTTATGAAGCTTGGATGCTTGTGGTATGCCTAGTATGCTGGTGTTATGTATTAAACTTGTTGGAGTGATTTGAGTGTGTTATTTGGATGAAGAATCAGCAAAAAGTGACATTACAGGTCCAGGCGTACCGATATGCATGGGACCGTATCGGTACGGCTGGGTATTTCTAGGCATAAGGTTTTGATACGGGTGCTAGTTGTTTCGATACGCCCAGGCTATTTCGGCCTAGCATGCCAACACAGGTGGGGGTGTTCCGGTACGGGTTTCTGCCACTGGAATATACTTTTTAAACCAAGTCCCACATACTGAAATACAACCATCCATATCGGTACGGTCCACAAAGCAATTTCAAAAGTTTGGTAACTTAGTTGGGCATATTGGTACGGCATGGAGGTGTATCGAAATAAGTGTTTCATACCGTATCGGTACGCTTGTGTCTGTATCGATACGGACATCAGCCAAAGCTATTAATGTCACTATAGCACGATTTTAGCCTTTTATTTTTTAGTCCATGAGTTTTGTTTATACAATTAAATGCACTTGAATGAACATATTGAGCTGGAATTTGACATGTATGATTGAATCCTGACTAATAAAGGCGGGTAACATTAAAAGTGAGCTTTAGTCTTATAATTTTCTGGAATTGCAATTTGGTCCCTAAATTTCATATGAGAGCAATTGGATGTCAAATTGATGCCCGATTGAGTTGGGTTTCATCTTTTGTCAGCATGAGCATGTAGGATATTAATTAAGCATCTAGACAAGATAAAAGGAAAAAAATGGTCTCATTTTGGGGTTTTTTCTGACGGTTTACCTCGGTAAACCTAATGTGACTCACTCAGGGTGGTCTGACGACTAGGCCGGGTCGAGGGGGTTACATTTGGTGCTATCAAAGCCAGGTTTTGAAAGTTTGGGATGTTGTATTAGATTATTTGTTGTTGCTTGATATGCACGGTGCTTGTTTGCTATGTACGGTGGTTGAAATATGCGCGCTGATTGTTTATATTATCTTGGGAAAATTTTGGGAACCCATTGCCTTATTATTATAGTCTGAAAAGTTTTGATTTTTGGAAATGGAAGTCTTGGATCCTTGCTTGAAGCTGGCCTGACTATTTTCGTTTTGAAATGATTATAATGCCTTAGATATATTTTAGCACGATAGTACCGAGGAGAGAGTTGCGATCTAGTGCGATTGCTGCTGCCACTGGGCAGGGTGTTGAGGGAGATGTTGTGCCTCCTAGAGGGTTGCCACCACCCCCACCTATTCCACCTGAGGGAGTGGAACAAGTACTACCTGCGCCGGCTGGGCCAGGCATGGGTGATGTGGCACCGTTGATACAGGCCATGACCAATACTTTTCAGGCAGCAGTTGCGGGTGTTCATGTGTTAGCACCACTGGTGGTTGGGAAAGGGATGTCGCTTGAGCGTCTTCGCAGTTTGGGAAGAGTTGAGTTCCGAGGGTTATCGCCTGAGGCTTCTAAGGGCTGGTTGGCCAGTACTGAGTTGGTTCTGAGGGTTATCACAGTTTGTAAGGTTGAGTCAGTATGCACCTGAGTTGGTTCCTGACGAGCGCACGCGATGTGATCGATTCTGCTATGGGCTTGTGCAGGATGTTAAGACATACATGCTTGCTGCTGATTATACCAATTTTGATGTGTTGGATTCACGAGCCAAGGATGTGGAGCAGAATTTGGGTTTGTCTTCTGGATCGCGAGGTTCTAGCTCAGATAAGAGAGTTAATGATTCAGGTTATAAGGGTGGTCAGGCTAAGAGACACCGGGATAGGAGGTTCCGTCTAGAATCGAGCCATAGCAGAGGTGCTAATGGGCGTTGTGTCCAGATGCGGGGTGCCTAGGCTAGAGCTCTGTTTAACACATGTTGGGTTTGTGGATCTTGAGATTATATGAGGCGAGAATGCCCGCGTCTGGCCAGGGAGGGTCAAGCACCTGTGCCTGTTGTGGCTGGTGCTTGCTGGAGTTGTGGGTCGGGTGACCATCAGAGGCGTGATTGTCCATTGTTGGCCTGAGGTGGGCAGAGTGCCGTACCTGTTGTTGCTCCGCAGAGAGGTCATGGCCATGGACCGTTTCAACATTGAGATGGTGGACAAAGGACTATGGCTCATACCGTTGCTATCCAGCCTGAGGGAGGTGGACCGCCTAGGGTATATGCGCACTATGAGGGTCGCAATGACACTGATGTGATTGCAGGTACTTTTACCCTACAGTCTTTTTCGTTGTATTCATTGGTTGATTCCGGTTCTACTCATTCATACATCTTGAGTGAGCATGCTAAGTTGCTTGATATATCTATTGAAATTATTAATGTGGGTGTTAAAGTGACTAGTTCTCTTAGGGAGATAGTCATGGTTAGGAGTTGTATCGTAGGTGTCCGTTGATGGTTTAGGGACATGAGTTTGCTGTGGATTTGATAGAGTTGCTATTCCATGGTTTTGACGTGATTTTGGGTATGGATTGGTTGACCGAACATTGGGCCGTGGTGGATTTTGAGACCAAACGGATATCTTTGAGGATGTCAGATGATTATGAGGTAGTGGTTGTTGGCGAGAGTGCCAAGTTTTTGTCTAATGCTATTTCGGCTTTGGAAGCAAGTCGAATGTTGAATTCGAGATGTCATGATTTATTGGCTACGTTATGAATCATGGATCAAAGGAGTTGAGGGTGCAAGATGTTCGCACCGTATGTGAGTTTTCAGCTGTTTTTCTAGAAAAGTTGTCGGGGTTGCCACCAGACCGTGAGGTTGAGTTTGGCATCAAGGTCTTTGCAGGCACGGTACCAGTATCGATTGCACCGTATTGCATGGCCCTGAAGGAATTGAAGACAAAGTTGCAGGAGTTGCTGGATCGGGGTTTCATTAGGCCTAGTATATCATCGTGGGGTGCACTGGTACTGTTTGTAAAGAAGAATGATGGTATATTGCGGATGTGTATAGACTACTGACAACTGAATAAGTTGATGATAAAAAACAAGTATCCCTTATCGTGGATAGATAAACTGTTTGATTAGTTCAGGGGTACCTCGATGTTTTCTAAGATACATTTGAGGTCGGGGTATTACCAGTTGAAGGTGATGTGCCCAAGACAGCCTTTCGTACGAGGTACGGGCATTATGAGTTTTTGGTGATGCCTTTTGGTCTGACCAATGCACCAGCTGCTTTTATGGACATGATGAACCGTGCGTTCTATGAGTTTCTGGACCAGTTTGTGGTTGTGTTTATCGATGATATCCTCGTGCCCTCTCGTACTGAGGAGGATCGTGATAGCCATTTGCGGATTGTTCTTCAGAAGTTGATGGAGAATCAGTTGTATACCAAGTTAAGTAAATGTGAGTTCTAGCTTAGAGAAGTTGTGTTTCTCGGGCATGTTGTGTCAGCTGAAGGATTTCGTGTCGATTCGCATAAGGTTGAGGCTATAACAAGTTGGAAGGCACCGAAGTCTGTGACGGATGTTAGGAGCTTCCTTGGTTTGGAGGGTTACTACCGAAGGTTTGTAAAAGGGTTCTCTAGTTTGGCGGCTCCGTTGACTAAGTTGCTATAGAAGAATGTTTGGTTTGAGTCGACAGAAGATAGGCAACGAGCTTTTGAAAGGTTGAAGGAAGACTTGGCACGAGCTCCAGTCTTGGTTCAACCAGAATCGGGAAAGGAGTTCGTTGTTTATAGTGATGCATCGTATGTTAGGCTTGGTTGCTTGTTGATGCAAGAGGGTAAGGTAGTGGCATACGCATCTAGGCAGTTGAAGGTGCATGAATGTAACTACCCTACTCACAATCTTGAACTTGCCGCGGTGGTGTTTCCCTTGAATGTTTGGAGGCATTACCTCTATGGGGAGAAATGTGTGGTTTTCACGGATCATAAGAGTTTGAAGTATTTAATGTATCAAAAAGAGTTGAATCTAAGATAGCGTAGGTGGTTGGAGTTGTTGAAAGATTATGACCTGGCTATTGAGTACCATCCAGGTAAGGCTAACGTGGTTGCTGATTCTTTGAACAGAAAGGTAGCGGTAGAGTTGAGGTCTATGTTTGCACTTTTGAGTGTGACACGTGACGGTGGGTTGTTGATTGAGTTGCAAGTAAAGCCGTCCTTGTCACAGATGATTAAGGAGAAGCAACCGTACGATGGGAGTTTGGTACCTCATGTGGAAGATATCATGGATGGGAATCCTACGGATTTTCATTTCAACGATGATGGGGTGTTGTGTATCAAAGATCGAGTAGTGGTGCCAGAAGGCGAAGAGTTGAGGCATACTATTTTGACTGTGGCACATGTTAGTCCTTTTGCTATGCACGCCGGTAGTACTAAAATGTATCAAGGGTCGAAGGAGGAGTACTATTGGGTCAAACTGAAGAAGGATGTGGCTAATTTTGTTGCTCGGTGTATGGTTTGTCAGTGGGTAAAGGTTGAGCATCAGTTTCCTTTCGGGTTATTGTAACCGTTGAGCATACCGAAATGGAAGTGGGAAAGAATCACCATGGGTTTTTTATTTGGGCTGCCTTTGACGCCGACCAAAAAGGATTCCATTTGGGTGATTGTTGACCAGTTTACGAAGTGTGCGCATTTAGTGCCAGTGCATACTACGTATACCTTGGACAGGTTGGTTGAATTGTACATCTCAGAGATTGTGCGGTTATATGGGGTGCCTAAATCCATAGTTTTGGATAGGGATCCGCGGTTTACCGCAAGTTTTTGGGTGAGTTTGCCTCATGCTTTGGGAACCCGGTTGAGTTTTAGTACCTTGTATCATCCATAGTCAGATGTCTAGTCGGAGCGAGTGATTCAGGTTCTCGAGGATATGCTGAGGTGTTGTATTTTTGAGTACCAGGGAACGTGGGAGAAGCAGTTGCCGTTGGTGGAGTTTGCTTACAATGGCAGCTACCATGCTAGCATACAGATGGCACCTTATGAGGAATTGTATGGCAGGAAATGTCGTACGCTCGTGTGTTGGGCAGAAGCAGGGGAAAAGTTTGTGTTGATGCTAATGTTTTGAAAGGCACAAACGAAAAGGTGAAGTTGATATGTGAGCCCTTAAAAGCAGTTGCATATCGTCAAAAGTCCTATACGGATTTGAAGCATAGGGATATAGAGTACGCTGTGGGTGATCGAGTGTTTTTGAAGGTGTCGCCTTGGAAAAAGGTGCTGCGTTTTGGGGGGAAAGGGAAGCTTAGCCCGAGATTCATTGGACCATATGAGGTTGTTATGCGTGTGGGTCATGTTGCGTACCACTTAAGGTTACCTCCGGAGTTCGGAAAGATTCATGATGTGTTCCATGTTTCGGTGTTGCGAAGGTATAGGCCGGATCCATCGCTTGTTATGCCGATGGAGGAATTGAGTTGAGACCAGACCTATCTTATGATGAAGAACTGGTAAAGATTCTTGATACCAACAGTAAGGTGATGCGTGGCAAGACAGTAGAGCCTGTTAAGGTATTGTGGAGGTGTTGAAGAGGCCACGCGGGAGCATAAATCGATATGTTGAAACAGTTTCCGCACCTGTTTCCTTCAGGTAAATTTTGGGGACGAAATTTCTTAAGAAGGGGAGAGTTGTAACGCCCTGGTTTTTGGGCCTAGCAGTTTTGTGGTTATTAGATGGTCTGGTGGACCGGGTTAGATATTCGAGTCAAATTCATGACAGTATATTTTTCGGTAAGATAAAAATATGGAAAAATAGTTAAAAATCAATTTTTAATATATAATGATTTTTGGTGGGACCAATTTTGGAAAATGAGTTTTGGAATTTGGACATTTTGGCTAGTAACCAAAATGCAAGTTTTGAAAACTGTGATTTTCTAGTGACTAAAATGAAAAAGGGTCAAATTCTTAGAATCTTTAAGGAGTTATTTTACCAATTTGTTTTTGATGGTTTCTCCCTTAATTAGACTTATTTAACATGTGTTTTATTATTCAATTAAAAGAGATTTTTGGTTAAAAGGTGGTTATTAGTTTTGGAAAATAAATCACGTTATTTTTTCTCTCCACTTTTCTCTCCATTCTCTCCTCAGCCAAACACTCAAGTTTTCATCAAATTCCAGAGGTGAAATGGTTTCTAACTTGATTTTATGATTTCAAATTGTTTAACTAAGATTGTTTATACAAAATCTTATATTAATCTTGTGTTTCCTAGCTTTTATCAAATCAATTGAGGGAGAAACTTCACAATAGGGGTAAGGTCCGAGATCTCCTCTATTGTATGGTTCTTTACTGAAATTCCCAAGCATTTGATCCTTGATTTTGTGTTTCTAATCTGATTTTAATGATTAATTGAGTTAATTGGGGGAAATGAGTTGATTCACAGATTGAATCTATTTTCTTGCAATTAAGGATGATTTAATTCATATTGTGGATGTTTTATAATGTTGATAAGTTCTTGTTGTCAATGGAATCCCAAAACTCTTGAATCTCTAATTGTTTAGGTTGCTATATTTGTGTTCTTGGGTTGTTTTGGTGACTGCGTGAATGCAGGGGGTGTTGGGTTGTTTTGTTTTCTGTTTTTAGGTGTTGATTGTTGATAAAAGTTTTGTTAGATTGTTAGGTTGTGTCTGGGTTGTGTTTGAGAAGGTTTTGATGATGATTTCGGTTGTTGTGGATGGGTAATCTTGTGAGGATTGTGGAAATTCGAAAGGATTTGTTAGTGTAGTGTCTTGAATGCATTGAGATGCATTAATACTCTGTTGTGTTATGGTCAAAGCAGGGAAAGTTGATCCGGAAGTGATTGGTGAAGCGTTGGAGACTTTGACACTTAATTTCGCATCAGGGAATCGAGGTTTCACGTATTGGTGAGTGAGAACGTGGATTCTAGCTTTGGAATGTTTTAAAGGTGGTTTATGGGAGTTCAAACTTGGCTTGATAAACTGGTTTAAACTCAAAAGTAAGTAAAATGGATTTTCTCTCTCGGTCATGCTATGTTGTAATGGTTTCATGCACTTGCTTTAATTCACATGTTACCTATTGTCTAAGCATGTTTTAAAGTATTTGAAATACTGTATTTGAGCATTAAATGCTGAAGGATGCACATGGTAAGTGATCCTTGTAAGTAAGTGGTATATACTTGTAGTTTAAAGCATGGTTGTTGCTTTGGAAAAAAGATTGGTTAATGCTTGTTAAAACAGTAGGGTAAATGTTAAAATGGTTAATTATATTGGCAAGTGATGTAGTTTTAAAATTGTTATCGGTTATAGTTGGCCAGCCATAGGATTGAGTGCACTATAATAAGTTGCCTTGGATGTTGAGGGGTTTAGATCCGTCTACCGAAAACTCCATCCAAGTACCCTAATGATAGAGGGGTTAAACAGTACTGAAAACTCCCATTAGTGGATTAAGCGTCTAACCGATGAAAGGGGTTGGTGTCCCCAAGGGTTGTGTAAGTACCCGGTTGGTAATGTACCGCGATTGTTATTGTATCGCTCTTCCGGTTGAGATGGCTTGAAGTGTTGGTTGAACACTTGTTGAATCCATGTATCCGATGAAGTCTTTTGGTGTTGGACTTGTTTAATAATCACTTGTGAGCCAATATAATTGTTAATGTATCATTGAAAGGTTTATGTGGTATAATGTGAGTTACACATGATTACTCTTTAAGCTTTGCATAAGGTTGCTATGCATGGGAAGGCTTAAATTGAGGTTAGCAATGGGATTTGTTCTTGGTTAATGATACATGTAGCATATGGTTTAAGGTGCTATTTTTGAAAGTGTTAAGTGCATGATTTTTAAGGCATGATGTTTTATATGATGAAAAGTATGATTTAAAAAAAGGATTTCCAATGTGCTATTGAACAATGGTTTTAAATGCATTGATGGTGTATTGTTTTAGAGCACTCCTCACTAAGCCTAGTGTGCTTACACTCTCTTTGTCCATGAACACAAATAATTAAGGTATCGGAAGGCAGCAAGAAGCAAGGGGATCCTAGCAAGACTTGGCTAACAAAGTATGTTTGGATCAGACTATAAGAATAAAGGCAACGGGGTACTTGTTTTGGTTTTGGGAGATGTTTGTTGAACTCCCTGTTTGAGCATGTTGCTTGTTTGATCTTGAGTTGTAAAAGGCCGATAAAGTTGGTATGTTGGTGTTGAATTACATTTTTGAAATATTGCTTGGATGAAAACTAGGATGCATGCCTTTAGCTTTCCATTTGATGCAAAGATGCCATGCTAGGATGCTAGGTTTATGAAGCTTGGATGCTTGTGGTATGCCTAGTATGCTGGTGTTTTGTATTAAACTTGTTGGAGTGATTTGAGTGTGTTATTTGGATGAAAAATCAGCAAAAAGTGACATTACAGGTCCAGGCGTACCAATACGCGTGGGACCGTATCGGTACGGCTGGGTATTTCCAGGCACAGGGTTTCGATACGGGTGCTAGTCATTCCGATACGCGTAGGCTATTTTGGCCTAGCATACCGGTACAGGAGGGGGTGTTCTGGTACGTGTTTCTGCCACTGGAATATACTTTTTAAACCAAGTCCGGCGTACCGAAACACCACTATCCGTATCGGAATGGTCCACAAAGCAATTTCAAAAGTTTGGTAAGTTAGTTGGGCGTATCGGTACAGTATGGAGGTGTATCGAAACATGGTGTTTCATACCCTATCGGTACGGCATGGAGGTGTATGAAAATGGGGCGTTTCATACTGTATTGGTACGGTTGCGACCGTATCGGTACGGACAGCAGCCAAAGCTGTTAATGTCACTGTAGCACGGTTTTGACCTTTGTATTTTAATCCATGAGTTTTGTTTATGCAATTAAATGCTCTTGAATGAACGGATTGAGCTAGAATTTGACATGTATGATTGAATCCTGACTAATGAAGGCTGGGTAACATTAAAAGTGAGCTTTAGTCCTGTAATTTTTTGGAATTGCAATTTGGTCCCTAAATTGCTTGTGAGACCAATTAGATGTCAAATCGATGCCGATTGAGTTGGGTTTCATCTTTTGTCAGCATAGGAGAGAAATGGTCTCGTTTTAAGGTTTCTTCTCACAGTTTACCTTGGTAAACCTAATGTGACTCACTCGGGTCGGTCTAGCGGCTAGGCCGGGTCGAGGTGGTTACACCAACTCTGATAATGACCCTCATCAGCATACTTGATTATCTAGTGCAAGACTTTTGAAAATGAATGGCATCTCAACACCTCTCGAGCGCTTACCTTGACTCGGCATGATAACTCCCATCGGCAACTAAAGCATTTTCACATAACCTGATTTACGCATGGGGCTTACACTCTATACTGTAACGCGTCTCAAAAACATGTCATTTGTACTACCACATAGATTTTTCATCACAAGAAATCTCACCAAGGGATAAGGTTCCATCACAAACCCAAAATTTCGTGTCAATAGGTAACCTATACACATCATAGAGTCGTGCAACCCCAAACCCGCAAACAAACCACGCAGACTTCCTATACGAATCTTACTCTTACCAAAAATATCGAACGACATTAATCGATAACTATACCATTACTCAGAGAAATCTCATCAAAGTTGTGCACTCATAATCCTTTGCAAGACCCACGGTCATCTATTTAATTCTCACCGATGAATACCACAATACCCTTACCCTGATGAACTCAATATTTAACTCTCAACTTGAATCAAGCAAGATACTTAACACTATCTCGAATGCACTACTCCACACTGTTCCTTGAACACGTGATGAAAGCCTGGTACCAACTGTCGCTCTCAAAATTCGCTGTATACTGACACTGTACTATAAGGGAAAAATCTCTTACCTTGATACGTCTTTTCCAAAACACCTGTTGCACGTAATAAGTGCTCCGTAATTGTGCAAGTGTACACGTCGCAAGTTATAGTATAAAAGATATTGTGTCCACAGGGAATGGTGCCACTTCAACAATCTAACCTCTTGCACTGTAAAATGTAAAAAAATACAAATAGAAAATTGTAGGAGTTTTAACTAACAACTAAACTAGAAAGCAATAAAGTAAAAGAAACTGCAATCAAATGAGAGAGAATAGGCCAGGTTATCGTGAATTGAGGTATGATAGCCGATTGGATCGTCTTGGTAAAAGAGTGCAAGGGCAACTCAGTTGCCATGGCAACTTGCACAACGGGGTTGCCTTGGCAACTAATCGATGGTTGCCTGGGCAACTAGCTGGGCAACAACTTCAAGGTTCGGCGGAGCGTTCTTCAGTGGTTTCTTCTTATCCCTAAGTCAAAACTCTAGCTATTTGTCCATGCCTTGATAATACATCCCTGCGTGAATCAAGGGTGAACAACAACCAATCTTGCGCTCCTCTTAGCCGTTGAAATCCTTAACTTATCCGTAAGCCGGATTAATCTTCATCATCAATAGATTAAATAAAGACCATACTCATTCGTTTCTTGAATCTAACTCTCCCGATATTAGATAAATAGATGAAGTTCCGAGATCCTATCCCAATTCACTCGCAAACAATAATAAGAACCAAGAATGAGTAAACCTTGAATTGAAAGTGCAAACTCTTATTACCTAAACAAAATCCAATTGTTTCTCACAACCACAAAACACAATAACCTTAGCCAAATAGATTTAGTTCATGGCTAGGTTCAAAAGAATTGCAAAACAAAGAATTCCTAGCATAAACCTAATTGAACAAGAAAGAAAAGGATGAAGAATGGTTGAAGCCTTGTCGAAATCTCTCCTTACTCTTGTCGAAATCTCCCTCCTCTCTTTGTCGAAATTTCTCCCCTCTCTCCCTATGGAGTTGACGGCTTGGTCCTCAATTTATAGGGCTAGGTCAAAGTCTTTTTTATGAGGAAGTTAAGTTGGAATTAAATATCTTTAAAGAATATAATTCTTTATTATATTTAAATTCCTTCTAGAACTTCTCCTATCTTCTTGGGATTTAATTTCTCTTTAACCGCTTCATGGAAATCAAACTCTTTGGGATTTAACTTTGCTCCACGTCATCTTGGGCTTATCTAGTCATCAATTTCGACTACTATAACATCTTATCCCTTATCGAAAATTGCCTTGGCAACTAGCTCGGCATCTCCTTCATGTATTACCCTGGCAACTAGTTCGGCATCTCCTTCATGCATTGCCCTGGCAACTGGTTCCAGCCTTGCTTTGGCAAGTGATTCTGCACAAACACACAAAATACACCAAAGCAGTATATTTTTCCACAAAATTAAGCAAAATATGAAATCAAACTTGTCCACCAAGGAAACGATGCAAACATGCATGAATGGCAAATAATGCAACTAATATGAGCCTAAGTGTAGCAATAATATGAATAAAAAAGGGTAATAAAAATAATACTTTTAAACAATTAACACACCCCCAAACTCGAACTATTGCTTGTCCTCAAGCAATGCAAACTAATAATTACCCGCCAAGACTTCAATTTTCATAAACTTAGCTTTGAACTTGGTTTCAATTCTCAGAACCGCGGCACAAAGTATGATTGGCTTTTCATTTTTTGGAAAACTTAAGAGTTACTCGGAATCAAACTATAATGCTTGTAAGTGTGTGTGGAGTTGTGTGCAAGTTGATTTGTCGGATTCTATGCAAACAAGAGGTTTTCAAAATACTTCATTGGGTTCTTTTAACATGTTTTAACTAGAGCCGGTTTCGGGCACCTTTAGTGTTTAGTTTTTAGTTTTCTTAAGTTAAATTAATTTATTCAACTATAGTCGGTTTCGGGCACCTCTAGCTATCAATTTTTAGCACATACTAGAGGCAATTTCGGGCACCTCTAGCATTCATCCAGTTTTTATTCTAATCCCCCAATTTCTTAACTATCAACCTAAGTTCGCTAGAATTCCTTAAATCAATCAAGCCACACAGTGTTTCATCAAGTTTAGCATCATAGTACAATTCTAAGTGTTTCCACGTTTATCCTAGAATAAAAAGTTCTATCAATTAAGTACATTGGCAAAGTCATCATCGGATATTCATCAAATCTAGGCAATTCTTGTTCCAACTAACGGCATGGCAAGCAATTTATGTATCCTAAATGCAATACTTAAGATGAAAGCAACTGAACATGGTAACTAACTAATAACAATCCCCCCCAAACTCGAGTGAGGCATTGTCCTCAATGCATGCAACAAAGAAAAATAAAAATAAAAATAAAGAAAAGTAAAATCCAAACGAGGACTTACTCTGAGAGTTCGTCATCGTGGATGATTAGTTTCCTTTTGGTCGGTGTCTTGATTCTTTTGCTTGAACGCGGTGGTTGCTTCCTTGTTGCCGATGGTGGAATCGATCCTCGTACGGGGTTGTCCTCATCGTCCCCTTCATCAATGTCATTGGCTTTTCACTTGGGCTTGGAGGATTCGATTGGTGCGGCCTTTGTTGGTGCACTGGAGGACTCGTCCGAATCTGAAAAATCATACAATGATTCAGTACAAGTTGATTCGGGCATAGGTGCTTTACCTTTGCCTTTTGTAGTGGTTGTCCGGGCGTCTTTAGCTTTGGTTGTCGTGACATCTTTAGTGTTGGTTGCTGTGGCAACTGCTTGTGCTGGTGCAGTGTCGGTTGCCGCGGCATCATCTGTTGCGGTTGTCGTGGCAACTGCTTCATTGGTTGCCGTGGCAAGGATTTCAGCAGGAAAGATGGGGAACGACACGCGGCTGTTCGGGTACTTTTCCAGAATGACTTGGGTGATGGCATTGTTGTGATCATTCATGTACCGCATGAACGTTAATTGCCGGTCTTCAATTTGCCTAAGGCGGTTCGCCAACGGTTGCAAGAGTGCTTCAAGTTGTCCCGAGGTTGCTGGCCGAGTTGCCCGGGCATCAGTTGATTGGTCATTAGGGGTTGCCGAGGCAGCAGGAGTTGTCGCGGTAATTGAAGGAGTTAGGGATTTTACCGGTGCCTCTCCCATTAGCTTTTAGATTTGTGCTCGATTCCAGCCGGACTTTGGTAGGGCCTTTTCATCAGTGGGCTCACTTGGGACATGCATCTCCTTGCAAAGATTGGAAATTAAACATGGGAACAAAAGAGAACCCTTGTCTTTTGTGCTACGTACAAAAATCTGATCACAAATAATTTTCCAATGTTAATGATGTGATTATGCAAGATAGAATGTATGAGCAAAATACGAGGTGTATCAACGGTAGTATTGTGTGTGGTGGGCATTAAAGAAGTTTTAACAAACTTATTCCATAATTTTGCCTCGGATTTAAGCCGAAGGCGATTTACCGTGCCCTTGTATTTACCGTTGTTCCATTGAGTTCCCGGTAGAGTGAGTTCTTGAAGCACCTTGTCGAGTTGCTTGGGCGTGAGTTTATCAACAAAGGCTTGATGCTCATCATTCTCAACATAGAGCCCGTAAAAGGTGTTGATGTTTTTGGGGCTTATGAGTATAGCCTTGTCACGAACAAAAACAAAAGGATTATCCAGGTTAGGTGAGTGAGCATAGAATTCTCTTACAGATGTTAGCTGGTTCTGATTGATGGCAAAAGATTTGCCACTTTTGATGTGCAATCCTTTCGAAGATGAATGTTTCAAGGCCGAAATCTTGATGAGAGTTGGAGAATTCGAAGCCTTGTTCTTCGCAAATCTTCTGGCTTTCAAACTTAGAGTGAAATCTTTCTTGAACCACCAGTGTAGCAAACTTCTTGTATCTTGAACCAAGCTGGATTGTATGTGTTGGACATCACATTGTTGTTCCGTTGTAATTCCCCACAAAAAAGCTGGATTACTGATTCTGCATATATTCAGAAGAATCATGGTTACCACCACATAACTCACAAAATGAATCTATTACCTTGACCTCATGTGGGTTGTTTAGTTTTTGCATGTTCTGGACCATCTTGGTTAGAGCGGCCAATTGTGCCGAAATTGAATCTAATGATCCCAGTTCATGTATTGTGGCTTGGCGTCTAACTCCTCCTCTTCTAGCAAATAGGAATTGATAATCATTCTTGGCAAGCCTGTTTAGAATTTGCATTGCTTCCTCCGGTGACTTATCTAGTAGTATGTTGTTTCCCGAGGCATCTAGCATCATCCTTGTTGGTGTATTCACAGCGTTGTAAAACATTGTTACTTGTGTCCACACTGGGAATCCGTGTAGGGGGCATTTGTGTAGAAGTTCTCTATATCGCTCCCAAGCCTCGTACATGGATTCATCATCTACCTGTCGAAAAGAAGTAATATCGTTACGAAGCTTATCAGTCAAATTTGTAGGATTAAATCGAGTAAGGAAACCACGACAAAGATCTGTCCAAGATCCTATTGATCCGACGGAATACTATTCAACCATGCTTTCGCCCTATCCCTAAGTGAATAGGGGAATAATCTTAGTCGTAAAACATCGGGGTGACTCCTTGTATTTTGAATGAATTGCAAATCTCGAGGAAATATTTAAGATGTTGTCGTGCATCTTCAATTGCTGAGCCGCCAAATTGACCAATTGTGTTGATCATATTGAACATCACCGGTTTCAACTCAAAGTGGTCGGCTTCAATTTCAGGTGTGACAACTCCTGGATTGAGTCCTTCAAGATCTTATTCAAGATAGTCTCGAATAGTTCTGTTTCGTGCAAGAAGCACTCCTCCTCCTGCTAGAACATCTTGATTCATATTGCCATCTTGATTAGCCATTGCTACTCTTAACCTTCATCTGAGTCTTTGCAAGGTTTGTTCGATTTCTGGATCAAAGGGATATTATGGTGTAATCGGTCTCGCCCTGGACATATACCAATACAAAACCAAAGTTTGTTAACCCTTTGAATCTTAAACAAGAAAAATAAAAAGTGCAAGAAAATAAAAACAAAGTTCCTACTGCCAATCCCCGACAACAGCGCCAAAAACTTGTTGCGCGTAATAAGTGCTCCACAATTGTGCAAGTGTACACGTCCAAGTTATAGTATAAAAGATATCGTCTCCACAGGGATTGGTGCCACTTCAAGAATCTAATCTCTTGCAATGTAAAAAGTAAAAGAACACAAATAGAAAACT
This sequence comes from Hibiscus mutabilis, assembly GCA_019671005.1. Taxonomy (NCBI): domain Eukaryota; kingdom Viridiplantae; phylum Streptophyta; class Magnoliopsida; order Malvales; family Malvaceae; genus Hibiscus; species Hibiscus mutabilis. The sequence goes on from CM033751.1 coordinate 22,895,027, forward strand.
GAAGGAGTTTTAACTAACAACTAAACTAGAAAGCAATAAAGTAAAAGAAGATGTAATCAAATGAGAGAGAATAGGCCAGGTTATCGTGAGTTGAGGTGTGATAGCCAATTGGATTGTCTTGGTAAAAGAGTGCAAGGGCAACTCAGTTGCCGTGGCAACTTGCACAGCGGGGTTGCCTTGGCAACTAATCGACAGTTGCCTGGGCAACTAGCTGGGCAACTACTTGGGCGGCTGGGCAGCAACTTCAAGGTTCGGCGGAGTGTTCTTCAATGGTTACTTCTTATACCTAAGTTGAAACTCTAGCTATTTGTGCATGCCTTGATAATACATCCCTGCGCGAATCAAGGGTGAACAACAACCAATCTTGCACTCCTCTTAGCCGTTGAAATCCTTAACTTATCCCTAAGCCGGATTAATCTTCACCATCAATAGATTGAATAAAGACCATACTCATTCATTTCTTGAATCTAACTCTCCCGATATTAGATAAATAGATAAAGTTAGGAAATCCTCTCCCAATTCACTCACAAACAAGAATAAGAACCAAGAATGAGTAAACCTTGAATTGAAAGTGCAAACTCTTATTACCTAAACAAAATCCAATTATTTCTCACAACCACAAAACACAATAACCTTAGCCAAATAGATTTAGTTCATGGATAGGTTCCAAAGAAACACAAAACAAAGAATTCCTAGCATAAACCTAATTGAACAAGAAAGAAAAAGATGAAGAATGGTTGAAGCCTTGTCGAAATCTCTCTCCTTACTCTTGTCGAAATCTCCTCCTCTCTTTGTCGAAATTTCTCCCCTCTCTCTCTATGGAGTTGACGGCTTGGTCCTCAATTTATAGGGCTAGGTCAAAGTCTTTTTATGAGGAAGTTAAGTTGGAATTAAATATCTTTAAAGAATATAATTCTTTATTATATTTAAATTCCTTCTAGAACTTCTCCTATCTTCTTGGGATTTAATTTCTCTTTAACCTCTTCATGGAAATCAAACTCTTTGGGATTTAACTTTGCTCCACGTCATCTTGGGCTTATCTAGTCATCAATTTCGACTACTATAACATCTTATCCCTTATCGAAAATTGCCTTGGCAACTAGCTCGCATCTCCTTCATGTATTACCCTCGCAACTAGTTCGGCATCTCCTTCATGCATTGCCTGCAATCGGTTCCAGCCTTGCTTTGGCAAGTGATTCTTCACACAAACACACAAAATACACCAAAGCAATATATTTTTCCACAAAATTAAGCAAAATATGAAATCAAACTTGTCCACCAAGGAAACGATGCAAACATGCATGAATGGCAAATAATGCAACTAATATGAGCCTAAGTGTAGCAATAATATGAATAAAAAAGGGTAATAAAAATAATACTTTTAAACAATTAACACACCCCCAAACTCGAACTATTGCTTGTCCTCAAGCAATGCAAACTAATAATTACCCGCCAAGACTTCAATTTTCATAAACTTAGCTTTGAACTTGGTTTCAATTCTCGAGAACCAAGGCACAAAGTATGATTGGCTTTTCATTTTTGGAAAACTTAAGAGTTACTCGGAATCAAACTATAATGCTTGTAAGTGTGTGTGGAGTTGTGTGCAAGTTGATTTGTCGGATTCTATGCAAACAAGAGGTTTTCAAAATACTTCATTGGGTTCTTTTAACATGTTTTAACTAGAGCCGGTTTCGGGCACCTTTAGTGTTTAGTTTTTAGTTTTCTTAAGTTAAATTAATTTATTCAACTATAGTCGGTTTCGGGCACCTCTAGCTATCAATTTTTAGCACATACTAGAGGCAATTTCGGCACCCTCTAGCATTCATCCGTTTTTTATTCTAATCCCCCAATTTCTTAACTATCAACCTAAGTTCGCTAGAATTCCTTAAATCAATCAAGCCACACAGTGTTTCATCAAGTTTAGCATCATAGTACAATTCTAAGTGTTTCCACGTTTATCCTAGAATAAAAAGTTCTATCAATTAAGTACATTGGCAAAGTCATCATCGGATATTCATCAAATCTAGGCAATTCTTGTTCCAACTAACGGCATGGCAAGCAATTTATGTATCCTAAATGCAATACTTAAGATGAAAGCAACTGAACATGGTAACTAACTAATAACAATCCCCCCCAAACTCGAGTGAGGCATTGTCCTCAATGCATGCAACAAAGAAAAATAAAAATAAAAATAAAGAAAAGTAAAATCCAAACGAGGACTTACTCTGAGAGTTCGTCATCGTGGATGATTAGTTTCCTTTTGGTCGGTGTCTTGATTCTTTTGCTTGAACGCGGTGGTTGCTTCCTTGTTGCCGATGGTGGAATCGATCCTCGTACGGGGTTGTCCTCATCGTCCCCTTCATCAATGTCATTGGCTTTTCACTTGGGCTTGGAGGATTCGATTGGTGCGGCCTTTGTTGGTGCACTGGAGGACTCGTCCGAATCTGAAAAATCATACAATGATTCAGTACAAGTTGATTCGGGCATAGGTGCTTTACCTTTGCCTTTTGTAGTGGTTGTCCGGGCGTCTTTAGCTTTGGTTGTCGTGACATCTTTAGTGTTGGTTGCTGTGGCAACTGCTTGTGCTGGTGCAGTGTCGGTTGCCGCGGCATCATCTGTTGCGGTTGTCGTGGCAACTGCTTCATTGGTTGCCGTGGCAAGGATTTCAGCAGGAAAGATGGGGAACGACACGCGGCTGTTCGGGTACTTTTCCAGAATGACTTGGGTGATGGCATTGTTGTGATCATTCATGTACCGCATGAACGTTAATTGCCGGTCTTCAATTTGCCTAAGGCGGTTCGCCAACGGTTGCAAGAGTGCTTCAAGTTGTCCCGAGGTTGCTGGCCGAGTTGCCCGGGGCATCAGTTGATTGGTCATTAGGGGTTGCCGAGGCAGCAGGAGTTGTCGCGGTAATTGAAGGAGTTAGGGATTTTACCGGTGCCTCTCCCATTAGCTTTTAGATTTGTGCTCGATTCCAGCCGGACTTTGGTAGGGCCTTTTCATCAGTGGGCTCACTTGGGACATGCATCTCCTTGCAAAGATTGGAAATTAAACATGGGAACAAAAGAGAACCCTTGTCTTTTGTGCTACGTACAAAAAATCTGATCACAAATAATTTTCCAATGTTAATGATGTGATTATGCAAGATAGAATGTATGAGCAAAATACGAGGTGTATCAACGGTAGTATTGTGTGTGGTGGGCATTAAAGAAGTTTTAACAAACTTATTCCATAATTTTGCCTCGGATTTAAGCGAAGGCGATTTACGTGCCCTTGTATTTACCGTTGTTCCATTGAGTTCCCGGTAGAGTGAGTTCTTGAAGCACCTTGTCGAGTTGCTTGGGCGTGAGTTTATCAACAAAGGCTTGATGCTCATCATTCTCAACATAGAGCCCGTAAAAGGTGTTGATGTTTTTGGGGCTTATGAGTATAGCCTTGTCACGAACAAAAACAAAAGGATTATCCAGGTTAGGTGAGTGAGCATAGAATTCTCTTACAGATGTTAGCTGGTTCTGATTGATGGCAAAAGATTTGCCACTTTTGATGTGCAATCCTTTCGAAGATGAATGTTTCAAGGCCGAAATCTTGATGAGAGTTGGAGAATTCGAAGCCTTGTTCTTCGCAAATCTTCTGGCTTTCAAACTTAGAGTGAAATCTTTCTTGAACCACCAGTGTAGCAAACTTCTTGTATCTTGAACCAAGCTGGATTGTATGTGTTGGACATCACATTGTTGTTCCGGTTGTAATTCCCCACATAAAAGCTGGATTACGGATTCTGCATATATTCAGAAGAATCATGGTTACCACCACATAACTCACAAAATGAATCTATTACCTTGACCTCATGTGGGTTGTTTAGTTTTTGCATGTTCTGGACCATCTTGGTTAGAGCGGCCAATTGTGCCGAAATTGAATCTAATGATCCCAGTTCATGTATTGTGGCTTGGCGTCTAACTCCTCCTCTTCTAGCAAATAGGAATTGATAATCATTCTTGGCAAGCCTGTTTAGAATTTGCATTGCTTCCTCCGGTGACTTATCTAGTAGTATGTTGTTTCCCGAGGCATCTAGCATCATCCTTGTTGGTGTATTCACAGCGTTGTAAAACATTGTTACTTGTGTCCACACTGGGAATCCGTGTAGGGGGCATTTGTGTAGAAGTTCTCTATATCGCTCCCAAGCCTCGTACATGGATTCATCATCTACCTGTCGAAAAGAAGTAATATCGTTACGAAGCTTATCAGTCAAATTTGTAGGATTAAATCGAGTAAGGAAACCACGACAAAGATCTGTCCAAGATCCTATTGATCCGACGGAATACTATTCAACCATGCTTTCGCCCTATCCCTAAGTGAATAGGGGAATAATCTTAGTCGTAAAACATCGGGGTGACTCCTTGTATTTTGAATGAATTGCAAATCTCGAGGAAATATTTAAGATGTTGTCGTGCATCTTCAATTGCTGAGCCGCCAAATTGACCAATTGTGTTGATCATATTGAACATCACCGGTTTCAACTCAAAGTGGTCGGCTTCAATTTCAGGTGTGACAACTCCTGGATTGAGTCCTTCAAGATCTTATTCAAGATAGTCTCGAATAGTTACATTTTTTGCAAGAAGCACTCCTCCTCCTGCTAGAACATCTTGATTCATATTGCCATCTTGATTAGCCATTGCTACTCTTAACCTTCATCTGAGTCTTTGCAAGGTTTGTTCGATTTCTGGATCAAAGGGATATTATGGTGTAATCGGTCTCGCCCTGGACATATACCAATACAAAACCAAAGTTTGTTAACCCTTTGAATCTTAAACAAGAAAAATAAAAAGTGCAAGAAAATAAAAACAAAGTTCCTACCGCCAATCCCGACAACAAATACGCCAAAAAACTTGTTGCGCGTAATAAGTGCTCCACAATTGTGCAAGTGTACACGTCAAGTTATAGTATAAAAGATATCGTCTCCACGAGGATTGGTGCCACTTCAAGAATCTAATCTCTTGCAATGTAAAAAGTAAAAGAACACAAATAGAAAATCAAGGAGTTTTAACTAACAACTAAACTAGAAAGCAATAAAGTAAAAGAAGATGTAATCAAATGAGAGAGAATAGGCCAGGTTATCGTGAGTTGAGGTGTGATAGCCAATTGGATTGTCTTGGTAAAAGAGTGCAAGGGCAACTCAGTTGCCGTGGCAACTTGCACAGCGGGGTTGCCTTGGCAACTAATCGACAGATTGCTGGGCAACTAGCTGGGCAACTACTTGGGCGGTCAAGGCAGCAACTTCAAGGTTCGGTGAGTGTTCTTCAATGGTTACTTCTTATACCTAAGTTGAAACTCTAGCTATTTGTGCATGCCTTGATAATACATCCCTGCGCGAATCAAGGGTGAACAACAACCAATCTTGCACTCCTCTTAGCCGTTGAAATCCTTAACTTATCCCTAAGCCGGATTAATCTTCACCATCAATAGATTGAATAAAGACCATACTCATTCATTTCTTGAATCTAACTCTCCCGATATTAGATAAATAGATAAAGTTAGGAAATCCTCTCCCAATTCACTCACAAACAAGAATAAGAACCAAGAATGAGTAAACCTTGAATTGAAAGTGCAAACTCTTATTACCTAAACAAAATCCAATTATTTCTCACAACCACAAAACACAATAACCTTAGCCAAATAGATTTAGTTCATGGATAGGTTCCAAAGAAACACAAAACAAAGAATTCCTAGCATAAACCTAATTGAACAAGAAAGAAAAAGACGAAGAATGGTTGAAGCCTTGTCGAAATCTCTCCTTGCCCTTGTCGAAATCTCCCTCCTCTCTTTGTCGAAATTTCTCTCCCCTCTCTCTATGGAGTTGACGGCTTGGTCCTCAATTTATAGGGCTATGTCAAAGTCTTTTTGAGGAGGAAGTTAAGTTGGAATTAAATATCTTTAATGAATACAATTCTTTATTATATTTAAATTCCTTCTAGAACTTCTCTTATCTTATAGGGATTTAATTTCTCTTTAACCTCTTCATGGAAATCAAACTCCTTTGGGATTTAACTTTGCTTCACATCGTCTTGGGCTTATCTAGTCATCAATTTCGACTACCATATCATCTTATCCCTTATCGAAAATTGCCCTGGCAACTAGCTCGGCATCTCCTTCATGCATTGCCCTGGCAACTAGTTCGGCATCTCCTTTATGCATTGCCCTGGCAACTGGTTCCAGACTTGCTTTGCCAAGTGATTCTTCACACACACACACACAAAACACACCAAAGCAATATCTTTTTCCACAAAATTAAACAAAATATGAAATCAAGCTTGTCCACCAAGGAAACGATGCAAACATGCATGAATGGCTAATAATGCAACTAATATGAGCCTAAGTCTAACAATAATATGAATAAAAAGGGGAATAAAAATAGTACTTTTGAACACTTAACAACGCCTACCATAAGATTTCAAAGTCTATAGACAACCATCAGACACAAACTCAATCATAACATTGTATCCTCTTAACTAAAATCAGATGCTTCTTCTTGTGGCTCCCAAAGCAAACCAATCCTTAGCTCAAAACATGCTAACGGACACACGAGTACAAGTACTACATAGGGCGAGTGTCGACACTCTCTCACATAACCATTATCTAGGATAGCCCCACACGACAACATGATACTCCGAATCTTATTACTCGGTACGATCCACTACTTATTTAGCTCACTTTTCTTAGATGGTGATCGACTACACCGTCAACAACTCTTACATACCTTAACTCATGTCATTATCAAAACCCTAATTCCCTTAGAGATCAAATACCTCAAACTTTTAACTATTGTGGAGAACATAACCTTTCTCTTCTAGCAGCAAAATACAGCTCTAACGGTACAACAAAACATCTTTGAAAACCTCAAAATCTCATTCAACTCCGATCAGGTCCACCCACTGTCATAACATAATGGCCTCACGTAGCTAGATTTTCCACCAATGTCCCTCGGCTCGTTCCAAAGAAACTATGATACGGTCAAAAGCATTTACGAAGTCTCAAACCCTTGCTTTCTTAACTGATTGTACGGTAATTAACCCTTTCCACACACACGGTCAATGAGATGATTATCTCATCAACGCCAAACTTTCTGTATTCCTTTACATCCACACTTGTCACGCAAAACATCCAACTCATATTCGGGAGACAACATCGTGGCTCTCACCTACCCTCATTGATACATCATCACGTCACCATAGACATTACCCGCCATCGCAACATACTTAAAGAGAAAAGAAAGTCTTCATTCCCAAAATCTATTTATCAGATTTTCTAACCTCAACACATAGCGACAAACATCACCCTTCCAAGATAATCTTTGAAAAACACACATGCACTTCACATTCGGTTAGACGGGTTATCCACCTTCGACAACGGGTCTTCTATGATAGCTTAATAAACTACCAATGGTTGGGCAGCACATTCACGAACCAAATTTTTACTAGAGAACAAGTCTGACTCTCCCTTGAGCGAAGCACTTAGATGAGAATTACCTTATTCAAGTTGTTATTTCAAAACTAAATCTTAAACTACTTAACTGGGTTGATATCCTCTGACAACTACTGCGACACCGGCATCCAACTCGGTCTTACCTCAACATCTACTCACGTTCCTGAAAAGGAAGGAACTTAGCGACTCCTCTACAAAGTACAAACAACTCCTCTACAAAGTACAAGCATCAAACTGCACACATTAACACCTATTGATCTATGAAACTATCTCACAACACCGTTGCCATCCTCGAAGTTGTCACTGCGAAGATCACGATAAAAAGGTGACAATCTAACATTTTCATTTCTAAAAGCTGGGCTCCATCGAGGTCTTGAACCCTCAAGCTTGCTCTCGACATCACTGGCTAACTCTCCACTTGATTAATCGGAACAATTCCCGCAGTGCAACAATTCTTAAGAAGATAGCTTTCCTTTAAACCAGTAGAACGTCTAACTTCGGCCATACCTAAACGAACTAATGGATACTGATTCCACAATCTCTGAGGAATGCCCTTAAGATTGGCAATGATAATCTCCTAGTATCAACAAAGACTCATTTTTAAACATATAAAAGGGTCCTCCAACCCACGTGCACTCACCGATCGATTTTGGGAGCAGATTATCCATTCCCGCAACAAAACCTTTATCCACACATAACGATGAAGATTCTTTGCTGCGAACTCTTACAATGAATCTGAAGACTTCAAGGTGACTACATCGAACAACGAAGACGTTACTCATGCGACATGAGGGGGCATATTCTCGATTTAGGTGCCATTCGACTAACTTGTATCTTGAAAATCTGAGGCGACCCTACTCCTAAGATCACTACCATTAACTGTCATGCACTTAACTCAGTCCTCTCGGCCACGATCATAACCATCTTGATGTCACAACATTAGATGCACTATCAGAATTCCATCCTTAAGGAGTATGAATTTAGTTTAAGGGCTTGTATCACTAGACACCTTACTAAAACATCTATACCACCCCGAGGTTTCCTAGAACCGACTAAACCTAAGCTCTAATACCACTAAATGTAACACCCTCGACCCGGATGTCATATTTGGGCCTCAAGCCCAAACTTAAAACCATAAAATTTTCTTTTTAGACAGGACCAACCCATTAAGTTGCAAAAGCATTTAAAACCAATTTAAATTTAAAACATTTGAAGGTACAATTTAAGTAATACAATTTCAAATAATAATTATAGACTCCACAAGTAAGGTCTAATGAACACATAGCCCACTAAACTCAAATATAGTACTCGGAAGATCACAATGCGCTAGAATCCCGATCTGATAGTACTCTACGATCCCATGATCCAACGGACAACCTACGCACAAAAACAACGATTCTAAGCGCTGAGCTTACAAAGCTTAGTGGTATACATCTACTCTACTATACTTCATGCTAATCATGAAAGTAAGCATGCAAGGTAGTACGAGCATTAACAAAAGATAAATAAACATGTAGCGCTACCATAATTGCCTAAACACATGCCATAGAACAAACAACATCTCAACACCATAAACATATAGATAAACAAACTAAGAGTGAGGCCCAATGTCACCCGACACTGGGAAACCTACCCATGCTCAGAATCTTACATCGAACTGCTCGAAATTTCACATGAAGCGGTATACTCAAAATCTCACATTGAGTCTTCGATCAGAATCTCGCATCGAGTGTGGCTTAGAATCTCGTATTGAGTAAATATCATCAGCCAAAATTTCACAACTGATGGCCTTCATTTCATCACCCGAAATCTCACATCGGATGGCCTTAATGTGTTGCAACACTCCCTCACTAGGTATCTGAATCCTATCAAACAAAGACTCATAACCAAACAAGTGCCCTACCTGGCACATAACCATACATGATCCACCACAGATCCATACAAGTGCCCTACGTGGTACACAATTATCATACGACCCACCACAGGTCCCTATTGTTGCTATTACAACCAATCAAGCATTACCGAGTTGTTACGTTTTATGGAAGAGTAAGACAATTTATTCCCATAAATTATTTCCATCAATTCACATTATCTCATTGATTACAATAATAACCACTTGTTAAACATATTCGTCAATTCCTACCTTAACTAGCATTTAAACCAGTTAGTGTTGAATTACCAGTTCATAAGTAGTTTATCGAGTATTTGCCAGAATTAATCCATTAATCCTGATAACATCAATATTAATTACGAGGCCCTATTTTACCCCTAAAGCTTATGAGATTCATTATAGTTTTTTGCTAGCACATTTAAATCATTTATTATTAATTACCAATTTTTAAACATTTAATCGAATATTTATCATCACTGCCCCTAACCAATATTCAATTAAACATATTAATTGTTCCACTAGCACACAATGCATCATCACATTGCAATCATAAACCAGATAATCATACGATTATTTCGACAATGCTATATGGTCTCTAAAGCTCAAAACAGTCTCAATAATTACCAAGCCTCGAATATCCACATCATCACATGCTTATTACTCATCTCCTAATTTGCAACTACTAACATGCAAGGCAATTAAACTTATGATGCTCATGAAGCATTTCAGAGTTCGAGGTGTACTAACCTTATGCTGACATCGCTAAAATCCTCATCCTAGCTTCCTAAATATTCCACGTGATTCGATATCCAAACCTGAGCAACCATCGTATATCAACAAATATGAACATACATTATTTACATACAACTTCTATACTATTCAAAATGTCAAATGCTTAAAAACAGCTTATTGGGTTTGAATTTGGTAAAACAGACTGTGCCATTGGATCCGAAACATTGAGAAACCCATGGGTAAGGTCCCCCAAAAAAGTCAACGGCCCGGTCAACGACCAGGTCAAACTGGCTGATCAGGTGCGACGCGGTGCACCATAACTACCATGCACCCGCGTTGCCTGATCTGGTGTGGCTAAGCCCACGTGAAACCAGGTGTAGGATCCAGCGTGGCACGGTGCACTAGATCTTGGTGCACCCGCCTGCAGCTGTGCACGCCCACGCGCAGGGGTGGCACGTAGTGGCTCGTGGACGACCCTCTGGTGGCCAGACAGCGACGGCGAGCTCCCTCCTGGCTGTTTCGATGCTAGTGGACACGTCGATAGCCTCTATTTTTCATTTTGGCCGCCGAAAATGCCTCATCCTACCATAAGCCAAAATTCTCTCCTCTCACCCCCTCCAACGACGGTTCCAACGACGTCGTGGCAACCACTGCCGGAAGCATCTCGATGAGCTGAATCTGATGGTGGTAGCGATGTCCTGAATGGCAACTCCGATGGCCGCAGATCATAGCTCAAAGCTTCTCCCCCACTTTTCTCTTTTCCCTCCATTTTCTCTCTCCTTATCTTTTTCTTTTCTCTTTCCCCATCAAATCACCATCCACTCTTCTTTTTATTTAAAATCCGTACTTTTCCTTTTCTTTTCTTTTTTCATTTAATATTTAACCAAGCCCAACTTTAAAGTTTCCTTCTACAAGGCCCAATAGCCATTTTAAATTGGGCTCCTATCTTGAGGCCCACTTAGTTCCTCAACTTAGGCTTCAAAATTCAAGACTCGTAACTCGAGTCCAAAACCCGAATTACAAACTTAGATTTCGGGTTGTTACAATATGAGAGAAAGAAAGTTATGTCAACTTATGATTTGGAAAAATAACTACCCTTTAACTAAATCATTTTAATTTCTCTTAATTAAAACCCTTTTAAAAATAATTCAATTAAAAGAAAACTCAGATTAGACCAAATGGTAAAATAGCTCCTTAAAGGTACAAAATTTTGACTCTTTACAAAAAGTCACCTTTTAAAAATAGTTTTCAAAAATTGCATTTTGCTCACCAGCCAAAATGTCACTCTTCCAAAGCTCATTTTCCAAAAATGCTTTCACCAATATTTTTAATATATTAAAATAGGATTTTAAAACATTTTTCCATATTTTCATCTTTCAAAAAAATATCTACTCCTGAATCTTACTCGAATCTCTAAACCGGTCTACCAGACCGTATAACTAGCCTTAAAACTACTAGGCCCAAAACCGAGCGTTACAGGTGTAGAGGAAGCTACCTGGGAGAGCAAAAAGGATATGTTGAAGGAGTTCCCTCATCTTTTTTCGTTAGGTAAATTTCAAGGATGAAATTTCTTCAGAGGGGGAGAGTTGTAATGCCCTGAAAATAGGCCTAGATGTGAATCAAATTGGACCGAAGGTTCGAGAGAACCGGTTTAGACAATCCGAATAGTTTCGAGAAAATAATTTTATAAAATAGACTTTGGGGAAAATAAAACATGGAAAATGCTCTAAATTACTTAATTAATATTTTAAGTAAATTGGTGAAGTCAATTTGAGGAAATTAAATATGATTTTTAAACATTTTAGTCTAGTGACTAAATTGAAAGTTTTCAAAACTATTTTTGGTGACTAAATTGAAAATGATCAAAACTTAGAATCTTTAAGGAGCTATTTGACCATTCTTTTTCAACACATTTCTCTCTTAATTTAGGATATTTTTAAAGTATTTTTAAATGGTTTAAGAATTGAATAAATGAGGATTTAATTAAAAGATTTTTATTTCCTAAAAACATTTTCTTACGTAACTACTTTTCTCAAAATCTTGTCTCCCAACTTTCTCAGCAACCAAACTGAGATTTCTACTTCTAAATCTCTAGGAATCAATCTTCATTTATTTCTATTTGATTTCATCAAATACCTTTGCAAAATCTCTTTGGATTTCATCAAAGCTTGGCCAACTAAGGAGAAATCAACAATTAGAGGTGATTTTCGTTTCTTTCCTCTAATTAAAGGTTCTTTAATGAAATTCCCAAGTTCTTGATCCTTTGTTGTTGATTTGTATTGTAGAATTGCGACTTAAACATTGATTTGTTAATTAAATTGAGTTTTCTTGGAAAATTAATGGAAGTTGAATTGGATATGTTTTGGTGATGGATTTAATTGATTTACATCCTAAATTAGATTTGTTTTAATGTTGAAAGAGTTGATTAATCAATCTAATCCCGAAACTAAGTGAATTGTTAGTTTTCTAGGTTATGTATAGTTGGTTTTTGGCTTGATCTTGTTGTTGTAGTGTTGTTGGAGGTATAAGGACGTGTTTAAAGTGTTTTTGGATGTTAATTGATAAATTTAATGTGTTAGAATCATTAGATGTTGGCTGGGCTTTGATTAGGAAAGGATTGGTGGTGTTCTTTATGATTTTAGGAATGTGTGGCATGGGATCTTGTGAGGCGATGCTGTGTTTGTTGGAGGTTTGTGTTACAGAGATGTGTTTTAATCCTCTGTTTTTGGTTGGGTAGAGAAGGGGAGTTGAATACTTTGGCTTTTAAAGAACGCGCGGAAGCTTGATTCGCGCATCGGCAAGGAAGCGTTGGATTGTTGGTGAGTGGAAAAGTGTTTTACTGCTGTAAAAAGGTTTGAAAAGGAGTTGTGGGAGTTTAGATAAAGTTTGACACACTTATCTAAGCTCAGAAGTAAGTATTGGTTGAGTTTTCTCTCAGTTTTGGCTTTTGCAAAATGAAATCTCATGCACATGTTATGGTTTTGATTACTCACTGTATTATGCATGTTTAGAAATGATTTATGATGCAAATGATCATTGATGATTACTTATGGAAATAACATATGATTTGTGCAAGTATTTTGAGAATACAAAAATACATGGTTTAATGTATTTGAAGAAGATTGATTTAATGCATATGTAAAACAATGAAGTGAAGTAATGTTGTTTATTGAATATATTGGCAAGTGGTTGTGTTTAAAATGATATCGGATAGAGTTGACATGCCATAGGGTTTAGAGTGCACTAGAAAAAGTCGCCTCATGTTTGTCGAGGGGTGTTAAGAGTCTGTAATCCCCAACATGAGAACCACAATGGTTGAGGTGGGTAAATGTTTCGTTTACTGCTGCTGGTGGATTATACATCCAAACCGTAGAGGTGGGCAAGTGTGTCGTTACTCCGGTTTGAAGCATAGAGGTAGGCAAGTGTGCTATTAGTTCGGTTGAGGTATGTATGCGAAGTGGTTGTGGGAACCACTTGAGAAATCCGTGTATCTGATAAGTTTTATGAGATGTAAGGTTGCTGATTTTGAGTCTCTTGAATTAGTATGTGAGCATCTATAGTTTGAAATCCTTGCATTTTGGTCCCTGCTTCTTAAAAGTGCAATTAAATTAGTATGAATGATCATTTTGAGCTGTGATTTATTATGAAGGCATGTAATATGACTAATTGAGGATTGGTAACTTTACTTTTGTGAAAGCTCATATAAGTATTAGAAATTTCGTTCTAGTCCCTAGAATGCATATGAGTAATTGGATGTCGAAATGGCACCCGATTGAGTTGGGATTTTAACTATATCTTGTATGCACACTGTATGACCTAAAAATGCATCTAGAAAAGATAAAAGAAAAATGAATCAGTTTGAATGTAATTTCATCGAGGTTTATTTCGGTAAACCCTAATGTAGCTCACTCGGTTTGGTCTTCCAATTAGACCGTGTCAAGGGGGTTACATTTCCACTCACCAACAATCCAACGATTGCTTGTCGATGCGCGAATCAAGCTTCCAAAGCTTCCGTGTCTTATTCAAAAGCCAAAGGATTAAACTCCCCTACTTTACCCAATCAAAAACAGAGGATTAAACACATCTCTGTACCTCAAACCTCCAGCAACCAACAAACACAACATCGCCTCACAAGAATCTACTCAAGACCCTCCTAAAACCACCAAGAACACCACCAAACCTTACCTAAAAAAATCCCAGTCAACATCTAATGATTCTAACACCTTAACAACATCAATTAACATCTAAAAACACCTTAAACACATCTTTATACCTCCAACAACACTACAACAACAAGATCAAGCCAAAAAACAACTATACACAACCTAGAAAACTAACAGTTCAAAAAGTTTCGGGATTACATTGATTAATCAACTCTTTCAACATTAAAATACATCCAAATTGAGACATATATCAATTAAATCTATCACCAAAACAGATGTAATTCATTTTTCAACAATTTCCATAGTAAAATCATAATTTCTTAACATAAATCAACAAAAAAGGATCAATAACTTGGGAATTTCAATAAAGAACCTTTAATTAGATGAGAGAAACGAAAATTACCTATAATTTCTGATTTCTCCCTTAATTGGCCAAACTTTGATGAAATCGAAAGAGATTATGCAAAGGAATTTAGAGAAATCAATAAGGAATCAAAAAGGAAATCAATGGAGATTGATTCCTGGAGATTTTAAAGTAGAAATCCTAGTTTGGTTGCTGAGAAAGTTGAGAGAAAAGGTTTGGAGAAAAGTAGTTACGTAAGAAAATGTTTTTGGGAAATTAAAGATCTTTTTAATAAATCAACATTATTCAATTATTAAACCTTTTAAAAATACTTTAAAAATGGCCAAAATTAAAAGAGAAATCTTTTGAAAAAGATTGGATAAATATCTCTTTAAAGATTCTAAGATTTGACCCTATTTAGATTTAGTCACCAAAAATAGTTTTGAAAACTTTCAATTTAGTCCCTAGACCAAAATGTCTTAAAACCAGATTTAATTACCTCAAATTGACTTCACCAAATTAATTTAAAAATTAATTAAGTAATTTAAAAAATATATTTTATTTTATCCCAAAATCAAATTTATAAATATGTTTTCTCGAAACTATTCAAATTGCCTAAACTGGTTCTCTTGAACCATCGGCCCGATCTAGCCCACATCTAGGCCCAATTTCAGGGTGTTGCAGGGACTTTCACCATAATTGGCATGATCACCATAGGAATTAATGTAACACTCCAGTTTTTGGGCTTAGATGTTTTAAAGGTTGGTTTTAAGGTCCGGTGGACCGGTATTAGAGTTTCGGGTCAGTTTCGAGATTAAATTGGTTTAAATATTTTTGAAGGTGATAAAATTGAGGAAAAACATTATAAAATAATTATTAATTATATTCAGGATAATGGTGAAATCAATTTTGGAAAATTAGATTTGGAAATCAGACATTTTGGGCTGGTGACCAAAATGCAAGTTTTGGAAACTGCTTTTAAAGGTGACTAAAATGAAAAGGGTCAAATTATTAGAATCTTTAAGGAGCTATTTTACCAAGTTTTTTTTTATGATTTCTCCCTTAATTAAAGATATTTTAACATGTGTTTTAAAGCTAATTAAAAAGGAATTTTAGTTAAAAAGTTAGTTAAGCTCTTTAAAGAAAATTCACGTAACTTTTCTCTCCACTCTCTCCTCAGCCAAACACTCAAGTTTTCATCAAAATCCAGAGGTGAGAAGTCTTTTAACTTGTTCTTATGATTTGTAATTGATTAATTAACATTGTTTTTACAAAATCTCATCCAAATCTTGTGTTTTTTTAGCTTTTATCAAATCAATTGAGGGGGAAATCTCACAATTAGGGTAAGGTCCATGATCTCCTCTATTGTATGGTTCTTTACTAAAATTTCCAAGTATTTGATCCGTGATTTATTGATTGTAAACTGATTTTAATGATTTATCAAAGTTTGATTGAGTAAATTGGGTAAAATCGATGTAACAAGGTAATTTTCAAAGTGGATCTATTTTCCAGTGTTTAAGATTAATTTAATACATATTTTGGATGTATTATGTTGTTGATAAGTTGTTTTTATCAATAGAATACCAAAAATCTTGGATCTCTAATTGTTCAGGTTGTCAGATTTGAGTTTTTGTGATGATATTCGAGTTTAATCTTTGCTGGAAGTAAAAGGATGTTTGGAAAGGGTTTTTGGATGATAATTGACGTTGATTGATGAGTTGAATCATTTTTTTATGGCTGGGTTAAGTTTCA
Organism: Hibiscus mutabilis; assembly: GCA_019671005.1. Classification (NCBI taxonomy): domain Eukaryota; kingdom Viridiplantae; phylum Streptophyta; class Magnoliopsida; order Malvales; family Malvaceae; genus Hibiscus; species Hibiscus mutabilis. Next base: position 22,911,384 of record CM033751.1, read on the forward strand.
GAAATGTTTGATGATGATTTTGGTTTGTTTCGTATGGTTTTTAAGTGGGCAACCTGAGAGTTGCAGGGTTTTGCTTTGAGGCAGTGGTTTGAATGCATAATGATGCATTTATCCTCTGGTTTTATGTGTTTAAAATAGGGGATAATCAAGGCGAATAAGCTTGACGTTGTTTTGTTGCTTGTTGGGAGCTTGTATTACATTGGCAAGGAAGGCGAAGTTCTGGTTTTAAATGCTTTAAAAAAGGTTGTAAAGGTTGTTGGGAGTTTAGGGCAAGCGTGAGACACTTACCTAAGCTCAGAAGTAAGTTTCCCTTATTTTGCTCTTGAATATCGGTTTGGATATGAGCATGTTGTTTGCATGTTTTGGTGATAAACATGGTATAATTTACTTACTGGAAATGCATGATTTTGAGTACATATACAGGGGATTTAAAAGTTTATTAAATGATAATGAGCATTGGTTTTCATTCTGGTGGGAATGGTATTACTGCATTGGCAATGAGATTTGCATATGTGATGTTTTGTTTAATGCATTGTAAAGTAGTAAGTAAATGGTTTGTAAATGGTATATCGGCTATGTGACATGGTGAAAACAATCGGATATAGTTGGCATGCCATAGGATTAAAAGTGCACTATAAAATATGAACAAAATCGATCGTGGCCATGGGTCATTGAGGTATGGCGGTTTAACAAGGCCACTTAGACTGTTGGGACCTCATTTTGGGGCATGCAGTTTAACTAGGCAACCCAAATTGTTAGATATCTTGCGGTTTAACTCGACAAGGTCGGTACACTTACGGTTTAACTAGGAAAGGGTGAAATCTCGCGGTTTAACTAGGCAAGGTTTGGGATATCATGCTTTTTAACTAGGCATGGTATGGGAGATCTGTGTATCCGATATGTATAGGATAGAGGTGGTCTATTCGGGTCACTATAAATGCCAATATATGGAAAAAGTTCATGCGTTGAACCTATTTTTAATGCTTTGGGATTTAAGCATGGTTTATGATTTAATACTTTGAAGATTTAAGCATGGAACGTACATGATGTTGCATAAAGGTTATTATGTTTTGATTCGGTTGGGATCGTGGAAAAATGCTTAGGTTGTAAGAATGTTTTGGGAAAACAAGCATATGGTTTTCAAATGGTTTTAATGCATCATTGTTGTATGAGCATCCTCACTAAGTGTAGACTCTCTATGTGAATGCTGACAAAAGAGGCAGAAGATAAGTACTGCAAAAAGTATAAAACAGTGCCAAGATGAGTCTTTTGCTTGCAAGTATACACGATCTGCAAGCAATACAACAGTTAAGCTGAGTATCGATCCCACAGAGATTGAATTGGAATTTGATTGTTACTTTCCTTGAGAAAATGTTTATTTGTTTTGAAGTTGGTTTTGAAATAATTGAATAAAAAATAAATAAAAGTAAAGTAAAGACGTTGGCAAGGAAGGTGCATTAATGAATGATGAGCGCTGGAAGGGAATGCCTGGTTTTCACGCTATTCATGTCGTGCCAGACTTTAATAACAACCTGTGTTGGCATTGTTTGCCGAGCAAATTCAAAATTAGCAAAACCACTTTTTGATGGTCATTGCCCTAAATCGTTCATGTAAAAATATATCTCTATAGTGCATGCTTTTAAATAAACCAATTTGATTAAGATCCAACCTATACTCCTAAGGGGTAGATTTCACCCCCGAAGTAAGTTCATCAACTTGAACAACTTCTCTCGAAGCTTCTCTCTCAATATTCAACAACTTAATCGTTGCCACCCCAAGTATGTTAAGATATTGAGGAGCAATAGGCCAACAGTGCCAGCTCTCGCTTGGCATAGTATTTAAGAAACATTAAAGTATGCCGAATAGATAAAACATTGCCAAAGTAGATTTATTATTAAAAACTGAAACATAAAATAGCGTTCAACGCAAACATCCCCCACCAACTATTAGATTAGTTCATGGTGAGGGACTTAACCAAAAAACCATAAACTTTTTCCAAATGCACCATCATTAAAAAGAATTCAAAGCAACTTAAAACAAGAGATAGGCAAGAGGAGTCTCTCGATGCGGCCCTCAAGATCCAGGCTCTCGGCCAAGCTGCTCGAACTACCATTCCTAGGTGCAGCCAGTTGTCAATCGCCTTGCACTCCAACTCCTCACTCCGATCCTCACAATCAAGCATCACCAAAAATCCCCAAAAACCACTCATTAAATGCTTGGTTGGTTGGTTTTTAAATAGGCGTGCAAAGAGGGCATAGGATGAGCCTTTGAGTTTGAATTTGAATGCGCAAGGGATAAGGGATGTGATCATCTTATCCAGATTTGAAGTGATAAGCTGATAAGGTGATAAGCTGATCAGGTTTTCACTAGGGCTAACGTCATATGCCGTCGATCTTTTTGCAGCCGAGCTTGGCATCGTTCGATCCATTTGTACCTGACAGACTTGGCATCCTATTTTTTTCACCATCTAATTTTTTCAGAGTTTGATCAAATGATATTTTTTTGCAACCTGGTCTGGTCCTATTTTTTCGGGCTAGCATTGCCAAGGGTTCTTGGCATGTCATCAAGTTCACTTCTCTGCTAACCGGTGCTTGGCATTGTCTGGTCTATCTGTGCCAGCAACACTCGACATTCTCTTTAGTATTCCTTCCTATGTTGCTTTTCTGGGCCAGATATTATGCCAAACCTGCAAAATTGCCAACAAAACAACTCTTCAAACTGGCATAGACAGAAAATAAACTTTTTATGTAAATGCATGGTTTTAACATCCTAATGCAACTAAATGTACCTAAAAATAAGCAAAAGCATTGTAAAATTGGCATTAAAATAGTACTTTTGGAGAGGTAACACCCCCCAAACCTAACTCATTGCTTGTCCTCAAGTAATGCAATCAAAATAAAAACAAAAAAAATGTGGAAATGTTACCTCGACAAAATTTTGGTTGAATGCCAACACGTACTGTCAAGCAGAATTTGGCTCTATTTCTATCCTCAGTATCTTAGTGCAATAATGCCAAGCAGGTAGTAATTCAAGTGCAGCAATATAACTCTAGTATAAGTTTATGAATAGTGCATGATGTGTAGGCAATATGTATTGAGTATCTTTTCACTCCCTTAGAAACATTTACTACCTAAACTCAATTTTTTTCATTTTTTTCTTTCATTGCCAAGGGTTTCTATTGGCATTCATTTAAGCTTGCTTCGTGACACTATTTAGCGTGAGAGATAAGAGGGAGCATACCACGAATCCCCACCTTAATCTAGACATTAGTAGGCTTTCTCTTCAACTCATACCCTAAAGTTTTGGACTTGAGAACTAAGAGGGAGCAAACCACGAAGCCCCAAGTAACTTATTATCATTAGGTAGAGGAGAGTTCTTTTTTTTCATTTCCCTGGAAGAACATTGCTGCCTTATTAGTTTTCTTTTACCCTGGCATCATTTGATCTTTTTTTCAAATCTGAGCATAGTTTCAAAAAGACTAAGTTTGCTAAGGAACTAGATACATATTACGTGTTAAATGAAATTTCAGTTCCCTAAACTAGAGATCAATTGCCAAGCTAACCTGGCATACTACTCTGCTAGCATGGCATGACAACTAAAGATTAGAATTTCCTCATTGGACAGACACCTAGATCAAATTAAACTTGCCTAACAAATGTTAACATTTTCCAAAATTAAACCGAGGCAAAATTTTCTTTTTCTTTTTAGTGGTTCGGTATACATCTATTCTAGATGACATGGCAACAGAAATTAAATATGAAATGCATGGCAAGGCACAAATGTGAGGAAATGCACACCTCCAAACCCAATATGTGCATTGTCCTCGATGCATGAAAACAACATGTATATATATATAATTAAAATATAAAAATAAAATGCATGATCATGTAAATGCAAAGAAATGAAATGTAAAGGAGTTTAGGAAGAAGTGGACTCCCCTTTAGAGACTTCTTCTCGTATGACGCATGTCTTTCTTTTCACAAATGTCCCACGATTAGGGGCTATTCGTTTCCTTCTTTTCATGCTCGGCTTTGAAGCGACAGTAGAGGCTCCAACTTTCTTTATTTTCTTGGTAGGTTTTGACGTGGCAGATGCATCGGTGGCACCAGATGTCGCATGTATAGCAGGTTTCACTGGTGACTTGGATTTAGTAGACCTCGCTTCAGATGAGGAATCATAACCGACAAAATCAACTTGAACTGGAGACAATGGGACTATGGCATCGGATGGGCTATGAACTGGACTGACTGGCATGGCATCATCGCTGGCAGAGGGCTCGGTAGGGAAATCTAGAAATACTGGTACAAAATCAGGGTTCATTTTTTCAAGAACTCCCCTGATAATAGCATCCCTCTCCTTTCTGTAGTGCCTCATCTTATCATTGAGTTCCTCGGTTGTCTCTAACTTTTGAGGAATGATTTCCTAGCGATGGTAAATTTGAGACAACACTGCCAATGAACTGGCTGACATTGTGTCTGGCATTGCCTTTAACACATTTGGCTTTGGCGTGGGCACTTTTGCCTTCCCCTTGCCTTTTTCTTTTGGCTGGCATGGTGTTTGGCAGCTGTGATTGTTGTTCCCTTGATCCTTTGACCTTTATCTGTATCAAGCTTTGGCACACCATGAAGCATACAAAAGTTATAAATTAACAAAGGAAAGAACAAACTGACATTACCTCTTGCTACACATTTATAAGTTTTATCGATGATAAGCCTGCCAACGTTAATATTGTGCCCTATCATGATGGAATGTAGCAGGATCAACCTCTCTTTCAATACAGTCTTGTTGTGAGATGTTGACATCAGATTTTCCTTGACAAAGTGATTCCATCCTCTCTATTGGGGTTTCAACGCTAATCGCTTTACTGTGTAATGTCCCTTTGATGACACTGTCCATGCCATGCCAGTCTCACACATGTCTGCCAGCAGCTTCTTTCTCTTGGAAACATTAATTGACTCAACATAATCAAAATATTCATCCCCTGCACCATCCAATTCAAACATAGTGTTAATATACCCCTCATCAAAATGCACACACTTACCTCGAATCATCAATAAGGGTGAATCCTTGGTCACAAGATGAGCGTAGAATTCTTGAACAATGGTGGCATAAATCTCCCCTTTTGTTGGCAAAACAGATTCCACCTGTTCATGTCGACTATTGCCATGAATTCTGGAGGGAATACAATGGTTGTGTCGGTCTCAAAATCAAAGCATTTCACATAACAAAAAAACCTTGAAGCAAAGCTTGCTTCAAACTTTTTTCGGATCTCTACATTGAAAAATCGGTTGAAAAGGGTAGAAGAAGAAGTACAAGAATTTGGAATGATTTTGAACCAAGGAAAAAGAAGAAAAGACGATGTGAAGCTTGGTTTTTGCTTGAAAAGAAAAGTGGAAAATTGAGAGAGAGTTGGGTTCTTTAAATTCGGCTAGGGAAAAAAAGTGAAAAGTTTGGGAAGTTTAATGTGGTTGGTAACCGAGTAAATAGGGATAATGATAGAAGGTAAAAAAATTGATTTGTAAAGAGGGTAAAGTGATAAGGTGAAGTGATAAGGTTGTAAGTGATAAGATTTGGTAAAGATTGGAGTGGTAAGGTGATTAGATTGAATTTAAATTTCAACCAAATTTTTGGGCGGCTAGGGTTTAAATTAAAAGAAAATACCCTCTCTTATCTAATGGGCTGATCAAGTTAGGGTTATTCTCGTCTTTCCATCTTTCAATCCGTCACATGCCAAGCAGCTTTGGCACTATGCTTGGCACACAGAATTCTCCCATTATGGCATCGGCTTATGCCAAGTCTCTCCTTGGTATGGCATTGCTGCTAACATTGGTATGGCATAGCTCCTAACATATGTTTTTAAAAATCCTATACCCTGAAAAGTCATTTTCCAAATTTCTTTATTTCTTTTATTTTTGCAATATGCTCAATTTTGATCTTCATTTTCATCGATCTTTCCTTTATCCACTGAATACTCACTCTTGCTATCCTGCACAAGCAATCGTATTTCTTCTTGGGGGACCCACTTCACAAGTAAGCTCATTCTAATCTCTATATCATTCTTGTGTTGGGATTCTTACCATTCTTCATGTTCTGCATTGCCCCACTTAATCATGGGCTCAGCTATCTTCCAATTCTTTGACCCAACATTCGGAGTATTTGTCAGTTTCATCATCGGGGCGAGCAAAATGCTTCCATTCTTTGAACTTAATTTCTAAACTCAATTTTCTTACAGCTTCTTAACAAGAACCATCTCTCGATCCCTATGCTCTAACACTTTGGAGAATCCATGTTTATCTTTCACCTTCCCCCGTATTTTGTGACCTTATTCTCGTCCCCGTTCGTTCTTCATTTCCTTGAACCAACCAATCCATCATAGCTAAAACCCGCTTCCTGCTCTTGAGCTGTCTGACACATATATTCTTGTCATCATCTTTATCTTATTCATTGAGGGGTCGTTTCTCTAGTTAGGTTCCCAATAATATCCGCGACCTTGTGTTCTAGATCTTATCTCTGAAGCAATACATGGAAATCTTTGTTACTTTAAATTGTCAATTTGTTGATTGGCATTCCACTGAAGAGTGCCATTTAGATTAACATACGGGATCTTGAAATCAAAACAGAATATGAACTTTGGATATTAAGTGCAAGAGCATCTTAGACTTAACCGTTCAGCGATCATTTCAAGCATAGCTTGGATCCATAATGATTTCGAATGTTGCGGCGATTCAAGGCTGTGAAGTCTTCCCAGATGACTCGGTTCATCCTCATGATTATCGCGCTGCTGCAGAATACTACTCTTTCTCAATTCTCATTATTTGCTCTACCCTAAAAAGGGTGGACTTGTTTGACCACTCGAGCGAAGAAATATCATTCTAAGAAAAAAGTTCTAGGTGGGTATGCGTGTTTTTAATCATACTATTGTTCATTTTTCTCTCATTTTTCTTTCTTTTTTTTCTTCTCTCTCTCCTTTTTTTTATGCGTTTATCATTATTTTTGAGGAAATCAACTCGCCGCAGTCCTTTGTCTTGAAGACAACGATGGAGCAAACAACATTACCCCAAGTTACTCGGTATAGTCACGATTTCAAAATATTACCATCACTCATGAAGCTAAGGTTTCTTATCTTGGGTGGTGTATTGCAACCTTATTGCTTTAGCGGAGTGCCCCAAAATTTCCTCACTCTTATCCGAACAAGACTATTACCAGGCTTCAAACATAGGAGTGCTTTTTATTTAATCCACCTAATATTGCTATTTTCTTTTATTCCACACACATGTGTCCTGTTTTGATTGTTAACTCTTTAGTGCATAGAAGATTACGCTTAGAGTTTCAATTTAAAGCAACTCTACATGGTTAACACTTGGAGCTTTTTCGTCCTTGAACTTCATCAAAAGAGTAGTAGTCTTGCTTTGCTGACCAGAGTCTGTTGGGGAGATCACACCTCATCGTTATCACAACATCCAACTAATGTCACATCTTGCAATTGATATCCAGTGACCTACAATGACGATAAAAAATACACATCTATGTGCTTTCAAGAACATTGCATGTTAAGAGAAATAGGTTCTTTATTGGAATGAAAATCAACAAACATGATGCATGCCCCTTCACAAAAGATCTTTACCACATGTGGGTCATAGGTAGTAAAGTTGGTTCCTCGTATTACTTCAAGAAAGTCTTCTAATACAGAGACATCTATGGTTTTCTTAGCACTATGTAAACTTGCCCCCCATCCTTGGTTCTCCACTACTAGATCAGTTCATGTGTCAAAGCCCCATTATTGATCAGCTTCTTGATCTCCTCTAGTAAAGGTCTACACTTTCTGGTGGGATGCCTTGGTGCCCCCAAGTGGAATTCACATGTGCTACTAGAGTCGAAGCTATGGGTAGATGGATCAGGTGTAACCTTCATCGGTCTAGAAGCAAGATAACGACCTTCTACCAAATAAGGCCATATGCTTGAGATGGATACTCTAAACACTTCCAAATTTGCACTCGTCCGAGGAATTTTCCTTGATGACCCCGAAGTGTTAGTCTGTCTTCTTCTTTTAAGGCCACCAGAACCTTGGAGGTGACATTCATTTACTTCTTTGTCTTTATTTATCTTCTCTTCAGTTTTGTCCTTAGACTTAGACCCTAATTTTTCTTCTTGGATTGCGTATTCTATCCTCTCTCCAATTGTCATAAAATCCTCGAATCTGCTTCTTGATTTCTCCAACATTATATCAAAGAAAGGAGAGGGAAGCGTTGCATGGAACAGGGGAGTCAACTCTTCTTCTGCTATAGAAGGCTGAACTTGGATTGCCAAGCATCGCCACCTTAGTGCATCTTCCCTGAAGCTTTCATTTGGTATCATTTTCTCATTATAAAGAAACTGACGACAGGGCACTAAGTCGAAAGCATATATGTACTGACTCAAGATGGCATTAGCAAGGTCACCCCATAACCGAACTTGGTTTCTGCTCAAACGATTATACCACACTGTTGTAGGTCCTGTCAGGCTATCGTGGAAGTAGTGGATCAACAACTCTTCATTCTTTATGTATCCCTCTATTTCTCTGCAAAACATGGTCAAGTAAACCTTCGGGCAGCTAGTTCCCTCATACTACGCAAATCTAGGAATCTTGAAATTCGGAGAAATTACCAAATTAGGGACTAGGTAGAGTTCTCTCATATTGAAAACATCTATTTTTCTTTCTTCTTTATCTCTTTCTCTATTCTCTATTCTAGCAAGTCAAGCCCCGACTTCTTAGTTTATTCCATTTTCTCAACTAGTTCTGCCATCGATCCCCAAAAATTAAATGATGAAGTGTCATGCAATGATAAAATCATTAAACAATGCAAAGGATGTGATGCAAATGCAATGCATGAATGCAATAAGTTACTGATTCCGCAAGTGATTTGTCCCCATAGAACATCTTGACCTCATTCAGACCAAAAGCTTTCATTAGATCAGGTATTAGGAGTTTACAGATAGCGGTGAGCTCTAACTCCTAATTTCTTGACCTCATTCAATAGTCCCGTCAGCTTTCCTTCACGATCTAACGTTGGATCCATATTTTGGCTTATCAGCGCTGCTGCATCAGCTAAATATGCTGCCTCTTGGGCCACTTGTCGCGCTGGAGTCATAACAATCTTTATGTCTTGGTCTTTCTCCTGTATTTTCTGCCCGCCCCGCTTGTACGCTTCAGCATGAATCTCGTTGGTACGTAAAGAAGTCTTAATCCTTTCTATATATTCTTTGAGTGCTGCATTTTCCATTTGAAGGGCTTGAGATTCCTCCCATTTCTGCTGTATACTTGATTTCAGGATCTCGTCCATAACCAGACTGCTTTCCAACTCACTTTAGAGGATGTCGCGTTGGCTCTAAGCTTCTTTCAGCTTCTGTGCCAATGATCTGGCTTTATTTTTACTAGTCTTGCATTTCTGCTTCCAACGTTCCAAATCATTCTTCAGCTGAATCATGCCATCAACCCACTCCTCAGAGGTGTCACCCAAACCAGCATTCTTGAATTCAAAGTGCAACTTCTGGTACTCGTCTTGTATACTCTTCAGTTTTTTGCTCAGATCATACCTCTCCTGCTTGAGTTGGTTGTACTCGAATGCAAGTTCATCTTCTAAGATGCTTTTACTCTCGACTCCTGAATTTGTCTCACTTGAGTGACCCACTTCTATGTTACCCGAACCTTGGACTACGCATTGACCCTTCTTCGACTTTGCCCCTCAGGAAATGGCTGGCTCCTTGTAGAATCAGGGTTGTCTGTCTTCGAAACCCAAAACTCCCATCCTGATAAGATCTTGGACTCTGTTCTTCAGGGCTCCGTAGTTCTTAGTGTGATGACTCAAACCCCCTATATGGTAGCTGCACCATATACGACTATTGCAACCCTTCGGATAAGGAGGTATCTTTGGTACATACTTCACTGGTATGATAAGATTCCTTTCAATGAGCAACGGAAGTAGATCGGTGTATCTCATAGGTATAGGACAATGCCTTTTTAAGTCATTTGATTCTCGGGCTTCTCCTAGTCTTACCTCTGTTTCTTGGGTATCTGCCCCAGATATGCCACTTGGCTGTATCTTGAGATTGATCACAAAAGGATTCAACTTGTCGTATTTAGCGGTGTTGTCTATCTTAACATTCTGACCATTCTGTTCTACATTCTGATCCTTGATTGATTCTTCTCCAAGTTCGACAGGTTGTTTACCTTTCATCATAGCATTTATCTAGTTCATCATTTCGGCCATTTGCTTCATTAAGTCTTGTACTCCACCTTGCTCGTTACTAGGACTGACATTGCTTGCTGAATCTGACCTAAAGTTTCTGAATGATCCTTCTTCTACTATTCCTGATCAAACTTTGGGATGGAACTCTGGAACCGAACCCCCTATTGTCAGGTCAAATAACCCTTGGTCCATCATGAACAATCTCTATTATGGGAGAAACCACTTGGGAATCAATACCCTATGTAATGCGAATGCGATGATATATGCAAAAACAAAACAAAAAGGAAATGAGTTATTACTGGATAAAAATAATAAATACATAAATAAAAGGCAAGTTAAATAAGGTAAACACACAAAACAACCCTATTTACATCATGTCTAAAGCACCTAGGTTATCCGCATGGCTCTAAAAAGGTGGGTTTTTTACATTCTCTACATGCAGTGTTGATGCTAGAAGGTACCCGAATTTTCTTTCCTGTCCCCTACTAAGGGTAGTAAGGCCCCTGGTCATCACCCATTATAGGATCCTTTCAAGCGGGTTCAATACAAGGGGACCATTCGCTTATGCCCATACGAAGGAACGATATCCTCACGAAAGCATAAGGTACTCGAGCCTCGGAGGTACTTTGCTAGGCCTATACGGAGGAACGGTATCCTCATGAAACCACTAGCGTTTCCCCCCACTTAAAAAATGACGGGTTTATATGCCAAATTTTAAATGCGTTAAAATAAACGCGCAACTATAGCCAAATGTTAATTTAATAGTCACTTTAATCTGGAACTTCCAATATTACTTAAAACGGTAATTATTTAAAAAGCTTGACTCTCTTTTGTTTTTTAAAAAAAAATGTCCCCAGTGGAGACGCCATCTATAGCGATATCCCTTTTTCCTACAATGGGCTTTCGCTAAAAAGGCAGAGTTTTAATTGTTTCCAGAGGTATTTGTGTTTTTTCCGGGTATTTAAAAATAATTTCCGTGGGGGTTTTAGAAAAAATCGCATTTTATTTTGAAACTAGAGTCGCAACCGACCACTAAGGTAGGCCGGACACCATAAAACCAGAGATTTTAAAAGCGTTGGGTTCGGGAGTCGGTTACGGATGAGGAAGGATTAGCGCCCCCACACCTCCCAAAATTGGTACTTTAATGATTACCGCTTAATTAATATTAAACTTTCCGTATTAAAGTCACGATTAAGTTAAAATTTAGTTATAAGTGCGAGTAAACTTTAAGGGCCCCGTTATTCGAGAGTAAACCGATAGACTACCATCACTGCGCTTGAAACTAGCCACGTTTATGCTGGAATAAAAGGGCACCGTATTGACAGAAATATATCCGTTATGCAATCTTAGAAAATATATTAAAATACATATCTATTTAACATGACATTAGAAAACATAATAATAATAATAATAATAATAATAAAGAATATCATAATACTAAACAAAAGTAAAAAATTGCATGAACATGGATAACATAACATATCACAATAATAAAAAACAAAGTATAAACAAACATGTAAAAAAAAGAAGAAAAACATACTTCAAGAATTAACTAATCACATATATACATGTTAAAAAATATATAAAAAACCACAATGCAATTTGCATGACATAGATAAAATATGATACTAAACTAACAAATAAAAGCAACATGTTAACAAAAAAAACTTAATAGTTAATACTTAACATATGACACAATTTACACACAAATAAAAAGATATTATATGTGACAAATAACACCACACTAACATATAATCTAAAAAATAATATGAACATAAAATCCATGTTAAACGCCAAATACAAATAAACTAAAGGAAACACAAGTCAAACATATAAGATATGAATGAACGAACTAACGAAAATACAAAAACATGATATCATAGACTAAACACATATTATAAGAAACATGAATATACACAAAATAAAAAAGCATGCATAAACCCAAGAGGGCAGTGTGAATATATTAAAAAACTCAATAAATGACATAAATATTTAAGACATTGAATAGGACTAAAATGAAATAAAAACAAAATCAGAAGACAGATATTAAATAAATAAAAAGCACGTTTAGGGACGGGATTGCAAAATGGGCAAAACCTATGAGGCCTGGACATGTGATAAAACAAGGGGCAAGCTCAGACTGAAAATATGAGAAACACGGAATGGCTAAATAAGTAATTTTGCCATTTAAAATCTGATTAGCTTTAATTTAGGGATGAAATTGAAAGAAAGCAAAAAGAAATGAGGATTGGACTTGTAATTGAACCAAGGGGCATACTCGATTTGAAAAATCACAGAGGACGAAGGTCCTTATTACGTAATTGGACTATTTTAAAAATTTTGAAACTTATAAAACTCCCCCTTCAGTTTGATTTTCGAAACTTTGCCATTTTTTTCTAAAACCCTTATAACACCTCCTAAAAATACTCTGCAATTTAGAGCTTAAGATCCCCAGCCCCCTTTGCTTCTTCATTCAATCTGGGATGAATCTAGATTCCGACGGGAGGCCACCGTCTTATTCGACGCTGGCGGAACCCTAAACCACCCCAAAACATACCATCATTCCAACCAAAACTTGAATCCAGCCTCTATATTTCAAAATCAAGCCCCTCCTTTTTTAGATCTAAAAAAACGACCCCCCCTCAAACTGTTCTTTTTTATTTTAAACCATAAAGCTAAAAACAAAACCCTTATCCTTCCCCTTTACCGGCTCACCGCATGGGGCTTATCGCCGGCAGGGGGAGATCGAACAGCAAGGATAACATTTGTACCCCCTTTATATTTATTTTATTATTTTGGATGCATGCAAGAGAAAAAAATGGGAGAATGGAGATACCTTTGAATTTTTTTTCTTCTAAATCTGTAAATCTTTTTTTCCTTGCTTTTTTATTTCATTCCAATCTGCCTACAACATTTTGGTTGTTTGGATATATATATCCATTTACATGCAAATAAGATAAAAACTACTCTCTCATTGCTTGCTGCAATTTATTTTTATTTTCATGCTTTTTCTTCCTTTTTTTACAGGTAACCATGATGGTGCTTTTTCGTCATTCCAATCTATGAGATGATGTGGCATCACCTAATCGTGACACGTGGCACGTGGAAGACGACCAGTCTCGCGCGTGTGTGGATGATCTGCGCGTGTTCTTCACTCGAGCCAGTTGGACAGGCTCGGGTTGATCATGGACGTTGGATCAAAATGTGATCCAACAGTGTAAATACAGCTGCACAAAGGAGAATAAGATGTTAGGGTTATCTGACCAAAGTAGGGTTTTCAAGTTTGGGTCTGAATTGGCCGGTTGGTCCTAGATATAATTAAATTTGGGTTTTAATATGTAATGGACTAGACTCTTAATATATTTGGGTTTTATATCTACATATCCATATTTAGTTATAACCCAATAATACTACTAATAATAACTAATATTGCTAATAATAATACATATACATACAAATAATAGCAACAATGGCATTAAGCTACATACATACGAATTAACATACATGCATGCAAATTAACATACATACATGCAAACATATATACATATACATACATACACATACATATTAGTCACACGTACATAGTATGTATAATATACATGCACTCACACATATCACACACATATATTATGTATATATTAACCACACGTATATAATAAGCAAACATAATACTATATCATATGTATATGCAATACTAATATCTATCAATTATTAAACTAATATATTAACATGATATTTACAAACCAGATAAAAATGAGTGATTACACCAGGTTTTGGAGGATATGCTGAGATGTTGCATTATTGAGTTTCAAGAAACATGGGAGAAATACTTACCCTTGGTTGAGTTTGCGTATAACAATAGTTACCAAGCGAGTATACATATGGCACCGTATAAGTCGTTGTATGGCCGGAGGTGTCGTATGCCTTTGTGTTGGGCTTAGGTAGGGGAAAAACATATTTTCTTGCCGGATGTGTTGAAAGATACGAATGAGAAGTTAAAGCTTGTGTGTGATCACTTGAAAACAGCTACAGATCAGCAAAAATCTTACGCGGATTTGAAGCTATTGGAAATTGAATATGCAGTGGGCGATCGTGTATTCTTCAAAGTGTCGCCATGGAAAAAGATAATGCGATTCAGATGTACGGGTAAGATTAGTCTGAGGTTTATTGGACCATACGAGGTTGTTGAGCGTGTCGGTCCTGTGGCTTGTCGGTTGAGGTTGCCTCTCCAGTTGGAGAAAATACATGATGTGTTCCATATATCTATGTTGCGGAGGTATCGGTCGGATCCCTCACATGTTAAGCCAATGGAGCACATTGAGTTGAGGCCAGATTTATCCTATGATGAAGAATTGGTGGACATCCTTGATTCCAGCAGCAAAGTTCTTTGCAGCAATACGATTGAGCTTGTTAAGGTCTTTTTCCGACACCGTGGTGTCGAGGAAGCCACGTGAGAAAGCAAGGCGGACATGTTGGAGCAATTTCTGCATTTGTTTCCTCCAGGTAAATTTTGAGGACAAAATTTCTTAAGTGTGGGAGAGTTGTAACACCCCAGTTTTGGGCTTAGATGTTTTAAGGGTCGGTTCAAAGGTTCGGTGGACCGGTATTAGAGATTCGAGTTGGTTTCAGATTAAATATTTTTGAAGGTGATGAAATTGTGGAAAAATACTCTAAAATCATTATTAAATATATTAATGATTATGGTAAATTCAATTTTGGAAAACGAGTTTTGGAAATCGGATATTTTGGACTAATGACCAAAATGAAAGCTTTGAAAACTGTTTTTGGTGGTTGTTTTGTAAAGAGTCAAAACTTTGAATCTTTAAGGAGTTAATTGCCCTAAAAGTCTAATATCAGACTTTATCCCTTAATTTTCTATTTTTAAAATGTTTTAGAAAATATTAATAGGTTGGGGAGAGTTAATTTGTAATAAAAAGATTTAAAACAAAAATCACGTAACTAACTTTCTCAAAATATTCTCTCAAAATCTCTCCAGCCAAACATCAATTTCTTCTTCTAAATCTTTTGGTAAACCATTTTTTTTCTTAAATCATTTTTTTGTAAATGATTCTTTGTTGTTAGTTTACTAAAACCTTATTGTTTTAACTTTGTTTTATCATGTAATCATCCAATTAAAGGATAAAGCATCCATTAGAGCTAAGGTTCATTCTTCTCCTCTAATCAAAAGTTCTTTACTGAAATTCATAAGTTTTTGACTCTTTACAATTGTTTTATAATGTGATTTGATAGTTTAATTGAGGAATATTGGTTTAATTGTGTTTTGATTGATGAAATTTGTGGAGCTTCGTACTTGTTCTATTTTGTTGGATTTTAATCAGATTAGATCATGATTTTGATGTTTAATTGAGTTAATTGTAATACCCCAAAATTTACAGTACTATTTAAGGGTCATTCAGTGCTAAGATAATTGCTTAAAAGTTTACTTAGTGACTAAAATGACAAAAATGCAAAAGTTAGGATTTTCTCAATTATAGACTGTAGAAAAGAAATTTCTGAGGTTTTAAGGTGTCATGTGATAGAGACGAGTAAAATAGGATACTCTCAAAAATTGGTTAAAATCTAAGGAAAATTGGAATGGTAATTCATGGTTAAAGTTTAGTGACCAAAATGATAAGTTTTCAAAACTTGTATGGTACAAGCCGAAATATGAAAAGTTGACGGACCAAAGTTGTAATTTCCCAAAATTTAGGTTTTTTATTTCATAAATAGATACAACACCTATTGGTGTGGACCGAATGTGGAAATTACTGGTTTGATCCGATATTTCGATTATTGAGAAATCACGGTCAAAGTTTAAGTGAAATTTGGATACCCGGATCGAACTGAAAAATTATGAAATTTTACCATGTGATAGAGAAAGGTTATAAAAGTCATTTCCATATGTTGGAAATATTTTAGTTCGATTCAGAATGAATCTTGTGATTTATTTTGATTAAGGAATTTATTTAGTAACTAATAAAATTCTCGACATTTATCGGTAAATCGGATCAAGCAAAAATTTCGAAGATGATTCCATAGACTTTGGAAGAGTTATAACATATTACTTTATGGATATTTGGAGAGTTCAATGTTTGGATTAAATTTATTTGACTGAAATTGCCTAGAATGGTAATTTTGCAAAAAAAAATGATTGGTAAAGGGTATTTTGGTCTTTTCACCCAAAAAGGACATGGAAAGAACTTTGAGATTTTTTTAATGGATGAATAGTGGTTGGTTGGAATCCAAATAAGTTTAGTTAGAAATTTAAAAAATGGCAAACTAGTAAATATGAATTCAGTTGGGGACAATTTGGTAAATTGGAATAAAATGAATTAAAAATTCATTTTTATTTATACAAGTGGCATAAATATATGATATATGAAGATTTATCATCCAAAAATTCATTCCCAAATCATGGAGAAAGAAGAGGAAATCTTACAAGCTCGAGTTAAGCCTCGAAACTCGAGTTTTGGGTAATCTTCCGAACGACAAAGTTGTTCTTCTCTTCAATCTCTATCTATTGATGTAAATTATTCATGGATTTCATGCTTCATTGATGAGATTTGATATGAGAAATAAATTAGGGTTTATGTTCAAATTTGGGGGTTTTATGATTTTATGAATCTATGTTCGATTTTATGTTGAAATCAAGCAAGAATGATGTTGGATTCATGTTTTTGAATTAGGATTTAAACCCTAAACAATTTAGTAGCCTTGAAGAATATTAGGGTTTAGGGATCCACTCTTGAATTAGAGTTTGCGATGATGAGTTAGTAATCTAGCAAGCTTGATTTGTTGTTTGAAATCAAAACCCTAAAGAACTAATTCAGCAAAGTGTTAAAGTTGGGGGTTCAATTCTGATTTTTGGAGTTTGAAATGTATTTTTGTTGTTAGTGATGTTTGAGGCATGAAAATGAAGTTAGAATGCTAAACTGGTGATTATTCGAGCTAGTGACAATTTTGACAATTTGTCAAAAGTGGATAACCAATTCGGCAATGGTGTATATGAAGAGGAAAAATTTTGATTTTTATGTTGAGTGATGATTATGATGTATAGTTGATGATTGGGGCCCTAACTGCAAAGTTTTAAAGCTAGAATCCTTGAATTGTAAATTGGTGACTATTTTGACAAATTAGAGAACAAAGGATTGAAATGCGACAATTAGGTATTTGAAGAGTACTGTGTTGGAAAAATTTATTTAAGTGATTTAGATGTTGATTTTGAAGTGAATAGAAGCTTGTTTTACTTAAGGACCAAAACGGCAATTTGTAGAATACAAGGGACCAATACGGCTATTAAGCAAGAGTAAAGGAAAAATTGTGAAAAAATGGGAAATGGTTTAATTGGATCAAAAACATTCCTTTGGGGGCCAAGAAGACAAATTGGCTTGAGATTTAGGGACCAAAAATGGAACTTTTCAATGTTTAGGTTCTAAAGTGTAAAGGATGAAAAATGTACAGATCAAGCTTAAATTAACTATTTGAAGCTTGAAAAAAAAAAGTCCTTAGGGACTAAAATAAGTATTTTGGTAAAAGTTGAAGATTTAAGGAAAAATGTGAGCAATTGTGATTTGAATATAGGAAGCTTTATCTAATCAATTATATATTTAAAGGATAGTTGTTTTATGTACTTTCCATTATTATATTTAGAGTGAATATGTTCTAACATATACTTGAAATGGTATATGTTATTTTATAATATAGTTTTCGATACGAATTGGGACCGTACTAACAAAAATGGAAAGGAAACGGTCGGGAGTGAGATCAAGTGATAAAGTTGACTTCATTACAAGGCCAAGGTGAATGCATACATTTTTATAGGGAGATTTGTAATAAGTCAACTAAAGAGGTAAATATTTTTTATAATATAACATGTTTTTGCATGATAAATTATTTTATTGATCTAAAGACTGTGGCATATTTTTATTCTCATAAATGGATTATAGCATGATACAAATGCTAGGTTTTTTTATACAGTTTATCTGGCACTTAATTGTGTCCACAGTTATCTGGAACTTAATTTTGTCCACCGTTTGCACCTAAGGAAAGTTGCTAGTACTCTGGGAGTACACGACTCATTTACTCGTCTCTTGATATTTACCTTGGGCCATAAGATTTTACAGTACAGTTACATGACTTTACAGTATAGAATTATTACACTACAAATTTCTTACATGATTTTCATGCATTACAGACTATATGATTTTACAGAGTAACCTTTCTATATGATTTTACAGAGCAACCTTGCTATTTGATATTTTTTCAGTAAAGATTTATTACAGTACAAGTTCCTTACATGAGCATCATGCTTTACCAAATATCATGCCTAATACAATTATTTTATACTATAAATAATTTTATATCGTATTTTACATGTTACATATTTCTATGCTTCACTGAGATATACTCAACGTGTATTTATGTTATACACGTACGTGATCGGGATTAGTAGATGACAACCTCTGCTTCATCATCATTCTGTATAGAAGTAATCGACAGGTATTTCGATAATCATGATATCCGTCTTTTTTATGTTTAATAGTGGTATATATTTAAATAAATATGTCTATTTTGTTAAAGTTATTATCGGGGCCTATAATAGTGGCGTAAATTGTTTTAAATTGATTATTATATCTATAGTTTTGTGTTAAATAATATGATTTGATATATTTTATACGAATTAGATATCAAATAATTTTATTAGAAACCCTTTTGTAAAATAAATTATTTTACTATGTCTGTATACTTTATGTAAAAAGTTTTATAATCGGAACTCGAATAAATATTTTATATCGGTATTAATATAAGTTAAGTGTGATTAGGTTATAGAAATATTAAGATGGGTGACCACTGGGTAGTTTTTCCAAAAATTTTAAATCACCCCAGATTTTGGTTAAAAGATCTGTTTTAAAAAGCTGTGACATTTTCGACTCGTGTCTGGTATACGATCACGGGAAGGGGTGTTACATTTATTGGTATCAGAGCTACAAGTTTAGCCGGTTCTAGAGTTAAATCGAGCTTGATAAAAGTGTTAAAGTGTGTACATGCCACTAGGATGTCATATTTACAGAAAAGAAATACTTGTATGATTGATGCAATTGTTTACTAGTCAATGGGGTTACTGTAGGAATGAATGTCTGAATGAGAATGAATACCGTTGGACAATTAAAAGTGGGAACATTGTGAGTTCCCAGAAATGAGTAAGGAGGTTAACTAAGTCTAGTACCCAGTTTAAAGAGGTAATAACTACATATAGGAATCGAATTTAGGGCTCCTACAAGTAAAGGATTTATGAACTAATGGGTATATAAGGGACACTAATGATGATCTGATGTCGGCAGATTGATGGTTAAGTGATAATGGTTGGAGTAAAGCCCTAAAATAATGGTTAAAAAATAGTAATATACTGAAATCAGTGTTGTGAAGTCTATAAAGCCTTCACTATGAAATGTTGATAGAGTATTGGGCACAGATGAGTATTTTGCTCAAAATATTTCAATGAAGTGTCACTTAAAGCGATTGATTGAAAAGAAGCAGAAGTGGTGTTTAGATCCTTTTATCAAGTAAAAAGGATTTCAAAGTATTGGAATGGTGACTTTGGTAATAAAATGAAAAGATTGTTAAAGTAAGGGTTGAAGAATTAGTTAGTCTTCCTAGTGAATACTAAGATGAATAGTGAGGACATAAGTACAATTTTGACAGCTCGAGATTGATGTAATTCCCGGTAATGAGCCAGTGTCTATGGCTTCATACAGAATGGCACCTACAGAACTGAGAGAGTTAAAGTCTCAGTTGCAGGAATTACTAGACAGAGGAGAGTGCTACAGATTTATCTTTAAAAAAAGGTTATATGCAAAACTCTCGAAATGTGAGTTTGGTTATCAGAAGTGGCTTTCTTGGGTCACATTATTTTAACCGAAGGGATCCACATCGATCCTAAAAGGATACAATCCATTGTGGAATGGAAGGTTCCCAATAATATTAACGAGGTTTGTAGTTTCTTGAGACTTGCTGGATATTATCGAAGGTTTGTGAACAACTTTTCGATGATAGTTGCTCCATTTACAAAGCTATTGAGAAAGAATATTCCATTTGTATGGACTAAAAAGTGTAAAGAAAGCTTTGATCAGTTAAAGAAAATTTTAACAGAAGCTCCGGTCTTGGTACAATCAGAGTCATGAAAAGAGTTTACTCTGTACTATAACGCATCCTATAATGGAATAGGGTACGTGTTGATGCAAGATGAGAAGGTGATGACGTATGCTTCCCGACAACTAAATCCACATGAAAGGAATTATCTGACTCATGATTTGGACCATGCAGCTGTAGTTTTTGCTCTAGAAGTGTGGCGACATTATCTCTATGGTGAACGCTACCACGTGCATACTGATCATAAGAGTTTAAATTATTTGATGACACAGAAACGGTTGAATCTACGACAACAAAGATGGTTGGAACTAATAAAGGATTATGACCTGATCATTGATTACCATCCAGGCCGAGCAAATGTCGTAATCGATATCTTAAATTGGAATACATTTATTACATTATGAACTTTAAATGCTCAACTGACATGAAAATGATGGTCCGTTGCTAGTAGAGATGCAATTAAGATCTTCATTGCCAAGTCAAAATAAAGAAAGTCAGTAACAAAATAAAGACTATATAGCAGAGATGAAACAAGTGGAGTGCCAATATCTATAGTATCGGATTGAAATCCAAAGTTCACATCAAGATTTTAGAATGCACTACACAGAGCTTGGGGACACGACTAAACTTCAGTACTGTGTTTCATCTTCAAACGGACGACCGATCTGAAAGAACAATTCGAATACTAAAAGATATGCTAAGAGCTTGCGTGATTGAGTTTGAGGAATCATGGGAAAAGTATTTACTACTAGCAGAATTTGCCTATGATAACAATTATCAGACAAGTATATAGATGGCAACCTATGAAACCCTTTATGGTCAAAAGTGCAAATCGCCATTAAATTGGTTTGAGTTATATGATCGCAAGCTGATTAAGCCAGATTTGTTGCAAGAAATGGAAGAAAATAATACGTTTCAGGCACAAAGGAAAACTAAGTCCCAGATGTATTGGACCTTATGAAATTCTAAAGAAAGTTAGAAATATGGCGTATCAACTAGCTCTTCCACCGGAGATGAGTAAAATCCATGATGTTTTATAGGTCTCGATGCTCTAAAGATACAGATCGAATCCTTCACACGTTATTATATTGGAGGAGATAGATTTGCAATCAAATTTCACTTACGAAGAGGAACCAGTAAAGATACTGGCTTATGGTGTCAAAGAATTAAGGAACAAGCAGATACCGTTGGTGAAGGTCCTTTGGCACAACCACCAAGTTGAAGAGGCAACATGGGAAGCTAAGGATGCAACGGAAAAGTAGTACCCACATTTATTAGAAACAAGTATATCTTGAAAATTCAAGGATGAATTTTCTTAAGGGGATAGAATTGTAATACCCCAAAATTTATATTATTGTTTAAGGGTCATTTAGTGCTAAGATAATTGTTTAAAAGCTTACTTAGTGACTAAAATGACAAAAATGCAAAAGTTAGGATTTTTTCAATTATGGACTGCAGAAAAGAAATTTATGAGGTTTTAAGGTGTCATGTGATAGAGAACGAGTAAAATAGGATAATCGCAAAATTTGGTTAAAATCCAAGGAAAATTGGAATAGGAATTCAAGGTTAAAGTTTAGTGACCAAAATGATAAGCTTTCAAAACTTGTATGGTAGAAGACGGAATATGAAAACTTGAAGGACCAAGCTGTAATTTCCCAAAAGTTAGGTGTTTTATTTTATAAATAGATAGAGCACCTATTGTTGTGGACCGAATGTGGAATTACTGGTTTGATCCGATATGTCGATTATTGGAAAATCACAGTCAAAGTTTAAGTGGAATTCAGATACCCAGATCGAACTGAAAAATTATGAAATTTTACCATATGATAGAGAAAGGTTATAAAAGTCATTTCCAGGTGTTGGAAATATTTTAGTTCTATTCAGGATGAATCCTATGATTTATTTTGATTAAGGTATTTACTTAGTAACCGATAAAATTCTCGGCACTTATCGGTAAATCAGATCAAGCTAAAATTTCAGAGATGATTACATAGACTTTGGAAGAGTTATAACATATTATTTTATGGATATTTGGAGAGTTAAATGTTTTGATTAAATTTATTTGACTGAAATTGCCTAGAATGGCAATTTTGCAAAAAAAATTGATTGGTAAAGGGTATTTTGGTCTTTTCACCCAAAAGGGACATGGAAGGAATTTTGAGATTTATTTAATGGAAGAATAGTGGTTGGTTGGAATCCAAATAAGTTAAGTTAGAATTTTACAAAATGGTAAACTAGTAAATATGAATTCAGTTGGGGGACAATTTGGTAAATTCGAATAAAATGAATTAAAAATTCATTTTTATTTATACAAGTGGCATAAATATATGATATATGAAGATTTATCATCCAAAAATTCATTCCCAAATTGTGGAGAAATAGGAGAAAGAAGATGAAATCTTACAAGCTCGATCTAAGCCTCGAAACTCAGTTTTTAGGTAATCTTCCGAACTACAGAGTTGTTCTTCTATTCAATCTTTATCTATTGATATAAATTATTCATGGATTTCATGTTTGATTTGATATGAGAAAGAAATTAAGGTTTATGTTGAAATTTGGGGGTTTTATGATTTTATGAATCTATGTTCGATTTTATGTTGAAATCAAGCAAGAATTATGTTGGATTCATGTTTTGAATTAGGATTTAAACCCTAAAAAAATTATTAGCCTTGAAGAATATTATGGTTTAGGGATCCAACCTCAAATTAGGGTTTGTGATGATGAGTTAGTAATCTAGCCAGCTTGGTTTGTTCTTTGAAATTAAAACCCTCAATTTAAACCCTAAAGGTCTAATTCAGCAAAGTGTTAAAGTTAGGGGTTCAATTCTGATTTTTGGAGTTCGAAATGTATTTTTGTTGTTAGTGATGTTTGAGGCATGAAAATGAAGTCAGAATGATAAACCAATGATTATTTGAGCTAGTGACCATTTTGACAATTTGTCAAAACTAGATAACCAATTTGGCAATGGTGAATAATAAGAGGACAAATTCTGATTTTTATGTTAAGTGATGATTATGATTTATAATTGATGATTGGGGGCCTAATTGCAAATTTTTAAAGCTAGAATCCTTGAATTGTAAATTGGTGACTTTTTCGACAAATTAGAGAACAAAGGGTTGAATTGTGACAATTAGGTATTTGAAGAGTACTATGTTGGAAAAAATTATTTAAGTGATTGAGATGTTTATTTTGAAGTGAATAGAAGCTTGTATTCACTTAGGGACAAAAATGGCAATTTGTAGAATACCAGGGACCAATTCGACTATTAAGCAAAACTAAAGGAAAAATTATGGGAAAATAGGAAATGGATTAATTGGATCAAAAAATTCCTTTGGGGACCAAGAAGACAAATCGGCTTAAGGTTTAGGGACACAAAATAGAACTTTTCAAAGTTTAGGTCCTAAAGTGTAAATGATGAAAAATGTAAGGATCAAGCTTAAATTAACTATTTGAAGCTCGAAAAAAAGTCCTTAGGGACTAAAATAAGTATTTTGGTAAGAATTGAAGATTTAAGGAAAAATGTGAGCAATTGTGATTCGAATATAGGAAGCTTTATCGGATCAATTATATTTTTAATGGATAGTTATTTTATTTACTTTCTATTATTATATTTAGAGTGAATATGTTCTAACATATACTTGAAATGGTATATGTTATTTTATAATGCATTTTTCGATACGAATTGGGACCGTGCTAACAAAAATGGAAAGGAAATGGTCGGGAGTGAGATCAAGTGATAAAGTCGACTTTATTACAAGGCCAAGGTGAGTGCATAAATTTTTATATGGAGATTTGTAATAAGTCAACTAAAGAGGTAAATATTTTTATAATATAAAATGTTTTTGCATGATAAATTATTTTATTGATCTAAAGACTATGGCATATTTTTATGCTCATAAATGGATTATAGCATGATACAAATCACAAGTTCTTTTATACAGTTTATCTGGAACATAGCTGTGTCCACAGTTTATCTGGCACTTAATTGTGTCCACAGTTTATCTAGCACTTAATTGTTCCACAGTTATATGGCACTTAATTGTGTCCACAGTTATTTGGCACTTAATTGTGTCCACCGTTTGCACCTAAGGAAAGTTGCTAGTACTCTGGAAGTACACGACTCGTTTACTCGTCTCTTGATATTTACCTTCGGTCATAAGATTTTATAGTACAGTTACATGACTTTACAGTACAGAATTATTACAGTACAAATTTCTTACATGATTATTCCTTCATTACAGACTATATGATTTTACATAGTAACCTTGCTATATGATTTTATAGAACAACCTTGCTATCTGATATTTTTTCAGTAAAGATTTATTACAACACATATTTATTACAGTACAGGTTCTTTACATGAGCATCATGCTTTACCAAATATCATTCCTAATACAGCTATTTCATAATATAAATAATTTTATATCGTATTTTACATGTTACATATTTCTATGCCTCACTGAGATATACTCAACGTGTATTTATGTTATACACGTACGTGATCGGGATTAGTAGATGACAGCCTTTGCTTCGTCATCACTTTGTATAGAAGATAATCGACATGTATTTCAGTAATCATGGCATCCGTCTTTTGTGTGTTTAATAGTGGCATGTATTTAAATAAATCTGTCTATTTTGTTAAAGTAATTATCGAGGCCTATAATAGTGGCGTAAACTATTTAAAATTGATTATTATATCTAGAGTTTGGTGTTAAAAAGTTTGATTTGATATATTTTATACGAATTAGATATCAAATAATTTTATTAGAAACCGTTTTGTAAAATAAATTATTTCAGTATGTATGTATCATTTATGTAAAAAGTTTTATAATCGGAACTTGAATAAATATTTTATATCGGTATTAATATAAGTTAACTATGCTTGGGTTATAGAAATATTAAGATAGGTGATCACTGGGAAGTTTTTTCAAAAAATTTTAAATCACCCCAGATTTTGGTTAAAAGATATGTTTTAAAAAGTTTTGACATTTTCGACTCATGTCCGGTGTACGGTCACGAGAAGGGGGTGTTACATTAATAACTTGGTTTAAAATTGTAATCCCGAAACAAGTTGAATCTCTAATGTTTAAGGTTGTTAATCAAGGGTTTTTGGGGTGATAGTTGAGTTTAATCATTGTTGGAAGTAAAAGGATGTTGGGAAAGGTTTTTGGATGTTAATTGATGGTGTTTAATGGGTTGAATCATTATATCATTGCTGGAAGTAAAAGTACGCTATATGACGTGATGAGAAAATATTCGGATATAGTTGGCATGTCGTATGATGAAATGCACTATAATATAATAAAAATCGATCGTGGTTAAGAGTCCTTGAGGTAAGTGGTCGGCTAGTCGGACTATAATGTTGTCACTTGGGTTGAGTGGTCGGTTCCCCTTGTTGATGTTGATCTTGCAGTCGACAAAGGTGTTGTATCATGTGGTCAACATGGTATAGGTCATGGTAGTGGTCGATTATCATGGGAGATTCGTGTATCCAAAATGTTAGGTTAACGGTTGGTTACCTAAAGATTAGCGGTCGGCTAATCAAGAAGAGTGGTCGTCTATCTGGGGTTTGCGTATGGTTTTGAGATTTAAGCATGGTTTTGTAAATTGATGCTTTGGGATTTGCGCATGGTTTTGTAATTTAATGCTTTAGGATTTAAGCATGTGGTTTGTAAAGGTTTTTGCATATGGTCAATATGCATGTTTGAATTGGAATCATTGGAATTGCTTAGGTCATAAGCATGGATTGAAAACAAGTGTTTAGTTTTCAAGGGTTATATCGCATCATTGTTTTAAGAACATCCTCACTAAGCATGTGTGGTTACGCTCTCTTTTTCCTAATGATACAGAGCATTGAGGTTTTGGGGGCTACAAGGGCAAAGTTTAAAGCAATCCAAGACAAGGAGTACTTTGAGTATGAACTCGGTTTATGTTTCCGGTTAATAAGGCAATGTGTTCGTCATATTTTGGGGAATTTTAATTTTGTTTTCCCATGGTTTTTAAGCATGTTATACGCTGGATTGTAAGGCTGATTTGATGCATATATGTTGGTTGATGATCTTTGCTTATAGTTGAGACTAGGTGGTTGCATAGGAATGCATCTAGTTAACCTTTGATGGTTGCCATGTTTTTATGATTCAAGCAAGTTTGTTCTGATGCTTTAGATGTGTAAGCATGATGAGTATGGCTTAAAAGTGCCTAATATGAGTTTGGGTTGTTTGGAAGAATGATATTAGGAAGCATGACTATAGAATATCTTGGGGTATATGAATGCAATGTAATGTTGTTGGTTTTGTGTTGTTTAGGCTAGGAATGTATCCTAGTAATGTTGTATAAGTGTTTGAAGCATGTTAGAGCGTTTTGGTTATCATTAAAGTGTTTAGACAGCAAATTGGGACATTGCAGGTCCAAGCGTACCGGTATGGGTGACCCTATTTTGGTACGAGTAAGCCATTTCTGGCTTAGCGTACCGGTACGCAGGCAAGCTTTTGGTATGAGCCTATGCAAATTTGGCCAGCGTTTTGGTACTCGAGATGGTGTTTCGATATGGTACATGGATTTTATGAAGGGCGTTTCGGTATGCGGGGGCATATCGGAACGAATTTTATTTACTGGAATATGAGTTTTGGAAATTATTGAGGCTTAGCGAAACACCTACACACGTACCGTTACGGACTGTAGTTATTTCAGTTATTGGAATATTTGGAAGTTTCTGTTTCTTTCATTTTGGTCCCTAAATTTTGTAAATGCAATTGTATGAGATTGGATGATCGTTTTGACTTGAAATTTTACAGGTAAGCATGTAATTGGACTAATTGAGGATTGGCAACTTTAATTTCAGTTTTGGTCCTTTATTTTATAATATTTTCATTTTAGTCCCTAAAATGTATGTTATGCAATTGGTTGTCTTTTCGTGGTTCGATTCCTTTGTAAATTCACCCTCTGCAAGTATGTACACGTAGGATTAATAATATGCATCTAGACAAGATAAAAAGAAAAAAATGGACCGGTTTTCATAATCTTTCTTCGGTTTGCTTCGACAAACCTAATGTAGTTCTCTCGGTTCGGTCAGGCATCTAGGTCGGGTCGAGGGGGTTAGACATACCCTCCAAGATATTCTATTGGCATGCTTCGTAATATCATTCTACCAAACAACCAAAACTTACATTAGGCACTTTTAAGGCATACTCATCATGCTTACACATCTAAAGCATAAGAACAAACTTGCTTGAATAATCAAAACATGACAACCATTATAAGCAATGATCCACACAAGCTTAACAACATCAAACCAATCATATAATCCAGCACTTCACATGCTTAAAAACCGTGGGAAAAACAAAATCACAAATCCCCAAAATATGGCGAACACGTTGCCTTATTAACCAGAAACATAAACTGAGTTCATACTTGTATACTCTCTAGGTGAAATTGCTGGCAAAAAGGTATATGTTGGGAAAGTATAAAAACATGCCAAGATGAGTATTTTGCGTGCAAGTATACACGGTCTGCAAGTAATACAGTTGGTAAGCTGAGTATCGATCCCACAGAGATTGACTTAGAATTCAACTGCCTTGATTGTTCCTTGCCTTAAGAAAAAGTGATTTGATTTGAAGTTGGTGTTAAAAACAATTAAAATGAAATTAAAGTAAAGAAGTTTTCAAGAAATGTGCTTTAATGAATGATGAGCGTTGGTAGGGAATGCCTGGTTTTCACACTATTCATGTCGTGCCAGCGCTTAATAACAACATGTCTTGGCATTGTTTGCCGAGCAGATTCAAAATTAGCAAAGCCTCTCTCTATGGTCAATGCCCTAAATTGATAATGTAAGAACCCCTATATCTCTATAGTGTTTGTTTTTAAGTAAACCAATTTGATTAAGATCCAATCTGTACTCCTAAGGGGTAGATTTCACTCCTGAAGTAAAGTTCTTCTACTTGAACGACTTCTCTCGAAGCTTCTCTCCTCAGTATTCAACAACTTATTCGTTGCCACCCCAAGTCTGTTAAGATATTGAGGCACAATAGGCCAACAGTGCCAGCTATCGCTGGGTATAGTATTTAGGAAATATTAAAGTATACCGAATAGTGAAAGCATTGCCAAGGCAAATTTATTATTAAAAACTATTAAATTAATTCATGGTGAGGGATTTAACCAACAACCTGCAGCCGCCGGTACACTAAATGGCGCAGTTGAAAAATTAATCCATGTACGATTAATCGAAATCGGGAAGAAGGATGCAGAAAAAGTACATTAGTTTATCTGAAAAGAGGTAGAAGAGAACGGAGATGCAATCACAATCATGCGTTTTGAATCCTTAGTCGCAACGAAAATGTCTCGACCTCTACTCAGTTCACCCGGTTGCAAGCAAATAATTTTCTTCTCTAAATTGTTTAGAGAGTTTTGCAAAAAGCATAAGTCTTGGAATAGTCACACTTGTATAGTCCATCTAATGTTTCTTGATATCTTGAGTAGACTACAACAAACGAATAATTTATGATATATCATATTAGCTTATTCGAGCATGGCCATGCGTTTCTAGTCTCACTCGATCAAGTGGCCTGTGATATTACTTCTATTATGTAGGAGGGACAAATCCTATGTTGATCACCTAAATCTCACTACATATATTGTGGCATGTCCAATATCAGTCTTTATGATGCAACCAGTTACGGCATACTTTTAACTATATCAAAACATAAGACTATAGATGTCGAGATAATAGTGATCTCAAGTCTGAGGATCATACAATTAGTCATCACTATGAACATGTTTGTGACTGTCACATAATAATCCAAGAAACATGCCCATAGCGGGTCATTCCAGTATGTTGTTCTCTAAAACATACTCATGCATTGATTTTGACATTTTCATGGCAATTACAACACTTTGCCATCAATCAACTACACAATAGCCTTTAGTGTATTATCATTGTCCAAGCCTACGATAATACTTGGCTATGTACCTTTTAAGAATAATCATATTATTCTATGGACTTTATTATCATACAACTTATATATAAGAACACAAAAATATAACCGAAAATAATAAATGGCAATGCCTTAATCGAACTGGTAAAGTATGTGGTTACAATCATCTCATGATTGGTCTTTAGGCATACTCTAACAATCTCCCACTAGCACTAAGACCAATCACTCATATATCTAATATCGAGGGACTCAGTGTGACGATCATGCTTCTACTGTTTTAGAGGCTTGGTTAGTGGATCAGCAATATTATCATCCGTGTGTACTCTACATATTTATAGATCTCCTCGATCAATGATATCTCGAATAAGATGGAAGCGCCTGAGAATATGTTTGGATCTTTGGTTGGATCTGGGTTCCTTTGCTTGTGCAATGGCTCCATTGTTGTCACAACGGTGTTCCACAGCATCTGATATGCTAGGAACAACCCCCTAGTTTAGAAATAAACTTCTTGATCCAACATCTTCTTTTGCTGCTTCACTAGCTGCAATGTATTCAGCCTTTGTTGTAGAATAAGCTATTGTATCTTGCTTTGAACTTTTCCAGCTCACAGCACCTCCATTAAGGCAAAACACAAAACCCGATTGTGATCGTGAATTATCCTTATCAGTTTGGAAGCTAGCATCAGTGTAACCTTTTAAACTAGGATCTTCCTCACCTCCATATCTAAGAAATGTATCCTTAGTTTGTCTTAAGTACTTAAGGATGTTTTTAACTGCAACCCAATGACTTTCACCAGGATTTACTTGATACCGACTCGTCATGCTTAAAGCATACGATACATCTGGAAGAGTACATATTATGGCATACATGATAGAACCAATAGCTGAAGCATATGGAATCTTATTCATCTGTTATCTCTCTTGTAAGGTTGAAGGATGCATTTCCTTCGAGAGTGACACGCCATGTCTCATAGATAGAAATCCTTTCTTGGATTCATCCATGTGAAACTTTTTAGCACTTTGTCAAAATATGTACTTTGGCTCAAACCTAGGAGTCGTCTTGATCTATCTCTATAAAATTTAACTCCTAAGATATATAATGCCTCACCCAAATCTTTCATCGAAAAACAACTTCCTAACCAAGTCTTTACAGACTGTAAGGTAGGTATGTCATTTCCTATGATTAGTATGTCATCTACATACAATATTAGGAATGAAACAATGCTCCCACTAGCCTTTTTATAAACACAAGGCTCATCTTCGTTTCTGATAAAACCAAACTCTTTGATAGCATCGTTAAAACTAAGATTCTAGCTTCGAGAAGCTTGCTTTAATCCATAAATGGATCTTTGTAGCTTGCAAATCTTTCCAGCATCTTTTGGATCGACAAAACCTTCTGGTTGTGTCATATACACATCCTCTTCAAGTTTCCCATTAAGGAAAGCGGTTTTGACATCTATTTGCCAGATTTCATAATCATAGAATGCAGCTATTGCAAGCAAGATCCGAATGGATTTAAACATAGCAACAGGAGAAAAGTTTCATCATAGTCTATACCATGAATTTGTCGAAACCCTTTAGTGACCAATCACCCTTTGTATGTTTGTACATTACCATCCATGTCGGTTTTCTTCTTAAAAACCCATTTTCACCCAATAGGTTTAACCCCTTTAGGTAGTTCAACCAAAGTCTATACTTGGTTTTCTGACATGGAATCCATCTCACACCTCATGGCTTCATGCCATTTCTTAGAGTCTGGGATCAACACTGCTTCTTGATAAGTCCTAGGCTCATCTTGATCCATAAGAAGAACATTACATGAGCGGTAACGAGAAATCCATATCTCTCAGGTAAGTGGCATTCTCTTAAATATCTTCGCAGTGGTTGTGTTTCTAAATTGGTTGATTATTCCTCAACAACTTGTGGAACTCGATTTTGTTCAATCTCTGGTTCATTGATCTCTTGTTCTCAAACTTCTTCGAGTTCTACATTTCTACCATTCTCTTTCTTGGAGAGAAATTCTCTTTCGAGAAAAACTCCCGTTCGAGCAACAAACACTTTGTTCTCGATAGGATTGAAGAAATAATACCCTTTAGTTTCTTTAGGATATCCTACAAAGATGCATTTTTGAGATTTGGGTTCGATCTTTGTAGACATATGATGTTTGACATAAGCTTCACAGCCCCAAATCTTCATAAAAGACAAACTTGGATGTTTCCCAGTCCATATCTCATATGGTGTCTTTTGAACCGATCTAGATGGAACACAGTTTAGTGTGAAAGCAGCTGTCTCAAGTGCATGTCCCCAAAAAGAAGTCAAAATATCATTAAGACTCATCATCGATCGAACCATGTCTAACAAAGTTTGATTCCTCCTTTCAGAAGCTCCATAGTGGTGTAAGTTGTAAGACAATCCCACTTTGTTTTAGGAGTTCATCAAACTCTAAGCTCAAATATTCTCCACCACGATCTGATCGAAGTACTTTAATAGTTTTGCCTAATTAGTTTTGTACTTCATTCTTGAACTCTTTGAACTTTTCAAGGGCTTCAGATTTATGGTGCATGAGGTAAACATACCCATACCGACTGAAATCATCAGTGAAAGTAATAAAGTATTAGAAACCCCCTCTAGCTTGTGTATTCATTGGCCCACATGCATCACTATGTATTAATCCCAATAAATCACTTACTCGCTCACCTTTACTATTAAAGGGAGCCTTAGTCATTTTCCCAATAAGCAAGATTCGCATACATCAAATTGTTCAAAAACAAGTGAATCTAAAATTCCATCTTTATGGAGCTTTGATATACGCTTCACACTTATATGGCCTAAATGACAGTGCCAAAGATAAGTTTGAGTTGAGTCGTTTGTTTTTGATCTTTTATTATTTACGTTATAAATGGAATTATCTTGATCTAAAATGTAAAGGCCATTAACCAGTTGTGCTGATCCATAAAAACATTATTGAGATAACATGAACAACAATTTTTCTTAATAATTATCTCAAAGCCTATCTTGTCCAAACAAGAAATAGAAATAATGTTCTTAGTCAAACTGGGCACAAAATAACAATCCTCTAAACATAAATCAAGTCCAGTAGGTAAAGATAAAACAATGTCCCTATAGCTAATGCAGCAACACTTGCTCCATTTCCAACTCGTAGGTCCATATCTCTTTTAACCAGATTCCTTCTCTTTTTTAGTCCCTGTACAGAAGTATAAATGTGATAACCACAACCGGTATCTAATACCCAAGAAGTAGATGTTGATAAGTTAATATCAATAACATAAATACCTCAAATGGACGTTCCATTTTCTTTTGCCTTCTTGACCTCTTCAAGATAAACAAGGTAGTTCTTTTTCCAGTGTCCGGTTTTGCTGCAGTGGAAACATTTTCCTTCCTTGCTTACTCCTCCTTTGGGTTTCAATGCATAATTTCCTTTGGGCTTGGCCTTGCCATTGCTTTTAGGCTTTGCCACTCCTTTGTTCTTGCCCTTTCCATTTTCCTTGCGGACCATCAAAATGGGCTTAGGTCTAACCTTTTTCATGTTACCTTCAGCAGTTCGTAACATGCCGAGTAATTGTGGCAAAGTCTTGTTAATCTCATTCATGTTGAAATTAAGGACAAATTGACTAAAGCTATTTGGCAATGATTGCAAAATAACATCAGTAGCTAACTCATCTTTGAGAGGGAATCCCAATTTCTCCAGTGTTTGGATATAGCCCATCATCTTGATGACATGGGTTCCTACGGAGGATCCCTCATCCATTTTGCATTGAAACAGAGCTTTTGAGGTCTTATACCTCTCTTGGCGTGCTTTCCCCTCATACAATTCCTTGAGGTTTTGAATCATATCATTTGCTACCATGTCCTCATGTTGCTTCTGAAGCTCATGGGTTATGGTAGCAAGCATTAGACATCCTATGTCCACCATATCATCCAAGTATTTCTTATACTATACTTTGTCAGCTTTAGAGGTAGTAGCTGCCGGTTCATCAGGAACGGGTTCTTCGATTACTTGTAATTTTTGCTTTTGTTTGAGAACAATTCTCAAATTACGAAACCAATCAAGGAAGTTCAAGCCATTTAATTTGTCATTCTCAAGGACCGGTCGCAATGATAAAGCGCTTGTTTCCATTTAATCTACAACGATAGAAATATATATGCGAGTAAATCCTTACCAAGTTTAAAATCTTTAATAGGTCTTTATTAAAGAGGCTCTCACTATTTTATTCAAAATTTAAAAACCCTCATATTTTAATTTCAGAAAAACATCTTAAAGTTTTTCTAGTGAGTGAGGATCCATATTTCACCTTCTCCTAAGTTAGATTTGGCTTTAAATCTTAAGAGAATGGTTATTTAGGTAAGCAACTTCTTGCTAATTACATCTCATGTAATTCCTTAGTTTGGTGATCATCTCATGATTGACCAAATAACTAACCTCTAGGTTTCTAATCCTATTAGAGTAACCTAGCTAAGTTATCAACCAATATTTCAACCGACGAATATCACTTATTTATTCTTCAAGTTTAACCGGGATAGATCCATGTGCCTTTGCTTTGGCAAAACCCACATAATATCGACCGAGGCTTTAACGAGGGTAAATATTGGGAGGTTATATTAACTTAGATTTTGTTGAGGGGTTTTAATAATAATCTCACCATTTAATCTTTTACTTGATCTTATCAATTAATTAGCATGTTAACATATCATCCATAGCATCACATACATGAAAAATATAAAGCAGTAAATAAATGCAATGGTTATGGCCCTTTAAACTATGGTGGCCCATCCCAAGCCAATGGGAGAACCAAAAGGAGTAAGACGAGAAGACAATTTACAATAGAAATATAGAGAGGCACAACACGCAGCCCGTATTTAAAGTTACAACCTTTTGAAAATAAAACTAAATGGGCGTTAGGGCTATAACCATGCATTGTAAAAACACCGTGTTTTTTTCAACAGAATCGTGTTTTTTGGGAAAGATCGCTCTCATCGTTACTATGGAAAAACCTCACAACTTGATAACTTTTATCAATAGAATTGTGTTTTTTTGGGATTTTCAATCCCGGAGGTTTTTTGCCTTAGAACAACCATTGTTCCTGTGCCGATCATGATCAACGATCATCACCCCATAATCAACACATTAACAGTTAACGTGTGATTTATCAAATCCTAAATAGTAACCACTTTGATGATTAACGCTTAACCATCAATTTGCAGGAACCACATTAAACAGGATTAACATATTAATCGTGATTAAACAGATTTATTTGCACAAACATCATATATTTGTTAAAATAAATTGACATATATATATGCATCTCATATAAACGCATCACACAAGTATTTAACCCTATTTCGTATTGCACAAGTGGCTCTGATACCACTTAGGGACCGCCGGTACACCCCATGGCACAGCGAAAAAATTATTTCGACGATCTCAACAGTGATCCATGTACAATTAATCGAAATCGGAAAGAAGGATGCATAAAAACTACCTTAGTTCGTCTGGAAAGAGGTAGAAGAGAACATAGATGAAATAACGATCACTCATTTCGAATCTTTAGTTGCAACGAAAACGTCCCGATCTCTACTCAGTTCACCCTATTGCAAGCAAATAATTTTATTCTCTAAATTGTTTAGAGAGTTTCGCAAAAAGCATAAGTGGCTGCTAGACCCTTATGTTCCTTTTATAATGCAAATAACCCTAATTCAACTTGAATTAGAGTTATTGACTATTTTCGAATTTCATGCATTAAAGAGTTATAATTACATTTAATTACTCTCCTTTAATGCTTATCCTTTAAATTCGGAATAATTTAAATTCTATATATATCAAATATATATAAACTTTAAATTCGAATAATCAAAATCTATATATATCAAAATATACATAAATTTTAATTATATCTTCATTTGTGTACAACAACTTTGTACGTGTATTATTCGTTTAACATTTGCTTGATGAAACCATAGGGTGTGACCTTGTAGGTTCTTGTAACATTAGTAGTAAATATTAGAACAATTCTAATATTACAAACAATGAGTGACGTCTAGCAATGTATCATTGTCACCTAAGTTACAAGAAATCATGATTCGACATAACCTCTATGTGATTAACTCTCTTTCTTGCATTACATCCTTTTTTCCTTTATATCTAGATTGGACACAAGTCATGGAATAGTCACACTTCTATAGTCCATCTAATGTTTCTTGATATCTTGAGTAGACTATAACAAATGAATAATTTATGATATCTCATATTAGCTTATTCGAGCATGGCCATGCGTTTCTAGTCTCACTCAATCAAGTGGCCCGTGATATTACTCCTATTATGTAGGAGGGACAAATCCTATGTCGATCACCTAAATCTCACTACATATATTGTGGCATGTCCAATATCAGTCTTTATGATGCAACCAGTTACGGTACACTTTTAACTGTATCAAAACATGAGACTATAGATGTCGAGATAATAATGATCTCAAGTCTGAGGATCATACAATTACTCATCACTATGAACATGTTTGTGACTGTCACATAATAATCCAAGAAACATGCTCATAGCGGGTCATTCTAGTATGTTGTTCTCTAAAACATACTCATGTATTGATTTTGACATCTCCATAGCAATGACAACACTTTGCCATCAATCAACTACACAATAGCCTGTAATGTATTATCGTTGTCCAAGCCTATGATAATACTTGGCTATGGACCTTTTAAGAATAATCATATTATTCTATGGACTTTATTATCATACAGCTTATATATAAGAACACGGAAATATAACCAAAAATAATAAATGGCAATGCCTTAATAGAACTGGTAAAGTAAGTATGTGGTTACAATCATCTCATGATTGGTCTTTAGGCATACTCTAAAACAACCCACAAACGTTTTCGAAATACATTATCATTAAAACAAAATAAATAACTTGAAAGAGAGAAATGGGCTATAAGAGGTCTCTCGATGTAGCCCTTCAAGATCCAGGCTTCTCGGCCAAGCTAGTCGGACCACCCTTCCTAGGTGCAGACGGTTGTCAATCGTCACACACCAACTCCTCACGATCCAATCTTCTCCAATTCCCCTAAAGTCTACCTTGGTTGGTGTTTAAATAGGCATGGGAGGAAGGGATATGATTAGCTCTTCAAAGTTTGAATTTCAACTGCCCAAGGGATAAGGGATTATATTCTTATCCAAGGTTGATTATGTCATTTTACATGCCTAAGATATTTTATTTGTGTTGGAAGAATATGATCCCTTGGATTTAAGTTGATTTTCCATGCTAAATATGAGCCGTTGGATGAAAAATGACAAGATCGTAATTTTGGAAAATCATAAGGGCAAAGTTGGTAAACTACTAATTCTAGATTAAATTTAGGTCATTGGATGAAAGATGATGATATGAGGAATATTATGGAAATATAGAATTTTCGGAATAGATCTGATAGCTTGGTAAAGTTAAAATCGTAGTAGAAGTACTTTGTGAATATCGGGAAATTGGATTGAATTGAAATTTTAGAGGTTGTTCCATAATCCATGGAAAATCATAAAATGATATTTATGGAATAGTGGCCAGTTGAAGAGAAACTAATTTAGTTAGATTTTAATGGAATGGCAATTTTGAAGCAAACTAGTAAATAAAGACTAGTTGGAGGGCAAATTGGTCATTTGGCAGGGATTGAAATTTTGAAATATTTGAAGTTACAAGGGCTATTTTTGGAAGAAGAAATTTGAAGTTTAAATCTTATCCCTTGATTGATGATAAAATCAATATCAACCGTTGGATAAAAGCGCACTTTTGTAATTTCCCTATTTGAATGAATTTAAAATTTATTTATAGCTCGATTCTAGCCCCAAAACTCGATTTTTAGGTAACCTTTCGAACTGCAAAGTTGTTCTACTCTTCAAGCTCTATCTTTTGATGTATTTAATTAATGGAATACATGCTTGACTGGTGAGAATTTTACATGAGAAGGAAATTAGGGTTTATGAACAAAATTGGGGCATTTGAAATTTTATGATTCCATGGTTGAATTTAAGTTGGAATTAAGCTTATATGATGTTAAAATCATGTTATTGAGTTATGATTTAAACCCTACATAATTTGGTTTGTATAGAGAAGATTAAGGTTTATGGATTTAAGTCTAACTTAGGGTTTGTGATTTTGGATTAATGATTTAGTAAGCTTGATTTGTTGTTTGGACGCAAAACCCTAAGTTAAAACTTATAGGGACCAATTTGGAAAGCTCCAAAGTTAAGGGACCAAATCTGAATTTTATGAATTTGGAGTATATTTATGTAATTAATGATGTTGGAGATGTGAAATTGATGTTAGAATGCTAAACTGATGTTGAATCGAATTAGGAACCATTTTGACTAATTGTCAAAATCAAGTGACCAAATAGGAAAGGAATTCATGGATGGGGGTTAAATCTGATTTTTAGTCAAAATAATCGAATTAAGGTAGTAGTGTTGATTTGAGGACTAAATTGCAAAGTTAAGAAGTTTAAATCCTTATCTTTGCATTTTAGTGACTATTTTGGGCAAAGAAAGAAAACTAGAGGGAATTATTTTGAATAATTATTTGATGAAAAAGATGATGAATTGGTAGTTTGAAGCAAGTGGTGGGACTAAATTGATAAGTATAAAAATAAGAAGAAGTTAGTAGAAATTATAAGTTTATTATGGAAAGCTATGAAGAATATTGAATTTTGGCAGTGAGTTTGAAAATTCACCATAAATTATACAAAAATGGTTAGATGATGAATTTCTTACCATTGTAAATATGTGTTCGTTTAGTTTCGTTTCCAACAAACGGAAACTGATTTCGGGTTCCGAGTTAGAAGAAATGAATTTTTAATCGAATGAAGGTCAGAAAATTTACAGAGTAGTTTCTGTCAAAACAGCATTGTGACGGGAGTTTGAAGAATTTTCATAATTGTTTTAGATTTTATTAATTTATGTGGCGTATACCGTTAGAACCGTTATCGAATCTAGTTTTTCCAGA
This sequence comes from Hibiscus mutabilis, assembly GCA_019671005.1. Classification (NCBI taxonomy): domain Eukaryota; kingdom Viridiplantae; phylum Streptophyta; class Magnoliopsida; order Malvales; family Malvaceae; genus Hibiscus; species Hibiscus mutabilis. Next base: position 22,949,704 of record CM033751.1, read on the forward strand.
AGAAAGGAAATTAAGATCTGGTAAGTATTCTGCCCGGTATAAGCAAATCTTTGAAGGTAGCGCAAGCTGTCAGAAAATGGAATTGAAATATTTTGTATTTAAATGTGAGTTAACAAGCTTGGAAGAATTATTGGAAGTTCAAATTGGTCACTAGGGACCATAATGAGTTTTTGTACAATAAAAGGAAGAAAGGAAAAATATTTGGAAATTTTATATTCGAAGGATTATATTATATAGTGTATTTAAGGTACTGTTAGATTTGAATCTAACAAATATTTTATCTTATTCATGTGATTAATGAAGTCAAGGCCAAATCAAAGAAGGTTCAAGGTTCTATAAAGGAAATGATCGAGTAGAAATTAGTGAGGCATGCTAACAAATGTCCCAGGTGAGTGCATACATGTATTTAAATGTATGTTTGTTGACAAACATTTTTATAGGGAGACTTGTGATAAGTCAACCTAAAAGGTAAATAATTTTATATAGCATAATATGTTTTGCATGATATATTATTTTACTGATTTAAAGATCATGGAATATTTTTATACTTACAGATGGTTTATAGCATGATATACATGACAAGCTACTTATATAGTTTTTAAATGGCATACACAATGTGAATTGTATAGAACATATTGGAGTATGAACTACTCTAATATGATTTGTTTTACATGATATAAATTGGCTATGGGCTGCTTGCCATTTTGCAGGAATTGATTTTTAAAGTTACCCTTGGTAGTATAATATTGAGTTGGACAATATAGTGGTATACCATAACAGTCACACTGTATCTGACACTTCATTGTGTCGACAGTATACGACGTCGAATGTTTGCAACACTTCATTGTGTTGATATGGCAACACTTTATTGTGTTGATATGATTGCAACACTTCAATATGTTGATATGTTCCCTATACTTCATTATGTCGATAGAAAGGATAGTACTAAAATATACACGACTCGTATATTAGTCACTTCATTGTGTTGATATGTTCCCGATACTTCATTGTGCCAATATATCATTTACAAAAACATTTACTCACTGTTTTACAATGCATTATACAAAACCACTAAAAATGCAAATCACGTTGCCAAAGCAATAACAGCATTCCCGAACGGAATGAAAACCAATTCTCACTAGCATTTCTTATGCTTTTAAACCCCTGCATATGTACTTAAAATCATGCATTTCTAGTAAGTAAATCAAACCATGTTTACGACCAAGACATGACTTACACATGCTCATATTCGAACCGATATTAAAGACCAAAAGAGAGAAAACTTACTTTCGAGCTTAGGAAAGTGTTTCAAACTTATCCTAAACTCCCAACAACCTTTATTAAACCTTTTAAAGACATTTAAACCAGTTTCCACTCACCGATATACCTCGCGTTGCTCGCCAACGCGAATCGAGCTCCCGACAAGCAACAAACAACATCAAGCTTCGTCGCCTTGATTATCCCCTGATTTAACCACATAAAACCAGAGGGCAAATGCATCATTATGCATTCAAACCATTGCCAACAGGCAATTACTCGCAACTCTCAAATTGCCCACTCAAAAACCATCCGAAACTTATCGAAAACATCCTTAAACACTTCCAAAACTTAACATAGCCATAATATAATGATTCAACCCAAGAAACATCATCAAATAACATCTAAAAACCATTTCCCAACATCCTTTTACTTCCAGCAACTGCACAGCCACCATAACTCCACAAAAAAATCTAACCTAATAATCAAGGATGCAAGGAGTCTCGGGATTCCAATGTTAAAAAGGACTTATCAAAATTATAAATCGTCCAATATATGTTTAAAATCAATCACCAAAACTGGAAAACATATCCAATACGAATTTTCCAGAATTTCATTAATTAAACCCAGTTAAATCAATTAATCATTGTAAATACAAAAAATCATATTATAAATCATAAATCAACGATCAAATACTTGGGAATATCAGTAAAGAACCATCAATGGAGGTGAAGAACGGACCTTACCTCTATTGTGTGATTTCTCCCTCAATTGATTGATTAAAGCTAGAAAAACACAAGATTTCAATGAGGTTTTGTAAATCAAAGGTAAAGAAACATTTATAAATCAAGAATCCAAGTAAAAAGATCTCTCACCTCTGAGATTTGATGAAAACAAGAGTGTTTGGCAGAAAAGAAGTGGAGATAAAAGTTGAGAGAAAAGTTTACGTCAAATTTCTTTAAAATCAATAACAAACTTTTATTAACAAAATCCCTTTTAAATCCCTTTAAAAACACATGCTAAAAAGTCTTAATTGAAGGGAGAAACTACCAGCAAAAACTTGGTAAAATAGCTCCTTAAGGATTCAAAGAATTTGATCCTTTACAATTTAGTCACCTTTAAAAACAGTTTTCAAAAAATTACATTTTAGTCACTAATCAAAATGTCACCCTTCCAAATCCTTTTTTCCAAAATTGATTTCACCAATATTTTCCATATATTAAAATATGATTTTTAACCGTTTTTTCTATATTTTTATCTTCCACAAAAATATTTACTCCCGAATCCGACTAGAATCCCTAACCCGATCTACCAGACTATCTAACAAGCCTCAAAACCACTAGGCCCAAACCGGGGCATTACAACTCTCCCCCACTTAAGAAAATTCGTCCTCGAAATTTACCTAGAGGAAACAAATGCAGAAATTGCTCCAACATGTTTGCTATGCTTTCCCACGTGGCTTCCTCGATACCACGGTGTCGCCACAAGACCTTAACAAGCTCAATCGTATTGCCACGAAAAACTTTGCTGCTTGAATCAAGAATGACCACTGGTTCCTCATCATAGGATAAATCCGGCCTCAACTCAATATGCTGCACCGGCATAACATGCGAAGGATTCGACCGATACCTTCGCAACATAGATACATGGAATACATCATGTATTTTCTCCAACTCAGGAGGTAACCTCAACCGATATATAACCCCTTCGACCTGACCTAGACGCCCGACCCGACCGAGAGAACTACATTGGGTTTGTCAAAGAAAACCGGAGAAAGATTACAAAAATTGGTCTATTTTTTCTTTTATCTTATCTAGATGCATATTATAAATCCTAAGTGTACATACTTTCAGCGGTTGAATTTCCAAAGAAAACGGATCATGGAAAGGCCTCCACTTTTATAACATACGTTCCAGGGAGTAAATTTTAAAACTGACAATTTTAGTGACCAAAACTGAAATTACAGTTACAGATCCTCAATTAGTCCATTTACATGCTTACATGACAAATTTCAGATCATTACGATCACCCAAACTCATAGAATTGCATTCACAAAACTCAGGGACCAAAATCAAAGAAACAGAAACCCTCAAAGATTCCAAAATAACATATTTAACGATACCTGTACCGGTATGCCTAGAGGTGTTTCGATATGCCTCAACATTTTCCAAAAGCTCAGATTCTAGTAGCCAAATATCGTTCCGATACGCTTATGCGTATCGAAACACCCTTCATGAAAATCTTGTACCGTACCAAAACACCCTCTTGAGCACCGAAACGCAGGCCAAAATAGCCTAAGCCCGTACCAAAATAGTTGCCCACATACTGGTACGCTAAGCCTGGAATGGCTTACCCGTACCAAAAAAGGGACACCCGTACCGGTATGCCTGGGCCTGTAATGTCCCAAATTGTTGTCTAAACACAGTTTGATGATATCCAAAACACTCCAACATACATCAAACACTTGTACAACATCACTAAGATACATTACCAACCCAAACATCACAGATTTAACAAGCATTCATGGCATATATACTACATAAAACATTTTATAGGCATGCATCCTAATATCATTTCACCAAATGACCAAAACTCACGTTTGATACATTTAAGGCATACACGACATGCTTGCACATTCATAGCATCATACCAAACTTGCTTGAATCATCAAGCCATGGCAACCAATAAAAACCAACTAGATGCATACTTTAGCACTTGGCTAGCAACAACATAAGGAAGATTCACCCAAGCTCAATCAACATCAAACAAACCATAAAATCCAACACTACTCATGCTTAGTACTCATGGAATAACAGAAATACAAATCCCCAAAATATGGCGAACACATTGCCTTATTCACCAAAAACATAAATCAAGTTCATACTCAAATTAGTTCTTGTCCTTGGATCACTTTGGCCTTGCCCTTGTAGCCTCAAACTTTAGTGCTCTGCATCATTAAGGAAAAGAGATAATAAGCACACTTGCTTAGTGAGGATGCTCTTAAAACAATGATGCATTATAACCCTTGAAAACTAAACACTTATTTTCAAACCATGCTTACTACCTAAGCAAGTTCCAATATTGTAATTCAAAACATGCATATCGACCATATGCAAAACGTTATAATCCACATGCTTAAATCCCCAAAGCATTATATACAAAACCATGCTTAAATTCCAAAGCATTACAAAATAAGTTCAACACTTGAATTTTCATATATTGGCATTTATAGTGACCCTGGATAGACGAACTCTATCCTTGTTTAGCCGACCGCTAATCTTTAAATAATCAACCGTTAACCTTACATTTTGGCTACACGAATCTCCCATGATAGTCGACCACTACCATGGCCCATACCATGTCGACCGCATGATATAACACCCTTGCCGACCGCAAGATCAACATCAACAAGGGGAACCGACCGCTCAACCCAAGTGAGAGCATTACAATCCGAGTAGCCGACCGCTTACCTCAAGGACTCTTAACCACGATCGATTTTTAACATAATATAGTGCACTTCATCCTATGGAATGCCAACTATATCCAAATGTTTTCTCATCATGTCACATAGACAATATATCATTTCCAAACCAATACTCACTGTTTTATACTGCATTATACAAAACCACCACATATGCAATCACATTGCCAAAGAAATAGCACCATTCCCGACTGGAATGGAAACCAATGCTCACTAGCATTTCTTATACCTTTAAACCCCTGCATATGTACTTAAAATCATGCATTTCCAGTAAGTAAATCAAACCATGTTTACAACCAAAACATGAATTACACATGCTCATATCCGAACCGATATTAAAGAGCAAAAGAGGGACAACTTACTTTTGAGTTTAGTTAAGTGTTTCAAACTTATCCTAAACTCCCACCAACCTTTATTAAACCTTTTAAAGGTGTTTAACCAGTTTCCACTCACCGATACGCTTCGCTTTGCTCGCCAACGTGAATCAAGCTTCCGACAAGCCACAATCAACGTCAAGCTTCGTCTCTTTGATTATCCCCTATTTTAACCACATAAAGCCATATGGAAAATGCATCATTATGCATTCAAACCATTGCCTACAAGCAATTACCCGCAACTCTCAAGTTGCCCACTCAAAACTTATCCGAAACATAACAAAATCATCATCGAACACTTTCGAATCTTAACCCAGCCATACTACAACAATTCAATCCACCAAACATCATCAATTAACACTTAGAAATATGATTAATTTGTCCAAATACTTCTAGTAACTACACGACCACCACAAAAACACAAATCTAACAACCTTAACAACTAGGGATTCAAGAGTTTTCAGGATTCCATTGTTAAAATCAACTTAACAATAGTATAATACATCCAAAATATGTTTAAAAACAATCCTCAACACTGGAAAATAGATCCAATTCGGATCTTCCACTATTTCATCAATTTTACCCAATTAAATCAATTAATCATTATAGAAACACAAACCAGTTTATAAATCATAAATCAAGGATCAAATACTTGGGAATATCAATAAAGAACCATCAACAGAGTAGAATAACGAACCTTACCTCTATTGTGTGATTTCCCCCTCAATTGACTGTGTAAAGCTTGAAAAACATAAGAATTCAATAAGGTTTTGTAAGTCAAAGATAAAGAATCAATTACAAATCAATAAATTAACAAAACAAGTCTCTCACCTCTATGATTTGATGAAAATATGAGTGTTTGGCAGAAAAGAAGTGGAGAGAAAAGTTGAGAGAAAAGTTACGTCAAATTTCTTTAAAAGTGATGACTAACTTTAATATCTAAAATCCCTTTTTAATTATCTTTTAAACAACATGTTAAAATGAATTAATTGAAGAGAGAAATCACCAGCAAAAACTTGTTAAAATAGCTCCTTAAGGATTCTAAGAATTTGATCCTTTTCATTTTAGTCACCTTTAAAAATAGTTTTCAAAATTACATTTTGGCCACTAACCAAAATGTCACCCTTCCAAAACCCATTTTCCAAAATCGATTTCACTAATATTTTTCATATATTAAAATATGATTTTAGAGTATTTTCCCACAATTTTATCACCTTCAAAATATTTAATCCAATTAAATCCCGAAACTGACACAAATCTCTAATACCGGTCCATCAGACCTCTGAACCAACCTTGAAAACGTCTAAGCCCAAAACTAGGGTGTTACAATGATAAGCCACAGGACCAACACGCTCAAGAACCTCATATCGTCCAATAAACCTCGGACTAAGCTTACCATTACGTTCGAACCGCATCACTTTTCTCCATGGTGACACTTTCATGAATACACGATCGCCCACCGCACATTCAATTTCCCTACGCTTTAAATATACGTAAGATTTCTGCAGATCCACAGCTTCTTTCAAGCGATCACACACAAGCTTTACCTTCTCATCCGTGTCTTTCTACACATTAGGTAAGGAAATATGCTTTTCCCCAACCTCAGCACAACACAGAGGCGTACGACACCTCCGGCCATACAATGTCTCATACGGTGCCATTTGTATACTCGCTTGGTAACTATTGTTATACGCAAACTCAACCAAAGGTAAATACTTCTACCAGGTTCCTTGGAACTCAATAATGCAACATCTCAGCATATCCTCCAAAACTTGGATAACCTGCTCAGATTGTCCATCTGACTGAGGATGATACGCGGTACAGAAGTTCTACCTCATACCCAAAACCTTATTGTAAACCTCAGATCTCTATCCGAAACAATGGACTTATGTAACCTCTTGACCTGGCCTAATCGTAAGATCGAACTGAGCGAGCTACATTAGGTTTACCGAAGTAAACCGTAAAAATACAACTCAAACGCGCCCATTTTTTTTCCTTTTTATCTTGTCTAGATGCATGATTATTACCCTATGTGTACATACTATTATTTGGTGAAAACCCAACTCAATCGGGCATCAAATTGACATCCAATTGAACCCAAATACAATTTAGGGACCAAATTCTAAATCCTGCAAATTCCAAGGACATAGCCCAATTTTGAGTTGCCAACCTTTAATTAGACAGATTATATGCTTACACATCAAAATTCAACTCAAAACGATCATCCGATCTAAACCAATTGCATCTACAATATTCAGGGACTAAAATGCAAGAAAATAGAGTTTAAGAAGATTCTAAATAACAGACTTAACGGTCACTGTACCGATATGGCAAGGGGTGTTTTGATACGCCTACCATCATTTTAAATACCAAAATTCCAGTGACCAAATACCGTTTTGATACGTTCAAGGCGTATCAGAACATCTCTCTTAAAAACCCCTGACCATATCGAAACGCCTTCCCGTGTACCAAAATGCTGGGCAGTTTTGCCTTTGTTCGTACCAAAACGGTTACCCGTATACAGGTACTCTAAGCCTAAAATGGCTTACCCGTACCGAAATGGAGACACATGTACCAATACGCATGGACCTGTAATGTCCATTTTTGCTGGTGTAACACCCTAAACCGGGCCTAGGAAGGTTACCACTATCTAAGTTATTGACTAATTGAGTCATGTGCTACTCAATTGAAAGAATTAGGAGTATGTAACATGGAGCTATTAGTTAAATAGTTATAGAAATACCCTTATTAGAGTAATTAAGTCTAGGACCAAATTGAAATAAAAGGAAGAAAAGATAGCTAATGTCTAAAGTGATTAAAATGATATAACCAACAAGTTAGAGTGCCAAATTAAGATGTCCAAATTGAAACAAGAATAAAACAATGAAATTGCATGGTAATTAAACCATTTAGTGATAGTGGAGTACATGTGGCAAGGTAAATTCACATGTGTCAAGGGAGAGTGTAATGGACGGCCATGTTGGTGAATGAAAGAGAAAAACAAAATCATCTTCTTCCTTATTCAACCTCCATAGCCGATCTTAAGAGAGTGTAGAGAGAGAGTTACTTTGTTGATCAAATTAGCTTAATTGAAGGAGTTAGTTTGAATAACTTCTTGTTAGGAAGGTAAAATGCTTGATTCTTCACTTCAATTTCATGTTGAATCTTGAATTTGTGATGTCCTTGATGCCTAAATTGAATAGGATTATTGATATGAATGATGATTGATAAGTGTTCAAAAGTACTATTTTCTTACCCTTTTTACTCATATTATTGTTAGACTTAGGCTCATATTAGTTACATAATTAGTCATTCATGCATTAATCCATGTTTCCTTCCATCGTTGAGCTTGATTGCATAACTTGGTTGTTTTTGTGTGAAAAGATGTTGCTTTGGTGCGTTTTGTGTGTATGTGCAGGATCACTTGCCGAAGCAAGGCTAGAGCTAGTTGCCAGGGCAATGCATGAAGGAGATACCGAGCTAGTTGCCAGGGCAATGCATGAAGGAGACGCTGAGCCAGTTGCCAGGGCAATTGTTGACAAAGAATAAGGTCATATGGTAGTCGAAATTGATGACTAGACAAGCCCAAGATGACGTGGAGCAAAGCTAAATCCCAAAGGAGTTTGATTTCCATGAAGAGGTTAAAGAAGAATTAAATTCCAAGAAGATAGGAGAAGTTCTAGAAGGAATATAATTATAATAAAGAATTATATTCTTTAAAGATAATTTAATTCCAACTTAACTTCCTCCTCAAATGAGGACTTTGACCTAGCCCTATAAATAGATCACCAAGCCGTCAACTCCAAAAGGGGGAGAGGAGAGAATTTTTGACAAGCATCAACGGCAAGGGGATTTCGACAAGCTTCATTCATCCTTCATCTTTTTCTTTCTTGTTCAATTAGGTTCATGCTAGGGATTCTTTATCTTGTGTTTCTTTGGAAGCTAGCCATGAACTAAATCTATTCGGCTAAGGTTATTGTGTCGTGTGGTTGTGAGAAACTATTGGATTTTGTTTAGGTAATAAGAGTTTGCTCTTTTCTATTCAAGGTTTATTCATTCTTGGTTCTTATTCTTGTTTGCGAGTGAATTGGGAGAGGATCTCGTAACTTCATCTATTTATCTAATATCAGGAAAGTTAGATTCGAGAAACGAATGAATATGATCTTTATTCAATCTATTGATGGTGAAGATTAATCCAGCTTAGGAATAAGTTAAGGATTTCAACGGCTAAGAAGAGCACAAGATTGGCTGTTATTCACCCTTGATTCACGCAGGGATGTATTATCAAGGCATGCACAAGTAGCTAGAGTTTTGACTTAGGGATAAGAAGAAACCATTGAAGAACGCTCTGCCGAACCTTGAAGTTGCTGCCTAGATGCCCAAGTAGTTGCCCAACTAGTCGCCCAGGCAACCATCGATTAGTTGCCAAGGATACCCCGTTGTGCAAGTTTGCACGGCAACTGAGTTGCCCTTGTACTCTTTTACCAAGACGATCCAATCGGCTATCACACCTCAACTCACGGTAACCCGGCCTATCTCTCTCACTTGATCTCATCTATTCTTTTACTTTATTGCTTTCTAGTTTAGTTATTAGTTAAACTCCTATAATCTTCTATTTGTGTTTTTACTTTTTACAGTGCAAGAGATTAGATTCATGAAGTGGCACCAATACCTATGGAGACGATATCTTTTATACTATAACTTGCGACGTGTATACTTGCACAATTGCGTAGCACTTATTAGCGCAACAAGTTTTTGGGACCGTTATCGAGGATTGGCAAAATCGACTTTGTTTTTATTTTCTTGCACTTTCTTTTTATTTTTCTTGTTTAAGATTCAAAGGGCTGACAAACATTGGTTTTGCATTGTTATATGACCAAGGCGAGACCGATTGCACCAGAATATCCCTTTGATCCAGAAATCGAACGAACCTTACAAAGACTTAGACGAAGGTTAAGAGTAGCAATGGCTAATCAAGACGGCCATATAAATCAAGATGTTCCAGCAGGAGGAGGAGTGATTCTTGCACGAAACAGAACTATCCGAGACTATCTTGAATAAGATCTTGATGGACTTAATCCAGGAGTTGTCGCACCTGAAATTGAAGCCGACCACTTTGAGTTGAAACCGGTGATGTTTAATATGATCAACAAAATTGGTCAATTTGGCGGCTCAGCAACTGAAGATGCACGACAACATCTTAAATCTTTCCTCGAGATTTGCAACTCGTTCAAAATACACAGAATCACCCCCGATGTTTTACGATTAATATTATTCCCCTATTCATTGATGGATAGGGCGAAAGCATGGTTGAATAGCATTCATGCCGGATCAATAGGATCTTGGACCGATCTTTTTCGTGATTTCATTGCTCGTTTAATCCTACAAATTTGACTGATAAGCTTCGTAACGACATTACTTCTTTTCGGCAGGCAAATGATGAATCCATGTACGAGGCTTGGGAGCGATATAGAGAACTTCTACATAAATTCCCCCTACATGGATTCCCGGTGTGGACACAAGTAACAATGTTTTACAATACCGTGAATACACCAACAAGGATGATGATAGATGCCTCGACAAACAGCATACTCCTAGATAAGTCGCCGGAGGAAGCAATGCATATTCTAAACAGGCTTGCCAAGAATGATTATCAATTCCCCTCTACTAGAAGAGGAGGAGTTAGACGCCAAGCCACAATGCATGAACTAGGATCATCAGACTCAATTTCGGCACAATTGGCCACTTTAACCATGATGGTCCAGAACATGCAAAAACCAAACAACACACATGAGGTCAAGGTAATGGATTCTTTTTGTGAGAGATGTGGTGGTAACCATGATTCTTCTGAATGTATGCAGAATCCGGAATCCAGCTTCTATGTGGGGAATTACAACAGGAACAACAATGTGATGTCCAATACATACAATTCAGCTTGGAAGAAGCACCCTAAATTTTCATGGAGTAATCCCAACAATGCTCTAAACCAGAACAATCAGAATGCACAAGCATCGGGATTCTAGCAGAATATGTCACGGCAACAGTTGCCGCATTAACAACCGACAACATCTAGTTCTTTGGAAAATTCTCTAAATGCTTTTATGATGAAAACTGAATCTTATATGGCTGAGAATAGTAACTTCATAAAAAGAACTGATGCTTTTATTAACAGGACCGAGATGAGATTGCAAAACCAAGAGGCGGTAATCAAATCATTGGAAAATCAAGTCGGACAATTTGCTCAAAACCTAAATACTAGACCGCAATGAGGTTTACCTAGCGATACTGAAGTCGCAAGAGGAACAGGCCATGAGCATGCACCCATCATTCTCGGGAGACCATTCCTAGCAACAAGGAGAACCTTGATCGATGTTGAAAAGAGAGAACTCACAATGAGGGTGAATGACCAGCAAGTTAAACTAAATGTGTTCCAAACACTAAGGCATGCCGATGATCCAGAAGAATGCCAACTTCTTCATGCCACGACAGAGTTTAACTTCGACGAGGAATTTAGTTGGCTCGGCAACTACATTGCCGATCAAGAGGAACCTGAGGAGTATGATGAACTGGTCAATGAGGAACAACAAGAAGAGGCAAATTGGCTAGTCAGTTGACCAAGTACACACTTTGAACCACTAGATTACTCAGGTAAGGAAGGTAAGCTCGAAAAGCCCTCTATTGAACAACCACCTATTCTTAAGTTGAAATAGTTGCTAGAGCAACTAAAATATGCATACTTAGGAACCGATAATACATTGCCTGTAATTATTTCTTCTAAGTTATATCATGAGTAGGAAAAGAAGCTGATCAAAATGTTGATGCTACACAAGAAGGAAATAGGGTGGACAATTGCCGACTTGAAGGGAATTAGCCCGGCAGTGTGCATGCACAAGATTTTGTTGGAAGATGATCACTGTTGCGTGTAATAAGTGCTACGCAAATGTGAAAGTATACACGTCGCAAGTAATAAAGTGATATGAGTATCGAGTATCGTCTCCACAGGGATTGGTTTGGGCCACTTTGCTTAAGTTACTGCACTGTGAAAATAAAAACACAATTCATAATAGAGGTTTTAATTAACGAGAAAAGTAAAAGCAATAAACTAAAAGAATAGATGAAAGAAAAAGAGAGAATAGGCCAGGTTATCGTGAGTTGAGGTGTGATAGTTGATTGGATCGTCTTGGTAAAAGAGTGCAAGGGCAACTCAGTTGCCTTGGCAACTTGCACAGCGGGGTTGCCTTGGCAACTAATCGATGGTTGCCTGGGTGACTAGCTGGGCAACTACTTGGGCGTCTGGGCAGCAACTTCAAGGTTCGGCAGAGCGTTCTTCAATGGTTTCTTCTTATCCCTAAGTCGAAACTCTAGCTACTTGTGCATGCCTTGATAATACATCCCTGCGTGAATTAAGGATGAACAACAACCAATCTTGCGCTCCTTTTAGCCGTTGAAATCCTTAACTTATTCCTAAGCCGGATTAATCTTCACCATCAATAGATTGAATAAAGACCATACTCATTCGTTTCTTGAATCTAACTCTCCCGATATTAGATAAATAGATGAAGTTACGAGATCTTCTTCCAATTCACTCGCAAACAAGAATAAGAACCAAGAATGAGTAAACCTTGAATTGAAAGTGCAAACTCTTATTACCTAAACAAAATCCAATTGTTTTTCACAACAACAAAACACAGTAACCCCAACCAATCAAGTTAGTTCATGGTTGGGTTCAAAAGATATACAAAGAATAATCCCCAAACCATGAATCTAATGGAAGCAAAGAAGAAGAAATCGAACTCTCCCCCTTGCTCTCTTGTCAAAATTTCACTCCTCTTGCCCTATGGAGTTGTCGAAATTTTCCCGCTTCTTGCTCTCTTTTGATTGTCGAAATCTCCATCTTATTTATAGGGCTAGGCCAAAGTCCTTCTTTGAGGAGGAAGTTAAGTTAGAATTAAATTATCTTTAAAGAATATAATTCTTTATTATAATTGTATTCCTACTAGAACTTCTCTTATCTTCTTGGAATTTAATTCTTCTTTAATCTCTGCATGGCAATCAAATTCCTTTGGGTTTGGGCTTTGCTCCACGTCATCTTGGGCTTGTATAGTCATCAATTTCGACTACCATATCACCTTTGCTCTTGTCGACAATTGCCATGGCAACTAGCTTGGCATCTCCTTCATGTATTGCCCTGGCAACTAGCTCGGCGTCTCCTTCATGCATTGCCCTGGCAACTAGCTCTAGCCTTGCTTTGGCAAGTGATCCTGCATATACACACAAAACACACCAAAGCAGCATCTTTTCCCACAAAAACTACCAAGTTATGTAATCAAGCTCAACGATGGAAGGAAACATGGATTAATGCATGAATGGCTAATTGTGCAACAAATATGAGCCTAAGTCTAACAATAATATGAGTAAAAAGGGTAAGAAAAATAGTACTTTTGAACACTTATCACACCCCCAAACTCAAACTATTGCTTTGAACTTGATTTCAATTCTCTGAATCGGGGCACAAAGTATGATTGGCTTTTTATTTTTCGGAAAACTTAGAAATTATTCAGAATCAAACTATAATGCTTGTGAGTGTGTGCGGAGTTGTGTGCAAGTTGATTTTTTGGATTCTATGCAAACAATAGGTTTTCAAATTACTTCATTGGGTTCTTTTTAACATGTTTTAACTATAGCCAGTTTTGGGCACCTCTAGTGTTTTGTTTTTAGTTTCTTAAGTTAAATTATTCGACTAGAGCCGGTTTTGGGCACCTCTAGCAATCAATTTTTTTAACACATACTAGAGCCAGTTTTGGGCACCTCTAGTGATCAATTTTTTTAGCACATGCTAGAGCCATTTTCGGGCACCTCTAGCATTCATCCAATTTTTATTCTAATCCCCCAATTTGTTAATTATCAACCTAAGTTCACTAGAATTCCTTAAATCAATCAAACCACAACAGTGTTTCATCAAATTTAGCATCATAGTAAAATTCTAAGTTTTTCCATGGTTATCCTAGAATAAAAATTCTATCAATTAAGTGCATTGGCAAAGTCATCATCAGATATTCATCAAATCTAAGCAATTCTTGTTCCAAATTAAAGGCATGGCAAGCAATTTATGTATCCTAAATGTAATACTTAAGATGAATGTAACTAAATATGGTAACTACTAATACCAATCCCCCCCAAACTCGAGTGAGGCATTGTCCTCAATGCATGCATTAAGGAAAAATAAAAATAATGAAAAATAAAATGCATTCGAGGACTTACTCCGAGAGTTCGTCATCGTAGATGATTAGTTTCCTTTTGGTCGGTGTCTTGATTCTCTTGCTTGAACGCGATGGTTGTTTTCTTGTTGCCGGTGGTGGAATCGATCCTCGTACGGGGTTGTCCTCATCGTCCTCTTCATCAATGTCATTGGCTTTTCGCTTGGATGATTCAATTGGTGCGGTCTTTGTTGGTGCAATGGAGGACTCGTCTGAATCTGAAAAATCAGAAAATGATTCCGTAGGAGTTGATTCGGGCATAGGTGCTTTACCTTTGGCTTTTGCAGTGGTTGCCGGGATGTCTTTAGCTTTGGTTGCCGTGGCATCTTCAGGGTTGGTTGTCGTGGCATCAGCTTGTGCGTGCACGATGTAGGTTGCCACGGCATCATCTGTTGCAGTTGCTGTGGCGAATGCTTCATTGGTTGCCGGGGCAAGGATCTCGGCAGGAAAGATTGGGAACGACACGCAATTGTCCGGGTACTTTTCTAGGATGACTTGGGTGATGGCATTGTTGTGCTCCTTCATGTACCGCATGAACATTAGTTGCCGGTCTTCAATTTGCCTTAGGTGGCTTGCCAATGGGTGCAAAAGTGCTTCAAAGTGTCCCGGGGTTGATGGCCGAGTTGCCCGGGCGTTAGGTGCTTGGGCATTTTGGATTGCCGGGGCGGCAGGAGTTGTCGTGGCAATTGGAGGCCTTGAAGAATCTCCCGGTGCCTCTCCCATTAGCTTTCGGATTAGTGCTTGATTCCAACCAGACTTGGGTAGGGCCTTTTCATCGGTGTACTCACTTGGGACATGCATCTCCTTGCAAAGATTAGAAATTAAGCAAGGGAAGAAAAGAGAACCCTTATCTTTGGAGATGCATACAAAAATCTCATCACAAATAATTTTTCCAATGTTAATGATGTGATTATGCAAAATAGAATGTATGAGCAAAAGACGTGGTATATCAACGGTAGTATTCTGTGTGGTGGGCATTAAAGAAGTTTTAACAAACTTATTACATAGTTTTGCCTCGGGTTTAAGCCGAAGGCGATTTACCGTGCCCTTGTATTTACCGTCGTTCTAATGAGTTCCCGGTTGAGTGAGTTCTTGAAGCACCTTGTCGAGTTGCTTGGGAGTGATTTTATCAGCAAAGGCTTGATGCTCGTCCTTCTCAATGTAAAGCTCGTAAAAGGTGTTGACGTTTTCGGGACTTATGAGTATGGCCTTGTCACGAACAAAAACATAAGGATTATCTGGGTTAGGTGAGTGAGCATAGAATTCTCTTACCCATGAGATGTTACCCGATTCCGGTTGATGGCAAAAGATTTGCCACTTTTTATGTGCAATCCTCTCGAAGATGAATGGTTCAAGGCCGAAATCTTGATGAGAGTTGGAGTATTCAAAGCCTTGTTCTTCACGAATCTTTCGGCTTTCAAACTTGGATTGAAATCTTTCTTGAACCACCAGTGTAGCAAACTTCTTGTATCTTGGTTCTTTGGAGGAACTTGGATGAACTAAAAATTTAAACTTGGATGCCATGGATGATCTTGGTTGTGAGTTTTGTAAAAATAAAGAAAATAAAATAAAAGAAACTAAAAAGTTGCAAGATAGAAAGTAGGAATAGGTTAAGGGTGATGGGTTTTATAGAAAAGATAGGTGGGTGGGATTAGGGGAAAACGAAAAAGGGTTTAGGGTGAGGGAGAAGTTGACGACAAGGGGTTTGTGATTAGGGTGAATTGGAGGCTTTATATAAGCCTTAGATTCAGCCCATTAGTTTCCTTGTTGAAGATGTTTTCCTACTTGGGTTAAAATTCCTCTTTATCTTGAACTTTTTTTCCTACAATTCAAAAACAAATCAAATAAGGATTAAAGATAAAAGAAAATAAATAAAGATGTATAAAGGGATTTTTGACTTAAAAAAAAATCTATCCAAAAAAAATTAATAATAATCGGAAATAATAAATAATAAAAAAATCGAAAAAAAAAATTAAAATTAATAATCAAAAAATAAAAATAATAAAAGAGAAATAAATAAATAAAGATAAAAATAAAAATATCAAAGGGAGAGCATGCTCATGCATCTCCTAAGTTGACCACTTCTTTGTTACGTTCCACATGGGCACCATTGTAGTGCTTCAATCTTTGTCCATTAACTTTGAATTCATGGTTGTCAGAGATGGACTTGATTATCACAGCACCATGGGAGAATGGTTTGACGACATCGAATGGTCCCGACCATCTTGATTTCAGCTTTCCTGGGAAAAGTTTTAGCCGAGAATTGAATAGGAGAACTAGTTGCCCTGGCGTGAATTGTCGTGGCAATAGTTTTTTGTCATGCCATCGCTTTGTTTTCTCCTTGTAGATTCGTGCATTGTTATAGGCGAGTGCACGAAATTCTTCTATCTCGTTGAGATCCATCAAACGCTTTTGTCCGGCACTTTCCCAATCCATATTCACGGTCTTGATTGCCCAGTATGCCTTGTGTTCGATTTCCACCGGTAGATGGCATGTCTTGCCATAGACAAGTCAGAAGGGGGACATACCTAAGGGTGTATTGAATGCAGTGCGATATGCCCAAAGCGCGTCATCTAGTCTTAATGACCAATCCTTCATAGAGGGATTTACAATTTTTTTGAGTATACCCTTCAATTCTCGGTTGGAAATTTCTGCTTGCCCGTTGGTTTGTAGGTGATATGCCGTGGCGATCTTGTGTGATATGCCGAAGCGTTGCAACATCTTGGCAATTAGTCTGTTGTCAAAATGCTTGCCTTCGTCACTGATAATTGCTCTCGGCATCCTAAACCGTGTAAATATGTTTTTCTGCAAGAATCGTTGCACAGTCTTGGAATCGTTGTTGGGAACTGCAGCTCCCTCAACCCATTTAAACACGTAGTCGACGGCAAGTAGAATGTAGAGGTTACCGAATGAAGATGGGAAAGGTCCCATAAAATCGATCCCCCACACATCGAACAATTCCACCTCGATGATGTTTTGGAGTGACATCTCATGTCGTCTAGAGATATTGCCCGTCCTCTGGCAACGATCACATTGCTTGTAAAAGTCTTGGGCATTTTTGTACAATGTTGGCCAATACAAACCGGATTGCAAAACCTTGGCCACGGTACGAGTTCCTCCAAAATGTCCTCCATAGGGTGAAGAATGGCATTGCCGGAGTACATTCTGTTGCTCTTCTTCAGGGACACATCGGCGTATAACCTGATTTGCACATTGTTTAAACAAAAGAGGCTCGTCCCAAAAGTAATGCTTAGCATCATGGCGGAACCGCTTCTTCCCTTGGTGAGTATTGCCATAAGGTAAAATACCACAAACAAGGAAATTAACTAAATCCGCGTACCAGGGTATTGCCGAGGCATGTGCTGCCGTGGCGACTGCTCCCAAAATTGTCGAGGCGTGCGCGTCAAAGGCTGTTGCGGCATCGAGAGTTGCCGAGGCGTGCGCGTCCATGGTTGCCGAAGTGTCAAGGGTTGCCGAGGCATGCACATCCATGGTTGCCGAGGCGTCAAGGGTTGCCGAGGCATGCGCATCCATGGTTGCCGAGGCAACTAAACTTTGTTCATCCGGGAATGCATCGCATATCTCTAAATTTGCATCCTCCTCCCTATTGCCTTCTTGTGTAGCATCAACATTTTGATCAGCTTCTTTTCCTGGTCGATTTACTAGCCAATTTGCCTTTTCTTGTTGTTCCCCATTGGCCGGTTCTTCATACTCCTCAGGTTCCTATTGTTTGGCAATGTAGTCACCGAGGCAACTAAATTTCTCGTCAAAGTTAAACTCTGTCGTGGCATGAAGAAGTTGGCATTCTTCTGGATCATCGGCATGCCTTAGTGTTTGGAACACATTTAGTTTAACTTGCTGGTCATTCACTCTCATTGTGAGTTCTCCCTTTTCAACATCGATCAAGGTTCTCCCTGTTTCTAGGAATGGTCTCCTGAGAATGATGGGTGCATGCTCATCTGCTTCACAATCCAAAACAATAAAGTCAGCGGGAAAAATAAATTTATCAACTTTTACCAGTATGTCCTCGATTTTTCCCTCTGGATGCACATAGGATCTGTCGGCTAGCTGTAGCATAACTGTTGTAGGTCTTGCCTTCCCGATTCCTAGTTTCTGGAAAACCGATTTAGGCATCAAGTTTATGATAGCCCCAAGGTCGCATAATGCTTTCCCGACATAGTGATTTCCAATGGAATAGGGTATTGTGAAACATCCGGGATCCTTCAATTTGGGTGGCATACGATTGTGCAACATTGCCATGCATCCCTCTGTTGCGGCAACTATTTCAAACTCTCCTAGCCTTGTTCTCTTGGACACATTGTCTTTAAGAAACTTGTCATAGTTTGGCATTTGTTCAATTGCTTCCACCAATGGCAAGTTGATGTGGACTTGCTTTAGAATATCAAGAAACTTCTTAAATTGGTAATCTTCCTTTTGTCGCTTCAACCTTTGTGGGAATGGTGGTGGAAGTCGGATATCTTCGATCCTTTCATTGGTTTGGAACCTGATTGATGGCATTGCTGGAACAATTGGAGTTACCGAGGCATTATCATCTGGGGTTGTCGAGGCATGCTTATCACAAGTTGTCGAGGCCTCTTTATCGTTGTTTGCCGAGGCATGCTTATTGCCGGTTGCCGCGGCAATTCCTAGTTTAGCATCTGAGGCTTTGCCGCTAGGTTCGTCTTGATCTTTTTGTGGAGTTTTGTTTGATGAGCGGGTTTGAGCCTCTCTAAGTTGTTGGCCACTTCTAGTTGTGATTGCCTTACATTGCTCATGGCCAGTTCCTCTTGCGACTTCAGTATCGCTCGATAAACCTCCTTGCGGTCTAGTATTCAGATTTTGAGCAAACTGTCTGACTTGATTTTCCAATGATTTGATTGCCGCCTCATGGTTTTGCAATCTCATCTCGGTCCTGTTAATAAAAGCATCAGTTCTTTTTATGAAATTACTATTCTCAGCCATATAAGATTCAATTTTCATCATAAAAGCATTTAGAGAATTTTCCAAAGAATTAGATGTTATCGGTTGTTGTTGCGGCAACTGTTGCCGTGGCATATTCTGCTGGAATCTCGATGCTTGTGCATTCTGATTGTTCTGGTTTAGAGCATTGTTGGGATTACTCCATGAAAAATTCGGGTGCTTCTTCCAAGCTGGATTGTATGTATTGGACATCACATTGTTGTTCCGATTGTAATTCCCCACATAGAAGCTGGATTTCGGATTCTGCATACATTCAGAAGAATTATGGTTATCACCACATAACTCACAAAAAGAATCCATTACCTTGACTTCATGTGTGTTGTTTGGTTTTTGCATGTTTTGGACCATCTTGGTTAAAGTGGCCAATTGTGACGAAATTGAATATGATGATTCTAGTAGATGGGAATTGATAATCATCGTTGGCCAGCCTGTTTAAAATTTGCATTGCTTCCTCTGGTGACTTATCTAAGAGTATGCCGTTTGCCGAGGTATCTAGTATCATCCTTGTTGGTGTATTCACGACGTTGTAAAACATTGTTACTTGAGTCCACACCGGGAATCCGTGTAGAGGGCATTTGTGTAGAAGTTCTCTATATTGCTCCCAAGCCTCGTACATGGATTCATCATTTGCCTGCAGAAAAGAACTAATGTCGTTACAAAGCTTATCAGTCAAATTTGTAGGATTAAACCGAGCAAGGAAATCACAACAAAGATCGCTCCAAGATGCTATTGATCCGGTAGGAATGCTATTCAACCATACTTTCGCCCTATTCCTCAGTGAATAGGGGAATAATCTTAATCGTAAGACATCAGGGGTGACTTCGTGTATTTTGAACGAGTTGCAAATCTCGAGGAAAGATTTCAGATATTGTCGTGCATCTTCAGTTGCTGAGCCGCCAAATTGACCAATTGTGTTGATCATATTAAACATTATCGGTTTTAACTAAAAGTGGTCGGCTTCAATTTCAGGTGCGACAACTCCTGGATTAAGTCCATCAAGGTCTTCTTCAAGATAGTCTCGAATAGTTATGTTTCGTGCAAGAATCACTCCTCCTCCTGCTGGAACATCTTGATTCATATTGCCGTCTTGATTAGCCATTGCTACTCTTATCCTTCGTCTAAGTCTTTGTAAGTTTAATTCGATTTCTGGATCAAAGGGATATTCTGGTGTAGTCGGTCTCGCCCTGGTCATATACCAATGCAAAACCAAAGTTTTTTAGCCCTTTGAATCTTAAACAAGAAAAGTAAAAAGAAAGTGCAAGAAAATAAAAACAAAGTCGCTATTGCCAATCCCCGGCAACGGCGCCAAAAACTTGTTGCGTGTAATAAGTGCTACGCAATTGTGCAAGTATACACGTCGCAAGTAATAAAGTGATATGAGTATCTAGTATCGTCTCCACAAGGATTGGTTTGGGCGACTTTGCTTAAGTTACTACATTGTGAAAATAAAAATACAATTGATAATAGAGGTTTTAATTAACAAGAAAAGTAAAAGAAATAAACTAAAAGAATAGATGAAAGAAAAAGAGAGAATAGGGCAGGTTATCGTGAGTTGAGGTGTGATAGCCGATTGGATCGTCTTGGTAAAAGAGTGCAAGGGCAACTCAGTTGCCATGGAAACTTGCACAGCGGGGTTGCCTTGGCAACTAATCGATGGTTGCCTGGGCGACTAGCTGGGCAACTACTTGGGCATGCCTTGATAATACATCCCTGCGTGAATCAAGGGTGAACAACAACCAATCTTGCGCTCCTCTTAGCCGTTGAAATCCTTAACTTATTCATAAGCCAGATTAATCTTCACCATCAATAGATTGAATAAAGACCATACTCATTCATTTCTTGAATCTAACTCTCCCGATATTAGATAAATAGATGAAGTTACGAGATCCTCTCCCAATTCACTCGTAAACAAGAATAAGAACCAAGAATGAGTAAACCTTGAATTGAAATTGCAAACTCTTATTACCTAAACAAAATCCAATTGTTTTTCACAACAACAAAACACAATAACCCCAACCAATCAAGTTAGTTCATGGTTGGGTTCAAAAGATATACAAAGAATAATCCCAAACCATGAATCTAATGGAAGCAAAGAAGAAGAAGAAGAGATCGAACTCTCCCCCTTGCTCTCTTGTCGAAATTTCTGTCCTCTTGCCCTATGGAGTTGTCGAAAATTTCCCTCTTCTTGCTCTCTTTTGATTGTCGAAATCTCCATCTTATTTATAGGGCTAGGAAAAAGTCCTTCTTTGAGGAGGAAGTTAAGTTGGAATTAAATTATCTTTAAAGAATATAATTCTTTAGTATAATTGTATTCCTACTAGAACTTCTCCTATCTTCTTGGAATTTAATTCTTCTTTAATCTTTGCATGGCAATCAAATTCCTTTGGGTTTGGGCTTTGCTCCACGTCATCTTGGGCTTGTATAGTCATCAATTTCGACTACCATATCAGCTTTGCTCTTATCGACAATTGCCATGGCAACTAGCTCGGCGTCTCCTTCATGTATTGCCCTGGCAACTAGCTCGGCGTCTCCTTCATGCATTGCCCTGGCAACTAGCTCTAGCCTTGCTTTGGCAAGTGATCCTGCATATACACACAAAACACACCAAAGCATCATCTTTTCCCACAAAAACTACCAAGTTATGTAATCAAGCTCAACGATGGAAGGAAACATGGATTAATGCATGAATGGCTAATTATGCAACTAATATGAGCCTAAGTCTAACAATAATATGAGTAAAAAGGGTAAGAAAAATAGTACTTTTGAACACTTATCAATCACAAACCTTCAATTGAGGCCCAGAGGTGACTGAATCATGCCATGAAAGGGGTTGTAATGAAAGAAAGCATCAAGTGGCTTGACGCCGGCATTATATACCCTATCTTTGATAGTACATGGGTAAGTCTAGTACAATGTGTATCGAAAAAGGGAGGTATAACGGTGGTAAATAATGAAAACAATGAACTCATTCCAACTAGTACTGTGACCGGTTGGAGGGCTTGTATGGATTATCGAAAGCTAATCAAAGCCACTAGGAAAGATCACTTCCCATTACCCTTTATTGATCAAATGCTTGACCATCTTGCAGGTAAACCCTTTTATTGTTTTCTTGATGGTTATTCAGGGTACAATCAAATTGCCATAGCACTAGAAGATCAAGAAAAGACAACCTTTACATGCCCATACGATACTTATGCTTTCCAAAAAATGCCGTTCGGATTGTGTAACGCCCCGACAACCTTCCAAAGATGCATGATGGCACTCTTTTCAGACATGGTCGAACACTTCCTTGAGATCTTCATGGATGATTTTTCTATTTTTGGTAATGACTTCGACAGCTGCCTTGGCAATTTAGAGAAGGTGTTGGCAAGATGTGAAGAAACTGATTTAGTCCTCAATTGGGACAAGTGCCATTTTATGGTAGATGAAGGAATAGTGCTCGGCCACAAGATTTCATCCAAGGGAATTGAAGTAGACAAAGCCAAGGTGGACGTGATCGAGAGATTGCCACCACCAAGTTCGGTTAAAGGAATTCGATGCTTTCTTGGACATGCAGGTTTTTACAGGAGGTTCATTCATAATTTTTCTAAAATCACTAAACCCTTGTGCAATTTGCTTGAACAGGATAAAGTCTTCGATTTTGATGATTCTTGCACCCAAGCACTCGAAACCCTAAAGGAAAAGCTTGCCTCGGCACCCATTGTCGCTCCACCAGATTGGACACTACCTTTTGAACTCATGTGTGAAGCAAGTGATTTTATGGTAGGAGCAGTCCTAGGCCAACGCACAGGTAAGACCTTCCATGTGATATACTATGCTAGTAAAACTCTTAATAGTGCTCAAGTAAATTACACAACAACAGAGAAAGAGTTACTAGCTGTAGTTTTCGTACTTGACAAGTTCCGATCCTATTTCATTGGTACAAAGTTAATTGTTCATACGGACCATTCCGTAATCAAATATCTATTTGCTAAAAAGGATGTCAAACCTCGTTTGATTCGTTGGATATTACTTTTATAAGAATTTGATATTGAAATTAAGCACAGGAAATGAACAGAAAATCAAGTGGCCGATCACTTATCATGTTTAGAACGCAACAGGGAGGAGGACGCAGATATAGAGATATACGATGCATTCCCGGATCAGTAACTTGACGCGCAACAGCCCTTGACGCGCACGCCACGACATCACATACCTCAGCAATACCCTGGTATGAGGATTTAGTTAATTTCCTTGTTTGTGGTATTTTACCTTATGGCCTTACTCACCAAGGGAAGAAGCGGTTCTGCCATGATGCTAAGCATTACTTTTGGGACGAGCCTCTTTTGTTTAAACAATATGCAGATCAGGTTATACGCCAATGTGTCCCTAAAGAAGAGCAACAGAATGTACTCCAAAAATGCTATTCTTCACCCTATGGAGGATATTTTGGAGGA
This sequence comes from Hibiscus mutabilis, assembly GCA_019671005.1. NCBI lineage: Eukaryota > Viridiplantae > Streptophyta > Magnoliopsida > Malvales > Malvaceae > Hibiscus > Hibiscus mutabilis. The sequence goes on from CM033751.1 coordinate 22,973,489, forward strand.
ACTCGTACCGCGGCCAAAGTGTTGCAATTCGGTTTGTATTGGCCAACATTGTACAAATATGCCCAAGACTTTTACAAGCAATGCGATCGTTTCCAGAGGACGGGCAATATCTCTAGACGACATGAGATGCCGCTTTAAAACATCATCGAGGTGGAATTGTTTGATGTATGGGGGATCGATTTTATGGGACCTTTCCCATCTTCATTCGGCAACCTCTACATTCTACTTGCCGTCGACTACGTGTCTAAATGGGTTGAGGCAGCTGTAGTTCCCAACAATGATTCCAAGACAGTGCAACGATTCTTGCAGAAAAATATATTTACACGGTTTGGGATGCCGAGAGCAATTATCAGTGACGAACGCAAGCATTTTGACAACAAACTTATTGCCAAGATGTTGCAACGCTTCGGCGTATCACACAAGATTGCCACGGCATATCACCCACAAACCAACAGGCAAGCAAAAATTTCCAACCGGGAATTGAAGGGTATACTCGAGAAAGATGTAAATCCCTCTAGGAAGGATTGGTCATTGACGCACTTTGGGCATATCGTATTGCATTCAAAACACCCTTAGGTATGTCCCCCTTCTGACTTGTCTTTGGGAAAACATGCCATCTACCGGTGGAAATCGAACACAAGGCATATTGGGCAATCAAGACCGTGAATATGGATTGGGAAAGTGCCGGACAAAAGCGTTTGTTCGACCTCAACGAGATAGAAGAATTCCGTGCATCGCATATAACAATGCACAAATCTACAAGGAGAAAACAAAGCAATGGCATTACAAGAAACTATTGCCGCGACAATTCACGTCAGGGCAACTAGTTCTCTTATTCAATTCTCAGCTGAAACTTTTCCGGGAACGCTGAAATCAAGATGGTCAGGACCATTCGAATTGTCAAACCATTCTCCCATGGTGCCGTGATAATCAAGTCCATCACTGACAAACATGAATTCAAAGTTAATGGACAAAGATTAAAGCACTACAATGGTGCTCATGTGGAACGTAACAAAGAACTGGTCACCTTAGGAGATGTATGAGCATGCTCTCCCTTTGATATTTTTATTTTTATTTTTATTATTTTCGATTTTTTTTATTTTTTATTTTTAGTTTTTTTTAATTAATTTTTTATTTATTTCTGATTATTATTATATTTTTAGGATATATTTATTTTCTTTTTTTTTTATCTTTTTAAGTTTAAGAATCCTTTTACACATCTTTATTTATTTTCTTTTATTAGTTTATTTTTACTTTTAATCCTTATTTGATTTGTCTTCGAATTGTAGGAAAAGAGTTCAAGATAAAGAGGAATTTTGATCCAAGAAGGAAAACATCTTCAACAAGGAAATTAATGGGCTGAATCTAAGGCTTATATAAAGCCTCCAACTTACCCTAATTAAATCCCCTAGCCGTCACCCTTTCCCTAAACCAAAACCCCCTTTATTTTCTATCCAAAATTAATCCCACCCACCATATTTACTACCTAGCTTTTCTATATAACCCATCACCCTTAACTTCCTAGAAACTTATTCCTACTTTTCATCTTGCAACTCTTTAGTTTCTTTTAATTTCTTTTCTTTGTTTTTACAAAACTCACAACCAAGATCATCCATGGCATCCAAAATTAAATTTTTGGTTCATCCAAGTTCCTCCAAAGCCTATCTCTCTCACTTGATCTCATATATTCTTTTACTTTATTGATTTCTAGTTTAGTTATTAGTTAAACTCCTATAATCTTCTATTTGTGTTTTTGGACTACCTCAATAGGCAAAGTATGCCTAATGCATTCATCTTTCATGCATTTCAGGTTAGAAGGATTTTGAGATCGAGATCAGGGTTGGAGAAGGTTTTTGGACAAGTCACTATATTGATTAAGTATAATATATCAACTTTATAGACTCCTAGTATGGTGGCATAAGTTTTGCATAAGTCAATTTTACCCTTTTTGATATGTATGTAATATGGTCGGCTTATGTAAGTTTAAGGGTTTAAACTTGACATTTTAAAAGTTGCTAAGAATGGTTTTATGTGCATATTTAGACTAAACTAGAGAAATTGTTGCAAATGAATTCATTAGACCTTGAAATTTGGCATGCTAATAGAGTTTAGCTAAATAGACTTGCTGGTAAAGTTTCATTAAATTCAGACATGGTACGGTCAAGCAAAACGCTGTTAAACAAGATAAAATTGACATTACAAGTCTCACTGTACCAATATGAGTAATGGTGTATCGGTACGGGTTTGTGTTTCTAGAAATGGTTTCAGGAGCGTTTCGATAGGGTGATGGCGTATCGGTACAATGCTCCAAGACTGGAATTTTTGGTACAGCTGAGTATCGATAGGGGTTGACTGCGTATCGATACACCTGCTCGAGTTTGTAAAGTAAAATAAATGGCGTATCGATACGGTTTGGTCGCGTACCGATATGGGTTTAAGGAATCTAATGGTATTAACAGTCATTGCTAGGAGTACCGATACGCCTCAAGGGGTATCAGTACAGTTTGTTAGACTTGGAAAGTTGGGGAAGTATTCTACCTTAGAGTATCGATACGGTTTGAGTGCGTATCGATACCCTCATATAAATTTTGATAAATTACCTTGATAAATCACTGGAAGGTATCGTTTTAATCGTTTCTAAGTTTATAAAAGATTTAATTTTATCCAAACCGTAACGTACTGCTTTAGCATGTTCTTAAAATCCTCTATTTTTGTATAGGTTATTAAATGAAACATTTGTTTCGATCATCGTTTTTGTTTCGGTAACACTTTTCGAACTTGTTCTCTACCAGATTGGGAATGGGGGGTTACATTAAGTGTCAACCTTTACTCCTAAGGGGTAGGTTCACTTCCGAAGTAAGTTCATCTACTTGAACATCTTTTATCGAAGCTTCTCACCTTAGTAGCTGGCAATTGATCGTTACCCTTAAGTCTGTTAAGATATTAAGGTGCAATAAACACACTATGCCAATTGTCCTATGGCAAAGGATTTGAGAAAAGTAAATAATAGCAGATAGAAAAAAATGCCAATGCATTTAGATTATTAAAAACCAAACAATAAACCAGTGTTAATCTCAAACATCCCTTAACCAAATATAAAAGCTTAGTTCATGGTTGAGGGGTCCATCCACAAAATATTATCATATCTTAACATCACCGTTTGAGTAAAAATAAAACTAAGAGAATGGGCAAGAAGGAGATATGTCGATGCAACCCTTCAAATGCTTTAGAGCTTTCAGTCGTAGCTGGTCAGACCACGTCGCCTCTCGGTTCACCATGGTGCAGCCTCTCTTCTTCAATAACCTCTCAAGTGGTGGCTTGAGCTCCTTTAAATAGGCTTACGTGGAAGCCCTAGGATAAGCTTTTGAGTCTGAATTTTGAATGCACAAAGGGACATGACGCGTTATCCTCTTATCCCGATTTGAATCCTAGGGATAACGTGTAACATCCCAAAAATTAGCTTAGTCAAAATAGGATCCCTAGAGATCAAAAATTTAACTTTTGATAAATAATCAAATTATCGAATCATAGATTATTGAGTTAAATTGACTTAGCATTGGAATATTGCTAGGTAACATAATTAAATTGTAAAGATTGATAATATGTAGTCATTGGCTAAGTTGTGAAAATGAAGTGTTATGTGATATAGACATAACGCATGAAAGAACGCAAGGGCCATATGAGCAATTAGACCACCTAGTGACTAAATTGAAAGATATAAAAGTATGCTTAGTGACTAAAATGGAAAAATTTAAAATTAGGGTGCCATAGTGTAAAAGCTATGAAATACAAGGATTAATGTTGTAATTTGCCCATGGCCTTTCTTCATAGGAGGGAAAGGTTCTTGAGGGATTAAAGAATCAATTTACCCTTTGTCATAAATGAGCATAGGTGGCAAGTGAAGGCATAATTAAGAAAAAGATGTCATAATTAGATATGATGATGTTTTAGATTATTTCGCTATTGGTTAATAAGAATATGAGAATAAGGAAGACAACTATTTTGCTCTCTCAACTCTCGGTTATGGAAAGAACAAAAAAAGAATTTAGAAATCTTCAACTTAGCAAGCACCTCCGTTGTTGTTCAAGAAAAGCTTGAGACTTCTCTAGTTTTTCTATTGTATATCATTCCTAGTAATTGGCCCAAGCAACCCAATGTGAGGAATTAGTTTCTCCATCAAAGTTGAGTAATCCTAAAAGTAAGGGAATCTCTATCCAAGATTCATAAGCATCTCAGGTATTTTGTTGATTGTAGTTCATTGTTTGGATGGCTAGGTGTCATACTTGTTACATTGAATTTCATTGTAGTTGTATAATTGGCTCACATAAAGCATTTGGTGGCATTGACTATAGCATTGGAAAGCATTGGTAAGCTCTCTTGTGTTGTTTTATATCATTACATTGACAAGAACAAAGCATTGACATAGACATAATATTGATAAGCCAAGGAACCTGGGAGAAGCATTTAACTTTGGAGGATATGCTGAGGTGTCCAATGAATATGCCAAGGACCTGGGACAAGCATTTACCTTTGGTTGAATTTCCTTATAACAATAGCTACCAAGTGAGTATCCAGATGGCACCGTATGAGGCATTGTATGGTCGGAGGTGTCGTACGCCCTTGTGATGGGATGAGGTAATGGAAAAGCATGATTCCATGCCGCATGTGTTGAAAGACACGGATGAAAAGGTAAAGCTTGTGTGTGATCGCTTGAAAGCGGCTGCGGATCGGTAGAAATCTTACGCAGATTTGAAGTGTAGGGAGATTGTATATGCGGTTGGTGATCGTGTGTTCTTGAAGGTGTCACCATGGAAGAAGGTGATACGGTTCGGACGTAAGGGTAAGCTTAATCCGAGGTTTATTAGACCATATGAAATTGTGGAACGTGTTGGTCCTGTGGCTTATCGGTTGAGGTTACCTCCCGAGCTTGAGAGAATACATGATGTGTTCCACGTATCTATGTTACTAATGTATCGGGCGGATCCTTCGCATGTTATGCAGGTGGAACATATTGAGTTGAGGCCGGATTTTTCATTTAAGGAAGAGCCACTGGAAATCCTTGATTTCAGCAGCAAGGTTCTTCGTGGCAAGATGATAGAACTAGTTAAAGTATTGTGGCGACATCGAGTTGTCGAGGAAGCCACTTGGGAGAGCAAGACAAATATGTTAGAGCAATTTTCGCATTTATTTCCTCCAGGTAAATTTTAAGGACGAAATTTCTTAAGAGGGGGAGAGTTGTAATGCCCTGGTTTTGGTTCTAGCAGTTTTAGGGTTCGGTTCGAGGGTCTGGTAGACCGGTATTAGAGGTTCGAGTTATTTTTGAGATAAAATCAGATTAAATACTTTTTTAAGTGATAAAAATATGGAAAAATGCTCTAAATTTGTTATTTAATATATTAATGATTGTGGTGAAATCAATTTTTTAAATGGAGTTTCAGAAATCAGACACTTTGTACTAGTGACTAAAATGCAAACTTTGAAAACTGTTTTTTAGTGGTTGTTTTGTAAAGGGTCAAAACTTTGAATCTTTAAGGAGCTAATAGCCCAAAAGTCTAATTTCAGACTTTATCCTTTAATTGGCTATTTTTTAAAAGTGTTTTGAAAAATAAAATAGATTGGGGAGAATTAATTCATAGTTAATTCTTTTAAAATAAAAGTCACGTAACTAACTTCGTCAAAAATATTTTCTCACAAAATCTCGCTAGCCAAACACTAATTCCTTCTTCTAAATCATCACTTTCTTAAATCTTTTGATTTCTAATGGATTCACATTGATTTTCAAGTAGAAACTCATTGTTTTAATTTTGTTTTCATATGTAAAATTAGCTAATTAAGGGAGAAAGCATCCATTAGAGGCAAGGTTCATTCCTCTCCACTAATGAAAGGCTATTTACTAAAATTCCCAAGTTGTTGATCCTTTACAATTGTTTTCTAATGGGTTTTGATAATTTAATTGAGTTTTGATTGGTGAATGTTACCTCTCCAAAAGTATTATTTTTAATGCCAATCTTGCAATGCTTTTGCTTGTTTTTAGGTACATTTAGTTGCATTAGGATGTTAGAATCATGCATTTGCATAAGGAGTTTAGAGATTTGTCTATGCCAGTACGAAGGGTTGTTTTGTTGGCCATTTTGCAGGTTTGGCATAGGATTTGGCCCTAAAAAGCAACACAGGAAGGAGTGCCAGAGAGAATGCCGAGTGCTGTTGGCATACATGGACCAGACAATGCCAAGCACCGGTTGGCAGAGAAGTGATGCCACGCCAAGAAGCTGTTGGACCCCAAAAAAATAGGAAATGATCTGGCTCTAAAAAGATAGCAATTGGATCAATCTCCGAAAAAATAGCGGATAAGATGGTCCCAAGACTTATTGGCAGATTCATGCAAAGCTTGGGCGCCATGGCAACGTTGGCAGTATGACGTCAACCCTAGCCTGATCACCTCTCATTCAGATTTGTATAAGATGATAATCCCTTATCCCATGGGCAGTTGAAGTTCAAAATTTGAAGAGCTAATGCTATCCCTTCCTCGTACGCCTATTTAAACACCAACCAAGCTAGCATTTGAGAGGGGGAAGATCGGAGTGAGGAGTTGGTGTGTGACGATTAACAATCGGCTGCACCTAAGAAGGGTGGTCTGACCAACTTGGCCAAGAAGCCTGGATCATGAAGGATTGCATCGAGAGACCCCTTCTAGCCCATTTTCTCTTTCAAGTTATTTTATTTTGTTTTAAATGATGATGTACTTGGGAAACGTTTGTGGTTTTTTGGTTAAGTCCTTTACCATGAACTAATTTCATAGTTGGTGGGGGATGTTTGCATTGAACGCTATTTTTATGTTTCAGTTTTCAATAATAAATCTGCCTTGGCAATGTTTTCACTATTCGACATACTTTAATATTTCCTAAGTACCATGCAAAGCGAGAGCTGGCACTGTTGGCCTATTGCTCCTCAATATCTTCATAGACTTGGGGTGGCAACGATTAAGTTGTTGAATACTAAGGAGGGAAGCTTCGAGAGAAGTCGTTCAAGTAGATGAACTTACTTCGGGAGTAAAATCTACCCCTTAAAAGTATAGATTGGATTTTAATCAAATTGGTTTATTTAAAAGCATGCATTATAGAGATATAGGGGTTTTTACATGATCAATTTAAGGAAATGACCATCGAGAGAGGCTTTTCTAATTTTGGATCTGCTCGGCAAACAATGCCAAGATAGGTTGTTATTAAAGGCTGGCACAACATGAATAGCGTGAAAAACAAGCATTCCCTGCCAATGCTTATCATTCATTAAAACATCTTCCTTGCCAACGTCTCTACTTTACTTTCATTTCTTTACTTTTAAAGTTTTTTTCCAAAACCAATTTCAAATCAACCTTTTTCTTAAGGCAAGTAACAATCAAAGCAATAAAATTCCATCTATGTGGGATCGATACTCAGCTTAACTACTGTATTACTTGCAGACCGTGTATACTTGCACGCAAAAGACTCATCTTGGCACTATTTTATATTTTTCCAACACATATCTTTTGCCCCTTTTGCCAGCATTCACTTAGAGAGTCTACAAGTTTTTGGCGCCGCTACCGGGGTTTCCAAAGAATTGATTGTTTTTTAATTATTACTTGTCTTTCTTTTATTTATGTTTTTTTTTTGCCTTTTATTTTTGTCGGTGCATGACCAGAAGCCATCCTGTGGTGGATGAGTGGCCATACGATCCGAAAATTGAGAAAACCTTGCGGAGGTTAAAAAGAAAAATTTGAAAGATGCAAAACCAAGGTAATGGAGAGAATGGTGTGGTGAACAATGGAGGAAATACACTCAATAATGAGATACCACCACCACTTGTTGTCCCAGTTGTTAATGAGAGACCTATTAGAGAACATTCGGCACCAACCATTGACAATTTGATGCCAGGACTTGTTGGCACAGTGGTAAACACTGTCAATTTTGAAATTAAGCCGGTAATGATTCAAACTCTTTTGAATGTAGGTCAGTTTGATGGAGCACTCACTGGAGATCCGAGGCAACATCTAAAACAGTTCATGGAGATTTGCCAGCTGTTCCAACAAAATGGAGTACCTGAAGATACCGTGAAGCTGAAGTTATTTACTTTCTCTTTGAGAGACAGAGAAAAGGCTTGGCTTAATTCCTTGCCACCCGGCTCAGTTACTTCATGGGCAGACTTATGCCAAAAGTTCTTGACAAGGTTCCAGCCGCCAACACTCACTACCAAGCTGTGGGGTGAGATCATTACATTTAGGCAGGTTGAGGATGAGACCTTATATGATGCCTGGGAACGATTTAAAGACTTATTAAGAAGATGTCCTATGCATGGATTCCCGAATTGGACCCAGATCCAAACCTTTTACAATAGACAAAATGCACAAACAGGGACTGTTGTTGATGCTTCAGCAGCCGCTTCATTGATTGGCAAAACATATACTGAGGCTGTTGACATTTTAGAGAGGATTGCAATCAATGATTTTGAATATCCTATTGTGAGACTTGGGACCGAAACTAAAACCAATGGGAAATTTCAGGTTGACGAACTAACGTCCATTCATGCCGAGATTTCCAACTTACTAGCATGGTGAGAACGTTGCAAAAGAACAATGAGTCCTAGGAAGTCAAAGCATTAGATCCTTTATGTACAATTTGTGGAGAGAATCATCATGTGGATGAATGGCCTACTAACCCTAAATCGGTAAATTTTGTTGGCAATGTTAATCGTTACTATAATCCTAACTCCAATACTTATAATGCAGGTTGGAGACAACACCCTAGTTTAGCATGGGGAAATCAATGAGGTAACCAGTACAATGCCCAGCACCAGAATACCTAGAGGTAGAATAACAATGCCATGCCAGCAGTCTATCAGAATGCCATGCCACAGAAAGCCCAAAACAATTTTTAGCAAGGGCAGAGACTCAACCAAGGAAGCACACTCACAAAGTACATGGAGAGGAATGATGCCACAGTCCAGAGTTTGGCTGCATCAATGAGAAATATGGAAGTTCAGCTTGGGCAGATTGCCAGTGCACTCAGCAATCGACCCTAGGGAGCATTGCCAAGTGACACAGAAGATGCTCGGCACAAAGACAATGAGAAGTGCAAAGCTATAACTCTTCGGAGTGGTAAGCAGTGTGAGATAGAGAAGGTTGCTAAGCAGCCAATTAATCGCCAAATCGAGAAGCCAGTGTCAGTAGATAATCCTAGGGAAGCAGAGAAAGAGGAAGCAAACATAGATGATGCCAGAACCGATGCCAAGTAGTACATTGATGCCATAACTAATGCCAGAATTGATGCCAAATAGCACACTAATGCCAGAACCGAGGAAGTTGGGAGAATTTGAAACTGTTGCTCTAACCGAATGATGCAATGCCATGATCCTAAACCGATTGCCACCAAAGCTGAAAGATCCAGGAAGTTTCACTATTCCCTGCACCATTGGCAACAAATTCATGGGCAAGGCACTGTGCGACCTAGGAGCTAGCATCAGCTTGATGCCAATGTCAGTTTTCTGAAAGCTTGGCATAGAAGCAAGAACTACCACGGTGACACTTCAGCTAGCAGATCGATCCTATGCACATCCCAAGGGTAAGATTGAGGATGTGTTGGTAAAGGTAGACAAATTTATTTTTCCAGCTGATTTTATCATTTTGGATTATGAGGTTGATATTAATGTATCGATTATTTTGGGGAGACCTTTTCTTGCCACAGGTAGAGCTTTGATTGATGTTCATAAAGGGGAACTAATAATGCGCATGAATGACCATCATGTTACATTTAATGTGTTTCAAGCTTTGAAATGTGCAGATGGACCTGATGAGTGCCAAGCATAGGAGATGATGGAGTCTATTTACACTTTGGACACGACATAGTTATGCCAGTTTGAGGAACCAAAAGAACCAGTCTTGGAGGCTGAAGAGGTGAGTTATTTTGAGCCACTATAGTTGGCCAGCAGAGAAATCAAGGCACCTATACCATCAATTGAGGAGCCACCAGCTTTGGAACTGAAACCATTGCCAGATCACTTGAAGTATGCTTACTTAGGTGAACACTCAACTCTGTCAGTGATCATTGCCACTGGTCTCACTAATGATCAGGAGGCAATATTGTTGGCAATATTACGCAATTATAAGCAAGCATTAGGGTGGACCTTGGCAGACATCAGAAGTATTAGCCCAACCATTTGCTTGCGCAAGATTATCTTTGAGGAATACCATGGCAAGGCCATTAAAGGCCAAATAAGGCTAAACCCAAGCATGAAAGAGGTAGTGAAAAAAGAGATCATAAAATGGCTTGATGTCGGGATTAGTTATCCAATTTCTAATAGCTCTTGGGTTAGCCCAGTGCAATGCGTGCCAAAGAAGGGTGGCACGACCGTGGTACAAAACAATGAAGCTGAGTTAATCCCCTCCAGAACAATCATAGGATGGAGAGTGTGCATGGACTATAGGAGGGTGAACAATGCCACGAGGAAGGACCACTTCCCATTGCCATTCATTGATCAGATGCTAGACAGGTTGGCAGGTAAAGCTTTCTATTATTTTTTGGATAGCTATTCAGGTTATGATCAAGAGAAGATCGCGTTCATGTGCCCTTATGGGATGTTTGCATTTAGAAGGATGCCATTCAGCCTATGTAATGCACCAGCAACGTTTCAACATTGCATGATGTCCATTTTTTTGATATGATCAAGCACAACATGGATGTGTTCATGGATGATTTCTCAGTATTTGGCAAAACATTTGAGGAATACTTTATGAGTTTGGAGCAAGTCTTGAAGAGATGCATAGAGACAAACCTAGTGTTGAATTGAGAAAAATGCCACTTCATGGTGAAGGAGGGCATTGTTCTCGGGCACAAGGTAATTGAGAGAGGGTTAGAATTGGATCAAGCAAAAGTTGAGGTAATTAAACAACTACCGCCTCCAACGAGTGTTAAAGGTATAAGGAGTTTTTTAGGACATGTCAGTTTTTATCAGCGCTTTATTAATGATTTTTCAAAAATTGTCAAACCTTTAGCTTGTTGTTAGAACGTAATGCCACTTTTGCATTTGACGATTCTTGTTTGAGAGCATTTTAGAAGCTTAAAGAGAAGTTGATCAATGCCCCTATAGTTGTGGCACCGGACTGGAGTGAGCCCTTCGAGCTCATGTGCAATGCCAGCGACAATGTCGTTAGAGCAGTCTTGGGACAAAGGAATGGCAAGGTTTTCATTCCATCTACTATGCTAGCTGAACCTTGAACGAAGCACAACTAAACTACTCTACGACCGAGAAAGAATTTATTGTGATTGTATTTGCTTTTGACAAATTTAGACCTTATTTAATTGGTTACAAAGTTGGGGTTTTTATAGATCATTCGGCATTGAAGTATCTCTTGGCAAAGAATGATGCCAAGCCCAGACTAATCCGATGGACACTCATACTTTGAGAATTTGACCTTGAGATCCGAGACAAAAAGGGCAGTGAAAACCTAGTAGCTGACCATCTCTCACGTTTAGAGCATCATCTTGAAGATGGTAAGACCAATTTTATAAGAGATGAATTTCCTGACGAGAATTTGCTTGCATTTAATGTCGTGCCATGGTATGCTGACATTGTCAACTACTTGGTAAGTAACATTCTGCCACCAGACTTGGCATACAATGCTAAGAAGAGGTTCTTGCGGGAAGTTAGGCAATATTACTGGGACGAGCCAATATAGTTCAAACAGTGTACTGACCAAGTGATCCGCCGATGTATGCCTGGGGATGAACAACATAACATATTGCATCTATGCCATGCCGCGCCATATAGAGGTCACTTTGCTAGGGTAAAGACTGCAGTCAGGATTCTTTTGGCCCACACTATGTAAGGATGCCCACGAGTATGCCAGGGCATGCAATCGATGCCAACAGACAGGAAACATCTCTGGCAGACACCAACTACCGCTTGAAAACATTATGCTTGTAGATTTATTTGATGTATGGCGATAGACTTTATGGGTCCTTGTCCACCCTCATTCGGTAATGTATATATTCTTGTGGCTGTTGACTATGTATCTAAATGGGTAGAGGCTGTGGCCCTGCCAACGAACGATGCCAACGCTATTGCCAAGTTCTTGCATAAATACATTTTTACTAGATTTGGCACCCCTAAGGTGATTATTCACGATGAGGGCACCCATTTTAAGTGTAATCTAATCACTAAAGCTTTGTTCAGGTATGGTATACAGCAAAGAATTACCATAGCATATCATCCACAAACAAACGAGCAAGCTAAGATTTCAAATAAGGAGATCAAAAACATCTTAGAGAAGACTGTTAATCCATCAAGGAAAGACTGATCCTTGAGATTAGATGAGTCCTTGTGGGCTTATAGGACTGCATTTAAAACTCCTTTGGGTACATCACCATTTTGACTTATTTTCGGCAAACCATGCCATCTGCCAGTGGAGCTTGAGCATAAAGCCTACTGGGCCATCAGAACACTTGGCATGACATGGAGAACTGCTGTAGAAAAGAGGTTACTAGACCTAAATGAGTTGGAAGAATTCGGAACACAAGCCTATGAGAACGCCAAGATCTACAAGGAAAAAGCAAAACGTTGGCATGACAGTAGGATAATGCCAAAACAGTTTGAGGTAGGCCAACGTGTTTTGTTATTCAACTCAGGGCTTAAGTTGTTTCCAGGGAAACTTAGATCAAGATGGACGGGCCCTTATGAAGTTTTGAAGCTCTATTCTCATGGAGCTGTGGACATCAAGAATTTGAAGACGGGCGAAATCTTTAAGGTGAATGGCTTACGTTTGAAGCACTATATGGAAGGTGATTAGAACAATGACAAAGAGGTGATCCTCTTGGCAGAGGTAACATTAAAACACCATAAGGTTTGAACTTTTGTCAATATTAGGTTAGTGTTTTTCTTTATTTTTTAAGGTTTTTAATTGTTTTTCTTTCTTTTTATATTTCAAGTTTTATTCCTTTACTGTGTTGAAAGGTTTCCTTTAAGTTGTGCAGATTTATTATGCCAAGAATTATGCCAGGAAAGCTCCCAGGGTCACTGGCAGGGGCTAACACTTCAATAGAAAAATTTGCCAGACGCAGTGCCAGAGTAGCTTGGCACGCAGTGGTGCAAAAGATAGAAGGAAGAGGAAAAAACCCTAGTTTTACCGGCCCATTAAAATAAGAGAGAGTTGTTTTTATTTGACTTTAAACCCTAGCCGCCCAAAATCTCGGTTGAAATTTAAAATTTCAAACCAATTACCTTATCACTCCAATCCTTACCCTATCTTATCACCTATCACCTTATAACTTCAACCTTATCACTCCACCTCTTTTTAAATTAATTCTTTTTATTTCCCATCATTATCCCTAATTACTAACCCCATTAAAGCACTCAACTAACCTAAAACCTTTCAATTTTTCACCTTGCCGGTTAAAGAAACCAAACATCTCACTCACTTTTTACTTTCTTTTCGATAAGCAAGTGCAAATCCCAAATCGTCTTTTTCTTCATCTTCCAATATCATTTCAAGTTCATTCAACGAGTTTCAATGGCTTCATCATCTATCCCCTTCAAGCGATTATTCAACGAGGAGATCGAGAAAAAGTTTGAATCCAATTTTACCTCGAGGAATTCTTGCTATGAGAAGCACTTCGACCTCAACATAGAGACGAACAATGGATTCCCTCCGGAAGTCATGTCTACAATTAAATTGCACAAATGGACTCAGCTTTGCCAGCAAAAATGGGAGGTTTATGCCACAATCGTCCAAGAATTCTATGCGCACCTTGTGACCAAGGATTTGCCATTCTTGATGATTAGAGGTAAATGTGTTCGTTTCGATGAAAGGTATATCAATAATATGTTTGAGTTAGATGATAAAAAGGATGAGTATTTTGAGTATGCTGAATCAATGAACGTTGCCAAGAGAAAGAGGCTGCTGGCAGATCTGTGAGAGGCTTCTGGCAGATCTATGCGAGCCTGGCACGGCATAGATAGTGTCATCCAAGGGGCACAGTACGGTGAAGAGGTTGGCATTGAAGCCCCAATGGAGAGGATGGAATCACTTTCTCAAGGCAAATCTGATGCCTACATCCCATAATGAGACCGTGTCGGAATAAAGGATGATCTTGTTGCACTCTATTGTTATGGGGCACAAAATCAATGTTGGCAAGCTCATTGTTGAGGAAACTTACAAGTGCACAGCGAAAGGTACTGGAAGCTTGCTTTTCCCTTTCTTGATTTCTAATGTTTGTATGTTCCATGATGTGCCAAGGCTTGATACAGATAAAGGGAAAACGATCAAGGGAACAACAATTACTATTGCTATACGGAGGAATCTTGTTGCTGTCGAGCCCAAGGAAAAGGGGAATAGAAAGGCAAGGGCACCCACGCCAAAGCCCAAGGAGTCAAGGGCCGCGCCATCAACCATGCCAGACAATTCAATGGAAATGATGTCCCAAATTCACCAACACCGGGAGATTATTCTCCAAAAGATAGAAAAGGCTAAAGAGCTCAATGTCAAGATGCGACACTACATCCAGGCCAGGGATGTTGTGATCATAGAGGCTCTTACAAAAGTATCAACTGATTTTGTGCCAGTGTTTCCAGACTTCCATACCGAGCTATCTGTCAGCGACAATGCCATGCCAGCTAGTCAAGTTCATACCCATCCGATGCCACAATCCCGTTGTCTCCAGTTCAAGTCGAGTCTGCCAGTTCTGATTCTTCATCTGAAACAAACGAAACCAAAGCCAAGTCTCTAGTGACACCTGCTATACATACGCCATCTGATGCCACCGATGCACCTGCTGCATCAGATCCTACCAAGGAAAAGGAGGAAGTTGGAGCCTCCGCTACTACCTCAAAATTGAGCCTGAAAAGAAAGAAGCACATGGCCCCTAATCGAGGGCCATTTGTGAGAAGAAAAACCTATGCCGCACGGTAAATAGTTTCTGAAGGGGAGTCCTCTTCTTCCTAAACTCCTTTACATTTCATTTCATTCCATTGCATTTACATGATCATGCATTTTTATTTTTCTATTTTTCTTCTATTTATGAGTTGTTTCATGCATTGGGGATAATGCATATCTTGGGTTTGGGGGTGTGCATTTGCATTTTCTCACATTTATGCCATGCCATACATTTAATATCTAAATTATGTTGCCATACCATTTAGGTCATTTAGATAGATGCATACCAAACCACTAAAAAAAGAAAATTCTACCTCAGTTTAATTTTGAAAAATGTTAGCATTTGTTAGGCAAGTTTAATTTGATCTAGGTGTCTGTCCAATGAGGAAATTTTAATCTTTAGTTGTCAAGCCATGCCAACAGCATAGTATGCCAGGTTTGCTTGGCAATTGATCTCTAGTTTAGGGAATTGAACTTACACTTAACACGTAGTATGTATCTAGTTCCTTAGCAAACTTAGACTTTTTGAAACTATGCTCAGATTTAGAAAAAAATGATGCCAGGGTAAAAAGAAATAAATAAGGAAACAATGTTCTGCCAAGGCAATAAAAAAATAAAATGAACTATCCTCTACCTAGGGATAATAAGTTACTTGGGGCTTCATGGTTTTCTCCCTCTTAGTTCTCAAGTCCAAAACCTTTGAGTATGAGTTGAAGAGAAAGCCTAGTGATGTCTGGATTAAGGTGGGGATTCGTGGTATGCTCCCTCTTATCTCTCACGCTAAATAGTGTCACGAAGCAAGCTTAAGTTAATGCCAACAGAAACCATTGGCAAAGAAAAATAAAAAACAAGATAAAAATATGAGTTTAGGTAGTAAAATTGGCTAAGGGAGTGACATGATACTTGATGCATATTCCTTACACATCATGCATTCTTCATGAACTTAGAATATAGTTATATTGCTGCACTTGAATTATTACCTGCTTGGCATTATTACACTGAGATACTGAGGACAGAAATAGAGCCAAATTTTGCTTGACAGCACGTGTTGGAACTCAACCAAAATTTTGTCGAGGCAAATCTTTCATAGTTTTTGTTTTTATTTTATTTGCATTACTTGAGGACAAGCAATGAGTTAGGTTTGTGGGTGTGTTACCTCTCCAAAAGTACTATTTTTAATGCCAATCTTACAGTGCTTTTGCTTGTTTTTAGGTAAATTTAGTTGCATTAGGATGTTAGAATCATGCAGTTTCATACGGAGTTTAGAGTTTTGCCTATACCAGTATGAAAGGTTGTTTTGTTGGCAATTTTGCAGGTTTGGCATAGGATTTGGCCCTGAAAAGCAACACAGGAAGGAGTGTCAGAGAGAATGTTGAGTGCTATTGGCATAGATGGACCAGACAATGCTAAGCACCGATTGGCAGAGAAGTGAACTTGATGCCACGCCAAGAAGCTATTAGACCCCAAAAAATAAGAAATGATCAGGCTCCAAAAAGATAGCAATTGGATCAATCTCTGAAAAAATAGTGGATAAGATGGTGCCAAGACTTGTTGGTAGATTCATGCCAAGCTTGGGCACCAAGGCAACATCGGCAGTATGACGTCAGCCCTAGCCTGATCAGCTCTCATTGAAATTTGGATAAGATGATAATCTCTTATGCCTTGGGCAGTTAGAGTTCAAAATTTGAAGTGCTAATCCTATCCCTTCACGCCTATTTAAACACCAACCAAGCTAGCAATTGAGAGGGGGAAGATCAGAGTGAGGAGTGAAGAGTTGGTGTGTGATGATTGACAACCGGCTGCACCTAGGAAGGGTGGTCTGACCAAGTTGACCGAGAAGCCTGGATCTTGAAGGGATACATCGGGAGACCCCTTCTAGCCCATTTTTTCTTTCAAGTTATTTTATTTTGTTTTAAATGATGATGTACTTGGGAAACGTTTTTGGTTTTTTGGTTAAGTTCCTCACCATGAACTAATTCCATAGTTGGTGGGGGATGTTTGCGTTGAACGCTATTTTTATGTTTTAGTTTTCAATAATAAATCTGCCTTGGCAATGTTTTCACTATTCAGCATACTTTAATATTTCCTAAATACTATTCCAAGAGAGAGTTGGCACTGTTCGCCTATTGCTCCTCAATATCTTAACAAACTTGGGGTGGCAACGATTAAGTTATTGAATAATAAGGAGAGAAGCTTCGAGAGAAGTCGTTCAAGTAGATTAACTTACTTCGGGAGTGAAATCTACCCCTTAGGTGTATAGATTGGATCTTAATCAAATTGGTTTATTTAAAAGCATGCACTATAGAGATATAGGGGTTTTTACATGATCAATTTAGGGCAATAACCATCGAGAGAGGCTTTGCTAATTTTGAATCTGCTCGGCAAACAATGTCAAGACAAGTTGTTATTAAAGAATGGTAGGGCATGAATAGCGTGAAAACCAAGCATTCCCTGCCAACGCTCATTATTCATTAAAACACCTTCCTTGCCAACGTCTCTACTTTACTTTCATTTCTTTACTTTTTAATTATTTTCCAAAACCAATTTCAAATCAAATCAACCTTTTTCTTAAGGCAAGTAACAATCAAAGCAATCAAATTCCAAGTCAATCTCTATGGGATCGATACTCAGCTTAACTGGTGTATTACTTGCAGACCGTGTATACATGCACGCAAAAGACTCATCTTGGCACTATTTTATATTTTTCCAACACATATCTTTTGCCCCTGTTGCCAGTATTCACTTAGAGAGTCTACAGTGAAATTGGTAAATTTTCGAATTGGATCTGTTTTGCTAGGTTCTTGATCAGGTTAGATCATTATTTTGATGTTTAATGATGTTAAAAGCTTGGATTTAATATTGTAATCCTGAAACTAGTTAAGGGTTTTGTGATGTTTTTGGTGTTTAATCATTGCTGGAAGTAAAAGGATGTTGTAAAAGGGTTTTTGGAAGTTAATTGATGAAGTTTGATGTGTCGAATCGTTGTATTATAGTTGGTTAAGGTTAGAAGGTGTTTGAGGTTGATTTCGATAAGTTTCAAATGGTTTTTGAGTGGGCAACTTGTGAGTTGTGGTGTTTTACTTTGAAGCAGTGGTTTGGATGCATTTTGATGCATGTTTCCTCTGATTTTGTGTGATCAAAACAGGGGATAATCAAGGCGAAGCAGGTTGAAGTAGATTGTTGCTTGCCGGGAGCTCGTGTTGCGTTGGCTAGCAAGGCGAATTGTAATTGGTGAGTGGAAACTGGTTTTAAATGAATCCTAAAGGTTGGCAAAATGATGTTGGGAGTTTAGGTTAAGCGTGAAACACTTAACTAAGCTTAGAAGTAAGTTTCCCTCTTTTGTTCTTAATATCGGATTGGATATGAGCATGATTGATTACATGTTTTGGGTTTTAAGCATGGTTTATTTTACTTACTGTAAATGCATGGTTTTGAATTCATATGCAATGGTTTAAAGGTAAATGAAATGCAAGTGAGCATTGGTTTTCATTCCGGTTAGGAATGGGTTATTGCTTAGGAAATTTTGCATATGTGGTTTTTGTTTAATGCATTGTAAAACATTGAGTAAATGGTTTTGTTAATGATATATTGGCTACGTGACAGGGTAAGAAACAATCAAATATAGTTGGTATGCCATAGGATTTAAGTGCAATGTAATATTTATAAAAAATCGTTTGTGGCCATGGGTCCTTGAGGTATGGCGGCTTAACTAGGCAACTCGGAGTATTGGGACATCTCTTGGGGTATGCAGTTTAACAAGGCAGCCCAAGATGATGGTGACATTGCAGTTTAACTAGGCAATGTTGGTAAAAACTCGCAGTTAACTAGGCGAGGTTTCCAAATCTTGTGGTTTAGCTAGGCAAGGTTTAGGTATCATACGATTTTACTAGGCATTGTACGAGAATCGGTGTATCATATATGTATATGGATAGGGGTGACTATCCAAGGTAAGGGTTGTGTACCCGAGGTCACTATAAATGTCGATATATGAAAGTTCATGGGTTGAACCTATTTACTAATGCTTTGGGATTTAAGCCTAGTAAGATGCTTCTATACTTGGAAATTAATCATGTGATTTACAATGGTTTTTGCATAAGGTTGTTATGCATGTTTTGATTTGGAATCAATGTAATGTTTTGGTTGTAAGCATGGTTTGAAAACAAGTGTTTAGTTTCAAAGGATTTCATTGTATCATTGTTTTATGAGCATCCTCACTAAGCATGTGCGCTTATGCTCTCATTTTCCTAATGATGCAGAGCATTGAGGTTTAGGGCAGCAAAGGCAAAGTCTAAGTGATTCAAGGACAAGACTACTTTGAGCATTGAAGATTTGTAATTCTATTTCCCCCCTGGTTTTTAAGCATGGTTAATGCTGTGTTTTGGATTTGGTTTGTTGTTGTTAAGCATGTAATGGATTTGCTTATTGGTGGTTGCTAGGTGGTGATGGATCTAACATGTTGATTATGGTACCAAAAATATGTTGGAATGTTGCATATGTTGGGAAATGTTTAATTGAGTGTTTTGGTATGTTAGTGTAATCACTCATTTTTTACCTGTAAATACATATTAGTGTTGCATGTATATTTATTATATTATATGTTTATTGTTTGCATGAGTATTACTAATATATATAAGGTATGGTGTGCATGTATATTATAAGCTATATATGTATACATATTAATGATATATGTGTGTCGCGTATGCATATAGAGTACGAGCGTATTTGTTTAATGTGTGTAGAGGTTATGTTAATTATGTGTATGATTATATACATATATGTATGTTAGTATGTTACATTAATGTTTGCATGTGTATTCGTATGTTACACTTATATGGGTGTGCACGTGTACGTATGTATGTAATATCGTATTATTATTATTATTATTATTGGACTAATGTCTAAAATATAAAACCCAAATATTAATTAACAGTCCAATCCAATTTATTACAAAAACCCAAAAATATATATTACAAGGCCCATATTGGCCTGACCCGAAGATATTAAAAACCCTAAAAACTAAGTCCGATACCCTCTTTTTATCTTGCAATGCCGTCATTTGGACCGTTGGATCAATTCTTGATCCAACGGTCCGTCGACAGTCAAGATAATCCAGCTGCGCGCGTGATGTCACTCTCCGCACCGCTCGCCTCCCACTCGCGCGTGCAACAACGCACGCGCGAGACCGCTCATTACCCATCCGCCACGTGTCGTCATCTCCGGCAAGCACCACGCATTTCAAGGCTCGATCTAGGCCGCTCATCCCCATGTAATCACAGCCGTTGGATCAGATCGATCCAACGGCCGTGAGTGGATCTGGCGAAGACACCACCACCATGACTTCCCCATGCCGACACCACTCCGCCCGTCGCCCACCAACCACCGCGCTCAGAGAACGTGCAAAAGCACCAAAAAGATGGATTGTCAGTACCAAAAAGATCAGATCTGATATATATTTCATGTAATAGACGCTAAGCAAAAAAAAAGAGTAGAGAAGATCCAAAAAATTGTATTATCACCAAAGTTTTCAGAAATACAAAAAAAAAGAGGCAACGCAAGTCCAGTGGTATTTTTCTTGCTACTTCTATTGCATGCATATCTTTCAAGGGAATAAGCAACAAAAAAAGAGAGGAAAAGAACTAGGTTCTTACCCTCGTTGGAAGAGCTCCTTGCCGCCGGTGATAAGCTGTAAAGCTCTTAAGCCAAACACGGTGAACCGGTAAAGGGGGAGAGGTTGTTTGGTCTTGGTCTACAAAATTTTTTTTAAAAAAGAGGGAAAAGGTTTCGGCTTTTATTTCTTAGATCTAGGCAAAATGGTGAGTCCTAGTATAAATCTAAAGTCAGATTTGAGTTCAGCATAAAGAGAGGTTGGTTTTGGGGCGTTTCTTTTGGTTCGCCGGCGCCGGCTAGCGTCGGCCGGCGGCGGATAGCCGCCGATTTCTGGGTTCATCAGGGTTCGGCTCTATGGGTTTAGAGAATAATAAGAGCTTCGCTCTTAAGGGTGAAAAAAATTTGGGGAAAGGGTCAATTTTTAATCTGATAAATGTGATATATAGCGTCTTAATATTTTCAAAATGGGTTAATTCGGGATTAAGGGCTCCCGCGTTTCTGATCCTTTCAAATCGAGTCTGCCCCTTGGTTTATTCACAATCCTGGTCCCTCGTAGTTCTTAAAATCTTCCGTTTTCGTCCCTTAATTAAATGAAATCAGTTTTTCAAATGGTCAAATTACGCCTCAAGGATTTCCGCGTTTTGGAAAATTTCATTTCAAGCGTGCCGCATGGGCATTTTACAGCCCTGGTCCTTTTAAGTTTCTTTAAGCTTGAAATCACATCCTTAAATCGAGTTTTACTTCCTTTTAATTTCTGCCTTGCTGTTTATTTCTTTTCATTTCATCCTGTTTTTTTGTAAATATTCATGTTCGTATTATAATCGTATATGTTGATGTAGTCTTTTGCCTTATTATATATCCTCAGATATGCCTTATATTTTTATGTTTACATGTATATATGTGTTAAATTTACGATGATTATGTATCTTTTTGTTCATTATTCTTATTAAGCATGTTATGTTCTAGTTGACTCAGAAAACCACATATTTTGTATATTTATATGTGTGTATGTTTTCTTGTTTTTAGGGTTACATGTTAGTGTATTTACCCTTTTGTATACGATATGCTGTCCCATATATGTTGAAATATGTTTTATTACTAGTATGCATGTCTTTTTGAAATATTTATTCGCTATACGTACTTATTCCCCGCTTTGTTATTCGACTTGTTAAAGTTGTTTTTATCTCATTATTTAGATTAATATGTATATATGCATGTTTTAGTCTAGTATATTATTTATGTTAGATTAGTATTACATTATGTCAATATTTATTGCGTTTAAATATTTTGCCATGTTTTATATTTTTGCCACTAAGATTGCATATCGAGATATAAATTGTTAATGCGGTGTCCTTTTATCCGAGCGTAAACGGGCCGATGACGTGCGTAGTGATAGTGGTTGGGCGTTTATTCTCGGATAACGGGGCCCTTAAAATTTATTCGCAATTATGACGAATTCTAAAATAATTGTCACTTTAACCCAGAAAATCCAATATTAATAAAGCTGTAATTATTAAAGTACCAATTTTGGGCGGTGTGGGGGTGCTAATCCTTCCCCATCCGTAACCGACTCCCGAACCCTGTCTTTTTGAATCTCTGGTTTTATGGTGTCCGGCCTACCTAAGTGGCCGGTGGCGACTCCAAAAGAATCACAACACCTTTCAAAACACCCTTCGCAAACCCATCGTTTTTATTTTAGCGATACATGGAAAGAAAAGATATCGCTACAGTTAGGTGAGTGTTTTAGGGAGCATGCCTATAGATTGATCCTTTGGAAGTATTTGAAATGTTATGGTTGCTTAATCATGGTGCAAATGATGGGGTATGTCTTGATGGATGTTTACATGCATGTATGTGGGTTATTAGAACCTGAAAGCATCTAGATTCGATTGAAAAATCAGTCTAAAATGACATTACAGGCCTAGACGTATCGATATGCAAAGGACCGTATAGGCACGGCTAGGCAATTTCAAGCACTGCGTATCAGTACGAGTGCAAGGGTTTCGGTACAATTTAGCACTACTGTAAACCTATTTTTTGAACCAAGCCCGCATACCGAAACATATGATGATCGTATCGGTACAGTATTCAACAATAATAAATTGGATTTTGTGTTCGAACTGGCGTACCGGTATGGTACATGGTGTACCAAAACGAGGCTGGTCTGTATAAAGCACCATATCAATACAGTTGCCTGTGTATCAATACGGCTGATAGTTAATTCTGTTAATGTCATGGAAGTTCAATTATGTTTTCTTTCAATTCAGTCCCTGAATCTTGTTTTGTCAATTGTATGAGCATTGAGGGTAGGTTTGAGCTATAAATTAATATACAAGCACGTAATCTGACTAATTGAGGTTTGGTAAACGTAATTCCAGTAATGGTCCCTAATTTCACAAGATTTACGTTTTGGTTCATAAGATGTATTGTACGCAATTAGTTACCTTTCCGTGGTCCGTTTTCCTTGTAGTTCCATCCACTGTGAGCATGATCATTTAGGAATAATAATATTCATCTAGACAAGATAAAAATAAAAAAATTGGATTGATTTCTGTAATCTTTCTCTGGTTTGCTTCGGCAAGCCTAATGTAGCTCGCTCATTTTGGTCGGGAATCTAGGCCGGGTCGAGGGGGTTACACCCTCCATCACGGGTCACACTCAACCTAGCAAACATGGCTCTCAACTCCACTACGACCTTTCTACTCAAAGCATCAGCCACAACATTGGCTTTAACTGGATGGTACTCAATGGTCAGATCATAACCCTTCAACAACTCCAACCACCTACGTTGACGAAGATTAAACTCTTTCTGTGTCATCAAATAGTTCAAGCTCTTATGGTCAGTGTATACAACACACTTTTCACGTAATGTCTCCAAATTTTTAAATCAAACACTACCACCGTGAGCTTAAGGTCATGCGTAGGGTAGTTGTGTTCGTGCACTTTCAACTACCTCGATGCATAAGCAACGACTTTCCCATCCTGCATCAAAACACACCCTAACTTGACATAGGATGCGTCACTATACACCACAAACTCATTCCCTGACACAGGTTGAATCAAGATTGGAGCTTGCGTCAGAGCTTATTTCAACTTCCCAAAAGCCTATTGTCTAGCTTTCGTCCATTTGAACCGCACATCCTTTTGCAAAAACTTGGTCAACGGAGCACTGGCTATCGAAAAATCATCCACGAAATGACATTAATAACCTTCCAAGCCTAAAAAAATATGGACTTTTGTCACTGACTTTGGCTGCTTCCAATTTACAACCGTCTTAACCTTCTTAGGATCTACCCGAATACCTTCCGCTAAAAACACATGCCCAAGGAAAACTAGTCCCCTAATCCAAAACTCGCATTTGCTCAACTTAGCATAAATCTGATTATCCAGCAAGGTCTGCAACACAATCCTCAAGTGTCGATCATGATCCTCCTCTGTACGAGAGTACACAAGGATATCATCGATGAACGCTACTACAAATTGATCAAAAAATTCATGAAACAAATGATACATCATATCCATGACTGCTGCAGACGCATTCGTCAGCCCAAACGGCATCATCAAGAACTCATAATGGTCATACCTCGTATGAAATGCAGTCTTCAGCACATCCTTATCCTTCACCTTCAACTGATAATATCCAGAACTGAAATCGATATTGGAAAACACCGTAGCTCCCCATAATTGATTGAACATATCATTAATCTGCGGCAAGGGATACTTGTTCTTAATTGTCAACTTATTCAATTACCTATAATCTATAGACATCCTTAACGTGCCATCTTTCTTTTTTCACAAACAACACTGGTGCTCCCCACGGTGACACACTAGGTTGGATGAAACCCTAATTTAGCAAGTCTTGAAGTTGTGTCTTCAACTTTTTCAACTCCTTTGGTGCCATGCGATATGGTGCAATCGACACCAGAGCCGAATCAGCATATTTCTCGATGCAAAACTCCACCTCCCTTCTAGTGACAAACCAGGTAACTCTTTTGGAAACACACCCGAAACATCACAAAACTGTACAAATATCCTTCGTCTGCACTTCCTCCATGTTCGGACTCATCACATAGGCTAGATACACCAGATATCCACTTTTAAACAACTTACATGCTTCTATGGCCGAAACCATATTGGACAGGAACTTTACATTTTTGCCCACAACTACAACCTCGTAATCATCAGCAAGCCTCAAAAAACCCATTTGGTCTCAAAATTAACAACAACTCAATGCTCGGACAACTAGTTCATACCCAAAATCACATCAAAACCATGGCATGGCAGCTCCACCATGTCAGCCCCAAACATGTGACTCTGAACCATCAAAAGACACATTCGATACAACTTCCTTGTAATGATCATTTCTCCAAAAAAAACTCATCACTTGCATACCAACATCAAGCATTTCTACAATAAGCAAATATGCATGCTTAGACAATACACATGAATATGTAGAACCAGAATCTATCAAAGATAACTATGAAATAGACTACAAGGTAAAGGTAACTGCTATGACGTCTGTGTTATTTCTCCCCTCGCGATGAGCATAGACCCTCGCTAGTCCACCCTCCTCCGGTCGAACTGCCACTGTGTGCGCCACAATCCTCTGTCCCTCCTTCCTCCTCTAGAAGGTGCCTCAGTCGCGCCCATGTCCCCTGGGTGGTGTAGCAACAGGTGCAGGTGCTTGCCTACCTCTAGCAAGCAAAGGACATTCTCTTATGATGTGATATGTCGACCTACAACTCTAACAAGAGTTCGCAGCCACAAATGTAGGAGCCTGCCCCTCTCTGGAACCTGAGCACCCTGTCCCTAATATCATGCCCCTAATATCCTCATCCAAAACCATCTCCACTGCGTCTCATATCTGGTCGGTACCTCCAGTCTCGGTGCCTCTTATCCTGGCCACCCCTGAACTATACTTTACAACTCTCTTCCTTGAGCTAGAACCTCTAGAGCGATGAGAGAAACCCAAACTTTGCTTTATATCATTTGCCCGAGATACTAGAACATCAAACTCAGTATACTCATTGGCCAACATGTACATCTTGACATCTTGCACCAACCCATACCGAAAATGATCATAGTGTTGCCTATCGTCTGGCACCAACTTAGGTGTGTACTGGCTCAATTGTACGAACTGCACCTCATACTCAGACACGCTGATTCTACCCTGAACCAAGGCCATAAACTCTCATTTCTTGTCATCCAAATATCTAACACCCAGATATTTCTTCCTGAAAGAGGCCTGGAAGAATTCCCACGTCACCTCACTGGGTTCCATGCCCGTGATTACAATGGTCCACCAACTATACGCATCCCCTTGCAACAAGGAAACAACACATCCTAGCTTGCGGTCATCGTTACAACTCATCTGCATTAGAATACACTCTGCACTGGCCATCCACTCCTCGGATGCCTTGGGTGCGATCCCTCAATACTCAATTCCTCCAAGGTTACACAAACGTTGTAATAGCAAATCCGAATTAGCAGAAACAGGTGCTAGCGCAGATATGTATGCTCCAACCATCGCGGTCTATAATGTTTCTGTCATCGCCTGAACCAAAGACATCATGTCCCCAAACACAGGACCAGGTGATGTAGGGGGTCGTATTCTACTCCCTTAGGAGGATTAGGCGCCAAAATTAACAACAACCCTCTTCCGACCTTAACTTAGCAACAATCAAAATAGATCCAAAACTAAAATCACTTAATCTCATCAATTGAACCTTGAACAAGGATCAACTGCTTGTGAATTTCAATAAAGAACCATTCATTAGAGGAGAAGAACGAACCTTACCTCTAATGAGTGATTTCCCTCTCAATTGGATGTTTTAAATCTTGAAAATAAAGAAAATCAATGAGGTTTTGCAAAGCAAAGTTAAATAATCAATTAAGAAACAAGAATCTAAGAAATCAATAGTGTTACCACAGATTTTGGATGAAAAAGTGAGTGTTTGGTTAAAGAAGTTTGAGAGAAAAGTTTAGGAGAAAAAGTTACGTAAATTTTTGGTTTTAAGAAAATAACTATCTTTTAGTTAATTCTCTTTTTATTACCCAATTAAAACTCTTTTAAAATAATCTTAAATGAGAGGAAAATCTGATATTAAAGTTTGGTAAAAGGTCCTTAAAGATTCTATGATTTGACCCCTTTTTCAAAATAGTCATTAAAAATAGTTTTTCATCATTACATTTTGGTCACTAGCCAAAATGTCCAATTTCCAAATTCCATTTTCCAAAATTGACTTTACCAAAAATACCCATATATTAAATAATGATTTTTTAGATATTTTCCCATATTTTTCTCACACCAAAATTATTTATTTTGATTTTAATCCTGAATCAGACTTGAATCTCTAAGCCCGGTCCACCAGACCGTCTAAACCACTAGGAAAACTCCTAGGCCCAAAACCGGGGTGTTACAACTTTATCAGCAGCCAAACTATGATTTTCACTCAAAAAATTTTAGGAATCAATCTATTTTGATTTCTTTTTTGTTTTCTAATTGATTTCTTTAATTCCTATTACAGAAGCTACTTGGAATCTTGAAGTCTTCATCCAATATTTGCCAATTAAGGGAGAAATCAGCAATTAGAGGTGATTTTTGTTTTTATCCTCTAATCAAAGGTTCTTTAATGAAATTCCCAAGTTATTGATCCTTTACAACTGAATTTTGTTATGTATTTATGATTTAATCAAGGTGTTATGGATTAAATTGAGTTTTGATGAAGAATTTGGATGTATACTGCTTTGGATCTATTTTGTAATGAATCTAATTGATTTAGATCTCTTATAAGATGTGTTTTAACGTAACTCCCTTAGCCCGGCCTAGCCGAAAGACCGAACCAAGCGAGCTACATTAGGGTTTACCGAAGTAAATCCGAAAAGATTACAATTTAAACGGTCCTTTTTATTTAATCTTGTCTAAATGTATTATTAGGTCCTAAGGTGTTCGTACGAGTCATGACTTAAATTACAACTCAATCAGGCATCATTTCGACATCTGATTGCTCGAAAACCCATTACAGGGACTAAAGCATAATTTCCAAAATTTATAGGGACTTTCATGATTTAAAAGTTACCAATCCTCGATTAGTCATGTTACATTCCTTCATGTTTAACCTCAGCCCAACATCATCACTCATATACATTTAATTTTCCATACAATAAATAGAGACCAAATTGCAAGGATTTCAAATTATATATGCTTTAACAACTAAAATAACGGTCTGCGTACCGATACACTGCACCGCGTACCGATACGGTGTGTTGACCACCCCCGTACTGGTACATCTTTGACCCGTACCGATCCCTTCCCTATTTTCTCAAAACTTTGGATTCAAGTAGCTAAAATGCATACTGATACGGTACCCCGCTTATCGATACGGATAGCTTAAATAGAAGGGGGCATACCGATCCTCAATCTCGTGTACCGGAACAAACATGCAAATTCCTTAAAGGCGTACCGATACGGTGGATAGGCGTACTGGTACCTATTGCTTAATTTCAACACTTTGAGCCTTGTACAGACCCGCGTATCGATCCTGAGGTACCCATACTGGTACACAGAGGCCTGTAATGACCTCTAAGTCCAACATATGGCACTTTGGCTCACCTCAATCAAGCTTAAGACCTAGCTAAACATTTCCAAACATCGCTCACAAGCTTAAGCATCAACATACCAGCTCTAGAAGCCAACCTAGCACAATAAGCATGTTCAATCAATCAAATCTAGAGGCATGCTTCCTAGTCCACATCCATAGCATCAATCCTGTAATATCCCAATTTTTGGACTAGTGACCAAATTGTAATTTTTGAAAGTTTAGGGGTTAAAGTGTAAACTTTAGAAAAGTTTAGGAACCAAAGTGTAATTTTAAAAATTTATGAAATTTAACCTCGTAAATGGATAGTTCACCCCCAAGAGTGGTATTTTTGTGTTACCCAAAATTTTCATACGATGCTTATATTATTTGAATTTGGATCGAATAAAAATTGTTAAGCGTGATCAAACTAGAGTAGCATAGGGATGGGCGACCTAATGGGAAGGTCGCATATTCAATATTTTGACTGATAAAAAGGATTCAGTTTAAGTCAGTAATATTCGTAATGGATTGTCGAGATAAGATTTCTAAGAGGAAATGTATCCGATAAAAATTCTAGGTAATTATCGGTATATCAGATCGAATTGAAATTTTAAAGACAATTCCAAAGATTATGGGAAATTCAGAAAATATTATTTTATGAATATTTATTAATATTGATGGGATTCTAACTAGATTTAGTTAGAATATGATGTAGTTATAAAGCTCAAAGAAAGGAAATTTGGAAATAGTATTGAGTGAAATTCGAATAATTGGATCGAATAAATATCATAAATTAAAATTTATGATATTTTGGGAAGGAGGCTGGTTAGAATGGAACCAATTTGGTTCAATTTTATGGAATGGCAATTTTAAGCCTTGTAAGTAAATAAAGTCTAGTTGGAGGGAAACTGGTCATTTGCCATGGATGGCATTTTTTAAATATTTTAGAACTTTGAGGGAAATTCTGAATGGTCAAATACACATGGATTTAATCATAGCCATTGATTTTTGATGAGATATAATCTTGGCCATTAGATAAAAAGGGCAAAATAGTAATTTCACTAGTATTTTAGTAATTTAAAATTCATTTAATTTTTGCAAATGTGGATTTAATATTAGAAAGAGGAGAAGAATTTTCTCATCCTTTTTGGGTTGTTTGAAAGCTAGAGAAAAAGGGGAAAAAAAAGTTTTCAATCTTTGAAGCCAAAATTAAAGGATCAAAGTTTAGATTCAAGCAAAATTGATTGAGGTAAATTATTCTACACTTGATTCTCTTCATTTGATAGTATTTTTGCATGATAAAAGTTAAGTTTGGTTCATGTTATGGATGAAGATGATTATGGAAATTTATAGTAAATGATAAAATTAAGGTTGTTTTGTGTAGAATTAATGTTGTAAACATGGAATCAAGCTTGAAATTGGGTTAATTCCATGTTTGAAGTTATAAACCCTAACCCTAAGATTTGGGGGTTTTGATTAGGAAGTTAAATTGAGGATGATATTTAATTAATTATGATATTGGAAGCTTAATTTTGATGTTAGATTAAATAATTTCCCCAATTGAAATTATAGGGACCATTTCGAAAAGATTGAGAAAATTAGGGAAAATTATTAAAAATTTTATTTTTATTTCAGAATGGATGAGTTATGATTAAATTAGCTTGAATTGATGATTAGGGACCAAAATGAAAAAAATTGGAAGTTGAAGGACCAATTTGACAATTTAGGAAAAATTAAGGATTGGTCTTGAATTTATGGAAAATTGATAGAATTGAAATTTCAAGCATGTTATGAAAGTTACGGGATTAAAATGTCAAGAAAGGAAATATGACGGACCTATTTCGAAATAAAGAATTTAGTGAAGGACCAAGTTGAATAAAGTTGAAGGAAATTTATCAAGAATGTTAGAAAATAAACGAATAGTTTATTTGAACATGAATTTATGTACAAAAGTAAAGTAGTGACAAAAATGTCACTTTTATAAAGTTTGAGGACTAAAAGGGTAAAGTCTAAAATGAGTAATTAATTATGGAAATTGTTCAAATTAGGCTTGAACAATTGTTTAATGTTCAAAATGGTCACTAAGGACTAGGGACCATTTCGGCAATGATGTAAATATTGGGGAAATTTTCAAAAAAATGTATATTCGAATAGTCATGTTTATGAATGAAGTTAACAATGTTAGATTTAAGTCGAATATGAAAATGGTAATGTATATGTTCGATTGATCTTATACATTTCCAAAAGAGATTGAAGGAGAATCAAATGATAAAAAAAAGAAAGAAAAGGAAACTCGTGTAAGCTTAGTGAGGCATACCGTTACATGGTCCAGGTGAGTGCATTTACATGTTTTAAAATGCAATTAGTAAGACTTGCAAATAATCGACCTTAAATTAAAATGATATTGCATTATATATATATATGTATACGTTAAATTATGTTAGCCATGACCAATTATGTTGAAGTATGTGATATGAAATGTTTATTTATATGATTGATTATGATGAATGATTGATGATAAAATAAATACCCAAGTATTGTGTATGAGAGTCAATGGTATAGTTGGCATGCCATAGAGTCTTTAGCAGCTGCACCCTCTTGTTTATGTTATCAGACAAATATTGTGACAAAATGATTGTGTCACATGCACCCTGGGGATCTACGCCCACTGTGCCCGAGTGCACTGTCGAGGTGCTTCATGTTTATGGGGAACAAAGAGCATCCCCGAGTACGTACTAATCTTTACGTTCACGTTAGACTCTACGGTGTCATTTCAAGATGACTCGCGTACCTCGATCTCATATAGCGTACTTTGGGCAATGATAAAAGAATCATGTTACGTATATGAATCATGTCATGAATATGAACCATGCCATGTATATGAATATGTTATGTATATGAACCATGCCATGAATACGGAGCATGCCATGTATATGAATTAAATCACGTATATGAATCATGTAAGGTAAAAGAATCATGTCATGTATATGAATGATGTCACGTATATGAATCATGCCATGTATATGAATTATAACACGTATATGGATTCTGCCATGTATATAATTCATGCCATATATATGAATTATGCCATGTAAATGAAGTATGTCATGTATGTGAATTATGTCATATATATATAAATATATAAATCATGTCATGATGTGAACTATGTCATTTATGTGAACTATGTCATGTACATGATTTACTTGATAATGATGGAGTATTGGAAACTAGACTAAGTTAGAAAATTATGACTTGCACATGAATATTGACTGACTATGAAAAACCTTGTTAGTACGATATTACCTTAGACAGAAACTACGTTAGGCTAATGTCTAACATGTATTAATTTATTTTATGTTTGATAAATAAGATTATTGCCTCGCTAAGTTCAAACTTAGCGTGTGTTATTTCACACGTAGGTTCTCCCAAGTAGAATGGCAAGAAGGAGCTACTAAATTGGAAAATCAAGTTACAATAGTAATCACGGTATGTGCATCTTAAGTTATAAGTTTGATGTCTAGTGGGCATGTACATATATGTAGTGGATTTAAAGAGACAAACTGTTTTATAATCTTAAGTTTATAATGTGTTTATGCAGTATTACAATGTATGAATTTAGAAATTGGTTTGCTATAAGAAGTTATATTTTTCGATATAGTTAAGTATAGTTTAAGCTAATCGCGTAGTAATTTTAAAATCAAAAAAAGGTCTAGGTAGGGTACATAGTTTTCTCTCTGAATTATATTTCAATAACACATTTATAATTTTTATAAAATAATCCAGGGTTAAAACTAGCTACTATACACTAACATAGTTTTTAATTTAAAACCGAGAAAGGGTTAAACTACAAAATAAAGTTTGAAAAAAAATTTAAATTACAAGTCAAGATTTCTTCAATAACCCCGTAACATCGTTAATGTATATTCGGCTTACGAGTATAAATTAAGGGTGTTACATTTATTGGTATTAGAGCTACAGGTTTAGGCGATTCTGGAGGCTAAATCGAGTTTAATGTGATTTAATGTTAAGTACATGCCCCTAGGATGTCATGCTACTGATGTACTACTGTGTAACTTGATTATGCTTCCCAATAACATGAATAAATTTCAGTAGAAATAGATGATGTTAAGTATTGATGGACTGCGATAAATGTTTAATTATGGGAATCAAAGGAAGGAAGAAGAATGTTTAAAGCCAAGTATGTTGGCAACTAGTTAAAAGAGAAATGTGCAGTAGTCTTAAGTTTGAAATAAGGTACTCGTACTGTCTATGAGTACGAGTTAGATTTTAATAGATTGAATCGGTACGTAGTTAAATTGATGCCGGTTGAAAGGTCTCGATGTGAATGGTTTATAGATAAGTTTCGTCCAAGGCCCAAGGAGATTCTATTAGGCATGAACTTATCAAATTTCCAAGAGGTTATGAATAGAGCAAAGGCTATGGAAAGAACCTGTAATTGTGTTAATTGATTCGGGTTCGATTAATATATATTGGTACTAAGATAGTAGCACAAAGAAAGACTTCTATGGAGAATATTTAGTAATGTGATTGTCAATAATTCTCTTGGACACAATGCACAAGTAATTAGAATATGAAAGAAAGGTTCATTAGAAATTCAAGAAATCAAGTTCCCAGCAGATTTAATGGAACTTCTATCCCATGAATTTGAAGTCATTCTTGGAATGGATTGGTTACTGCATATGATGCAGATGTGAAATGTAAGAAGAAAAGGCTAGTACTTCAAGGACCCGATGGTTTTGAAGTAATCTTTGAGGGAGAAAGAACTGACTATTTAGAGTCAGTAATTTTTGTAATGACAGCTCAAAGGCTGTTATACAATGGATGTGAAACATGTTTGGTTTATATGGAAGATACACAAAGGTTGACTAAAAAGATTGAAGACATCCCGACTCTAAAGGAATTTCCTGATATATTTTCAGATGAGTTATCAGGATTACCTCCGGATAGGGAAATACAATTTGGGATTGATGTTTATCCTAGAACTGAGCCAATATCAATGGTACTATATAGGATGACACCAACTGAGTTAAGGAAATTAAAAGATCAATTATAAAAATTGCTGGACCAGAGTTACATTCTACTGAATGTATCACCATGGGGTGCCCCAGTATTATTTGTAAAGAAGAAAGTTGGTTTCTTATGATCATGTATAGATTACCGACAGTTAAATAAAGTAACTATTAAGAACAAGTATTCCGTACCAAGAATTGAGGATTTATTTGATCAACTTAAAGATACAGTAGTATTTTTAAAGATAGATCTTCGATCAGGAATATTATCAGCTTAAGGTCAAAGAAGAAAATGTATCGAAGACAAGATTCAGAACTTGTTATGGACATTACGAGTTTCTGATGATGCTGTTTGGACTTACAAATGCCTCTGTTGAATTCATGGATTTGATGAATAGGGTATTTCAACCCTATCTGGATTATTGTGGTTTTCATAGATGATATTTTGGTTTATTCGAAGACCGAAGCTGAGCATGATTACCATCTTCGTGTGGTAGTACAAACTTTAAGAGATTAGCAGCTTTATGCCAAGTTGTCTAAATGTAAGTTATAGTTATTGGAAAAAAATATATTTTGTACAATGATGTATCTCATTGCGGTTTGGGTTGCGTGCTAACGTAGAAAGGTCGAGTAGTAGCATGTGTATCAAGGTGGCTCAAAACTCATGAAAGGAACTATTCAACATGACCTGGAAATGGCAGCTATGATTTTTTTACTTCGAAAATTTAGTGGCATTATCTGTATGGGGAAAAGTGTCACATTTACACGGATCATGAAAGTTTAAGTATTTGATGACATGAAAAGATTTGAATTTATGACAACTAAGACGAGTTGAAATTTTTAAAGGATTGTGATGTGGTTATCAATTTTCATCTGAGAAGGTTAATGTAGTGACAAATACTTTAGCCAAAAGACATTGTCTGTCTTGGGCATGATGAATGCACAATTGTCTGTGGGACGAGATGGTTCCTTAACAGCAGAATGTTAGTTAAAGTCAACTTTATTGGACCAGTTCAAAGATTTGCAGTCTATGGATAAAATATGTCTTTAAAAGAGGAGACAAGCTGAAACTGGGGATAATGCGTGACTACAAGATTAAGTTTAATGGTTGTTTATATTACTGAGGTAAAGTATATATTCCTGATGATGATAACCTGAAGAAAGAGATATTAACAGAGGCCCATTATTGTCCATTGACTATGCACCCAAGGAGTAATAAGATGTATTAAGATTTGAAAACTTGAAATTGTGACCAGGAATGAAAAGAGCAATCACAGAAATTGTGGTAAAGTGTTTAACATGTCAACAAGTAAAAGCTGAACACCAATTACCTTCTGGATTACTTCAGCCTATCTATATTCCCCAATGGAAGTGGGAGCAAGTAACAATGGATTTTATAACGGGGTTGTCAGCTACACCAAGTAAAAAGAATTTATTATGGGTCATTATGAATCGTCTGACAAAGTTTTCTCACTTTATTCCAGTTTGAATGGATTATTCGCTGGATAAATATGCAAAACTTTATGTTCGAGAGATAGTAAGACTACATGGTGTCTCAGCATCGATAGTGTTAGACAGAGACCCAAGGTTTACTTCAAGGTATTGAGGTACGCTATTTGAAGCTTTAAGTACTAAATTAAATTTTAGTACAACCTTTCTTCCGCAAACAGATGGTCAATCTAAAAAGGATCATACGAATTCTATAAGACATGTTAAGAGCTTGTATAATTGAGTTTGCAAAAATCATGAGAAAATTACTTGCCTTTGGCTGAATTTGCTTATAATAACAGTTATCAAGCAAGTATTAAGATGACACCTCTCGAAGCATTATATGGAAGAAAGTGTCGAACTCCTCTTAATTGGTTCGAGTTGCAAGATCGAAATGTCATGAATAACTCAAACATCGGAGGAGTTGATTTAACACAAGACATGGAGGATAAAGTGAGGATTATTTAGCATAATCTCAGGGCCGCCGCGGATCGACAAAAGGCCTATACAGATTGGAAAGAACTCAAAAGCTTCAAAGACCAGCTCATCTAGCTAAAGTCAGCTTGGAATAGCTTAAATCAGCTTGAAGATTGAGCTAGCTCTTTTAGCTAGCTAGCTCAACTCAATGCAGCTCACTCCAAGCTCAACCAGCTCACTTCAGCTCCACCTATACATGCCAGCTCACTACCCCAAGGGCCATGTCTCCTCCTAAGGAACATGTCCCTAGCTAATTGGAGGGAAACACCAATAGGCGGCATATGTAATGGAGGGAAAACCTTTTTGCGCTAAAACCTTGTGGAAAAAGACAACAAGATGGTCAGACCATCACCAACCCCTTAGAGAGAGTCATGGCCAGCCTTTTGGAGGGAGACACATGCCTATTCGGCCACCCCTTTATCCATATAGTTCCCATTTGGCCACACCCCTATAAAACTATAAATAGGGCATTTCATTTCATTTGTGAACATCTCATTTTTATCAATCAAATTACTTTGTGCTAATTTTCTCTCTTTTAGTTCTATTTTAAACTTTATTGACTTATCAAGTCTTTGTGCTTGTGGCATCAACCTTTCTAATTCCCCTGATACTTTTGGTTCCTATCTCTTTATAGATAGTGGGTCAAAGTCCTTTCTACCACCCCTTAAAGATATCATATAAGATTTGGGTTTAGGCTTTCTATAGCCTAGGTTATTCCTTGATTCTTTAAGATACTATCATCCCATATTTCACATTCCATTATCACTATCCTTCATCCATTTTCTTGCCTAAATTCCCCACAAAACCCTTCCACTTCACTGCACCAAATCTACCCTTCATCATTTTTCCACACATCTTTCTCACCTTGCTTCATCTTACCCAAATCTTTCATTTAAGCCTATCTTGCTTGCAGGTTTCTTGCTTCCTTCCTAGATCCAACAATCAGAGTAGTCATCCCCAACAACATCAAGAACGGCATCACATCAATGAAAATGACAGTTTTGATGTTGAGCTGACTATCGTTAAGAAAATTGTTGATAAAGATTTGGTTGCATCCAAGAGTGGATGAAACCACATACGGACCTAAATTTAAGCCAGTTGCATCGAGACTGGCAGAAGTTGCTCCCATAGTGGATGAACAAGACGAAAACCCCCTTGCAATTGTGCTATACAAGGCACCACTATAGTTCATTCTATTTGAGATGCGACCGATGTCACAAGTAATAAAGTGATACGTATCAAGTATTATCTCCATAGGGATTGGTTTGGGCCACTTTCCTTAAGTTGCTGCATTGTAAAGGAAATAAATTGATAGTGACAAATGGTGATAAATGTCAAGTAAAATAAGCTAAGTAAATAGAGTAAATAGAAAGAGATAATCGATATGAGAGATTAGGTCGGGTTATCATGAGTAGTGGTGCGATTGTCAAATGAATTGTTACGGCTAGTAATTGCTATGGCAAGTAAATTGCTGTGGCAAGTAAACTGCTTTGGCAAGTAGCTTGTTGTGGCAAGTAAATTGCTACAGAAGTGAATTGATGTGGCAAGTAGATTTCTATGGCAACTGGGTTACGTCCTTTAATGTTCGACGAAGTTGTAATCACTCATTTTTATCTAGGTTGTAATTATCATAATAATGTATTAGTTTAATGATTAATATATCATTGCATATGTTCAAGTTATATTGTATGTGTGATTAGTGCATGTGAAGTGTGTGTGATGTGTGCATGTATATTATAAGCTATATATGTATACATATTAATAATTAATATGAGATATGAGTGTCATGGATGTATTTACATTTCTTACGAGTGCATTGTTTGCACGTATGTATTTACATTTCTTGGACATGCAAGTTTTTAGAGGAGGTTCATTCATAATTTTTCTAAAATCACTAAACCCTTGTGCAATTTGCTTGAATAGGATAAAGTCATCGATTTCGATGATTCTTGCGCCCAAGCATTTGAAACCCTAAAGAAAAAGCTTGCCACGACACCCATTGTCCTTCCACCAGATTGGATGCTACCTTTTGAGCTCATCTGTGATGCAAGTGATTTTGCGGTAGGAGCAATCCTAGGCCAATGAACAGGTAAGACATTCCATGTGATATACTACTATAGTAAAACTCTCAATTGTGTTCTCTTTGTTTTTAGGCAACACGTTAGGGTATTTTCTTTTGTCACATACAATGACATGTTTTTATTATATATTTTATGTATGTAAATTATGTCATGTGTCAAGCATTAAATATATGTTCGTTTTTTGCTTTGCTTTATTAGTATAGTGTCATGTTATATGTATGCCATGCATATTTTGCATTAAGTTTTTTTATATATCTTAATATGTATACGTGTGTTTTAGCATGTTTTACTTTTGTTTGCGTTTTAGGTTATATGTTAGTGTGTTGTATTCTAGCACGTTTGAGTGCCATGTGTTAAGGGATGTGCGTAATTTGTGTCATATGCTAAATGTCGTGTTTTTACTTTGATTTTAGCATCATGTTTTATTTATGTCACGCGCATATTGCATTGTGTTTTTATTTTAACATGTATATATTCTTAAAGGATGTCTTTTACTTTTTCACATGTTCTTTATGCTTTGTTTCTATTTTTGTGTTATATCATATTCATGTTTCTTTCGTTTTTTATTTAAATGTTGTGACCACGTTGTTTTGGTTATTTTTAGTGTCGTATTATATTTGTGACACGCATACATATTGTTTTGGAATTTTATTACACTCAAGCATGTTTTAAAATGTGTCAGTTTAGTCTCAGATCATGTTTGTTCCTTTTTGCCGGGCTTATGTTGATGCTATGTTTTTATATGTTATGTTATGTCGTATTATTCACGTATTCTATTATTATTTTTGTTTAGTATTTTGATGCTTATGTTTTTACTAGGTTAATGTAAATATATGTTTATATAACTATTTTCTAAGATTGCATAATGGAATATACTTGTCAATGCGGTGCCCTTTTATACGAGCGTAAACGGGCCAGTATCAGGCGTAGTGATGGTGGTCGAGCGTTTACTCTTGGATAACGGGGCCTTTAAAATCTACTAGCACTTATAACCAAATTTTAAATTAATCGTCAATTTAATCCGAAAAATATAATATTAATAAAGAGGTAATTATTAAAGTACCAATTTTTGGCGGTGTGGGGGTGTTAATCCTTCCCCATCTGTAACCGACTCCCGAACCCAACAGTTTTCAAATCTCTGCTATTATGGTGTACGGCCTACCTAAGTGGCCAGTGGCAACTCCATTTTCTTAAATAAAATACGGTTTTTACAAAATCCCACAGAAGACATTATTTTCAAAACAAAACAATAAAATAAAAATACATTTTTTAGCTTAAAAGGGGACTTCGCTACAGATGGCGACTCTGCTGGGGAACCATTTTTTGTTTTTTTCACGAACAAAATGAGTGTTAAGCTTTTCAGATAACTACCGCTTTATTAATATTAGAAGTCCTGGATTAAAGTGACTATTAAACTAAAATTTGGTTATAAGTGCACTTTTATTTTGACGCATTCAAAATATGGCATATAAACCCGTTTTCAAGTGGGGGGGAAACGCTATTGCTTTCATGGAGATATCGTTCTCCCGTGTAGGCCTAGTAAGTACCTTCGGGGCTCGAGTACCTTATGCTTTCGTAAGGATATCATTCCTTCGTGCAGGCATAAGCGAATGGGTCCCCCTTAATTGAACCCGGTTGAAAGGAGCCTATAATGGGTGATGATCAGAGGCCTTGCTACTCTTAGTAGATGACAGCGAGGAAAATTCGGGTACCTCCTAGAACCAAAACTGCATGTAGAGAACATATAGAGCGCATAGTAGCAGGGTACACCTACGTGAGTCTTCAACAGAACAACTTATGGGATCTTCAAAGCATCTGGGAAGGATGGGACCGAAGACTACAAGACATATTCTACAATAGTTATGGAGACATTGCACAACTGTTATATATTGGAGTCAACCAGCCCTTACTCTGAGCTATTTTCAGTTCTAGAATCCTACTTTTTGTTGCTTCACCTTCAATGAATAGGACATGATGCCTACAGTAGAAGAGTACACTGCCTTACTTAATCAGAAGAACGTTCACGAAGATTTGATCTATGCAAAACCACCGAGGAATCAGAATTACATTTCGAAGCTCAAAACCTTTGCCGGGATGAGTGACGATTGGGTTAATGGCCTGATTCGACTTCGAGGAGACAATACAATCTTTGCATGTGAGAGTATTTGAGACATCATACCCGCACATCCAGATGAGGGGAAGAAGATAGACCTATTTGCCTTGAAATATATGGTTTGGTAATCTTTCCGAGAACTCTTGGAAACATTGATGTAGCCATTCTAGATCTGTTTGAGCGTATGAAACGAAGGGCGAACCCAGTACCAGCAATCTTGACCAGGATCTTCATTTCTTTGAATGCCAGTCGAAAGCACGAAGAAGGACATTTTCGATGATGTGCACAGCTGTTACAAGTATGGATTCAGAGCCACATGTGGAAGACACCGATGAGGGTCCTACTGGGGATATCCTTTCAAGGCTTTTCACCCTTATAGGAGTACTTAGCAAAAGAGTGGCGAGAAAACTTGAAGACGAAGAAATGGTCCAGTTTCTTCATGAACATTCAAGATGAAGACATAGTATGGAGGGTTCCATTGCTCGGTAGATTTAATTACTTCTTGTACAGTTGCAGTGATTATGACTGGTTGATGATGTTAGGGCTGCATGGTGGGATTACTTGTGCTCCGTTTCTGGTGTCCTGAGGTTCGGATCACGACAGTTTGTTCCCAATACTGCCAGATTGCGCCAAAGTGAATTTCCTTTCAAAGGTGAGTTCATGGAAAAAATTCAGACTATCATGAGGGCTTGGGACCATTGTTACCGGATCAGAGTAGAAGGAGACACCGAGCGTATGATCACCCCAGACTATGATCTTTGGAGACGTTTAAGGATTAATGATAAGATTCCAGAACCTGATCAGGGACCAGTTGTGTCAC
This sequence comes from Hibiscus mutabilis, assembly GCA_019671005.1. NCBI lineage: Eukaryota > Viridiplantae > Streptophyta > Magnoliopsida > Malvales > Malvaceae > Hibiscus > Hibiscus mutabilis. The sequence goes on from CM033751.1 coordinate 23,013,584, forward strand.
TTGAGGAGCTTATGAGAGTAGTACCGTTTGAAGCTGATATTTTACGAAATGAACTCGAAGAAATCAAGAGGAAGATGGAAAGCCAACAGACTCAGTATGCGGGTGAGCTTTATAAAGCGAGTTTAGAGGTCAACGAGCGGGACAGGATCATTAGGCAATTGAAGAAACTGAATGCGGATTTGAGCTAGAAGAACGCTCTTTACCAGAAGGATACCCTCATACTCCAAGTGAAAGTACAGAAGGCCAGCCGAAGTCAGTTCATAGCCATGGAAAAGGAAAGGATGAATGGTATCCGTTTGGTGGAAGAAGAACGAGAGATCAGCAAGCAAACGATCGAGAAAGAGATGGAAAGCTGCAGGTTAGCTACCAAGGAGGAAAGGCGGTCTTTTAAGGAGGCCATCAATCAAGAGAAGGAAAGGACTAGGCAAGAGATCAGCAAAGGAAAAAAGCAGTCAGCTACGAAAGAGAGAACACCGCCGCTTGGAAAAGAATGTCCATGGGTAACAAGAATAGACTGTTAGAGATGCAAAGATTGTACGACGACACCATCCAAAGGCTGAGTCAGAGCCAAAGTCAGAATGTCGAGTTACCGTCAGACTGTTAGAGATGCAAAGGTTGTCAGGATTAGAACACTCCTTTCAGACTTACCGTCAAAGGAATGGCTTCTTCGAACTACAAGAAATCGAGCGTGAAGTTGGCACGTTGCGAGCCCGAATTGAGTCACTTGAAACAACTGTTCAGGATTATAGGGAAAGAATCAGAGTATTCGAAGAAGCTGCAGCTGGAGGAGACAATTATTGGCAAAGAAGACTGCAAGATGCTGCCCATATGGTGCAGGATAGAGACCAGTATTACGCGAACCTAATGGCGGACATACAACGAGTTGCAAGGCATGTGAGTGACTTAGCTGCCGAAGCCGAAACTCTCTGACCTTTCGTAGACGCAGTCATGCAAGAAACACCCAGCTTCATCAAGCTGCTCAGGGCTATTGGAAAGATAGGGGATAGAGCCAGGGCTTATTTGTAGGACTCCGTGTTGTAATTAGGACTCTTTTGTAGTAGGAACCCTCATTTTGTAATTTCAACTCTATTGTAATCTAGATCCTTTAATTCCTGTGAAAGTAGTTCAAAAGGGTGATTACCAGCGGAATCAGTACCTTTATTTGCATACATACCTACATTGCATCATGACATTTGCATCATTATACATGCATTTATTTTCTTTGCAATCATATTAATATTGTAAATATTGTGGCAGTGTGAAATTAGAAGTTAAGCCGCAATCATTCATCATCCATACCTTATCAGACTATAAAGCAAACTCATGGAAGATAGGATAATCAGTCTAGAGAAAGGATAGAGAGATCTGGAAGCAAGATTTGATGAGGCCTAGAGAAGCCTCAGTGACCAGATTGCTTAGTCACAAGCATCAATACTGTCCGACATAACTGCGTTCTTGGCTAAGAGCCTCTCAAAAAGAGTCGAAGGTGAAGTCGCTCAAGAGCAGGAAGGTACCCCAGCTCACAATAAGGTTCAACCGGCTACGCCAAATCTAGCCATAAGGGTATATGTTGACCCTACTAGGATGTCTACTAATCTTTAGGTAGGGGCATCTGAGAATCAACCCATTAACACAGAAGCACTCTACGAGGAGGAGGTGCCAGACCTGAACTTGGTCGAAAGGATCAGGACAGAGGTAGAAAAGAAATGGGAAGAGAGGTTTCGCCTCATGGAAGAAAGATTTAAAGCCTTGTAAACTACAGAAGAATCGGGAAGCGATGCTAGTGACTTAAGTCTGGTATCCGACCTTGTCCTGCCACCAAAATTTAAAACACCAGAGTTCGACAAATACGATGGAACCATGAGTCCTTTCACACACGTGACAATGTATTGCCGAAAGATGGCGGCCTACCTCAAGGATGAGAAACTTTTAATTCATTGTTTCCAGGATAGCCTGACTGGGGTGGCACTGCGGTGGTATACCTAGTTGAGCCGAGTAAACACGAAAAACTGGAAAGATCTTTCAAGAGCATTCATCGAGCAATACAAGAACGTGACGGACATGACGCCCAGCAGAATTATGCTAGAAAATATGGGGCAGAAATCCAACGAAAGTTTGTGGCAGTATGCCCAGAGGTGGCGAGAAATGGCCGCCCAGATTCAGCCACCCATCCCCGAACATGAAATTACACCTTTATTTGTTAATAATCTAAAGGGGACACTCTTTGATTACCTCGTTAATAAAACAACTCAGAGTTTTGCTGATTTAATTAGGACCGGGGAATCCCTTGAATTAGCAATCCAGAACGGTAGGATTGATAGCGGGGAAAGTTCTCGAAAGTACAACAAGAATAATGAGGTGAACACTGCAGTACTTACACCGCCGCAAAGAATTTCACAGTCTTACAGCCACAAGCGTCTATTGGGAAAGCATAAAACTCAAACCAAAGAGAGGAGAGAACCCCGAGAAAGGAGAAAGAGAGGCAAACTTTTACTCCATTACCCGTTTCGTACTCTGAGCTTTACTCTCAGTTGCACAAAGCGGATTTGGTCCGTCCATACTACGTTACTCCGTTCAAACCGCCATTCCCGTCCTGGTATGACCCGAACACGCATTGCGATCATCACGGTGGTTCCCCTGGTCATCCTATAGAGAACTGCCTTGCTTTCAAGAAGCTTGTGCAGAGTCTAATCAATTCTGGGATACTGAAGTTTGAAGAACCAAGTGTAGCTGCTAACCCATTGCCTAATCATGGGAACAGGGGAGGGAATGCTATGAGGAGTACTCTACCAGGAAGGTTAAAGAGAATGTGTCAGAAATCAAGTCTCCTTTGCGGTGGATATTTCAGCAATTGTGCATGGCCCACTTGATCGACAAGGGCATGGTAGTAGTACAGAAGGGATGTGGAGTGTACTGTGAATTCCATCAGGACGGAGGACACAACATCCAACAGTGCGACGAGTTTAAGAGATTGGTGCAACAATTGATCAACGACAAGAAAATAAAGTTCTTCGAAGAGCCTACAGGAAGGAAGGGGTCAGACGTACATATGACGGATAGCCCCAACATTAAATCCAGGAGAGACAGACCTTTTGTCATCTCCTCCAGGCCAGAGGGTGCAAGTTCCTCCCAAGGAGAAGCTACTAAGGTGACTCCCAAGTTCATCATCTCAGCACCATACCCGTTCCCATTCAAGGATATGCGGCAAACTCCCTAGAACTATGCTGTGAATGTGACCATACTAGAAAAGCCAGAATCTGGTGAAGTAAAAGAATAGAAACTTGAAGAAGAGCCTACACTGAAAGACGAGCAAGCCAAGAGTGATGAGAATGTCGGTAAGGTTGGCCACTTCACGATGAGCGACAGATGTTACTCCTAAGAAACCTTGAAGGCTGCTGAAGTTGCCAAGGATAAAGGAAAGGATACATCGGTTACCCCCGCGCAGATATTCGGCGAGGAACCACCTCCAAAGATAAATGAACCAGTAACCGAGGCTCAGACCAAAGAATTTCTGAAATTCTTGAGACATAGTGAATATAGCATAGTGGAACAACTACGAAAGCAACTGGCAAGGATTACAATACTAAAGTTGCTCATAAGTTCAGAAAAGCACCGTGAGGCACTCTTAAAAGTTCTAAACCAGACTTTTGTACCCCATGACATTTCTGTATCGAAGTTGGACAGGATAGTGGGGCATATCACCGCCTATAACCATATAACATTCAGTGATGACGAGATCCCTAAAGGAGGAATGAGGTCTACCAAGGCTCTTAACATCACAACCCATTGCAAGAGGTATGTGTTACCAGGGGTATTGATTGACAACGGGTCAGCACTGAACGTACTAGCTATGGTGACTCTACAAAAGCTACCAATCGATGATTCTCACCTAAAGCCCTGTCATAACTCCATGAGAGCCTTCGACGGCACACAAAGAAGAACACTTGGAAAGATTGAGGTGCCTCTACTGATTGGGTCGACTGAGTACGTGATCGACTTCATGGTGATGGGCTTAAAACCATCATACAACTGCTTATTGGGAAGGCCATGGATCTACTCTACAGGAGCCGTCCCCTCATTACTGTATCAGAAATTAAAATTTGTGATCGAAGGCAAGTTGGTCATAGTGGAGGCTGAGCAAGAGATCATTGCTTCGGTGACATCAGATGCCCCCTACATTCAAAATGATGAGGATGCTGTAGAATGCTCTTTTCGAGCGTTAGAACTGGTGAATGCCACATTCGTCGCGGAAGGTAATCGGATCCCCTGCCCTAGATTATCTAATTGCTCCTAGATGACCGTTGCTAAAATTTTAGGCCGAGGAGCCAAAGCAGGAAGAGGGCCAGGGAGAAGGTTGCAAGGGAGCCTACGAGCTAGGAGTGTAATAACCAAGAATGATCGTTTCGGGCTGGGTTACAAACCTAGTGTCCAGTAGAGAAAGGAAGAGTACAAGAGAAAAGAAGAACAAAGAAGAGCCAGACTTAAGGGAGAGGGCGTTCCATGGAGACCAATGTCTTTCCCTCGTTTGAGAAATACTTTTGTCTCCGGAGGATTCAGCCGACCAGGACAGGAGGTCGAAGAAGCAATTAAGGAAAATGACATACCCAATGAGAAAGAAATGTTTAGTGAATCACTCGAGGGGATGTCCATCAACATGATAGCTGGAAATGACCATGACAGCAGCGTGTTGACCAGCATCCGCCCCTGCCGCCCCGGGGAGACTCTTGATAATTGGGGCTACATTGATCTACTGTGGTTTTTACGGCTAGATCAGAGTAATGCTCCAAATCAACCTTTTTGCTTTTGCCCATAAGCAATGGGGATCTTTTGTATAGGGCACCTATGTTAACTTTTTTTTGAAATGAAAAGATATCTTCCCCGTTTTCTCAAATGGCAAACATCTCATTTCATTCATTCATTCATTCTTTATTCATATTCATTCACTTCATATAAAATCATTCTCTTCCCAATACATTCGTTCTCATTTAATGCAGGGTTCCCATAATTAACTGTATGAATAATGTTGAGTCCAATCCTGAGGTAGATTTTGAATGCCCTGAGATCTCAATAGGAATTGAAGAAGAGGATGATGAGATAGAATGTGAGGTCCCTGTAGAGCTAATAAGGATGATGGCCAACGAATAGAGGCAAATCATGCCCCACCAAGAAGAAACAGAAGTTGTAAACTTGGGGACTGAAGAAAAGATAAAAGAAGAAAAGATCGGGACTACATTTTCCTCGAAAACCAGGCGCGAACTGATAGCCCTACTTCAGGAATTCAAGGATGTTTTCGCCTGGACTTATCAAGATATGCCAGGTTTGAATACTGACATAGTGGTACACAAACTGCCGACGAACCCAGAATGCAAACCAATACAGCAAAAACTCAGGAGAATGAGATTGGACATGTTGTTAAAGATCATAGAAGAGGTGAAAAAAGTAGTTTGATACTGGCTTTTTGGAAGTGGCCAAGTACCCTGAATAGGTTGCAAACATTAAACTAGTACCGAAGAAGGATGGAAAGGTCCGTATGTATGTAGATTATAGGGATCTCAACCGAGCTAGCCTAAAGACAACTTCCCCTACCGCATATTACCACGCTAGTTGACAACACCGTGGGACACTCATGGTTCTCATTCATGGATGTCTTCTCAGGGTACAACCAGATAAATATGGACTCGGATGACATGGAGAAAACCACAATCGTGACCATGTGGGGCACTTTTTGTTACAAGGTAATGCCTTTCAGACTCAGGAATGCGAGAGTGACTTATCAAAGAGCGATGGTGACTCTTTTCCATGACATGATGTACAAAGAAATAGAGGTACACGTGGATGATATGATCGCTAAGTCCTGAACAGAAGAAGAGCACATGCAGAACTTGAGAAACTATTCCAAAGACTGCGGAAATACCAGCTGAAGCTTAAACCAGCCAAATGCACCTTTGCCATTACATCTGGAAAACTCTTGGGGTTCATAGTAAGCAGAAGAGGGATTAAGATTGGTCCAGATAAGGTGAAAGCCATCCAGGATCTCCCACTGCCCCATACTCAGAAGGAAGTTCGAGGTTTCCTGGGGAGGCTAAATTACATCTCCCACTTCATCTCCCAGTTAACAGATAGGTGTGACCGAGTCTTCAAAATACTTAGAAAGAATAATCTCAGTGTCTGGGATGAGGAATGTCAAGAAGCCCTGTAGAAGATCAAAAGGTACTTGACGAATGCTCTGATTTTAGTCACGTCGGTACCAAGCAGGCCTTTAATCCTCTACCTAACAGTCTTTGAGAATTAAATGGGTTGCGTATTGGGGCAACACGATAAGTCTAGGAAGAAGGAAAGAGCCATCTACTACCTAAGCAAAAAGTTCAATGATTGTGAAACACGGTACCCGCCAATTCAAAAGCTATGTTATGGTTTGGCTTGGGCCACCAAAAGGCTTAGGTAGTACATGCTATACCATACCACATGGTTGATATCCAAGCTAGACCCCTTGAAGTTCCTAATAGAAGCACCGTCATTAACATGGAGGATGGCCCATTGGTAGATGCTCTTATCCGAGTTCGACACTGTGTATGTAAGTTTGAAAGCTGTGAAGGGAAGTGCCATAGCGAATTTCTTAGCTAGTCATGCTTCAGATGATTATGAATCGTTAAACTTTAATTTCTTGGATGAGGACATGATGTGTATTACAACTAAGGAAAATGTTTCAGACAACAAGTCATGGAAGCTTTACTTTGATGGAGCCTCTAACGCCCTCAGACACGGGCTAGGGGCCGTGTTAATTTCTCTGGAGAATGTCTACTATCCCTTCACCAGCAGACTAGAATTCTTCTGCACCAACAATATAGCCAAATATGAAGCCTGTGTTATGGGACTGAACACAGCTATTGAAAGAAAGATTAAGGAACTTCGAGTATTCAGAGATTCATCCGTAGTGATTTACCAGTTGCGCAGAGAATGGGAAACCAGGGATTCAAAGCTGGTCAAATATTATGAATTGATCCACGAGATCACCAAGGAGTTTTAAAATATCAGTTTTGCTTACCTTCCAGAGAAGAAAATTAGATGGCAGACGCCTTGGCAACCTTGGCTTCCATGTTCAAAGCGAACACGGGGGCAGAAATTAAGCCCATTGAGATGCAGACTTTTGAAAGGCTGGGTCACTGTTGTAATGTGCAAGAAGAGATAGATGGCAACCTGTGGTACTATGACATCTTGCAATATGTCAAGTTTCAAAAGTATCCCGAAGGGGAAAATGACAATGATAGAAAACCACTCAGAAATATAGCAGCGGGATATGTTCTGGATAGGGAGATTCTATATAAAAGAAGCCATGATCAGACATTATTGAGATGTGTGGATGCCCGGGAGATGAAGGAGATTTTGGCAGAGATACACGATGGTCTATGTGGGACACACGCCAATGGGTTGTCTATAGCCCGAAAAATTATGAGATATGGCTATTTCTGGTCGACCATGGAGGGAGATTGCATCGATTACGTCAGGAAATGCCACAAATGCCAAATTTATGCTAACAATATTCGCTCTCCTATGTTACCTTTACAAACCATGAATTCTCCGTGGCCTTTTGCAGCATAGGGCATGGACGTCATTGGGTAGATTCACCCGAAGGCTTCCAACGGGCACTACTTTATTTTGGTCGCCATAGACTACTTCACTAAATGGATGGAGGCAGCATCTTATGCCAACAACACAAGGACGACGATATGCAAATTCCTAAATAAGGAGATAATTTGTCGATATGATTTGTCAGAAAGGATTATCACCGACAATGCTTCCAATCTGAATAACAAATTGATGACGGAGGTGTGCAACTAGTTCAAGATAACACATCATAACTCCACAGCCTATCGCCCTAAGATGAATGGGGAAGTGGAAGCAGTAAACAAGAACATAAAGAAGATCATCGCGAAGATGACGGATACCTACACGGATTGGCATGAGAAGCTGCCATTCGCTCTTTTTACCTATAGGACATTTATTTGCACATCGACGGGGGCAACACCCTATTCTTTAGTTTATGGCACAGAAGCAGTACTCCCAATAGAGGTTGAGATTCTGTCGCTCTGGGTCCTAAATGAAGTAAAGTTGGAAGAATCCGAATGGGTGCAAGCCAGATTCGACCAGTTTAATCTCATTGAAGAAAAGAGACAAAAGGCCATCTGCCATGGTCAAATGTACCAAAAACGGATGATGAGGGCATACGATAAGAAGTTGTGCCCGAGAGAATTCAGAGAGGGAGATCTGATACTTAAGATTCTCGGGGAAAGTGGATGCCCAATTGGGAAAGACCATACGTTGTCAAGAAGGCCTTTTTAGGAGGAGCATTAATCTTAACCGAAATGGATTGAGACGAGTTGAAAAATCCTGTGAATTCTGATGCAGTTAAGAAATACTATGTTTGAAAAAAATGAGAAAAGAGAAAAAAGAAAAAGAATAAAGAAGAGAGGTGGAGCGAAAACTCGAGAGGGCGTTCCACCAAAAAAAAAGGTGGAGAGCTCAAGGCGAAAACCCGAAAAAGGGCGTTTTGAAGCAAAGAAAGGATCCGAGTTGAAAACCCGTAAAGGGCGAATCAGATAAATTTTGAGTTTGGATCTCTAGCGAGAAGAGTCGTCCCCACGAGTACCAGAAGAAGAAGCTCTAGGCAAAGATTCTACTTCGGTTGACGGGATCACGAATCATTCATACTGTGGATACTTGGAGGTTTTGCATTTCATGTTTTGCTTTTCATTTTCCTCATGTTTGCCATGACCATCTCGAAATTGTTCCAAATCCTTAATCGTAATAAAATCACATTTTTGGACTCTCGTTCCTTATCTTCTTATTAGTTGCCATAAACATCATGCAGATAAGTTAACACAAGCTTATGATAAACAAGAGATTTTTGAGCATTACTGTGATTTAACCCTGAAGATGCAGGTGATTAGAAAAGAGTATTAACCTTGCCCTCCAGCGGCCTACATGACGTATGTTGAAGTGGGATGAGCATAAGGCTTCGAGAACCAGGGCAAGATGACCAATGTCACATACCTCGCTTGTTTAAAGAAAGCATTCGAGGCAACAAGAGAGATTTCCCAGGTGAAATCCCGGAAGGGCACCTCAAAAAAGGGAAAAAACAACGAAAAAAAAACCTCTAAAGTGAAAACCCGAAAGGGCGCCTTAGAACCCCAACCAGAAACTCAAAAAAGAAAGGTTGAAATGGTTGAACTCGACAGTAAAATGGGGTATCGCCACTAGAAGAAGAAAAAAGGAGAAAGCAAGCAGCGGAGAGTCGAGATTGACTGATGGCTGACGCAGACGCACCAAGATATTGACACTCATGCATCATGTATAGTTAGACATTCCTAGGATTAGGAGCATGCTAACTCATTTGTCATAGCATTTTGTCTATTCTAGACAGGTATCTGCAGATTTAAAGAAGCATGGGCAGCCTTAGTAGCGTGAGTCTAGAGATAATGGCAGCCTAGGTAGCGTAAGGCCAGATCGGTAGCCATTTTGGCGTGATTCTCAAATGTGAAGATAAAGGTTCTATATAGGAAGGGCCTATATTTTCGAGTGCCCACAGCGAGGGGTTCTATATAGGAAGAACTGCCGCTCCGAGGCTTTAGGAGTTGAAAGTTTTATATAGGAAAGAGATTGCGGCTCCAAGGTGAAGACTAGCAGTTCTATATAGGAAGAACTCCCAGCCGAAGGAATTCACACATGACGCAGAAGGTTTTATATCGGAAAAACCCGCGTTGAAGGCGAATAGTTCTATATAGGAAAGACTCCAAGCTTTACCGTCTCAGAGTGAAAAGTTCTATATAGAAGGGACTCGTAACTCAAGGCTCCAGAACGAAAGGTTCTATATAGGAGGGACCTATAGTTCCTAGATCGGAAGACGAAGAAGTTCTATATAGGAAGAACTTACGAGACTGAAGATTCAGCTTAGGAAAAGCGGAGAGTTCCAGAATAACACGTGATTCTGAAGCTACAAACAGGGAAGTCAGATAAAAATGAGTGCTTATAATCTTTGCTTTGTTCTCGTTCCACGAGAATAAGCAAAGAGGGGGAACTGTAATCACTCATTTTTATCTAGGTTGTAATTATCATAATAATGTATTAGTTTAATGATTAATATATCATTGCACATGTTCAAGTTATATTGTATGAATGATTAGTGCATGTGAAGTATGTGTGCATGTATATTGTAAGCTATATATGTATACATATTAATAATTAATATAAGATATGAGTGTCACGTATGTATTTACATTTTTTACGAGTGCATTGTTTGTACATATAATGTGTGTGGATATTCATGATTATCATGTGTTTGATTATATATGCATGTATATAGTATATTATGTTAACTAATGTTTGCATGTGGGTTCGTATGTTGCATGTATGTGTGCGCATGTGTATGTATATATACGTATTATTATTATTATAATATATAAACAGATAAGGTATTAAGGAGAAAGAAAACAAACAAAAAATATTATTAATAGTCCAAGTCCAAATTGCATAAAACCCAAATTACATTTGCATAGGCCCAACCGACCAAAGCCCTTAATAAATAAAAACCCTAAAAGTATATCTAACCCTGACCCTATTTTATGATTATCTGTGCGCAGCCAGCCCAAAGCCGTCGGATTAAATCCAGATCCAACGGCTGTGATCAAGCTAGTGTGACCTTCAATTTGATGTGCGTGACACCACTCGCTGCTCAGCTGTCTTCCAGGCGCGTGTGGCTCACACGCTCCAAACCTTTCAGATCACCGTACGCCACATGTCATGATCTGGTACAGTTTCCTAGTTCTAAGATTGAACCTCGATCGTCCAAGCTTCAAGAAATCCTAGTCGATGGATCAGATATTATCCAACGGCCGAGACTCACTCTGGCCGAACGAGTCACCTCCGCCATGCCCTCCACCATGACGCCGTACGAACCTGCTCGTCAAATCGAACATTCAAAATCACAATAAAAAATAGGGATTATCAGCAACCAAATCCACCAAAAATATGTTTTGTTGTCTTTTCCATCGGTAATCTCCTCCTTTCTTTTTCTAATCGCATACATGCATGAAAAGATAATAGATAAAAAATGAAAAGGTAGAGTTTACCTAAGGAAAATCCTTCCCTGCCAGTGATAAACTCCGAGGAGTGAGCCATAAAAAGGGGATTTTTCTTTGTTTTTGTTTTGAAACATCAGGGATCTAGGCTTTGCGATCTCAAAATATAAGGATTTTGGTTTGGCCTTTTGAAAGTAGAGGGGTTTCGATTCTGGACGGGAGTTGCGGTAAGGTTTTAGGACTTTTGAGTGTTGAAGGGGGCAGTGGTCGGAGTAGCTGGACCACCGCCAGCTTCTAGAACTATGACGGCTGAGGGGGTTTGGGGGTTGCATTCTCTGAAAAATAGAGAGAGTAAATAGTCTCTTTTAGGGTTCAAAAAAATGAAGGAAAAATGAAATAGAGGACCGGTTGGATGAGTTTTATAGAATTAAAATAAAATGAAAATGGGTAAATTTCTTCATAAATCCTCCCTTACACTTGAAATTTTTAGTTCTATCTCGCCCTTTGGGTAATTTACAATCCCGGTCCTTATAGCTTTTCAAAATCTTTCAATCTGCCCTCCAAATAAACCAGATTTAGATTTCAAGTGGTTTAATTACACCCCAAGTCATCTCGCGTTTTTGAACTTTGCATTTTGAGTGCGCCCCTTGGTCATATTACACATCTGGTCCTTCCCAATTTATTCCAATTTCCAATTAGGTCCCTAAATCATGTTTTTATTATCTTTTAATTTCTATTTTTTGTTTTGTTTTCTTTTATTTCAGTCCTCTTTTCATATCTAAGTATTCATGTTTTTTTATCATGTTTTTTAATATGTTGATGTGGCTTTTTTGTGTTCTCTTTGTTTTTAAGCAACACGTTAGGGTATTTTCTTTTGTCACATACAATGCCATGTTTTTATTATTTATTTTATGTATGTAAATTATGTCATGTGTCAAGCATTAAATATATGTCCGTTTTTTGCTTTGCTTCATTAGTATAGTGCCATGTTATATGTATGCCATGCATATTTTGCATTATGTTTTTTATATATCTTAAGATGTATACGTGTGTTTTAGCATGTTTTACTTTTGTTTGCGTTTTAGGTTATATGTTAGTGTGTTGTATTCTAGCACGTTTGAGTGCCATGTGTTAAGTATGTGCGTAATTTGTGTCATATGCTAAATGTTGTGTTTTTACTTTGATTTTAGCATCATGTTTTATTTATGTCACGCGTATATTGCATTGTGTTTTTATTTTAACATGTATATATCCTTAAAGGATGTCTTTTCCTTTTTCACATGTTCTTTATGCTTTGTTTCTATTATTGTGTTATATCATATTCATGTTTCTTTCGTTTTTTATTTAAATGTTGTGACCACGTTGTTTTGGTTATTTTTAGTGTCGTATTATATTTGTGACACACATACATATTGTTTTGGAATTTTATTACACTCAAGCATGTTTTAAAATGTGTCAGTTTAGTCTCGAATCATGTTTGTTCCTTTTTGCCGGGCTTATGTTGATGTTGTGTTTTTATATGTTATGTTATGTCGTATTATTCACGTATTCTATTATTATTTTTGTTTAGTATTTTGATGCTTATGTTTTTACTAGGTTAATGTAAATATATGTTTATTTAATTATTTTCTAAGATTGCATAACGGAATATAACTTGTCAATGCGGTGCCCTTTTATCCGAGCGTAAACGGGGCCAGTATCAGGCGTAGTAATGGTGGTTGGGCATTTACTCTCGGATAACGGGGCCTTTAAAATCTACTCGCACTTATAACCAAATTTTAAATTAATCGTCACTTTAATCCGAAAAGTCTAATATTAATAAAGCGGTAATTATTAAAGTACCAATTTTGAGCGGTGTGGGGGTGCTAATCCTTCCCCATCCGTAACCAACTCCTGAACCCAACGGTTTTCAAATCTCTGGTTTTATGGTGTCCGGCCTACCTAATTGGCCGGTGGCGACTCCATTTTCTTAAATAAAATACAATTTTTACAAAATCCCACGGAAGACATTATTTTCAAAACAAAACAATAAAATAAAAATATGTTTTTAGCGTAAAAGGGTACTTCGCTATAGAAGTGTTCTTCAATGCCTTTTTGTTATCCCTAAGAGAAGAACTGATGTTTGTGCAAGCCTTGGTGATAAATCCCTGTGTTAACCTTAGGTGAACAACATCGATATTTGTACTCTTCTCAGTCGTTGAAATTGGATCCTTATTCTTAAGAAAAATTAGTTTCCACCAATGGTTGTTTAAATGGAAACCGTATCCACTCGTTTTGTGAATCTAGCTCTCTCGAGCCTAAATAAATAGATACAATTCAAGTTACTTTCCCATTTTCCTCGAAGTGAAAAATAAAGAACCAAAAATCGATAAACAATAAATTTATTGAATTAAAAACCAACAACCAAACATTCATCTCTACACACCAATAAAACCCGATAACCTAAGCCGAGTTAATCTAATTCATGTTTGGGTTGAAAGAAAAAAGCAATGAATAAATCCCAGACATTGGGTAAATCGAAAAGATAAAAGAAAAGGAATATATTTGGTGGAGATAAGCTCCTCCAAGATCCGATATCCCTCTTCATGATCACACTCTAGCTCTGATCTCCCTCTCTCAATCTTCATTGTTTCTACGATCAGCCTTTTATAGCAGGGGAGAGATCCATTTGAATTTCAAAGATGCATCTTGATGAGATAATTTAGGATTTATTTCCTTACCTAAAGATATGGAGATAATTTAGAATTTATTTCCTTATATAAAGAGAAGGAAATAATTCAAGCTTTATTTCCTATCCTTATTTGCACATCATCCAATTTAAGAGGAGATAATTCCAGATTAATTCAAAAGATTCTCTCATCTTTATCCTCAACAGCTCTTAATTCAAATTTGGGTAATTATACAAAGTGATCAGGATAAGTACTTGAGATAATGATAAGTCTTGAAAAATCTGCATTGATCTTCCGACTTGCCTTGGCAATGGCTCAATAATTTATACATGCACAAAAGAAAGAAAAACAACATCATTTCTCCACAAAAACAACTAACTGCAAGGCCAAGCCTAATAAACATAAGGTCTACGAATTCATGCATTAATTACTACAAATGAAACTAAATGGGCCTAAGTCTAAACAATAATATGAGTAAAAAGGATATAAAATATAGTACTTTCTCACACTTAACACACCCCAAACTCGAACTATTGCTTGTCCTCAAGCAATGCATGAACTAACAATTATCTGTCAAGGCCTTTACCATAAAAACATGCTTCAAACCTAACCTCAATTGTAATCCCCTTGACCCGGCCTAGTCACCAAACCGAATCGAGCGAGCTATATTGGGTTTGTTGAAACAAACCCAAAAGAATTACTTAGAAAACGGTCCATGTTTTTCATTTTATCTTATCTAAATGTGTTATTAAGTCCTAAGGTGATCATGCTGGTAGCGATGAAGATTACAACTCAATCAGGCATCGAATTGACATCCAATTGCACGAAATTGCATTTCAAGGACCAAAAAATAATTTTAGAAAATTATGAGGACTTCCTTGAAATTAAATTTACCAACCCTTAATTAGACAGGTTTCATGCATACCAGATAAGTTCCAACTTATAATAATCATCCAAACTCATTTAATTGCATGATCAAGAATAAGGGACTAAACTGTAAATAATCAAACTTCAGAAAGCATTTTAACCGAATTAACTAACTGCGTATCGGTACAGTAACACCATGTATCGATACGGTAAAATTTTTCAAAGGTGTACTAATATGGTCCTCAAGCTTATCGGTACGGGTATGCAATGTTCGAAATAGGGATTCTAGTAGCCAAAAGGCGCACCGGTACGGTAGCCCCTATACTAACACCAAGCCAAAAATCTAGCTATGCATGCTGATATAGTTACCAGGCATATTGATACGCCTACGAAATTTTGCCCAAATTGAGCCGAGATAGGTCCCCATGTACCGATCCTTAAGGACACATACCGGTACGGACAGTCCTGTAATAACGTCTTGGTCAATCATATGACACTTTGGCTCAATCTAACATACATTTTACACCACCTAATCATTATATATCACCTTAAGCATCATTTGCAAAATCATATGAGCATGGTAGAGGATCATACACAACATATCAAAACCAAGCAAAGGTCCTATAGGCATGATCTCTACCCAAACATGCAAATTGTATCCCAATCCCTCAAAACTAAAGATAAAGTATCATACAAGTTCAAAACACCAAACATAACTTGTACAAACAGGGAGTATCCAAAATAAACCTCCTAATTACAACTTGGTCACATTGCCCCTTATTACTACTAAGTATTTGTAAAACCATACTTGAAAATACTTCAATCATTGGACCTCCTCTTGCTCACTTGCTGTCCAAAAGAGCCTAATTCTCTACATTGATGAGAAAGGAGAGAGTAAGCTATAAGCTTAGTGAGGGAATCTCGAAAAGACTCATCAATGTATTTAAAACCATTTAATTTCAAATCAAGTTTATAATGCTCATTCCAAAAACATCTCATGCTTCTATAATATTTCCAAATATGCACACTTAAATCATTTGCAACACATGTATCATGGATTTCTATCTCAAACCTCAATTTAAGCTTCATATGCCAAAATCTCTAAATAGCAAGCTTCAAGAGCATCTCATGTATAAATCACGTTATACAAAACATAATCCCTTTCTCACGATACATTATCTCATATATTTCCATTCAAGTGACTCAAAACCAAGTTTCATTCCATTTAATAAAAACACATCAAATACACAAATTTCCCAAGTTGTTCCTTCGACCACTTCACATACGTCCTCGAACTGGAGCAACCCTCAACAGTTATAACGTATAAATCCACCAGTAGGAGAAAATGACACAATTAACCCCTATGGTTCTCATGATAGAGAAAACAACATAATTAACCCCTCGACACACATGAGGTGACTTATTATAGTGCACTTTAAACCCTATGGCTAGCCAACTATATCCGATAACATTTAATCTCAGGCACTTGCCAATATATTCAATGAAACCACATTACCTCATTGTTTTACATATGCATCAAATCAAATCAATTTCCAATACATTAAACCATGTATTCTAGTATTCTAAAAATACTTTCATAAACCATGTCTCAATCTCAATAATCATTATATATGATCATTTGCAACATATTTCAATTCTAAAGCATGCATATAACAATAGGTAATCAAAATCATAAACATGTGCCTGGTATTTTGGAAAACCAAAAAAAGAGAGAGAGATCAACTAATACTTACTTCCAAGCTTAGATAAGTGTTTCAAACTTAAATCTTAAACTCCCAAAAACCATCTTCAACCATTTTTAAAAGCATTAAAACATGTTTACATTCACCTACAACCAAACGCCCCAGTTGCTGATGCACAATTAAGCTTCTAGAGCCTCGGAAACCTCTCCAATAGCTAAAGAATCCAACTCCTCTGCTTTACCCAGTCAAAAAAAGAGGATTAATGCACTTCCATGCATCTCTAATTTCCGGCAACCAACAAACACAACTTCACCTCACTTAAAACCATCAAACGCCTCTCTAAAACAACCAAAAACATCATCAAACTTCATCTAAACAAATCCCAGCCAAAACCTATTGACTTTAGCATCTTAACAACATCAATCAACATCCAAAAACATATTTATAACATCCTTATACCTCCATCCACATTACAACACCAAGATCACCTCAAAATCTAACTATTTACAACTTAGAAATTTAGCAATTCACATAGTTTCTAGATTTCTTTTATCAGTCTCTTCTTTTAACATTCAAACACGTATCTCAAGTGTTCTAATACAATTAGAATCAAGGCAAAATAGATCCATAACAATATTCTTCCAATTTCTCATCAAAACACAATTTAATCCATAAAATCTTGATTAAATCATAAACACATAACAAAATCAATTGTAAAGGATCAAGAACTTGGGAATTTCATTAAAGAACCTTTATTTAGAGAAGAGAAATGAAAATCACCTCTAATTGTTGATTTCTCCCTTAATTGGGTAAAAACTTCATGAAACCAAGTAGATTTTGATGTAAGAATCAAAGAAATCAAGTAGGAAATTAAAAGGAAATCAAAAAGATTGATTCCTGAGAATTTTGGAATGAAATTGATAGTTTGGTTGCTGAGAAAGTTGAGAGTAAAATTATTTACGTGAGAAAATGAATTGTGTAATTAGAATACTTTTTATTAATTACAGTTTATTTTAATATTAAAACCTTTTTAAAATAGCCTCAATTAAGGGAAAATCTAATGAAAAAGTTTGGTTAATTAGCTCCTTAAAGATGATAAGTTTTGACCCTTTTACGATTTAGTCACCAAAAATAGTTTCGAAAACTTTACATTTTAGTCACTGGACCAAAATTTCCCAAAATCCAATTTAATTTCCTCAAATTGAATTTACCAAAACCCTTAGAATATTAATTAAATATTTTCTAACATTTCCATATTTTATTTTAGCCAAAAATGATTTATTAAGATTTAATTCCCGAAACTAGCTAGAATTGCCTAATCTGGTCCTCCCGAACTGTCTAACCAATCTATCTAGCATATAGGCTCAAATTTGGGGCATTACAACTCTCCCCCTCTTAGGAAATTTCTTCCACGATATTTACCTGGCGGAAAAAGGTAAGAAAACTGCTTCTTCATGTCCTCCTTACTTTCCCATGTGGCTTCCTCAACACCACGATGTCGCCATAACACTTTCACCAACTCTATGGTCTTGCCACAAAGAATCTTGCTGCTAGAATTTAGAATTTTCATTGGCTCTTCATCATAGGTCAAATCTGATTTCAACTCAATTTCCTCAATAGGCATCACATGCAAATGATTCGATTTGTACCTTCGAAGCATTGATACATGGAAAACATCATGTATGCTTTCCAAATCTGCAGGCAGCCTCAACTTATACGCGACTAGACCAACGCGCTCGAACACCTCGTAAGGCCTAATGAACCTTGGACTTAGCTTGCCCTTACGTCCAAACCTAATCACCTTCTTCCAAGGAGAAACCTTAAGAAACACTCAATCACCAACTGCGAACTCAATCTCCCTACGCTTCAAGTCAGCATAAGACTTATGCCGATCCAAAGCCGCCTTCAACTAGTCATAGATAAACTTCACCTTTTCATTGGTGTCCTTCAGTACATCAGGAACGAAACCAAACTTCTCACCCGCCTCCGCCCAACAAAGAGGCGTGCAAAACCTTCTACCATACAAAGCCTCGTACGGAGCCATTTGAATACTAGCCTGAAAACTATTGTTATAGGCAAACTCCACCAAAGGAAACTACTTCTCCCATGTTCCTTGAAAATCAATGATGCAACACCGTAACATATCTTCCAACACCTAGATAACGCTTTCAGACTAACCATCCATTTGAGGAATGTAACACCTAGAAATTGGGCTTAGAAGTTATTCGAATCAAATAGACAGTTTGGAAGAATCGTGTTGGCAATTCGAGCTAGTTTCAGAATTAAATCGTATAAAATGTTTTTTGGTTAAAATAAAATATGAAAAAATATGGTAAAATACTTAATTGATATATTAAGTATTTTGGTAAATTCAATTTTAAATAATTAAATTTAATTATGGGACATTTTGGTCTAGTGACTAAAATGAAAAGTTTACAAAATTGTTTTTGGTGGCTAAATCGTAAAAGGGTCACAACATAGAATCTTTAAGGAGCTATTTGACCAATTATTTTTATCAGGTGTCTCTCTTAATTTAGGCTAGTTTAAAAGTGTTATAATTGGTTTATAATAAAAATAAGATAAGATTTAATTAAAGGATTTTAGTTTCCAAAAACACTTTCTCATATAACTACTTTTCATCCAACTTTTCTCTCAACTTTTCCCAGCAACCAAACAAAAATTTCTACTTCAAAATCCCCAGGAATCAATTCTATTTGATTTCGTTTTTGTTTCCTAATTGATTTCTTCAAATCCTATTGCTAAATTCCTTTGGATTTCAATCAAATATTGCCAATTAAGGGAGAAATCAGCAATTAGAGGTGATTTTCATTTCTTTCCTCTGATTAAGGGTTCATTATTGAAATTTCCAAGTTCTTGATCCTTTGTTATTGATTTTTGTTAAGGAATTATGTTTTAAACATGGATTTGTCAATTAAATTGAATTTCTTATGGAAATTGAGTAAAAATGGATTAGATCTATTTTGTGATGATTGTAATTGGTTTAGATATATTTTGAGATGTTTTTTGATGTTCAAAGGAAAGGCTAATCCAAGGAATCCTGAAACTATATGAATTGATAATTTTCTAGGTTGTTTAGAGTTGGGTTTTGATGTGATATTGGTGTTGTGGTGTTGTTGAAGGTATAAGAACGAGTTTAGAATATTTTTGGATGTTAATTGATGTTGTTGTGATGTTGAAATCAATAGATCAAAG
This sequence comes from Hibiscus mutabilis, assembly GCA_019671005.1. NCBI lineage: Eukaryota > Viridiplantae > Streptophyta > Magnoliopsida > Malvales > Malvaceae > Hibiscus > Hibiscus mutabilis. The sequence continues at coordinate 23,033,111 of CM033751.1, forward strand.
GGTGAAGAGAAAGAAAAAAAGAACCTGAAGTAGTTGAAACCCTCTCCCTCTTCTTGTGTTGCCACCAACCACCATGAGTGGCTAACTCCCCCTTTTTCTAGTTAAGTATAGTTACAAGGATATTATTTCAAGTTTTTAGTGAGATTTCTTGTTCCCAAATTATCTTCATCTTTATTAAAGTATTTTTCATATTTTTTGTGCTTCATCTTCGTGTGTATATTTAGTTAAATATATGCTACAACCAATTCAATGGTATTTGATACAAGTGGTAAAGAAATTCGAGTTCGATTTCTAAAGGTATGAATTCATGTTCTTAATAAGTTAACGAGTTCATGTTTAGGAAGAATTTGCGCTTTAGGTCTCTTGAGATCATTAATGCTATTGATAGATTGTAATTCTTTAGTGGTATCTAGGAATTTAATCTTGATAATAAGAGTTAATCTTTTAATGGTATTGAATTGAATATCTAACTTAGAAGAGATTGAGTTATTTGGTGGTATTCATCTAATCTAAAACCAAGCTATTTGAAGTTGATGTTGATTTATCTTTTGTGGGTCAATAATCTCAATTCTTGATTTAATATTCCAAGATCTACCTTGACTAGAGTTCCAATTTATATTAAATTCTTCCTTACTTCAATTGCTTTCTTCAATTCAAACCACAAACTATCCCCTTTACTTAAATTGATTTACTTGTGAAATTAACTTCTTAACCGCTCACTATGGGATCGACCCTACTTGCCGCTACTACAAATCCAAAGAACAAGTAGGTATTAATTTTTTTGACGAATTTGACACCCATCAAAAAATTGGCGCCGTTGTTGGGGAGTGGTGACAAGAAGCTAAGTTCACTTTTGAGTTAGTTTATTTTCTTTTTCTACTTTTATGCTTCGTTCTTCTCGTACATATAAGATTTATTTGTTTGATCCTGATATCGACAAAACCGAAAGGTGACTAAGGAAGGAAGCAAAGCAAGGCAAACAATCAACTACACAAGAGATCGACTTGGAGAACACTCAAACTGAAATACCCCTTGAAACCGACAGCATGGGTGAACAAACTCTTCGAGAACTCGTCGTACCCTAAATTGCCATACAACCACTATGCATCGATTACCAAGATCCTGAGGTACTATTCAAATTAAAATCTGGACTAATACATCTTCTTTCTACTTTCAAGGGACGCGAGAATGAGAATCCATACAAACACTTGAAGGAATTCCATGTGGTGTGCTCAAGCATGAAACCCCAAAATGTCACCGTGGATTAAGTCAAGCTACGAGAGTTTCCATTCTCTCTAGCTGATCATGCGAAAGATTGGTTATATTACATACCATCCGGATTGGTCGAAACATGGAAGGACATGGCAAGGATTTTCCTTGAAAAATATTTTCTGACCTCAAGAGCCACTAATATTAGAAAAGAAATTTGTGGAGCTCGGCAAAAAAGATTCTGAGATGCTTCATGACTATCGGGAACGATTCAAACAACTTTGTGCAAGCTGTCCACAACATGGAGTGTCTGACCATCTACTCATCCAATGTTTCTATAAGGGTTTATTACCCATGGAAATAAGGATGATGGATGCCGCAAGTGGATGAGAAATTGTAAACAAGACTCCTACCCACGCCAAAAACCTCATCAACATTATGGCAAACTCTCAACAATTCGGTTCAACACATGACACCGTCTCTCGACGTATGAATGAGGTAAATATTTCTTCCCTTGAAGATAAGATTTCAAATTTAATTTGTGATGTTCCAAAATTGACATTAGGTAATTCACAACAAGTCAAGGCATGTGGGATTTGCACAAGTCAAAATCATGAAACCGATATGTTCCCTATGCTCCAAGAAGAGAGTACCGAGGATGCCAATGCCATTGGAGGACCTTACAGCCAAAAGAAGTACAATCTATACTCAAATACATACAATCCAGGCTGGAATGACCATCCAAATTTGAGATATGGGCAAAGGAACAATCAACAAGGAGGATATACGCAACCATCTTTATCGATGAAACCACCCTTGGAGGATGTCGTATACAAACTTGCCCACAACCTCAAGCAATTCCAAAAAGAGACGAGGTCAAGTATTAAAAACCTTAAAACACAAGTAATTCAAATTGCCTCATCTCTTAGTCAATTAGAATCTCGATGTATGTTACCTTCTCAAACTATTGTGAATCCAAAACAAAATGTAGCACCCCATTTTTGGGTTTAGATGTTTTAAAGATTGGTTTGAGGGTCTGGTGGACTGGTATTAGAGATTCAAGATTAAATCGAATTAAATATTTTTGAAAGTGATAAAATTATGGAAAATATTCTAAAATAATTGTTAAATATATTAATAATTGTGGTGAAATTAATTTTGGAAAATGAGTTTTGGAAATCGGACATTTTGGACTAGTAACCAAAATGCAAACTTTGAAAACTGTGTTTAGTGATTATTTTGTAAATAGTCAAAAATTTGAATCTTTAAGGAGCTAATTGCCGAAAAAGTCTAATATCAGACTTTATCCCTTAATTGGCTATTTTTAAAGTGTTTTGGAAAATAAAAATAGGTTGGAGAGAATTAATTTGGTTATTAAACATTTTAAACAAAAATCACGTAACTAACTTTCTCAAAATATTTTCTCTCAAAATCTCTCCAGCCAAACATCAATTTCTTCTTCTAAATCTCCAGGTAAACCTTTCTTTTCTTTAATCTTTTCTTGGTAAATAATTTCTTGTTGTTAATGTACCAAAACCTTATTGTTTTAACTTTGTTTTCTCATGTAAATCATCCAATTAAGGGAGCAAGCATCCATTAGAAGTAAGGTTCGTTCTCCTCCTCCAATGAAAGGTTCTTTACTGAAATTCCCAAGTTGTTGACTCTTTACAATTGTTTTCTAAGGTGTTTTGATAAATTAAAATTGGTTTAATTGTGTTTTGATTGATGGAATTTATGGATCTTCGTACTTGTTCTGTTTTGTTGGGATTTTGAACAGATTAGATCATGATTTTTATGTTTAATTGAGTTGATAACTTGATTTTAATATTGTAATCCCGAAACAATTTGAATCTCTAATGTTTAAGGTTGTTAATCAAGAGTTTTGGGGGTGATAGTTGAGTTTAATCATTGCTGGAAGTAAAAGGATGTTGGGAAAGGCTTTTTAGATGTTAATTGATGATGTTTGATGGATTGAATTGTTATGTTATGGCTGGGTTGAGTTTTGGAAGTGTTTGAGGATGTTTTCGATATGTTTTAGATGGTTTTTGAGTGGGCAACTCGAGGGTTGCAGGTAATTGCTTGTAGGCAATGGTTTGAATTCATAATGATGCATTTATCCTTTGTTTTTATGTGTTTATGTTACCTCTCCAAAAGTATTGTTTTTAATGCCAATTTTACAGTGATTTTGCTTGTTTTAGGTACATTTAGTTGCATTAGGATGTTAGAATCATGCATTTGCATAAGGAGTTTAGAGTTTTGTCTATGCCAGTTTGAAGGGTTGTTTTGTTGGCAATTTTGCAGGTTTGGCATAGGATTTGGCCCAGAAAAGCAACCCAGGAAGGAGTGTCAAAGAGAATGCCGAGTACTATTGGCATAGATGGACCAGACAATGCCAAGCATCGGTTGGCAGAGAAGTGAACTCGATGCCACGCTAAGAAGCTGTTGGACCCCGAAAAATTTGGAAATGATCAGGCTCTGAAAAGATAGCAATTGGATCAATCTCCGAAAAAATAGCGGATAAGATGGTGCCAAGACTTGTTGGCTGATTCATGCCAAGCTTGGGCGCCAAAGCAACGTCGGCAATATGACATCAGCCCTAGCCTGATCATCTCTCATTTAAATTTGGATAAGATGATAATCCCTTATCCCTTAGGCAGTTGAAGTTCAAAATTTGAAGAGCTAATCCTATCCCTTCCTCACACGCCTATTTAAACACCGACCAAGCTATCATTTAGAGGAGAAGAAGATTGGATCCTAAGGAATTGGTGTGCGACGATTGACAACCAGCTGCACCTAGGAAGGGTGGTCTAACCATCTTGGCCGAGAAGCCTGCATCTTGAAGGGCTGCATCGAGAGACCCCTTCTAGCCCATTATCTCTTTCAAGCTATTTTATTTTGTTTTTGATGATGATGTATTGCAAAAATGTTTGTAGGTTGTTGGTTAAATCCCTTACCATGAACTAATTTAATAGTTGATGGGGGATGTTTGCGTTGAACACTATTTTTATGTTTTAGTTTTTAATAATAAATCTTCCTTGGCAAAGTTTTCACTATTCGACATACTTTAATGTTTTCTAAATACTATGCCAAGAGAGAGCTGGCACTGTTGGCCTATTGCTCCTCAATATCTTAACAAACTTGGGGTGGCAACGATCAAGTTGTTGAATACTAAGGAGAGAAGCTTCGAGAGAAGTCGTTCAAGTAGATGAACTTACTTTGAGAGTGAAATCTACCCCTTAGGAGTATAGATTGGATCTTAATCAAATTAGTTTATTTAAAAGCATGCACTATAGAGATATAGGGGTTTTTACATAATCAATTTAGGGCAATAACCATCGAGAGAGGCTTTGCTAATTTTGAATCTGCTCGGCAAACAATGTCAATACAGGTTGTTGTTAAAGGCTGGCACATCATGAATAGTGTGAAAACCAAGCATTCCCTGCCAACATTCATCATTCATTAAAGCACCTTCCATGCCAACATTTTTACTTTACGTTCATTCATTTACTTTTTAATTGTTTTCCAAGTCAATATTGGCACGTTTTTATACTTTGTAGGGTCAATACTCAGCTTAAATGTTGTATTACTTGCAGACCGTGTATACTTGCATGCAAACGACTCATCTTGCCACGTTTTTATACTTTTCCAACACATATCTCTTGCTACTTTTGCCAGCATTCACTCAAAGAGTCTCCAAGTTTTTGGTGCCGTTGCTGGGGATTGCAACGAAATTAATTGTTTTTAAAAATTTTACTTGTCTTCCTTTTATTTTTATTGTTTTTGTTTTTACCTTTTGTTTTTGTCGGTGTATGGCCAGAAGCCATCCTGTGGTGGACGAGTAGTCATACGATCCGAAATTTGAGAAAACCTTGTAGAGGTTAAAAAGAAGATTTAAAGAGATGCAAAACCAAGGTAATGGAGGGAATGGTGTGGTGAACAATGGAGGAAGTGCACTTAACAATGAGATACCACCACCACCTGTTGTCCCAGTTATTAATGAGAGACCTATTAGAGAACATTCGGCACCAACCATTGACAATTTGATGCCAGGACTTGTTGGCATAGAGGTAAACGTTGTCAATTTTGAACTTAAGCCGGTAATGATTCAAACTCTTTTGAATGTAGGTTAGTTTGATGGAGCACTCACTGGAGATCTGAGGCAGCATCTAAAACAGTTCATGGAGATTTGCCAGCTATTCCAACAAAATGGAGTACCTGAAGATACCATGAAGCTAAAGTTATTTACTTTTTCTTTGAGAGACAGAGCAAAGGATTGGCTTAATTCCTTGCCACCTGGCTCAGTTACTTCATGGACATACTTATTGCAAAAGTTCTTGACAAGGTTCCAGCCACCAACACTCACCGCCAAGCTGCAGGGTGAGGTCATTACTTTCCGGCAGGCTGAGGATGAGACCTTATATGATGCCTGGGAACGATTTAAATACCTATTGAAAAGGTGTCCTATGCATGGATTCCCGAAATGGACTCAGATCCAAACCTTTTACAATGGATTGAATGCACAAACGAGGACTGTTGTTGATGCTTCAGCAGCTGGTTCATTGCTTGACAAAACATATACTAAGGTTGTTGACATTTTAGAGAGGATTACAATCAATGATTTTGAATATCCTGTTGTGAGACTTAAGACTGAAACTAAAACCAATGGGAAATTTCATGTTGATGAACTAACGTCCATTCATACCGAGATTTCCAGCCTTACTAGCATGGTAAGAACGTTGCAAAAGAACAACGATTCCCAGGAAGTCAAAGCATTAGATCATTTTTGTACAATTTGTGGAGAAAATCATCATGTGGATGAATGCCCTACCAACCCTGAATCAATAAATTTTGTTGGCAATGTTAATCATTACTATAATCCTAACTCCAATACTTATAATGTAGGTTGGAGTAAACACCCTAACTTAGCATAGGGAAATCAGGGAGGTAACCAGTACCATGCTCAGAGCCAGAATACCCAGAGGCATAATAACAATCCCATGCCAGCATTCTATCATAATGCCATGTGATAAGTGTTCAAATGTACTATTTTTTTCTTACCCTTTTTACTCATATTTTTGTTAGACTTAGTCTCATATTAGTTGCATAATTAGCCATTCATGCATTAATCCATGTTTCCATCCATCGTTGAGCTTTATTACATAACTTGGTAGATTTTGTGGGAAAAGATGCTGCTTTGGTGTGTTTTGTGTGTATGTGCAGGATCACTTGCCAAAGCAAGGCTAGAGCTAGTTGCCAGGGCAATGCATGAAGGAGATGCCGAGCTAGTTGCCAGGGCAATGCATGAAGGAGACGTCGAGCCAGTTGCCAGGGCAATTGTCGACAAAGAATATGGTGATATGGTAGTCAAAATTGATGACTAGACAAGCCCAAGATGATGTGGAGCAAAGCTAAATCCCAAAGGAGTTTGATTTCCATGAAGATATTAACGAAGAATTAAATTCCAAGAAGATAGGAGAAGTTATAGAAGGAATATAATTATAATAAAGAATTATATTCTTTAAAGATAATTTAATTCCAACTTAACTTTCTCCTCAAATAAGGACTTTGACCTAGCCCTATAAATTAGAGGCCATGCCGTCAACTCCAAGGGGGAAAGAGGAGGAGAGAATTTTCGACAAGCATCAAGGGCAAGGAGGATTTCGACAAGCTTCATCCTTCATCTTTTTCTTTCTTGTTCAATTAGGTTCATGCTAGGGATTCTTTATCTTGTGTTTCTTTGGAACCTAGCCATGAACTAAATCTATTTGGCTATGGTTATTGTGTCTTGTGGCTGTGAGAAACTATTGGATTTTGTTTAGGTAATAAGAGTTTGCACTTTTCTATTCAAGGTTTATTCATTCTTGTTTCTTATTCTTGTTTGCGAGTGAATTGGGAGAGGATCTCGTAACTTCATCTATTTATCTAATATTTGGAGAGTTAGATTCAAGAAACGAATGAATATGATCTTTATTCAGTCTATTGATGGTGAAGATTAATCAAGCTTAGGAATAAGTTAAGGATTTCAACGGCTAAGAGGAGCGCAAGATTGGTTGTTGTTCACCCTTGACTCACGCAGGGATGTATTATCAAGGCAGACACAAATAGCTAGAGTTTCGACTTAGGGATAAGAAGAAACCATTGAAGAACGCTCTGCCGAACCTTGAAGGTTGCTGCCCAGACGCCCAAGTAGTTGCCCCACTAGTCGCCCAGGCAACCATCGATTAGTTGCCAAGGCAACCCCGTTGTGCAAGTTGCCACGGCAACTGAGTTGTCCGTGCACTTTTTTACCAAGGCGATCCAATCGGCTATCACACCTCAACTCACGATAACCTGGCCTATCTCTCACATTTGATCTCATCTATTCATTTACTTTATTGCTTTCTAGTTTGGTTATTAGTTTAAACTCCTATAATCTTCTATTTGTGTTTTTACTTTTTATAGTGCAAGAGATTAGATTCTTGAAATGGCACTAATCCCTGTGGAGACGATATCTTTTATACTATAACTTGCAACGTGTATACTTGTAAAATTGCGTAGCACTTATTACGTGTAACAAGTTTTTGGCGTCGTTGCTGGGGATCGGCAATAGCGACTTTGTTTTTATTTTCTTGCACTTTCTTTTTACTTTTCTTGTTTAAGATTCAAAGGGCTAACAAACTTTGGTTTTGCATTGGTATATGACCAGGGCGAGACCGATTACACCAGAATATCCCTTTGATCCAGTAATCGAATGAACCTTAAAAAGACTTAGACGAATGATAAGAGTAGCAATGGCTAATCAAGACGGCAATATGAATCAAGATGTTCCAGTAGGAGGAGGAGTGATTCTTGCATGAAATAGAACTATTCGAGACTATCTTGAAGAAGATCTTGATGGACTTAATCCAGGAGTTGTCGCACCTGAAATTGAAGCCGACCACTTTGAGTTGGAACTGGTAATGTGTAATATGATCAACACAATTGTTCAATTTGGCGGCTCAGCAACTGAAGATGCACGACAACATCTTAAATCTTTCCTCGAGATTTACAACTTGTTCAAAATACACGGAGTCACCCCCGATGTTTTACGATTAAGATGATTCCCCTATTCACTGAGGGATAGAGCGAAAGCATGGTTGAATAGCATTCCTACCGGATCAATAGGATCTTGGACCGATCTTTGTCGTGATTTCCTTTCTCGGTTTAATCCTACAAATTTGACTGATAAGCTTCGTAACGACATTACTTCTTTTCGGCAGGCAGATGATGAATCCATGTACGAGGCTTGGGAGCGATATAGAGAACTTCTACACAAATGCCCCTTACACGGATTCTCGGTGTGGACTCAAGTAACAATGTTTTACAAGGCCGTGAATACACCAACAAGGATGATGCTAGATGCCTCGTCAAACGGCATACTCCTAGATAAGTCGCCGGAGGAAGCAATGCAAATTCTAAACAGGCTGGCCAAGAATGATTATCAATTCCCCTCTACTAGAAGAGGAGGAGTTAGACGCCAAGCCACAATACATGAACTAGGATCATCAAATTCAATTTCGGCATAATTGGCCACTTTAACAAAGATGGTCCAGAACATGCAAAAACCAAACAACACACATGAAGTCAAGGTAATGGATTCTTTTTGTGAGTTATGTGGTGATAACCATGATTCTTCTGAATGTATGCAGAATCCGAAATCCAGCTTCTATGTGGGGAATTACAATCGGAACAATAATGTGATGTCCAATACATACAAACCAGCTTGGAAGAAGCACCCGAATTTTTCATGGAGTAATACCAACAATGCTCTAAACCAGAACAATCAGAATGCACAAGCATCGGTATTCTCGCAGAATATGCCACGGCAACAGTTGCCGCAGCAACAACCGACAACATCTAGTTCTTTGGAAAATTCTCTAAATGCTTTTATGATGAAAACTAAATCTTATATGGCTGAGAATAGTAACTTCATAAAAAAACTGATGCTTTTATTAACAGGACCGAGATGAGATTGCAAAACCAAGAAGCGGCAATCAAATCATTAGAAAATCAAGTCGGACAGTTTGCTCAAAACCTGAATACTAGACCGCAAGGAGGTTTACCTAGCGATACTGAAGTCGCAAGAGGAACTGGCCATTAGCAATGTAAGCCGATCACCACTAGAAGTGGCCAGCAACTTAAAGAGGCTCAAGCCCGCTCATCAAACAAAACTCTACAAAAAGATCAAGACGAACCTAGCGGCAAAGCCTCAGATGTTGAACCAGGAATTACCGCGGCAACCGGCAATAAACATACCTCGGCAACCGACGATAAGGATGCTTCGACAACTTGTGATAATCATTCCTTGGCAACCCCAGTTAATAATGCCTCGGCAACTCCAGTTGTCTCGACAATACCGTCAATCAGGTTCCAAACCAATGAAAGGATCGAAGATATCCAACTTCCACCACCATTCCCACAAAGGTTGAAGCGACAAAATCAAGAATATCAATTCAAGAAGTTTCTTGATATCCTAAAGCAAGTCCATATCAACTTGCCATTGGTGGAAGCAATTGAACAAATGTCGAACTATGCCAAGTTTCTTAAAGACATTGTGTCCAAGAGAACAAGGCTAGGAGAGTTTGAAATAGTTACCGCAATAGAGGGATGCATGGCCATGTTGCACAATCGTATGCAACCTAAGTTGAATGATCCCGGAAGTTTCACAATACCCTGTTCCACTGGAAACCACTATATCGGGAAAGCATTATGCGACCTTGGGGCTAGCATAAACTTGATGCCTAAATCAGTTTTCCAAAAACTACGAATCGGGAAGGCAAGGCCTACAACAGTTATGCTACAGCTAGCCGACATATCCTATGTGCATCCAGAGGAAAAAATCGAGGACATACTGGTAAAAGTTGATAAATTTATTTTTCCCGCTGACTTTATTATTTTGGATTGTGAAGCAGATGAGCATGCACCTATCATTCTCAGGAGACCATTCCTAGCAACAGGGAGAACCTTGATTGATGTTGAAAAAGGAGAACTCACAATGAGGGTGAATGACCAGCAAGTTAAAGTAAATGTGTTCCAAACACTAAGGCATGCCGATGATCCAGAAGAATGCCAACTTCTTCATGCCACAACAGAGTTTAACTTCGACGAGGAATTTAGTTGCCTCGGCAACTACATTGTTGATCAAGAGGAACCAGAGGAGTATGAAAAATCGGTCGATGAGGAACAACAAGAAGAGGAAAATTGGCTAGTCAATCGATCAGGTACATACTTTGAACCACTGGATTACTCAGGTAAGGAAGGTAAGCTCGAAAAGCCCTCTATTGAACAACCACCGATTCTTGAGTTGAAACAATTGCCAGAGCAACTAAAATATGCATACTTAGGAACCGATAATACATTGCCTGTAATTATTTCTTCTAAGTTACAGCCTGAGAAGGAAAAGAAGCTGATCAAAATGTTGAAGCTACAGAAAAAGGCAATAGGATGGACAATTGTCGACTTGAAGGGAATTAGCCCGGTAGTGTGCATGCACAAGATTTTGTTGGAAGATGATCACGAACCTTCAATTAAGGCCCGTAGGAGACTGAATCATGCCATGAAAGGGGTTGTAATGAAAGAAATCAACAAGTGCCTTGACGCCGACATTATATACCCTATCTCTGATAGTACATGGGTAAGTCCAGTACAATGTGTACCGAAAAATGGAGGTATAACGGTGGTAAGTAATGACAACAATGAACTCATTCCAACCAGAACTGTGACTGGTTGGAGGGTTTGTATGGATTATCGAAAGCTAAACAAAGCCACTAGGAAAGATCATTTCCCATTACCCTTTATTGATCAAATGCTTGACCGTCTTGTAGGTAAACCCTTTTATTGTTTTCTTGATGGTTATTCAGGTTACAATCAAATTGCCATAGCACCAGAAGATCAAGAAAAGACAACCTTCACATGCCCATACGGTACTTATGCTTTCTGAAGAATGCCGTTCGGATTGTGTAACGCCCTGACAACCTTCCAAAGATGCATGATGGCACTCTTTTCAGACATGGTTAAAGACTTCCTTGAGATATTCATGGATGATTTTTCTATTTTTGGTAATGACTTCGACAACTGTCTCGCCAATTTAGAGAAGGTGTTGGCGAGATGTGAAGAAACTGATTTAGTCCTCAATTGGGAGAAGTGCCATTTTATGGTAGATGAAGGAATAGTGCTCGGCCACAAGATTTTATCCAAGGGAATTGAAGTAGACAAAGCCAAGGTGGACGTGATCGAGAGATTACCCCCACCAAATTCGGTTAAAGGAATTTGAAGCTTTCTTGGACATGCAGGTTTTTACAGGAGGTTTATTCATAATTTTTCTAAAATCACTAAACCCTTGTGCAATTTGCTTGAATAGGATAAAGTCTTCAATTTTGATGATTCTTGCACCCAAGCATTCGAAACCCTAAGGGAAAAGCTTACCTCGGCACCCATTGTCATTCTACCAGATTGGACGCTACCTTTTGAGCTCATGTGTGATGCAAGTGATTTCGCTGTAGGAGCAGTCCTAGGCCAACGCACAGGTAAGGCCTTCCATGTGATATACTACGCTAGTAAAAATCTTAATAGTGCTCAAGTGAATTACACAACAACGGAGAAAGAGTTACTAGCTGTAGTTTTCGCATTTGACAAGTTCCGATCCTATTTGATTGGTATAAAGGTAATTGTTCATACAGACCATTCAGCAATCAAATATCTATTTGCTAAAAAGGACAGGAATAAGGAGGAGGACGCGGATCTAGAGATATGCAATAAGGACCGTTCGTTGGATATTACTTTTACAAGAATTTGATATTGAAATTAAGGAGAAGAAAGGAACAGAAAATCAAGTGGCTGATCACTTATCACGTTTAGAACGCAATAAGGAGGAGGACGCGGATCTAGTGATATGCGATGCATTCCCGGATGAACAACTTTTAGTTGCCTCGGCAACCATGGACGCTCATGCCTCGGCAACCCTCGACGTCTCGAAAACTCTCGACGCTGCAAAAGCCTTTGACGCGCACGCCTCGACAATTTTGGGAGCATTCGCCACGACAGCACATACCTCGGCAATACCCTGGTACGCGGATTTAGTTAATTTCCTTGTTTGTGGTATTTTACCTTATGGCCTTACTCACCAAGGGAAGAAGCGATTCTGCCATGATGCTAAGCATTACTTTTGGGATGACCCTCTTTTGTTTAAACAATGTGCAATTAGGTTATACGCCGATGTGTCCCTGAAGAAGAGAAACGGAATGTACTCCGACAATGCCATGCTTTACCCTATGGAGGACATTTTGGAGGAACTCGTACCGCGGCCAAAGTTCTGTAATCCGGATTGTATTGGCCAACATTGTACAAAGATGCCCAAAACTTTTACAAGCAATGTGATCGTTGCCAGAGGACGGACAATATCTCTAGACGACATGAGATGTCGCTCCAGAACATCATCGAGGTGGAATTGTTCGATGTATGGGGGATCGATTTTATGGGACCTTTCCCATCTTCATTCGGCTACCTCTACATTCTACTTGCCGTTGACTACGTGTCTAAATGGGTTGAGACAGCTACAGTTCCCAACAACGATTCCAAGACTGTGCAACGATTCTTGTAGAAAAACATATTTACACGGTTTGAGATGCCGAGAGCAATTATCAGTGACGAAGGCAAGCATTTTGACAACAGACTTATTGCCAAGATGTTGCAACGCTTCGGCGTATCACACAAGATCGCCACGACATATCACCCACAAACCAACGGACAAGCTGTAATCACTCATTTTTACTTGTAAATATATTAATATTGCATGTATATTTATTATATGAATGTTACTAATATAAGGTGGTGTGTGCATGTATAAGCTATGTATACGTATTAGGGGTGTATGTATGTCTCGTATGTATCTAGAGTATGAGCGTATTTGATTAATATATATATGTTATGTTAATTATATGTATGGTTATACGTACGTATACTAGAATATTATATTAATTATTGATTGTATAATATAAGTATATATTTTCGTATATACATGTATTGCTGTTATAATAATTATTATTATTAATATTATTGGGCTGGTAAAATGAGAAAATTAAATATATATTAAACCCGTATAAAATTACAGTCCAAGTCCAAATACATTACAAGGCCCGGTTGGCCCAAATCTAAATCTTATCTAATTACAATTACTGTGTGTGCAGGTGACTGTGGGCCGTTGGATCAAGATCTGATCCAACGGCCATGATGCAACCAGGAGATCCAAAATATCTGCCAGGCGCGTGTTCCACACGTATGGACCGTTCAAGTGCCACGCGCGCGTGTGGTCCACGCGCGGACGCTTTAATATCCCACGCACGCGTAAGATCCACGCGTTCTGACTCCTCGGCTGCGGAGCTCCACGTGGCGAAATCTGAAGCCGTTTCATCAGATCGAGGCTTCATCCAGGCCGATCGTTCTTCAAGCCATCTTGACCGTTAGATCAGATCTGATCTAACGGCCAAAAATGCGTCTGGCCTCTGGCAGAATGACCACACCGCCACCGCGCCGATATTCAGTCCCCGCGTTCAGATTATGCCAAAGACAACAAGCAAATGTCAGATCTGGAAAAGAAGATACAAGTTGCAACCAAAATACAAAGGCAGTAATATATATGAAACGGGGCTGTTGTAACGGGGGAATAAATTTTTTTTTAGGAAGCAAAAAACACAAAACAGAGAGTGTATTGAACCTTTTTTTTAGAAATACAAAAAAGGCAAAGCAAGTCCAGTGGTACTTTTTCCGTACTTATTTTCTTGACATGTATATACAAAAAAAAAACAGAAACAAAAAAGAAGAGAAGTTTTACCGTCGCCGTTCGTGGGTCTCCCTTCCTCAGTGACAAGCCTTTCGGCTTTCCCAAGCCAGAGATGGTGAACCGAAGGAAGGGGAAGGCCCCTGGTAGTTTTTGCCTTAGGTTTTAAAACTTTTTTTTGGTTTGTATTTCCTAGATCTAGGGCGAATGGAGGCATATCCTCCGAATCCAACCTAGGATTCGTATTGAGGACGACAAGGGGGTTGTTTTGGTCTATTTTGGAGTCATGCCGGTGCCGGTTAGCGGCGGCCGGCGGCGGAGAACACGGTGGCCGACCGTCGGATTTTGGGTATTATAAGAATGGACGAGAGAAAAGGAAGAATGAAAAATTCTGAAAAACCAGAAAATGAAACAAAATGGCAAAAATTTGATTTCGGCCTTAAAGGGGGGCTTCTATAGTTGTTTTTAGTTTGCTAAATGGGTAAATTACACACTTAATCCCACCGCGTTTTCATTATTTTCGTTTTTGTCTTGCCGCATGGTATAATCACAGTCCTAGTCCCCCTGATTTTTCAAAAGGTCACAATTTAGTCCCTAAATTACACCGAATCAGTTTCTGAAGGGTAAAATTACGCCCTTAACCATCCCGCGTTTTTGAATTTTTCACTTTGGGTCTGCCCCTTGGTCTAATTATAATTCTAGTCCTTTTAGGTTTTGTTTGTTTCACAATTTCATCCCCAAATTACATATTATTGTTCTTTAATTTCTGCCACTAACTTTAGTTTTTCTTTCGTTTCAGTCCTATTTTCTTTGTAAATATTAGTGTTCGTATTATAATCGTATATGTTGATATTATTTTATTTCATGTCCCTCGTATGTGACTCGTATTTTATGTTTGCATATATATATGTGTTAAGTATGATATTCATGTTTTTTATCTGATCATCCGTATTAAAGCATGTTATGTTCTAGTTAATTCGAAAGAAGCATATTTTGTATTTTTGTACGTATTGCACGTTTCCTTGGCTTGTAGGTTATGTGTTAATATGTTTTCTTTCACGTATAATATATTGTTCATATATGTTAAAATATATTTTATTAATAGCATGTATATTTTTAATATTTATTCGTCTACACATAACGTACTTATTCCTGCATTGTTGTTCTGATTTGTTAAAGTTTCTTTTATTTATCATGTAGAATAATATATATTATGCATGACTTAATCTAGTATATCAGTTATTAGATTAGTATTTTATTATGTGAATATTCACTGTCTTCAAGTTATCTGTTATATTTTACATTTTCGCCACTGAGATTGCATATGGTTTATAAATTGTTAATGCGGCGCCCCTTTATCCGAGCGTAAACGGGGCCAGTATCAAGCGTAGTGATAGTGGTTGGGCGTTTATTCTCGGGTAACGGGACCCTTAAAATATATTCGCAATTATGATCGAATTTTAAAATAATCGTCACTCTAATCCGGAAAATCCAATATTAATAAAGCGGTAATTATTAAAGTACCAATTTTTGGGCGGTGTGGGGTGCTAATCCTTCCCCATCCGTAACCGACTCCCGAACCTTGTCTTTTTGAATCTCTGGTTTTGTGGTGTCCGGCCTACCTAAGTGGCCGGTGGCGACTCCATTTTTATGAGGTTTTTTGTAAACCCTACGGAATAAATATTTTTAAATATCATAAACACCTTTCAAAAACATCCTTTCAAAAATCCTCGTTTTTATTTAGCGTGCCTTCGCTACACAAGCAGAAATTTCCAACCGGGAATTGAAGGGTATACTCAAGAAAGTTGTAAATCCCTCTACGAAGGATTGGTCATTAAGACTAGATAACGCAGTTTGGGCATATCGCACTGCATTCAAAACACCCTTAGGTATGTCCCCCTTCCGACTTGTCTATGGCAAAACATGCCATCTACCGGTGAAAATCGAACCAAGGCATATTGGGCAGTCAAGATCATGAATATGGATTGGGAAAGTGCCGGACAAAAGCATTTGTTGGACCTCAAAGAGATAGAAGAATTACGTGCACTCGCCTATAACAATTCACGAATCTACAAGGAGAAAACAAAGCAATGGCATGACAAGAAACTATTGTCCCGGCAATTCATGCCAGGGCAACTAGTTCTCTTATTCAATTCTCGGCTAAAACTTTTCCCGGGAAAGCTGAAATCAAGATGGTCAGGACCATTCGAAGTTGTCAAACTATTCTCCCATGGTGCTGTGATAATCAAGTCCATCACTGACAAACATGAATTCAAAGTTAATGGACAAAGATTAAAGCACTACAATGGTGCCCATGTGGAACGTAACAAAGAAGCGGTCACCTTAGGAGATGCATGAGCATGCTCTCCTTTCGATATTTTATTTTTATTTTATATTTCTTTTTCTTTTATTTTTAATTTTGTCGAACTATTTAATTTTTTTTTATTTTGATTATTTTCTCTTGTAGGATAGATTGTTTTTTATCTTTTTAAGTTTAAGAATCCCTTTACACATCTTTATTTATTTTCTTTTATTAGTTTACCTTTAATTTTAATCCTTATTTAATTTGTCTTTGAGTTGTAGGAAAAGAGTTTGGATAAAGAGGAATTTTGATCCAAGAAGGAAAACATCTTCAACAAGGAAATTAATGGGCTGAATCTAAGGCTTATATAAAGCCTCCAACTTACCCTAATTAAACCCCCTTGCCGTCACCCTTCTCTTAAATTGAAACCCCCTTTATTCTCTATCCAAAATTATTCCCACCCACCATATTTACTACTTATCTTTTCTATATAACCCATCACCCTTAACTTCCAAGAAACCTATTCCTACTTTTCATCTTGCAACTCTTTAGTTTCTTTTATTTGTTTTAACAAAACTCACAACCAAGATCATCTATGGCATCCAAAATTAAATTTTTAGTTCATCCAAGTTCCTCCAAAGAACCAAGATACAAGAAGTTTGCTACACCGGTGGTTCAAGAAAGATTTCACTCAAAGTTCAAAAGCCGGAAGATTTACGAAGAACAAGGCTTTGAATACTCCAACTCTCATCAAGATTTCAGCCTTGAACCATTCATCTTCGAGAGAATTGCACATCAAAAGTGGCAAATATTTTGCCATCAATCAGAACTGGGTAACATCTCATGGGTAAGAGAATTCTATGCTCACTCACCTAACCCGGATAATCCTTATGTTTTTGTTCGTGACAAGGCCATACTCATAAGCCCCGAAAACGTCAACACCTTTTACGGGCTCTACATTGAGAAGGACGAGCATCAAGCCTTTGTTGATCAAATCACGCCCAAGCAACTCGACAAGGTGTTTCAAGAACTCACTCAACCGGGAACTCATTGGAACGACGGTAAATACAGGGGCACAGTAAATCGCCTTCGGCTTAAACCTAAGGCAAAACTATGGAATAAGTTTGTTAAAACTTCTTTAATGCCCACCACACACAATACTAGAGTTGATATACCACGTCTTTTGCTCATACATTCTATTTTGCATAATCGCATCATTAACATTGGAAAAATTATTTGTGATGAGATTTTTGTATGTAGCTCAAAAGATAAGGGTTCTCTTTTCTTACCTTGCTTAATTTCTAATCTTTGCAAGGAGATGCATATCCCAAGTGAGTCCACCGATGAAAAGGCCCTACCAAAGTCCGGTTGGAATCAAGCACAAATCTGAAAGCTAATGGGAGAGGCACCGGAAAAATCCTCAAGGCCTCCAATTGTCGTAGCTACTCCTGCCACCCCGGCAATCCCTAATGCCCAAGCACCTAACGCCCGGGCAACTCGGCCATCAACCCGACACTTTGAAGCACTCGTGCAACCATTGGTGATCCACCTAAGGCAAATTGAAGATCGGCAACTAGTGTTCATACGGTACATGAAGGAGCACAACAATGCCATCACCCAAGTCATCCTAGAAAAGTACCCGGACAATCGCGTGCCGTTCCCGATCTTTCCTGCCGAGATCCTTGCCCCGGCAACCAATGAAGCAGTCACCACGGCAACCGCAACAGATGATGCCGCGGCAACCTACATCGTGCCTGCACAAGCAGATGCCACGACAACCAACCCTGAAGATGTCACGACAACCAAAGCTAAAGACATCCCGGCAACCACTGCAAAAGCCAAAGGTAAAGCACCTATGCCTGAATCAACTCCTACGAAATCATTGTCTGATTTTTCAGATTTGGACGAGTCCTCCATTGCACCAACAAAGACCGCACCAATTGAATCCTCCAAGCGAAAAGCCAATGACATTGATGAAGAGGACGATGAGGACAACCCCATACGAGGATCGATTCCAACACCGACAACAAGGAAACAACCATCGCGGTCAAGCAAGAGAATCAAGACACAAACCAAAAGGAAACTAATCATCTATGACGGCAAACTCTCGGAGTAAGTCCTCGTTTGCATTTTATTTTTCGTTATTTTTATTTAATACATGCATTGAGGACAATGCCTCACTCGAGTTTGGGGGGGACTGTTTTTAGTAGTTACCATGTTTAGTTACATTCATCTTAAGTATTACATTTAGGATACATAAATTGCTTGCCATGCCTTTAGTTGGAACAAGAATTGCCTAGATTTGATGAATATCCGATGCTGACTTTGCCAATGCACTTAATTGATAGAATTTTTATTCTAGGATAACCATGGAAAAACTTAGAATTTTACTATGATGCTAAATTTGATGAAACACTATTGTGGTTTGATTGATTTAAGGAATTCTAGTGAACTTAGGTTGATAATTAAAAAAAATTGGGGGATTAGAATAAAAATTGGATGAATGCTAGAGTTGCCCGAAATTGGCTCTAGCATGTGCTAAAAAAATGGATCGCTAGAGGTGCCCGAAACTGGCTCTAGTATGTGCTAAAAATTGATCGCTAGAGGTGCCCGAAACTAGCTCTAGTCGAATAAATTAATTAACTTAAGAAAACTAAAAACAAAACACTAGAGGTGCCCAAAAATGGCTCTAGTTAAGACATGTTAAAAGAACCCAATGAAGTAATTTGAAAACCTCTTGTTTGCATAGAATCTAAAAAATAAACTTGCACACAAATCCTCACACACTCACAAGCATTATAGTTTGATTCCGAGTAACTCCTAAGTTTTCTGAAAAATAAAAAGCCAATCATACTTTGTGCCCCGGTTCTGAGAATTGAAAACAAGTTCAAAGCTAAGTTTGTGAAAATTGAAGTCTTGGCAGGTAATTATTAGTTTGCATTGCTTGAGGACAAGCAATAGTTTGAGTTTGGGGGTGTGATAAGTGTTCAAAAGTACTATTTTTCTTACCCTTTTTACTTATACTATTGTTATACTTAGGCTCATATTAGTTGCATAATTAGCCATTCATGCATTAATCCATGTTTCCTTCCATCGTTGAGCATGATTACATAACTTGGTAGTTTTTGTGGGAAAAGATGCTGCTTTGGTGTGTTTTGTGTGTATGTGCAGGATCACTTGCCAAAGCAAGGCTAGAGCTAGTTGCTAGGGCAATGCATGAAGGAGATGCCGAGCTAGTTGCCAGGGCAATGCATGAAGGAGACGCCGAGCCAGTTGCCAGGGCAATTGTCGACAAAGAATAAGGTGATATGGTAGTCAAAATTGATGACTAGACAAGCCCAAGATGACGTGGAGCAAAGATAAATCTCAAAGGAGTTTGATTTCCATGAAGAGATTAAAGAAGAATTAAATTCCAAGAAGATAGGAGAAGTTCTAGGAGGAATATAATTATAATAAAAAATTATATTCTTTAAAGATAATTTAGTTCCAACTTAACTTCCTCCTCAAAGAAGGATTTGACCTAGCCCTATAAATTAGAGGCCATGCCGTCAACTTCAAGGGGGAAAGAGGATGAGAGAATTTTCGACAAGAATCAAGGGCAAAGAGGATTTCGACAAGCTTCATCCTTCATCTTTTTCTTTCTTGTTCAATTAGGTTCATGCTAGGGATTCTTTATATTGTGTTTCTTTGGAACCTAGCCATGAACTAAATCTATTTGGCTATGGTTATTGTGTCTTGTGGTTGTGAGAAACTATTGGATTTTGTTTAGGTAATAAGAGTTTGCACTTTTCTATTCAAGGTTTATTCATTCTTGGTTCTTATTCATGTTTGCGAGTGAATTGGGAGAGGATCCCGTAACTTCATCTATTTATCTAATATCGGGAGAGTTAGATTCAAGAATCGAATGAATATGATCTTTATTCAATCTATTGATGGTGAAGATTAATTCGGCTTAGGAATAAGTTAAGGATTTCAACGGCTAAGAGGAGCGCATGATTGGTTGTTGTTCACCCTTGATTCACGCAGGGATGTATTATTAAGGCATGAACAAATAGCTAGAGCTTCGACTTAGGGATAAGAAGAAACCATTGAAGAACGCTCAAGGTTGCTGCCCAGACGCCTAAGTAGTTGCCCAACTAGTCGCCCAGGCAACCATTGATTAGTTGCTAAGGCAACCCCGTTGTGCAAGTTACCACGACAACTGAGTTGCCCGTGCACTCTTTTACCAAGACAATCCAATCGGCTATCACACCTCAACTCACGATAACCTGGCCTATCTCTCTCATTTGATCTCATCTATTCTTTTACTTTATTGCTTTCTAGTTTAGTTATTAGTTTAAACTCCTATAATCTTCTATTTGTGTTTTTACTTTTTATAGTGCAGTAGATTAGATTCTTGAAGTGGCACCAATCCCTGTGGAGACGATATCTTTTATACTATAACTTGCAACGTGTTTACTTGCACAATTGCATAACACTTAATACACGCAACACCATGCCACAGAAAACCCAAAACAATTTTTAGCAAGGGCAGAGACTCAACCAAGGAGGCAGACTCACAGAGTAAATTGAGAGGAATGATGCCACATTCCAGAATTTGGCTGCATCAATGAGAAATTTGGAAGTTCAGCTGGGGCAGATTGCCAATGCACTCAGCAATCGACCCCAAGGAACATTGCCAAGTGACACAGAAGATGCTCGGCACAAAGACAATGAGCAGTGCAAAGCTATAACTCTTCGGAGTGATAAGCAGTGCGAGATGGAAAAGGTTGCTAAGTAGCCAATTAATTGCCAAGTTGAGAAGCCTGTGTAGTAGATAATCCTAGGGAAGCAGAGAAAGAGAAAGCAAAAACAGATGATGCTAGAATCGATGCCATAATTGATGCTTGACAGCACACTAATCCCAGAGTCGAGGCTAAATAGACTGATCCTAGTACTGCGTTGGCAAAGCCAGCAGAGCAGGCACGTATTTATCCGCCACCACCATTTCCAGCAAGGCTTCAAAACCTTAAGCAAGACCAGCAATTCAAGCATTTCTCAGAGGTTATTAAGCAATTGCAAATCAACATTCCATTGTTAGAAGGCCTTGAGCAAATGCCCAACTATGTCAAATTCATAAAGGACATCCTGTCTAAGAAGAGGAAGTTGGGAGACTTTGAAACTGTTGCTCTAACCGAAGGATGCAGTGCCATGATCCTAAATCAATTGCCACCAAAGCTGAAAAACCCGGGAAGTTTCACTATTCCTTACACCATTGGTAACAAATTCATGGGCAAGGCACTCTGTGACCTAGGAGGTAGCATCAACTTGATGCCAATGTCAGTTTTCCATAAGCTTAGCATAGAAGCAAGACCTACCACCGGGACACTTCAGCTGGTAGATCGATCTTATGCACATCCTAAGTGTAAGATTGAGGATGTGTTGGTAAAGGTAGATAAATTTATTTTTCTAGCTAATTTTATCATTTTGGATAATGAGGCTGATATTAATGTCCCGATTATTTTGGGGAGACCTTTTCTTGCCACGGGTAGAGCTTTGATTGATGTTCATAAAGGGGAACTAACAACGCGTATGAATGACCAGCATGTTACATTTAATGTGTTTCAAGATTTGAAATGTGCAGATGAACCTGATGAGTGCCAAGCATATGAGATGATGGAGTCCATTTACACTTCGGACACGACACAGTTATGCCAGGATACAAAATTTGATGCCAATAATTTAGATGGCATAGCTAATTTGTTTGAGGAACCATAAGAATCGGGCTTGGAGGCTGAAGAGGCGAGTTATTTTGAGCCACTACAATTGGCCGACAGAGAAATCATGGCACCTAAACCGTCAATTGAGGAGCCACCAACATGGAACTGAAACCACTGTTAGATCACTTGAGCTATGCTTATTTAGGTGAACACTCAACTCTACCAGTGATCATTGCCACTGGTCTCACTAATGATCAGGAGGAAAGATTGTTGGCAATATTATGTGACTATAAGCAGGTATTAGGGTGGACTTTGGCAGACATCAGGGGTATTAGCCCAACCATTTGCATGCACAAGATTATCTTAGAGAAGTACCATGGCAAGACCATTGAAGGCCAAAGAAGGCTAAACCCAAGCATGAAAGAGGTAGTGAAAAAGAGATAATAAAATGGCTTGATGCTTGGATTATATATCCCATTTTCGATAGCTCTTGGGTTAGCCCGATGCAATGCATGCCAAAGAAGGGTTGCATGACCGTGGTACAAAACAATGAAGTTGAGTTAATCCCCTCCAAAACTATCACAGGGTGGAGAGTATGCATGGACTATAGGAGGCTGAACAATGCCACTAGGAATGACCACTTCCCATTGATATTCATTGATCATATGCTAGACAGGCTGACAGGTAAAGCTTCCTATTATTTTTTGGATGGTTATTCAGGTTACAGTCAGATTGCCATCACCCCTGATGATCAAGAGAAGACCACGTTCACGTGCCCTTATGGGACGTTTGCATTTAGAAGGATTCCATTCATCCTATGTAATGCACCGACAACGTTTCAACGTTGTATGATGTCCATTTTTTCTGATATGATCGAGCACAACATGGAATTGTTCATGGATGATTTCTTAGTGTTTGGAAAAACATTTAAGGAATGTATTCAGAGTTTGGAGCAAGTCTTGAAGAGATGCATATAGACAAACCTAGTGTTGAACTGGGAAAAATGCCACTTCATGGTGAAGGAGGGCATTATTCTCGGGTACAAGGTAACTGAGAGAGGGTTAGAAGTGGATCAAGCAAAAGTTGTTGTAATTAAGCAGCTACCACCTCCAACAAGTGTCAAAGGTATAAGAATCTTTTTAGGACATACCGGTTTCTATCAGCATTTTATTAAAGATTTTTCAAAAATTGTCAAACCTTTATGCTTGCTGTTAGAACATAATGCCACTTTTGTATTTGACGATTCTTGTTTGAGAGCATTTTAAGAGCTTAAAGAAAAGTTAATCAATGCCCATATAATTGTGGCACTGGACTGGAACGAGCCCTTTGAGATCATGTGCGATGCTAGCGACTATACCGTCAGAGTAGTCTTGGGAAAAAGGCATGGCAAGGTTTTCCATGCCATCTACTATGCCAGCCGAACCTTGAACGAAGCACAACTGAAATACTCTACGACCGAGAAAGGATTTCTTGCGGTTGTATTTGCTTTTGAAAAATGTAGATCTTATTTAATTGGTAAAAAGTTGTGGTTTTTACATATCATTTGGCATTGAAGTATCTCTTGGAAAATAAGGATGCCAAGCCCAAACTAATCCAATGGACGCTCCTACTTCAAGAATTCAACCTTGAGATTCGAGACAAGAAGGGCAGTGAAAACCTAGTAGTAGACCATCTCTCACGTTTAGAGCATCATCTTGAAGATGGTAAGACCAATTTTATAAGAGATGAATTTCTTGACTAGTATTTGCTTGCAGTTAATGCGTGCCATGGTATGCTGACATTGTCAACTACTTGGTAAGTAACATTCGACCACTAGACTTGGCATACAATGCCAAGAAAAGGTTCTTGCAGGAAGTCAGGCAATACTATTGGGACGAGCCAATATTGTTCAAATAATATGCCGACCAAGTGATCCGCCGGTGTGTGCCCGAGGATAAGCAGCATAACATATTGCATTTGTGCCATGCCGCACCGTATGGAGGTCACTTTGCTGGGATAAAGACTGCTGCCAAGGTACTGCAGTCAGGATTCTTTTGGCCCACACTATATAAGGATGCCCACGAGTATGCCAAGGCATGTGATCTATGCCAACGGACAGGAAACATCTCTGGCAGACACTAACTACCGCTCCAAAACATTATGCATGTGGATTTATTTGATGTATGAGGGATAGAATTTATGGGTCCTTTTCCACCATCGTTTGGTAATGTATACATTCTTGTAGCGGTCGACTACGTATCTAAGTGGGTAGAAGCTATGGCTCTACCAACAAATGATGCCAAGGTTGTTGCCAAGTTTTTGCACAAACATGTCTTTACTAGATTTGGTGCCCCTAGAGTGATTATTCATGATGAGGGCACACATTTTAAATGTAATCTAATCTCTAAAGCATTGTGCAGGTATGGTATACAGTAGAGAATTGCCACAACATATCCTCCACAAACAAACGGGCAAGCTGAGATTTCAAATAAGGAGATCAAAAACATCTTAGAGAAAATTGTTAATCCATCAAGAAAGGACTGGTCCTTGAGACTAGATGAGTCCTTGTGGGCTTACAATACTGCATTTAAAACTCCTTTGGGTACTGTTGCTCGTAATAAGTGCTCCGCAATTGTGCAAGTGTACACGTCTCAAGTTATAGTATAAAAGATATCGTCTCCACAGGGATTGGTGCCACTTTAAGAATCTAATCTCTTGACTGTAAAAAGTAAAAGAACACAAGTAGAAGATTGTAGGAGCTTTAACTAACAACTAAACTAGAATCATCTCCTTCATGCATTGCCCTGGCAACTGGTTCGACATCTCCTTCATGCATTGCCCTGGCAACTAGCTCGGCACCTCCTTCATGCATTGCCCTGGCAACTGGTTCCAGCCTTGCTTTGGCAAGTGATTCTGTACACATACAAAAACACACCAAAGCAGTATCTTTTTCCACAAAATTAAGCAAAATATGAAATCAAGCTTGTTGACCAAAGAAACAATGCAAACATGCATGAATGGCTAATAATGCCACTAATATGAGCCTAAGTCTAGCAATAATATGAATAAAAAGGGTGAATAAAATAGTACTTTTAGACACTTAACACACCCCCAAACTTGAACTATTGCTTGTCCTCAAGCAATGCAAACTAATAATTACCCGCCAAGACTTCAATTTTCACAAACTTTTCTTTGAACTTGATTCCAATTCTCAGAACCGTGGCACAAAGTATGATTGGCTTTTCATTTTTCAGAAAACTTAAGAGTTACTCGGAATCAAACTATAATGCTTGTGAGTGTATGCGTAGTTGTGTGCAAGTTGACTTTTCAGATTCTATGAAAACAAGAGGTTTTCAAATTACTTCATTGGGTTCTTTTAACATGTTTTAACTATAGCCAGTTTCGGGCACCTCTAGTGTTTTATTTTTAGTTTTCTTAAGTTAAATTAATTTTTTCGACTAGAGCCAATTTCGGGAACCTCTAGCTATCAATTTTTAGCACATACTAGAGCCAATTTCGGGCACCTCTAGCAATCAATTTTTAGCATATACTATAGCCAATTTCGGGCACCTCTAGCATTCATCCAATTTTTATTCTAATCCCCCAATTTTTTAATTATCAACCTAAGTTCTCTAGAATTCCTTGAATCAATCAAGCCACAACAGTGTTTCATCAAGTTTAGCATCATAGTAAGATTCTAAGTGTTTCCACAGTTATCCTAGAATACAAAATTCTATCAATTAAGTGCATTGGCAAAGTCATCATCGAATATTCATCAAATCTAGGCAATTCTTGTTCCAACTAAAGGCATGGCAAGCAATTTATGTATCCTAAATGCAATACTTAAGATGAATGCTACTAAACATGGTAACTAACTAATAACAATCCCCCCAAACTCGAGTGAGGCATTGTCCTCAATGCATGTAACAAAGAAAAATAAAAAAAAAACAATAAAAAAAGTAAAATGCAAACGTGGAATAACTCCAAGAGTTCGTCGTCATGGATGATTAGTTTTGTTTTGGTCGGTGTCTTGATTCTTTTTCTTGAACGCGGTGGTTGCTTCCTTGTTGCCGATGGTGGAATCGATCCTCGTACGGGGTTGTCCTCATCGTCCTCTTCATCAATGTCATTGGCATTTCGTGTGGGCTTGAAGGATTCAATTGGTGCGGTCTTTGTTGGTGCAATAGAGGACTCGTACGAATCTGAAAAGTCAAAAAATGATTCAGTACGAGTTGCTTCGGGCATATGTGCTTTACCTTTGGCTTTTGCAGTGGTTGTCGGTGTGTCTTTAGCTTTGGTTTCCGCTGCATCTTCAGTGTTGGTTGCCGTGGCAACTGCTTGGGTAGGTGTAGTGTAGGTTGTCACGGCATCATCTGTGGGCAAGCTGAGATTTCAAATAAGGAGATCAAAAACATCTTAGAGAAAACTGTTAATCCATCAAGAAAGGACTGGTCCTTGAGACTAGATGAGTCCTTGTGGGCTTACAAGACTGCATTTAAAACTCCTTTGGGTACTGTTGCTCGTAATAAGTGCTCTGCAATTGTGCAAGTGTACACGTCTCAAGTTATAGTATAAAAGATATCGTCTCCACAGGGATTGGTGCCACTTTAAGAATCTAATCTCTTGACTGTAAAAAGTAAAAGAACACAAGTAGAAGATTGTAGGAGCTTTAACTAACAACTAAACTAGAATCATCTCCTTCATGCATTGCCCTGGCAACTGGTTCGACATCTCCTTCATGCATTGCCCTGGCAAATAGCTCGGCATCTCCTTCATGCATTGCCCTGGCAACTGGTTCCAGCCTTGTTTTGGCAAGTGATTCTGCACACATACAAAAACATACCAAAGTAGTATCTTTTCCACAAAATTAAGCAAAATATGAAATCAAGCTTGTCCACCAAAGAAACAATGCAAACATGCATGAATGACTAATAATGCAACTAATATGAGCCTAAGTCTAGTAATAATATGAATAAAAAGGGTGAATAAAATACTACTTTTAGACACTTAATAGGTGCGTCACCATTTCGACTTGTTTTCGGCAAACCAGGCCATCTACTAGTTGATTTTGAGCATAAAGCCTACTCGGCCATCAGAACACTTGGTATGGCATAGAGAACTAAAAGAGGTTACTAGACCTAAATGAGTTAGAGGAATTCAGAACACAAGCCTATGAGAACGCCAGGATCTACAAGGAAAAAGAAAAACGTTGGCATGACAGTAGGATAATGCCAAGACAGTTTGGGGTAGGCTATCATAGTTTGGGGTAGGCTATCATGTGTTGTTATTCAACTCACGGCTTAAGTTGTCTCTAGGGAAACTAAGATCAAGATGGACGGGCCCTTATAAAGTTGTGAAGCCCTATGCTCATGGAGCTGTGGACATCAAGAATTTGCAGACGGGCGAAATCTTTAAGGTGAACGGCCAACGTTTGAAGCACTACATGGAAGGTGATTAGAACAATGCCAAAGAGGTGATCCTCTTAGCAGAGGTAACATGAAAACACCATCAGGTTTGAACTTTTGTAAATATTAGGTTAGTGTTTTTCTCTGTTTTTAGATTTTTAGGTTTTTAATTGTTTTTCTTTATTTTTATATTTCAAGTTTTATTCCTTTACTGTGTTGAAAGGTTTTCTTTAAGTTGTGCAGATTCATTATGCCAGGAACACTGCTAGGGTCGCTGGCATGGGCTAACGCTTCAATAGAAAAATCTGCCAGACGCAGTACCAGAGTAGCTTGACATGCAGCGGTGCAAAAGATAGAAGGAAGAGGAAACAACCCTAGTTTTATCAGCCCAGTAAAATAAGAGAGAGTTGTTTTTATTTGACTATAAACCATAGCCGCCCAAAATCTCGATTGAAATTTAAAATTTTAAATCAATTACCTTATCACTCTAAACCTTACACTATCTTATCACCTATCACCTTATAACTTCAACCTTATCACTCCACCTCTTTTTAAATTAATTCTTTTTATTTCCCATCATTATCCCTAATTACTAATCCCATTAAAACACTCAACCAACCTAAAATATTTCACTTTCTCACCTTTGCCGGTTAAAGAAACCAAATATCTCTCACTCACTTTTTACTTTCTTTTTGATAAGCAAGTGCAAAACCCAAGTCGTCTTTTTCTTCATCTTTCAACTTAGTTTCAAGTTCCTTTAACGAGTTTCAATGGCTTAAACCTCTATCCCCTTCAAGCGATTCTTCAACAAGGAGATTGAGAAAAAGTTTGAATCTAATTTTACCTCGAGGAATTTTTGCTATGAGAAGCACTTCGACCTCAACATAGAGACGAATAATGGATTCCCTCCAGAAGTCATGTCTATGATTAACTTGCACAAATGGACTCAGTTTTGCCAGCAAAAAGGGGAGGTTTATGCCACAATCGTCCAAGAATTCTATGCGCACCTTGTGACCAAGGATTCACCATTCTTGATGATTAGAGGTAAATGTGTTCATTTCGATGAAGGGTATATAAATAATATGTTTGAGTTAGATGATGCAGAGGATGAGTATTTCGAGTACGCTGAATCCCCAATAGAGAGGATGAGTATTTCGAGTACGCTAGAAGATCTATGTGAGCCTGGCACGACATGGACAATGTCATCCAAGGGGCACTGTACGATGAAGAGGAATGGAGAGGATGAAATCACTTTCTCAAGGCGAATCTAATGCCTACATCCCATAACGAGACCGTGTCGGAAGAAAGGATGATCTTGTTGCACTCTATTGTTGTGGGGCGCAAAATCAATGTTGGCAAGCTCATTGTTGAGGAAACTTACAAGTGCGCAGCGAAAGGTACTGGCAGCTTGTTTTTCCCTTTGTTGATTTCTAACGTTTGTCTGCTCCATGATGTGCCAAGGCTTGATATGGATAAAGGGCAAACGATCAAGGGAACAACAATTACTGTTGCTATATAAAGGAATCTTGTTGCTGCCGAGCCCAAGGATAAGGGGAAGGGAAAGGCAAGGGCACCCACGGCAAAGCCCAAGGAGTCAAGGGTCGCGCCAGCAACCATGCAAAAAACTATGCCAGACAATTCAATGGCAATGTTGTCCCAAATTCACTAACGCCAATAGATTATTCTCCAAAAGCTGGAAAAAGGCTGAGGAGCTCAATATCAAGATGCGACACTACATCCAGGCTAGGGATGTCGTGATCAGAGAGA
The DNA here is from genome assembly GCA_019671005.1 of Hibiscus mutabilis. Taxonomy (NCBI): domain Eukaryota; kingdom Viridiplantae; phylum Streptophyta; class Magnoliopsida; order Malvales; family Malvaceae; genus Hibiscus; species Hibiscus mutabilis. Next base: position 23,062,265 of record CM033751.1, read on the forward strand.
CTCTTACAAAATTATCAAATAGTCTTCGAAGAGGAGTCCTCTTCTTCCTAAACTCCTTCACATTTCGTTCCATTGCATTTACATGATCATGTATTTTTAATCTTTTTTGTTTTTCTTGTATATATGAGTTGTTTCATGCATTGGGGACAATGCACATCTTGGGTTTGGGGGTGTGCATTTTCTCACATTTATGCCATGCCATACATTTCATGTCTAAATTCTATTGTCATGCCATTTAGGTCATTTAGATAGATGCATATCGAACCACTAAAATAAGAAAAAGAAAATTTTGCCTCTGTTTAATTTTGAAAAATGTTAGCATTTGTTAGGCAAGTTTAATTTGATCTAGGTGTCAGTCCAATTAGGAAATTTTAATCTTTAGTTGTCATGCCATGCCAACAGCGTAGTATGCCAGGTTTGCTTGGCAATTGATCTCTAGTTTAGGGAATTGAACTTACACTTAACACGTAGAATGTATCTAGTTCCTTAGCAAACTTAGACTTTTTGAAACTATGCTCAGATTTAGAATAAAAATGATGCCAGGGTAAAAAGAAATAAATAAGGCATCAATGTTCTGCCAAGGCAAGAAAAAAATAGAACACCTCTCTACCTTAGGGATAATAAGCTACTTGGGGATTCGTGGTTTGCTCCCTCTTAGTTCTCAAGTCCAAAACCTTAGGGTATGGTTGAAGAGAAAGCCCAGTGATGTCTAGATTAAGGTGGGGATTCGTGGTATGCTCCCCCTTATCTCTCATGTTAAATAGTGTCACGAAGCAAGCTTAAATGAATGCCAACAAGAAACCCTTGGCAAAGGAAAAAAGATAAAAATCTGAGTTTAGGTAGTAAATTTGTCTAAGGGAGTGAAAGGATACTTGATTCATATTGCCTACACTCATGCACTTTTCATGAACTTAGACTAGAGTTATATTGTTGCACTTGAATTACTACCTGCTTGGCATTATTGCACTTAGATACTGAGGATAGAAATAGAGCCAAATTCTGATTGCCAGCACGCGTTGGCATTCAACCAAAATTTTGTCGAGGTAACTTTTTCATAGTTTTTGTTTTTATTTTGTTTGCATTACTTGAGGACAATAAATGAGTTAGGTTTGGGGGTGTGTTACCTCTCCAAAAGTACTGTTTTTAATGCCAATCTTAAAATGCTTTTGCTTATTTTTAGGTACATTTAGTTTCATTAGGATGTTAGAATCATGCATTTGCATAAGGAGTTTAGAGTTTTGTCTAAGCTAGCGTGAAGGGTGCTTTTGTTGGCCATTGTACAGGTTTGGCATAGGATTTGGCCCAGGAAGGAGTGCCAGAGAGAATGTCGAGTGTTATTGGCATAGATGGATCAGACAATGTCAAGCACCGGTTGGTAGAGAAGTGAACTTGATGCCACGCCAAGAAGCTGTTGGACCCTGAAAAAATAAGAAATGATCAGGCTCCGAAAAGATAGCAATTGGATCAATCTCCGAAAAAATAGTGGATAAAATAGTGCCAAGACTTTTGGCAGATTCATGCCAAGCTTGGGCGCCAAGGTAACGTCGACAATAAGACGTCAGCCCTAGCCTGAGCAGCTCTCATTTGAATTTGGATAATATGATAATCCCTTATCCCTTGGGTAGTTGAAGTTCAAAATTTGAAGAGCTAATCTTGTCCCTTCCTCGCATGCCTATTTAAACACCAACCAGGCTAGCATTTAGAGGAGAAGAAGATTGGATCGTGAGGAGTTGGTGTGCGGTGATTGACAACCGGCTACACCTAGGAAGGGTGGTCTGACCAGCTTGGCCGAGAAGCCTGAATCTTTAAGGGATGCACCGAGAGACCCCGTATAGCCCATTCTCTCTTTCAAGCTATTTTATTTTTTTAATGATGATGTATTGCGAAAACGTTTGTGGGTTGTTGGTTAAATCCCTCCCCATGAACTAATTTAATAGTTGGTGGGGGATGTTTGCGTTGAACGCTATTTTTATGCTTTAGTTTTTAATAATAAATCTGCCTTGGCAAATTTTTCACTATTCAACATACTTTAATGTTTTCTAAATACTATGCCAAGCGAGAGCCAACACTTTTGGCCTATTGCTCCTCAATATCTTAACAAACTTGGGGTGGCAAGGATCAAGTTGTTGAATAGTGAGGAGAGAAGCTTCGAAAGAAGTCGTTCAAGTGGATGAACTTACTTTGGGAGTGAAATCTACCCCTTAGGAGTATAGATTGGATCTTAATCAAATTGGTTTATTTAAAAGCATGAACTATAGAGATATAGGGGTTTTTACATAATTAATTTAGGGCAATGACCATCGAGAGAGGCTTTGCTAATTTTGAATCTACTCGGCAAACAATGCCATGACAGGTTGTTGTTAAAGGTTGGCACGGCATGAATAGTGTGAAAACCAAGCATTCCCTGCCAACACTCATCATTCATTAAAGCACATTCCTTGCTAACGTCATTACTTTACGTTCATTCCTTTACTCTTTAATTATTTTCCAAAACCAATTTCATATCAAATAAACCTTTTTCTTAAGGCAAGTAACAATCAAAGCAATCAAATTCCAAGTCAATCTCTATGGGATCGATACTCAACTTAACTGCTGTATTGCTTGCAGACTGTGTATACTTGCACGCAAAAGACTCATCTTGGCATGTTTTTATACTTTTCCAACACATATCTCTTGCCACTTTTGCCAGCATTCACTCAGAGAGTCTACAGTTTAAAATAGGGGATAGACAAGGCGACAAAGTGCGATGCTGATTGTTGCTTGCCGGGAGCTCGACTCCTGTTTGCAAGCAAGACAGGGTGTATCAGTGAGTGGGAACTAGTTTTTAAATGCTTTACCAAGGTTTGTAAAGGTTTTTGGGAGCTTAGGGTAAGTGTGAGACACATACCTACGCTCGAAAGTAAGTTTCCCTTATTTTGCTCTTGAATATCGGCTTGGATATGGGCATGTTGTTTTCATGTTTTGGTGATAAAAATGGTATGTTTTGCTTACTAGAAATGCATGATTTTTAAGTACATATGCATGGGATTTAAAGTATACAAAATGCTAGTGAGCATTGGATTACATTCCGGCTGGGAATGGTGTTATTGCTTGGGCAATGTGATTTACATATGTGGTGTTTTATATAATGCATTGTAAAACAGTAAGTAAATGGTTTTGTAAATGATATATTGGCTATGTGACAAGGTAAGAAACAATCGGATATAGTTGGCATGCCATAGGATTAAAGTGCATTATAAAATATGAACAAAATCGATCGTGGCCAAGGGTCCTTGAGGTATGGAAGTTTAACAAGGCTACTCGGACTGTTGGGACATCATTTGGGGCATGCGGTTTAACAAGGCAACCCAAATTGATGATGTAACACCCCCTCCCGGGTTGGCAGCAAACTGGTTTGGGAGCGTTACTAATGTACATTACAAGCAAGAACAAGGCTAACTCATCCCTATTAGATGAGTTACTTATCTAACATGTAACCAAACATTCATTACTTAACATGTAAGCAATCTCTTTTATATACACTATAGGTTACCAAACATTTCAATTTACATTATCATACAACATCATCATTCGAATAGCTTAAGAGCTAACATGCTTCCATTTTAATTTTTGTTCCTTAGATTGATACATATAACATTTCATACATAATTTACTAACCAAGATCACTTGTACATACCTTGATTCCAAACAAGCCAAAAGCCAACCTTACCATACGGCAATTTACCATACAAGATTCTAAAAATACTATAACATGATATGTTTACACAAGACATTCGAATGATACAAGGCTAGATGATCATTTTGAACGTTCCAGGCATACATATCAATATGCGCAGCAACAAGGGTCCATTACTTAGTTCATATTATCAACCAAATTCATACATAGTAAGCCTATTCAAAACATATACATATACAAGTTTCCAAGCATTCAAAGTGCATGCACAAGACATTATATACAACTAAGTGCCACCAACTAGGGGAGTACAAAACAAGTATGAACCATACTTTAGCTATGCTTGTGTCTTGCTTTGAGCTCAAGAAATCAGGCTTCAGGATCAAGCAAAGATCGAATCCTTTATCATGTGATTGGGAAGAATGAAAACAATAGTGATAAGTACAAGATATGTACTTAGTGAGGTAGCAACTAGTTCTAACCAATTTATAAGACATATATCACTTGGCTAAGTTGAGCCTAGTCAAGGTTGGAAGTAATTCAAATTCAAGCTTAGTTAAATCTTCATTTCAAGTTAAATAACATACTCAAGCAATATACGTATTTCAGTTCAAGTCAAGTACATATTGGTTCAAGTTTACATGTTTTTCATTTCAAGAATGCATGTTAAGTATTCCAAGTAGCAAATCATACAATACAAGGTCCAAGTATAGGCAATTATCATTTCAAGAGTTTCATGTCAAGCAATTCGAGTATTTCAAGATTACATATCAAGTGATTCAAGTATCAAGTAATTCAAGAATCATATAATTCAAGTATCAAATAAGCTTTATTCTTTAATTATTTCTCATTTCCTTTCTTTAGTTTATGCCTTTGGTATTTAGTTGTCCAGGTAATCGAGTCTCCAACCAACTGTCATCACAAGATGTACCGTAGTACACAAGATGTACAGTAGTACTGGTCAACCCTCCTACTGTTGCCAAAGACCACACATATGTACCCTCCGTCTGTCGCCAATTAAGGGCCTTAGCCCTGGACCATAGTCCACCCTGACACAATGAGCTCTAGACTTTAAGGCATGCCCTTCTACCTATGACCACTAACAACAAAGGCTTTGTTCAATTATGAATCACTTATTCAAGTATTACATGTTTATGTCAAGCAATAGCTTATTCAAGGATCAATTCAAGTGATACATTGCAAGATCATGTTCATATACGCATCCCCTTAGGCCAATTGAGCCTTAGCTCTACGCTTTACAATTTAATCTTGTCATTCAAGCAAGCAATTAACATATGCCATCTCTTAGGGATCAAGCAAGATCTTTAATTCATGATTTATATCATGTTAACAAGTATTTAAATCATAGAGGTACATTTAAGCACTCATTCGAAATGATCACAATCAAGGCAACAAGGTTCAAGCATTTTTTTTCACTTTTCTTCATAGAAAATTTAACAACATACATGTTTCAATTAGATCTCAAGTTTTAGCTTAAATCATTCTTTCACTTTTTCATCTCAACCAAGATTAAATCAAGTATATTAACATGGCATAAAATAACAATAAGTAGACATGCATCTTTTGTTAGGACCTAAGTCCTAACCCTATATTAAACTACACTCACAATACTCCAAGCTTAGCTAGTCTTGGATCCAAACTCCTCTGTGTTTGCCACTAGCTTGGCCACTCCTTTCTTCTTCCACAAGGTTTACTCCTTGATCTAACAATTCATACAAGTAAATCAAGGTCAATACAAGATATATTCATTTCTTCAAAACAAGGCAACAATACATAATTCATTCATTTCAAAACATCAGGGCTGCTGCTACTACTGCCCGGCAGCATGTGCACTATTTACTAAAACATGCATAACTTTCATTCGTACATCGAAATTTCAATTGGTTTACACCATTGGAAAGCTAACTTAATTATATTCCTAACCATATAGGTCTTGCATTTGAATTCTTTTCCAATTAATATAGTTTTTAATTTAAAGACAAGTCAAGTTACACGACTGGACAATTTGCACTGTCCCTAGAGTTTCATTTCTACAATTCATTCTACAATCTAGAATTCAGTTATGTTTTCTCCTAATGAATTTAGACATGTTAAGGAAATTTCCATAAAATTTCCAGCATTAAATTCTCTTTATACAATTTGTGGTGAGTTTTCAAAGTTACTGCCCAGAATAGAGTTTTCTGGGCAGATTACACTAGTTTGAGTTTCTAGCTTCTTTAATCACTTGGATGGTACTTCTAACATATTAATTCAACTTATATACATACTCATACAAGTATAGGCCAGTTTTATTCACCTACCAATGTGATCAAAATAGAGCATTTTAGATAATCAAGCATGTTTACACAATCTTCACTAGCAATGTGATCAAAACAATTTTCATGCCATGTTACATTCAAGTCATACCAATTTAGTACCCAAATTTTCCAGAAACTTCCAAGTAAATTTTCTAGCATTGATTATCTTTCTAATGTATCAAACTTTCAATTGAATAACACATGACTCAATTAGTTAATAGCTTGGATAGTGGTAACCTTCCTAGGCCCGGTTTAGGGTGTTACAGATGATAATCTTGTGGTTTAACTAGGCAAGGAAGTAAAACTCGCAGTTTAACTAGGCGAGGTACACTTGTGGTTTAACTAGGAAAATTTAGTAAACTTGCGGTGTAACTAGGCAAGGGTGTTAAGCTCGCGGTTTAACTAGGTTTGGGATATCATGCGGCTTAACTAGGCATGGTATGAGAGATCCATGTATCCAATTTTGTGTGGATAGAGGGTAGTCTATCAGGGTCACTATAAATGTCAATATATGAAAAAGTTCATGTGTTGAACCAACGTTATAATGCTTTGGGATTTAAGCATGGTTTATGATTTAATGTTTTGGGATTTAAGCATGGTAAATTGGTTTAAAGCTTTGGGATCTAAGCATGGAATATGTATATGATGTTGCTTAAAGGTTGTTGTGCATTGTTTCGGTTTGAAACAAGGAAATGCCTTGGTTGTAAGAATGTTTTTAGAAACAAGTGTTTAGTTTTCAAATGGTTTTAATTGCATCATTGTTTTATGAGCATCCTCACTAAGCATGTGTGCTTACACTCTCTTTTTTCCTAATGATGCAGGACATTAAGGTTTGGGGGCAGCAAAGGCAAGGTTTAAAGCGATCCAAAGACAAGGACTACCTTGAGTACGAACTCGGTCTATGTTTTCAGTTAATAAGGCAATGCGTTCGCCATGTTTTTCTTTGGGATTGTATTATATTTTTCCATGGTTTAAGCATGTGAAGTGCTGGATTGTAAAGTTGTTTTGATGTTGATACATTTGATGATGATCTTTGCTTATAGTTGAGGCTTGATGGTTGCCTGGGTATGCATCTAGTTAACCTTTGGTGGTTACCAAGTTTTGATGATTCAAGCATGTTTGTTGTGATGCTTTAGATATGAAAGCATGTTGTGTATGCCTTAAGTGTGTAAAATGTGAGTAATGGAAGTTTGGTAAAATGATATTAGAAAGCATGCCTATAGAATATTTTGGGGTGTAAGAATGCTATATAATGATGTTATTTCTATGATGTTTTGGTTGGCATTGAACCTTAGTAATGTTGCATAAGTGTTTGAAGCATGTTCAAGTGGTTTGGTTATCATTAGAGTATGTTTAGACATCTATTTGGGACATTACAGGTCCAGGCGTATTGAAACAGGTGTCCCCGTACCGGTACGGCTAGGCCATTTCAGGCATAGCATTTCGATACGCGGGAGGGTGTTTCGATACGGACAAGCCTTTTCAGGCATTGCATTTCGGTACTCGAGCAAGTGTTCCGATATGGCTTTAGGCATTTTGGCTAGGCGTTTCGATACGCGGGCAAGTGTTTCGGTATGAGTTTTGGCTACTGGAATATGAGTTTTAGAAATCGTTGAGGCGTACCGAAACACCTGTAGACGTACCGGTACGGCTGCAGTTATTTCAGTTAAATGGAAAATTTGAAGTTATGTTTTCTCTCATTTTGGTCTATGAGTTTTGTAAATGCAATTGTATGGGTTTGGATGATCGTTTTGACCTGAAATTTAACAAGGAAGCATGTAATTGGACTAATTGAAGATTGGTAAACTTAATTTCAGTTTTGGTCCTTAAATTTAGCAGATTTACATTTTAGTCTCTAAAATATATGTTATGCAATTAGATGTCTTTTGTTGTCCATTTCTTTTGAAAATTTAACCACTTAGAGTATGTACATGTATGATTAATAATATGCATCTAGACAAGATAAAAAGAAAAAATGGACCGGTTTTTGTAATCTTTTTTTGGTTTGCTTCGGTAAACCTAATGTAGTTCTCTTGGTTCGGGCGGGCGTCTAGGCCGGGTCAAGGGGGTTACACAAAACGTGAATGCAATTACTTTGAGAAGTAGCAAGAATATACAGGATTCTTCACCCAAGGAGGACGCCAAAAAGAAAGAAGGGAAGGCTAGAAAACCAACAAAATTTTGGCAAACCCATTTTCCGACAAGGATGAAAAATCGCACAAGCCTGACCAAGAGAATAGAGATGTTGACAAAAGCAAGGTAACTCGGCCTATCATTCTTCAACAACATTTTCCTCAAAGGTTCTCAAAGACCAAGAAAGAGGAGCAAGAAAAGGAGATTCTTGAGACATTATGCAAATTCAAGGTAAATATTCTGTTGATTTATGCTATAAAACAAATCCCTCGCTATGCAAAAAATTCTCAAAGAATTATGCATGAAAAAAGAGGAAGTTGAATGGTAACAAAAAGGTAAGAATAGGTGAGAATGTGTATGTCGTACTTAAACGAAAACTCCCTGAAAAATGCAAAGATCCAAGTATGTTCACTATTCCTTGTCAAATCAAAAACATTAAGATTGAAAAAGCCATGCAAGATTTAGGAGCATCTATTAATGTTATGCCATATTCTATATATTGTGCTAACAATATGGGTCCTCTTAAAGTTACAAGTGTAATCATACAGCTTGCCGATAGGTCGAATGACTATCCGAAAGGATTCTTGGAGGATGTTTTGGTGCAAGTCAATGGACTTGTATTTCCCACTGATTTTTATGTTATAGATATGGAGGAAAATGATTCGTCTAGTCCTTATTTGATTTTGTTAGGAAGACCATTCTTGAAAACATCTAGAACAAATATTAATGTGCACGATGGGGTACTGCTTACCATGGAATTTGATGGTAAAGTCATAAAATTCAATCTCTATGATGCCATAAAATACAATGAAGATGCATGTTCATTGTTTTCTTTAGATGTTACTAACTCACCAATGCAGAAAACCATCAAAGAACTTGATTGTGATACGACCCTAGAACACCTCCAAGCATTCAAGGACATCATACCCTAGTATGCCGACATCGCAAATTACCTAGTGACGAGGACGTTACCTAGTTCACGTATGGGACGATCCATACCTATGGAAGATAGGGGCTGATCAAATAATCCGTTGATGCGTACACCAACATGAGGCTCATTCAATCCTCCAATTTTGCCACACTGACAATTGTGGAGGACACTTTGCTTCAAAAAAGATATCTCACAAGGTACTAGATAGTGGATTTTATTGGCCCACTTTATTCTGAGATATATACATGTTCTACAAATCTTGTGAGAAATGCAAAAAGACATGCAATGTAGGATGCCAAAATCAAATACCACAAACACCAATTTTATCCTGTGAAATCTTTGACGTTTGGGGAATAGATTTTATGGGCCTTTTTCCTTCCTCATTCAATAATACCTATATACTTTTGGCCGTCGATTATGAATTGAAGTGGGTAGAAGCTAGAGCTACCCGAACTGATGATTCAAAAGTTGTTATCGATTTTGTCAAGACTAATATCTTTTCTAGGTTTGGGACACCCAAGGCCATCATAAGCGATAAAGGGACACATTTTTGCAACAAAATCATGAAGAACTTACTAAAAAAGTACAACTTGGTACACTGAGTCTCGACCGCATATCATCCTCAAGCCAATAGTTAAGTCGATGTCTCTAATAGAGAAATCAAGTCCATATTAGAAAATACCTTCAAACCTACACGTTGAGATTGGAGTCTACGTCTCAACGATGCTTTATGGGCATATCGGACAACCTATAAAGCTCCCATGGAATGTCCCCTTACCGGATTGTCTACAAAAAAGCATGTCATCTACCCGTTGAATTGGAACATCAAGCGTATTGGGCAATCAAGCGATTCAACATGAAGATCGATTAAGCCGGTGAACATATGAAGTTGCAATTACGAGAGCTTGAATAAATTCGCAATGATGCCTACAACAATGCAACTATTTACAAGGAGAAAACAAAGGCCTTCCATGATCAAATGATTTCTATAAAAAAAATTCAAAATTGGGCAAAAAGTTTTACTTTACAAATCTTGATTGAAATTATTTCAGGGAAAGTTAAAATCTAGGTGGGAATGACCTTTTGTTGTCACTAATATATTTGCTAATGTTGCGGTTGATATACAAGACATGCACACCAACAAGGTCTTCAAGGTAAATGGACATCGATTGAAACCATTTTATGAAGGATTGGTTGAGAGAAATGAAGAAACGATCGAGTTGGAAGAACCGCATTATGAGGATTAAATGGAGTTACGGCTAGCCAAAGACGTTAAAGAAAGGCACTTCTTGGGAGGCAACCCATGATTTATTATTATTATTATTATTATGTCCTTAGTTTAAGTTTTTATATATTTTGATTTCATTAATTAATGCAATTTTTATTTCTTAGGTACAAGGGACAGATACACTCTGGAAATAAGGCGTGTCCACGCCTGCTGAAACTGAACTAGGCAGAAACACTTGAAGAATAAGGCATGCCCACGCTGCAAAAATTTCATGAAAAATTTTGGAGGGAATTTTTGCCACCGGTGGGAAAAGCAAAAATTGGTGAAAAATTTTGGCTCCCCTTCCTACAAGATAGGTGCCGAAAATTTAGAAAGAAAGAGGGAAAGGTTTTCTTTAATTTAAAAGTCTATCATCTTTAATTCTTTCAATCCAATCAAAACATTCCATCTTTCATCTTTCTTGTTTTCCAAGAATTTAAGATTCTTTATAAAGAGATATAACCTATTCACTTTTTATCTTCTATCTTCTTTCATAAATTCACCTTTGTTCTTGTTCTACAAGAAAAAGGATTTCTCTTTCTCTTTTCTTAAGGATATTCCAAACACCAAATGAAATCTCACCAAGAAAACATTCAAGCATGCCAAGAACGAAGAGTCAAGCAAGGAGGGATGGAGGAAGATACCTCAAACAACCGTCACTGATCGAAAAGCAGCTCGAGCAGCTGCCAGTTTGTGCCTCCCCCTCTCGTACTCGCAACTGTCACCGTACGTAGCCCCCTCCAATTAATGCTTTCCATGTCGACAACCTTACATTCACGTCATCGAAACACAAGAAAAGGTTAGTTGGCATACAAAACATAACCATCCAAGGCTGTAAGTACATTCATCATGAAACTCTTTCTAGGCTTGGATTGTTAGAGAAGGTAAGAAATTACTTTCATGCAATTGGTTGGATGAACTACATGATTATTACCTTTTTGATTTATGCCGAATTGTTATGGGAATTTTATGCTACCTTTGATTTTAAGGATGAAGGGTATGTTAATTTAAATGCTCCTAATGTTATTAAATTTCGATTGATGAACAAACAATTTTCTGTATCCATTACAAATTTAATCTTGCTATAATGCCCTGGTTTTGGGTCTAGATGTTTTGAGGGTTGTTTTGAGGGTCTAGTGGACCGATGTTAGAGATTCGAGTTAGTTTCGGGATTAAATTGGATTAAATATTTTTGAAGGTGATAAAAATATGGAAAAATATTCTAAAATCATTATTTAATGTGTTAATGATTTTGGTGGAATCAATTTTGAAAAATGAGTTTTAGAAATCAGACATTTTGGACTAGTGACCAAAATGTAAACTTTGAAAACTATTTTTAGTGATTGTTTTGTAAAAGGGTCAAAACTTTGAATCTTTAAGGAGCTAATTGCCCAAAAGTCTAATCTCAGACTTTATTCCTTAATTGGCTATTTTTAAAAGTGTTTTGGAAAATATAAATAGGTTGGGGAGAATTAATTTGATATATATTTCTTTAAAACAAAAGTTACGTAACTAACTTTCTCTCAAAATCACTCCAAGCCAAACATCATTCTCTTCTTCTAAATCTTCAGGTAAATCTTTATTTTCTTAAATCTTTCGATTTCAATTGGATTCTCAATTGTTTCTAAACAAACCTTATTGTTTTAACTTCGCTTTCTCATGTAAATCCATCCAATTAAGGGAGAAAACATCTAATAGAGGTAATGTTTGTTTTTCTCCTCTAATGAAAGGTTCTTTACTAAAATTCCCAAGTTACTGATACTTTACAATTGTTTTCTAATGTGTTTTGATAGTTTAATTAAGGAAAATTGGTTTAATTGTGTTTTGATTGATAAAATTAATAGATCTTCATTTTGGATCTATTTTGTTGGGTTCTTGATCATATTAGGTCATGATTTTGATGGTTAATAATGTTAATAGCTTGGTTTTAACATTGTAATCCCGAAACTAGTTAAATCTCTAATGGTAAAGGTTGTTACTTAAGGGTTTTTGTGATGTTAATGGAGTTTAACCATTGCTGGAAGTAAAATGATGTCGTAAGGTAGTCTTTAGATGTTAATTGTTGAGGTTTGATGTATCGAATCATTATATTGTGGCTGGGTTAAGATTGGAGGGTGTTTGAGGTTGATTTTGATAAGTTTCTGATGGTTTTTGAGTAGGCAACTTATGAGTTGCGGGTAATTGCTTTAAGGTAGTGGTTTTGATGCATTTTGATGCATGTTTCCTCTAGTTTTGTGTGGTAAAAATAAGGGACAATCAAGGCAAAGTAGCTTGAGGTGGATCATTGCTTGCCGGGAGCTCGATTTGCATTGGCAAGCAAGGCAAGGTGTAATCAGTGAGTGGAAATCGTTTTATGAAAGTGTATATGGGTGTTTAGGTTAAGCTGGAAACACTTACCTAAGCTCAGAAGTAAGTTTCCCCCTTTTGCTCTTTAATATCGGTTCGAATATGACCATGTGTAATTCATGTTTTGGTTGTAAACATGGTTTGTTTTGCTTACTGTAAATGCATGATTTTAAGTACATATGTGTGGTTTAAAAGTATATGAAATGCTAGTGAGCATTGGATTTCATTCCGGTCAGGAATGTGGTATTGCTTTGGCAATGTGATTTGCATATGTGGTGATTTGTATAATGCATTGTAAAAAGTGACTAAATGGTTTTGTAAATGATATATTGGCTATGTGACATGATGAGAAAACATTCGGATATAGTTGGCATGCCATAGGATAAAGTGCACTATAATATATACAAAAAATCGATCGCGACCATGGGTCCTTGAGGTATGGCAGTTTAACTAGGCCATTCGGACTATTGGGACCTCACTTGGGGCATGCGTTTAACTAGGCAACCCAAGTCAATGGTGATCTTGTGGTTTAACTAGGCAAGGTCGGTAGAGCTTGCGGTTTAACTAGGCGAGGTTTGGGATATCATGCGGTTTAACTAGGCATGGTATGAGTTGTGGTGGAGGTGAGTCCATCATGAGAGATCCGTGTATCCGATATGTAAGGTTAACGGCCGGCTAATCAAGGATAGTGTTCGACTATCCGGGGTCACTATAAATGCCAATATATGAAAGTTCATGTGTTGAACCTACTTTTAATGCTTTGGGATTTAATCATGGTAATATGATTTAATGCTTTGGGATTTAAGCATGAGATGATTTAATGCTTTGGGATTTAAGCATTTGATTTGTAAATGTTTTTGCATATGGTTGATATCCATGTTTTGATTTGGAATCAATGAAAATGATTTGGTCGTAAACATGGTTCGAAAATAAGTGTTTAGTTTTCAAAAGGTTTTACATGCATCATTGTTTTTGAGCATCCTCACTAAGCATATGTGCTTACGCTCTCTTTTTCCTAATGATGCAAAGCATTGAGGTTTGGAGGCAGCAAAGGCAAGGTTTAAAGTGATCCAAGAGCAAAGACTACTTTTGAGTATGAACTCAGTTTAAGTTTTCGATTAATAAGGCAATGTGTTCGCCAAGTTTTTAGGATTTGTAAATCCTATTCTTCCTTGGTTTTTTAGCATGATTAATGATGTGTTTTGAAGTTGGATTGATGTTGATAAGCATGTTGTTAAGCCTTGCTTATGGTTGATGCTAGGTGGGTGCTTAGGTATGCATCTAGTTAGCTTTGGTTGTATGCCATGCTTTGACGATTTTAGTATGTTGATTTTGATGCTAAAGATATGTTGGTATGCTTCATATGCTGGAAAATGCCAATTAAGTGTTTTGGTATGTTTGTTAAAGTGGTTTAGGGAACATGCCTATCGATTTATCTTTTGGAAGCATATGTTTTGTTGTGGTAGCTAAATCTTAGTGCAAATGATGGAATATGACTTGATGGTTGATTGTATGCATGAATATGAGTTGCTAGGACTTAAATGTATCTAGATTCGATTGAAAAACCAGCAAAAGTAAATGTTTCAAGTCTAGGCGTATTAGAATGTATCCCTTTATATAGGTACGGTTAAGCCATTTTAGGCTTAGCATTTCGATACACGGGGTAGTGTTCAATACGGGTAATCCATTTTAGGCATAGCGTTTTGATAGGCGGAGTAGTGTTTCGGTACGGGTAAAAGCAAATTGGCAAGGTGTACGGGTATGCGTAGCCATATCGGTACGGTTTAGAGCTAATGGAATCTGAGATTTATAAATTAGCCAAGGTGTACCAAAACACCTGTACGCTTACCGATATGGGCTGCAGTTAATTCAGTTATTGGGTTGTTTGGAAGGTTTCTAATTTATTCATTTTGGTCCATGTTTGTTGTGAATACAATTCCTTGAGTTTGGATGGTCAAATTGAGCTGAGAATTAACATGCAAGCATGTAATCTGACTAATTGAGGATTGGTAACCCTAATTTCAGTAATGGTCCTTTAACTTACCAGCTTTACGTTTTAGTCCCTAAAGTGTATTGTATGTAATTGGTTGCCTTTCTGAGGTCCATTTCCTTTGTAACTTCATCCGCTGCAAGCATGATCACTTAGGATTAATAATATGCATCTAGACAAGATAAAAGGAAAAAAATGGATTGGTTTTCATAATCTTTCTCTGGTTTGTTTCAGCAAACCTAATGTAGCTCACTTGGTTTAGTCGGGCATCTAGGCCGGGTCGAGGGGGTTACACTTTCCATAGGCTTTATTTATAACGACTATGCACTATCTAATGACTATGTATCGAGCTTGTGTGACTATAGTGCAGATTTCGAGCCCGCAATCCTCTTCCAAGAATGGTCGACGAGCACCTTGGGGTATAACCCAAGCCACTTGAAAGATCACAAACTCAAAAATCCAGCACTAGAATACATCCATCGATTCCTAGCATATTCATTCTCCGGTAGAGAGAACTCGACAAGCATATTAAGAAAAGCCAATTTTTTCTTCCTTTGGTGCATGGTAAAGGGGACAAAAGTAAACCTCGGCTATTGGTTCACGCAACAACTTTCTGCAGTAGAAAATCAGAAAAGTAAGCCCTTGATCCTTTTTTCTTATATTTGTCATTTAGCTTTCAAAGACAGCTTGCTTGCCACAAATACTAACCTACATGTAGTGAGACAATGGAACCAATCGACATCAATTGCTTACAAACAATGAAGATGCTCGATAAGGATGCAAGGGGGAACTTTTTCATGAAGTCACCTTATGGAACCACGGAGGAAGCCTCTTCTTCGTAAGCCATCACTGTCGAGCAACGTCTAGCTCGCTTAGAATATTGGATGCAACGAGTAGAGGAGAACCAAAGGGCATTCTTCGAGAATATGGAGTTCGACCCTCCACACCCCCTAAACTGCCGCATGCCACGTGAGGGAGCACTCTTCTCCCTTAAGTTTTTATTTGCATACTTTTATTTTTTGCATGTAGGTTAGGGAACATTGAGGACAATGTTAGGTTTAAGTGTGGGGGTTAATTTGTTAAGCTGAATTTGTGTTAGAACCATGAGATTTAATTATGTGAAATTGCATGCCTCTTGATGAATTTGAGTATCATTTTCACGTGAATTTTTTTCTTGAACTTAACATGTGAAATTGCATTGTGTTAAGTGGCCATGGTGAGTGCAATTGCATACATATCATGACACATTGATGTTTTATACATCATTGGGATGGCTTGCGATGAGCCAACCCAAATTTTATTATTATTATATTTATGTCATGGAGCATATGATTGACATATTTTAGATATGTCGAAAGTTGAATATAAATGCATGGATCACTAGTTATATATGATGTTATATTATGAATGTTATTTTGAGTATGAACCCCCCAATGTTAAATTATGTTGATATGCAATTGCCATGGATAAAATAAATATGGAATATATGTCCAAGTATGTCATTGAGGGATAGGGTATAGTTGGCATGCCATAAAGTACAACAACAAGCTGCATACTCGGTTTAGCACAATAGTGTATATAAAGGAACTTAGTGCATATGGTGGGCACAACCTTATGTGTATTATGATGGGCGCGACCTTATGTGTATTATGGTGGGCACGACCTTATGTGTATTAGCACTTCGGTGCATATTTGACTCGTGTACCCAGGGTCCTCATAGGCTTATATTTGGGATATGGTTTATGGTTAATAAATGATAAACATGTGAAAAAGCTTATGAGCTTTTGGAATAAATGGTAAGTATATTTGTAAGAAATTTATATGTGATTAATATCATGTTAATATATGAATAACATGATGGATTTACATGTCTAGTGATCATGATGCATTTATGCATATAAGGCATATTATAACAAATAAACAAGCATGAAAGTCTTATGACATTAGCATGTACTAAAACCATTACTAATGCAATGTGAAAGTTGATGCTTTGGCATATATATCATGTTATATAAACATAGCCATGAAGTCGAATAATTTTAAATTATTGTTATTAACTTCCTTTATTGCCTCGCTAAGTTCGTACTTGGTGTGTGTTTGATTATGCACACGTAGGTAAATCAATATGAGAGTGAGAAGAGCATTGCATCAATATTGGAAAGCTCAACATGTAATTATAGTAATGACATTCTAATTGAGGTTTGATTATTATAGTGGCATGTATACTTGCTAAACCTATTTGAGTTATGATTGGCCTTTAACGTTCATTATGGTTTCATGATAATTGATGTTTCTAGAAAGATTCAAAGTTAAGAGTAACCTCAAGTGATGAGTTGCATGTTAAGATAATTGAGAGCATGTATGTTTATAATAGTCAATTGTTCCTTATAAGCATACATAACATTTGAAGACATTTGGAAATTGAATTAGGATGCATTAGAAATATAAAAATGTAAGAACATGCATTTTGGGACAGGGTGTACCAGTACTCAAGATTTGGGTTCAAAATTATCAAAACTTGAATTTTGTTTCAAATATCATTAATATTTAAGGATAGTAAAGTTGTGACATTCCTGATTCGTATTCATCGTATCGATACGAAAAGGGGTGTTATATTACCTTTATGTCGAGAAATGTGTGGTTTATACAGATCATAAAAGTCTGAAATATTTGATGTCCCAGAAGGAGCTGAATCTTAGGCAACGGAGGTGGTTAGAGTTGCTTAAAGATTATGATTTGAGTATCATCCGAGCAAAGCTAACGTGGTAGCTGATGCTTTGAGTAGGAAGGCTGCTGTGGAGTTGAGAGCTATGTTCCCTCGGTTGAGTGTGACGTGTGATGGTGGGTTGATAGTTGAGTTGCAAGTGAAACCGTCATTGTCGCACTTGATTAAGGAGAGACAACCGCATGATGAGAGTTTGGTTTCGCATGTGAAGGATATCATGGATAGGGATCCTTGTCAACTTTCAGCATACCGAATTGGTTCTTACAATTTAACAAATTGCTAAAATGGCCATTAATCAAGATAACACCAATTTTAGCATTCCAATTTCAATTTCATGCTTAGCAAAACCTTATATAATCAATAACAACTTATTAAATACAAAACAACATCAGTCCCTAATCTTAATCAATCAAACCAAATAGGCCAATAAAGATTTCCAAATTGCTGATTTAGTCACTAGTTGAAGTAACTAGATTTTCAACCTTCGAACATCAAATTCAAGCTTCAATTATCATCAAATCTATAAATACTCTCAAAATTTACATTTAAACACCAACCCATAACCTTTAAATGCTGGACGAAATAGTCCTTTAACTTTATACATCAATCCAATTTAGTCCCAAGCACGGAAACAACATAAAATCAAACATAGTTTCTTAAATCTTCAAAATTCCCAAAATTCACATCACCTTAATCACAATCTTCAACTTAGAAGCAAGAAAACCATGTAAAAATTATATGAAATGAAAAAGAATTTAAAGGAGAACAATTTTGCATCTAATGAACTAACCTTGAATCCAACTCTAATGCTTGAAATTTCTTTTCTTCTCCCAAAATATCCCACAACAGCAAAGTGGTAGAAGGACCAGATTTTCTTTCTTTATTTTGCTTTTTATTTTATGCCAAATGTCATAATTTTCATTTATTTAACTTAAAATATCTCTTAAATAGCAAAATAACCATTTTACCCTTTTGATCTAAGGCTCCAAAGCTTGACAGTTGTCAAAGTATTCATCTAATGGTCAAAAATAAACCAATAACTTAGTAGTTACCAACCTTGCCCTTATGATTTTCCAAAATTACGATCTTGCCATTTTTAATCCAACAGCTCATATTTAACATGGAAAATCAACTTAAATCCAAGGGTTCATATTCTTCCAACACAAAGAAAATATCTTAGACATGTAAAATGACATAATTAACCTTGCTTTATCATTCTTAAAAATATCCTGGATATTTGATTCGATCCTATTATTTGAATATTTTTTGAACTTTATTGCTTTATAGCCATTAATACAATCTCCGTACGAAAAATTCGGATAACAAGGAAATGTCATTCTTGCGGGTAAACTATTCATTTATGGGGTTAAAATACATAACTTTTGAAAATTACATTTTGGTCCCTAAACTTTTCTAAAGTTTATACTTTAGCCACAAAACTTTAAAATTTATATTTTGGTGTCCTAGTTTATATTTAACATGGAAAATCAACTTAAATCCAACTGTTGTTGCGGGTGTGGCACTTGCGGATGTAACTTGGGAGAACTTTTGCTACCTTCCACAAGAAGTATTTGGGCACCCGTTATCGCGATGAAAAGAAGATGGAGTTTATGGATTTAGAGTAGGGAAGCATGTCAGTTTTAGAATATGAGATCTAGTTTGTCCGATTGAGCAAGTATGCTCCTGAGTTAGTTCCTAATGAGCGCGTTGCGAACGTTTCTGTTATGGCTTTGTGAAGGAAGTGAAGACGTATATGTTGGCTACCGACTATACAGAGTTTGATGTCCTAGTTTCTCGAACGAAGGACATTGAACAGAATTTAGGGTTGTCTGCTCGATCTGGGAATTCTTCTGTTGGGAAGAGACATACCAAGATAGATGGTGGTTGAGACCGTTATAAGAGGCATAAAGACAGGAGATACTGACCTGATCAGAGGCGAGGTGGAAGCAATGTTGGACGAGGTCTACAAGGTTAGAATGCTTATGTTGGAGTACCTGAGTGTAGGAGGTGTTAGAGTATGCCCAAATACCAATCATGAGATGACTGTAACCACATACTTACTTTACCAGTTCTATTAAGGCATTGCCATTTATTATTTTTGATTATATTTTTGTGTTCTTATATATAAGCTGTATGATAATAAAGTCCATAGAATAATATGATTATTCTTAAAAGGTCCATAGCCAAGTATTATCGTAGGCTTGGACAACGATAATACATTAAAGGCTATTGTGTAGTTGATTGATGGCAAAGTGTTGTCATTGCCATGGAGATGTCAAAATCAATACATGAGTATGTTTTAGATAACAACATACTGGAATGACCCGCTATGAGCATGTTTCTTGGATTATTATGTGACAGTCACAAACATGTTCATAGTGATGACTAATTGTATGATCCTCAGACTTGTGATCATTATTATCTCGACATCTATAGTCTCATGTTTTGATACAGTTAAAAGTGTGTCGTAACTGGTTGCATCATAAAGACTGATATTGGACATGCCACAATATATGTAGTGAGATTTAGGTGATCAACATAGGATTTGTCCCTCATACATAATAGGAGTAATATCACAGGCCACTTGATCGAGTGAGACTAGAAACGTATGGCCATGCTCGAATAAGCTGATATGAGATATCATAAATTATTCGTTTGTTATAGTCTACTCAAGATATCAAGAAACATTAGATGGACTATACAAGTGTGACTATTCCATGACTTGTGTCCAATCTAGATATAAAGGACAAAAGGATGTAATGCAAGAAAGAGAGTTAATCACATAGAGGTTATGTCGAATCATGACTTCTTGTAACTTAGGTGACAATGATGCATTGTTAGACGTCGATCATTGTTTGTAATATTAGAATTGGTCTAATATTTACTACTAATGTTACAAGAACCTACAGGGTCACACCCTATGTTTTGATCAAGCAAATGTTAAACGAATAATACACGTACAAAGTTGTAGTACATAAATGAAGATATAATTAAAATTTATGTATATTTTGATATAAATAGATTTGGATTATTCGAATTTAAAGTTTATATATATTTGATACATGTAGAATTTAAATTATTCCGAATTTAAAGGATAAACATTAAAAGAGAGTAATTAAATGTACTTATAACTCTTTAATGCATGAAATTCAGAAATAGTCAACAACTCTAATTCAAGTTGAATTAGGGTTATTTGTATTATAAAAAAAACATAAGGTTTTAGCAGCCACTTATGCTTTTTGCAAAAATTCTCTAAACAGTTTAGAGAAGAAAAATTATTTGCTTGCAACTAGGTGAACTGAGTAGAGGTCGGGACATTTTCGTTGCGACTAAGGATTTGAAACTCGTGATCGTGATTGCATCTCCGTTCTCTTTTACCCATAAGATGTGTATTGATGGTAGCTACATCAAGAAGAATAGCCTTACCACGCATATAAACACACGAATTATCTGAATTAGAAATATTTACAAAAAACTCTCTTACCCATAAGATGTTCACTGAGGCTGGTTGTTCGCAAAAGATTGGCCACTTATGATCCACAACAAGTGTGTAAACAAAATCCTCAAGACCGTAATTTAGCTTGGCACCATCTTAGGTGAACCCTTGTTCTTCCCAAACATTTTGTGTGGCAAACTTCTTCTTAAATCGTTTTTGTATAACCAGTGAAGCAAACCGACGAAAAGATGGCGTGATTGCGCGTGAAGAACTTGCTTCAGGCATGGTTTTCAAATTCTTAGCCATGGTTTTTGGTTATTGATTGAAAAAGAAAACAAAGAAAAGCTCTAAGAGTTTCAAGGAAGGAGAAAGAGTAAATGAAGAAGATGAAGTGAACGGGTAGTAAGGGGGTGTTATGGTGGAGTGCAAACTTGTTAAAGAAGATGGATTGATGGATCACCAATGGGTGAAAGAAAAACAATGATGGAGGAAGGTAGAAGTGATGTGCGGCTAGGGTTAGAAAGAAAGGGGAGGGAAAGAAAATTTTGGGTGAAATTTTTTTGGGTGTTTAAATCCCCTAAAAAACCGTCGGCCCTTCACCTTCGTGGGATAAAATTTCATTCAAATGAAATTCTATCTTAAGCCCAATTTCCACTCCTTTTGAAACTCTTATCCTAAAATTCAAAAAGAAAACAAAAAAGATAAATATTAATAAAAGAAAATAAAGATAAAAACTAAATCAAACTAAAAAAATAAAAAGAAAAGGATAAAAGACAAAATTAAAAAATAAAATAAACAAAAACAACAAATAAAAATAAAAAAATACTAAAAAAAGAAAATTAAAAACACTTATAAAGAGCATTTCCATGCATCTTCTAAGGATACTTCTCTCTTTTCACGCTCAATATGAGTGCCAACGTAGATCTTCAATCTCTGTTCATTGACCTTAAACTCGACTACCATATCACCTTATTCTTTGTCGAAAATTGCTCTGGCAAATAGCTCGGCGTCTCCTTCATGCATTGCCCTGGCAACTAGCTCGGCATCTCCTTCATGCATTGCCCTAGCAACTAGCTCTAGCCTTGATTTGGCAAGTGATCCTGTACATACACACAAAACACACCAAAGCAACATCTCTTCCCACAAAAACAACCAAGTTACACAATCAAGCTCAACGATGGAAGGAAACATGGATTAATGCATGAATGACTAGTTATGTAACTAATATGAGCCTAAGTCTAACAATAATATGAGTAAAAAAGGTAAGAAAAATAGTACTTTTGAACACTTATCACACCCCTAAACTCGAACTATTGCTTGTCCTTAAGCAATGCAAACTAATAATTACCTTCCAAGACTTCAATTTTCGCAAACTTAGCTTTGAACTTGATTTCAATTCTCAGAACCGGGGCACAAAGTATGATTGGCTTTTCATTTTTCGAAAAACTTAGGAGTTACTCGGAATCAAACTATAATGATTGTGAGTGTGTGCAGAGTTGTGTGCAAGTTGATTTTTCAGATTCTATACAAACAAGAGGTTTTCAAATTACTTCATTGGGTTCTTTTTAACATGTTTTAACTAGAGCCGGTTTCGGGTACCTCTAGTGTTTTGTTTTTAGTTTCCTTAAGTTAATTAATTTATTCAACTAGAGAAAGTTTCGGGCACCTCTAGCGATCAATTTTTAGCACATACTAGAGTCAGTTTCGGGCACCTCTAGCAATCCATTTTTTTAGCACATGCTAGAGCCAATTTCGGGTACCTCTAGCATTCATCCAATTCTTATTCTAATCCCCCAATTTGTTTAATTATCAACCTAAGTTCACTAGAATTTCTTAAATCAATCAAACCACAACATTGTTTCATCAAATTTAGCATCGTAGTAAAATTCTAAGTTTTTCCATGGTTATCCTAGAATAGAAATTCTATCAATTAAGTGCATTGGCAAAGTCATCATCGGATATTCATCAAATCTAGGCAATTCTTGTTCCAACTAAAGGCCTGGCAAGCAATTTATGTATCCTAAATGCAATACTTAAGATGAATGCAACTAAACATGGTAACTACTAATAACAATCCCCCCCAAACTCGAGTGAGGCATTGTCCTCAATCCATGCATTAAAGAAAAATAAAAATAACGAAAAATAAAATGCAAACGAGGACTTACTCCGAGAGTTCGTCATCGTGGATGATTAGTTTCCTTTTGGTTGGTGTCTTGATTATCTTGCTTGAACGCGATGGTTGTTTCCTTGTTGCCGATGGTGGAATCGATCCTCGTACGGGGTTGTCCTCATCATCCTCTTCATCAATGTCATTGGTTTTCACTTGGAGGATTCAATTGGTGCGGTCTTTGTTGGTGCAATGGAGGACTCGTCCGAATCTAAAAAATCAGACAATGATTTCGTACGAGTTGATTCGGGCATAGGTGCTTTACCTTTGGCTTTTGTAGTGGTTGCTGGGATGTCTTTAGCTTTGGTTGCCGTGGCATCTTCAGGGTTGGTTGTCGTGGCATCATCTGTTGCGGTTGACGTGGTGACTGCTTCATTGGTTGCCGGTGTAAGGATCTCGGCAGGAAAGATTGGGAACGGCACGCGGCTGTCCAGGTACTTTTCTTGGATGACTTGGGTGATGGCATTGTTGTGCTCCTTCATGTACCGCATGAACATAAGTTTCCGGTCTTCAATTTGCCTTAGGTGGCTCGCCAATGGTTGCAAGAGTGCTTCAAAGTATCCCATGGTTGATGGCCGAGTTTCCCGGGCGTTAGGTGCTTAGGCATTAGGGATTGCTGGGGCGGCAGGAGTTGCTGCGGCAATTGGAGGCCTTGAGGATTTTTTCGGTGCCTCTCCCATTAGCTTTCAGATTTGTGCTTGATTCCAACCGGACTTTGGTAGGGCCTTTTCATCGGTGCACTCACTTGGACATGCATCTCTTTCATTCAAATGAGTTCCCAGTTGAGTGAGTTCTTGAAGCACCTTGTCAAGTTGCTTGGGCGTGATTTGATCAACAAAGGCTTGTTGTTCGTCCTTCTGAATGTAAAGCCCGTAAAAGGTGTTGATGTTTTCGGGGCTTATGAGTATGGCCTTGTCACGAACAAAAACATAAGGATTATCCGGGTTAGGTGAGTGAGCATAGAATTCTCTTACCCATGAGATGTTACCCGGTTCCGATTGATGGCAAAAGATTTGCCACTTTTGATGTGCAATCCTCTCGAAGATGAATGGTTCAAGGCCGAAATCTTGATGAGAGTTGGAGTATTCAAAGCCTTGTTCTTCGTAAATCTTTCGGCTTTCAAACTTGGAGTGAAATCTTTCTTGAACCACCGGTGTAGCAAACTTCTTGTATCTTGGTTCTTTGGAGGAACTTGGATGAACCAAAAATTTAATTTTGGATGCCATGGATGACCTTGGTTGTCAGTTTTGTAAAAACAAAGGAAAGAAAATAAAATAAACTAAAGAGTTGCAAGATGAAAAGTAGGAATAGGTTTCTTGGAAGTTAAGGGTGATGGGTTATATAGAAAAGATAGGTAGGAAATATGGTGGGTGGGTTTAATTTTGGAAAGAAGAAAAAGAGGGTTTCGGTTTAGGGGAAGGGTGATGGCAAGGGGGTTTAATTAGGGTAAGTTGGAGGCTTTATATAAGCCTTAGATTCAGCCCATTAATTTCCTTGTTGAAGATGTTTTCCTTCTTGAATCAAAATTCCTCTTTATCTTGAACTCTTTTCCTACAATTCAAAGACAAATCAAATAAGGATTAAAATTAAAGATAAAGTAATAAAAGAAAATAAATAAATATGTATAAAGAAATTCTTAAACTTAAAAAGATAAATATGAAAGATGTAGTTTTAATCTTAAAGAAAATAAATCTATCCTAAAAGAGCAAATAATCGAAAATAAAAAAATAAAAGAAAATTAAATAGTTCGAAAAAAATAAAAAAAATAAAAAAAATATCGAAAGGAGAGCATGCTCATGCATCTCCTAAGGTGACCACTTCTTTGTTACGTTCCACATGGGCACCATTGTAGTGCTTTAATCTTTGTCCATTAACTTTGAATTCATATTTCTCAGTGATGGACTTGATCATAACGGCACCATGGGAGAATGGTTTGACAACTTCGAATGGTCCCGGCCATCATGATTTCAGCTTTCCCAGGAAAAATTTTAATCGAGAATTGAATAATAGAACTAGTTGCCCTGGCGTGAATTGTCGCGGCAATAGTTTCTTGTCATGCCATTGCTTTGTTTTCTCCTTGTACATTCGTGCATTGTTATAGGCGAGTGCACGAAATTCTTCTATCTCGCTGAGGTCCAACAAACGCTTTTGTCTGGCACTTTCCCAATCCATATCCATGGTCTTGATTGCCCAATATGCCTTGTGTTCGATTTCCACCTGTAGATGGCATGTTTTGCCATAGACAAGTCGGAAGGGGGACATACCTAAGGGTGTTTTGAATGCAGTGTGATATGCCCAAAGTGCGTCATCTAGTCTTAATGACCAATCCTTCCTAGAGGGATTTACAACTTTCTCGAGTATAGCCTTCAATTCCTGGTTGGAAATTTCTGCTTGCCCGTTGGTTTGTGGGTGATATGTCGTGGCAATCTTATGTGATACGCCGAAGCGTTGCAACATCTTGGCAATAAGTCTGTTGTCAAAATGCTTGCCTTCGTCACTGATAATTGCTCTCGGCATCCCAAATCGTGTAAATATGTTTTTCTGCAAGAATTGTTGCACGGTCTTGGAATCGTTGTTGGGAACTACAGCTGCCTCAACCCATTTAGACACGTAGTCAACGGTAAGTAGAATGTAGAGGTTGCCGAATGAAGATGGGAAAGGTCCCATAAAATCGATCCCCCACACATCAAATAATTCCACCTCGATGATGTTTTGGAGCGGCATCTCATGTCGTCTAGAGATATTACCCGTCCTCTGACAACGATCACAATGCTTGTAAAAGTCTTGGGCATCTTTGTACAATGTTGGCCAATACAAACCCGATTGTAACACTTTGGCCGTGGTACGAGTTCCTCCATAAAGTGAAGAATGGCATTGCCGGAGTACATTATGTTGCTCCTCTTCAGGGACACATTGGCATATAACCTGATCTGCACATTGTTTAAACAAAAGAGGCTCGTCCCAAAAGTAATGCTTAGCATCATGGCGGAACCGCTTCTTCCCTTGGCGAGTAAGACCATAAGGTAAAATACCACAAACAAGGAAATTAACTAAATCCGCGTACCGGGGTATTGCTGTGGCATGTGCTGTCGTGGCGACTACTCCCAAAATTCCCGAGGCGTGTGCGTCAAGGGCTGCCGAAGCGTCGAGGGTTGCCAAGGCATGCACATCCATGGTTGCCGAGGCGTGCGCGTCAAAGGCTGCTACGACGTCGAGAGTTGCTGAGGCGTGCGCGTCAAGGGCTGCCGAGGCGTCAAGGGTTGCCGAGGCAACTAAAAGTTGCTCATCCGGGAATGCATTGCATATCTCTAGATCCGTATCCCCCTCCCTATTGTGTTCTGAACGTGATAAGTGATCGACCACTTGATTTTCTGTTCCTTTCATGTCCTTACTTTCAATATCAAATTCTTGTAAAAGTAATATCCAACGAATCAAACGAGGTTTGGCATCCTTTTTAGCAAATAGATACTTGATTGCCGAATGGTCTGTATGAACAATTACCTTTGTACCAATCAAATAGGATCGGAACTTGTCAAATGTGAAAACTACAGCTAGTAACTCTTTCTCCGCTGTTGTGTAATTCACTTGAGCACTATTAAGAGTTTTACTAGCGTAGTATATCACATGCAAGGTCTTACCTGTGCGTTGGCCTAGGACTGCTCCTACATCAAAATCACTTGCATCACACATGAGCTCAAAAGGTAGCGTCCAATCTGGTGGAACGACAATGGGTGCCGAGGCAAGCTTTTCCTTTAGGTTTTCAAATGCTTGGGGTGCAAGAATCATCAAAATCGAAGACTTTATCCTATTCAAGCAAATTGCACAAGGGTTTAGTGATTTTAGAAAAGTTATGAATGAACCTCCTGTAAAAACCTGCAAGACGGTCAAGCATTTGATCAATAAAGGGTAATGGGAAGTGATCTTTCCTAGTGGCTTTGTTTAGCTTTCGATAATCCATACAAACCCTCCAACCAGTCACAGTCCTAGTTGGAATGAGTTCATTGTTTTCATTACTTACCACCGTTATACCTCCCTTTTTCGGTACACATTGTACCAGACTTACCCATGTACTATCAGAGATAGGTTATATAATGTCGGCGTCAAGCCACTTGATGATTTCTTTCATTACAACCCCTTTCATGGCATGATTCAGTCTCCTCTGAGCCTCAATTGAAGGTTTGTGATCATCTTCCAACAAAATCATGTGCATGCACACTGTCGGGCTAATTCCCTTCAAGTCGGTAATTGTCCACCCTATTGCCTTCTTGTGTAGCATCAACATTTTGATAAGCTTCTTTTCCTGCTCAGGCTGTAACTTAGAAGAATTAATTACAGGCAATGTATTATTTGTTCCTAATTATGCATATTTTAGTTTCTTTGGCAACTGTTTCAACTCAAGAATCCGTGGTTGTTCAATAGAGGGCTTTTCAAGCTTACCTTCCTTACCTGAGTAATCAGTGGTTCAAAGTATGTACATGGTTGATTGACTAGCCAATTTGCCTCTTCTTGTTGTTCCTCATTGACTGGTTCTTCATACTCCTCGGGTTCCTCTTGATCGGCAATGTAGTTGTTGAGGCAACTAAATTCCTCGTCGAAGTTAAATTCTGTCGTGGCATGAAGAAGTTGGCATTCTTCTGGATCATCGGCATGCCTTAGTGTTTGGAACACATTTAGTTTAACTTGCTGGTCATTCACCCTCATTGTGAGTTCTCCCTTTTCAACATCGATCAAGGTTCTCCCTGTTGCTAGGAATGGTCTCCAAAGAATGATAGGTGCATGCTCATCTGCTTCACAATCCAAAACAATAAAGTCAGCGGGAAAAATAAATTTATCAACTTTTACTAGTATGTCCTCGATTTTTCCCTCTAGATGCACATAGTAGGTGTCTCCTTCATGCATTGCCCTGGCAACTAGCTCGGAATCTCCTTCATGCATTGCCCTAGCAACTAGCTCTAGCCTTGCTTTGGCAAGTGATCCTGCACATACACACAAAACACACCAAAGCAACATATTTTCCCAAAAAAATAATCAAGTTATGCAATCAAGCTCAACGATGGAAGGAAACATGGATTAATGCATGAATGACTAATTAAGTAACTAATATGAGCCTAAGTGTAACAATAATATCAGTAAAAAGGGTAAGAAAATAGTACTTTTGAACACTTATCAATAAGCATGAAATGTACTTAATTAAAGGTTGGTAACTTAAAAATTAGAAAAGTCCTTTTATATTGCAGAAATTTCGTTTTGGTCCATAGTTTGTGTTTGTGGCCAATTGGATGTCGTTACGATGCCCGATTGAGATGAGTGCCCACCTGTGGACAGTATGAACATGTAGTAAAAAATAAATACATCTAGACAAGATAAAAAAATGGATGTGTTTTAGGTTTAATCTTCCGTGTTTACTTCGGTAAACCTAATGTAGCTTGCTCGGTTTGCTCTTGCGACTAGGTCGGGTCGAGGGGGTTACATTTGTTGGTATTAGAGCCATGTTTGTGAAAATTTGAGATGTTGTTTAACTAGCTGATGTTGTTTGAACTGCACAGTGATTGTGTATATGTTCGGTGATTGTTTAATATTTTGTTGGGGTACGTTTTGGGAACACATTGCCTATTACTGAGGATTTTAAATGCATTTTAAAGTTGACTTTGATCCTTTGCCTGACGCTAGCCTAACTCT
The DNA here is from genome assembly GCA_019671005.1 of Hibiscus mutabilis. Lineage (NCBI taxonomy): Eukaryota > Viridiplantae > Streptophyta > Magnoliopsida > Malvales > Malvaceae > Hibiscus > Hibiscus mutabilis. The sequence continues at coordinate 23,090,930 of CM033751.1, forward strand.
AATGTTTTTTATGCTTTTGTTAGCATGGCTCGAGGTGAGACACGATCAATGGCTAATACTATCGGGGTTGGGCAAAATAATGAGACAGAAGAGAATCTCCCTCATGTTTTACCTCATCCTCCTTCAGTGGTTCCTCTGGTTGACGTTGGGGCAAGTGAAGCACCCCAGGTTCACCAAGTGTCTGTGTATGGTGATTCGACTCCGTTAGTTTAGGTAATAACGGTATCTTTCCTGGCAGCGATGGCTGGAGTGCAGGCATCAGCGTCGGCACCTATTGTGGTGGCAAATCAAGGTTTACCCTTAGAGCATTTGAAGAGTTTGGGAGGTGAGGCATTTCAAGGTTTGAGTCCTAAAGCAGCCGAGGGTTGGCTGGAAAAGACGATTCGCATCATGAAACAGATGGGATGTAATGAGGAGCGCAAGTTGGGTTGCACTGTATCTCTACTGCAGGAGGATGCATATCATTGGTAGGTGACCACAATTGTTGGGGTTCCTGAGGCGGACGTTACTTGGGAGTTATTTCAGAGAGCTTTCAAGAGGAAGTATCTTGGTACCCAGTATTTGGATATGAAGAAGCACGAGTTTATGTTGCTATCTTAGTGAGGCATGTATGTTGCTGAATACGAGGTAAAGTTTGTCCGGCTGAGTCAATATGATCCGAAGTTGGTTTCGGATGACCAGCAGAGAAGTGACAGGTTTCATTATGGTCTTATTAAGGACATTAAGACGTATCTCCTGGCTGCAGATTACATAGATTTTAATGTGTTGGTCAATCGGGCCAAGGATATCGAGCAGTCCTTGGGTGCACCAGTTCAGGCTGCAGGTGTGAACTTGGGTAAAAGAGTGGCTGACTCTAGCTATTATGGGAGGTAAAATTGGAAGTTCAGGGAGAAGAGACATAAGCTAGATCATAGGCGTGGTGGTGGAGTTGGCCAGGGTGCTTTGGGAGCTCGTGTTACGCCAGATTGTGAGCGATGCGGTAGGCGCCACATGGGCATGTGTTAGGGCAATGCTGGAGCTTGTTAGGTTTTTGGTTCATCTAATCACTTGAAGCGTGATTGTCCAGGGCTGGGAGAGATGCACCAGCATAGGTTGCTGCACCTGCTAGGGGCTGAGGCCGTAGTAGGGGTAATTTTTAGAGGCGCGAGGATGGTTAGAGGTGTATGGCTCATGCTGCAGTAGTGAGACCTAAAGATAGTGGACTGGCTTGGGTCTTTGCTCATCATGAGGGTCGTAATGACATAAATATGATCGCAGGTACTTTTACTTTGCAATCCTTGTCATTGTTATCTTTGATTGATTTGGGGTCTACGCATTCATATATCTTGCGTGAACATACATCTATGCTGAATGTTCCTGTTGAGATCTTAGATGTTGTCATGTTAGTTTCAAGTTCCTTTGGGAAGACAGCTATAACAAGAAGGTTGTACCAGGGTTATCCTTTGGTGGTTCAAGGTCATGAGTTTGCCGCAGATCTGATGGAATTGCCATTCCATGGTTTTGATATCATTTTGGGTATGGATTGGTTGAGTGAGCACAGAGCAATTGTGGATTGTGAATCCAAGAGGATTTTCTTGAGGTTGGCTGGCGACTATGAAGTTGTTGTGGTTGGCGAGAATATTAAGTTTCTATCTAATGTGGTCTCAGCTGTTAGAGCAGAGAAGATTATGTTTGATGGCTGCCAAGCTTATTTGGCTATTGTTATGAATCTGAACGCCAAGGGTGTTCGAGTGCAAGACATTCGAACCATGTGCGACTTCCCTGAGGTTTTTCCTGAGGAGTTGCTGGGTTTACCTTCAGATAGGGAGGTGGAGTTTCGTATTGAGACATATAAAGGTACATCATCGGTGTCCATTGCTCCTTATAGGATGGCACCAAAAGAATTAAAGAAGTTGAAGTCTCAGCTTCAGGAGTTGTTGGATAATGGGTTCATTCGACCAAGTGTTTCTACGTGGGGTGTTCTTGTTCTCTTTGTGAAAAAGACAAATGGTACGATGCGTATGTGCATTTATTATTGTTGCGCGTAATAAGTGCTCCGCAATTGTGCAAGTGTACACGTCACAAGTTATAGTAGAAAAGATATCGTCTCCACAGGGATTGGTGCCACTTCAAGAATCTAATCACTTGCACTGTAAAAAGTAAATGAAACACAAGTAGAAGATTGTATGAGTTTAACTAACAACTAAACTAGAAAGCAAATAAGTAAAAGAAGATGTAATTAAGTAAGAGATAATAGGCCAGGTTATCGTGAGTTGAGTTGTGATAACTGATTGGATCGTCTTGGTAAAAGAGTGCAAGGGCAACTCAGTTGCCGTGGCAACTTGCACAGCGGGGTTGCCTTGGCAACTAATCGATGGTTGCCTGGGTGACTAGTTGGGCAACTACTTGCGCAGCTGGGCAACAGCTTCAAGGTTCAGCGAAGCGTTCTTCAATGGTTTCTTCTTATCCCTAAGTCGAAACTCTAGCTACTTGTGCATGCCTTGATAATACATCCCTGCGTGAATCAAGGGTGAACAATAACCAATCTTGCGCTCTTCATAGTCGTTGAAATCCTTGACTTATTCCTAAGCCGGATTAATCTTCACCATCAATAGATTGAATAAAGATCATATTCATTCGTTTCTTGAATCTAACTCTCCCGATATTAGATAAATAGATGAAGTTACGAGATCCTCTCCCAATTCATTCGCAAACAAGAATAAAAACCAAGAATGAATAAACCTTGAATATAAAAGTGCGAACTCTTATTACCTAAACAAAATCCAATAGTTTCTCACAACCACAAAACACAATAACCATAGCCAAATAGATTTAGTTCATGGCTAGGTTCCAAAGAAACACAAGATAAATAATCCCTAGCATGAACCTAATTGAACAAGAAAGAAAAAGATGAAGAAGGAAGCTTGTCGAAATCCTCCTTGCCCTAGATGCTTGTCGAAAATTCTCTCGTCTTTGCTCCCCTTGAGTTGTCGAAATCTCCCTCTAATTTATAGGGCTAGGTCAAAGTCCTTCTTTGAGGAGGAAGTTAAGTTGGAATTAAATTATCTTTCAAGAATATAATTCTTTATTATAATTATATTCCTACTAGAACTTCTCCTATCTTCTTGGAATTTAATTCTTCTTTAATCTCTTCAAAGAAATCAAATTCCTTTGGGATTTCGCTTTGCTCCACGTCATCTTGGGCTTGTCTAGTCATCAATTTCGACTACCATATCACCTTGTTCTTTGTCGACAATTGCCCTGGCAACTAGCTCGGCGTCTCCTTCATGCATTGCCCTGGCAACTAGGTCGGCATCTCCTTCATGTATTGCCCTGGCAACTAGCTCTAGGCTTGCTTTGGCAAGTGATCCTGCACATACACACAAAACACACCAAAGCAGCATCTTTTCCCACAAAAACTACCAAGTTAAGTAATCAAGCTCAACGATGGAAGGAAACATGGATTAATGCATGAATGGCTAATTATGCAACTAATATGAGCCTAAGTCTAACAATAATATGAGTAAAAAGGGTAAGAAAAATAGTACTTTTGAACACTTATCAAGTATCCAAAGGCAGTTCAATGTGATTTTGTGGTTCTTGAACTTATTCAAGTTTTACCTTGCTCCCACTGGTTCCTTTAGAAATAAATTCCTTTTCTAAGAAGACACCATTCCGAGCAACAAACACTTTGTTCTCAGTAGGATTATAAAAGTAGTATCCTTTTGTTTCCTTAGGATATTCCAAAAAAAGACATTTGTTAGATTTTGGTTCAAGCTTATTAGAAACTAAACGTTTCACATAAGCCTCACAACCCCAAATTTTAAGAAAAAATAGACTGAGCTTCTTACCAGTCCATATCTCATATGGTGTCTTTTCAATTGCTTTGGAAGGAACTCGATTTAGTGTAAAAGCAGTTGTTTCAAGTTCATAAACCCAAAAGGTAAATGGAAGATCTATCATACTCATCATCGATCGAACCATATCTAATAAAGTATGATTCCTCCTTTTTGAAACGCCATTCTGTTTGGTGTTCCAGGAGGAGTTAGTTGTGAAACTATTCCACAATTTCTAAGACGATCATCAAACTCTTGACTCAAATATTCTCCTCGTCGATCAGATCGAAGAGCTTTTATTGTTTTGCCAAGTTGATTTTGTACTTCATTTTGAAAAGATTTGAACACTTCAAATGATTATGATTTGTGTCTCAACAAATAAATATAACCATATCTACTGCAGTCATTAGTAAACGTGATGAAGTACTTGTAACCTCCTCTAGTAATTAAAGTTAAAGGTCCACATACATTTGTATGTATTAGGCCTAAAACCTCATTAACCCTTTCATTGTGTCCAGTAAAAAGACTCTTTGTCATCTTACCTAGTAAACAAGTTTCGCAAGTATCATATGATTCAAAATCAAAAGAATTCAAAATTCCAACTTGATAAAGTTTTGAAATGTGTTTCTCATTTATGTGGCCAATACGACAATGCTAGAGATAGGTTGGATTTAAATTATTAAATTTAAGCCTCTTATTTATGTTATATATTGAAGAGTTGTTGGAGTTTTGAAGCTTCAAAACATAAAGACCATCTTGTAAATCAGCATTTGCATAGAAACATGCCTTTATAATAAATGGAGCAATTATTATTCTTAATAATAAAAGAAAAACCATCATTATCCAAACAAGAAACTAAAATAATATTCCTACATATGCTATGAACATAAAAGAAATTGTTCAAAACTAACAAAAGCCCACTAGGCAAAGTAAGTTCATAACTTTCTACAGCTAAAGCAGCAACTCTTGCTCCATTTCCAGCTCGTAGGCCTACCTCGCCTCTCTTCAGTTGTCCTTTTGAGTTCCTCCACATTCGTGCAAATGTGAGATCCACATCTGGTATCTAATACCCAAGAACATGTAGGAGAAAAATTAACATGTATAACATAAATACCTGAAGAGTTGGTCTCACCAATGCTATTATTTTTCTTTAGATCATCCAGATACAGTTTGCAGATTCTCTTCCAATGACCAGGCTCATTGCAAAAGAAACAAACACCCTCCTCCTTAAGGGGCTTAACTTTGGGATTAGCTTTGGGTTTTGGTTTAGCGTTGGACTTTCCAGCCACTATTTTCCTCTTTCCCTTTTTCTTGAAATTTTTTCCCTTTTGAACCATCAAAACATGGCTAGACTTGGATTTAATATTCTATACAGCGGTTTTAAGCATCTTATGCAGCTCAAAATTTGATTCGTCCATCTCATTCATGTTATAGTTCATAACAAATTGACTATAACTTTTAGGTAATGAGTTCAGGATCAAGTTAGTTTCCAACTCTTGGCTTAATGGAAATCCAAGTCTCTCAAGGTGCTCAATATGACATTTCATTTTTAGCACATGAGTGCTAACAGAGACACCTTCAGCCATTTTTTAAGAATGTAATACCTTGGTAGTCTCAAACCTTTCTTGCCTTGCTTGTTGTTGGAACATTTCCTTAAGCTCATGAATTATATCATAATCTTCCATGTTTTCTAGATCCTTCTGAAGTTCAGAACTCATGGTAGCTAGCATCAGGCATGCAACATCAAGATAATCATTTTCATGCTTCTCATAAGCCTTTGTATCAGCTTTAGAGGCATTTTTCTCTGGTTCCTCAGGGTAACGTTCATCTAGGACATAAATCTTCCTTTCTTGTTTGAGAACAATTCTCAAATTTTGATACCAGTCAAGGAAGTTAGTCCCGGTAAGTTTTTCCTTCTCAAGGACCGATCGCAGTGATAAATTAGAATTATTTGTGGTCATCTACAACATAATGTAAAGTTTGAGAAGATATTTTGATTTAAGATTTCCACTAAATTAACAACCCTCAAAATTAATTAATATAGTGGGCTAAGATCCATATTTCACTCTATCTTTAAGTCAGCTTTAGCATGACACTTAAAAATAAGTTATTTAGGTAAGTAACTCTTACTAATTGCATCTTATGCATTTCTTAGAAATTTATGAAATTTTGACATTTTATGTCCTGGCATGCATAAATCTCATCTCATGCCATTAGGTCCAAAACCGTTTTGATAACCTAATTAAGCTACACCATTTTAAACATGTGAGCAACACTATTACTCATCTTGTCTTACTAATGTAACCTATTGTACTCCTACTTTGGTAGAACCTACGTTAAGGGGATAGAAGTCTTGACAAGTGTTTAAAATTGGATGGCATGTAAAACTTAAATTTTATGTGAGGGGACTTTGTTGATTTTAATTACTAAGGCATCACATGCATGGCATGTATTCACATAGCATTGCATTCACATAGCATCACATATAAATAAACGTGACATAGTATGGACTTATCCTAAAAAAATAAACCTAAACGATAAACAACTTCATCGACTTGGATCAATATCTTCATCTCCTTGGATCATCATCTAGCTTCTCCATCACAATGGTGGAATAAATTATGTCTTGATTACAAAAATTCAAATGGCAAGCAGGCCGTATTACAATAAAGAAAATGACACGCAGGCCGTATTACAATGAATAAAATAACACGCAGGTCGTATTTAAAAACTTCACAAACTTTGTAAAAAACTAAAAGGACATACTACACACCATGTCATACATCAAGCAAAACAATCAAGAACCAAGCATCTCATGAATATTTGACAAAGCATACATCGTTACTAAGACGTGTTACTTAAGTCTTTTAATCTTATAAGGTATTTTGCATAGTTAATCCTATAGAGAAACCTTATAATTTTTCCCCAAAATTTTCAAATTTACTGATCTTATCAACAAATTCGCGAACAAGCCAGAATCAAGTTTAATTGCATTAAACAATATAATCAAATTACAAAAGAGGCTTATACACAAGTCACTGCCAGTCATAATTGGTAAATATATATTGTTATGATCTAATTAAGCAATTAAACTCTTTAATTGCGAAACAATGTTAGGATTATTAACAATATTTAACAAATCCTTTAAAGAAACAGATTTAACCTTTCAAACACCTCAAACAACTTGATTAACTATATCATTCGCACAAACCCTAATAACATACATCTAATAATGCATGCTATAATGATCATACAAATAATATGAATATGCAAGATTACTTTGATACCATTGTTGGGTTTCATAGGAAATAAACTGATCTAATCAAGTAAATAACCGCAGCGAAAGAATTATACTATGAAGAATTTCCAGGATCTCATGCAATTATATTAATGTACACAAGAGGAAATCAAAAATTACATTGATTTATGATTTAGGAATCCAGTTGTGTCAAGTGCTGCCTTTCTGAAAGACGACCACCCTCTACAAGTATCCACACGGGAATGGATGACGAACGGCTATCAGAATGCTAGTTCCAACCAAGATTTCAAAAATCTAGTTTTTACAGTTTTGGTGGATATTTCGAAATCCCTAGATCCCATCCTAAACCCTTGGCATACATATGTTGCGTGTAATAAGTGCTACGCAATTGTGCAAGTATACACGTTGCAAGTTATAGTATAAAAGATATCATCTCCACAGGGATTGGTGCCACTTCAAGAATCTAGTCTCTTGCACTGAAAAAAGTAAAAACACAAATAAAGGATTATAGGAGTTTTAACTAATAACTAATCTAGAAAGCAACAAAGTAAAAGAATAGACGAGATCAAATAAGAGAGATAGGCCAGGTTATCGTGAGTTGAGGTGTGATAGCCGATTGGATCGTCTTGGTAAAAGAGTGCACGGGCAACTCAATTGTCGTGGCAACTTGCACAACAGGGTTGCTTGGTAACTAATCGATGGTTGCCTGGCCGACTAGTTGGGTAACTACTTGGGCGTCTAGGCAGCAATCTTCAAGGTTCGGCAGAGCGTTCTTCAATGGTTTCTTCTTATCCATAAGTCGGAACTCTAGCTACTTATGCATGCCTTGATAATACATCCCTGCGTGAATCAAGGGTGAACAACAACCAATCTTGCGCTCCTCTTAGCTGTTGAAATCCTTGACCTATTCCTAAGCCGGATTAATCTTCACCATCAATAGATTGAATAAAGATCATGTTCATTCGTTTCTTGATTCTAACTCTCCCGATATTAGATAAATAGATGAAATTACGAGATCCTCTCCCAATTCACTCGCAAACAAGAATAAGAACCAAGAATGAATAAACCTTGAATAGAAAAGTGCAAACTCTTATTACCTAAACAAAATCCAATAGTTTCTCACAACCACAAGACACAATAACCATAGCCAAATAGATTTAGTTCATGGCTAGGTTCCAAAAAAACACAAGATAAATAATCCCTAGCATGAACCTAATTGAACAAGAAAGAAAAAGATGAAGGATGAAGCTTGTCAAAATCCTCCTTGCCCTAGATGCTTGTCAAAAATTCTCTCGTCTTGCTCTCTCTCAAGTTGACGATATGGCCTCTTATTTATAGGGCTAGGTCAAAGTCCTTCTTTGAGGAGGAATTAAGTTGGAATTAAATTATCTTTAAAGAATATAATTCTTTATTATAATTATATTCCTTCTAGAACTTCTCCTATATTCTTGGAATTTAATTCTTCTTTAATCTCTTCATGGAAATCAAATTCCTTTGGGATTTAGCTTTGCTCCACATCATCTTGGGCTTGTCTAGTCATCAATTTCGACTACCATATCACCTTGTTCTTTGTCGACAATTGCCCTGGCAACTGGCTCGGCGTCTCCTTCATGCATTACCCTGGTAACTAGCTCGGTGTCTCCTTCATGCATGCCATGGCAACTAGCTCTAGCCTTGCTTTGTCAAGTGATCATGTACATACACACAAAACACACCAAACTAGCATCTTTTCCCACAAAAACTACCAAGTTATGTAATCAAGCTCAACGATGGAAGGAAACATGGATTAATGCATGAATGGCTAATTATGCAACTAATATGAGCCTAAGTCTAACAATAATATGAGTAAAAAGGGTAAGAAAATAGTACTTTTGAACACTTATAACACCCCCAAACTCAAACTATTGCTTGTCCTCAAGCAATGCAAACTAATAATTACCTGCCAAAACTTCAATTTTCACAAACTTAACTTTGAACTTGATTTCAATTCTCAGAACCGGGGCACAAAGTATGATTGGCTTTTCATTTTTCGAAAGACTTAAGAGTTACTCGGAATCAAACTATAATGCTTGTGAGTGTGTACGGAGTTTTGTGCAAGTTGATTTTTCAGATTCTATGCAAACAAGAGGTTTTCAAATTACTTCATTGGGTTCTTTTTAACATGTTTTAACTAGAGCCAGTTTTGGGCACCTCTAGTGTTTTGTTTTTAGTTTTATTCGACTAGAGCCAGTTTCGGGCACCTCTAGCTAAAAAAACTTTTTAGCACATACTAGAGCCAGTTTCGGGCACCTCTAGTGATCAATTTTTTTAGCACATGCCAGAGCCAATTTCGGGCACCTCTAGCATTCATCTAATTTTTATTCTAATCCCCCGATTTGTTAATTATCAACCTAAGTTCACTATAATTCCTTAAATCAATCAAACCACAACAGTGTTTCATCAAATTTAGTATCATAGTAAAATTCTAAGTTTTTCCATGGTTATCCTAGAATAAAATTTCTATCAATTAAGTGCATTGGCAAAGTCATCATCGGATATTCATCAAACCTAAGCAATTCTTGTTCCAACTAAAGGCATGGCAAGCAATTTATGTATCCTAAATGTAATACTTAAAATGAATGTAACTAAACATGGTAACTACTAATAACAATCCCCCCCCCAAACTCGAGTGAGGCATTGTCCTCAATGCATGCATTAAAGAAAAATAAAAATAATGAAAAATAAAATGCAAACGAGGACTTACTCTAAGAGTTCGTCATCGTGGATGATTAGTTTCCTTTTGGTCGGTGTCTTGATTCTCTTGCTTGAACGCGATGGTTGTTTTCTTGTTACCGGTGGTGGAATCGATCCTCGTACGGGGTTGTCCTCATCGTCCTCTTCATCAATGTCATTGGCTTTCGCTTGGAGGATTCAATTGGTGCGGTCTTTGTTGGTGCAATGGAGGACTCGTCCGAATCTGAAAAATCAGACAATGATTCCGTAGGAGTTGATTCAGGCATAGGTGCTTTACCTTTGGCTTTTGCAGTGGTTGTCGTGATGTCTTTAGCTTTGGTTGTCATGGCATCTTCAGGGTTGGTTGCCATGGCATCTGCTTGTGCAGGCATGATGTAGGTTGTCGTAACATCATCTGTTGCGGTTGCCGTGGCAACTGCTTCATTGGTTGTCAAGGCAAAGATCTCGGCAGGAAAGATTGGGAATGGCACGCGATTGTCCGGGTACTTTTCTAGGATGACTTGGGTGATGGCATTATTTTGCTCCTTCATGTACCGTATGAACATTATTTTCCTGTCTTCAATTTGCCTTAGGTGGCTCACCAATGGTTGCAAGAGTGCTTCAAAGTGTCCCGGGGTTGATGGCCGAGTTGCCCGGGCGTTAGCTGCTTGGACATTAGGGATTGCCGGGGAGGCAGGAGTTGTCGCGGCAATTGGAGGCCTTAAAGATTTTTCCGGTGCCTCTCCCATTAGCTTTCGGATTTGTGCTTGATTCTAACCGGACTTTAGTACGGCCTTTTCATCGGTTGACTCACTTGGAACATGCATCTCCTTGCAAAGATTAGAAATTAAGCAAGGAAAGAAAAGAGAACCCTTATCTTTTGAGCTACATACAAAAATCTCATCACAAATAATTTTTCTAATGTTAATGATGCAATTATGCAAAATAGAATGTATGAGCAAAAGACGTGGTATATCAACGGTAGTATTGTGCGTGGTGGGCATTAAAGAAGTTTTAACAAACTTATTCCATAGTTTTGCCTCGGGTTTAAGCCGAAGACGGTTTACCGTGCCCTTGTATTTACCGTCGTTCTAATGAGTTCCCGGTTGAGTGAGTTCTTGAAGCACCTTGTCGAGTTGCTTGGGCGTGATTTGATCAACGAAGGCTTAATGCACGTCCTTCTCAATGTAAAGCCCGTAAAAGTTGTTGACATTTTCGGAGCTTATGAGTATGGCCTTGTCACGAACAAAAACATAAGGATTATCCGGGTTAGGTGAGTGAGCATAGAATTCTCTTACCCATGAGATGTTACCCGGTTCCGATTGATGGCAAAAGATTTGCCACTTTTGATGTGCAAGCCTTGTTCTTCATAAATCTTCCTGCTTTCAAACTTAGAGTGAAATATTTCTTGAACCACCAGTGTAGCAAACTTCTTGTATCTTGGTTCTTTGGAGGAACTTGGATGAACCAAAAAATTAATTTTGGATGCCATGGATGATCTTGGTTGTGAGTTTTTTAAAAACAAAGAAAAGAAAATAAAGAAACTAAAGAGTTGCAAGATGAAAAGTAGGAATAGGTTTCTTGGAAGTTAAGGGTGATGGGTTATATAGAAAAGATAGGTAGTAAATATGGTGGGTGGGATTAGGGGAAGATGAAAAAGAGGGTTTTGGTTTAGGGGAAGGGTGACGGCAAGGGGGTTTAATTAGGGTAAGTTGGAGGCTTTATATAAGCCTTAGATTCAGCCCATTAATTTCCTTGTTGAAGATGTTTTCCTTCTTGGATCAAAATTCATCTTTATCTTGAACTCTTTTCCTACAATTCAAAGACAAATCAAATAAGGACTAAAATTAAAGGTAAACTAATAAAAGAAAATAAATAAATATGTGTAAAGGGATTCTTAAACTTAAAAAGATAAAAAAAAAAATCTATCCTACAAGAGCAAATAATCGAAAGTAATAAAAAAATAAAATTATAAATAGTTGGACAAAATTAAAAATAAAAAGAAAAATAAAATAAAAATAAAATATTGAAATGATAGCATGCTCATGCATCTCCTAAGGTGGCCACTTCTTTGTTACGTTCCACATGGGCACCATTATAGTGCTTCAATCTTTGTCCATTAACTTTGAATTCATGTTTGTCAATGATGGACTTGATTATCACGGCACCATGGGAGAATGGTTTGACAACTTCGAATGGTCCCGACCATCTTGATTTCAGTTTTCCCGGGAAAAGTTTTAGTCGAGAATTGAACAGGAGAACTAGTTGCCCTGGTATGAATTGCCGCGGTAATAGTTTCCTGTCATGCCATTGCTTTGTTTTCTCCTTGTAGATTCGTGCATTGTTATAGGCGAGTGCACGAAATTCTTTTATCTCGTTGAGGTCCAACAAACGCTTTTGTCCGGCACTTTCCCAATCCATATTCACGGTCTTGATTGCCCAGTATGCCTCGTGTTCGATTTCTACCGGTAGATGGTATGTTTTGCCATAGACAAGTCGGAAGAGGGACATACCTAAGGGTGTTTTGAATGCAGTGCGATATGCCCAACGCGCGTCATCTAGTCTAAATGACCAATCCTTCCTAAAGGGATTTACAACTTTCTCGAGTATACCCTTCAATTCCCGGTTGGAAATTTCTGCTTGCCCATTGGTTTGTGGGTGATATGCCGTGGCAATCTTGTGTGATACGCTGAAGCGTTGCATCATCTTGGCAATAAGTCTGTTGTCAAAATGCTTGCCTTCGTCACTGATAATTGCTTTCGACATCCCAAACTGTGTAAATATGTTTTTCTTCAAGAATTGTTGCACGGTCTTGGATCGTTGTTGTGAACTGCAGCTGCCTCAACCCATTTAGACACGTAGTCGGCGGCAAGTAGAATGTAGAGGTTACCGAATGAAGATGGGAAAGGTCTCATAAAATCGATCCCGCATACATCGAACAATTCCTCCTCGATGATGTTCTGGAGCGGCATCTCATGTCGTCTAGAGATATTGCCCGTCCTCTGGCAATGATCACATTGCTTGTAAAAGTCTTGGGCATTTTTGTAAAATGTTGGCCAATAGAAACCGGATTGCAAAACTTTGGCCACGGTACGAGTTCCTCAAAAATGTCCTCCATAGGGTGAAGAATGGCATTGCCGGAGTACATTATGTTGCTCTTCTTCAGGGACACATCGGCGTATAACCTGATCTGCACATTGTTTAAACAAAAGAGGCTCGTCCTAAAAGTAATGCTTAGCATCATGGAGGAACCGCTTCTTCCCTTGGTGAGTAATGCCATAAGGTAAAATACCACAAACAAGGAAATTAACTAAATATGCGTACCAGGGTATTAAAGAGGCATGTGCTGCCGTGGCGTCTGCTACCAAAATTGCCTAGGCGTGCGCGTTCATGGTTGTTGAGGCAACTAAAAGTTGTTCATCCGGGAATGCATCACATATCTCTAGATCCGCGTCCTCCTCCCTATTGCGTTCTAAACGTGATAAGTGATCGGCCACTTGATTTTCTGTTCCCTTCCTATCCTTAATTTCAATATCAAATTCTTGTAAAAGTAATATCCAACGAATCAAACGAGGTTTGGCATCCTTTTTAGCAAATAGATATTTGATTGTCGAATGGTCCGTATGAACAATTACCTTTGTACCAATCAAATAGGATCGGAACTTGTCAAATGCAAAAACTACAGCTAGTAACTCTTTCTCTGTTGTTGTGTAATTCACTTTAGCACTATTAAGAGTTTTACTAGCGTAGTATATCACATGGAAGGTCTTACCTGTGCGTTGGCCTAGGACTGCTCCTACCGCGAAATCACTTGCATCATACATGAGCTCAAAAGGCAGCGTCTAATCTGGTGCAACGACAATGGGTGCTGAGGCAAGCTTTTCCTTTAGGGTTTCGAATGCTTGGGTGCAAGAATTATCAAAATCAAAGATTTTATCCTGTTCAAGCAAATTACACAAGGGTTTAGTGATTTTAGAAAAATTATGAATGAACCTCCTGTAAAAACCTGCGTGTCCAAGAAAACTTTGAATTCCTTTAACCGAACTTGGTGGGGGTAATCTCTCGATCACGTCCACCTTGGCTTTGTCTACTTCAATTCCCTTGGATGAAATCTTGTGGCCGAGCACTATTTATTCATCTACCATAAAATGGCATTTCTCCCAATTGAGGACTAAATCAGTTTCTTCACATCTTGCCAACACCCTCTCTAAATTGCCGAGACAACTGTCGAAGTCATTACCAAAAACAGAAAAATCATCCATGAAGATCTCAAGGAAGTCTTCGACCATGTTTGAAAAGAGTGCCATCATGCATCTTTGGAAGGTTGTCGGGGCGTTACACAATCCGAACAGCATCCTTCGAAAAGTATAAGTACCGTATGGGCATGTGAAGGTTGTCTTTTCTTGATCTTCTGGTGCTATGGTAATTTGATTGTAACCTGAATAACCATCAAGAAAACAATAAAAGGGTTTACTTGCAAGACAGTCAAGCATTTGATTAATAAGTGGTAATGGGAAGTGATCTTTCCTAGTGGCTTTGTTTAGCTTTCGATAATCCATATAAACCCTCCAACCGGTCACAGTCCTGGTTGGAATGAGTTCATTGATTTCATTACTTACCACAGTTATACCTCCCTTTTTCGGTACACATTGTACCGGACTTACCCATGTACTATCAGAGATAAGGCATATAATGCCGGCGTCAAGGCACTTGATGATTTCTTTCATTACAACCCCTTTCATGGCATGATTCAGTCTCCTCTGGGCCTCAACTGAAGGTTTGTGATCATCTTCCAACAAAATCTTGTGCATGCACACTGCCGGGCTAATTTCCTTCAAGTCGGCAATTGTCCATCCTATTGCCTTTTTGTGTAGCTTCAACATTTTGATCAGCTTCTTTTCCTGCTCAGGTTGTAACTTAGAAGAAATAATTACAGGCAATGTATTATCGGTTCCTAAGTATGCATATTTTAGTTGCTCTGGCAACTGCTTCAACTCAAGAATCAGTGGTTGTTCAATAGAGGGTTTTTCGAGCTTACCTTCCTTACCTGAGTAATCCAGTGGTTCAAAGTATGTACCTGGTCGATTGACTAGCCAATTTGCCTCTTCTTGTTGTTCCTCATTGACCGGTTCTTCATACTCCTCAGGTTCCTCTTGATCGGCAATGTAGTTGCCGAGGCAACTAAATTCCTCGTCGAAGTTAAACTCTGTCGTGGCATGAAGAAGTTGGCATTCTTCTGGATCATCGGTATGCCTTAGTGTTTGGAAAACATTTAGTTTAACTTGCAGGTCATTCACCCTCATTGTGAGTTCTTCTTTTTCAACATCGATCAAGGTTCTCCCTATTGCTAGGAATGGTCTCCCGAGAATGATAGGTGCATGATCATCTACTTCACAATCCAAAACAATAAAGTCAGCGGGAAAAATAAATTTATCAACTTTTACCAGTATGTCTTCGATTTTTCCCTCTGGATGCACATAGGATCTGTCCGCTAGCTGTAGCATAACTGTTGTAGGTCTTGCCTTCCCGATTCCTAGTTTCTGGAAAACCGATTTAGGCATCAAGTTTATGCTAGCCCCAAGGTCGCATAATGCTTTCCCGACATAGTGGTTTCCAATGGAACAGGGTATTGTAAAACTTTTGGGATCCTTCAACTTAGGTGGCATACGATTGTGCAACATGGCCATGCATCCCTCTGTTGCAGCAACTGTTTCAAACTCTCCTAGCCTTGTTCTCTTGGACACAATGTCTTTAAGAAACTTGGCATAGTTCAGCATTTTTTTCAATTCCTTCCACCAATGGCAAGTTGATGTGGACTTGCTTTAGGATATCAAGAAACCTCTTGAATTGATATTCTTGCTTTTGTCGCTTCAACCTTTGTGGGAATGGTGGCGGAAATCGGATATCTTTGATCCTTTCATTGGTTTGGAACCTGATTGACGGCATTGCCGGGACAACTGGAGTTGCCGAGGCATTATCAACTGGGGTTGTCGAGGCATGCTTATCGCAAGTTGCCGAAGCAACCTTATCTTCGGTTGTCGAGGCATGCTTATTGCCAGTTTCCATGGCAATTCCTAGTTCAGCATCTGAGGTTTTGCCGCTAGGTTCGTCTTGATCTTTTTGTGAAGTTTTGTTTGATGAGCGGGCTTGAGTCTCTCTAAGTTGTTGGCCACTTCTAGTGGTAATTGCCTTACATTGCTCATGGCCAGTTCCTCTTGCAACTTCAGTATCGCTAGGTAAACCTCCTTGCGGTCTAGTATTCAGATTTTGAGTAAATTGTCCGACTTGATTTTCCAATGATTTGATTGCCGCCTCTTGGTTTTGCAATCTCATCTCGGTCCTGTTAATAAAAGCATCAGTTCTTTTTATGAAGTTACTATTCTCAGCCATATAAGATTCAGTTTTCATCATAAAAGCATTTAAAGAATTTTCCAAAGAACTAGATGTTGTCAGTTGTTACTGCGGTAACTGTTGTCGTGGCATATTCTGCTGGAATCCCGATGCTTGTGCATTCTGATTGTTCTGGTTTAGAGCATTGTTGGGATTACTCCATGAAAAATTTGGGTGCTTCTTCCAAGCTGGATTGTATGTATTGGACATCACATTGTTGTTCGATTGTAATTCCCCACATAGAAGCTGGATTCTGGATTTTGCATACATTCAGAAGAATCATGGTAATCACCACATAACTCACAAAAAGAATCCATTACCTTGACCTCATGTGTGTTGTTTGGTTTTTGCATGTTCTGGACCATCTTGGTTAAAGTGGCCAATTATGCCGAAATTGAATCTGATGATCCTAGTTCATGTATTGTGGCTTGGCGTCTAACTCCTCCTCTTCTAGTAGAGGGGAATTGATAATCATTCTTGGCCAGCCTGTTTAGAATTTGCATTGCTTCCTCTGGCGACTTATCTAGGAGTATGTCGTTTGCCGAGGCATCTAGCATCATCCTTGTTGGTGTATTCACGGCATTGTAAAATATTGTTACTTGAGTCTACACCGGGAATCCGTGTAGGGGGCATTTGTGTAGAAGTTCTCTATATCGCTCCCAAGCCTCGTACATGGATTCATCATCTGCCTGCCGAAAAGAAGTAATGTCGTTACGAAGCTTATCAGTCAAATTTGTAGGATTAATTCGAGCAAGGAAATCACGACAAAGATCGGTCCAAGATCCTATTGATCCGGCAGGAATGCTATTCAACCATGTTTTTGCCCTATCCCTCAGTGAATAGGGGAATAATCTTAATCGTAAAACATCGGGGGTGACTCCGTGTATTTTGAATGAGTTGCAAATCTCGAGGAAATATTTAAGATGTTGTCGTACATCTTCAGTTGCTGAGCCGCCAAATTGACCTATTGTGTTGATCAAATTAAACACTACCGGTTTCAACTCAAAGTGGTCAGCTTCAATTTCAGGTGCGACAACTCCTGGATTAAGTCCATCAAGATCTTCTTCAAGATAGTCTCGAATAGTTCTGTTTCATGCAAGAATCACTCCTCCTGCTGGAACATCTTCATTCATATTGCCATCTTGATTAGCCATTGCTACTCTTATCCTTCGTCTAAGTCTTTGTAAGGTTCGTTCGATTTCTGGATCAAAGGGATATTCCGGTGAAATCGGTCTCGCCCTGGTCATATACCAATGCAAAACCAAAGTTTGTTAGCCCTTTGAATCTTAAACAAGAAAAGTAAAAAGAAAGTGCAAGAAAATAAAAACAAAGTTGCTATTGCCAATCCCCGGCAACGGCGCCAAAAACTTGTTGCGCGTAATAAGTGCTACGCAATTGTGCAAGTATACACGTTGCAAGTTATAGTATAAAAGATATCATCTCCACAGGGATTGGTGCCACTTCAAGAATCTACTCTCTTGCACTGAAAAAATTAAAAACACAAATAAAGGATTATAGGAGTTTTAACTAATAACTAGTCTAGAAAGCAATAACGTAAAAGAGTAGATGAGATCAATTAAGAGAGATAGGCCAGTATATCGTGATTTTAGGTGTGATAGCCGATTGGATCATCTTGGTAAAAGAGTGCACGGGCAACTCAGTTGCCGTGGCAACTTGCACAACGGGGTTGCCTTGGCAACTAATCGATGGTTGCCTGGGCGACTAGTTGGAACCTACTTGGGCGTCTGGGCAGCAATCTTCAAGGTTCGGTAGAGCGTTTATCAACGGTTTCTTCTTATCCCTAAGTCGAAACTCTATCTACTTGTACATGCCTTGATAATACATCCCTGCGTGAATCAACGATGAACAACAACCAATCTTGCGCTCCTCTTAGCCGTTGAAATCCTTGACTTATTCCTAAGCTGGATTAATCTTCACCATCAATAGATTGAATAAAGATCATATTCATTTGTTTCTTGAATCTAACTCTCTCGATATTAGATAAATAGATGAAGTTACGAGATCCTCTCCCAATTCACTCGCAAACAAGAATAAGAACCAAGAATGAATAAACCTTGAATAGAAAAGTGCAAACTCTTATTACCTAAACAAAATCAATAGTTTCTCATAACCACAAGACACAATAACCATAGCCAAATAGATTTAGTTCATGGCTAGGTTCCAAAGAAACACAAGATAAATAATCCCTAGCATGAACCTAACTGAACAAGAAAGAAAAAGATGAAGGATGAAGCTTGTCGAAATCCTCCTTGCCCTAGATGCTTGTCGAAAATTCTCTCCTCTTGCTCTCTCTCAAGTTGACGATATGGCCTCTTATTTATAGGGCTAGGTCAAAGTCATTCTTTGAGGAGGAAGTTAAGTTGGAATTAAATTATCTTTAAAGAATATAATTCTTTATTATAATTATATTTCTTCTAGAACTTCTCCTATCTTCTTGGAATTTAATTCTTCTTTAATCTCTTCATGGAAATCAAATTCCTTTGGGATTTAGCTTTGCTCCACGTCATCTTGGGCTTGTATTGTCATCAATTTCGACTACCATATCACCTTATTCTTTGTCGACAATTGCCCTGGCAACTGGCCCGGCGTCTCCTTCATGCATTGCCCTAGCAACTAGCTCGGCATCTCCTTCATGCATTGCCCTAGCAACTAGCTCGGCATCTCCTTCATGCATTGCCCTGGCAACTAGCTCGGCATCTCCTTCATGCATTGCCCTGGCAACTAGCTCGGCATCTCCTTCATGCATTGCCCTGGGAACTAGCTCTAGCCTTGCTTTGGCAAGTGATCCTGTACATACACACAAAACACACCAAAGCAACATCTTTTCCCACAAAAACTACCAAGTTATGTAATCAAGCTCAACGATGGAAGGAAACATGGATAAATGCATGAATGGCTAATTATGCAACTAATATGAGCCTAAGTCTAACAATAATATGAGTAAAAGGGTAAGAAAAATAGTACTTTTGAACACTTATCAACATACATATATATATGACTTGAATAGGGTTAGGTTGAGTTCACTATTATAATTTAATTAAAAATCTTTTTAAATAAATTATAATTTAAAATGAAATCTTTTATCTTATAAAGAATTCAAATTCAACCAACTCTAGATAAAGTGATTTATTTAATAATATTATTTACTTAAAATAAATAAATAATATATTCTAAAATAGATTTCTTATCTGATAAGGAATTTGAATTCAATCAAATCAAGATAATGAGATTATTTGATAATATTATTTATTTATAATATTTTCAAAAATAATAAAATAAATAAGATATTCTATTACGAATTTAACCTTTTAAAATTGAGTAAATAATCTCTAACAATATAATTTAAAATAATCGCATTATCTTAAATTTATTATTGAGAGTAATAACCACAACCATTCTTATCTATTCTTAGTGTGCGACCCTATAGGTTCATTTAACGTTGGTAGTAGATAAAATCAAATTTTATTCTACAAGTCATAAGTGGCCTCTAGCAAGACATTATGACTACCCAGGTTAAATGAAAAGCTCATAATCTGAGACAACCTTAATTCAGTTTATGTCATATCCTTTTATGTCACAACATCTTGATAGAATATAAGGCATGGAAAATGTTAACCTTATATCGTTCTATCTTTAGTTTCTCGATGCCCAATTGAACTGATTAAACAAATGACATTGATCTCTATCAACTCATTTGAACATGGCCATGCATTTCTCAGTCTCAATCATCAAGGGGCCCAAAGATATCTCTCTTATGTTAAGAGGGATAAATTCCATCTTAATCACTCACATCTCACTGCATGATTCCTTATTATGTTCAAGCATAACCTTTATAATCGTTCGATTAAAAACGATGTTTGACTATGTCAAAACATAATAGCTATCATGTTGAGAACCATAATAATTTCAGGTCTAAGGATTTAATGTCACAACTGTTTGAAGATTAATATATAACTTTAATCCATGTATTAATCTTAAGATGAGTTGATCCTAATATTTTTTCTCAACAAATATATATATATATATATGAATTTGATTTGAATCTCATTCACATATTCCTCTTATGAATATCTATCAAACTTCATACTAATCTTATCTTATTATCGTTCCCACGATAATAACTAATTAGGGATATTTAGAATAATAAAATTCAAGGATATAAAAGCATGCAAATTTATTATTATAATAATAAATTCAATAACCAGAATATCATGTCCATACAATTCCTGGATTGAGATCACCAAAGTCTGGAAGTAAGTGATCGCGGATGGGTATGTTCCGTACACGAACAGGTTGCTTGGCTAGAGCTGCTCTGCTTCCTACCGCGGCATTCTAGTTGTCGAGGGCATTTTGATTGTCCTTGGCATTCAAATTGCCGACTGGATCAACAGGTGGATCCGCCATTGCTGCTCTTAGCTTTCTCCTTCTTCTACAAAAAACTCATTCAATCTCATGTTCAAGTGGGTAGTCTTGTGCTATTGGTCTCGCTCTAATCATACACAGACGTAAAACTAAAAAAAATGTTAGCCCCTTGAAACAATTAACAAAATAAGTAAATGAAAAAACAAAGGTGCAAGAAATTAAAAACAAAGTCGCTATTGCCAATCCTTGACGACGGCGCCAAAAACTTGTTGTGTGATTTAAGTGCAACGCAAACGGTGCAAGTATACACATTGCAAGTAATAAAGTAATATGTATCAAATATCGTCTCTACAGGGATTGGTTTGGGCTGCTTGGCTTAAGTTACTGCATTTTAAAAGAAATAAATTGATAGTGATAAATGGTGATAAATATCAAGTCAAATAAACTAAGTAAACAGAAAGAGATAATCATATGAGAGATTAGACTGGGTTATCGTGAGTAGTGACGCGATTATTGAATGAATTGTTGTGGCTAGTAATTGTTAAGGCAAGTAAATTATTGTGGCAAATAAACAACTTTGGCAAGTAGCTTGTTGTGGCAAGTAAATTGCTGCGACAAATGAATTGTTGTGGCAACTGGGTTACCTCTTTCAATGTTCGACGGAGTGTTCTTCAATGCCTTCGCGTTATCCCTAACCAAAGAAATGATGTTTGTGCAAGACTTGGTGATACATCCCTGCATTAACCTTGGGTGAACAACATCGATCTTTACACTCTTCTTAGTTGCTAAAATTCGATCCTTATTCCTAAGGTGAATTAGTTTCCACCAACGGTTGTTTAAATGGAAACCGTATCCACTCGTTTCGTGAATCTAGCTCTCCTAACCCTAGATAAATGGATGCAATTCAAGTTCCTTTCATAATTTCCTTGAAGCGAAAATAAAGAACCAAGAATGGATAAACAATGAATTTATTGAATTATAAACCATTCGTCTCTATACACCAATAAAACCCGATAACCTAAGCCGAGTTATTCTAATTCATGGTTGGCTTGAAAAAAACAACAATTAATAAATCCCATACATTGGGTAAATCGAAAAGATAAAAGAAAAGGAATAAATCTGGAGGAGACGAGCTCCTCCAAGATCTGATCTCCCTCTTCACGATCAAGCTCTAGCTCTGATCTCCCTCTCTCAATCTTTATTGTTTCTACGATCAACCTTTTATAGGAGGGGAGATCTCCATTTGAATTTCAAAAGATGTATCTTGAGGAGATAATTTAGGCTTTATTTCCTTACCTAAAGATTTGGAGATATTTCAGAATTTATTTCCTTATCTAAAGAGAAGGAAATAATTCAAGCTTTACTTCCATTAAGAACATTGTTGAGAAAGATTTGGTTGTATCCAAGAATGTGGATACAACCATAGAAGGACCTAAATTTAAGCCAGTTGTATCGAGACCGGTGGAGGTTGTGCCCATAGTGGATGAACAAGAGGAAAACCCTCTCGCAATGGTGTTATACAAGGCACCACCATAGTTCATTCTATCTGAGGATGTGGCCGATGATGCCAATGAGGTAGAGGATCCAAAGAAGGAAGATGTAGCTGAACATGATAAAGAAGAGACTCCTCTGCCCAAAAAGGAAAAGAAAAAAAAGCACTCCAAGTCCAAGGATAATAGTAAGAAGAAGAGAAAGGAAGAGAAGAAAAGCAAGAAGAAGAAGAGATGCTCCACCTCCTCCTCCCATGAGCCCGAGAATTGAGTTAATCTATTTTTAGTTTTTTTAGGCATGCATTCCATATAGAGTAATTCAATTTTTTTATATTGTTGTATTGTCATTACATTTGCATTGTCATTGTAAAACCATGTAGTTGTAATAGCACTGCATTCATCATTGTAACTACATTTTGTTATTGCATTTTTTTCATTACATTCTGTCATTGCATTTTTTTCATTACATTCTGTCATTGCATTCTATCATTCCATTCTGTTTTCTTTTGCATTGGGGATAATGCAACCTTTAAGTTTGGGGGTGTACTCCTAGGAGTTGAAATGCACCCTTATTTCAAAAATTTCAGGAAAAAAAAATTCTAAGCAAATGCAAGGTCCCTTTGTTTTGAAAAATCTTTTGCTTGCATTCGATGTGTAAATCTTGAATTGTTCTGATCATTGATAAG
This sequence comes from Hibiscus mutabilis, assembly GCA_019671005.1. Taxonomy (NCBI): domain Eukaryota; kingdom Viridiplantae; phylum Streptophyta; class Magnoliopsida; order Malvales; family Malvaceae; genus Hibiscus; species Hibiscus mutabilis. Next base: position 23,113,665 of record CM033751.1, read on the forward strand.
TTTGTTGGATATACATGGTGGATAATTGCATTTCTTAGCTCTGTATTGATATATCTATGGTTTGATTAAAGAATATCTTGCATCGTTCCTTTGATTTTTGATGACTTTCTCCTGTTGTGGCATGTGTGATATATATCTATATATGTATATCATATTAAGCATAAATAAAAGACACTCCAATGTGAGTGCAAGAAAATAAATAAAGTAGCTTTAAGGAGGAACACTCCTATGTATGCATTAGAAAAATGAATCTGGCCAAAGGTTGTGGCATGAGTGTGTATCGTTACAGTAAAGTACTTTCTAGGGGTTCGTTGCACAACATCTTACTTCTCAGGGTCTATGGTGCATTCGTTGTTCGATATCCCTCGCTACATAAAAAAATAAGAAAAGAAAAATATGAAAAATATATATGATATTTATATTTTATTATGTGTGATGCTATATAAATATTGATATGAGGAATAAATATGAGATGTTAATGATGTTAGGTATTCTTAAATTGCTTGCTTATCTAATTATGTGGAGTGGGTTATGCAATTCTCTCTTTTCGATGCATATGATTTATTGATTGATTGGAAGGATTCAAGTATCTATAATGCTTATGATTTGTTGTTGGACCTTACTGTTTAAACCTTTACTTGAGGACAAGTAAAAACCCAAGTTTGGGGGTGTGATAGCTCTTTAAAGAGCACGTATTTTCCCTTGATTTATAGGTCTAATTGTCCCCACATTGGTGTTCATTGCATCCATTTTTGCATTTTCATGTCTATTTCTGCATCTTTTCTAACTTAGTTCCAGTGGCTCGTGTTTTGTATATTTCTGCCTATTTTTGCCTTGTTGTCGCTGCATTACTAATGCCCTTGCAGAGGAAGTTTTCACCACTGCATCCAATTTGACACTACATCTACCAGCTATCTAGTCTGCTTATGGATAAGGACAAATATGTCAGCTATCCAGTTTGTTACAACAAATTATGTACGGCCCTGGGCATGCAATTAAGCTGTAGGATAGGTTTTCTTCCTTTGGTGGCCTATAAAAGGACTATTTTTGAGGAGAGAGAGAGTCACACTTTTCCCATTTTTCATATCATCTTCAACCTTCGAGTTTTCTTCCTCCTTCCATGGCAGCTTAAGCTTGTTTCTGGAGATCCGAGGTGAAGTGTGGCAGATTTATTCGAGGAAAAGAGGAATCAAGGAAAAAATTGTTATTTTCTTTAAACTCTTCTCTATTTTGATGTTTATGAAGATTTATTTTGAATTTTTTGCTCAAATTGACGATGGTTTAATTTTCTAGAGCTTTATGAACTTGTTGAAACAATTTCTACTGTTTAATATATATTTGTGTTAGCTTTTTCTTAAGCTTTAATTGTTGGATCTGATTTACGTTTTGCATGAGAGTGTTAAACTAGCCACTGACATCGATGGAAGCAGTGACGAGTCAAATTAACAAGTTTTACAACAAAAGTTGATTGAATGCAATGAAAGTTGATCCACTTGTTCGAAGGGCTATAGTCTCGACTTACAATGAAAGTGGAAGCCAATCTACATCCCTGAGTCAACGGTTGAAGGTTGAATGGAAGCTAACATTCAAGCTGACCGATTCACAGCTGGTTGAACCATCATTTACCCTCAAAGTGTACTTGATCTTTTTGCCGAGCTGAACCAAGGAGATCTAGGCTTTATTCTCATATTTATCTATCTTTTATTACACTTTGTTATTACCACCACAATTAATCATTTATTCACCTTTTTATCCTTTTATTGCAACCACCATTGCACCCACATCTACCACTTTTACAATATTGTATTGTAGTTACATATGCATAAGCTTAATACACCATCCTCATGGTATTGATATTCAAACACGATTTCCCTATTTCTATTCTTGCATCAATAGTGTAGCTTGCACTAATAGTGTGACGTTTTCACATTGATCATTACACACAAATGGTCATGAAAGTACAAGGCTCCATCTAGTACTCTGAACTCGATCATCTCTCCATTGCCCCACTTCAATCTTGGCAACCAGATCTTCTTCTAGCATATGTGTTTTCTTAATCTCTTGTACTAAGGCTGGTTCCATGTGAAGTTTGGCTAAAAAGCCACCATCATCGGTCTTCCCCAAATAAGCGAACATGGCTCTCAAATCTGACATAGATTTTCGGCTCAACGTGTTAGGGACTACGTTAGCCTTACCAGGATGATACTCAATCACGCAGTCGTAATCCCTGAGTAACTCTATCCATCAGTGTTGTCTCAAATTCAACTCTTTATGCGTAAGTAGATATTTCAAACTCTTGTGGTTAGTGTAGATATAACACGTTTCCCTATACAAATATTGCCTCCAAATCTTTAGGGCGAATATAGCTGCTGCAAACTCCAAGACATGAGTAAGATAATTACGCTCATGAAACTTGATCTTCCTTAGAGCGTAAGTCACCACTTTTCCTTCTTGTATAAGGACGCAACCAAGTCCATTTAGGGATGCATCGCTGAAAACCACAAAATCCTTACTCAACTCTGGTTGGGTTAAACCAGTGCTTAACTTAGATAAACCTTAAGTTGTTCAAAACTCTATAGTCTCTTCTTGTTCCACTCAAATGGATCTCCTTTGTATTTGGTCATAGGGGTTGCTATAGTGGAGAACCCATTAACAAAGCACGGTAGTAACCTGCAAAGCTAAAGAAACTACGAACCTCTAACACATTCCTTGGTGGTTTCCACTCAACCACAACCTGAATCTTTTGAAGATCCTCATAGATCCCTTCTACTGAAACAATGTAGCCCAAAAACGCCACTTTCGACAACCAAAACTCGCACTTGCTAAACTTAGCAAAGAGAGCTTTCTCTTGGAGGATCTGAAGCACAATGTGAAGATGGTAGTGTTGCAGCCAGGACTCGACGTAAATTAAAACACACAGTGTTACCACCGATCTTTTAATTAGGTAGATCGGAAACCTAAGAAAAACCAGAGATTTAAAATCTTTGGTTTGAGGGAACGGTTACCTATGGGGAAGGATTAGCACCTCCACAACGCCCGTAAAATGGTGCTTACATGATCAATAATATTTTTCTCGTAATTCGGATGCATGCATGCATAAGATTAATATAAAATTCTAAAAAATTCTAAAATGAAAATAATCATTTGACATATATATACATATTAAGAGGGAAAACAACTTATATGGTAAAAATGCAATTAATATGTTATAATCATTGTTGTAAATATTAAAACACATATACTATATACAAACATACACAAATGCTATATAGAAACAAAACAAAAATAAAGAACATTCATTCGAATAGCAATACCTAAGACAAAATTAAAAAGAACATACATGAAATTGAATCCAAGGAACACGTAAATTAAATGTAGGAATTAATATGAATCGTGAATTGAATGTGAAAATTAAAAGAATAAGTAAATAAACAATGATGTATTTGCAATAATAAAAAAAAGCTAAAACGACAAAGATTAATAGAAGCATGAACCATGGTGCAAAAATTTTGGAGGGTTTTTACACGTCATAAGCCTTGGATGTTTACTATTCCGAAGCAAGAATAAAGATAAAATCTTGAACAAAGAAACCCACGAAAATTTTGAAGAGAGAAACACCTTGGATCTTTATTTAGTCATTTTTGTACATATTTTTCTCTGTAGAATGCTTCGTGCAAATTACATAAGAATAAAGCCTATTTATAGGCTTCGAGAAACCCTAAAAACCCTAAAAGCATGAGATCTTCTACATTAATGCTAATAGGAAAGAAAATAAGGCACTTATTTGTGCATCAAACTGCTTTCCTTTCGCTCAATATGATCCTAAATTAATTAAAACAAATAGGGAAAGGTCTAAGTTTGAATTTCATTATAAATAATCAATAAAATAATTGAAAATTCATAATAAAATCAATTTCCCGCATTGGACTTGTATCCAGTGTTCTGCACTTGTTGTCTTCATTAAAACGAATATATCTTGAGCTCCAACGTCTGATTGAGGCATTTCAAGATGCGTTTGAAAGCTAACTGAAAAGCAGCCAGTTCGTAAGAATACATCCTAAACTAGAAATGCTCAGATCCTATCAAAAATTCATCGTAAGTCCGCAATGAAAATTCTTTGCATGTACTTTAACTTTCCATACTTGTTGGACAAGATCTCTTGCAATCTTCCCATATCCTGACCTAAGATCATATCCGTAGCCTCATAGTCATCCTTAGCCTTCACAACATACTGCCTTGTTGGGTATCTAGCCGACAGATCCTATGTGCATCCAAAGGGAAAAATCGAAGACATACTGGTAAAAGTTGATAAATTTATTTTTCCTGCTGACTTTATTGTTTTGGATTGTGAAGTAGATGAACATGCACCTATCATTCTCGGGAGACCCTTTCTAACAACAGGGAGAACCTTGATCGATGTTGAAAAAAGAGAACTCACAATGAGGGTGAATGACCAGCAAGTTAAACTAAATGTGTTCCAAACACTAAGGCATGTCGATGATCTGGAAGAATGCCAACTTCTTCATGCCACGGCAGAGTTTAACTTCGACGAGGAATTTAGTTGCCTCGGCAACTACATTGTCGATCAAGAGGAACCTAAGGAGTATGAAGAACCGATCGATGAGAAACAACAAGAAGAGGCAAATTGGTTAGTCAATCGACCAGGTACATACTTTGAAAAACTGGATTACTCAGGTAAGGAAGGTAAGCTCGAAAACCCTCTATTGAACAACCACCGATTCTTGAGTTGAAACAGTTGCCAGAGCAACTAAAATATGCTTACTTGGGAACCGATAATACATTTCCTGTAATTATTTCCTCTAAGTTACAGCCTGAGAAGGAAAAGAAGCTGATCAAAATGTTGATGCTACACAAGAAGGCAATAGGGTGGACAATTGCCGACTTGAAGGGAATTAGCCCGGCAGTGTGCATGCACAAGATTTTGTTGGAAGATGATCACAAACCTTCAATTGAAGCCCAGAGAAGACTGAATCATGCCATGAAAGGGGTTGTAATGAAAAAAATCATCAAGTGGCTTGACGCCGGCATTATATACCCTATCTCTGATAGTACATGGGTAAGTCTGGTACAATGTGTACCGAAAAAGGGAGGTATAACAGTGGTAAGTAATGAAAACAATAAACTCATTCAAACCAAGACTGTGACTGGTTAGAGGGTTTGTATGGATTATCGAAAGCTAAACAAAGCCACTAGGAAAGATCACTTCCCATTACCCTTTATTGATCAAATGCTTGACCGTTTGCAGGTAAACCCTTTTATTGTTTTCTTGATGGTTATTCAGGTTACAATCAAATTGCCATAGCACCAGAAGATCAAGAAAAGACAACCTTCATATACCCATACGGTACTTATGCTTTTCGAAGGATGCCGTTCGGATTGTGTAACGCCCCGACAACCTTCCAAAGATGCATGATGGCACTATTTTCAGACATGGTCGAAAACTTCCTTGAGATCTTCATGGATGATTTTTCTGTTTTTGGTAATGACTTCGACAGCTGCCTCAGCAATTTAGAGAAGGTTTTGGCAAGATGTGAAGAAACCGATTTAGTCCTTAATTGGGAGAAGTGCCATTTTATGGTAGATGAAGGAGTAGTGCTCGGCCACAAGATTTCATCCAAGGGAATTGAAGTAGACAACGCCAAGGTGGACGTGATCGAGAGGTTACCCCCACCAAGTTCGGTTAAAGGAATCCGAAGCTTTCTTGGACATGTAGGCTTTTATAGGAGGTTCATTCATAATTTTTCTAAGATTACTAAACCCTTGTGCAATTTGGTTGAACAGGATAAAGCTTTCAATTTTGACGATTCTTGCACCCAACCATTCAAAACTCTAAAGGAAAAGCTTGCCTCAGCACCTATTGTCGTTCCACCAGATTGGACGCTACCTTTTGAGCTCATGTGTGATGAAAGTGATTTTGCGGTAGGAGCAGTCCTAGGCCAATGCACAGGTAAGACCTTTCATGTGATATACTACGCTAGTAAAACTTTTAATAGTGCTCAAGTAAATTACACAACAACGGAAAAAGAGTTACTAGCCGTAGTTTTCGCATTTGACAAGTTCCGATCCTATTTGATTGGTACAAAGGTAATTGTTCATACGGACCATTCGGAAATTAAGTATCTATTTGCTAAAAAGGATGCCAAACCTCATTTGTTTCGTTGGATATTACTTTTACAAGAGTTTAACATTGAAATTAAGGACAGGAAAGGAACAAAAAATCAAGTGGCCGATCACTTATCATGCTTAGAACGCAATAGGGAGGAGGACGCAGATTTAGAGATATGTGATGCATTCCCGGATGAGCAACTGTTAGTTGCCTCAGCAACCATGGATGCTCATGCCTCGGCAACCCTTGATGCTTCAGCAACCCTCGACACCGCGGCAACCACTGATACGCACACATTGGCAACCCCTGACGTGCACGCCTCGACAACCATGGATGCGTATGCCTCGGCAACCCTCGACGCTTCAGCAACTCTCGATACGCACGCCGCGACAACCACTAATACGTACGCCTCGGCAACCACGGATGTATATACCTTGGCAACTCTAGACGCACACGCCTCGGCAATCTTGGAAGCAGTCACCACGGCAAACAATATAATGGGCATAACAATATAATATTTTCACATTCAATATCCAATCCATCAATACTATTATCCATAATTCGATAATGGGCAGTTCATACCCAAAATGTAAAAGTTTGATTTATCTTAGATAAATCTATAAACTATGATAATGTATCATACATGTCACATTATTAATTCATAAAATTCATACAATTATTAATTAACATGCATTTTAATTAATATCAAGGTCGACTTGTCGCAAGTCGTCCTATTTGTAACATGCCATACATGCATATAATGCACTCACCTTGGCCACTTAACACAATGCCTGATTAAGTCCTAGTTCGATCTTTCTTTCATAGTACCTCGAACCCTCTTTGATTCGGACTTGATATCATTAATCACATGAATACAACAAAATATTTATTAGATTCAAATCTATCAATACCTTAAACATGTTGTCTAATATAATCATTCGAATATAAAATTTCCAAATATTTTTCCTTTCTTCCTTGTACTGTTCAAAAACTCATTATGGTCCTTAGTGATCAATTTGAACTTCCAATAATTCTTCGAAGCTTGCTAACTAACATTTAAATACAAAATGTTTCAAATTCCATTTTTTGACAGCTTGTGCTACCTTCAAAGATTTACTTATACAAGGCAGAATACATATTGGATCTTAATTTCCTTTATACTGGAGAAACTAGATTCGATAACAGTTCTAACGGTATAAGCCACATAAATTAATAAAATCTACAAAAATATGAAAATTCCTTACATTCACATCATAGAGCTATCCAGGAATAAATTGCTGTGTAATTCTTCTGACCTTCTTTCGAATAAAAATCCATATCTTTTAACACCAAACTCGAAATCAGTTTCCGTTTGTTGGAAACGAAACTAGACTAACAATCTTTACAACGGTATAAAATATATCATCTAACATTTTTGTAGAATTTATGGCGAATTTTTAAACTTACTGTCGTAATTCAAATTCCAACATAACTTTCCATAAATAACTTCTAATTTACACCAACTTCTCCTTATTTCTCTACTTGTCAATTTAGTCCCATCACTTTACTTCAAATGACTAGAATAAAGCTTGTATTCATATGTTCTCTTTACATCCTTCATCCAAATAAGCTTAAACCTTTACTTCTCTAACTTCTCTTGTTTTGTCGAGGTGGTCACCAAATTTCAAATATAAGGATTCAAGCTTCTTAACTTTGCAAATTAATCCTTAAATCAACATTACTACCTTAATTCCATCATTTTAACTAAAAATCAGATTTACTCCTTCTACATATCCTCTTTGCCGAATAGACCATTCAAGTTTGACAAATTGTCAAAATGGCCACTAATGTGATTAATCATCGGTTTACCATTCTAACTTCATTTTCATGTCTCTGACATCATTAATAATATAAAAACACATCAAATTTATAAAAAATCAGATCTGGTCCTTAATTTTGAAGCTTGTTGTAATGGTCCCTATGTATTTAACTTAGGTTTATGCTTCCAAACAACAAATCAAGCTTACTAGATCAATAATCCAACATCACAAACCCTAAGTTAGACTTGAATCCATAGACCCTACTCTTCTCTATACAAGCCTAAATATATACGTTTTAAATCCCAACTCAATAATATGATTCTAACATCATACAAGCATAATTCTAACTTAAAATCAACCATGGATTCATAAAATCATAAAAGCCCCAATTTGTTCATAAACCCTAATTTCTTCCTCATATCAAATCTCATCAACCATTCAAGTTTTCTATGAATTATTTACATCAAAATATAGATCTCGAAGAGTAGAACAACTTTGTAGTTTGAAAGATTACCTAAAAACTGAGATTTGGGGCTTAAATCGAGCTTGTAAAATTTTTCTCTTCTTTTTCTCTTCACCAACGTTTTGGAGAGTATTTTTGCTGATAATTCCTTCATATTTCATATATTTAAGACACTTGTATCATTAAAAATGAATTTTTAATTCAATAAATTCCACTTTCCAAAAATACCCTCCAACTAGATTTATATTTCTAATTTGCCATTTTGTAACATCCCAACTAGACTTAGTTGGATTCTAATCAGCCACTATTCATCCATAAAAGAAATCTCAAAATTCCCTCCATGCTCGTTTTGGGCAAAATGACCAAAACGCCCTTTACTGATCAACTTACTCATAAAATTGCCATTCCATGTCATTTCGATCGGTTTAAATTTTTCCCGATCTCTTTTAGCATCCAAATATCCATAAAATGATATTTTATGACTCTTATAAGGTCCATAGAACTATCTCTAAAATTTTAGCTTGATCCGATTATCCGAATATTTTTTCGAACTTTATCGTTTTATAGCCATTAATACAAACTCCGTACGAAAATCCAGGTAATACAAAAACGTCATTCTTTGGGGTAAACTATTCATTTACGGGGTTAAAATACATAACTTTTGAAAATTACACTTTAATCCCTAAACTTTTCCAAAGTTCATAATTTAGCCACAAAACTTTCAAAATTTACATTTTGGTCACTACCCAAAAATTGGGATATTACACACTCTCCAACCAAAACCCCCTTCAAAAACCCATTCTTCCATTTTTCCACCATATTTCATGGTCCTTACCTTAAAATGTAGATCGTGGGGAGGAGATTAACATACCTCAAACTTGAATTTTGAATGGGAAAAATGAAGGATAAAATTTGGGTTTTTACCTTGAATCTTTCATGGAGTTCTTGCAAGAAAGAGATAGGGTTTTGGGGTGAAGAAGATGAGTAATAAGGAAGATGTAATGGGTAGCTTTTGGTCTTTTAGGGGACAAGAATCAAGAGTGTTCAGCCAATAAATGGGAAAATTACATCTCAAGTCCCTCATAAAACCCAACTATGCCAAAGAGGTTAAATCCAAGCCCAAAAGTCATCACTCAAGGCCCAAATAGATATTATTGGACCCAAGACCTAGAGCCCAAGGCTCGAGTCAATGTTAACCCGTTGACTTAGAAATCTGGGTCGTTACTCAACATCTGTTCAATAACGAAGAAAAATTGTTAACAATTTGCCAAGGCATTATTTTAACAAATTTTCCAAGGTGAAAGTGTTGACAAAATGGAATTTGTAAGGGTCATAGGCAGATTGATGAGCTGCACTAGACTAGCTTTCATTGTAAGCAGTTTATCATATTCACAAGTAATCCAAGGGATAAGCACTTGAAAGTAATTGTGAGGGTGATGAGATATCTCAAATATATTCAGTACTATGGATTGCATTATTCCAAAGGTTCTATATTTTAGAAGAATTCTATGATGGTAGTTGGATATCTGATATTCAAGATACCAAAGGCACAAGTGAATTTGTTCCACTTTGGGATGAGGAACAATGCTATAAAAATCCTCAAGACAAATGTTTACAACCATATCCACATAGAATCTAAGTCTGTAGCTCTAGTAAAATATAGAGAAGAGATCAAATAACTTTAAAACTTCTTGGAGGATATTCCTGAATGACCAAAGCTTGTACCCATAATATGTATATATTGTGAAAACCAAGAAAAATTGGTAGAGCACAGAACATAATGTATAATTGTAAGTCGAAACATATGCATCGTTGACATAATACCATTAGACAACTGACCTCAAACGAAATTATCTCTATTGATTTTTGTCAAATCAAAGGATAACATTATGGATACACTAACCAAATGGTTCAAACTGAGATTAGGTAGACAAAACATCGAAAAGAATGCAACTAAAGCCCAGATAAATTTAAGGCCCTATGTAAAGAAAAACCCTACCTAGTTGACTGGAGATCCCAAGATCTAAGTTCAAAGGGACAACCTACTTGTATAGACCTTGTGCGATCATTGTGGGGGGTCCTTATCCCAAGTCCATTTTATGATGTAAACAGTTATTAAAATGTGGAAAGCTTAAGCAAATGCTTTGAATGACCATTGTGTCTTGGTGAGCCGAACAACATAAGTCATCTATGTGAGATTGAAGTGGGGCCGCTTCAAGGATACTATTGGGGCATAGTTCTTTTAAACTCTTCCACAACCAGGAGATGTTCACAACCATATGAACACACCCATGAGAATCAAAGTCTTGCAGTGAGGTATTTGTGTGAGGTATATCATCGTTTACACAAACGACAAAACAGTTCAAGAACATCATGTCTACTAATCAGTAAGTAAAGTAAATATACTTTCACAAGGAAAGGTTTAAGGGTTGATGCCTCCTATCCTATGCAAATATCAAACGTAGATTCTATCACCATTCTGTGTCATTGATCTATCAATTTTATTCATGTGAGGGGTTGTTGGAAAATAATGGATAATTAGTGAAATTGAGGCATATTAATTATTTTTAAATTTTTAGTTTTGAATAATAAACATTATGGTTTATATTTTACTCCATAAAACCTTTAAAACAATATATAATATACTCAAATTGGTTGAATGATGAATGAGAAATTGATGCTCAAAGTGAGTTACTTTCAAATGTTGAGAAATGTAGTTCTTAAAACAATCCCACATGAAAAATGTATGGAAGTTTAGAAGGTGTTAATAACCAGGAACTAACTTGTTGGTTAGTAAATGTGTAAGCCAATTGAGGTTAGGAGCACACTTCACAATGTGAATGACGCGAATGTCCAAACTGGTTAGACCTTATTGGGTCTGTCGAAATATTTTTTGCTAGCCCATGTAAAAAATATTTTCTCAACAAAGTGTCTCTTGACAATTTAATATTTTGATTTAATTGTTCAAACTAAATTATGATTTAATTATTGAAATTAAATCCTTGTACTCTTCATCTGCTACATTAATTTCTTTTAATCTCTTCATTTTCCTCTTTCTATTGTAAATAGGATCCTAGTTTATTTTCTTTTCAGACACACAATCCATTCCATCTTTTTTTCCCCTCTCAAATTTGCTTTATTATAGTGATAGAAGAAGGCACGGTTGAATTCGTCTAGTTCACTGTAGTTGTGTTGCTTACGGTGAATGCTTGTTATTGTATCTTGGGAGATGGACGTCTAACGATTCTCTAGCACCAAGGAGAGGACGAATATATCTTAAGGAGACTGTTTATTTCTATATTAATTTACAATTGATTATTTTACGGTAATTTGTTACTTTACTCAATTATTTGTGCATTTTATGCCTTGGGTCTAACAAAGATCTCTATAGGGTACAATACAAGAAAAAAAAAAGGATATTTGGATATCATTTGACAAGTTCCTCCGGCGGTTGATGAATTGGTTCCTCAACCTTAACTTCTAAGTTCTTAGGTGATGAGGATCAGATCAGAGCATCAATATGGCAGTCCATTTTGCTGCGAGTTTCTAGGTAACATGTTGGAACTAAATTTATAGAATGTATAAGTAATAAAGACTAAATGTGTAATTATATACATTTATTTAACTTTTAAATCAGCAACTTCGTTTACTCTAATCGATAAAATTAAAAGAGCAATAGTCTAAATAAAATCAAAACAATAGTTCAATAGTTATGTTTACATATTTTTTGTGTCTAACAATATGTCACCCGTTCTAGAATTTTTACTAAAATAAATATTTTCACTTTTCTAGGTACTTTCTAACAACATTATCAAACATTTTTTCGCTACATTTTTTTTATAAAAGAAAGTTCTTTCTAAAATCCAACAGTAGAAAACTGAACCTAGACTGTTGTATTATAGAAACAATCGTCAACTTTACTCGGCTCAAGTATTGAGTTGGATTTTTCACTATCTACCAAAAAAGTTGGATTTTTAAAGTGACATTTGTATTCATAAATTATTTTAATTTTGGCTTAAAGAAGATTTGGAATACGACTCGATTGAACCAGATTTTGCTAGCTTTAACTATCAAATGAGCTGAATCAAGTAATTTTAATTACGTGCTCATTTTTATGTAAATTTCGAGAATCCTTAAAGGGTTAAAATTAGATCTGTATACCCTATCCAAAAATATGACCATTAATATTAAAAAAAAATAAGAGATTTGCAAAGTGCTCTAAATACAACTTGGCTAAAAGGGTGTATCAACAAAAAACTGAATAGATAGGTTAGCAAAGGACTAGAAACAATTGATTTGCAGAATGCAGAATGCTGCATGATAAATATTCATGACAATCTATTTAACACAAATGCTTGCTGAAGTTTAATAGCTTCCATGCAAATAACAGGGAAAAATAAGTCATTAACTGAAACACATAAAGTCTCAAGTTAGGGATAAGGGGCAGATACATAGTCGAACTCCAATGACCCTCACCTATATGAAAAAGATGCACCGGTGAAGGCGTACTGGTTTGAAACTGATGTAGAAGCAGGAACAGGCTTAGCATCATGATGTTGATACCTCTGGTTGTAATCTGTGGAAGTATACACCGGATTAAATCTGTCTACCTGGTTATTTTCTCTCCTCAAATGATCAGTCTCACTGGGGTGTGCTTCCCTGCTTGAATGTGGCAGGTAAGGGTCAAACAATGAAGCACCATGGTAGCGTCTATAATGTGGATCTGTAGCATAAGAATCTAAAGTAGATGCACCAGCGCGAGGTAAATTTGCAGTTGCTGCAGAAACAGTCAATTGCATTTCTTGTGTAGCACCCAAATCATAAGTTCGATACTCTCTTCTAGTCAAGTAAAGAGGATCAGAGGGAATTATATCTCTCTGCATAGGCACAGATTCCCTATATACGACATCCCGTTGGCGTAGAGGCTGCTCTATAAAATCTCTATGGTAAGATCCTAATCTAGGAGCCATATGAGGCTGAAAGCTTGAGTTTCTTATCTCTCCCCGAAAACCATAAGCCCCATAATCATTCTCATTAAGATATAAATCACGATGAATATCCTCTCTCCAAGTAAATGGCAACTCTCGATATGCAATTTGCCGATCCGTTTCATGAGAAAAAACATGATAACTTCTGGCATTGAAATTGGCATAAGGGCCTCTAGCAGATGCTTTACTGTATGAAGGAGGCCTGGCTTCTCTTGGTCTATCATGTGCTTCCCTATTTTCAGGGTGTTCAAGGATTCGAGCTGCTGCCCTTGATGGAGGAGAGCGGACAGGCAGTGCAGTTGAATGAACTGCAACAGGTCGGAACAGTTTAGTGAGTTTCCGAACCTGAAAGGGAAAATTCAGGTGTGGTTAATGCCAAAATATTAAAGGATCAACACCAAACTTCCAGGTAAGAAAACTACTCCTCACTTGTCTAGCAGTCAGTTCAGTTTTGAATTTGTTGTTCTTGTTATAATTTTCCTTGATTGCCTTCTTGAAAATGCTCTCCGCCAAAGGTAAACAATCAGCATGGACACTAAACCGCACCTGAAAAAGATGTCATTGTTACACGAATCTCTTAGGCAATGATGAAGAAGAGATGTAACAAAAGATGGATGTAACAAAATGGTACCTGAGCAGGGAAAGCCCCACCAAAAGCCTCAGGCTCAAGTTTCATGCCACCAGAAGAGGATGCCTTATAAACCCCATACATAAGCTTGAGATCATAATCATAGAGAAAAAGCTTAAGCCCTCGTCTGATACCCAACACGAGATATTTTTTAACATGTGATACCCCCATTACACGGTACCGGAAACAATCGGACTTGGTCTTTGCATTGCACAGGAATATTAGACCACCAATCTCTTCTTTCATTTTATTTTCTGATTTCTTTCCCTTAGCATCACTCTTTTCTTTATTCTTGAAATTCTCCTCTGAACTCCTGTGCTTTTCCATCTGCTCATTCCATTTTATATTTCTCTTACCTCTCTGATTTTCTTCATTCTTCCGTTTTTTATTCAAACGACCACCCCTCTTTCCCCTTCTTCGTACTTTGGTTCTTCCATTTGACTTAGTACTCTTTTCCTTGCCGCCTGACTGATTTATATTTTCTTCTTTCTTTTGGATCTGCTGGCCATTCTCTACAATATCCATACTGGTGGTAGCATCCTTCTGTGGGTTTTCTTCTCTTGTTTTTTGCTTCTTAGCATCATTTTCAGTAACTTTGGCAGTTTCTGATATACTCTTGTTTTTCATCTTTCGTTTTCTCCCCTGAACCTCGGAAGTATCAATGGCCTTTCTTGTCTTCAAGAAATTCTTGGCCATTGACTTTGCAATGTCAGATTTGGCCTTTGACAAATTTGGGCTTTTCTTTTCAGATGTGTGTGATTGTGCCAAATCTTCTGCAGCATTATCACCTTTATTTTTGTTATTTTCTTGTTCCATGGTCTACTGACCCACAGAGTGAAAGAAGCCAAATGTGTTCCTGGTCAAATTTGCAGTCAAGCAGATAAGATTTTAAACCAGGAGAGGAATGGGTACATATCTATGTGCCTGTGAGAGAAAGAGCGCGAGAAAGAGAGAGCAGTTTGGGAATGTCTAAGCACATTGAATAAACTTCAAGGGAAAAAAACATATGGAATAAACCAAAATTTTAACATCAACATTGGATAAATATGGAACGGAAACTAGAAACATTTAAGCAAGGAACTTCATAGTCGCTCTTAGCAGTGGAGCATGATTCTAAAATAGGCTCCAAAGCAGACACAAAAACATAGTATGTCCACAAAATACCCACAGTGTAATTACCAGCAGAATCCATATCAAATAAACAAATATCGATTTGCTTTAACTTTTAGTCATGCCTTGCACCAATCGAAGTTATGAACTTCCTAACAATTATCTATACCAGAGCAGAGAAAACAAATTTGTGAAGTTACAAGTTGGATTTGGAATATGATGAGGAAACTATCACCGAGAATGCGAGACTTCTCCCTTCTTTTCTCCTACTAAGAAACATGCGTGCAAGAAACTTTGTTTTCACTCATAGTGGAGGTGCCTGATTTCTATAAGTGGCTCCAAAGCAGACATGATAACATAGAATGTTCCCAAACACCTTCAGTATATTCACCAATAGAATCTTTATCAAATCAAACCGATATCAATTTACTATAACTTTATCTCGGTCGTGCATTAACTTCCTAACATCAATATCTAGATAATGAATAAAGTTATAAGCTGCACTTGGAAAAGGATCAGAAAATATCACCAAAAAGAAGGAAGTTCTCCTTTCTTTTCTCCTACATGGAACTTAGAAGAAACTTAACTGCAGCTTGAAGTTTCTCCATTTTCTTTTCCAGCAACCATCACATTAAACAGGGATATGGAAGAGAGTAGCAACGGTGTAGAATAACATGTCATCTCATTTAACTCTTTTATTCCCTTCCACCATTTTTCAGAAATCTAGTAAACATTCTCAATTTCAATTCTAATCAACTCATTTCCAATCTAAATGTCGGATTAAAAAATTAAGAACATCCTAATTGTCAGTACCAAAGCAAACAATACAAATTCGTAAAGCTTTAAGTTGGACTTGGAGCAGGATAGAAAACATAACGAAAAGGGAGATTTTTCCCTTCTTTTCTCCTACATAGACCTTAGAAGAAGCTTAACTTGCAAACATTTGAAGTTTCTCAACTTTCTCTCTCACCAAACACCACAATATACAGGGACATAAAAGAAAGTAACAATGGCGTAGAACCATCTCATTTAACTCTTTTCTCCCTTTCCACCATTCCCAAAATCTACTAAGCATTCTGAATTTCATTTCTAAATCACTCATTTTCCATTCTAAATGTCTTCCTCAGTGCCCAAAAATTAAGAACTTTCTAATCTTTAATACCAAAGCAAAGGAATACAACTATGTAAAGTTATAATTTAGATCAGGAATTGGACGAATGAAGAAAACATCGCCAAAGAGGAGAGAGTTTACCCTTCTTTTGTCCTACTTGGAACTTAGAAGAATCTTAACGCAGAAATTGAAGTCCCTCAACTTTCTCCCTCTCACCAAACATTACATTATCCACAAATCTACTTGAAAAAAAATCTCAAATTCAATTCCAAATAACTAATTTTCATTGCAAATGCCTTCTTCAATGCCTCCTAGAAAGGAAAAGGCAAAAGTTATCGTTAATACCTTTCGTTTCATTGCACATATATATAATTAGATCCACAATACTTGTTTATAGACTGATAAATTTTCGGAGAGAAAAGAAACAATATCAACCAATCAAAAACCAACCATTCCAAAATCATAAAAGAGAACCAGAAAACAAAAATATTTCAAAATAATAAAAAAAAGTCACCTGCTTTCTCCGCAGCCAAACAGAAATAACAAAATAAAATTGCATTCCAGAAGAGGGAAAGAAAGAAGAAAGAAAGAACCTGCTATGAAGCCTGATTACACAAACATGCTATGAGTTCTGGATTCGAGAAAGTGAAAACACCTGAAGCAGAGGGAAAAAAATGCGTCCTGATTTCCACAAAAACAACCCTGCATACCCTTTTAAAGTAAAGGATTTATTTTGATACACGTCCCGTACACAACCATTTTATAAAATTTAAATTCTAAAACTTTAACTTTAACTTTAACACTCTAAATTTTAAACCCTAAATTCTAACCCCTAAACTATAAACTTTAAATTTTAAACTCTACAACTTAAACTTCTAAACTTTAAACTCTAAATTAAACTTTTAACACTTAAATTTAAAAAGCACATGTAAACTTTAATTTACACACTGTATATCAAACTTTTTCTATTAGGCAATCAAATCCCCTTTTTGGTTACGTTTAAAAGGTCAAAAATCCCAATTTGAACGATTTTATTATAATACCCTTCGTGTGTCTCGCAAGTCGCACCACTATATCTATTTTACACAAAAAATTCGAATATAAAATATTTATTTTTATTTTGAAAAATCCACGTAAGCCGAGTTTTATCCGTAATGTTTGTTTCCGAATGGGGAATGAGGCTAGATGTTTATACCGAAACAAGACGACCAAAGTAAGAGAATTAGTGGAAAAACAGTTTCTGAATGTCATCTTTCTGTCAAAAAAAAAAGTAAGAGAATTGGTGCTAGCATTAGTCATTAGGTAGATAAGGAGCTTATAAACCTCTGCACCGGCAGCTTATTGAAACCATACTACCAAGCAACCCATAGTTGACAGTTATAGACGGTTGCAATATGATTGATCGCGCAGGGTTAGGTTAAGTTAAATGCTTGCAAGAGGCAAATAAAAAAATTGCAGATAATGTGTTAAAAATGTGTTGAAACCTTATGATCTACCTATAAATAATGTAAGAGGTAAAGGTATAATCACGAATCTAACATGAAAGAGAAAAATCAAAGTGTACAAAAAGAACTTTTGAACCTGACATTGTGAATGAAACAAACTAGATTGGGAGGGTCATCCTCATAATAAGCCTTTACAGTACCCAATTCGGATTAGTACCGATAGTTATAAAAAAATAAGGTTTTTGAAAACAGAGAGAAATACAACAGTCAAGCATATTCACACGCAAAAACAACAGAAAATGTCTTTCAGAAGATTTGATTAAAGAGAGTAAAGATCAAAAACTGAATTCAAGCTATTCAATCAAGATAAACTTTAATATCAATTCCATTATCAATGAGGGATTGAACTACAGCTCTGGTTTTGCCTTCAAATTTGTCCCTCTCCCTGGGCATATAAGAAGTTGTGTACACATCGGCTTCTCTCGCTCTCTCAGATAATATCCTCCCGATCTCCAAGCAAGCCGGAATGTCCGATCTAGATCTCAGTACTACTTTAATGTCTTTCGAGTTTGTGCCTGCAACTGCAACTTGCTTACATATTACCCTATGTGTAACTGAAGCAGAAACAAAGCGCTTCGAGATGAAGACATCGAGTGTAAAAGGTTCCATGTAGGCTTCGGTCCGCTGTTTAAATGAGACATGCTTGTTCGGATTCTTTGACTTTTTCTCCTTCTGATAAGTGTATGGCCTGCTATTATCATCATCAGGAAAATCCTCTACCCCAAAGAAACTTCTTGGTGAACAATGAACTTCAAGCTAATAAAGCACGGACTATAATGTTGTCACTTGGGTTGAGCGGTTGGTTCCCCTTGTTGATGTTGATCTTGCGGTCGGCAAGGGTGTTGTATCATGCGGTCGGCATGGTATGGGTCATGGTAATGGTCGACTATTATGGGAGATCAGTGTATCTGAAATTTAAGGTTAACAGTCGGTTACCTAAAGATTAACGGTCAGCTAATCAAGGATAGTGGTCGTCTATCCGGGGTCACTATAAATGCCAATATATGCAAGTTCATGTGTTGAACCTACTTTTTAATGCTTTGGGATTTAAGCATGGTTTTGTAAATTGATGCTTTGGGATTTAAGCATGGTTTTGTAATTTAATGCTTTGGGACTTAAGCATGTGGTTTTCAAAGGTTTTTGCATATGGTCGATATGCATGTTTGAATTGGAATCATTGGAATTGCTTAGGTCGTAAGCATGTGTTGAAAACAAGTGTTTAGTTTTCAAGGGTTATATCGCATCATTGTTTTAAGAGCATCCTCACTAAGCATGTGTGCTTACACTCTCTTTTTTCCTAATGATGCAAAGCATTGAAGTTTGGGGGCTGCAAGGGCAAAGTTTAAAGCGATCCAAGACAAGGACTACTTTGAATATGAACTCGGTTTATGTTTTCGGTTAATAAGGCAATGTGTTCGCCATATTCTGGGGATTTCTAATTCTGCTTTCCCATGGTTTTTAAGCATGTTATGTGCTGGATTGTAAGACTAATTTGATGCTGATAAGTTGGTTGATGATATTTGCTTATAGTTGAGACTAGGTGGTTGCATAGGAATGCATCTAGTTAACCTTTGATGGTTGCCATGTTTTGATAATTCAAGCAAGTTTGTTTTGATGCTTTAGATGTGTGAGCATGATGAGTATGCCTTAAAAGTGCCTAATGTGAGTTTTGGTTGCTTGGTAGAATGTTATTAGGAAGCATGCCTATAGAATATCTTGGGGTGTATGAATGCTATGTAATATTGTTGATTCTGTGATGCTTAGGTGTGGTTTGTATCCAAGTAATGTTGTATAAGTGTTTGAAGCATGTTAGAACGTTTTGGTTATCATTAAAGTATGTTTAGACAACAATTTGGGACATTACAGGTCCAAGAGTATCGAAATAGGTGTCCCCGTACCGGTACAGCTAGGCCATTTTAGGCATAGCATTTCGATACACGGGAGGGTGTTTCGATACGGGCAAGCCTTTTCAGGCATACCGTTTCAGTACTCGAGCAAGTGTTTCGATATGGTCTCAAGCATTTTAGCTACGCGTTTCGAAACGCGAGCAAGTGTTTCGGTACGAGTTGTAGCTACTGGAATATGAGTTTTGGAAATTATTAGGGCGTACCGAAACACCTACACGCGTACCGATACAGGCTGTAGTTATTTCAGTTATTGGAATATTTGGAAGTTTCAGTTTCTTTCATTTTTGTCCCTAAATTTTTGTACATGCAATTGTATGAGATTGGATGATCGTTTTCATCTAAAATTTGACATGTAAGCATGTAACTGGACTAATTGAGGATTGCTAACTTTAATTTCAGTTTTGGTCCTTTATATTATTAGATTTGCATTTTAGTCCCTAAATTGTATGTTATGCAATTGGTCAGTTATTGGAATATTTGGAAGTTTTCGTTTCTTTCATTTTTGTCCTTAAATTTTTGTACATGCAATTGTATGAGAGTGGATGATCGTTTTCACCTAAAATTTGACATGTAAGCATGTAACTGGACTAATTGAGGATTGCTAACTTTAATTTCAGTTTTGGTCCTTTATATTATTAGATTTGCATTTTAGTCCCTAAATTGTATGTTATACAATTGGTCGCCTATTCGTGGTCCGATTCCTTTGTAAATTCACCCGCTGCAAGTATGTACACATAGGATTAATAATATGCATCTAGACAAGATAAAAAACAGACCCGTTTTTGTAATCTTTCTTCGGTTTGCTTCGGCAAACCTAATGTAGTTCTCTCGGTTCGGTCGGGCATCTAGGCTGGGTCGAGGGGGTTACAGGGACCAAAATGTAATTTTTGCAAATTATAGGGTCTTAAACACAATTAAAATTACTCAACCTTAATTAATCCATTTTCATGCTAGCGTATTTCATTCCATCACAAAACGATCATCTAAACTCATTCAATTGCACTCATAACAATCATGGACCAAATTGCACGTTCCTCAAACTTTAGCAAACATACTAACACCGATTCAACAGGGCATACCAATACAGGCAAGCCCGTACTGATACAGCCCAACTAACAAAATGGCTTCCTGTACCGATACACATTTAATCGTATCAATACCATGTGTTGACCAACCCGTACTGATACATCCTTGAATCTTTACCGATCCCCCTTTAAGATTTCAAAACTTAGAATTTCTAATAGCTAGAGCCCGACCGATACAGTATCCCACATATCAATATGACATGTTTAAACTTGAGGGGTCATTCCGATATGCTAACCCGTGTATCGACACCAGTGCTTGTTTTCTCTTAAGGCATACCGATACAGTGGCTAAGCGTACTGGTACCCTATGCTTAAATTCAATGATTTGAGCCTCAATCAGACCCCGCATATTGATCCTTGGGTACTCATACCGCTATGCAAAGGCATGTAATGACCTATAGGTCCAACATATGACACTTTGGCTCACTTCAATCATCCTTACCACTTAACTAATCAACATACCAGCGTTATAAGCCAACCTAATAAGTCTAGCATATTCAACCACAAAGTCTAGAGGCATGCTTCTTAGTCAACATCCATAACTCAAATCCAACCATATCACAAACACTTTAAACTACTTACAAGTCCAAAACAACAATTACAATTTGCACCAATAGGGAGTTCACCAAAAACCCTCCCAAAACAACATTTGACACGTTGCCCTTATTACTACTATTAAGCATTTCAAACCATGCTTTGAAAACAAGTTCTTGAATTTCCTTTTCTTGCTGCCTGTAACCTTTAATTCTCCGTATTGATGGAAAAGAGAGTGTAAGCACACTAGGCTTAGTAAGGAATGCTAAAAAACCAACAACCATCAATGCATTATAAATCATTTAACCATTCTTTTGTTAACCATTTTCTCAGAACACTTTTAAATCATCAATTCGACATCATGCCTTATCAAAACCATGCACTTAGCATTTCCAAAACAGCATATTAGACTATATGTGTTAACTCATCAAAAGTACTAAATCTTATGCTTATTTCACATTGTCTTTGCTTGCCTTTAAGTGTGTTTAGTTGCATTTAGCCTTAAAATTTATGCATTTACATAAGGAGTTAGGAATTGCGTTATGCCAGTGTGAAGGGTTGCTTTGTTGGCATTATTGCAGGCTCAGAGAGAATGACATGTTTGGCCGAGCAAAGTAGCGCAGAAAGGAAGGAATGCCATAGAGAATGACGAGTTACTATTGGCAACGATGTACCAAAAATTGCCAAAGCACCGGTTGGCAAATAAGAGGAGTTTGATGCCCGGCCGAGTAGTTGTTGGACCTTGATGACGTCAGCCCTAGGATTCAAATATAGGATAAGATGATCACATCCCTTATCCCTTGATCATTCAAAATTCAAATTTCAAGGCTTATCCTAGGCATCATGTGCTTGCCTATTTAAAGAAGGAAAGGAGATCGATCACAAAAATGGGGGATCGGAAGGGACGATTGGATTAAGAAGAAGGCTGCACCAAGGAGACGTGGTTCGACCAGCTTGACCGAGATCTTGGACTTTTAAGGGCTGCATCGACGGACCTCATTCTAGCCCATTCTCTTTGTTTTAAATTATTTTTGTTTTTAATTATGATAATGTTCAGATACGATTATGGTTTTTGGATGGATACCTCCACCATGAACTAAAATTTTACAGTTGGTGGGGGATGTTTGCGTTTGAACGTTGTTTTCATGTTTAGTTTTTAATAGTCAAAAATGCCTTGGCATTGTTTTCCATATCTGACATGTTTTACAGTTTTCTAAATTCCGTGCCAAGCAACCGCTGGCACAATATGCTTATTGCACCTTAATATGTTAACAAACTTAGGGGACAACGATTAGTTGCTAGATACTAAGGCGAGATGCTTCGACAAAAGATATTCAAGTAGATGAACTTACTTCGGGAGTGAGTCTACCCCTTAGGAGTATAGATTGAGACTTAGTCAAATTGATTTATGAAAAACTTCATTATAGAGATATAAGGGTTTTTACATGGTTGATTTCCGGTATTGCCATTGCCAGATGCAATGCCAACTTTGAATATGCTCGACAATAATATCAAGACATAAAATTATTAAGGGCTGGCATGAAAAGTGTGAAAAACAGGCATCCCTTGCCAATGCTCATCACTCATTTAAACTCTCATTGTGCCAACGTTGTTTTTCTTTTATTTCTTTTATTTTAAAATGTTTTCAAAACCCACTTCAAATCAACAATACTTTCCCTTTGATGAGTAAACAAGCAAGGCAAACAAACCCTTGGCCAATCCTTGTGGGATCGATAACTAGCTTACTGTTGTATTACTTGCAGACCGTGTATACTTGCACGCAAAAGACTTAGTCTTGGCACTGTTTTCATACATTTCCAATACATTTTCACCCTTTTGCCAAGCACTCACACAATCAAACTAGTTTTTGGCGCCGTTGCCGGGGATTGCAACAGAGTTTGTTGTTTTTAAATTTTTACTTGTCTTCTTTTTGTTTTTGTTCTTTATTTTATTTCTTTGTTTTGACCAGTGTATGACTAAAAACCGCCATGTGGTGGAAGATTGTCAATAAGATCTGAAAATTGAAAGAACCCTACGAAGGTTAAAGAAAAAGATTTGAGAGATGGCTCAACAAGGCAATGGAGGAAATGGTTTGTTAAACAATGAGGAAAATCCACCCAATAACAACGAAAATACCACTAGCTCATGTTGCCCCAGCTGTTAATGTGGAGGAAGAGAAACCTATTAGAGAACACTCTGCTCCAAAAATTGACAATTTGATGCCAGGACTAATTAGTCCTGAGGTAAATACACCTAATTTTGAACTCAAACCAGTGATGATAGAAACGCTTTTGAATGTAGGACAATTTGATGGAGCACCTACTGGAGATCCAAGGTAACACTTGAAGCAATTCATGGAAGTCTGCCATCTATTTCAACAGCCTGAAGTATCGGAGGATACAATGAAGCTAAAGTTGTTTACATTTTCTCTAAGAGATAGAGCAAAAGCGTGGCTAAGTTCTTTGACACCTGGTTCTATCACCTCATGGGGATATCTATGCCAGAAAGTTTTGTTACGATTCCAGCCACCAGAACTTACCGCCAAGCTGAGGGGTGAGATCATCACATTTAGGCAGGCTGATGATGAGACCCTATATGATACTTGGGAGAGATATAAAGATCTTTTGAGGAGATGTCATATGCATGGATTCTCGAAATGGACCCAAATGGAGACCTTCTACAATGGACTTAATGCGCAAACCATAACAATTGTTGATGTGTCGGCAAATAGCTCACTGCTTGACAAAAACTTTATAGAGGCAGTTGGCATCCTTGAGAGGATTTCAATCAACGATTTTGAATATCTTACTTCCAGACTTGGGACCGACACTAAAACTGGTGGGAAATTACAGATAGATGAGCTCACATCCATCCACGATGAGATTTCCAATCTTACTAGCATTGTGAGATCTTTGCAAAAGAGTTTATGAGGCCTAAGAAGTTAAGGCATTAGCCTCGTTCTGTACAATGTGTGGAGAGGATCATCACAGGGAAGATTGCCCTACCAACCCTGAGTCGGTAAATTTTGCTGGCAAATTTAATCGTAATTATAATCCAAATTCCAACACTTACAATGCAGGATAGAGGCAGCACCCAAATTTAGCTTGGGGGAATCAAGGAAGCAACCAATATAATGCCCAACAACAGAACAATAATGCCTATCGTCAATACAATGCCCAGCATTAGAATAATGCCATGCCAGGGGTCAACCAGAATGCCATGCCACAAAGGGCACAAAACAATTTTTATACAGGGCAAAGGAACAACTAAGGTACTTTGACAAAATACATGGAGAAGAATGATGCAACTATCCAGAGTTTGGCAGCACCGATGTGAAACTTGGAGGTACAAATTGGACAGATTGCCAATACACTCAGCAATAGACCCTAGGGAGCTTTGCCAAGCGATACAGAGGATACCATACAAAACCATAATGAACAATGCAAAGTTGTGACTCTACGGAGTGACAAACAGTACGAGGCTGAGACATCTGTCAAGTAGCCAAATAGTTGCCAGGAGAAGAAGAAACTACCAGTAGATGAACCAAAAGAACCAGAGAAGAAAGAAGCAGACATAAGCAATGCTAGACCACAGTCTGATGCCAGACCTCAGTCGAATGTCAGCAGAACCTTGGCAAAGCTGGTAGAGCCAGCATATGTTTATCCACCTCCATCGTTTCCACAAAGATTATAAAAGCAAAAACAAGATCATCAATTTAAGCTCTTCTTAGAAGTACTTAAACAATTGCAAATCAATTTACAAATGCCCAACTATGTCAAATTCATGAAGGACATATTGCCCAAAAAGAGGAAGCTTGGTGATTTCGAAACTGTAGCTATCACTGAGGGATGCAGTGCAATAATACTCAATCGATTGCCACCAAAGCTGGAAGATCTAGGAAGTTTTACTATTCCACATACCATTGGCAACAGATTCACGAGTAAGGCACTGTGTAACATGGAAGCTAGCATCAATTTGATGCCAATGTCTATTTCCAGGAAGCTTGGCATAAAAGCAAGGCCTACCACGGTGACACTTCAGTTTGGCGGACCGATCCTTTGCATATCCTAAGGGTAAGATTGAGGATGTGTTGGTAAGGGTAGATAAATTCATATTCCCATATGACTTCATTATCTTAGATTATGAGGCAGATTTAAATGTCCCAATTATATTGGGTAGACCATTCCTTGCTACAGGTAGATCCTTGATTGATGCTCATAAAGGTGAATTAACTATGCGCATGAATGATCAACAAGTTACATTTAATGTGTTTCAAGCTTTGAAATGTGCAGATGAATCAGACGAATCCCAAGCAAATGATAAGATAGAGTCTATTTTTAAGGTAGGCGTGGCACAACTGTGCCAAGATACTGATGATGATGCCAGCGGAAGTGACAGTGAAGGTGAAACATGTGAGGACACTAAAGGAGCAGCCTTAGTAGAAGTAAGCTATTTTGGACAACCAGAACCATTAGAGTTGGCTGGTAGAGAGATCGTGGCACCAAAATCATCCATTGAGGAGCCCCCCGAACTGGAGCTCAAATCACCACCAAACCATCTCAAGTATGCTTACTTAGGTAAACACTCAACCTTGCTAGTGATCATTGCTGCTGATCTCATTAATGATCAGGAAGAACGATTGCTGGAAATTCTAAGCAATTACAAGCAAGCATTGGGATGGACCTTGGCTGATATCCGAGGAATAAGCCCAACCATTTGCATGCACAAAATCATCTGAGAGGATATCATGGGAAGACCATTGAGGGTTAGAGAAGATTGAACCCGAGCATGAAAGAGGTTGTTAAGAAATAGATTATCAAGTGGCTAGATGCCAAGTGCAATGTGTGCCAAAGAAAGGTGGCATGACCGTGGTTCAAAATAGCAACAATAAGTTAATTCCTTCCAGGACCATTACCGGATGGAGAGTGTACATGGATTATAGGAAGCTGAACAATGCCACCAAGAAAGACCATTTTCCATTGCCCTTCATTGATCAGATATTGGACAGACTGGCAGGTAAGGTATTTTACTATTTTCTATATGGTTATTCAGGATATAACCAAATTGTCATAGCTCCAGAAGATCAAGAGAAGACCACATTCACGTGTCCATATGGGACGTTTGCCTTTAGAAGAATGCCATTCGGGTTGTGTAGTGCCCCGACAACATTTCAACATTGCACGATGTCCATTTTTCTGACATGATTGAACAAAATTTGGAAGTATTCGTGGATGATTTCTCAGTGTTTGGCAAAACATTTGAGGAATGCCTTCAGAGTTTGGAGCAAGTCTTGAAGATATGCGTTGAGACAAACCTAGTGTTGGACTGGGGAAAATGCCACTTCATGGTGGAGGAGGGCATTGTTCTCGGGTACAAGGTAACCAAGAAGAGATTGGAGGCCGATCAAGCAAAAATTAAGGTAAACAAGCAATTTCCACCACCGACAAGTGTAAAAGGTATTAGAAGTTTTTTGGGACATGTAGTTTTTTACCGTCATTTTATTAAAGATTTTTCTAAAATTTCTAAACCTTTATGCTTGCTTTTGGAACAAAATACCGCTTTTGCATTTGATGATTCTTGTTAAAGAGCGTTTCAGGAACTTAAGGAGAAGTTGATTAATGCCCATATAGTCGTGGCACCAGATTGGAATGAGCCATTCGAGCTTATGTGTGATGCTAGCTATTATGCTATCAGAGCAGTATTGTGACAACATCGTGGCAAAGTTTTTCATACCATCTACTATGCCAACCGGACACTAAATGGAGCTCAGCTGAATAATTCTACAACCAAGAAAGAATTTCTTGCAATTGTATTCGCTTTTGATAAATTCATATCTTATTTAGTTGGTGACAAGGTTGTGGTGTATATAGATCATTCAACACTAAAGTACCTTTTGGAAAAGAAGGATGCCAAGCCCAGACTAATCTGATGGACGCTTCTACCACAAGAATTTGACCTCGAGATCTGAGACAAGAAGGGCAGTGAAAACTTAGTAGCTAGCCACCTATCACGTATAAAGCATCACCTTGAAGATGGTAAGAACGCTGCCATAAGAGATAAATTTCTAGATGAGTATTTGCTTGCAGTCAATGCCATGCCATGGTACGCTAACATTGTCAACTACCTGGTAAGTAATATTCTGCTACCAAATCTGGTATACAATGCCAAGAAAAGATTCTTGCGAGAACTTAGGCAATACTACTGTGACGAGCCAATATTGTTCAAAAAGTGTGCCGACCAAGTGATAAGACAATATGTGCTAGAGGATGAGTAGCACAACATTTTGCAACTATGCCATGCCGCACCGTATGGAGGTCTCATTGCTGGGATAAAGACTGCTGCCAAGGTGCTGCAATTAGGATTCTTTTTGCCCACACTATACAAAGATGCCCATAACTATGCCAAGGCATGTGATCGATGCCAACGGACAGGAAACATCTCTGGCAGACACCAATTACTGCTCCAAAACATCATGTGTAACCTCCTCGACCTGGCCTAGACACCCGACCGAACCGAGAGTGCTACATTAGGTTTGCCAAAGTAAATCGGAGAAAGGTTATGAAAAGCAGTCTATTTTTCTTTTATCTTGTCTAAATGCAAATTATTATTCTTACATGTTCATACTCACAACAGGTGAGTTCTTGAATGAAACGAGTCACAAAAGACAATCAATTGCATCATACTCAAACTTGAGGACTAAAACATAATTACTTTAAATTACAAGACCAAAATTGAATTTAAGGTTACCAATCCTCAATTAGTCCACTTACATGCCAACATGATAAATTCCAGGTCAATTTAATCATCCCAACTATACAATTGCATTCCCAAGACTCAAGGACCAAAATGAAAGAACCAAAAACCTTCAAGATTCCAAAATAACCAATTTAACGGTATCCGTTCCGGTACGCTTACTAGTGTTTTGATACGCCCTTATGTTTTCAAAAACTCAGAATCTAGTAGCTAAAACCCGTACCGAAATGCTTGATCACGTATCGAAATGCCTGGTAAAAATGGCTATGATCGTATCGAAACACCTGCTCGAGTACCGAAACGTTAAGTCTGGAAAGGCAGGCCCTTATCGAAACACCCTCCCACGTATCGAAATGTTATGCTTGAAATGGCCTAGCTGTACCGGTACGGGGACACCTGTTCTGATACGCCTGGACCTGTAATGACATATTTAGCTGGTTTTTCACACAAAACTAGATGCATTCAGGTCCTAGCAACTTGCATACATACATATAAGCATCCAACATCACATTTAACAACACTTGTACAAAGGTTTAACTACAACACAAGATTATGCCACCAAAAGATTGATCTAGAGGCATGCTCCCTATAACTCACCACCAAACATACCAAGATGCTCAATTAAGCATTTACTAGCAAGAACACCATACCGACAACAAATCAGTACCATACTCAACAGGATTAGCTCATCAAAGCATGTCATCCAAGCAAAACCATCTAGATGCATACCTAGGTAATGATGCACAATATGCAAACATCAACAATTAAGCTCCAAAATCACATCGTTATACATGCTTAAAATCAGGGAAAACTGAATTACAAATCCCAAAAATACATGGTGAACACATTGCCTTATTAACTGGAAACTAAAACCGAGTTCATACTCAAATAGTCTTGTCTTTGGATCACTTAATCCTTGCCTTTGCTGCCTCCAAGCTTTAACGCTCTGCAACATTAGAGAAAAGAGAGCATAAGCACACTTACTTAGTGAGGATGCTCTTAAACGATGATGCATTTAAAACCCTTGAAAACAAACACTTGTTTTCAAACCATGCTTACGACCTAAGCAAGTTCCAATATTTTCAAATCAAAACATACATATCAACCATATGCAAAACAATATAAATATTCCACATGCTTAATCCCAAAGCATCAAATAAAAAACCTTGCTTAAATCCCAAAGCTTTATATACAAAACCATTCTTAAATCCCAAAGCATTATATACAAAACCATGCTTAAATCCCAAAGTGTTATAAATAGATTCAACATTAGAATTCTCATAGTGACCCCGAATAGTTGGCCACTATCCTTGATTAGCCGGCCACTAACCTTTAGTTAACCGACCATTAACTTTACACATCGGATACACGGATCTCCCTTAATGACCGACCATCATCAAGACTACCCCATACCGACCGCATGAATTTACAACCTTGCCAACCGCAAGCTTTACATCAACAAGGGGAACCGACCGCTCAACCCAAGTGGTAACAACATAGTCCGGGTAGCCGACCGCTATACTTCAAGGACTCTTAACCCACGATCGATTTTGACCATATTATAGTGCACTTTATCCTATGGCATGCCAACTATATCTGAATGTTTTCTCACATTGTCACATAGCCAATATATCATTTACAAAACCATTTACTCATTGTTTTACAATGCATTACACAAAATCCCCACAGATGCAAATCACATTGCAATAGCAATATCACATTCCCGACCAGAATAAAAACCAATGCTCACTAGCATTTAATACACGTTTAAGCCACTGCATATGTACTCAAAATCATGCATTTACAATAAGTAAAAACAAACCATGTTTACAACCAAAACATGAATTACACATGCTCATATTTGAACCTATATTAAAGAGCAAAAAAAGGAATGCCAAGGAGGTTATCCTCTTGGTAGAGATTCAATGATCATCATTAGTGTGTAATTTTTGTAAATAGTAGGTTCGGTATTTTTCTTTTCAGTAATTTTAATTTTTTCTTTTTCTTATTAGTTTTGAATTTCCTTTCTTTTTTATTTTGATTTTTCTGCGTTGAGAGGTTTTCTTTGAGAATGTGCAGACTTAATGTGCCAGAAATATTGCTAAGACATGGACCTGGCAAGCGACGATTGCAAATTGGGAGAATTCTGTGTGCCAGATGCAATGCCAGGGTAGGGGTTGGCATGCGGCGATTGGAAATTTGGAAGAAAGAAATTTACCCAAGGCTTGATTAAAACTCGGCCCATGAAAAGTGAAAATTTTCCTTTGAATTTTTACCCTAGCCGCCCAAAGTGATAAGTTGAATTTTGAATTTCAACTTAATCATATCACCTTATCACTCCACTTTTAAACCTACCCTATCACTTAAACCCTTATCACATCATCCTTATCACTTAAACCCTTACCCCTCTTAAATCGGCCACTTTATTACCCCAATTAAAACACTCAACCTCTTTACCTTTCATCTACCCTAGCCGTTCAAAACCTAAAAAACATTTCACTTTTCCCTTTGTCTTTATCAAGAACACCAAGATTCACTATCTTTTTCTCTGGTCCAAAACGTTTGAGTTTTTTTCAATCTTTTTCAATGGCTTCTTCATCGACTCCCTTCAAAATCTTCTTCACGAAGAGATCCACAAGAATTATGGTGACAATTTTGCTTTGAGATCATTCTATTATGAGAAAACCTTTGAGGTCAAAGATGAACCAAACTTGGGATTTGCCCCGGAGTTCATGTCGGTGGTAACCAAGCACAAGTAGGAGCTTTTATGCCAACAGAAAGGAGATGCTTACCCCAATATTGTCTGACTTACTCTCCCACGTGGCCTCCTGAACATCGCGATGTCGTCACAACACCTTAACAAGCTCAATCATCTTGTCATGAAGAACTTTACTACTAGAATCAAGGATCTCCATTAATTCCTCATCATAAGACAAATCCACTCGCAACTCTACATCCTCAACTGGCATTACATGCGACGGATCCGAACGATACCTTCGCAACATAGATACATGAAATACATCATGAATCTTTTCCAACTCAGGAGGCAAACTCAACCGATAAGCTACAGGATCTATACATTCCAACACCTCATACAGTCCAATAAACCTCGGACTCAACTTTCCCTTGCGTCCAAAATGCAACACTTTCTTCCAAGGTAAGACTTTCAAGAAAACCTTTTCACCAACAACGTACTCAACCTCTTTACACTTCAAATCTACATAGGGTTTCTGTCTATCTGAGGCCACTTTTAGCCGATCACAAATACGCTTCACTTTCTCATCCGTGTCTTTCAACACCTAAGGCATGGAAACAAATTTTTCCCCAACCTCAGCCCAACACAAGGGCATACGACACCTCCTGCCATACAAGGCTTCATACGGTGCCATCTTTATACTTGCCTAATAGATATTATTGTACGCAACTCAACCAAAGGCAACTGCCTTTCCCAAGCTCCTTGGAACTCAATGATACAACATCTCAACATATCCTCCAAAATGTGAATCATACGTTCAGACTGGCTATCCGTCTGAGGATGATACGATGTATTGAAATTCAAGCGAGTACCTAAAGCTTGATGCAAACATCCCCAAAACCTCATTGTAAATTGTGAATCCCTATCCGAAACAATTGACTTGGGTACCTCGTGCAACCTCACAATTTCAACAAGATAAAGATCCGCCAAGTTATCCAAAGTATAAGTTGTATGCACTGACAGAAAATGTGCACACTTCGTAAACTGATCCACAATCACCAAATGGAATCCTTTTTAGTCAGTGTCAAAGGCAACCTCGACACTAAATCCATGGTGATCCTCTCCCATTTCCACTCCAAAATTTTCAACGGTTGCAGCAACCCGGAATAAAACTGGTATTCAGCCTTCACACGCTGACATACCATACATCTAGCAACAAAATCAGCCACATCATTTTTCAAACCCACCCAATAGCACTCTTCCTTCAAACCTCGATACATCTTGGTACTACTAGGCTGCATAGCAAAAGGACTATCATGTGCCTCTATCAAAATCATTCTCCTCAACTCCACATCACTTGGCACCACTATCCGATCTTTAAAGAACAATACTCCATCCTCATTAAAGTGAAAATCTGTAGAATTTCCATCCATAATGTCCTTGACATGCGGTACCAACACATCATCATAAGTTTGCTTTTCCTTAAACAACTGCGATAAAGATAGTTTCACTTGCAACTCTGCCAGCAAAACCCCATCACGGGTCACACTCAACCTCGCAAACATTGCCTCAACTCCACAATAGCTTTTCTACTCAAAGCATCAGCAACAACATTTGCTTTGCCCGGATGATACTTAATCGACAAATCATAATCCTTAAGCAACTCTAACCATCTATGCTGCCTAAGATTCAACTCCTTTTGCGTCATCAAATACTTCAAGCTCCTATGATCCGTATATACAATACATTTCTCACCATAAAGGTAATGCCTCCAAATCTTCAACGCAAACACTACTGCAGAGAGCTCAAGATCATGTGCAGGGTAGTTATGCTCGTGCACCTTCAACTACCTCGATGCATAAGTTACAACTTCCCCATCCTACATCAACACACACCCCAAACCAAAATAGGATGCGTTGCTATAAACCACAAACTCTTTTCTTGACTTAGGTTGAATCAAGATTGGAGCTTGTGTCAAAGCTTCATTTAACTTTTCAAAAGCCTGTTGTCTAGCCTTCATCCACTCGAATTGTACATCCTTTTGCAACAACTTGGTCAACGGAGCAGCAACCCTAAAAAACCCATCCATAAAATGAAGGTAATAGCCCTCCAAACCCAAGAAACTACGGACTTCTGTTACAGACTTAGGTCACTTCCAATTCACAACTTCCTCGACCTTTTTAGGATCCATCCGGATACCTTCAGCTGCAACCAAATGTCCAAGAAAAACTATTTCCTTAATCCAAAACTCATATTTGCTTAACTTGGCGTAAAGCTGGTTATCCAACAAGGTCTACAACACAATTCGCACGTGTTGGTCATGATCCTCCTCGATACGAGAGTACTCAAGAATATCATCAATGAACACTACTACAAATTGATCCAAGAATTTATGGAACACCCGATTCATCATATCCATGAATGTTGCAGGCATATTCATCAATCCAAATGGCATCACCAAGAACTCATACTGGCCGTACCTCATACGAGAAGCAGTT
This sequence comes from Hibiscus mutabilis, assembly GCA_019671005.1. Taxonomy (NCBI): domain Eukaryota; kingdom Viridiplantae; phylum Streptophyta; class Magnoliopsida; order Malvales; family Malvaceae; genus Hibiscus; species Hibiscus mutabilis. Next base: position 23,146,868 of record CM033751.1, read on the forward strand.
TTCAACATATCTTTATTCTTAACCTTTAACTGATAATACCTAGATCTCAAATCGATCTTAGAAAACACCGTAGCACCTTAAAACTGATCAAATAGATCATCAATTTGCAGCAAGGGATACTTGTTCTTAATCATCAACTTATTCAGTTGCCGATAGTCAATACACATCCTCAAGGTGTCATCAATCTTTTCCACAAACAACAACGATGCTCCCTACGGTGAAACACTAGGCTGAATAAAACCACGATCCAATAACTCTTAGAGTTGTGTCTTCAACTCTTTCAACTCCTTTGGTGCCATTCGATACGGTGCAATCGACACCGGAGCTGTATCAGCATACGTCTCTATACAAAACTCCACTTCTCTATCCGGTGTCAACCTAGGCAACTCCTCTTGAAACACACGTGGATAGTCACAAATAGTACGAATATCTTTCGTTCTCACTTCTTCTATATTCGGGTTCATAACATAAGCTAGATATGCTTGACACCCCCACTTTAACAACTTATGCGCCTCCAAGGCTGAAACCACATTGGACAAGTACTTTACATTCTCACCACAACTATCACTTCATAATCATCAGCAAGTCTCAATGAAACTCGCTTTATCTCAAAATCAACTATAGCCCGATGCTCGAACAACCAATCTATACCCAAGATCACGTTAAACCATGAAACAACAACTCCATCAAATTAGCCACAAACACGTGACCTTGAATCATCAAAGGACATCTCCTATACAACTTTCTTGGAACAATCGTCTCTCCAAAAGAACTCGTTACTTGCATACCCACATCAAACATTTCTACCGATATATCAAGCTAATGCGCATGCGCATGCTCATGCAAGACATATAAATACGTAGAACCAGAATCTATCAAAGAACGTAATGATATAGACAACAAGGTAAAAGTAACTGTTATCATATTCATGTCAATCCTCCCTTCGCGGTGAGCATGGATCCTCGTTGGTCCACCACCCTTAGGTCAAACCACCACTATATGCACCACTGTCCTCTGTCCATCCTTCTTCTATTAGAAATTACCTCGACCACACCCATTACCTCTCGGTGGTACTACAGTAGGTGTAAGAGCCCATACACCTCTAGCTAACATCAGGAAATCACACCTCACGTGATCCCCAAACCCAGAACTCCAAAATGCATTATTCGTAATAGGTGCTGGAGGCAGACCAACTCGCCCCATCTGCGGGCAATCTTGTCTAACATGGTCTCTCAATCTACAACCCCAACAGACTTTTGATGATCTCTAACAGAACCCAGAGTGTCACTTCCCACACTGTGCACACTCGGGTGGCTGTCCTTTTCCAGCTCGATTCTCACTACGACTTAACTCAGGATGATGCCTTCGATCACGGTGCTTCTTATACCGGCCACCACCAAGTCCAAAATCTGTAGCTCTCTTTCCAGAGCTGAAACCTCATAAACGAGAAGATAAACCCAAACTCTGCTCTATATCCTTCGCCCGTGTAACCAACACATCAAAAATCTGTATAATCAGTAGCCAACATATAGGTCTTAACATCCTGCTGTAGCCCATATCTAAATCTATCACAACAATGCCTCTCATCCGGCACCAACTCAGGCGCATACTGACTCAACCTCACAAACTGTACCTCATACTCAGATACTGTCATATTGCCCTGAACCAAGGCCATGAACTCACGTTCCTTTTTATCCAAGTATCTAACTGCAGATACTTCTTTCTAAATGCAATCTGGAAAAATTCCCATGTTATATCGCTGGGTTCCATACCCGCAATCACAGTGGTCCACCAACTGTATGCATCACCCTATAATAGGTACACATCACATCCTAGCTTACGATCATTACTGTACCCCATATGAACCAAAATCTAATCTGTACTGGCAATCCACTCCTCAATTGTCTCGAGTGCCAGCCCTCTAATGTACAATCTAGAGTATTCTATGTAATACCCCAAAGATTAGCCTAGAAGTATATTATTAATTCGACTTCTAGCTAAATTATTGATTTCAAATAATAAATGCTATGTGGCTTGTAAACGAGTTCTTTAATTGTTGAAATGAATTGTATATATTTATTCGAATTGCCTATTGATGAATATGTAGCTTTAAAGGTTAAATTTTAAGCAACGATTGAAATTATGCATACATGTCTAATTGGATTATTTTGAGTAAACATGAGAATTTGGATTGATACATGTATGTAAATGAGTAAGAATAAGGGCTGTTTTGGTAACTTAAAAGCAGGGGAAAACTGTTTTGTTAAGCATATTGGACTGCTTTGAATGTATTTATGTGAACATATGAAAGCTGGATAGTTTGGTGTAATTATAGGCACATATTGGACTGCTTTGAATGTATTTATGTGAACATATGAAAGCTGGATTGTTTGGTGTAATTATAGGCACATATTGGACTACTTTGAATGTATTTATGTGAATATATGAAAACTGGATTGTTTGGTGTAATGATAGGAACATGTTGGACTGCTTTGAATGTAATTATGTGAACATATGAAAGCTGGATTGTTTGGTGTAATTATAGGCACATATTGGATAGTATGTAAATATGTAAACTACCCAAAATTGTGTATGGTGTAACTATACATGGACTGTTTTAAGTATATACAAGTATGCATAAGTATTCTGGATTATTTGTGAATATATATGTAGATATATGCGTGTTAGGACTGTTTTGTGGAAACATGAGTAATAATGGACTGTTTACATCAATACTATTGTTAGTGGGTTGCTATGAATGAATTTATATGAATACATGAGTAATTAAGTTGTTCTAAAACATGTTTGTATTTCTTATTGTAATTAGACCAAGAAATAGTAGAGGAAGCAAAGTTCAAAGAGAGTAAAGCTGTAGGAGGGCAATCCAGAATAATAATTTGGGAACAAGTGTAGCTAAAAAATAACAGTGAGTGTAGTTTAAAGCCTCAGGATAGGTCTATAGCCTTCCCAAGTGCCTTTCCTTTATTTAAATTTATTGCCTTTTTAAATGGTGTCAAGATATGCTTAAGATTTGGCTTCGGATACGAGGTAAGTACTAAATTTATTAAATACTATTTGATATGCAAAAATGTTGGGTGTAAAGCAAGTTATATTCAAAAGTATTATAAATATGAAATATTCTAATATGATTTGAAATGCGTGTCCAAATGTTATATATATTTGAATATGTTAATATGCTATGGAATGCATCTAGAATGTTATAGGTAATTGAAAATGTTGACATGCTAAGAACTACATATTCAAAAGTTATGTGTAGTTGAAAATATTGATGTGTTATGCATAAGCTTTGATCATGAAAGAATATAAATCTGGAAACTATGTTCATCTGCAGTAAGAACTATGAAATGTCCTTCAGATTAAAAATACTTGGAGCTATACTCGAAAGTATTTCTTGTTGTAATTAGACCAAGAAATAGTAGAGGAAGCAAAGTTCAAAGAGAGTAAAGCTGTAGGAGGGCAATCCAGAATAGTAATTCGAGAACAAATGTAGCTCGAAAATAGCAGTGAGTATAGTTTAAAGCCTCAGGATAGGTCTACAGCCTTCTCGAGCGCCTTTCCTTGATTTAAATTTATTGACTTTTTAAATGGTGTCAAGATATGCTTAAGATTTGGCTTGGGATATGAGGTAAGTACTAAATTTATTAAATACTATGTGATATGCAAAAATGTTGGGTGTAAAACAAGTTATACTTAAAAGTATTATAAATATGAAATATGCTAATATGATTTGAAATGTGTGTCCAAATGTTATATATATTTTAATATGTTAATATGCTATGGAATGCATCTAGAATGTTATAGGTAATTGAAAATGTTGACATGTTAAGAACTACATATTCAAAAGTTATGTGTAGTTGAAAATATTGATGTGTTCTGTATAAGCTTTGATCATGAAAGAATATAAATCTGGAAACTATGCTCATCTCCAATAAGAACTATGAAATGTCCTTCAGATTAAAAATACTTGGAGCTATACTCATAATAGAAGTTATGTTTGTTTATGGCTTGATAAGCCAAGCAATGTTAAAGATATATGATTATCTGAATAAGGAGCTATGCTCAACCCTGCTTATAATAAGATTAGTTAAATGTGAAAGCCTTGGTTTCGAGTCAGTCTTAGGTATAGTTGCCATGCCATAGAGTCCATAGAGCTATTATTTGGGTTGGACTATGGTCCTGAACTATAGTCCTTATTAGGCGACAGTAGGAGGGATGTGTTGTGGTCATTTGGCGACAGTAGGAGGGATTGACCGGTACTGCGAGTACCATTTGTTTGGCGATAGTTGGTTGGGTATTCGTTTACCTAGGCTGATGGTTGATTCTGAAGGCTAAATTAATGACAAAATAAAGGAATTTCTGATAAATAAAAGAACTACTTTGTTACCTTATATAACAAGTAATTTATGTTTATGATATGTTATGGTGGATATCAAATGACAAGTAGACTATGTTGTATATACTATGTTTGATGCTCTGAAAAATGTGTAATAACAAATTTTGACAATAAATTGTATAGTAGGTAAAAACAAATGGACCTATGAGACCTTTGTACAAGATTCTTGATTTAGTTATATATGTCGATAAAAGGTCTAATTATACAAGTGTCCTGATCTAAAAACTTGTACGATAAGAAATAAGCTTACAATGTGATTTTTGGTATGTTCTTTAAGTTAAAGGACTATATTAGACTTGGATACTTAAACTATAAGATGTTACACTTGATAAATTATATGATAAATAACATATATAAGTGAGATTCAATGTTTGAAATGTCTTGGACTGTTTTGATTATTTAAATGTGTATACATGATTTATAGAACTGTTATGCACAAATTTAAGAATGTCTTGGACTATTTTGATTATTTAAATGTGTATATATGATTTATAGGACTATTTTGTACAGATTTAATAATGTCTTGGACTGTTTTGATTATTTAAATGTGTATATATGATTTATAGGACTGTTTTGCATAGATTTAAGAATGTCTTGGACAGTTTTGATTATTTAAATGTGTATACATGATCAGTGACTGTTTTTGCCTAAAATCAAGAATGTAATGGACAGTTTTAAAATACATAAACTATGAACATTTGATTATTGGACTATTTTGGATAAACATAAGCATGAAGAGGGTTGATTCATATATATATATGTGTGTGTACATGAATCGGGACTGTTTTACATGCAAACAAGTATGTATTGGAGTGTTTTGAGTGAATATAAGTATTCTATAAATATGACTTGAAACGTTTGATATCATACATGCTAATTAACTTGCGTAAAGACATGCTAGTTTTGAAACAAAATCTGTATACACATGATTTGAAGGAATACAAGTATTATTAAATTAATTTGAAATTATACAATATATATATGATTTAAGAACTCTTTTGGATATATTCATATACCTACATAAACAAGTATATTTTGGACCACTTCGTATATATATAAATACATAATTATGAATTAATGATACTATGGGTGTGTTAAACTAAAGTTATACAAGTGAAATTGGCTACTTGATTCTTAAAACTATATTAAAGAGAAATAATGAAACTTGCAACTAAGTTAATGAATGATTCTAGTACCTCTTGTGACAATATCCATGCTTACATTATGCTATGTTGATGTCTATTATAACAAGTAACTCTTGATCATATCAGGCTATGTTTAAAAACTTATTCGATCATAAATAGATTAGTAGCTTACGAATGGATTGGCTACATTAAAAAGAAATCATAAAAGTTTACAAGTTAAGTTAATGAATTATTGTAATAATTTGTATAATAAGTAATAGGTACCTATTGGTTAAAGAATATCTTTTGGGTGAATATATAACCTTTGCTCGAATGCTTTGTGTATATGTATAAGTTGGATTTGAGTACTCATGTAAACAGATGTCTATGGTTTGTTCGAATAATCATGTGAATACATATGAATATGTCTTGCTTGAATGGTTTGTGTATATATGTATATGTTTGGTTTGAGTACTCATGTATATAAATGCACATGTCTCGTTTGAATATCCATGTATATATATATATATATGAACGTATTTTAGCTTGAGTATTAGGTATATATGTAAATACACTGTTTGAATGCCATTTGAATGCCATTGTAAGTAAGTGAATGCTGGTTCGAATGACTTGTTTTGAAATAGCTAAATTTCATGACCAAGCCTTAAATTTTTTGATATATGATAAACAAACTTGATGGAAAGGATAGATTATGGTTTTATGCCTTAGCTGCTTAAAGCTACCTCATTAAGCTATTGCTTACTATATTTCTTGAGCCTGGACGTGATCACAAGGAACCATAAGTATGGTTTGAAATATTATCTTTATAACTCCTAGATGGTGGCACATAGATATTATGTATGCATAGTGCATTTAAATTCTATTTTGACTACATATGTATATAACCTTTTTAAGTATCCAAGTTTTGTAATGAGCCTATAATTATTTCATAGTTGTTGCTATATGAATTATCATATTCTATATGTTCGTAGGCTTTTTAGATATCTATATGTGCTTTAAGTGGTTATATTGTCTTGACGTTACGCGTATATGTGAGTTGATATAAATATATATATTTCTTAACATGTATTAAACCTAAAATTGGTAAAGTAAATCATGTAATTAAATTGAGAGTTAAAATGATTAATCAATAAGTATGTCAACGAGAGTGTATAAGGATTGTTATGCAGAAGTCATATGTATTTGATTATGATTGCTTGAGTGTTAAGTTATGTTAAATGTGAAGATTGAATGATTGTTTGCTGGTTAAGCTATATTAGACATGAGGTTTGAGTACTTGTCGTGTCTTTATGTTCGGTTGAAAAATGCGATGTTTATATGGCAATCTTGGATAGTTGGGTTGAATTTTAAATAAGAATAATAACATGTAAACTTAAGGTTTGTTAATCCTTGGTTTTCAGCAGTCTTGATCTATCTTAAAAATTGTCTGATGTGTATTAGAAATGATTCATGGTATGCAAGTTGGTAATTGAGCTAAGACTAATAAGGTGTATAAATGATCAAAATTTATGTGGAAAAAAGGGTAATAAATCTTGTGATCTGAAATACTAAAGTTATAAGGGTATGATTTTGATCTAGTGAGATAAATTATATTGCCTTATGTATGTTTATTTGTTGTACATGATGTAATGTTGTGAGTAGACTTATTCAAAAGTTTTAGCAATTATCTAACTCATGATTTGGAGCTTGCTTGCGGCGGTGGTGTTTGCCTTGAAGATTTGGCGACACTATCAGTATGGAGAGAAGTGTGTGGTCTTTACGGATAATAAGAGTATGAAGTATTTGATGTCTCAAAAGGATTTGAACCTTAGGCAACGAAGGTGGTTGGAGTTGCTTAAGGATTACGACTTGACAATTGAGTATCATCTTGGAAAAGCCAATGTTGTGGCGGATGCGTTGAGTCGTAGGGTGGCGGTTGAGCATAGGGCAATGTTTACAAGGTTGAGTGTGACGCGAAAAGGCGGGTTGTTGGCTGAATTTCAAGTTAAGCCTATGTTGTCACAGTTGATTAAGGCTAAGCAACCATATGATGATTCTTTGATTCCTCATATTAAGGACATAGCATATGATAATTTGACAGATTTTCATTTTGATGATGATGGAGTTTTGTGCTTCAAGAGTTTAATAGAAGTGCCAGAAGTACCAGAGCTCAGGCATACTATTTTGGTGGAAGCATATTCTAGTCCTTTTGCTATGTATCCTGGTAGTACCAAAATGTATCATGATTTGAAGGAAAGGTACTATTGGGTTGGTTTGAAGGAGGATATGGCGGAGTTAGTGTCCAAGTGTATGGTGTCTCAGCGGGATAAAGCTGAACATCAGTTTCCATCTGGGTTGTTGCAACCGTTGAGATTTTCGAAGTGAAAATGGGAGAGAATCACCATGGATTTCATGTTAGGATTCCATTGACACCAGTTAAAAAGGATTCCATTTGGGTGGTTGTCGATCGGTTTACAAAGTGTGCACATTTCTGCCAGTGCATACGACGTACACCTTAGACAAGCTAGCGAATTTGTTTATCTTTGAGATTGTGTGTTTGCATGGGGTACCAAAGTCGATCGTTTCGGATAGAGATCCGAGGTTTACATCAAGGTGTTGGAAATGTTTACATCAGGCTTTGGGTTCGAGGTTGAGTTTCAGTACCGCGTATCATCCTCAGACAGATGGGCAGTCTGAGCGTGTTATCCAAGTTTTGGAGGATATGCTAAGGTGTTGTATTATTAAGTTTCAAGGAACCTGGGAGAAGCATTTGCCTTTGGTGGAATTTACTTATAATAACATCTATCAAATGAGTATACAGATGGCACCATTTGAGGCATTGTATGGCCGGAGATGTCGAACGCACTAATGTTGGGCAAAGGTAGGAGAAAAACATGTTTCCTTGCCTCATGCGTTGAAAGACACGGATGAGAAAGTTAAGCTTGTGTGTTAACGCTTGAAAGCAGCTGCAGATTGGCAAAAATCTTACACGCATTTAAAGCGTAGGGAAATTGAATATGGGGTAGGCGATCGTGTGTTCTTGAAGGTGTCACCGTGGAAAAAAGGTGATGCGGTTCGGACGTAAGGGTAAGCTTAGTTTGAGATTTATTGGACCATATGAGATTGTGGAGTGAGTTGGTATTGTGGCTTATCGGTTGAGGTTGCCTCCCGAGCTTGAGAAAATACATGATATGTTCCATGTATCCATGTTACGGAGGTATCGGTCGGATCCTTCGCATGTTATGCTAGTGGAGCAAATTGAGTTGAGACCAGATTTATCCTTTGATGAGGAGCTGGTGGAAATCCTTGATTCCAGCAGCAAGGTTCTGCGGGGTAAGACGATAGAACTGGTTAAAGTCTTGTGGCGACATCGAGGTGTCGAGGAAGCCACTTGGGAAAGCAAGACGAATATTTTGGAGCAATTTCCACATCTTTTTCCTCTAGGTAAATTTTGAGGGCAAAATTTACTAATAGGAGGAGATTTGTAACGCCCTGATTTTGAGCCTAGCGGTTTTGGGGCTGGTTAGATGGTCTAGTGGACCAGGTTAGAGATTCGAGTCAAATTCGAGAGCAGATATTTTTCTGAAAGATAAAATTATGGGAAAATGTTTAAAAATCATATTTTATTATATTAAAAATATTTGTGAGAGCAATTTTGGAAAATGAGCATTGGAAAAGTGACATTTTGCTAGTGACCAAAATGCAATTTTTGAAAACTATTTTAAAAGGTGGCTGTTTTGTAAAGAGTCAAAACTTAGAATCTTTAAGGAGTTATTTTACCATTTGGTCTAATCTGAGTATTTCCTTAATTAAGATTATTTTAAAAAGGTTTTAATTAAAAGAATTAAATGGAATTTTGTTAAAAAGGTAGTTATCTTTCTAAAACACATTTTGACATAACTTTTCTTCTCTCACATTTTCTCTCAAAACACTCTTAGCCAAGAACTCTTTTTCCATCAAAGATTTAAGAGGAAAAACCATCCAATTAAGGGGAAACTCATTCATTGGAGGTAAGTTTCGTTCTTCTCCTCTAATGAAAGATGCTTTACTGAAATTCACAAGTTCTTGTCTCTTTACATAAGATTTTCAATAGGTTTCGAGTAATTGATTATGGATTTTAGCTTAATTGAGGTTTAATTGAAGGATCTTGTGATTTTTTATTTGGATCTATTTTTCTAGTGTTGTGAATTGATTTCAATCTTATTTTGGATGTATTATAATGTGGATAAGTTGTTTTTAATAATGGAATCTCAAAATTGGTTGAATCTCTAATTGTTTAGGTTGATAATTAAGGATTTTGGGTTGTTTAAGGTGTTTAATCATTGCTGGAAGTAAAAGGATGTTGGGAATGAGTTTTTAGAGATCAATTGATGAAGCTTGATGTTTAAGATTGTTATTATATGGCTGGGTTAAGATTGAATAGTGTTTGAGGTTGATTTCGGTAAGTTTCAGATGAGTTTTGAGTAGACATCTTGAGAGCTACAGGATTTTGGGTTGAAATAGAGTATTGGATGCATTTTAATGCACGTTTCCTCTGGTTTTGTGTGGCCGAAACAAGGGATAATCAAGACGTAGCATCTTGAGGTGGTCCTAGGCCTGCTGAGAGCTTGTTTCGCGGTAGCAAGCAAGGCGAAGTAAAATCGGTGACTGGAATTGCTCTTAAAAGTCTTTCAAACGTTTGAAAGTGGTTTTGGGAGTTTAGGATAAGTTTCAAACACTTACCTAAGCTCGAAAGTAAGTTTTCCTCTTTTGCTCTTCAATATCGGTTCAGATATGAGCATGTGTGATTCATGTTTTAGTCGTAAACATGGTTTGCTTTACTTAATGTTAATGCATGATTTTCAAGTACATATGCAGTGGCTTAAAGGTTATTTAATTCTAGTGAGCATTGGTTTTTATTTCGGTCAGGAATGTGATATTGCTATGGAAACTTGATTTGCATATGTGGGGATTTTGTGTAATGCATTGTAAAACAGTGAGTAAATGGTTTTGTAAATGATATATTGGCTATGTGATAAGGTGAGAAAACATTCGGATATAGTTGGCATGCCATAGGATAAAGTGCACTATAATATGGTTAAAGATCGATCGTGGGTTAAGAGTCTTTGAGGTATAGCGGTCGGCTACCCGAACTATGTTTTTATCACTTGGGTTGAGCGGTCGGTTCCCCTAGTTGATGTAAAGCTTGCGGTTGGCAAGGTTGAAAATTCATGCGGTCGGTAAGGGGTAGCCTTGATGATGGTCGGTCATTAAGGGAGATTTGTGTATCCGATGTATAAAGTTAACGGTCGGTTAACTAAAGATTAGCGGTCGGCTAATCAAGGATAGTGGTCGACTAACCGAGGTCACTATAATTGCCAATAAATGAGGAATCTAATGTTGAATTTGTTTACAATGCTTTGGGATTTAAGCATGGTTTTGTATATAATGCTTTGGGATTTAAGCATGGTTTTGTGTTCAATGCTTTGGGACTAAGCATGTAGAATGTATATGTGGTTTAGCATATGGTTGATATGCATGTTTTGTTTTGAAATTATTGGAGCTTGTTTAGGTCGTAAGATGGTTTGAAAACAATAGTTGGTTTCCAAGGGATTTAAATGCATCTCGTTTAAGAGCATCCTCACAAGCATGTGTGCTTACGCTCTCTTTTCTCTAATGATGCAGAGCATTAAAGCTTGGAGGCAGCAACGACAAGGATTAAGCGATCCAAAGACAAGACTATTTGAGTATGAACTCGGTTTAGTTTTCGGTTAATAAGGCAATGTGTTCGCCATGGATTTTTGGGATTTGTAATTCAGTTTCCCTGATTTTGAGCATGAGTAATGCTATGATTTTGGAGTTTGATTGTTGATGTTTTGCTTATCATGTACCGTTACCTATGGTTGATCTTATATGGTTATCTACGTATGCATCTAGATGGTTCTTTCTTGGATGACATGTTTTGATAAGCTAATCTTGTTGAGTATGGTATTGATGTGTTGTTGGTAAAGTGATCTTGCTGATAATTGCTTAGATAGGCATTTTGGTATGTTTGGTGGTATGTTATAGGGAGCATGCCTCTAGATCAACCTTTTGGGTGGCATAATCTTGTGTTGTAGTTAAACCTTGGTGCAATTGTTGTTAAATGTGATGTTGGATGCTTATATCTATGTATAAAAGTTGGTATGACCTAAATGCATCTAGTTTTGTGTGGAAAACCAGCTAAAAATGTCATTATAGGTCCAAGTGTACTGAAATAGGTGTCCTCGTACCGGTACGGCTAGGCCATTTAAGGCATAGCATTTCGATATACTGGAGGGTGTTTCGATACGAACATGCCTTTTCAGGCTTAACGTTTCAGTACTTGAGCAAGTGTTTCGATACGGTCACAGGCATTATTGCCAGTACCGGTACACGAACAAGTGTTTCAGTATGAGTTTTAGCTACTGGATTCTGAGTTTTTGAGAACGTGAGGGCGTATTAAAACACGAGTAAGCGTACCAATACGGGTACCGTTAAGTTGGTTATTTTGGAATCTTGGAAGTTTCTGGTTCTTCCATTTTGGTCCCTGAGTTTTGGAAATGCAATTGTATGATTTGAGATGTCTAAATTGATCTAGAATTTATCATGTTGGCATGTAAATGGACTAATTGAGGATTGACAACCTTAAGTTCAATTTTGGTTTTGTACTTTAAAGTATTTACATTTTAGTCCTCGATTTTGAATATGACGTAATTGATTGTCTTTCGTGACTCGTTTCATTTGTGAACTTACCCGCTGCTAGTATGAACATGTAGGAACATTAATTTGCATTTAGACAAGATAAAAGAAAAAAATGGACTGACCTTTCGTAACCTTTCTCTGGTTTGCTTCGGCAAACTTAATGTAGCACTCTCAGTTCGGTCGGGCGTCTAGGCCGGGTCAAGGGGGTTACACTCCAACAGTAGCATTTCTGCTAGATCGTATTTCTTTCCTTGGTGGTATCGTATAAAAACGTATCTAAGGCACGATAAGTACACCAAAACAAAAACAATCAGGCCAGCTTCAAGCAAGGATCCAAGACTTCCATTCCAAACCAAAATCATTTTATAATTGTAGTAATAAGGCAACGTGTCCCCAAAGATACCCAACATGGCATACTTCAAACACTGTACATATAAACAATCACCGTGCATAGCAAACAAAATTGAACAATCTAATCTAAAACCAAACTAAAAGGACCACATTAGGTTTGCCGAAGCAAACCTGAGCTAAAACCTAGACCGATTCATTTCTTTTCTTTTTATCTTGTCTAGATGCATATTATATTTATCCTAAGTGAACATGCTTCAGCGGAATGTCACATTATACTCAGATTGTGAAATAGGGTTCATTCCCTCAACATTTCACATTAGGGACCAAAATGTAATTTATACAAATTATAGGGTCTTAAACACAATTAAGATTACCCAACCTTAATTAATCCATTTTCATGCTAGCGTATTCATTCCATCACAAAACAATCATCTAAACTCACTCAATTGCATTCATAACAATCATGGACCAAATTGTAAGTTCCTCAAACTTCAGCAAATAGACTAACACAGATTTAACAGGGCGTACCGATATAGGCCAACTAACAAAATGGCTTTTTGTACCGATACACATTTAATCGTATTGATGCAGTGTGTTGAACAACGCGTACCGATACGACCTTGACTCCATACTAATCCCCCTTTAAGATTTCAAAACTTAGAATTTCCAGTAGCTAGAGCCTGTACTGATACGGTACCCCACGTATCGATACAACATGTTTAAACTCGAGGGGTCATTCTGATATATTAACCCATATACCGACACTAGTGCCTATTTTTTCTTAAGGCGTACTGATACGGTGGCTAAACGTACCGGTACCCTATGCTTAAATTCAACGATTTGAGCCTCAATTAGACCCCGCGTACCAATCCTTTGGTACTCGTATCGGTACGCAAGGCTTGTAATGACCTCTAGGTCCAACATATGACACTTTGGCTCACTTCAATCATCCTTACCATCTAACTAATCAACATATAACATCATCAACATGTTTAAACTTCAACATACCAGCGTTATAAGCTAACCTAACAAGTCTAGCAAATTCAACCACAAAGTATAGAGGCATGCTTCCTAGTCAACATCCACAACTCAAATCCAACCACATCACAAACACTTTAAACTACTTACAAGTCCAAAATAACAATTACAACCTGCACCAACAAGGAGTTCACCAAAACCCCTCCTGAAACAACATTTTACACATTTCCCTTATTACTACTATTAAACGTTTCAAGCCATACTTTGAACACAAGTTCTTGGATTTCTTTCCCTTGCTTTCTTGCTGCTCGTAACCTTTAATTCTTTGCATTGATGGAAAAGAGAGAGTAAGCACACTAGGCTTAGTGAGGAATTCTCAAAAACCAACAACCATCAATGCATTATAAATCATTTAACCATTCTTTTGTTAACCATTTTCCCGAAACACTTTTAATCAGCAATTCAACATCATGCCTTATCAAAACCATGCACTTAACATTTCCAAAACAGCATATCAGACCATATGCAACATGTATCATGGATTCTACAGCATAATCCCATACGCAACCCTCAATTTAAGCCTTCCTATGCATAAGATCCTATATGCAAAGCTTAAAGAGTTTTCACATGTATAAATCACATTATACAACAACCCATCAACATGATACATCAATTCATTATATTGGATTACAAGTGATCCTTTCTCTATCTCATTTCTTTCATCAAACTACATCGGATACATGGATTTCCCAAGTGATATCCCAATCACTTAAAAGCCCAATGACATGGAGTAAATGCAACACGTGCATTACCTCTACACTACCACGGCTCATCTTCCAATTTGGAGTAAACACCTCCAATGCATCACTTTACAGTCGCAGCCAGAGTAAAAGCCACTAAAGCATTACCTCTACAATATTGGGGTTCACATGGACGGAGTAAATACTTTCAACACATCACATCTACAATCTATGGGTGACTTATTATATTGCACTTTAAATCCTATGGCCGGCCAATTATGTCCGATAACATTTCTATAACATTTTCAAACCATCACTTGCCATTATAATCTATTTAATTAACATTAACTCACTATTTTCATATGCATCAGCCAAAATCATTTTCTTAATGCTCTCAACTAAGCATTACCAATGTTTAAAAACATTATCAAATCAAGCATTACTTCCAAATGTATCAACATCATTTCATAATCATTTTCTAGCATTAAACCATGCTCAAATCATGCATAAATAGTGAGTAATCAATCTATTAAAACAAGTGCATAAAATCTATTTGCCAAACCAAGTTCAAGAGAGAATTCATCCTTTACTTACTTTTGAGCTTAGACCAGCATTTCAAGCTCAATCTAAACTCCCAAACACAACTTTCAAACATTTGAAAAGCTATAAATCACGTTCTCACTCACCGACACGCAAAGTCTCACTTGCCAATACGGTAACCTCGCCTCTAAAGCTTCCATAACAAATGTTTAAGCTTGAGGAACAACTTCCCCTGCTTTATTCCATACAAAAACAGAGGGTACATTGCATCAAAATGCAATCAACAACGCAACAACACAAATCCTCATCATCCTTTACCAAATTCCGCACCACAACCACCGAAATCAACATAAAAAATCTTCCAAACTTAACCCAACCACAATCTAACATTTCAACCCATCAATTAAGATCAATTAACATCTAAAAACATATCACTAACATCCTTATACCTCCAGGATTCAATAAACCTCCACAACTCCTCAAAACCACATAACTAGCAACCTAGAAAATTAGCGATTCAAATAGTTTCAGGATTCAAATATTAAAACCAACTTATTAACATTACTTAACATCAAAATCATGATTAGAATCAATCAAGAACTCAGCAAAATAGAGCCTCTACGAAAATCCACCAATATAATCAATTGACCCTTGATCAAACTAACTTCCATAATTAAATCATCAAATCAAGTTAGAAATTATATGTAAAAGATCAATAACTTAGAAATTTCAATAAAGAACCTCATATTAGAGGAGAAGAACAAACTTCACGTCTAATGGCTGCTTTTCCCCTTAATCGGATGAATTTTCATAGCAAAACAATGAGAAACCAAATTGATTTTGTTAGGAAATCATTATAATCTCAATTGAAATCAAAAGATTAATCAAAAAAAGATTTTACCTGAGAATTTTGAAGAGAAAATAAGTGCTTGACTGGAGAGAATTGAAGAGAAAATTCTTTTGTGAAAAGTTAGTTACGTCTATTTTGTTTTAAAGCTTTTAATTAACCAATTAATTGTCAAAGCCTTTTATATTATTTTAAAATCATTTAAAATAACTAATTATGGGGAAAAAGTATGATATTATACTTTAGGGTAAATAGCTCCTTAAAGATTCAAAGTTTTGACCCTTTTACAAAATAGTCACTAAAAACAGTTTTAAAAATTTACATTTTGGTCACCAACTGAAATGTCCAATTTTGAAATCCCTTTTTCCAAAATTGAATTCAACAAAATCATTTATATATTAAATAATGATTTTAGATTATTTTTTCATATTTTTATCTCATCTAAAAACATTTATTTCGAATTAAATCCTGAAACTAACTCAAATTCTCTAATCCAATCCAACGGGCCGTCTAAGCCACTTAGGAACTTCCTAGGCCCAAAACCGGGGCATTACAGAAACCTCTCCAAAAGATGTAGAACCACTCTCCCATGCTTTTCCCACAAAATATAGAGGATCAATGCATTTCCATGCATCTCTAAGCACTACAACACAACTCCACAACTTCGCCTCACTAAAAACCACCAATCGCTTCATAAAAACATCTAAAACCATCATCAAACTCAATCTAAACAAAGCCCAGCCAAAACCTAACTAATCTAACATCTTAACAACATCAATTAACATCTAAAAATATCATTGTAATGTCCTTATACCTCCAGCAACCTTACAACACCAAAATCACCTCAAAGTCTAACTATTTACAACCTAGAAAATTAGCAATTCACTTAGTTTCAGGATTCCTTTTATTAATCTCTTCTTATAAAATTAAATCACATATTTCAAGTGATCTTAATCAATTAGATTCACTACAAAACAGATCCATAACAACGTTCATCAAATTCTCTCATCAAAACTCAATTAAATCCATAAAATCTTGATTAGATCATAAACACGTAACAAAAACCAGTTGTAAAGGATCAAGAACTTGGGAATTTCAATAAAGAACCTTTAATTAGAGGAGATAAATGAAAATCACCTCTAATTACTGATTTCTCCCTTAATTGGCACGGATTGGATGAAAACTTCAAAAAACCAAGTAGATTTTGATGTAGAAATCAAAAGAATCAAATAGAAAATCAAAAGGAATTCAAAAGAGATTGATTCCTATGAATTTTGGAAAGAAATCGATAGTTTGGCAGCTAAGAAAGTTGAGAGAAAAGTTACGAGCAAAAGTGTAACCACCTCGACCCGGCCTAGACGCCCGACCGGACCAAGAGAACTACATTAGGTTTGCTAAAGCAAACAGGAGAAAGATTATGAAAACCGGTCCATTTTTCTCTTTTTATCTTGTCTAGATGTGTATTATTAATCCTAAATGTACATACTTGCAGCGGGTGAGTTTACAAAGGGATCGGACTACGGGAAGGCAACCAATTGCAAAACATACCTTTTAGGGACTAAAATACAAATCTGATAAACTTAAGGGCCAAAAGTAAAATTAAGGTTATCAATCCTCAATTAGTCCAATTACATGCTTACATGTCAATTTCAGGCCAATACGATTGTCCAAGATCATACAATTGCATTCTCAAAACCCAGGGACCAAAATGGAAGAAACAAAAACTTCCAAATATTCCAAATAACAGAATTAACTGCAGCCATACCGGTACACGTACATGTGTTTTAGTATGCCTTAACAATTTCCAAAACTCATATTCCAGTAGCTAAAACTCGTATCGAAACACTTGCTTGCGTATCGAAACTCCTAGCCAAAATGCTTGAGACCGTACCAGAACACTTGCTCAAGTATCGAAAAGCTATGCTTGCAAAGGCTTACCCCTATTGAAACACCCTACTACGTATCGAAACGCTATGCCTAAAATGGCCTGGACGTACAACCCTAACCAAAACATCACAGAATCAACATCATTGCATGGCATTCAAACACTCAAGATTTTCTATAGGCATGCTTCCTAATATCATTTTGCCACATAACCAAAACTCCCATTTGACACTTTAAAGGTATCCACAACATGCTTACACATCTAAAGCATCATAACAAACATGCTTGAATCATCAAAATATGGCAACCATTCCAAGACCACTAGATGCTTAAAAACCATTCCAGCACTTCACATGCTTAAAAACCATGGTAAAACAGGATTACAAGTCCCAAAAACATAGCGAACACATTGCCTTATTAATAAGAAACATAAAACGAGTTCATACTCAAGTAGTCTTGCACTTGGATCACTTCAAACCTTGCCTTTGCTGCCCCCAAACCTTAATGCTCTGAATCATTAGGAAAAAGAGAGCGTAAGCACACATGCTTAGTGATGATGCTTTTAAAAAAATAATGCATTTAAAATCCTTTGAAAACTAAACACTTGTTTTCAATCCATGCTTACGTCCAAAGTATTTTCATTAATTCCAATCAAAACATGCATATTGTAACCCCCTCAACCCGGCCTAGACGCCTGACCGAATCGAGAGTGCTACATTAGGTTTGCTGCAGCAAACCGAAGAAAGGTTACAAAAAGTCGGTCTATTTTTTTTCTTTATCTTGTCTAAATGCAAATTAATGTTCCTACATGTTCATACCCACAGCGGTTAAGTTCTCGAATGAAACGAGTCGCAAAAGACAATCAATTGTGTCGTATTCAAAATTGAGGACTAAAACGTAAATATTTTAAATTACAAAACCAAAATTGAATTTAAGGTTGTCAATCCTCAATTAGTCCATTTACATGGCAACATGATAAATTCCAGGTCAATTTAATCATCCCAATTCATATAATTGCATTCCCAAAGCTCAGGGACCAAAATCAAAGAACAGAAACTTCCAAGATTCCAAAATAACCAACTTAACGATACCCGTATCGATATGCGTACTCGTGTTTTGGTACGCCCTTACGTTCTCAAAAACTCAGAATCCAGTAGCTAAAACTCGTATCGAAACGCTTGTTCACATACCGATACGCCTGGAAAAAATGCCCATGATCGTATCGAAACACTTGCTCGTGTACCAAAACGTTAAGCCTGAAAAGGCAGGTTCGTATCGAAACACGCTTCCGTGTACCGAAACGTGATGCCTGAAATGGCCTAGCTGTACCGGTATGAGGACACTTGTTTCGATATGCCTTGACCTATAATGACATTTTTAGATGGTTTATCTCACAAAACTAGATGCATTTAGGTCCTAGCAACTTACATACATACATATAAGCATCCAACATCACATTTAACAACAATTGCACCAAGGTTTAACTACAACACAAGATTATGCCACCCAAAAGATTGATCTAGAGGCATGCTCCCTATAACTCTCCACCAAACATACCAAAATGCCCAACTAAGCAAATATCAGCAAGATTACCATACCATCAACACATCAATACCATACTCAACAGGATTAGCTCATCAAAGCATGTCATCCAAACAAAACTATCTAGATGTATACCTAGGTAACCATATAACATCAACCACAGGTAACGGTGCATGATAAGCGAAACATCAACAATCAAACTCTAAAATCACAGCATTATACATGCTAAAAACTAGGGAAAACTGAATTACAAATCCCAAAAATCCATGGCGAACACATTGCCTTATTAACCAGAAACTAAACCGAGTTAATACTCAAATATTCTTGTCTTTGGGTTGCTTAATCCTTGCCTTTTCTACCTCAAGCTTTAATGCTCTGCATCATTAGAGAAAAGAGAGCGTAAGCACACATGCTTAGTGAGGATGCTCTTAAACGATGATACATTTAAATCCCTTGGAAACCAACTCTTGTTTTCAAACCATGCTTACAACCTAAGCAAGTTCCAATAATTTCAAAAACAAAACATGCATATCAACCATATGCTAAACCACATATACATTCTACATGCTTAGTCCCAAAGCATTAAAACTAAAACCATGCTTAAATCCCAAAGCACAATATACAAAACCATGCTTAATTCCCAAACCATTGTAAACAAATTCAACATTAGATTCCTCATATATTAGCAATTATAGTGACCTCGGATAGTCGACCACTATCCTTGATTAGCTGACTGCTAATCTTTAGTTAACTGACCGTTAACTTTACACATCGGATACACGAATCTCCCTTAATAACCGACCATTATCAAGGCTACCACATGCCGACCGCACGAATTTTCAACCTTGCCAACCGCAAGCTTTACATCAACTAGGGGAACCGACCGCTACCCCAAGTGATAACAAGATAGTTCGGGTAGCCGACCGCTATACCTCAAAGACTCTTAACCCACGATCAATTTTTAACCATATTATAGTGCACTTTATCCTATGGCATGCCAACTATATCCGAATGTTTTCTCACCTTGTCACATAGCCAATATATCATTTACAAAACCATTTACTCACTATTTTACAATGCATTAGACAAAATCCCCACATATGCAAAACACATTTCCATATAAATATCACATTCCCGACCAGAATAAAAACCAATGCTCACTAGCATTAAATATATCTTTAAGCCATTGCATATGTACTTTAAAATCATGCATTAACAGTAAGTAAAGCAAACCATGTTTACGACTAAAACATGAATCACACATGCTCATATCCAAACTGCTATTGAAGAGCAAAAGAGGGAAACTTACTTCTGAGCTTAGGTAAGTGTTTCAAACTTATCTTAAACTCCCGAAACCACTTTCAAACCTTTGAAAGACTTTTAAGACCGTTTCCACTCACCGATTTCACTTCGCCTTGCTTGCAATCGTGAAACAAGCTCCCGACAAGTCTAGAACCACCTCAAGATGCTACACTTGATTATCCCCTCTTCCGGTCACAAAAAATAAGTGGAAACATGCATTAAAATGCATCCATTACTCTGTTTCAACCCCAAATCTCGTAGCTCTCAAGATGCCCACTCAAAACTCATCCGAAACTTGTTGAAATCAACGTCAAACACTACTCAATCTTAAACTAGCCATATTATAACGATTCGAAACAACAATCTTCATCAATTGATATCTAAAAACTCATTGCCAACATCCTTTTACTTCCAGCAATGATTAAACACCTTAAACAACCCAAAAACCCTTAACTATCAACCTAAACAATTAGAGATTCAACTAATTTCAGGATTCCATTATTAAAAACAACTTATCCACCTTATAATACATCCAAAATAAGATTGAAATCAATTCACAACACTGGAAAAACATATCCAAATCGAAAATCACAAGATCCTTCAATTAAATCTCAATTAAGCTAAAATCCATAATTAATTACTTAAAACCTATTGAAAATCATATGTAAAGAGCCAAGAACATGAGAATTTCAGTAAAGAGCCTTTCATTAGAGGAGAAGAGCGAAACTGACCTCCAATGAATGAGTTTCCCCTTAATTGGATGGTTTTTTCCTCTTGAAAAACAAAGAAATTCAATAAGATTTGTAGAAAACAATTTGAGAAATCATTTAGAAAATCAATGAGTAAAGAAATTAAGATCATTACCTTAAATCTCTGATGGAAAAAGAGTGTTTGGCTAAGAGTGTTTTGAGAGAAAATGTGAGAAAAGAAAAGTTACGTCAAAAATGTGTTTTAGAATGATAACTACCTTTTTAACTAAATCCTTTTTAATTCTTTTAATTAAAACCATTTTAAAATAATCCTAATTAAGGGAATACTTATATTATACCAAATGGTAAAATAGCTCCTTAAAGATTCTAAGTTTTGACTCTTTACAAAACAGCCACCTTTTAATACCGTTTTCAAATATTGTATTTTGGTCACTAGCCAAAATGTCACCCTTCTAAGGTTCGTTTTCAAAAATTGCTTTCACAAATATTTTTAATATAATAAAATATGATTTTTAGACATTTTTCTATATTTTTATCTTTCGAAAAAATATTCGCTCCCGAATTCAACTCGAATCTCTAACCCGATCCACTAGACCGTCTAAACAGCCCCAAAATCGCTAGGCCCAAAACTGGGGCGTTATAACTCTCCCCCTCTTAAGAAATTTTGCCCTCAAAATTTACCTGGAGGAAAAAGATGCAAAAATTGCTCCAACATATCCACCTTGCTTTCCCAAGTGGCTCCCTCGACGCCTCGATGTCGCCACAAGGCTTTAACAAGTTCTATCGCCTTACCCCGTAGAACCTTGCTTCTAGAATCAAGGATTTCCACTGGCTCATCATCAAAGGCTAAATTCAGTCTCAACTCAATTTGCTCCACTGGCATAACATGCGAAGGGTTCGACCGATACCTCCGTAACATGGATACATGGAACACATCATGTATTTTCTCAAGCTCGGGAGGCAACCTCAACCAATAAGCCACATGACCAACTCGCTTCACAATCTCATATGGTCCAATAAACCTCGGACTAAGCTTACCCTTACGTCCGAACCGCATACCTTTTTTCTACGGTGACACCTTCAAGAACACACGATCGCCCATCGCATATTCAATTTCCCTACGCTTTAAATCCGAGTACAATTTTTGCCAATCCGCAGCTGCTTTCAAGCGTTCACACACAAGCTTAACTTTCTCATCCGTTTCTTTCAACACATGAGGTAAGGAAACATGCTTTTCCCCTACCTCGGCCCAACACAAGGGCGTTCGACATTTCCGGCCATACAATGCCTCAAATAGTGCCATCTGTGTAATCACTTGATAGCTGTTATTATAAGCGAATTCCACTAACGGCAAATGCTTCTCCAAGGTTCCTTGAAACTCAATAATACAACACCTTAGCATATCCTCCAAAACCTGGATAACATGCTCAGACTGCCCATCCATCGGAGGATGATACGCGATACTGAAACTCAACCTCGAACCCAAAGCCTGATGCAAACATTTCCAAAACCTTGATGTGAACCTCAGATCTCTATCCGAAATGATCGACTTTGGTACCTCGTACAAATGCACAATCTCAGAGATAAACAAATCTGCTAGCTTGTCCAAGGTGTACGCCGTATGCACTGGCAGAAAATGTACACACTTTGTAAACCGATCGACAACCACCAAAATAGAATATTTTTTAGCCGGTGTCAACGACAACCCTGACACGAAATCCATGGTGATTCTCTCATATTTCCACTCTGAAATTCTCAATGGTTGTAACAATCTAGATGGAAACTAATGTTCAACTTTAACTCAATGACAAACCATACATTTGGACACAAACTCCGCCACATCCTTCTTCAAACTAACCCAATAGTACCTTTCCTTCAAATCATGATACATCTTAGTACTACCAGGATGCATAGCAAAAGGACTAGAATGTGCTTACGCCGAAATAGTATGCCTGAGCTCCGGGACTTCTGGCACCACTATTTGACCCTTGAAGCACAAAACTCTATCATCATCAAAATGAAAACCCGTCGGATTACCATCTGCTATGTCCTTAACATGAGGAACCAAAGAATAATCATATGGTTGCTTAGCCTTAATCAACTATGACAACGTAGGCTTAACTTGCAGTGCAGCCAACAACCAACCTTCCCGCGTCACGCTCAACCTTGCAAACATTGCCCTAAGCTCAACCGCCATCCTACGACTCAACGCATCCACAACAATATTGGCTTTTCCAAGATGATACTCAATTGTCAAGTCGTAATCCTTAAGCAACTCCAACCACCTTCGTTGCCAAAGGTTCAAATCCTTTTGAGACATCAAACACTTCAAACTCTTATGATCCGTAAAGACCACACACTTCTCTCCATATAGATAGTGTCGCCAAATCTTCAAGGCAAACACCACCGCGTAAGCTCCAAATCATGAGTTGGATAATTGCACTCATGAACCTTCAACTGCCTCGACGCACAGGCCACCACCTTACCATCTTGCATCAGCACACAACCCAAACCCACATGCGATGCATCACTATAAACCACAAACTCCTTACCAGACTCCGGTTGAATCAACACAAGATCATGTGTCAAAACCTTCTTCAACTTCACAAAACTCTGATGTTGCTTCTCCGTCCAGACGAAAGGAACATTCTTTTGCAACAACTTTGTCAATGGAGCCGCAATACTAGAAAACCCTTCCACAAAAAAACGATAATAGCCTGCCAACCCAAGGAAACTATGTACTTCTGACATGGTCTTAGGTTGTTTCCAATTGAGAATAGTGTAACCCCCTCGACCTGGCCTAGTTGCAAGACCGAACCGAGCAAGCTACATTAGGTTTACCGAAGTAAACCATAATGATTAAACCTAAAATTTGCCCATTTTTTCTTTTATTTTATCTAGATGCATTAACGTTATCCTACATGATCATACAGTTCAAAGGTGAGCACTCGTCTCAATCGGGCATCATAATGATATCCAATTGGCCATTATACAACTTAGGGACCAAAACATAAATTTAGCAAATTAAAAGGGTTTTACCACTTTTTAAGTTATCAACCTTAAATTAGGTTCATTTCATGCTTATATGCCAAATTTCGACCTCAAACAATCATCCATGCTTAAATAATTGACAAAACAAGATTCAAGGACTAAAACGAAAGAAAACAGAACTTTACTAGTCTTAAACTAACTTAACTGCCATGGGTATCGGTACTCTAATCTGAGTATCAGTACGCCCTTTACATTCGAATTTCCAAAAATTCCAGTAGCCATATCCCATATCGATATGACCCTGAGTATCGATACACCTTACCAAAATTGAAGGCCCGTACCGATCCTCAAATCTGTGTATCGATCCCCCAAGCCAAACTCAGCCTACCCGTACCGATATGCAAACTCATGTATCGATACGCTACTTCGATTATGCACTCCCGTAGCGCAACACCTAGCTCGCGTACCAGTACCACAAGCCTGAAATGGCTTCCCGTACCGATACGTGAACATGCGTACCGACACGCCTAGACCTGAATGGTCACAAATGTCTGGTTTAACAAGCTTATCTCTGAAATAACCCACTTCATTAAGCCATAAACTTTCATACAACTCTACCTAGATGCAAAGGCAACCTAAAAATCACAAGCTCATCAATCCAAAAAGGCTTCAATCCATTCAAAGATATTCTAAAGCATGCTTCCTAAAACACTTTGCCAAACGTCTCAAAATACACCATTAAACCATTCACATCATAAGTGTTGCGTGTGATAAGTGCTACACAATTGTGCAAGTATACATGTCGCAAGTAATAAAGTGATATGAGTATCGAGTATCGTCTCCACAGGGATTGGTTTGGGCCACTTTGCTTAAGTTCTTTGCCTTTGTGAAAAGTAAAAACACAATTGATAATAGGAGTTCTAATTAACGAGTAAACTAAGAGCAATAAACTAAAAGAATAGATTAAATCAAAAGAGAGAATAGGTCAGGTTATCATGAGTTGAGTTGTGATAGCCGATTGGATCGTCTTGGTAAAAGAGTGCAAGGGCAACTCAGTTTCCGTGGCAACTTGCACAGCGGGGTTGCCTTGGCAACTAATCGATGGTTGCCTGGGCGACTAGCTGGGCAACTACTTGGGCGTCTGGGCAGCAACTTCAAGGTTCGACAGAGCGTTCTTCAATGGTTTCTTCTTATCCCTAAGTCGAAACTCTCGCTACTTGTGCATGCCTTGATAATACATCCCTGCGTGAATCAAGGGTGAACAACAACCAATCTTGCGCTCCTCTTAGCCGTTGAAATCCTTAACTTATTCCTAAGCTAGATTAATCTTCACCATCAATAGATTGAATAAAGACCATACTCATTCGTTTCTTGAATCTAACTCTCCCGATATTAGATAAATAGATGAAGTTACGAGATCCTCTCCCAATTCACTCGCAAACAAGAATAAGAACCAAGAATGAGTAAACCTTGAATTAAAAGTGCAAACTCTTATTACCTAAACAAAATCCAATTGTTTTTCACAACAACAAAACACAATAACCCCAACCAATCAAGTTAGTTCATGGTTGGGTTCAAAAGATATACAAAGAATAATCCCCAAACCATGAATCTAATGGAAGCAAAGAAGAAGAAATCGAACTCTCTCCCTCCTTGCTATCTTGTCGAAATCTCTTCCTTCTTGCCCTTTGGAGTTGTCGAAAATCCTCTCCTCTTGCTCCCTTTGGAATTGTTGAAATCTCCTTATTTATAGGGCTAGGCCAAAGTCCTTCTTTGAGGAGGAGTTTAAGTTGGAATTAAATTATCTTTAAAGAATATAATTCTTTATTATAATTGTATTCCTACTAGAACTTCTCCTATCTTCTTGGAATTTAATTCTTCTTTAATCTCTGCATGGAAATCAAATTCCTTTGGGTTTGGGCTTTGCTCCACGTCATCTTGGGCTTGTATAGTCATCAATTTCGACTACCATATCACCTTTGCTCTTGTCGATAATTGCCATGGCAACTAGCTCGGCGTCTCTTTCATGCATTGCCCTGGCAACTAGCTCGGCATCTCCTTTGGCAAATGATCCTGCACATACACACAAAACACACCAAAGCAGTATCTTTTCCAACAAAAACTACCAAGTTATGTAATCAAGCTCAACGGTGGAAAGAAACATGAATTAATGCATGAATGACTAATTATGCAACTAATATGAGATTAAGTCTAACAATAACATGAGTAAAAAGGGTAATAAAAATAGTACTTTTGAACACTTATCAATAAGCAACATAACAACACCCTCCACATAGCATATTAAACATGCTCAAACCATCACAACAAGGCAACCATCAAGGGAGCTCTAGATGCACACCTAAGACATCATTCAACCACAACTACTATCAAATATTGACATCAAGCTTAGCAACATCAACCATCCTCAAAACCCAGTATAGAAAACATATTCAGAATCCATAAGAAAGTAGGATTACAACCCCCAAAAACCTTGGTGAACACATTGCCTTATTAACCAGAAATAGAAACTGAGTTCTTACTCGAAGTAGTTTATCTCTTGGATCCTTGCAAACCTTGCCTTTGATGCCCCGAACATTAATGCTCTGCATCATTAGGAAAAAGAGAGCGTAAGTACACATGCTTAGTGAGGATGCTCATAAACAATGATGCATTTACATTCTTTTAAAAACATATGCTTGGTTTTCCCAAAACATGCTTACTTACAAAGCACTTCCTCATGATTCTAACCGAATCAAAACATAATGATAATCATAACATCACTAAAGTCTCATGCTTAAGTCCCAAAGCATTTTAATCAAACCATGCTTAAATTCCAAAGCATTTCAATCAAACCATGATTAAATCCCAAAGCATTTTAATACAATAATCAACACATGATCTTTTTCATATATTGGCAATTATAGTGACCCGGATAGAATACCTCTATCCTTTACACATATCGGATACATGGATCTCTCATATCATGCCTAGTTAAACCACATGATATCCCAAACCTTGCCTAGTTAAACCGCAAGATTTGACACCCTCACCTAGTTAAATCGTGAGATTTCACCCTTGTCTAGTTAAACCGCAAGAGTACTGACCTTGCCTAGTTAAACCGCAGGATCCCCATCAATTTGGGCTGCCTAGTTGAACTGCATGCCCCAAATGATGTCCCAACAGTCCGAGTGTCCTAGTTAAATCGCTATACCTCAAGGGCCCATGACCACGATCGATTTTGTTCATATCTTATAGTGAACTTGTAATCCTATGGCTTGCCAACTATATTCGATTGTTTTCACCATGTCACATCGCCAATATATCATTTACAAAACCATTTACTTACTGTTTTACAATGCATCTCATAAACAACACATATGCAAATCTTATTGCCAATGCAATAACACCATTCCTAATTGGAATGAAAACCAATGCTCAATAGCATTTAATATATACTTTCAATCCCCTGCATATGTACTCAAAATCATGCATTACCAGTAAGGAAATCATACCATGTTTGTTACCAAAACATGCAATCAACATGCTCATATCCAAGCCGATATTCAAGAGCAAAATAAGGGAAACTTATTTCTGAGCTTAGGTAAGCGTCTCACGCTTACCCTAAACTCACAACAACCTTTTCAAACATTTATAAAGCATTTAAAACCAGTTTCCACTCACCGATACGCTTCGCCTTCCTTGCCAACGCAAAACAAGTTCTCGGCAAGCCACCAAACACGCCACGCTTTGTCTCCTTGATTATCCCCTATTTTAAACACATAAAACCATAGGGCAAATGCATTCAAACCATTGCCCAACAGCAATCTACCGCAACTCCCAAGATGCCCACTCAAACACCATCCGAAACATACTAAAAACACCATTAAACGTTTCCAAAACTTAACCCAGCCATAATACAACAATACAAGCCTTCATCCAACATCTAATAACATCCAAAAACCTTTTCCTAACATCCTTTTACCTCCAGCAAAGGTTAAACTCGAATATCACCACAATAACTCAAAACTAGCACCTAACTGATTAGAGATTCAAGAGTTTCAGGATTCTATTGATAAAAAAAATTATCAACATCAAAATACATCCAAAACATATATTAAATCCAATTAAAACACTGGAAAAACAGATCCACTTCGAAAATTGTAATATCTCATCAATATTACTAAAATAACTCAATTAATCATTGATATAACATTAAAATCAGTTTCCAAACTATAAATCAAGGATCAAATACTTGGGAATTTCAGTAAAGAGCCATACAATAGATGAGATCACGGACCTTACCCCTATTGTGAGATTTCTCCCTCAATTGGTTTGACAAAAGCTAAGAAAACACAAGATTTAAATGAGATTTTGAAAAACAATGTTAATCAAACCATTACTAATCATAAAAACAAGTTAAAAGACTCCTCACCTTTGGATTTTGATGAAAACTTGAGTGTTTGGCCAAGGAGAGAGTGGAGAGAAAAGTTGAGAGAAAAAGTTACGTAAATTTTCTTTAATGAGCTTAACTAACTTTGAACTAAAATCCCTTTTTAATTATCTTTAAAACACATGTTTAAAATATCTTAAATTAAGGGAGAAATCATCAGAAAAACCTTGGTAAAATAGCTCCTTAATGATTCTAAGAATTTGACCCTTTTCATTTTAGTTACCTTTAAAAACAGTTTTCAAAAATCGCATTTTGGTCGCTAATCCAAAATGTCACATTTCAAAATTCCTTTTTCTAAAATTGATTACACCAAAAATCATTATATAATAAAAGATGATTTTTGACTATTTTCCCACATTTTTATGTTATCGAAAAAATATACGGTCTCGAATCCGACTCGAGTTTCTAACCTGGTCCACCGGACCATCTAACGAACCTCAAAACCTCTAAGCCCAAAATTAGGGTGTTACAACTCTCCCCCACTTAAGAAATTTCATCCTCGAAATTACCTGGAGGAGACAGATGCAAAAATTGCTCCTTCATATCCGCCTTGCTTTCCTAAGTAGCTTCCTTAACACCTTGGTGTCGCATAAGACTTTCACGAGCTCTATCATCTTACCAGGAAGAACCTTCTTACTAGTATCGAGGATCTCTACTGGTTCCTCATCTAAGGTTAGATCCGATCTCAACTCCATATCCTCCACCGGCATGATATGCGATGGATTTGACTAATATCTCTTCAACATCGAAACATGGAACACATTGTGAATTTTCTCCAGCTCGGGAGGCAACCTCAACCGATATGCCACAGGACCCACACGCTCAATAACCTCATTTTGTAAAATAAACCTCAGACTAAGCTTACCCTTACATCCGAATCTCATCACCTTTTTCCAGGGTGAGACATTCAAGAATACGCGATCGTCCACCGCATATTCAACCTCCTTACTCTTCAAATCCGCGTAAGATTTCTGCCGATCTGCAGCCACTTTCAACCAGTCGCACACAAGCTTGACCTTCACATCCGTGTCTTTCAACACATCTGGTAGGGTAACATGCTTTTCCCCCACCTCAGCCCAACATAAGGGTGTGCGACATCTCCGGCCATATAACGCCTCATAAAGTGCCATTTGTATACTCGCCTGATAACTATTGTTGTAAGCAAACTCAACTAAAGGCAAATGCTTCTCCCAAGTTCCTTAGAACTCAATAATACAACATCTCAGCATATCTTCCAAAACCTGAATAACCCCCTCAGACTGCCTTTCCGACTAGGGATGATACGTGGTACTAAAACTTAATCTCGAACCCAAGGCTTGGTGCAAACTCCTCCAAAACCTTGCCATAAACCTCGAATCCCTATCTAAAACGATGGATTTAGGTACACCATGCAAGCGCACAATCTCCGCTATATACAAATCTGCCAACTTGTCCAAGGTATACATTGTATGCACTGGCAAGATATGTGCACACTTTGTGAACCAGTCAACAATAACCCACACAGAATCCTTCTTAGCTGGTATCAACGGCAATCCTATTACAAAATCTATGGTGATTCTCTCCTATTTCCACTTCAAAATTTTCAGCGGTTGCAACAACCCGGATGGAAACTAATGTTCAGCCTTGACCCGCTGACATACCATGCACTTGGACACAAACTCAGCCATGTCCTTTTTCAACCCAACCTAGTAGTATACCTCTTTCAAATCACGATACATCTTAACACTACTTGGATGCATAGTAAAAGGACTACAGTGTGCCTCTACCAAGATAGTGTGCCTCAACTCCGGATCATCCGGCATCACAATTCGCCCCTTGAAACACAAAAGTCCATAATCATCAAAATGAAAATTCGTCAGATTACCATCTACAATATTCTTAACATGCTCAACCAATGAATCATCAAATGGTTGCTTAGCTTTAATCAACTGTGATAACGTAGGCTTGACTTGCAACTCCGCCAGCAAACCATCTTCCAACGTCACACTCAACCTTGCAAAAATAACTCGGAGCTTAACCGCAACCTTACGACTTAATGCATCTGCCACTACATTGGCTTTACCAAGATGATACTCAATGGTCAAGTTGTAATCCTTAAGCAACTCCAACCATCTACGTTGCCTAAGATTCAAATCTTTCTGGGACATCAAATACTTCAACCTCTTGTGATCCGTAAAGATCACGCACTTCTCACCATAAAGGTAATGTCGCCAAATTTTCAAAGCAAAAACCACAGCTGTAAGCTCCAAATCCTGAGTTAGATAATTGCACTCATGAACTTTCAATTGACTCGATGTGAAGTCCACAACCTTCCGTCCTGCATTAGTACACAACCCAAGCCAACATATGACACATCATTATAAACCACAAACTCATTCCCAGATTCAGGTTGAATCAACATAGGAGCGTGTGTCAGCACTTCCTTTAACTTCTCAAAACTATGCTGCTGCTTCACCATCCACACATACGAAACATTCTTCTATAACAACTTGGTTAACGGAGCTATAATACTCAAAAACCCCTCAACAAAACAACGATAATAACCAGCCAACCAAGAAAACTTCGCACCTCCGATACTGAGTTAGGTGGCTTCCAATTGAGAATAGCCTCAATCTTTTATGGATCAACGTGAATACCTTCCGGGGACACCACATGACCTAGGAATGTCACTTCCTTAAGCCAAAACTCGCACTTGCTCAACTTGGCGTACAACTGATTATCCGCAAATGCTGAACATGCTCTTCCTCAATACGAGAGTACACAAGAATAAAATCTATGAATAACACCACAAACTGATCAAGATACTCAAGGAACATTCTATTCATCATGTCCATAAACGCAGCTGGGGCATTTGTCAAACCAAAAGGCATGACCAGAAACTCATAATGCCTATACCTCGTAGGAACACGGTCTTATACATATCCACATCATTAACCTTCAACTGATAATACCCCAATCTTAAATCTATCTTGGAAAACACCACTGCTCTACGAAACTGGTCGAACAAATCATCATTTCGTTGTAACGGGTACCTGTTCTTTACCGTTAACTTGTTCAACTGACGATAATCAATGTACATACGCATCGTACCATCTTTCTTTTTCAGGAAGAGAACAGGCGCACCCCACAGAGAAATGCTTGGTCGAATAAACCCATGATCCAAAAACTCCTGAAGCTGTGACTTTAACTCCTTCAATTCTTTCGGTGCCATCCTATAAAGAGCAATGGACACCGGTGTTGTACCCTCGTATGTCTCAATACAAAACTCCACCTCTCTATCCAGAGGCAAACCCAACAACTCCTCAGGAAAAACCTCAGAAAAGTCAAAAACTATCTGAATGTCCTGCACTCAAATACCCTTAGCTTCCGGATTCATAACAATAGCCAAATAAGCTTGGCAGCCATTAAACATCATTTTCTCTGCTCTAACAGCTGAAACTACATTGGACAGGAACTTAACATTCTCACCAACCACCACAACCTCATAGTTGTCGGCCAGCTTTAAGAAAATCCTCTTGGACTCACAATCTACAACAACTCTATGCTCACTCAACCAATCCATACCCAAAATGACATCAAAACCATGGAATGGCAATTCCATCAGATCGCGGCAAACTCATGACCTTGCACCACCAAGGGACATCGCCGATACAACCTTTTTGTTGTAACTGTCTCCCCAAAAGAACTTGTGACCAACATACCAACATCTAATATCTCAACAGGAACATTCAGCAAAGATGCATGTTCACTCAAGATATATGAATACGTAGACCCCGAATCAATCAAGGATACCAATGACAAGGATTGCAAAGTAAAAGTACCTGCGATCACATATGTGTCATTACGACCCTCACAGTGAGCAAAGAACTGTGTCGGTCCTCCACCTTCAGGTCTCACCGATGCAATATTAGCCACACCCCTTTGACCATCATCGCGCCTCTGAAAATTACCCCTGCCACAGCCTCAACCCTAGCCGGTGTAGCAACTTGCACTGGTACATCTCTCGCAGCCTGAAGACAATCACGCTTCAGATGATCCATAAATCCAATAAGTTCCAGTGTTACCCCAGCTCAAACCCACATATCGCCTACCGCATCGCTCACACTCTGGTATAACACGAGCTCCTTGAGCACCCTGGCCAACTCCACCACCACACCTATGGTCTGGCTTATGCCTCTTGTCCCTGAACCTCTTATTTTGCCTCACAAAATAGCTAGAGTCTGCCACTCTCTCACCCAAGTTTGCACCTATGGCCTGAACTGGTGCACCCAAAGACTGCTCGATATTCTTGGCCTGATTGACCAACACATCAAAATCTGTGTAATTTACGGCCAAGAGATACGTCTTAATGTCCTTTACAAGTCCATAACGGAACCTATCACATCTCTGCTGGTCATCTGGAACCAATTCTGGAGCATACTGACTGAACCGGACAAACTTCACCTAGTATTTAGCAACAGACATGCTTCTCTAAGATATCGACATAAACTCGCGCTTCTGCATATCCAAGTACTGAGCACCAAGGTATTTCCTCTTGAAAGCCCTCCGAAGGAACTCCCAAGTAATATCTGCCTTAGGAACACCAGCAATAGTGGTCACCCACCAATGGTATGCATCCCCCTGCAGCAGAGATACAGTGCAACCCAGCTTACGCTCCTCATTGTATCCTATCTGATCCATAATGCAGACCGTCTTTTCCAACCAACCTTTGGCTGCCTTAGGGCTCAAACCTTGAAACTCTACACCTCCCAAGCACCTTAAACTCTCCAAGGGTAAACCTTGATTTGCCACCACAACAGGTGCCGGTGCCTACGCCTGCACTCTAGCCATCGCTGCCTGAAAAGCTCCCATTATCGTCTGTACTAACGGAGTCAAATCATCATATACTTGCACTTGATGAACTTGGGGTGCTTCACCCGCCCCAACATCAATTGGAGGAACCACGGGAGGAGGAGGAGGTAAAACGTGAGGGAGATTCTCCCTTGTCTCATTATTTTGCCCAACCCCGGTAGTATTAGCCATAAACCGTGTCTCACATCGAGCCATGCTAACAAACACATCAAAACATATTATATTTAGGCTAGTATCAGGCAAAGGATCCAAGTTCACTTTAAAATGCATTTAAAATCCTCGGTAATAGGCAATGTGTCCCCAATCCAACCCCAATAATACATCAAACAATCACCGAACATATAGACAATCACCGTGCAGTTCAACAACATCAGCTAAACAAGCAACAACATCCCAACTTTTTGCAAACCTGGCTCTGATACCAACAAATGTAACCCCCTCGACATGGCTTAGTCGCAAGACCGAACTGAGCAAGCTACATTAGGTTTACCAAAGTAAACCAGAATGATTAAACCAAAAACTCGCCCATTTTTTTCTTTTATTTTATCTAGATGCATTAATGTTATCCTACATGATCATACTGTTCAAAGGTAAGCACTCATCTCAATCGGGCATCATAATAATATCCAATTGGCCACGATACAACTTAGGGATCAAAACGTAAATTTAGCAAATTAAAAGGGTTTTACCACTTTTTAAGTTATCAACCTTAAATTAGGTTCATTTCATGCTTATATGCCAAATTTCAACCTCAAACGATCATCCATGCTTAAATAATTGACAAAACAAGATTTAAGGACTAAAACAGAAGAAAATAGAACTTTACTAAAGCCTTTAACTAACTAACTGCCATGGGTATCGGTACTCCAATCCGAGTATCGGTATGCCCTTTACATTCGAATTTCCAAAAATTCCAGTAGCCATATCCCGTACTGATACGACCCTGCGTACGATATGCCTTACCAAAATTGAAGGCCCGTACTGATCCTCAAACCCGTGTACCGATCCCTCAAGCCAAACTCAGGCTACCATTGCTTCGATTATGCACTCTCGTATCACAACGCCTAGCTCGTGTACCGGTACCACAAGCCTGAAATGGCTTCCCGTATCGATACGTGAACACGCGTACCGATACCCCTAGACCTGAATGGCAACCAATGGCTAGTTTAACAAGCTTATCTCTAAAATAACCCACTTCACTAAGCCATAAACTTTCATACAACTCTACCTAGATGCAAAGGCAACCTAAACATCATAAGCTCAGCAATCCAAAAAGGCTTTCATCCATCCAAAGATATTCTAAAGGCATGCTTTTTAAACCACTTTGCCAAACGTCTCAAAATGCACCATTAAACCATTCACAGCAAAGGCAACATAACAACACCCTCCTCGTAGCATATTAAACTTGCTCAAACTATCACAACAAGGAAATCATCAAGGGAGCTCTAGATGCACACCTAAGACATCATTCAACCACAACTACTATCAAATATTGACATCAAGCTTAGCAACATCAACCATCCTCAAAACCCAGCATAGAAAACATATTCAGAATCCATAAGAAAGCAAGATTACAACCCCCAAAAACCTTGGCAAATACATTGCCTTATTAACCGAAAATAGAAACCGAGTTCATACTCAAAGTAGTTTATCTCTTGGATCCTTGCAAAAATGGCCTTTGCTGCCCCGAAATTTAATGCTCTGCATCATTAGGAAAAAGAGAGCGTAAGCACACATGCTTAGTGAGGATGCTCATAAACAATGATGCATTTGCATTCTTTTAAAAACATATGCTTGCTTTTCCCAAAACAAGCTTACTTACAAAGCACTTCCTCATGATTCTAACCGAATCAAAACATAATGATAATCATAACATCAATAACATCTCATGCTTAAATCCCAAAGCATTTTAATCAAACCATGCTTAGATCCCAATGCATTTTAATCAAACTATGCTTAAATCCCAAAGCATTTTAATACAAGAATCAACACATGATCTTTTTCATATATTGGCAATTATAGTGACCCGGATAGACTACCTCTATCCTTTATAAATATCGGATACACAGATCTCTCATACCATGCCTAGTTAAACCGCATGATATCCCAAACCTTGCCTAGTTAAACTGCAATATTTGACACCCTCGCCTAGTTAAACCGCGAGATTTCACCCTTGCCTAGTTAAACCGCAAGAGTACCGACCTTGCCTAGTTAAACAGCAAGATCCCCATCAATTTGGGTTGCCTAGTTAAACCACACGCCCCCAAATGATGTCCCAACAGTCCGAGTGGCCTAGTTAAACCGCCATACCTCAAGGACCCATGGCCACGATCGATTTTGTTCATATTTTATAGTGCACTTTTAATCCTATGGCATGCCAACTATATACGATTGTTTTCACCATGTCACATAGCCAATGTATCATTTACAAAACCATTTACTTACTATTTTGCAATGCATCTTATAAACAACACACATCCAAATCTTATTGCCAATGCAATAACACCATTCCCAACTGGAATGAAAACCAATGCTCAATAGCATTTAATATATACTTTCAATCCCCTGCATATGTACTCAAAATTATGCATTACCAGTAAGTAAATCATACCATGTTTGTTACCAAAACATGCAAACAACATGCTCATATCCAAGCCGATGTTCAAGAGAAAAATAAGGGAAACTTACTTCCGAGCTTAGGTAAGTGTCCCACGCTTACCCTAAACTCCCAACAACCTTTTCAAACCTTTATAAAGCATTTAAAACCAGTTTCCATTCATCGATACGCTTCACCTTCCTTGCCAACGCGAAATAAGCTCTCGGCAAGCCACCAAACACGTCACGCTTCGTCGCATTGATTGTCCCCTATTTTGAACACATAAAACCATAGGGCAAATGCATTTAAACCATTGCCCAACAGCAATCTCCCGCAACTCCCAAGATGCCCACTCAAACACCATTCGAAACATACCGAAAACACCATCAAATGTTTCCAAAACACAACCCAGCCATAATACAACAATACAAGCCTTCAATCAACATCTAATAACATCCAAAAACCTTTTCCTAACATCCTTTTACCTCCAGCAAAGATTAAACTCGAATATCGCCACAATAACTCAAAACTAGCAACCTAACTAATTAGAGATTCAAGAGTTTCAGGATTCTATTGATAAAAACAAATTATCAACATCAAAATACATCCAAACCATATATTAAATCCAACTCAAAACTGGAAAAATAAATCCACTTCAAAAATTATAATATCTTATCAATATTCCCAAAATAACTCAATTAATCATTGATATAACATTAAAATCAGTTTCCAAACTATAAATCAAGGATCAAATACTTGGGAAATTCAGTAAAGAACCATACAATAGAGGAGATCACATACCTTACCCCTATTATGAGATTTCTCCCTCCATTGGTTTGACAAAAGCTAAGAAAACACAAGATTTAAATGAGATTTTGAAAAACAATGTTAATCAAGCCATTACCAATCATAAAAACAAGTTAAAAGACTCCTCACCTCTGGATTTTGATGAAAACTTGAGTGTTTGGCTGAGGAGAGAGTGGAGAGAAAAAGTTACGTAAATTTTCTTTAATGATCTTAACTAACTTTGAACTAAAATCCCTTTTCAATTATCTTTAAAACACATGTTTAAAATATCTTAAATTAAGGGAGAAATCATCAGAAAAACCTTGTTAAAATAGCTCCTTAAAGATTCTAAGAATTTGACCCTTTTCATTTTAGTCACCTTTAAAAACATTTTTCAAAAATCACATTTTGGTCACTAATCCAAAATGTCACATTTCCAAATTCCTTTTTTCTAAAATTGATTCCACCAAAAAATCATTATATAATAAAAGATGATTTTTAACTATTTTCCTTATTTTTATATTAATGAAAAAATATACGGTCCTGAATCCAACTCGAATCTCTAACCCGATCCACCGGACCGTCTAACAAACCTCAAAACTGCTAAGCCCAAAACCGGGGTGTTACAAATAGCCTCAATTTTCTGTGGATCAACACGAATTCCCTCCTCGGACACCACATGTCCGAGAAACATCACCTCCTTGAGCCAGAACTCGTACTTGCTCAACTTGGCATATAACTGATTATCCTTCAAAACTTGCAACACAATCCGCAAATGCTGACCATGCTCCTCCTCGGTACGAGAGTACACGAGTATATCACCGATAAAAACCACTACAAACCGATCAAGGTACTCATGAAACACCCTATTCATCGTGTTCATGAAAGCCACTGGGGTATTTGTCAAACCAAACGACATCACCAAAAACTTGTAATGCCCATACCTCGTACGAAACACCGTCTTATGAACATTCACATCCTTAACTTTCAACTGATAATACCCTGACCTTAAATCTATCTTCGAAAACACTGATGCCCCGTAAAACTGATCGAACAAGTCATCAATCCGTGACAACGGATACTTGTTCTTCATTGTCAACTTATTCAACTGAAGATAATCAATGCACATACGCATCGTTCTATCCTTCTTTTTCACAAAGAGAACCGGAGCACCCCAAAGAGAAACACTCGGTCGAATGAACCCATGATCCAACAACTTCTAAAGCTATGATTTCAACTCTTTTAACTTTTTCGGTGCCATACGATAAGGATCAATGGACACCACTCCACCTCCCTATCCGGAGGTAAACCATGCAACTCTTTAGGAAAAACTTTCAGATAATCACAAACAACTCGAATGTCCTGCACCTGAACACCCTTGGCTTCTGGATTCATAACAATAGCCAAATAATCTTGGCAACCATCAAACATCACCTTCTTTGCTCGGGTAGCCAAAACAACATTAGACAATAATTTTACATTCTCACCCACCACCACAACTTCATAATCATAGGCCAAATTCAGAGAAATCCTTTTGGACTCACAATCCACCAGTGCCTTGTGCTCACTTAACCAATCCATACCCAAGATAACGTCAAAACCATGAAATGGCAACTCCATCAAATCTGCGGCAAACTCATGACATTTTATCGCCAAAGGACAATGCCTATACAACCTTCTAGTTGTAGCCGTCTCCCCAAAAGAAATAGTTACCAACATCCAAGATCTTAACAGGAACATTTAACAATGATGCATGCTCACATAGGATGTATGAATGAGTAGAACCTGAATCAATCAAAGAAAACAACAACAAGAATTGCAAAGTGAAAGTACCTGCGATCACATCTGTGTTGTTGCGCCCCTCACGACGAGCATAAATCCGGCTGGTCCACCATTCTCTGGTTGTACAGCAACAACATGAGCCACAACTCTCTGACCATCCTCGCGCATCTAAAAGTTACCCTTGCCACGGCCTCGGCCCCTAGCAGGTATAATCATATAAAAAACCCATAAAAATATTTGAAGTTGGGGTTTAAGACGTACATGTCTAAAATTTTAACCGAGTAAAAAGTTTAGACTTTAATCTATATAATCATGTTCGAAAGCCCATAACTAAATATTTTAAGTCATAAAATTTGATTTAATCTCCTTTTGTGGTTATTTTGTTGGGTTTAAGGCATGCATGTTTAAATGGGCTTTATAGTGGACCCCTTGGAATTTTAACCTAGTACAAATTTCTGAAAATGAGGTTAAGCTTTATAATCATATTCAAAAGCCCATAAACAAATATTTTAACTCATAAAATTTTATTTAATCCTCATTTCTGGCCATTTTGTTGGGGTTAAAGGCGTGGATGTCTAAATATTATAAGTTCTAAATTTTGGTTTAATCTTATTTTTTGGCTGTTTTGTTTGGGTTTAAGGCGTGCATGTCCAAATGGGCTTTACAATGGACCCTTAGAATTTTAACTGAGTAAAAAGTTTTGAAATTGAGGTTAAGCTATATAATCATATGAAAAAGCCCATAAAATATTTGAAATTATAAAATTTGATTTAATCTTTCTTTGCGGACATTTTGTTGGGTTTTAAGACGTACATGTCTAAAATTTTAACCAAGTAAAATGTTTAGACTTTAAACTATATAATCATGTTCAAAAGCCCATAACTAAATATTTTAAGTCATAAAATTTGATTTAATCTCCTTTTGTGGTTATTTTGTTGAGTTTAAGGCATGCATGTTTAAATGGGCTTTATAGTGGACCCCTTGGAATTTTAAATGAGTAAAAATTTATGAAAATGAGGTTAAGATATATAATCATATTCAAAAGCCCATAACTAAATATTATATGTCCTAAAATTTGGTTTAATCTTATTTTTTGGCCGTTTTGTTGGGGTTTAAGGCGTTCATGTATAGATGGGTTTTACAGTGGACCCGTTGGAATTTTAACCGAGTAAAAAATTCTAAAATGAGGTTAAGCTATATAATCGTGTTCAAAAGCCCATAACTAAATATTTTAAAATTTGGTTTAATTTGATTTAATCTAATTATTTTTTTGGCCATTTTGTTGGGGTTTAAAGCGTGCATGTCTAAATGGGCTTTAAAATGGACCCGTTTGAATTTTAACTATTTTGTTGGGGTTATGAAAATGAGGTTAAACTATATAATCATATCCAAAAGCCCATAAACAAATATTTTAACTCATAAAGTTTGATTTAATCCTCATTTCCGACCATTTTGTTGGGGTTAAAGGCGTGCATGTCTAAATATTATAAGTCCTAAAATTTGGTTTAATCTTATTTTCCGACCATTTTGTTGGGGTTTAAGGCGTGCAAGCCTAAATGGGCTTTAGAATGGACCCGTTGCAATTTTAACCGAATAAAAAGTTCTAATATTGAGGTTAAGCTGTATAATCATGTTCAAAAGCCCATAACTAAATATTTTAAGTCATAAAATTTGATTTAATCTTATTTTCGCCTGTTTTCTTGGGGTTTAAGGCGTGCATGTCCAAATGGGCTTTACAATGGACCCGTTGGAATTTTAACAGAGCAAAAATTTCTAAAAATGAGGTTAACCTATATAATCATGTTCAAAAGCCCAAACTAAATATTATATGTCCTAAAATTTGGTTTAATCTTATTTTTTCGGCCGTTTTGTTGGGGTTTAAGGCGTGCATGTCTAAATGGGCTTTACAATGGACCCGTTGGAATTTTAAACGAGTAAAAAGTTCTGAAAATGAGGTTAAGCTATATAATCATATTCAAAACCTCATAAACAAATATTTTAACTCATAAAATTTGATTTAATCCTCATTTCCGGCCATTTTGTTGGGGTTAAAGGCGTGCATGTCTAAATATTATAAGTCCTAAAATTTGGTTTAATCTTATTTTTTGACTATTTTGTTTGGGGTTTAAAATGCATGTCTAAATGGGCTTTATAGAGGACCCGTTAGAATTTTAACTGAGTAAAAAGTTTTGAAATTTAGGTTAAGCTATATAATCATATGAAAAAGCCCATAAAAATATTTGAAATTATAAAATTTGATTTAATCTTTCTTTGCGGCCATTTTGTTGGGTTTTAAGACGTACATGTCTAAAATTTTAACCGAGTAAAAAGTTTAGACTTTAAACTATATAATCATGTTCAAAAGCCCATAACTAAATATTTTAAGTCATAAAATTTGATTTAATCTTCTTTTGTGGTCGATTTGTAGGGTTTAAGGTATGCATGTTTAAATGGGCTTTACAGTGGACCCCTTGGAATTTTAACCGAGTACAAATTTCTGAAAATGAGGTTAAGCTACATAATCATATTCAAAAGCCCATAAACAAATATTTTGACTCATAAAATTTTATTTAATCCTCATTTTTGGCCATTTTGTTGGGGTTAAAGGCGTGGATGTCTAAATATTATAAGTTCTAAATTTTGGTTTAATCTTATTTTTCGGGTGTTTTGTTTGGGTTTAAGGCGTGCATGTCTAAATGGGCTTTAGAGTGGACCCGTTGGAATTTTAACCGAGTAAAAAGTTCTAATATTGAGGTGAAGCTGTATAATCATGTTCAAAAGCCCATAACTAAATATTTTAAGTCATAAAATTTGATTTAATCTTATTTTCGCCCGTTTTCTTGGGGTTTAAGGCGTGCATGTCTAAATGGGCTTTATAATGGACCCGTTGGAATTTTAACCGAGTAAAAATTTCTAAAAATGAGGTTAACCTATATAATCATGTTCAAAAGCCCATAACTAAATATTATATGTCCTAAATTTTGGTTTAATCTTATTTTTCGGCCGTTTTGTTGGGGTTTAAGGCGTGCATGTCTTAATGGGCTTTACAATGGACCCGTTGGAATTTTAACCGAGTAAAAAGTTCTGAAAATGAGGTTAAGCTATATAATCATATTCAAAAGCCCATAAACAAATATTTTAACTCATAAGATTTGATTTAATCCTCAATTCTGGCCATTTTGTTGGGGTTAAAGCTATGCATGTCTAAATATTATAAGTCCTAAAATTTGGTTTAATCTTATTTTTCGACTATTTTGTTGGGGTTTAAGTCGTGCATGTCTAAATGGGCTTTACAACGGACCCGTTGGAATTTTAATCGAGTAAAAAGTTCTAATATTGAGGTTAAGCTGTATAATCATGTTCAAAAGCCCATAACTAAATATTTTAAGTCATAAAATTTGATTTAATCTTAGTTTCGTCTATTTTCTTGGGGTGTAAGGCGTGCATGTCTAAATGGGCTTTACAATGGACCCATTGGAATTTTAACCGAGTAAAAATTTCTAAAAATGAGGTTAACCTATATAATCATGTTCAAAAGCCCATAACTAAATATTATATGCCCTAAAATTTGGTTTAATCTTATTTTTGGTTGTTTTGTTGGGGTTTAAGGCGTGCAAGTCTAAATGGGCTTTACAATGGACCCGTTGGAATTTTAATCGAGTAAAAAGTTCTAAAATTGGGTTTAAGTTGTATAATCATGTTAAAAAAGCCCTTAACTAAATATTTTAATCCATAAAATTTGATTTAATCTTATTTTGCGATTGTTTTTTTGGGGTTTAAGGTTGAATGTCTAAATGGGCTTTACAGTGGACCCGTTGGAATTTTAACCTAGTAAAAAGTTTTGAAATGGAGGTTAAGCTATATAATCGTATTCAAAATTAAATATTTTAACTCATAAAATTTGATTTAATCTTATTTTGTGGCCATTGTGTTTGGTTTAAGGCGTGCATATCTAAATGGGCTTTTACAGTGTACTCGTTGGAATTTTAACCGACTAAAAATTTCTAAAAATGAAGTTTATCTAGATGTTCAAAAGCCAATAACTCTATATTTAAAGTCATAAAATTTGATTTAATCTTATTTTTCGGCCATTTTGTTGGGGTTTAAGGCGTGCATGTCAAAATGGGTTTTACAGTGGACCCATGGGAATTTTAACCGAGTAAAAAGTTCTAAAATTGAGGCTAAGCAATGTAATCATGTTCAAAATCCCATAACTAATAATTTTAAGCCATAATTTTTTTTATTTAATCTTATTTACAGACATTTTGCTGGGTTTAAGGCGTGCATGTCTAAATGGGCATTACAGTGGACTCGTTAGAATTTTAACTCATTAAAAAGTTTTGAAATTGAGATTAAGCTATATAATCATATGAAAAAACCCATAAACAAATATTTGAAATCATAAATTTTGATCTAATCTTTATTTGCAGCCATTTTGTTAGGGTTTAAGGCGTGCATGTCTTAAATGGGCTTTACAGTGAACCTTTTGGAATTTTAACCGAGTAAAAAGTTTTGAAAATGAGTTTAAAATGTATAATCGTGTT
The DNA here is from genome assembly GCA_019671005.1 of Hibiscus mutabilis. Lineage (NCBI taxonomy): Eukaryota > Viridiplantae > Streptophyta > Magnoliopsida > Malvales > Malvaceae > Hibiscus > Hibiscus mutabilis. The sequence continues at coordinate 23,190,002 of CM033751.1, forward strand.
CAAAAGCCCATAAGTAAATATTTTAAGTCATAAAATTTGATTTAATCTTCTTTTGTGGCCGTTTTGTTGGGTTTATGGCATGCATGTTTAAATGGGCTTTACACTAGGTCCGTTGGAATTTTAACCGAGTAAAAATTTATGAAAATGAGGTTAAGATATATAATCATATTCAAAAGCCCATAACTAAATATTATATGTCCTAAAATTTGGTTTAATCTTATTTTTTGGCCGTTTTGTTGGGGTTTAAGGCGTTCATGTCTAGATGGGTTTTACAGTGGACCCGTTGGAATTTTAACCGAGTAAAAAAATCTAAAATGAGGTTAAGCTATATAATCGTGTTCAAAAGCCCATAACTAAAAATTATATCTCCTAAAATTTGGTTTAATCTTTTGGTTTAATCTTATTTTTTGGTCGTTTTGTTGGGGTTTAAGGCGTGCATGTCTAAATGGGCTTTACAATGGACCCGTTTGAATTTTAACCGAGTAAAAAGTTATGAAAATGAGGTTAAGCTATATAATCATATCCAAAAGCCCATAAACAAATATTTTAACTCATAAAGTTTGATTTAATCCTCATTTCCGACCATTTTGTTGGGGTTAAAGGCGTGCATGTCTAAATATTATAAGTCCTAAAATTTGGTTTAATCTTATTTTCCGACCATTTTGTTGGGGTTTAAGGCGTGCACGCCTAAATGGGCTTTAGAATGGACCCGTTGCAATTTTAACCGAGTAAAAAGTTCTAATATTGAGGTTAAGCTGTATAATCATGTTCAAAAGCCCATAACTAAATATTTTAAGTCATAAAATTTGATTTAATCTTATTTTTTTTATTTTCTTGGGGGTTTAAAGCGTGCATGTCTAAATGGGCTTTACAATGGACCCATTGAATTTTTAACAGAGCAAAAATTTCTAAAAATGAGGTTAACCTATATAATCATGTTCAAATGCCCAAACTAAATATTATATCTCCTAAAATTTGGTTTAATCTTATTTTTTCGGTCGTTTTGTTGGGGTTTAAGGCGTGCATGTCTAAATGGGCTTTACAATGGACCCGTTGGAATTTTAAACGAGTAAAAAGTTCTGAAAATGAGGTTAAGCTATATAATCATATTCAAAACCCCATAAACAAATATTTTTTAACTCATAAAATTTGATTTAATCTTTTTCCGCCATTTTGTTGGGGTTAAAGGCGTGCATGTCTAAATATTTCCTAAAATTTGGTTTAATTTATTTATTTTTTTGTTAAAAATGGGCTTTATGGACCTGTTTTGGTTTTAAAATAAAAAAATTTGAAATGGAGGTTAAGCTAAAAATTTTAACTTTAAAATTAAAAGTTTTAAATTGATTAAATTTGATTTAATCTTATTTTGTTGGGTTATTTGAAATTAAGGCGTGATTTAAAATGGGCTTTACAATGGACCCGTTGGAATTTTAACATGTCTAAAAATTTTAACCGAAAAAAAGTTTAGACTTTAATCTATATAATCATGTTCAAAAGCCCATAACTAAATATTTTAAGTCATAAAATTTGATTTAATCTTATTTTTTGGTTATTTTTTGTGGGGTTTAAGGCATGCATGTTTAAATGGGCTTTATAGTGGACCCATGGAATTTTAAACCTAGTAAAATTTCTAAAATTTAAGCTAAAATATTCAAAAGCCCATAAACAAATATTTTAATCATGTTTTAAATCCCATTTCGCCTTTGTTGGGGTTAAATGTCTAAATTTATAAGTCATAAAATTTTTATTTAATCTTATTTTTTGGCCATTTTGTTTGGGTTTAAGGCGTGCATGTCTAAATGGGCTTTACAATGGACCCGTTAGAATTTTAACTCAGTAAAAAGTTTGAAAATGAGGTTAAGCTATATAATCATATAAAAAACCATAAAAAATATTTGAAATCATAAAATTTGATTTAATCTTTCTTTGCAGCCATTTTGTTAGGGTTTAAAGCGTGCATGTCATTTTGTTGGGGTTTTTTAGGCGTACATGTCTAAAAATTTTAACCAAGTAAAATGTTAAGACTTTAAAATAATCATGTTTAAAAGCCCATAACTAAATATTTTAAGTCATAAAATTTGATTTAATCTTCTTTTGTGGTTTTTTTGTTGGGTTTAAGGCATGCATGTTTAAATGGGCTTTATAATGGACCCATTTGGAATTTTAAATGTAAAAAATTTTGAAAAAATGAGGTTAAGATATATAATCATATTCAAAAGCCCATAACTAAATATTATATGTCCTAAAATTTGGTTTAATCTTATTTTTTGGCCGTTTTGTTGGGGTTTAAGGCGTTCATGTCTAGATGGGTTTTACAGTGGACCCGTTGGAATTTTAACCGAGTAAAAAATTCTAAAATGAGGTTAAGCTATATAATCGTGTTCAAAAGCCCATAACTAAATATTATATCTCCTAAAATTTGGTTTAATCTTTTGGTTTAATCTTATTTTTTGGCCGTTTTGTTGGGGTTTAAGGCGTGCATGTCTAAATGGGCTTTACAATGGACCCGTTTGAATTTTAACCGAGTAAAAAGTTATGAAAATGAGGTTAAGCTATATAATCATATCCAAAAGCCCATAAACAAATATTTTAACTCATAAAGTTTGATTTAATCCTCATTTCCGACCATTTTGTTGGGGTTAAAGGCGTGCATGTCTAAATATTATAAGTCCTAAAATTTGGTTTAATCTTATTTTTAATATTCAAAGCCCATAATTATTTTGTTGGGGTTTAAAAATTTGTTTAATCAAGCCTAAATGGGCTTTAGAATGGACCCGTTGCAATTTTAACCGAATAAAAAGTTCTAATATTGAGGTTAAGCTGTATAATCATGTTCAAAAGCCCATAACTAAATATTTTAAGTCATAAAATTTGATTTAATCTTATTTTACTTTGTTTTTTTTTTGGGGTTTAAAAAGTGCATGTCCAAATGGGCTTTACAATGGACCCGTTGGAATTTTAACAGAGCAAAAATTTCTAAAAATGAGGTTAACCTATATAATCATGTTCAAAAGCCCAAACTAAATATTATATGTCCTAAAATTTGGTTTAATCTTATTTTTTGGCCGTTTTGTTGGGGTTTAAGGCGTGCATGTCTAAATGGGCTTTACAATGGACCCGTTGGAATTTTAAACGAGTAAAAAGTTCTGAAAATGAGGTTAAGCTATATAATCATATTCAAAACCTCATAAACAAATATTTTAACTCATAAAATTTGATTTAATCCTCATTTCCGGCCATTTTGTTGGGGTTAAAGGCGTGCATGTCTAAATATTATAAGTCCTAAAATTTGGTTTAATCTTATTTTTTGACTATTTTGTTGGGGTTTAAGGCGTGCATGTCTAAATGGGCTTTACAGTGGACCCGTTAGAATTTTAACTGAGTAAAAAGTTTTGAAATTGAGGTTAAGCTATATAATCATATGAAAAAGCCCATAAAATATTTGAAATTATAAAATTTGATTTAATCTTTCTTTGCGGCCATTTTGTTGGGTTTTAAGACGTACATGTCTAAAATTTTAACCGAGTAAAAAGTTTAGACTTTAAACTATATAATCATGTTCAAAAGCCCATAACTAAATATTTTAAGTCATAAAATTTGATTTAATCTTCTTTTGTGGTTATTTTGTTGGGTTTAAGGCATGCATGTTTAAATGGGCTTTATAGTGGACCCCTTGGAATTTTAACCGAGTACAAATTTCTGAAAATGAGGTTAAGCTATATAATCATATTCAAAAGCCCATAAACAAATATTTTAACTCATAAAATTTTATTTAATCCTCATTTCTGGCCATTTTGTTGGGGTTAAAGGCGTGGATGTCTAAATATTATAAGTTCTAAAATTTGGTTTAATCTTATTTTTTGACTTTTTTGTTTGGTTTTTAAGGTGCATGTCTAAATGGGCTTTAGAGTGGACCCGTTGGAATTTTAAATGGAGTAAAAAGTTTTTAAATATTGAGGTTAAGCTATATAATCATGTTCAAAAGCCCATAACTAAATATTTTAAGTCATAAAATTTGATTTAATCTTATTTTTTTGCCATTTTGTTGGGTTTTAAAGTGCATGTCTAAATGGGCTTTATAATGGACCCGTTGGAATTTTAACCAAGTAAAAATTTCTAAAAATGAGGTTAACCTATATAATCATGTTCAAAAGCCCATAACTAAATATTATAAGTCATAAATTTTGGTTTTAATCTTATTTTTCTTATTTTTGGAATTTTTTGTTGGGGTTTAAGGCGTGCATGTCTTAATGGGCTTTACAATGGACCCGTTGGAATTTTAACCGAGTAAAAAGTTCTGAAAATGAGGTTAAGCTATATAATCATATTCAAAAGCCCATAAACAAATATTTTAACTCATAAAATTTGATTTAATCCTCAATTCCATGGCCATTTTGTTGGGGTTAAAGCCGTGCATGTCTAAATATTATAAGTCCTAAAATTTGGTTTAATCTTATTTTTTGACAATTTTGTTGGGGTTTAAGTCGTGCATGTCTAAATGGGCTTTACAACGGACCCGTTGGAATTTTAATCGAGTAAAAAGTTCTAATATTGAGGTTAAGCTGTATAATCATGTTCAAAAGCCCATAACTAAATATTTTAAGTCATAAAATTTGATTTAATCTTAGTTTCGGTTATTTTCTTGGGGTGTAAGGCGTGCATGTCTAAATGGGCTTTACAGTGGACCCATTGGAATTTTAACCGAGTAAAAATTTCTAAAAATGAGGTTAACCTATATAATCATGTTCAAAAGCCCATAACTAAATATTATATGCCCTAAAATTTGGTTTAATCTTATTTTTGGTTGTTTTGTTGGGGTTTAAGGCGTGCATGTCTAAATGGGCTTTACAGTGGACCCGTTGGAATTTTAATCGAGTAAAAAGTTCTAAAAATGAGGTTAAGCTATATAATCATATTCAAAAGCCCATAAACAAATATTTTAACTCATAAAATTTGATTTAATCTTTTTTTGCCCATTTTGTTGGGGTTAAAGGCGTGCATGTCTAAATATTATAAGTTTAAAATTTGGTTTAATCTTATTTTTTGAAAAAGTTTTGAAATTGGGGTTTAAAATTAAATGTCTAAATTTGATTTAATCTTGGACCCATTGTTTTTAGTTTAATTTTAAATGGGCTTTTACAAGTAAAAAGTTTTAACCGACTAAAAATTTAGGTTAAGTTAAGTTATATAATCATGTTCAAAAGCCCATAAAAATATTTAAAGTCATAAAATTTGATTTAATCTTATTTTTCGGCCATTTTGTTGGGGTTTAAGGTGCATGTCAAAATGGGTTTTAAATGGACCATGTCTAAAATTTTAACCGAGTAAAAGTTTAAAATTGAGGCTAACTATAATCATGTTCAAAAGCCCATAACTAAATATTTTAAGTCATAAAATTTTTATTTAATCTTATTTTTGTGGTCATTTTGTTGGGTTTAAGGCGTGCATGTTTAAATGGGCTTTACAAAGGACCCCTTGGAATTTTAACTCAAAAAAGTTTAAAAAAAGGTTAAGTTAAGCTAATAATCATATCAAAAAAGCCCATAAACAAATATTTTAACTCATAAAATTTTATTTAATCCTTTATTTTTGGCCATTTTTAAATTGGGGTTAAATGGGCTTTTATTTGTCTAAATATTATAAAATGTTTAAACTAAAATTTGTTCAAAAGTTTAATTTTCATTTTGATTTAATCTTCTTTTGTTTTTGTTGGGTTTAAAGCATGCATGTCTAAATGGGCTTTACAATGGACCCGTTGGAATTTTAACCGAGTAAAAAGTTTTAAAAATGAGGTTAAGCTATATAATCATGTTCAAAAGCCCATAACTAAATATTTTAAGTCATAAAATTTGATTTAATCTTATTTTTGGCCGTTTTGTTGGGGTTTAAGGCGTGCATGTCTAAATGGGCTTTATAATGGACCCGTTGGAATTTTAACCGAGTAAAAATTTTTAAAATGAGGTTAAGCTATATAATCATGTTCAAAAGCCCATAACTAAATATTATATGTCCTAAAATTTGGTTTAATCTTATTTTTTGGCCGTTTTGTTGGGGTTTAAGGCGTGCATGTCTAAATGGGCTTTACAATGGACCCGTTGGAATTTTAACAGAGTAAAAAGTTATGAAAATGAGGTTAAGCTATATAATCATATCCAAAAGCCCATAAACAAATATTTTAACTCATAAAGTTTGATTTAATCCTCATTTCCGACCATTTTGTTGGGGTTAAAAATATGCATGTCTAAATATTATAAGTCCTAAAATTTGGTTTAATCTTATTTTTCGACTATTTTGTTTAATTTTAAAAATGGTGCATGTCTAAATGGGCTTTAGAATGGACCCGTTGGAATTTTAATCGAGTAAAAAGTTCTAATATTGAGGTTAAGCTGTATAATCATGTTCAAAAGCCCATAACTAAATATTTTAAGTCATAAAATTTGATTTAATCTTATTTTTCTATTTTCTTGGGGTGTAAGGCGTGCATGTCTAAATGGGCTTTACAGTGGACCCATTGGAATTTTAACCGAGTAAAAATTTCTAAAAATGAGGTTAACCTATATAATCATGTTCAAAAGCCCATAACTAAATATTATATGCCCTAAAATTTGGTTTAATCTTATTTTTTTTTTTGTTTTTTGTTGGGGTTTTAAAGGCGTGCAAGTCTAAATGGGCTTTACAATGGACCCGTTGGAATTTTAATCGAGTAAAAAGTTCTAAAATTGGGTTTAAGCTGTATAATCATGTTAAAAAAGCCCTTAACTAAATATTTTAATCCATAAAATTTGATTTAATCTTATTTTGATTTTTTTTGTTTTCATTTTAAAGCCCATGTTAAATATTATAAGTTCTAAAATTTGGCTTAATCTTATTTTTTGATTTTGTTGGGGTTTTAACCAAGTAAAAATGGGTTTTGAAATTAAAGTTAAATAAAAAGTTTTAATAATTAATATAATCAAAAAAAGCCCATAACTAAATATTTTAATGCATAAAATTTGATTTAATCTTATTTTGTGGCCATTTTGTTGGGTTTTAAGGCGTGCAGGCCAAAATGGGCTTTATAGTGGACTCATTGGAATTTTAACCGACTAAAAATTTCTAAAAATGAAGTTAATCTAGATCATGTTCAAAAGCCAATAACTCTAATATTTAAAGTCATAAAATTTGATTTAATCTTATTTTTTGCCCATTTTGTTGGGGTTTAAAGCGTGCATGTCAAAATGGGTTTTATAATGGACCCATTGGAATTTTAACCAAGTAAAAAGTTCTAAAAATTGAGGTTAAGCAATATAATCATGTTCAAAATCCCATAAACAAAATTTTAAGCCATAAAATTTTTATTTAATCTTATTTTTGGACCATTTTGTTGGGTTTAAAAGCGTGGATGTCTAAATATTATAAGTTCTAAAATTTGAATTTTAATCATTTTTTAAGCTATTTCATGTTTAAACAAATTTTAAGTCATAAATGTCTAAATGGGCATTACAATTTTGTTGGACTCGTGTAAATGGGCTTTTTAACTTTTGGAATAAAAAAAAAAATGAAATTGAGGTTAAGCTATATAATCATATTCAAAAGCCCATAAAAAAATATTTTAAATCATAAAATTTGATTTAATCTTTATTTGCAAATGGGCTTTACATTTTGTTGGGGTTTAAGGCGTTATATGTCTTAAATGGGCTTTACAATGGACCTTTTGGAATTTTAACCGAGTAAAAAGTTTTGAAAATGAGTTTAAATATATAATCATGTTCAAAAAAGCCCAAAACTAAAAATTTTTAAGTCATAAAATTTGATTTAATCTTCTTTTGTTATTTTTTTTTTTGTTGGGTTTAAGGCATGCATGTTTAAATGGGCTTTACAGTGGACCCCTTGGAATTTTAACCGAGTACAAACTTCTGAAAATAAGGTTAAGCTATATAATCATATTCAAAAGCCCATAAACAAATATTTTAACTCATAAAGTTTTATTTAATCCTCATTTCTGGCCATTTTGTTGGGGTTAAAGGCGTGGATGTCTAAATATTATAAGTTCTAAAATTTGGTTTAATCTTATTTTTCGGCTGTTTTGTTGGGGTTTAAGGCGTGCATGTCTAAATGGGCTTTAGAGTGGACCCGTTGGAATTTTAACCGAGTAAAAAGTTCTAATATTGAGGTTAAGCTGTATAATCATGTTCAAAAGCCCATAACTAAATATTTTAAGTCATAAAATTTGATTTAATCTTATTTTTGCCCATTTTCTTGGGGTTTAAGGCGTGCATGTCTAAATGGGCTTTACAATGGACCCATTGGAATTTTAACCGAGTAAAAATTTCTAAAAATGAGGTTAACCTATATAATCATGTTCAAAAGCCCAAACTAAATATTATATGTCCTAAAATTTGGTTTAATGTTATTTTTTTTAGGCCGTTTTGTTGGGGTTTAAAAATTTGCGTGCATGTCTAAATGGGCTTTACAATGGACCAATTGGAATTTTAACCGAAAACAAAAAAGTTCTAAAATTGAGTTTAAGCTGTATAATCATGTTCAAAAGCCCTTAACTAAATATTTTAATCCATAAAATTTGATTTAATCTTATTTTTGACCGTTTTTTTGGGTTTAAGGTTGTATGTCTAAATGGGCTTTATAGTGGACTCGTTGGAATTTTAACCAAAGTAAAAAGTTCTGAAATTGAGGTTAATCTATATAATCAAAAATCAAAATTAAATATTTTAACTCATAAAATTTGATTTAATCTTATTTTTTGGCCGTTTTGTGATGTTTAAATTATGCATGTCTAAATGGGCTTTTACAATGGACTCGTTGGAATTTTAACCAACTAAAAATTTCTAAAAATGAGGTTAAGCTAGATGTTCAAAAAAGCCAATAACTCTATATTTAAAGTCATAAAATTTGATTTAATCTTATTTTTTGGCCATTTTGTTGGGGTTTAAAGCGTGCATGTCAAAATGGGCTTATATGGAATTTTAACCTAGTACCCGTGGGAAATAATTAATTCAAAAGTAAAAATTTCTAAAATTGAGGTTAAATCAATATAATCATGTTCAAAAGGCCATAACTAAATATTTTAAGCCATAAAATTTTTATTTAATCTTATTTTATAGCCATTTTTTTGTTTGTTTAAAGCGTGCATGTCTAAATGGGCATTACAAAGGGACCCATTAGAATTTTAACTGAGTAAAAAAAGTTTTGAAATTGAGGTTAAGCTATATAATCATATGAAAAAGACCATAAAAAAATATTTGAAATCATAAAATTTGATTTAATCTTTATTTGCGGCCATTTTGTTGGGTTTTAAGGCGTGCATGTCTAAATGGGCTTTACAATGGACCTTTTGGAATTTTAATCAAGTAAAAAAAAGTTTGAAAATGAGTTTAAATTGTATAATAATCGTGTTTAAAAGCCCATAAATAAATATTTTAAATCATAAAATTTGATTTAATCTTCTTTTGTGGTCGTTTTGTTGGGTTTAAGGCATGCATGTTTAAATGGGCTTTACAATGGAACCGTTGGAATTTTAACCGAGTAAAAATTTTTGAAAATGAGGTTAAGCTATATAATCATATTCAAAAGCCCATAAACAAATATTTTAACTCATAAAATTTGATTTAATCCTCATTTTTGGCCATTTTGTTGAGGTTAAAGGCATGCATGTTGTAACACCCTAGTTGTTTAAAAAAATGAAATGAACTTGGGGTATTGCAACAAAAAAAGTTTGAACCCATGACCTTTAAGCTGCATAAGCACAAAAAAAACCAATTAAGCTAAAGCTTATATTTGATATGAGTTTCCAAAATTTAATTAAAACCCTTTTTAATTCAAGATATAGAAATATTTTAAAATCAAATTTGACTTAATCTTTATTTTCCATTTTGGTTTTCGAATCAAATAACCCAAAAATTCCCTAAAACTCTCCCAATGGACTTTTTGGAATTTTAAATCTAGCTCACCATAAAAATTTTGCTAATCACCGCCTTAACCACCTTGTTCCCGTGTTGGCGCCCATCAAAACCCCCAACTCCAAAATTTGAACCGTAATCTTATTTATCACCCATTGTTTGGTTAAATTGGAAAATGAAATGTCATCGGGTTTGAATTTTCTAAATTAATTGAAATAACGGATATGCCCCTAAAGTCTTAAAATAAATGGATAGGTTGGAAGAACCAATTTAAGGACCAAGATGGTTGAATTAACGTCAAGTCGTTAATGATTGAAATACCCTCCTAACTAAAGATAAGTGGAAGGATAGAAAATCATGAAAATTTTGATTGACTATAAATGACCATAATGCCCAGGTTTGAGGCATGACATATAAATTAGTTATTCTTGACATTGTAACAATAATAATCAGTTATTACATAAACACATGTTCAAACTTTATAGGCTTGTTTTGAGATGATATGGGAAAGTGATCTATTCGGATGTACAACGAATTTTTAATGAACTAAATATTGAACACAAATAAAGTGTACCAATTTTAAATACTTGGGAAGTAATGCAATGATGAGATGTGTTTAGTGGAATGGCCATGGAAGCCGGAATTTTAAAATATTAGCATTCATTAGCATTTAAAATTATCGACTTAACCCTATTGGGGACAAATAACTGAATGACCCCAAGGTTAAAAATAACCAAAATACCCTTATGAGCTAAATTGTTTAGAACCTTCCCGATATATCCTAAATCTGAATGATCTAAAACTTGGTTTATTTATGAATTCATTCCATTATATCTGAACTACTACATGATCGTTATATTCTAAAATTTTGAATGATTCTAAAGAATTAAGTTTTTAATGTTTAACCGATGTCATTTTCAAAATAAAAAGTTGGTTGTATGACAATCCCTTTCAAAAAACTATTCCAAATCTAAAATTATACTTTAAAATTTGATTTAATCTTCTTTTTTGATTCAAAAGTATGATTGCTTTATAAATTGAAAGTTAAATGGGCTTTACAATGATTTCGTCTCATTGGAATTTAATGTTTTTTTTGGTATTATCAAGAATATGAATTGAAGTCTTATAGGAATCATGATCAAAAGACCTCCCGTAAATTTTGTGCCTAAAATTTGGCCTTAATCTTATTTTTTCGCCTTTTGAGCCTAGGACCAGCCTCCAGTTAGGCCTCCTACACCTTTGGTTCTAGGACCAGCCTCCAATTAGGCCTCCTACGCCTTCGAGCCTAGGACCAACCTCCAGTTATGGGGAAATTGCATATTGGTGTTCTGTTGGAGGGTAGCTAGAAAATGCTTTTCTTCTGTCCCTCTCTGTTATAGTTAAATTTCTACAGTTGTCCAAAAAATACCATCATTCCTGATCTAAAATTGGTAGAACGTGTTAAGCTATCTAGTTCAATTCATATAACCTAACTCCTTCCTGGTTTGTTTTCTGAACCATAAACATTTGGTTGAGGATAAGCTATATATTCAAATTCAAAATGATTAAATAAATTTTTATCATATCTAAAATCTTTTTTAATCAAGTTCAACATCGTTTTTTATGTTTATCCATATCTCTCTAAATGTGCTTATAGCATCTTTTGGTAGTTTTAACATTACTAAGCTTTCCCAAGCTCACCATGTTTCACCATTGCATGTTAAAGAAATCCGATCATGGATCTATGACCGATATCAGTTTGGGAGTTCCCTTGGCGTTGTACGTAGAGTATAGTACCTTTGTATTAGTGGGCATGTATGTCACGTTTTATTTTTATGATTGAGTATGTATCATGATTTCTAGATTTTAGATATGGAAACGAAAATTTAATATGTTTAACAGAAATTTTATTTTACACTTTTAAATGTATTTCTAAGAGTTTTCTTCCGTTTTTACTGTGGGTTACTCTGGTGACCCGAATGCGACCTCCTAGACTTAGGCATATCGTATAGGCGGGTTTAGGTGGTTACATTTATTGGCATCAGAGCTTAGAGTTGTTACGTCTCTCTGGGTTAGATCGGCCGATCGTCTATCTTAGGGTGTCAAGTAAATACATGCCCTTAGATCATTATCGTACTCCACTGCGCCTGGACTCTGATGTTGTATCCTTTTCAAATAAGTGTTCCTAAATCTTGTGTCCTTTAAGGCTCATTTTTGTACCGTTAAAGAATGCCCAAGGCATTTGACCGTGTCTCAGATTCATGTGATAGATTCAAACCTGGATTAAATCTGAAATACTTGAAGTACAAAAAATTAATGGTTGGGTACAAGTAAGAGAATAAATGAATGGGTGTGAAATGATGAAGTATGATCGATTCTACTAAGATTTTAAGGTTGAATTTGATTCAGTTATTACATAAATAATTGTTCAAACTTTCTAGGCTTGTTTTGAGATGATATGGGACAGTGATCTATTCAGATGTACAACGCAGCCAGAACTTAAATATTGAACACAGATAAGGTGTACCAATTTTGAATACTTGGGAAGTAATGCATTGATGAGATGTGTTTAGTGGAATGGTCATGGAAGCCGGGCAAACTGTTAGCATTCATTAGCATCATAAATTATCAACTTAACCCTATTGGGGACAAATAACTAAATCACGCCCCTAAAGGTTAAAATAACCAAAATACCCTTATGAGCTAAATTGTTTAGAACCTTCGTGATATATTCGGAATCCTGAATGATCCTGAACTATCTGAAAATCTGAATTCATTCTAGTATATCTGAACTACTACATGATCGTTATATTCTGAAATTCTGAATGATTCTGAAGAATTAAGTTTTTAATGTCGTAGTGATGTCATTTTCACCGTACCCCTTGTATGACAACCCCTTTCTGAAAACTGTTCAAAATCTGTAAAGTATGCTTTCTAATATGATATTGTGGCAATCTGTTTCAATTCAAAAGTATGATTGTTTTATAAATTGAAAGTTCGACATCTGGTTCAGATGATTTCCTGTATACCGACTATCTGTTCGAATTTTAATCGAGTAAAAAGTTCTAAATTTGAGGTTAAGCTATATAATCATGTTCAAAATCCCATAACTAAATATTTTAAGTCATAAAATTTTATTTAATCTTATTTTTCAGATGTTTTCTTGGGGTTTAAGGCGTGCATGTCTAAATAGGCATTATAGTAGACCCGTTGCAATTTTAACCAAGTAAAAAGTTATGAAATTGAGGTTAAACTATATAATCATGTTCAAAAGCCCATAACTAAATATTTTAAGTCATACAAATTGATTTAATATTAATTTGCGGCCATTTTGTTGGGGGTTTAAGGCGTGCATGTCTAAATATTAGAAGTCCGAAAATTTGGTTTAATCTTATTTTTTGGCTGTTTCGTTGGGGTTTAAGACGTGCTTGTCTAAATGGGCTTTACAAAGGACCCGTTGGAATTTTAACCGAGTAAAAAGTTCTAATATTTAGGTTAAGCTTAATAATCATGTTTAAAAGCCCATAACTAAATATTTTAAGTCATCAAATTTGATTTAATCTTATTTTGCGACCATTTTGTTGGGGTTTAAGGTGTGCATGTCTAAATGCGCATTGTAGTGGACCCGATAGAATTTTAACTGAGTAAAAAGTTTGAAATTGAGGTTAAGCTATATAATAATATTCAAAAGCTCATAATAAAATATTTTAACTCATGAAATTTGATTTAATCTTATTTTGTAGAATTTTTGTCGGGGTTTAAGGCGTGCATGTCTAAATGGGCTTTATAGTGGACATGTTAGCATTTTAACCATGTAAAAAGCTCTGAATTTGAGGTTAAGCTATATAATCATGTTCAAAATCCCAAAAATAAATATTGTAAGTCATAAAATTTGATTTAATCCTATTTTTCGGCCGTTTTCCTGGGGTTTAAGGCGTGAATGTCTAAATTGGAATTATAGTGGACCCCTTGGAATTTTAACCTAGTAAAACATTCTAAAAATGAGGTTAAGCTATCTAATCATGTTCAATAGACCATAAATAAATATTATAAGTCTTAAAATTTGATTTAATCTTAATTTGCGACCGTTTTGTTTGGGTTTATGGGTGCATGTCTAAATGGGCTTTACAGTGGACCCGTTGGAATTTTAACGGAGTAAAAAGTTCTAAAATTGAGGGTAAGTTGTATCATCATGTTCAAAATCCCATAACAAAATATTTTAAACCATAAAATTTGATTTAATCTTATTTTGCAGCCATTTTTTGGGGTTTAAGTCGTGCATGTCTAAATCGGCATCATAGTGGACCCGTTAGAATTTTAACCGAATAAAAAGTTCTGAAATTTAGGTTAAGCTATATAATAGTATTCAAAAGCCCATAAACAAAAAATTGAACTCATAAAATATGATTTAATCTTAATTTGCGGCCATTTTGTTAGGGTTTAAGGAGTGCATGTCGAAATGGGCATTACAGTGGACTCGTTAGAATATAACCGAGTAAAAAGTTCTAAAATTGAAGATAAGATATATAATAATATTCAAAATCCAATAATCAAATATTTTAACTCATGAAATTTGATTTAATCGTATTTTGCAGCTTTTTGTTGGGGTTTAAGGAGTGCATGTCTAAATGGGCATTATAGTGGACCCGTTGAAATTTTAACCGATTAAAAAGTTTTGAATTTGAGGTTAAGCTATATAATCATGTTCAAAATCCCATAAATAAACATTTTAATTCATAAAATTTGATTTAATCTTATTTTTTGGTTGTTTTCTTGGGGTTTAAGGCATGCATTTCTAAATGGGTTTTATAGTGGACCCGTTGGAATTTTAACCGAGTAAAAAATTTTCTAAAAATGTGGTTAGGCTATATAATCATGTTCAAAAGCCCATAACTAAATATTATAAGTCCTAAATTTTGGTTTAATCTTATTTTCGGCCGTTTTGTTGGGTTTAAGGTGTGTATGTCTAAATGGGCTTTACAATGGACCCGTTGGAACTTTTACCGTGTAAAAAGTTTAAGCAATATAATCATGTTCAAAATCCCTTAACTAAATATTTTAATCCATAAAATTTGATTGAATCTTATTTTGTGATCGTTTTGTTGGGGTTTAAGTGTTGTATGTCTAATTGGGCTTTACAGTGGATCCGTTGGAATTTTATCCAAGTAAAAAGATCTAAAATTGAGGTTAAGACATTTAATCATATTCAAAATTAAATATTTTAACTCATAAAATTTGATTTAATCTTATTTTGTGGCCGTTTTGTTGGGTTTAAGGCGTGCTTGTCTAAGTGGGCTTCTACAGTGGACCCATTGGAATTTTAACCGACTAAAAATTTCTAAAACTAAGGCGTGCATGTCAAAATGGGCTTTACAGTGGACATGTAGGAATTTTAACCGAGTAAAAAGTTCTAAAATTGAGGTTAAGCAATATAATCATGTTCAAAAGCCTATAACTAAATATTTTAAGCCATAAAATTTTAATTTAATCTTATTTTACAGCCATATTGCTTAAGGCGTGGATGTCTAAATGGGCATTACAGTGGACCCGTTAGAATTTTAACTGAGTAAAAACTTTTGAAATTGAGGATAAGCTATATAATCATATGAAAAAGCCCATAAAAATATTTTAACTCATAAAATTTGATTTAATCCTCATTTCTGGCCACTTTGTTGGGGTTTAAGGCGTGCATGTCTAAATGGGCTTTACAATGGACCTTTTGGAATTTTAACCGACTAAAAAGTTTTGAAAATGAGGTTAAAATGTATAATAATGTTCAATTTCCCATAAATAAATATTTTAAGTCATAAAATTTGATTTAATCTTATTTTGTGGTTGTTTTGTTGGTTTTAGGGCATGCATATTTAAATGGGCTTGACAGTGGACCCGTTGGAATTTTAACCAATTAAATATTTCTGAAAATGAGGTTAAGCAATGTAATCATGTTCAAAATCCAATAACTAAAAATTTGAAGTCCTAAATTTTGATTTAATCTTATTTTTCGGTCATTTTATTGGGGTTTAAGGCATGCATGTCTAAATTGGCTTTATAATTGACCCGTTGGAATTTTAACCGAGTAAAAAGTTCTAAAATTGAGGTTTAGCTATATAATCATATTCAAAAGCCCATAACTAAATATTTTGTCGTAAAATTTGAGTTAATCTTATTTTGCGGCTATTTTGTTGGGGTTTAAGGCATGCATGTCTAAACGCGCATTGTAGTGGACCCGTTAGAATTTTAACCGAGTAAAAAATTTTAAAATTGAGGTTAAGCTATATAATAATATTCAAAAGCTCATAATAAAATATTTTTAACTCAAGAAATTTGATTTAATCTTATTTTGCGGCTTTTTTGTTAGGGTTTAATGCGTGCATGTCTAAATGGGCTTTATAGTGGACCCGTTGGAATTTTAACCGAGTAAAAGTTCTAATTTTGAGGTTAATATATATAATCATGTTCAAAATCCCATAACTAAATATTTTAATTCATAAAATTTTATTTAATCTTATTTTTCGGCCGTTTTCTTGGGGTTTAAGGCGTGCATGTGTAAATGGGCATTATAGTGGACCCATTGGAATTTTAACCAAGTAAAAAGTTATAAAATTGAGGTTAAGCTATATAATCATGTTCAAAAGCCCATAACTAAATATTTTAAGTCATAAAATTTGATTTAATCTTAATTTGCGGCCGTTTTGTTGGTGTTTATGTTGCGCATGTTTAATGAGCTTTAGAGTGGCCCCATTGGAAATTTAATAAAATAAAAAGTTCTGAAACTGAGGTTAAGCTGTATAATCGTGTTCAAAAGCCAAGAACTAAATATTTTAAGTCATAAAATTTGATTTAATCTTATTTTGCGGCCATTGTGCTGGGGTTTAAGGCGTGTATGTCTAAATACGTGTTATAGTGGACCCGATAGAATTTTAACCAAGTAAAAAGTTCTAAATTTGAGGTTAAGCTATATAATCATGTTCAAAATCCCATAACTAAATATTTTGAGTCATAATATTTGATTTAATCTTATTTTTTGGCCGTTTTCTTTGGGTTTAAGGCGTGCATGTTTAAATTCGCATTATAGTGGACCTATTGGAATTTTGACCGAGTAAAAAGTTTTGAATTTGAGGTTAAGCTATATTATCATGTTCAAAGCCCATAACTAAATATTTTAAGTCATAAAGTTTGATTTAATCTTAATTTGAGGCCGTTTTGTTGGGGTTTATGGCGTGCATGTCTAAATGGGCTTTAAAGTGGACCCGTTGGAATTTTAATCAAGTAAAAAGTTCTAAAATTGAGGTTAAGCTGTATAATCATGCTCAAAAGCCCATAACTAAATATTTTAAGCCATAAAATTTGATTTAATCTTATTTTGCGGCCATTTTGCTGGGGTTTAAGGCGTATATGTCTAAATGCGCATTATAGTGGACCCGTTAGAATTTTAACCGAGTAAAAAGTTATAAATTTGAGATTACGCTATATAATCATGTTCAAAATCCCATAACTAAATATTTAAAGTCATAAATTTTGATTTAATCTTAATTTGCGGCCATTTTGTTGGGGTTTATGACGTCCATGTCTAAATGGGCTTTACAGTGGACCCGTTAGAATTTTAACCAAGTAAAAAGTTCTAAAATTGTGGTTAAGCTGTATAATCATGTTCAAAATCCCATAACTAAATATTTTATGCCATAAAATTTGATTTAATCTTATTTTTAGTCATTTTGTTGGGGTTTAAGGCATGCATGTCTAAATGGGCATCATAGTGGACCCGTTAGAATTTTAACCAAGTAAAAAGTTCAAAAAATGAGGTTAAGCTATATAATCATATTCAAAACCCCATAATCAAATATTTAAACTCATAAAATTTGATTTAATCTTAATTTGCGGCCATTTTGTTGGGGTTTAAGGCGTGTGCATGTCTAAATGGGTATTACAATGGACCCGTTAAATTTTTAACCACATTAAATAGTTCTAAAATTAAGGTTAAGCTATATAATAATATTCAAAAACTCATAATCAATTATTTTAACTTTCAAAAATTTGATTTAATCATATTTTTATTACTTTTTGTTGGTTTTAAAATGTTGCATATCTAAATGGGCTTTACAAAGGACCCATTAGAATTTTAATCGAGTAAAAAATTTTGAATTTGAGGTTAAGCTGTATAATCATGTTCAAAATCTCATAAATAAATATTTTAAGTCATAAAATTTGATTTAATCTTATTTTTTTTTATTTTCTTGGGGTTTAAGGCGTACATGTCTAAATGGGCATTCAAAATGGACCCGTTGGTATTTTAACCAGTAAAAAGTTATAAAATTGAGGTTAAGCTATATAATCATATTCAAAATCCCATAATCAAATATTTTAAGTCATAAAAGTTGATTTAATCTTAATTTTTTTATATTTTTTTGGGGTTTTAGAGAGATGTCAAATGGGTTTTATAGTGGACCCGTTGGAATTTTAACTCAAAAAGTTCTAAAATTGAGGTTAAGCTATATAATCATGTTCAAAATCCCATAACTAAATATTTTAAATATAAAATTTGTATTTTCTTAATCTTATTTTCTAAACCATTTTGTTTGGGTTTTTAGGTTTTGCATGTCTAAAATATGGCATCATAGTGGACCCATTAGAATTTTAACATAGTAAAAAGTTCTAAAATTGAGGTTAAGATATATAATCATATTCAAAAGCCCATAATCTAATTTTTAACTCATAAAATTTGATTTAATCTTAATTTGTTGCCATTTTGTTGGGCTTTAATCCCGTTGTATGTCTAAATGGGCATTATAAGGATTCATGAGAAGAATTTTAATGAAGTGAAAAAGTTCTAAAATTGAGGTTAAGCTATATAATAATATTCAAAAGCTCATAACCAAATATTTTAACTCATGAAATTTGATTTAATCTTATTTTGAATTGAATTTCTTGGGGTTTAACATGTACATGTCTAAATAGGCTTTAAAGTGGATCCATTGGAATTTTAACTGAGTAAAAAGTTCTAAATTTGAGGTTAAGCTATATAATCATGTTCAAAATCCCATAACTAAATATTTTAACTAATAAAATTTGATTTAATCTTATTTTGCGGCAGTTTTGTTGGGGTTTAAGGCGTGCATGTCTAAATGGGCTTTATAGTGGATCCATTGGAATTTTAACCGAGTAAAAAGTTCTAAATTTGAGGTTAAGCTATATAATCATGTTCACAATCCCATAACTATATATTTTAAGTTATAAAATTTGATTTTATCTTATTTTTTGGCCGCTTTATTAGGGTTTAAAAAACCATGTCTAAATGGGCGTTATAGTGACTCGTTGGAATTTTAACTTGTAAAAAAATTATAAAATTGAGGTTAAGCTATATAATCATATTCAAAATCCCATAATCAAATATTTTAAGTCATAAAAGTTGATTTAATCTTAATTTGCTATTTTGTTGGGGTTTAAAGTGTGCATGTCAAATGGGTTTTATAGTGCACCCGTTGGAATTTTAAACTCAATCGGTAAAAAAATCTCTAAAATTGAGGTTAAGCTATATAATCATGTTCAAAATCCCATAACTAAATATTTTAAGCCATAAAATTCATCTTAATCTTATTTTTCTAGCCATTTTGTTGGGGTTTAAAAATTATGTCTAAATGGGCATCATAGTGGACCCATTAGAATTTTAACATAGTAAAAAGTTCTAAAATTGAGGTTAAGATATATAATCATATTCAAAAGCCCATAATCTAATTTTTTAACTCATAAAATTTGATTTAATCTTAATTTGCGGTTGTTTTGTTGGGGTTTAAGGCGTGCATGTCTAAATGGGTATTACAATGGACCCGTTAGAATTTTAACCGAGTAAATAGTTCTAAAATTAAGGTTAAGCTATATAATAATATTCAAAAACTCATAATCAATTATTTTAACTTATGAAATTTGATTTAATCATATTTTGCGCCTGTTTTGTTGGGTTTTAAGGCGTGCATATCTAAATGGGCTTTACAGTGGACCCATTAGAATTTTAATCGAGTAAAAAATTTTGAATTTGAGGTTAAGCTGTATAATCATGTCCAAAATCTCATAAATAAATATTTTAAGTCATAAAATTTGATTTAATCTTATTTTCGGCCATTTTCTTGGGGTTTAAGGCGTACATGTCTAAATGGGCATTACAGTGGACCCGTTGGTATTTTAACCGAGTAAAAAGTTATAAAATTGAGGTTAAGCTATATAATCATATTCAAAATCCCATAATCAAATATTTTAAGTCATAAAAGTTGATTTAATCTTAATTTGCGGCTATTTTGTTGGGGTTTAAGGCGTGCATGTCAAATGGGTTTTATAGTGCACCCGTTGGAATTTTAACAGAGTAAAAAGTTCTAAAATTGAGGTTAAGCTATATAATCATGTTCAAAATCCCATAACTAAATATTTTAAGCCATAAAATTCATCTTAATCTTATTTTCTAGCCATTTTGTTGGGGTTTAAGGCGTGCATGTCTAAATGGGCATCATAGTGGACCCATTAGAATTTTAACATAGTAAAAAGTTCTAAAATTGAGGTTAAGATATATAATCATATTCAAAAGCCCATAATCTAATTTTTGAACTCATAAAATTTGATTTAATCTTAATTTGTAGCCATTTTGTTGGGCTTTAAGGCGTGTATGTCTAAATGGGCATTATAGTGGACCTGTTAGAATTTTAACCGAGTAAATAGTTCTAAAATTGAGGTTAAGCTATATAATAATATTCAAAAGCTCATAACCAAATATTTTAACTCATGAAATTTGATTTAATCTTATTTTGCGGCAGTTTTCTTGGGGTTTAAGGCGGCATGTCTAAATAGGCTTTAAAGTGGATCCATTGGAATTTTAACTGAGTAAAAAGTTCTAAATTTGAGGTTAAGCTATATAATCATGTTCAAAGTCCCATAAATATATATTTTAAGTTATAAAATTTGATTTAATCTTATTTTTGGCTGTTTTCTTAGGGTTTAAGACGTGCATGTCTAAATGGGCATTACAGTGGACCCGTTGGAATTTTAACCAAGTAAAAAGTTCTGAAATTGAGTTTAAGCTATATAATCATATTCAAAATCCCATAATCAAATATTTTAAGTCATAAAATTTGATTTAATCTCAATTTGTAGCCATTTTGTTGGGGTTTAAGGCGTGTATGTCTAAATGGGCTTTACAGTGGACCCGTTGGAATTTTAACAGAGTAAAAATTTCTGAAATTGAGGTTAAGCTATATAATCATGTTCAAAAGCCCATAACTAAATATTTTAAGCCATAAAATTTGATTTAATCTTATTTTGCGACCATGTTGTTGGGGTTTAAGGCGTACATGTCTAAATACGCTTTACACTCGACCGTTAGAATTTTAACTGAGTAAAAAGTTCTAAAATTGAGGTTAAGCTATATAATAATATTCAAAAGCTCATAATCAAATATTTTAACTCATAAAATTTGATTTAATCTTAATTTGCGGTTGTTTTGTTGGGGTTTAAGGCGTGCATGTCTAAATGAGCTTTATAGTGGACCTATTGGAATTTTAACAGAGTAAAAAGTTTTGAATTTGAGGTTAAGCTATATAATCATGTTCAAAATCCCATAACTAAATATTTTAACTAATAAAATTTGATTTAATCTTATTTTGCGGCAGTTTTGTTGGGGTTTAAGGCGTGCATGTCTAAATGGGCTTTATAGTGGATCCATTGGAATTTTAACCGAGTAAAAAGTTCTAAATTTGAGGTTAAGCTATATAATCATGTTCACAATCCCATAACTATATATTTTAAGTTATAAAATTTGATTTTATCTTATTTTTTGGCCGCTTTATTAGGGTTTAAGGCGTGCATGTCTAAATGGGCGTTATAGTGGAGTCGTTGGAATTTTAACCGAGTAAAAAGTTATAAAATTGAGGTTAAGCTATATAATCATATTCAAAATCCCATAATCAAATATTTTAAGTCATAAAAGTTGATTTAATCTTAATTTGCGGCTATTTTGTTGGGGTTTAAGGCGTGCATGTCAAATGGGTTTTATAGTGCACCCGTTGGAATTTTAACAGAGTAAAAAGTTCTAAAATTGAGGTTAAGCTATATAATCATGTTCAAAATCCCATAACTAAATATTTTAAGCCATAAAATTCATCTTAATCTTATTTTCTAGCCATTTTGTTGGGGTTTAAGGCGTGCATGTCTAAATGGGCATCATAGTGGACCCATTAGAATTTTAACATAGTAAAAAGTTCTAAAATTGAGGTTAAGATATATAATCATATTCAAAAGCCCATAATCTAATTTTTTAACTCATAAAATTTGATTTAATCTTAATTTGCGGTTGTTTTGTTGGGGTTTAAGGCGTGCATGTCTAAATGGGTATTACAATGGACCCGTTAGAATTTTAACCGAATAAATAGTTCTAAAATTAAGGTTAAGCTATATAATAATATTCAAAAACTCATAATCAATTATTTTAACTTATGAAATTTGATTTAATCATATTTTGCGACTGTTTTGTTGGGTTTTAAGGCGTGCATATCTAAATGGGCTTTACAGTGGACCCATTAGAATTTTAATCGAGTAAAAAATTTTGAATTTGAGGTTAAGCTGTATAATCATGTCCAAAATCTCATAAATAAATATTTTAAGTCATAAAATTTGATTTAATCTTATTTTCGGCCATTTTCTTGGGGTTTAAGGCGTACATGTCTAAATGGGCATTACAGTGGACCCGTTGGTATTTTAACCGAGTAAAAAGTTATAAAATTGAGGTTAAGCTATATAATCATATTCAAAATCCCATAATCAAATATTTTAAGTCATAAAAGTTGATTTAATCTTAATTTGCGGCTATTTTGTTGGGGTTTAAGGCGTGCATGTCAAATGGGTTTTATAGTGCACCCGTTGGAATTTTAACAGAGTAAAAAGTTCTAAAATTGAGGTTAAGCTATATAATCATGTTCAAAATCCCATAACTAAATATTTTAAGCCATAAAATTCATCTTAATCTTATTTTCTAGCCATTTTGTTGGGGTTTAAGGCGTGCATGTCTAAATGGGCATCATAGTGGACCCATTAGAATTTTAACATAGTAAAAAGTTCTAAAATTGAGGTTAAGATATATAATCATATTCAAAAGCCCATAATCTAATTTTTTAACTCATAAAATTTGATTTAATCTTAATTTGTGGCCATTTTGTTGGGCTTTAAGGCGTGTATGTCTAAATGGGCATTATAGTGGACCTGTTAGAATTTTAACCGAGTAAATAGTTCTAAAATTGAGGTTAAGCTATATAATAATATTCAAAAGCTCATAACCAAATATTTTAACTCATGAAATTTGATTTAATCTTATTTTGCGGCAGTTTTCTTGGGGTTTAAGGCGGCATGTCTAAATAGGCTTTAAAGTGGATCCATTGGAATTTTAACTGAGTAAAAAGTTCTAAATTTGAGGTTAAGCTATATAATCATGTTCAAAGTCCCATAAATATATATTTTAAGTTATAAAATTTGATTTAATCTTATTTTTTGGCTGTTTTCTTAGGGTTTAAGACGTGCATGTCTAAATGGGCATTACAGTGGACCCGTTGGAATTTTAACCAAGTAAAAAGTTCTGAAATTGAGTTTAAGCTATATAATCATATTCAAAATCCCATAATCAAATATTTTAAGTCATAAAATTTGATTTAATCTCAATTTGTAGCCATTTTGTTTGGGTTTAAGGCGAATATGTCTAAATGGGCTTTACAGTGGACCCGTTGGAATTTTAACAGAGTAAAAATTTCTGAAATTGAGGTTAAGCTATATAATCATGTTCAAAAGCCCATAACTAAATATTTTAAGCCATAAAATTTGATTTAATCTTATTTTGCGACCATGTTGTTGGGGTTTAAGGCGTACATGTCTAAATACGCTTTACACTCGACCGTTAGAATTTTAACTGAGTAAAAAGTTCTAAAATTGAGGTTAAGCTATATAATAATATTCAAAAGCTCATAATCAAATATTTTAACTCATAAAATTTGATTTAATCTTAATTTGCGGTTGTTTTGTTGGGGTTTAAGGCGTGCATGTCTAAATGAGCTTTATAGTGGACCTATTGGAATTTTAACAGAGTAAAAAGTTTTGAATTTGAGGTTAAGCTATATAATCATGTTCAAAATCCCATAACTAAATATTTTAACTAATAAAATTTGATTTAATCTTATTTTGCGGCAGTTTTGTTGGGGTTTAAGGCGTGCATGTCTAAATGGGCTTTATAGTGGATCCATTGGAATTTTAACCAAGTAAAAAGTTCTAAATTTGAGGTTAAGCTATATAATCATGTTCACAATCCCATAACTATATATTTTAAGTTATAAAATTTGATTTTATCTTATTTTTTGGCCGCTTTATTAGGGTTTAAGGCGTGCATGTCTAAATGGGCGTTATAGTGGAGTCGTTGGAATTTTAACTGAGTAAAAAGTTCTGAAATTTTTAAGCTATATAATCATATTCAAAATCCCGTAATCAAATATTTAAGTCATAAAATTTGATTTAATCTTAATTTGTGGTTATTTTGTTGGGGTTTAAGGCGTACATGTCTAAATGGGCTTTACAGTGGACCCGTTGGAATTTTAACCAAGTGAAATGTTCTGAAATTGAGGTTAAACTATATAATCATGTTTAAAAGCCCATAACTAAATATTTTAAGCCATAAAATTTGATTTAATCTTATTTTGAGGCCATTTGGTTGGGGGTTTAAGGTGTACATGTCTAAATGCGCATTACACTGGACCATTAGAATTTGAACCGAGTAAAAAGTTCTAAAATTGAGGTTAAGCTATATAATAATATTCAAAAGCTCATAATCAAATATTTTAATTCATAAAATTTGATTTAATCTTAATTTGCGGTTGTTTTGTTGGGGTTTAAAGCGTGCATGTCTAAATAGGCTTTACAATGGACCTGTAGGAATTTTAACAGAGTAAAAAGTTTTGAATTTGAGGTTAAGCTATATAATCATGCTCAAAATCCCATAACTAAATATTTTAACCCGTAAAATTTGACTCAATCTTATTTTGCTACCGTTTTGTTGGGGTTTAAGGGCTGCATGTCTAAATGGGCTTTACAGTGGACCCGTTGGCATTTTAACGAAGTAAAAAGTTCTGAAATTGAGGTTAAGCTATATAATCATTTTCAAAAGCCCATAATCAAATATTTTAACTCATAAAATTTGATTTAATCTTATTTTGTGTAATACCCCTAAAACCGGGCTATGAATTTTACAAAGTGATCACATGCTTGATAACGTTATCTTAGAATTTCTAAAGATTTAATTTGAGTCAATTGAATAAGTAAGTCAATGGTATTGAGAATGAAAGAGCTAATTAAGCTAAAAATCAATTATCAGATGGGTAAAGTAATTATATTTCAAGGAGTATTGATAAGTGTTCAAAAGTACTATTTTTCTTACCCTTTTTACTCATATTATTGTTAGACTTAGGCTCATATTAGTTACATAATTAGTCATTCATGCATTAATCCATGTTTCCTTCCATCGTTGAGCTTGTTTGCTTAACTTGGTTGTTTTTGTGGGAAAAGATGCTGCTTTGGTGTGTTTTGTGTGTATGTGCAGGATCACTTGCCAAAGCAAGGCTATAGCTACTTGTCAGGGCAATGCATGAAGGAGATGTCGAGCTAGTTGCCAGGGCAATGGATGAAGGAGACGCCGAACCAGTTGCCAGGGCAATTGTCGACAAAGAATAAGGTGATATGGTAGTCGAAATTGATTACTAGACAAGCCCAAGATGACGTGGAGTAAAGCTAAATCCCAAAGGAGTTTGATTTCCATGAAGAGATTAAAGAAGAATTAAATTCCAAGAAGATAGGAGAAGTTCTAGAAGGAATATAATTATAATAAAGAATTATATTCTTTAAAGATAATTTAATTCCAACTTAACTTCCTCCTCAAAGGAGGACTTTGACCTAGCCCTATAAATAGATCACCAAGTCGTCAACTCCAAAGGAGGGAGAGAGGAAAGAATTTTTGACAAGCATCAAGGGCAAGGAGGATTTCGACAAGCTTCATCCATCCTTCATCTTTTTCTTTCTTATTCAATTAGGTTCAAGCTAGGAATTCTTTATCTTGTGTTTCTTTGGAACCTAGCCATTAACTAAATCTATTTGGCTAAGGTTATTGTGTGTTGTGGTTGTGAGAAACTATTGGATTTTGTTTAGGTAATAAGAGGTTGCACTTTTCTTTTCAAGGTTTATTCATTCTTGGTTCTTATTCTTGTTTGCGAGTGAATTGGGAGAGGATCTCATAATTTCATCTATTTATCTAATATCGGGAGAGTTAGATTCAAGAAATGAATGAATATGATCTTTATTCAATCTATTGATGGTGAAGATTAATCCAGCTTAGTAATAAGTTAAGGATTTCAACGGGTAAGAGGAGCACAAGATTGGTTGTTGTTCACCCTTGATTCATGCAGGGATGTATTATCAAGGCATGCACAAGTAGCTAGAGTTTCGACTTAGGGATAAGAAGAAACCATTGAAGAACGCTCTGCCGAACCTTGAAGGTTGCTGCCCAGGCGCCCAAGTAGTTTCCCAACTAGTCACCCAGGCAACCATCGATTAGTTGCCAAGGCAACCCCATTGTGCAAGTTGCCACGACAACTTAGTTGCCCTTGCATTCTTTTACCAAGACGATCCAATCGGCTATCACACCTCAACTCACGATAACCTGGCCTATCTCTCTCATTTGATCTCTTCTATTCTTTTACTTATTTGCTTTCTAGATTAGTTATTTGTTAAAACTCTATAATCTTCTATTTGTGTTTTTACTTTTTATAGTGCAAGAGATTAGATTCTTGAAGTGGCACCAATCCATGTGGAGACGATATCTTTTATTCTATAACTTGCGACGTGTACACTTGCACAATTGCGGAGCACTTATTACGCACAACAAGTTTTTGGCGCCATTGCCGAGGATTGGAAATGGCGACTTTTTTTATTTTCTTGCACTTTTTATTTTTCTTGTTTAAAATTCAAAGGGATAACAAACTTTGGTTTTGCATTGGTATATGACCAGGGCGAGACCGATTACACCAGAATATCCCTTTGATACAGAAATGGAACGAACCTTACAAAGACTTAGACGAAGGTTAAGAGTAGCAATGGCTAATCAAGACGGCAATATGAATTAAGACGACAATATGAAGAAAATCTTGATGGACTTAATCCAGGAGTTGTCGCACCTGAAATTGAAGCCGACCACTTTGATTTGAAACCGGTGATGTTTAATATGATCAACACAATTGGTCAATTTGGTGGCTTAGCAACTGAAGATGCACGACAACATCTTAAATCTTTCCTCAAGATTTGCAACTCGTTCAAAATACACGGAGTCACCCCTGATGTTTTACGATTAAGATTATTCCCCTATTCACTGATAAGCTTCGTACAAATTTGACTGATAAGCTTCGTAACGACATTACTTCTTTTCGGAAGGCAGATGATGAATCCATGTACGAGGCTTGGGAGCGATATAGAGAACTTCTACACAAATGCCCCCTACACGGATTCCCAGTGTGGACACAAGTAACAATGTTTTACAACGCCGTGAATACACCAACAAGGATGATGCTAGAAGCCTCGGTAAACGGCATACTCCTAGATAAGTCACGGGAGGAAGCAATGCAAATTCTAAACAGGCTGGCCAAGAATGATTATCAATTGCCCTCTACTAGAAGAGGAGGAGTTAGACGCCAAGCCACAATACATGAACTAGGATCATCAGACTCAATTTCGGCAGAATTGGCCACTTTAACTAAGATGTTCCAGAACATGCAGAAACCAAACAACACACATGAGGTTAAGGTAATGGATTCTTTTTGTGAGTTATGTGGTGGTAACCATGATTCTTCTAAATGTATGCAGAATCCAGAATCCAGCTTCTATGTGGGGAATTACAACTGGAACAACAATGTGATGTCCAATACATATAATCCAGCTTGGAAGAAGCACCCGAATTTTTCATGGAGTAATCCCAACAATGCTCTAAACCAGAATAATCAGAATGCACAAACATAGAGATTCTAGCAGAATATGCCACGGCAACAGTTGCCGCAGCAATAACCGACAACATCTAGTTCTTTGGAAAATTCTCTAAATGCTTTTATGTTGAAAACTGAATCTTATATGGATGAGAATAGTAACTTCATAAAAAGAACTGATGCTTTTATTAACAGGACCGAGATAAGATTGCAAAACCAAGAGGCGGCAATCAAATCATTAGAAAATCAAGTCGGACCGTTCGCTCAAAACCTGAATACTAGGCCACAAGGAGGTTTACTTAGCGATACTGAAGTCGCAAGAGGAACTGGCCATGAGCAATGTAAGGCGATCACCACAAGAAGTGCCCAACAACTTAAAGAGGCTTAAGCCCGCTCATCAAAAAAAAACTCCACAAAAAGATCAAGACGAACCTAGCGGCAAAGCCTCAGATGCTGAACCAGGAATTGCTGCGGCAACCGGCAATAAGCATTCCTCGGCAACCCCAATTGTCCCAGCAATGCCATCAATCAGGTTCCAAACCAATGCAAGGATCGAAGATATTCGACTTCCACCACCATTCCCACAAAGGTTGAAGCGACAAAAGCAAGAATATCAATTCAAGAAGTTTCTTGATATCCTAAAGCAAGTCCACATCAACTTGCCATTGGTGGAAGCAATTGAACAAATGCTGAACTATGCCAAGTTTCTTAAAGACATTGTGTCCAAGAGAACAAGGCTAGGAGAGTTTGAAACAGTTGCCGCAACAGAGGGATGCATGGCCATGTTGCACAATCGTATGCCACCTAAGTTGAAGGATCCCGAAAGTTTCACAATACCCTGTTCCATTGGAAACCACTATGTCAAGAAAGCATTATGTGACCTTGGGGCTAGCATAAACTTGATGCCTAAATCGGTTTTCCAGAAACTAGGAATCGGGAAGGCAAGACCTACAACATTTATGCTACAGCTAGCCGACAGATCCTATGTGCATCCAGAGGGAAAAATCGAAGACATACTGGTAAAAGTTGATAAATTTATTTTTCCAGCTGACTTTATTGTTTTGGATTGTGAAGCAGATGAGCATGCACCTATCATTATCGGGAGACCATTCCTAGCAATAGGGAGAACCTTAATCGATGTTGAAAAGGGAGAACTCACAATGAGGGTGAATGACCAGCAAGTTAAACTAAATGTGTTCCAAACACTAAGGCATGCCGATGATCTAGAAGAATGCCAACTTCTTCATGCCACGGTAGAGTTTAACTTCGACGAGGAATTTAGTTGCCTCGGCAACTACATTGCCGATCAAGAGGAACTTGAGGAGTATGAAGAATCGGTCAATGAGGAATGACAAGAAGAGGCAAATTGGCTAGTCAATCGACCAGGTACATACTTTGAACCACTGGATTACTCAGGTAAGGAAGGTAAGCTCGAAAAGCCCTCTATTGAACAACCACTGATTCTTGAGTTGAAACAGTTGCCAGAGCAACTAAAATATGCATACTTAGGAACCGATAATACATTGCCTGTAATTATTTCTTCTAAGTTACAGCCTGAGCAGGAAAAGAAGCTGATCCAAATGTTGATGCTACACAAGAAGGCAATAGGGTGGACAATTGCCGTCTTGAAGGGAATTAGCCCGGCAGTGTGCATGCACAAGATTTTGTTGGAAGATGATCACAAACCTTCAATTGAGGCCCAGAGGAGACTGAATCATGCCATGAAATGGGTTGTAATGAAAGAAATCATCAAGTGGCTTGACGTCAGCATTATATACCCTATCTCTGATAGTACATGGGTAAGTCCAGTACAATGTGTACAAAAAGGGAGGTATAACGGTGGTAAGTAATGAAAACAATGAACTCATTCCAACCAGGACTGTGACCAGTTGGAGGGTTTGTATGGATTATCGAAAGCTAAACAAAGCCACTAGGAAAGATCACTTCCCATTACCCTTTATTGATCAAATGCTTGACCGTCTTGCATGGAAACCCTTTTATTGTTTTCTCGATGGTTATTCAGGTTACAATCAAATTGCCATAGCACCAGAAGATCAAGAAAAGACAACCTTCACATGACCATACGGTACTTATGCTTTCCGAAAGATGCCGTTCGGATTGTGTAACGCCCCGACAACCTTCCAAAGAAGATGATGGCACTCTTTTCAGACATGGTCGAAGACTTCCTTGAGATCTTCATGGATGAATTTTCTATTTTTGGTAATGACTTCGACAGCTACCTCGGCAATTTAGAGAAGGTGCTGGCAAGATGTGAAGAAATTGATTTAGTCCTCAATTGGGAGAAGTGCCATTTTATGGTAGATGAAGGAATAGTGCTCGGCCACAAGATTTCATCCAAGGGAATTGAAGTAGACAAAGCCAAGGTGGACGTGATCGAGAGATTACCCCCACCAAGTTCGGTTAAATGAATTCGAAGCTTTCTTGGACATGTAGGTTTTTACAGGATGTTCATTCATAATTTTTCTAAAATCACTAAACCCTTGTTCAATTTTCTTGAACAGGATGAAGTCTTCGATTTTGATGATTCTTGCACCCAAGCATTCGAAACCTTAAAGGAAAAGCTTGCCTCGGCACCCATTTTTGTTCCACCAGATTGGACGCTACCTTTTGAGCTCATGTCTGATGCAAGTGATTTTGCGGTAGGAGCAGTCCTAGGCCAACGCACAGGTAAGACCTTCCATGTGATATACTACGCTAGTAAAACTCTTAATAGTTCTCAAGTGAATTACACAACAACGGAGAAAGAGTTACTAGCTGTAGTTTTCGCGTTTGACAAGTTCCGATCCTATTTGATTGGTACAAAGGTAATTGTTCATACAAACCATTCGGCAATCAAATACCTATTTGCTAAAAAGGATGCAAACCTCGTTTGATTCGTTGGATATTACTTTCACAAGAATTTGATATTGAAATTAAAGACAGGAAAGGAACAGAAAACCAAGTGGCCGATCACTTATCACTTTTAGAACACAATAGGGAGGAGGACGCAGATCTAGAGATATGTGATGCATTCTCGGATGAGCAACTTTTAGTTACCTCGGCAACTCTCGACACCGTAGTAGCCCTTGACGCGCACGCCTCGGCAGCCCTTGACGCGCACGTCTCGACAATTTTTGGAGCAGTCGCCACGGCAACACATGCCTTGACAATACCCTGGTACGCGGATTTAGTTAATTTCCTTGTTTGTGGTATTTTACCTTATGGCCTTACTCACCAAGGGAAGAAGCGGTTCCGCCATGATGCTAAGCATTACTTTTGGGACGAGCCACTTTTGTTTAAACAATGTGCAGATCAGGTTATACGCCGATGTGTCCCTGAAGAAGAGCAGCAGAATGTACTCCGACAATGCCATTTTTCACCCTATAGAGGAAATTTTGGAGGAACTCATACCGCGGCCAAAGTGTTGCAATCCGGTTTGTATTGGCCAACATTGTACAAAGATGCCCAAGATTTTTACAAGCAATGTGATCGTTTCCAGAGGACGGCAATATCTCTAGACAATATGAGATGCCGCTCCAAAACATCATCGAGGTGGAATTGTTCAATGTATGGGGGATCAATTTTATGGGACCTTTCCCATCTTCATTTGGCAACCTCTACATTCTACTTGCCTTCGGCTACGTGTCTAAATGGGTTGAGGCAGCTACAGTTCCCAGCAATGATTCCAAGACCGTGCAACGATTCTTGCAGAAAAACATATTTACATGGTTTGGGATACCGAGAGCAATTATCAGTGACGAAGGCAAGCATTTTGACAACAGACTTATTGCCAAGATGTTGCAACGCTTCGGTCTATCACACAAGATTGCCACGGCATATCACCCACAAACCAACGGGCAAGCAGAAATTTCCAACCGGGAATTGAAGGGTATACTCGAGAAAGTTGTAAATCCCTTTAGGAAGTATTGGTCATTAAGACTAGACGACGCACTTTGGGCATATCACACTGCATTCAAAACACCCTTAGGTATGTCCCCCTTCCGAAATGTCTATGGCAAAACATGCCATCTACCGGTGGAAATCGAACACAAGGCATATTAGGCAATCAAGTCCGTGAATATGGATTGGGAAAGTGCCGGACAAAAGTGTTTGTTGGACCTTAACGAGATAGAAGAATTACGTGCACTCGCCTATAACAATGCACGAATCTACAAGGAGGAAACAAAGCAATGGCATGACAAGAAACTATTGCCGCGACAATTCACGCCAGGGCAACTAGTTCTCTTATTCAATTCTCGGTTAAAACTTTTCCCGGGAAAGCTGAAATCAAGATGGTCAGGACCATTCAAAGTTGCCAAACCATTCTCCCATGGTGCCGTGATAATCAAGTCCATCACTGACAAACATGAATTCAAAGTTAATGGACAAAGATTAAAGTACTACAATGGTGCCCATGTGGAACGTAACAAAGAAGTGGTCACCTTAGGAGATGCATAAGCATGCTCTCCCTTCGATATTTTATTTTTATTTTTATTTTTGATTATTTTTTTTAGTTTTTTTTTCAAAGTATTTTTTTATTTCCGATTATTATTATATTTTTAGGATATATTTATTTTATTTTTTATCTTTTTAAGTTTAAGAATCCCTTTACACATCTTTATTTATTTTCTTTTATTAGTTTATCTTTAATTTTAATCCTTATTTGATTTGTCTTTGAATTGTAGGAAAAGAGTTCAAGATAAAGAGGAATTTTGATCCAAGAAGGAAAACATCTTCAACAAGGAAATTAATGGGCTGAATCTAAGGCTTATATAAAGCCTCCAACTTACCCTAATTAAACCCCCTTGCCGTCACCCTTCCCCTAAACCGAAACCCCCTTTATTTTCTATCCAAAATTAATCTCACCCACCAAATTTACTACCTATCTTTTCTATATAACCCATCACCCTTAACTTCCAAGAAACCTATTCCTAGTTTTCATCTTGCAACTCTTTAGTTTCTTTTATTTTCTTTTCTTTGTTTTTACAAAACTCACAACCAAGATCATCCATGGCATCAAAAATTAAATTTTTAGTTCATCCAAGTTCCTCCAAAGAACCAAGATACAAGAAGTTTGCTACACCGGTGGCTCAAGAAAGATTTCACTCCAAGTTTGAAAGCTGAAAGATTTACGAAGAACAAGGCTTTGAATACTCCAACTCTCATCAAGATTTCGGCCTTGAACCATTCATCTTCGAGAGGATTGCACATCAAAAGTGGCAAATCTTTTGCCATCAATCGGAACCAGGTAACATCTCATGGGTAAGAGAATTCTATGCTCACTCACCTAACCCGGATAATCATTATGTTTTTGCTCGTGACAAGGCCATACTCATAAGCCTCGAAAACATCAACACCTTTTACGGGCTTTACATTGAGAATGATGAGCATCAAGCCTTTGTTGATCAAATCATGCCCAAGCAACCCGACAAGGTGCTTCAAGAACTCACTCAATCGGGAACTCATTGAAATGACGGTAAATACAAGGGCATGGTAAATCGCCTTCAGCTTAAACCCGAGGCAAAACTATGGAATAAGTTTGTTAAAACTTCTTTAATGCCCACCACACACAATACTACCGTTGATATACCACGTCTTTTGCTCATACATTCTATTTTGCATAATCGCATCATTAACATTGGAAAAATTATTTGTGATGAGATTTTTGTATGTAGCTCAAAAGATAAGGGTTATCTTTTCTTCGCTTGCTTAATTTCTAATTTTTGCAAGGAGATGCATGTCCCAAGTGAGTCCACCGATGAAAAGGCCCTACCAAAGTCCGGTTGGAATCAAGCACAAATCCGAAAGCTAATGGGAGAGGCACTGGAAAAATCCTCAAGGCCTCCAATTACCGCAGCAACTCTTGCCGCCCTGGCAATCCCTAATGCCCAAGCACCTAACGCCTGGGCAAAAACTCGGCCATCAACCCCGGGACACTTTGAAGCACTCTTGCAACCATTAGCGAGCCACCTAAGGCAAATTGAAGACCGGCAACTAATGTTAATGTGGTACATGAAGGAGCACAACAATACCATCACCCAAGTTATCCTAGAAAAGTACCCGGACAGCCGTGTGCCGTTCCCAATCTTTCCTGCTGAGATCCTTTCCCTGGCAACCAATGAAGCAGTTGCCATGGCAAACGCAACAGATGATGCCATGGCACCCAACCATGAAGATGCCACAGCAACCAAAGCTAAAGACATCCCGACAACCACTGCAAAAGCCAAAGGTAAAACACCTATGCCCGAATCAACTCGTACAAATCATTGTCTGATTTTTCAGATTTAGACGAGTCCACCATTGTACCAACAAAGACCGCACCAATTGAATCCTCCAAGCGAAAAGCCAATGACATTGATGAAGAGGACAATGAGGACAACCCCGTAAGAGGATCGATTCCACCATCGGCAACAAGGAAACAACCATCGCGTTCAAGCAAGAGAATCAAGACACCGACCAAAAGGAAACTAATCATCCACAACGACTAACTCTCAGAGTAAGTCCTCGTTTGCATTTTATTTTTTGTTATTTTTTTCTTTAATTCATGCATTGAGGACAATGCCTCACTCGAGTTTGGGGGGATTGTTATTAGTAGTTACCATGTTTAGTTGCATTCATCTTAAGTATTGCATTTAGGATACATAAATTGCTTGCCATGCCTTTAGTTGGAACAAGAATTGCCTAGATTTGATGAGTATCCGATGATGACTTTGCCAATGCACTTAATTGATAAAAATTTTATTCTAGGATAACCATGGAAAAACTTATAATTTTACTATGATGCTAAATTTGATGAAACACTATTGCGGTTTGATTGATTTAAGGAATTCTAGTGAACTTAGGTTGATAACTAAACAAATTGGGGGATTAGAATAAAAATTGGATGAATGCTAGAGGTGCCCGAAATTGGCTCTAGCATGTGCTAAAAAAATGGATCGCTAGAGGTGCCCGAAACCGGCTCTAGTATGTGCTAAAAATTGATCGCTAGAGGTGCCTAAAACTGACTCTAGTCGAATAAATTAATTAACTTAAGGAAACTAAAAACAAAACACTAGAGGTGTCCGAAACCGGCTCTAGTTAAAACATGTTAAAAAGAACCCAATGAAGTAATTTGAAAACCTCTTGTTTGCATAGAATCCGAAAAATCAACTTGCACACAACTCCGCACACACTCACAAGCATTATAGTTTGATTCCGAGTAACCCTAAGTTTTCTGAAAAATGAAAACCCAATCATACTTTGTGCCCCGGTTCTGAGAATTGAAATCAAGTTCAAGGATAAGTTTGTGAAAATTGAAGTCTTGGCCGGTAATTATTAGTTTGCATTGCTTGAGGACAAGCAATAATTAAAGTTTGGGGGTGTGATAAGTGTTCAAAAGTACTATTTTTCTTACACTTTTTACTCATATTATTGTTAGACTTAGGCTCATATTAGTTACATAATTAGTCATTCATGCATTAATCCATGTTTCCTTCCATCGTTGAGCTTGATTGCATAACTTGGTTGTTTTTGTGGGAAAAGATGCTGCTTTGGTGTGTTTTGTGTGTATGTGCAGGATCACTTGCCAAAGCAAGGCTAGAGCTAGTTGCCAGGGCAATGCATGAAGAAGATGCCGAGCTAGTTGCCAGGGCAATGCATGAAGGAGACGCCGAGCCAGTTGTCAGGGCAATTGTCGACAAAGAATAATGTGATATGGTAGTCGAAATTAATGACTAGACAAGCCCAAGATGACATGGAGCAAAGCTAAACCCCAAAGGAGTTTGATTTCCATGAAGAGGTTAAAGAAGAATTAAATTCCAAGAAGATAGGAGAAGTTCTAGAAGGAATATAATTATAATAAAGAATTATATTCTTTAAAGATAATTTAATTCCAACTTAACTTCCTCCTCAAATGAGGACTTTGACCTAGCCCTATAAATAGATCACCAAGCCGTCAACTCCAAATAAGGGAGAGATGAGAGAATTTTTGACAAGCATCAAGGGCAAGGAAGATTTCAAAAAGCTTCATCCATCCTTCATCTTTTTCTTTATTGTTCAATTAGGTTCATGCCAGGAATTCTTTATCTTGTGTTTCTTTGGAACCTAGCCATGAACTAAATCTATTTGGCTAAGGTTGTTGTGTCTTGTGGTTGTGAGAAACTATTGGATTTTGTTTAGGTAATAAGAGTTTGCACTTTTCTTTTCAAGGTTTATTCATTCATGGTTCTTATTCTTGTTTGCGAGTGAATTGGGAGAGGATCTCGTAATTTTATCTATTTATCTAATATCGGGAGAGTTAGATTCAAGAAACGAATGAATATGATCTTTATTCAATCTATTGATGGTGAAGATTAATCCGGCTTAGGAATAAGTTAAGGATTTCAACGGCTAAGAGGAGCACAAGATTGGTTGTTGTTTACCCTTGATTCACGCAGGGATGTATTATCAAGGCATGCACAAGAAGCTAGAGTTTCGACTTAGGGATAAGAAGAAACCATTGAGGAACGCTCTACCAAAACTTGAAGGTTGCTGCCCAGACGCTCAAGTAGTTGCCCAACTAGTCGCCCAGGCAACCATCGATTAGTTTCCATTGCAACTCCGTTGTGCAAGTTGCCACGGCAACTGAGTTGCCTTTGCATTCTTGAAGGTGTAACTAGTCTTGAAGGACCAAAAAGCAAGAAATTTAAAGTTGAGAGCAAAGGATCAAATTGAAACAAGGGTAAAACAATGTTTTTGCATGTGTAATTAGACTACTAATGGTTAGTGGAACACATGTGACAAAGCCATGTTACACATAGCTAAGGAAGGAGTTGGCTGGCCAAGTTGTGAAGAAATGGAGAACCATTTTCTCCTAAGCTTTGTCTTCCTTCATTGATTTTTCTCCATTTGATTGATTATCCCATGAATGAAGGAGAGAAAATTTTGAGATAGGTTCATGTAAGGCATAAGGAATTTGGTGGAAACTAAGTAAAGAAAGTCCTATGATTCAAGTGATTTCAACAATGGATGGTAAGTTACTTCTTGAGTAATTGTTTATGCTTAAATATATAGTTTTTGGTTTGGAAATTTATATATTGTCTTTGAATGAAATGCAAGAGTAAATGAGGCTTATATTGGAACTGAATTTGAAGTTTTAGAGCTGGAAATACAAGGGAGACTTAAGCTTAAGGTGAGCCGATTGTGAATGTAATGTTGTTTAAAGTATGAAATCTTGCTGTTGATTATGGAAAATAGTGTTAAATGATTATGGAAATTTAAGTTTTGGGAGGTTTTTGAATGTATCTTACAACTGACTGAAGTCACATGTTGTTTTGAAGCACATAGAGTCATTGTAAAGAAGGTCAAATGCAATCTGTCCAGAAAAGCTCTTTTCTAGCAGAAAGTTTAGAAATTCATA
Source organism: Hibiscus mutabilis (assembly GCA_019671005.1). Taxonomy (NCBI): domain Eukaryota; kingdom Viridiplantae; phylum Streptophyta; class Magnoliopsida; order Malvales; family Malvaceae; genus Hibiscus; species Hibiscus mutabilis. The sequence goes on from CM033751.1 coordinate 23,227,288, forward strand.
GAAAATTGAGTACACTGAGTTTGGAGATAGATTTAATATGTATAGAACCATGTGTGAGTCTAGTTTAATCTCTAACAAATGGTTATTGATTTTGAGCTCTAAATCAAAAGTTATGAAAGTGTAGGTAGTACAAGAAATTTGGAGGCAGAATTCTGCTCTGGACAGTTTCTGTTTCTAAACTTGTAAAAATTCTCCTAGTTGCTTTAGAGCTTGTTAGATTATGAAGCTTATACCGTTAAAATCGTGGTTGAATCTAGTTTGTAAAGGTGTAAAGAAATTTAAATTCCAGTGTACATTCTGTTTTGGAGAAACAGTTATTTGATGATAGCTCATGTTGCTAAAACTTAGAAATGAGGACTTATATTGAAAATGGAATTGAGAAATGACTAGTATATGTATAGTTAATGCTTGAATGACAACATTGGTCAAGTTTATTGAGTTAATATGTGATGAGGAGCATGTATATTAATTTATGTATTTTTGATTATTTGAGCTAAAGATTGGAAGAAGAAGCTAGAAGTAAGGTCAAAGTAGAAGGAAAGCTTGGATGTGTTAGTGGATCATGATATTCCGTAACTTCTGGACATAAGGTCAGTGCAGTTTAAAGTCTTGGGATAGATTAAAACTACCCTGAGCATTTATGTTTGCTTTGTTTAATTTTGCTTACTCATTAGTCTAAGATTTGCCCGTACGAATAAGCTGGATGCCAAGGTAAGTACAAAAATTGAAAGCTATAATTATTTGAGTATGTTTGAGATGCTATAAAAGCTATATGTTATTGAGTATGTTTGAGATGCTATGAAAGTTATATGTGATTGAGGTTATGTTTGTTGTGAATCATACTTGTATGATTTACTTGCTTGATGTAGTACCCATTTTTAATCCAGTCCTAAGCCCAAATTAAATTACAGACCCATTAATACCTAAACCCATACATAGAAGCCCAAACCCGATTTTAAAACCCATTTACAAAAAAATAACCCAAACCCAGACCCAATACCCATTTAATTAAAATAACCCAAAATACCCTAATTACCATAATACCAGTAATATGCTAAATTACCCTAATACCTCTAGCCCTAATTACCAAACCCTAAACCTATTACTCTGTAACTGTCGCCCTCATGTCCCTTCACGCGCGATGCTAGTGGCCACGTGCGCCACCACCAGCCCCGGCCATCGCCCTTTGCCGCCACCGTCCACCGTCCAAGTTGCTCCTACAAAATTAGGAAAAAGTCACATCTAAAAAGCAAGCAAGTTGTAATTTTTTTAATATTAAATCGGGTTATATAAACCCAAGCAAATGACATGTAAAAAGAAACGGTTCGATATATAAAAAAGGAGAGATTTTCAATTCAAAAAAAATAAAAATAAAAATAAAAGAAGAGAGGCTTCTGTTCAAATAAAAAAAGGTTTTACCATATATTTTCTATCATTCGAACACAAAAAAATCAAAGGAAAAAATGGCAGAAACTGGAAAGTTAAAAGGCAAAAACTGAAGGGTTTTTTCTATTTTGCTTACCAAGATTCGATCTTTAGAGGAAACCAAGCCCAAATCCGAGTTCATTATGTCGAAGAGCACCAGAAAAGCCCGACTTTTCTACTACTGGTCGCTGGCGATGGTGGCGCCACCATCGGCGGTCTGCGACGGGCTTGGGAGGCCGATGATCATCCCAACTGGAGAGGGGAGAGTATCTTAAGAGGGTTTTTGCCCTTTTTTTAAGAAAAAATTGATCCAAATGAAAAATTTTGGCCAAATTTGGACATTTAAAGGCCAACCAAAATGATGTCGTTTTGGTACCGACCTTAAGGCCCAAAACGACGTCGTTTTGACTCTTGACCCGAGTATTAACCCGACCTAGCCGGAGGATCTGCGATATTTTTTTAATGGGTAAATTGCATTTTCGGTCCCTTCGAATGGGATAATTACTTATAAAGTCCCTGTTAGTTTTAAGAGTTTTGTAATCCGGTCGCTAAATTGAATTTTATCAGATTTTTAATGGTCTAATTACACGGACAGTCCCTCCGCACTAAAAATATTTTCGTTTTGGGTCTGCCGCATGGTTTTATTACCTTCTAGGTCCTCAGATGTTTTGAAAAGTTTGCAATCCAGTCCTGAAATCGAATTTAATCAATTTTAAAATGGGAAAATTATCCTGTTGATCCCTCTGCCCCAAAAGCATTTTCAAAAAGGGTCTGCCGCTTGTTAAAATTGCTTCCTTGGTCCCTATAACTTTTGAATATTTTGTATTTTCGTCCTTTTTTTAGTTTTTTAAGTTTTCTTTTTCTTGCATTTCGGTCCCTTTTTTACTATTATTATTATTATTATTATATATATATGTATATATATATATATATATATTTTTCTTTCTTATTATATATAATATATTATGTATATATATATATTTATTTCTATATTATGTATGTTGTATTTATATACATATGTATATTATTATTATTATTATTACCTTAATAGTATATATTTATATTATGTAGCATTATGCATTAATATATAGTATATGTATATAGTACATATAGTATATTATTATGTATATATTATATGATTATTATTCTTATAATTATTTTGTTAATATATGTTATATTATTATATTTAATATATTATGTATATTACCTTATACTTAGTATATTATAAATATATGTACATTATTATTTCTCTTATTATTATTATATATATTTTTACTATATGATTTATGTGTATTATATTATATGTAATATTTACTTAAAGGTTTTCTTTTTTTAATGCATAAAAATTATTTTAATATTAAGGGAATATTTTCCATTTTATTTCGAATAACTGGTTAGGAAGTGACAACCTGACTCATTCAGGTGTCATCTTTCTCGGTTTTCGTAAATAAGGAAATATTCTCTTTAGACCTTTTTTTGGGGATTAAATTTTAAATCGAAAATCGAATTTTTGTTTTCTTGCAAAGACAGCACTTAATCAACGAGGTACCAATTTTGGGCATTGTGGGGGTGCTAATCCTTCCCCACGCATAGCCGACTCTCGAACCCAAAATGCTTTAGAATCTCTGGTTATTTTTTTACGGTGTCCGGCCTACCAAAGTGGCCGATGGCAACTCCATCCACCACCTCCATCCATATTTTCCATATTTTCCGCCATTTTCCATTTTTAAAACATTTACGGTGTTCTATTGGGAGCGTCATCCCGATCTCCAGGTGATATCTCCTTTGACTTCGTATAAACACATTTTTTAAAAAACATTTATTTTTCGTAAAGGGAAAAACCCTTGCGACACTTGATAAGTAAACCAATGCTAAGTTAACATTTGATTAAGAACCTAAATATGAAATTTGAATACAAGCTTGACATGGTATGATTTAAACCTTGCTAAAAGTACATGAATTCGAACTATGCCACCTTATGATGTAATAAGATATGCTCTTTTGATAAGATACCTTGGAGCTATGCTCATATCTGATTCGTATATGATATGTTGTCTGATATTCTAATAAGGAGCCATGCTCATTCTGTTTTCTGCTATGATAATAAAGTAATATGATTAAATGAACATGGAGCTCAGCTCAATCTTGATTATGATAAGATAAGAACTTGTGAAAAGACTTGGCCTCAAGTTAGTCTTAGGTATAGTTGGCATGCCATAGAGTTCATGTTTAGGGTTGACTACGGTCCTGGACTACGATCCTTATTTGGCGACAGTAGGAGGGAAGTGTTGTGGTCACTTGGTACAGTAGGAGGGATTGACCGGTACTATGAGTACCTTTCTATTGGCGACAGTTGGTTGAGGATTCGAGTACCTAGGTTGATGCTTGGTTTCAAGGCTATGTTAAGACTTTTTAATGAAACCAACTAATGAACTAAAGTGATAACTTATGAGACAAGTAGCACATGTTTACAATATGTTATGTATGATAACTTATTTGATAAGTAAATCATGTGTATAATATGCTATGCTTGATAATTTATATGAATAGTAACATGTATATGAGATACTATGATAGAAATGAACATGTATTGGATTGTTTTGAAATGTATAATTGTATACATATGTTTAGCAGACTGTTTTGATAGGAATGAACATGTATTGGATTGTTTTGAAATGTATATTAGTATACATAAATTTAGTGGATTGTTTTGATAGAAATGAACATGTATTGGACTGTTTTGAAATGTATATTAGTATACATATGTTTTGTGGACTGTTTTGATAGAAATGAACATGTATTGGACTATTCTGAAATGTATATTAGTATACATAAATTTAGTGGACTGTTTTGATAGAAATGAACATGTATTGGACTGTTTTGAAATGTATATTAGTATACATATGTTTTGTGGACTGTTTTGATAGAAATGAAATGTATATTAGTATACATATGTTTTGTGGACTGTTTTGATAGAAATGAACATGTATTGGACTGTTTTGAAATGTATATTTGTATACATATGTTTTGTGGACTGTTTGAAATGAACATGCTTTGGATTGTTTTGAAATGTATATTTGTATACATAAATTTAGTGGACTGTTTTGATAGAAATGAACATGCTTTGGATTGTTTTGAAATGTATATTTGTATACATATGTTTAGTGGACTGTTTTGATATGTTTATATGCATACATGTATATTTGGACAATTTTGATTATATAAGAAAATTTGTGGACTGTTTTTGAAACTACAAACGTATACTCATGAATTAATGATAATATGGATGATTTAATCAAAAGATGTATAAGTGAAACAAGTTGCTTGATTCGCAAGATTATGATACAAGAAACAAGAAAGTTTATAAGTAAATTATGAATTGATAATGACTTGTATAACAAGTAAGCGAATATTAGCTTATTATATGTTCATTCTCTGATTAGATAAGCTTGGTAAAATGCTTACATGTTTGAATTGCTTGAACTTTCAAATCCTTATGATTTGTTGAACAATCATAAATTTGAATCACCCATGCATAAGTGTAATTTCTTGATTGAATGCCTTGACCTAGAATGGTTAAGTTCTTGACCAAGCTTGGATTTTATGTGCATGAGTAAAAGATTTAAGTGAAAGGATAGGTTTTTGTTCCAAGCTTTAGATGCTTTAAGCTACCTCACTAAGTAATCATACTTATATATATATCCTTTCACTACCTTTCAGTTTAAGTTCGTATTTGGTTTGCTATGAGACTTGAAAAGATCACCAGAAGTCGAGATTGTTTGTTTTGAGCTTATTTAAAGAACTCCTAGATGGTGGCACATAGTTGTTAAGTTGCATAACGCATTTAGATTCCATTTTGGCTATATATGTATATAAGTTTGATAAGTATTCAAAGTTTGTAGTGGGCCTTTAATTAATCCTTGGTTGTTGCTTACTTTATATGATTTATTACTTAGAAGGATTCAGTTGCAATCTAAAAATATATTATCATGGATTAAACTTTAGAAAAGTAATGTAGTTCTTATGTTTAGTTGTCGGTTAAGATAAGTAATTGGTATTATGTCAATGAATAAGTATATGGTATTGCTATGTGATAGCTATATGTATCTTGATATGATTGGTCAAGCTAGGTTAGATATGTTGTTTGATTAATTGCTTGTTGGTTAAGCTATGATAGACATGGTTTTCGAATACTTGTTGTCCTGGTTACATGTTTGGTTGTGATATGTGATGTAACGCCTCGGTTTTAGGCCTAGCGATTTTGGGGGTGGTTAGATGGTCTAGTGGACCGGGTTAGAGATTCGAGTCGGATTCAAGAGCGAATATTTTTTTCAAAAGATAAAAATATGGAAAAAAATTAAAAATCATATTTTATTATACTAAAAATATTGGTGAAAGAAATTTTGGAAAACGAGCTTTGGAAGGGTGACATTTTGGCTAGTGACCAAAATGCAAATTTTGAAAACTGTTTTTAAAAGGTGACTGTTTTGTAAAGAGTCAAAACTTAGAATCTTTAAGGAGCTATTTTACCAATTAGTCTAATCTGAGTTTTCTCTTAATTAGGATTATTTTAAAAAAGGTTTTAATTAAAATAATTAAAAGAAGATTTAGTTATAAGGTGGTTATTTTTCTAAAACACAATTTGACGTAACTTTTCTTCTCTCACATTTTCTCTCAAAACACTCTCAGCCAAACACTCATTTTCCATCAGAGATTTAAGGTAATGATCTTAATTTCTTAACGCATTGATTTGCTAAATGACTTCTCAATTTGTTTTCCAAAAATCTCATTGAATTTCTTTGTTTTTCAAGAGGAAAAAACATCCAAATAAGGGGAAACTCGTTCATTGGAGGTAAGTTTCGTTCTTCTCCTCTAATGAAAGGCTATTTACTGAAATTCCCAAGTTCTTGGCTCTTTACGTATGTTTTCTAATAGGTTTTGAGTAATTAATTATGGATTTTTAGCTTAATTGAGGTTTAATTGATGGATCTTGTGATTTTTCGATTTGGATATGTTTTTCCAATGATGTAGATTGATTTCAATCTTATTTTAGATGTATTATAATGTGGATAGTTTTTTTTTAAAAATGGAATCTCGAAATTGGTTGAATCTCTAATTGTTTAGGTTGTTAGTTAAGGGTTTTTTGGGTTGTTTAAGGTGTTTAATCATTGCTGGAAGTAAAAGGATGTTGTGAATGAGTTTTTAGATATCAATTGATGAAGCTTGATGTTTTGAATCGTTATAATATGGCTGGGTTAAGATTGAGTAGTGTTTGAGGTTGATTTCGGCAAGTTTCGGATGAGTTTTGAGTGGGCATCTTGAGAGCTACGGGATTTTGGGTTGAAACAGAGTGTTGGATGCATTTTAATGCAGGTTTCCTCTGGTTTTGTGTGGCCGGAATAGGGGATAACCAAGGTGTAGCATCTTGAGGTGGTTCTAGACTTGTCGGGAGTTTGTTTCACAGTAGCAAGCAAGGCGAAGTGAAATCGGTGAGTGGAAACGGTCTTAACAGTCTTCCAAAGGTTTGAAAGTGGTTTTGGGAGTTTAGGATAAGTTTTAAACACTTACCTAAGCTAGAAATTAAGTTTCCCTCTTTTGCTCTTTTATATCGGTTCGAATATGAGCATGTGTAATTAATGTTTTGGTCGTAAACATGGCTTGTTTTTACTTACTGTAAATGCATGTTTTTTTAGTACATATGCAGTGGCTTAAAAGTGTATTAAATGCTAGTGAGCATTGGTTTTTATTCCGGTCGGGAATGTGATATTGCTATGGCAATGTGATTTGCATATGTGAAGATTTTGTGTAATGCTTTTGTAAAACAATGAGTAAATGGTTTTGTAAATGATATATTGGCTATGTGAAAAGGTGAGAAAAATCGGATATAGTTGGCATGCCATAGGATAAAGTGCACTATAATATGGTTAAAAATCGATCGTGGGTTAAGAGTCCTTGAGGTATAGCGGTCGGCTACACGGACTATGTTGTTACCACTTGGGTTGAGTGGTCGGTTCCCCTTGTTGATGTAAAGCTTGTGGTCGGCAAGGTTGTAAAGTCATGCGGTCGGCATGGGGTAGTCTTGATGATGGCCGGTCATTAAGGGAGATATGTGTATCCGATGTGTAAAGTTAACGATCGATTAACTAAAGTTTAGTGGTCGGCTAATCAAGGATAGTGGTCAACTATCCAGGGACACTATAATTGCCAATATATGAGAATTCTAATGTTGAATCTATTTATAATGCTTTGGGATTTAAGCATGGTTTTGTATATAATGCTTTGGGATTTAAGCATGGTTTTGTATATAATGCTTTGGGATTTAAGCATGGTTTTGTATATAATGCTTTAACTAAATATTTTAAGTCATAAAATTTAATTTAATCTTATTTTGCGACTATTTTGTTGGGGTTTAAGTCGTGCATGTGGGCTTTACAGTGGACCCGTTGGAATTTTAACCTTGTAAAAAGTTTTGACATTGCAGTGAAGCTATATAATCATATTCAAACGCCCATAATCAAATATTTGAACTCATAAAATTTGATTTAATCTTAATTTGAGGCCATTTTTTGGGGGTTTAATGCGTGCATGTCTAAATGGGCTTCATAGTGGACCCGTTGGAATTTTATCTGAGTAAGAAGTTCAAAAATTAGGTTAAGCTATATAATCATGTTCAAAAGCACATAAGTAAATATTTTAGGTCATAAAATTTGATTTAATCTTATTTTACGACCGTTTTGTTGGGGTTTAAGGCGTGCATGTGGGCTATAGAGTGGACCCATTAGATTTTTAACCGCGTAAAAAGTTTTGAAAATGATTTTAAGCTATATATTCATGTTCAGAAGCCCATAACTAAATATTTTAGGTCATAAAATTTTATTTAATCTTAATTAGTGTCCGTTTTGTTGGGTTTTATGACGTGCATGTCTAAATGGGCTTTAAAGTGGACCCGTTGGAATTTTAACCGAGTAAAAAGTTCTAAAATTTAGGTTAAGCTGTATAGTCATGTTCAAAACCCCATAAGTAAATATTTTAAGTCATAAAATTTAATTTAATCTTATTTTGCAACCATTTTGTTGGGATTTATAGTGTGCATGTCTAAATGGGCATTACAATGGACTCATTAGAATTTTAACCGAGTAAAAAGTTCCGAAGTTGAGGTTAAGTTATATAATAATATTCAAAAGCTCATAATAAAAAATTTTAACTTGTGAAATTTGATTTAATCTTCTTTTGCGGTGCATGTCTAAACGAGCTTTACAGTGAACCCGTTGGAATTTCAACCGAGTAAAAAATTCTAAATTTGAGGTTAAGCTATATAATCTTGTTTAAAATCCCATAAATAAATATTCTAAGTCATAAGATTTGATTTCATCTTATGTTTTGGCCATTTTGTTGGTGTTTAAGGCGTGCATGTCAAAATATGCTTTACAGTGGACCCGTTTGAATTTTAACCGAGTAAAAAATTCTAAAAATGAAGTTAAGCTATATAATAATATTCAAAAGCTCATAATAAAAAGTTTTAACTCGTGAAATTTGATTTAATCTTATTTTGAGACCGTTTTGTTGGGTTTAAGGCATGCATGTTTAAATGGCTTTACAGTGGACCCGTTGGAATCTTAACCGAGTAAATTTTTTTGAAAATGAGGTTAATCTATATAATCATGTTCAGAATCCCATAACTAAATATTTTAAGTCATAAAATTTAATTTAATCATATTTTGATTTTGTTTTGTTGGATTTTAATGCGTGTATGTCTAAATGGGCTTTAAAGTGGACCGCTGGAATTTTAACCGAGTAAAAAGTTCTAAATTTGAGGTTAAGTTATATATTCATGATCAAAATACCATAACTAAATATTTTAAGTCATAAAATTTGATTTCATCTTATTTTTTTGGTCGTTTTATTGGTGTTTAAGGGGTGCATGTCGAAATAGGCTTTACTGTAACTGAGTAACAAGTTTTAAAAATGAGTTTAAGCTATATAATCATGTTCAAAAGCCCATAAATAAATATTTTAAGTCATAAAATTTAATTCAATCTTATTTTTTGGCCTTTTTGGGTGGTTAAAGCGAGCATGTCTAAATGAGCTTTACGGTGGACCCGTTGGAATTTTAACTTAATAAAAAGTTCTAAAATTGAGGTTAAGCTGAATAATCATGTTCAAACTCCCATAAATAAATATTTTAAGTCATAAAATTTGATTTAATATTCTTTTGCGGACATTTTGTTGGGGTTTAAGGCGTGCATGTCTAAAGGGGCTTTACAGTGGACCCGTTGGAATTTTGACCAAGTAAAAAGTTTTAAAAATAAGGTTAAGCTATATAATCAATTTCAGAAGCCCATAACTAAATATTTTAAGCCATAAAATTTGATTTAATCTTCTTTTGCGACCGTTTTGTTGGGGTTTAAGGTGTGCATGTCTAAATGGACATTACAGTGGACCCATTAGAATTTTAACCGAGTAAAACTCTCTGAAATTGAGGTTAAGCTATACATTCATAGTCAAAAGCCCATAATAGAAATATTTGAAATCTTGAAAATTGATTTAATATTATTTTGCGGCCGTTTTGTTGAGGTTCAAGGCGTGTATGTCTAAATGGGCTTTATAGTGGACCCGTTAGAATTTAAACCGGGTAAAAAGTTCTAAAATTGAGGTTAAGATGTATAATCATGTTCAAAATCCCATAACTAAATATTTTAATTCTTAAAATTTGATTTAATCTTATTTTGTGGCCATTTTGTTGGGATTTAAGACATGCATGTCTAAATGGGCATTACAACGGATCCGTTAGATTTTTAACCGAGTAAAAATTTCTAAATCGAGGTTAAGATATATAATCTTATTCAAAAGCTCATAATAAAAAATTTTAACTCATGAAATTTGATTTAATCTTATTTTGCGGTTGTTTTGTTGGGATTTAAGGCGTTCATGTCTAATTGGGCTTTACAGTGGACCTGTTGGAATTTTAACCGAGTAAAAAGTTCTAAATTTGAGTTTAAGCTATATAATCATGATCAAAATCCCATAACTAAATATTTTAAGTCATAAAATTTGATTTCATCTTATTTTTTGGCCATTTTGTTGGTGTTTAAGGCGTGCATGTCTAAATAGTCTCTATAGTGGACCCGTTGGAATTTAACTGAGTAAAAAGTTTTAAAAATGTGGTTAAGATATATAATAGCTCATAATAAAAAAAATTTAACTCATGAAATTTGATTTAATCTTATTTTGCGGTCGTTTTGTTGGGTTTAAGGCGTGTATGTCTAAATGGGCTTACAGTGGACCCGTTGGAATTTTAACCGAGTAAAAAGTTCTAAAAATAAGTTTAATCTGTATAATCATGTTCAAAATCTCATAACTAAACACTTCAAGTCATAAAATTTGATTTAATCTTATTTTGCATCCGTTTTGTTGGGTTTTAAGGCGTGCATGTCTAAATGAGCTTTACAGTGGACCCGTTGGAATTTTAACCGAGTAAAAAGTTCTGAAAATAAGGTTAAGCTGTATGATAATGTTCAAAAGCCCATAACTAAATATTTTTAGTTAGAAAATTTGATTTAATCTTCTTTTGCGACCGTTTTGTTGGGGTTTAAGGCCTGCGTGTCTAAATGGGCATTATAGTGGACCCGTTGGAATTTTAACCGTGTAAAAAGTTCTAAAATTGAGGTTTATCTATACAATCATATTCAAAAGCCCATAATAAAATATTTGAAATCTTGAAATTTGATTTAATATTATTTTGCAGCCGTTTTGTTGTGGTTCAAGGCGTGCATGTCTAAATGTGCTTTATAATGGACCCATTAGAATTTTTTTGAAGAAAAGGTGGGCCTCGTTAAAAACCCCTCTAAAGTCACATCAGACCTGAAGGACTGGGGTGAGCACCTAAAGGGAAAATAGTACCCGTATTACATTAATGTGGATGAGAATGAATCTCATTAGTTACAATAGAGCGTAAATAATCAGGATAATCCGTTGTGCAGGAGAAGGACGAAAAGGTTAAGCCCATAATCATATTCAAAAGCCTATAATCAAATATTTAAACTAGTAAAATTTGATTTAATCTAATTTTGTGGACGTTTTGTTGGGTTTAAGGCGTGTCTGTCTAAATGGGCTTTACGGTGGAACTGTTGGAATTTTAACCGAGTAAAATGTTATGAAATTGAAGTTAAGCTATATAATCATATTCAAAACCCCATAATCAAATATTTAAACTCATAAAAATTGACTTAATCTAATTTTATGGACATTTTGTTGGGTTTAAGGCGTGCATGTCTAAATGGGCTTTATAGTGGATCCGTTGGAATTTTAACCGAGTAAAAAATTCTAAAACTGAGGTTAAGCTATATAATCATGTTCAAAAGCCCATAACTAAGTATTTTAAGTCATAAAATTTGATTTAATTTTATTTTGTGTCCTTTTGTTGGGTTTAAGGCGTGTATGTCTAAATGGGATTTATAGTGGACCAGTTGGAATTTTAACCGAGTAAAAAGTTATGAAATTGAGGTTAAGCTGTATAATCATGTTCAAAAGCCCATAGCTAAATATTTTAAGTCATAAAGTTTGATTTAATCTTATTTTGCAGCAATTTTGTTGGGGGTTTAAGGAGTGCATGTCTAAATGGGAATTATAGTGGACCCGTTAGAATTTTAGCTGAGTAAAGGTTAGGCTATATAATAATATTCAAAAGCTCATAATAAAAAAATTTAACTCGTGAAATTTTATTTATTCTTATTTTGCGGCTGTTTTGTTGGGGTGTATGATGTGCATGTCCAAATGGGCTTTACAGTGGACCCGTTGAAATTTTAACCAAGTAAAAAGTTCTAAAATTTAGGTTAAGCTATATAATCATGTTCAAAAGTCCATAACCAAATATTTTAAGTCATGAAATTTGATTTCATCACATTTTTGGCCGTTTATTGGTGTTTAAGGCGTGTATGTCTAAATAGGCTTTATTATGGACCCGTTGGGATTTTAACAGAGTAAAAAGTTTTGAAAATGAGGTTAAGCTATATAATAATATTAAAAAGCTCATAATAAAAAATTTTAACTCATGAAATTTGATTTTATCTTATTTTGTTGTCGTTTTGTTGGGTTTAAGGCGTGCATGTCTAAAGGGCTTTACAGTGGACCCATTGGAATTTTAACAGAGTAAAATTTTTTGAAAATGAGTTTAAGCTATATAATCATGTTTAAATGCTCATAACTAAATATTTTAAGTCATAAAATTTGATTTAATCTTATTTTGCATCCGTTCTGTTGGGGTTTAAGGCGTGTATGTCCAAATAAGCTTTACAGTGGACTCGTTGGAATTTTAACAGAGCAAAAAGTTCTAAAAATGAGTTTAAGCCATATAATAATATTTAAAAGCTCATAATCAAAAATTTTAACTCATGAAATTTGATTTAATCTTATTTTGCGGCCGTTTTGTTGGGTTTAAGCCGTGCATGTCTAAAGGGGCTTTACAGTGGACCCGTTGGAATTTTAACAAGGAAAAATTTTCTAAAAATATGGTTAAGATATATAATCATGTTTAAAAGCCCATAACTAAATATTTTAAGTTATAAAATTTGATTTAATCTTATTTTGCGTCCGTTTCGGTGGGGTTTAAGACGTGCATGTCTAAATGGGCTTTACAGTGGATCCGTTGGAATTTTAACCGAGTAAAAAGTTCTGAAAATGAGGTTAAGCTATGTAATCATGTTCAAAAGATCATAAATAAATATTTTAAGTCATAAAATTTGATTTAATCTTCTTCTGCGACCGTTTTGTTAGTGTTTAAGGCGTGCATGTCTAAATTGGCATTACAGTGGACCCATTAGAATTTTAACCTAGTAAAAAGTTCTAAAATTGAGGTTAAGATATATAATCTATCTCAGATTTTAATGCAGATTCTCATCATTGCAACATTCTAATGGACATGACCCCAGACCCTATAGCACCTTATGTCTCTCGGGAAGATCATTTCCGGTTCGAGCATTATTGGGCATATCATGGTGACTGTGTCTCCACAGTCCAAGCTACTTGGTCGGCCACCCATGGCTCGGCCCTTGATAAAATTCGTTCTGTTAGCGTCTATATCAAGGATTGGCAAGACCAACAGCGTAGAAATTCTACAAAGCGTATCGATGAGCTAAACAAACAAATTAACTCTTGCCTTCAGTGTCGGCTTTCAGCTACCGACCTGAAGGTCTTTCTTGTGGCTAAATTCAAACTTTTCCACCTTCTTGATGTCCAGGAGGCATATTGGGCCCAACGATCTTTAATCGCTTGGCTCTCTCAGGGTGATAAAAACACCTCCTTCTTCTACGCCCATACAAATGGAAGGCGTAAGAAAAATAGGATTAAAGGATTGTTTGACCAATTTAACAATTGGAGGGAAGGTATGAAGGATATCATGGGAATCGTCACTGACTACTTTCTAGGACTATTCACATCTTCTGAACTAACTATCTCCCCTATGATTCATGACAACATTGTTCCGTCTGTTACGCCGGAGATGATTGAGGCCTTGACACGATGATGTGATCCAAATCATGATTTGTTCACACCTTTGAAGGACTTCAAGACTAATTCTAAGGGAGTTCTTCCTTACTTCATTCGTTATTACCTTATTTATGCTTTATATAATGCATGCATTTACACCCTATGATATGTATATGGCTTTCATGCATAGCATATGACCCACATCTTTATACTTAGTTAAATCATGCATATGTTATGTTTCACATCTTTATCTTATCATTTGCATCATTTGCATAAGCATCCAACATGTTTCCATTGCACTTATAACTTATTGTTTTCATGTCACTTATAGGTACAAGGGATGATTAGGCAAGCTATGGTAGCTCAAAAACAAAGAATACAAGCTAAGGGCAGCTCATTCTAGCTCAATCAATTCGGTTCAGCTTAAACAAGCTACTTTCAGCTCCAATTTAGCTCCAATAGCTAGAGGCAAGCTCAAGGTGATACATGCATGAGCGGGGTCAAATTACTCATATTGGACAAGAAGTTGAAGTTGTTCGATGCAAACAATAAAGGCCAAAATAATGCATGCATAGGAGGTCAAAAACGATGCATTTTGGACAAGAAATTGAATCTGTTTGTGAAGTCTGGAAAGTCAGCCAACTTGTGACGCGTTTTCGGATGGGATCTAGGCATTTTTGGGTCGAGTTGTCTTCTAACAAATTTTCCGTCATTTAGTTACCTTTCAAACTCATCTTGAAACGCGTCTATCGGACATTGGGAACTCACGATACGTCCAATTTTCTGAAGACTGCTCATGCAGAAAACTGGATACGGGATTATTACAGAATTTTGTAAAATTTAGCCCAAAAGCTAACATATAAGGCTTTGGACGAATTTGACTTAACCCAACCTAATTATTAACATTTAAATTATGTTTTTAGGGTTTTATATACTTTAGAAACCAACCACCCTTCCCCAAGCCATTAGATCAAGTCTAATTTAATGGACCACATTTGTTTGTTTATTTTATTCATTCTTAGCTTTAGGTTAAAGCCATCCTTCATCTATAAAAGGATGATGCTTTCTTCTTTGTTTGACAGATTTCATTGATTAATAAAAAGTTCTCTTTGGAGATTTTAGTATTCTTTGAGTTTGCAAGTGTTCGGTAAACTTGTCTAGAAGCCATCTTCAACATAAGATCATCGAGTTCTTGTGAGGGAGATCATCTTCACACTCTTGCTTGCCTAGGTAATTGCATCTAGGAGGGTGGGTTAGAGCCGCTTGAGGCTGCTTGCTTAGACAATTGTGTCTAAGAGGGTGCCGAGGACAAAACAACAACAACGATTCGCAAGGCATCTTCATCTTCATCTTCAACCTTCACACCAACTTCCATAATTCCATAAACAAAGCTGGAATTTTCAGATTTGTTTTACCGATCCTTATCTTAGTCTTTTTTAATCTTTTTGTTTTTATTCTTATTAATCATCATCTTATCTTCCCTCTTATCTTCGTTTCTTTGAATTTCCAGCATTAAATCTAAAATTTTCAAGAAAAGCCCTTCTCTTTTCTCTTGAATTTTCAGATCTGCCCAAAGCTTTCTTGATTGAGTCTAGAGCTCCTAGTTCTTACAACAATTTGATTGAAGGCTTCCAAATGCAAGATTGCGCTACTCTATCATTTGGTATCAGACTTGGGATGATTCTTGGTAAGAATTTTTGCATTTTTGGGTGAAAAATTCGAAAATAGGGAAAATCGTCAAAATCAAACGAACGAATTTTGAGCTAAAAATTTCCATATCATATCTACACCATTAGAGGAGTCACCACATAAAATTTCAGAATTTTTTGACATCGGGAACACCTTGAACGAAGTAGATGAAGTTGCTACAAAATTTTAGGGTTTTCGGGGTTTTTCTCATTTTCTTTCATTCTTAGCCATTAGTTTTTCGCTTGTTTTAGCTTTTATTGCTTCTTATACATTTTCTAACACATTCCTGTTTCCTTGTGTTAGTCGGACTAAAAGTTGCATACTCTTCTTTCTCATTGCAACTATAATTCTATTGTGTCTAACATTTTCTTTGGATTCTTAAAGCAATTATAATGTTTTATTCTCTTTTCAACACGCGTTATCCTATACCAATAAATATTTTTCGGTCACGATGTAGGATAAAAGGTAATCTATGTTCTTTAATTATTGATGGTGATAGTCATGTAAACTTAGTGAGTAGCTTCATTGTTGATGCACTCGATCTACCATGCCAAGAACACCTTAAGCCGTATCATCTTCAAGGGTTTAATAATGGACCGGATATGAAGGTAACTGAACGTTGTTTAATCTCTTTTACTCTTGGAAGCTATTGTGATGATGTATGGTGTGACGTGGTTCCTATGGAAGTCACCCACTTGCTATTAGGAAGACCTTGGAAAAATGATCGAGATGCTGTCCATCGAATCAAAACAAATGGATACTCGGTTGTGCACCAAGGCCAGAAGCTCTCGTTCGCTACAATAGAGCCAAAAAAATATATGAAGAAATAGCGAAAGCAAAAAAATAGTGTGAGAATGAAAAAGATTTGAAGCACAAAAGGCTGAATCAATTGACCACACGAAGGCAACCAACCATGAAGACATCCCAAAACCAAAAGGTACACATGATTCTCTTCGTACTTCTACTTCTAGCATTTGTGCAAATGTTGATGTTGGAGAAGAACCATCTCTCAAACAAAAGGATAGTGAACACATTAAACAAGATGACAACGCTTCTAATCCCTCATGTGAAGTAGTAGGTCCACTTGCTATACTCTCATCACCTCCCCACGAAGAAAGTAAGTGTAATTCTAACCCTTTATTTGATTCTTGCCCTATCATCCCGTTAGAAACACTTTCTCCTCTATAGAAATTGTACATTGATGATAAATTTTGTGAGAGGGATATGGGATGTGAGATACAAAAAAACTGATAGTAAATAGGCCGAGAGTGAAAAAATTCAAATTAATGGCCCAAATTTGGTGAGTGAAAATACATATGAGCCAAAAGTCACACAAAGCCCAAAAGAAAAAGACAAGGAAAAGAACGCGAAGAGTGATTTTGTTTTGACTAATCATTACAAATGTTCGTGTAATATTGTCTTATTTTTTCAGGATTTTGTTGAACCATTGAGAGGATCTCAATTAGATCACTCCACAAACAACAAAGAAGCCTTTTCAATTAAAGTTGATGATTGTTCTCTCATTGCCGATTTAGATTCGAGGATGAATCCTTTTGAGGTGTGGGGAATGATACATGCATGAGCGAGGTCAAATTACTCATATTGGACAAGAAGTTAAATTTGTTCGATGCAAACAATAAAGACCAAAACAATGCACGCATAAGAGGTCAAAAACGATGCATCTTGGACAAGAAACTGAATCTGTTTGTGAAGTCTAGAAAGTCAGCAAACTTACGACGAGTTTTCGGATGGGATCTAGGTATTTTTTGGTCGAGTTGTCTTCTAACAAATTGTCCTTCATTAAGTTACCTTTCCAACTCATCTTGAAACGCATCAATCGGACATTGGGAACTCAAGATACGTCCAATTTACTGAAGACTGCGCATGCAGAAAACTAGATACGAGATTATTACGGGATTTTGTAAAATTCAGCCCAAAAGCTAACATATAAGGCTTTGGACGGATTAAACTTAACCCAACCTAATTATTAACATTTAAATTATATTTTTAGGGTTTTATATACTTTAGGAACCAGCCACCCTTCCCCAAGCCGTTAGATTAAGTCCAATTTAATGGACCATATTTGTTTGTTTATTTTATTCATTCTTAGCTTTAGGGTAAAGCCATCCTTCATCTATAAAAGGATGATGCTTTCTTCTTTATTTGACAATTTTCATTGATTAATAAAAAAGTTCTCTTTGGAGATTTTAGTATTCTTTGACTTTGCAAGTGTTCGGTAAACTTGTCTAGAAGCCATCTTCAACATAAGATCATCGAGTTCTTGTGAGGGAGATCATCTTCACACTCTTTCTTGCCTAGGTAATTGCATCTAGGAGGGTGGGTTAGAGCCGTTTGAGGTTGCTTGCTTAGATAATTCCGTCTAAGAGGGTGTCGAGGACAAAACAACAACAACGATTCGCAAGCCATCTTCATCTTCAACCTTCACACCATCTTCCATAATTCCATAAACAAAGCTGGAATTTTCAGATTTGTTTTACCTATCCTTACCTTAGTCTTTTTCAATCTTTATGTTTTTATTCTTATTAATCATCATCTTATCTTCCCTCTTATCTTCGTTTCTTTGAATTTCAAACATTAAATCTAAAATTTTCGAGAAAAAGCCCTTCTCTTTTCTCTTGAATTTTTAGATCTGCACAAAGCTTTCTTGATTGAGTCTAGAGCTCCTAGTTCTTGCAATAACTTGATTGAAGTCTTCCAAGTCCAAGATTGCGCTACTCTATCACACGGACACTAGAGGATAAACCTAGCTAAGGGCAGCTCAAACAATCTTGGAAACTAAGTGAAGCTCACTCAGCTAGTTAGTTCAGCTCAAGCCAGCTCACTCCTAGCTCGATCAGCTCAACTCAGCTCCAGCTATTATAGTCAGCTCAACATCGGAGGGACATGTCTCCTCCCTAAGGGACACAACCGACCAGCCTTGGAGGAAAACTTGGGCGCCAACATTTGGATGGAGAAATGGGCGGAAATTGCTTGGAGAGAGGCACCACTCTAGCCAAAACATCACCATGCCCTTTGGGAAAGGCACCATGCCTATTCGGTCACCTTTTTACCCTTGTACATGCCCATTTGGCCACCCCTTGAAAAGCTATAAATAGGGGGTTCATTTTGCATTTTGTAACAGACAACTTTCATTCAATATAATTTCCTTTTGCGAGGTTTTCTCTCAAACTTGTTCCTTTAAGAACATTATCGACTTATCAAGCTTTTCTTGTGACGTCACCTATCCTTTCATTTCATACTTCGGGTTCTCGGTTCATATTACCAAAGGGTCCAAGTCTTATCTACCGCCCTCAAAGTCACTCTCTTAAGAAACAAGATTATACTCTTTAGAATAGTTTCTTTCTTTGAATATTATCACCCTTTTCATTCCATTTCACCATATTCTTTTTCCTTTCTATCACTATAACCTACCCTAAACACTTAACAATTTCCTTTCTTTTCATCTATTTACTTACACACCACGCATCAAAACGCTTTGCACCCTAAACAATCATCATCTTTCCATCATTTCATCATCTTAAAGCATTCAAATTATAAGGCTTACATGCATTCACGGTCGGGAACAATCTCAACAACACAATTAGAGAGTTTAAGCGCATCACACAACCTTATACAATAGAATAAATCGTCTATGCCTTTCGGGACATTAATTCAAAAAAGGTTCTCAGGTTTGATGGCCTCCCCAGTGGGTTTTACCGTCAACATTGGGATATAGTAAGCCATGATGTCATTAAGTTGTGCCAAGACCTATTGTTTGGGCTGGCAGACATGTCTATGGTTAACTATACGGTCCTGGTCCTTATTCCAAAGATGGTTGGACCCATTTCTATGCACAGCTGCGGCCCATTAGTCTTTATGCAGTGATTTATAAAATAGTCACTAAAGTGCTTGTCAACCGCATGAAACCTATACTTCCCTAGTGCATTAGCGGCACCCGGGCTACTTTTATTAAGGGAAGGAATATAACAGACAATATCCTTATCGCCCATGAGTTTGTGCATTCTCTCAACTCAAGCGGGACAGGTCCCTTTCAGGGTGCTGCACTAAAACTTGACATGGAGAAGGCATTTGATCGCATGGAGTGGTATTTCCTCTAGCAAATTATGATCAGGATGGGATTTGCCGCCTCTTGGGTTGCGACAATTATGAGATACATCTCATTAGTTTCTTTTACTGTCCGCGTCAATGGCTCTCTATCGCCGGTCTTCTATCCCCAATGTGGGTTAAGGCAGGGAGACCCTCTCTCCCCTTTTTTATTTTTTATCTGCACTCATGGTCTCTCGGCTACTCTCATTGCCGAATAGTAGGCGGACTGACTCATGGGTCTTTGCGCCAATCGTCATGGGCCTCGGTTAAATCACCTGCTTTTCGCAGATGACAGTATAGTTTTCATCTAAAACAATGCTGATAAAATATCTCATCTTAAAGAAATTCTTCTTCTCTACGCCTCTTCCTCGGGTCAAGAGGTTAACCTTGAGAAATCTATAATATGTTTTAGTCCCCGCACTTCTTCTGATCACAAGCAGGCATTCCATGCCATTCTTGGGGTTAGAGAGGTGGATGACACGGGGATCTATCTTGTCATTCCCTCGTAATCGAGAAAATTAAAAATGCATCGCACAGCCAAACTGTTGTTGCCTAAGGGCCTAGGCAACTGCACAGATGCTACCTAGGCTGAGGCTTAGGCAGTTCTTGATGATATTCAGTTTGGTTGTGCGCATGGTTGGTCTAACTAAATCATTAAAATGGATTATGCAATTTTGGCTTGTAACCCCCTCGACCCGGCCTAGCCGCAAGACCTAATCGAGCGAGCTACATTAGGTTTACCGAAGTAAACCGAAAGAAGAACTTGGAAAAATGCAACAATTTTTTTCCTTTATCTTATCTAGATGCTGGTTATTACCCTACGTGTACATACAAACAACGAATGGAAATCCAACTCAACCGGACATCGAATTGATATCCAATTGGCCACATTATAAGAATAGGGACCAAAACGTAAATATGCAAATCTATAAGGGTTAACTTGTAATTTTCTTTACCAATCTTCAATTAATCAGGTTACAAGCATACATGCCAAATTTCAACTTAAAACGATGATCCGAACTCATCCAATTGCATACATAACACCCAGGGACTAAAATATAAATTCCATTATTTCAAAGGGCCAATTCTGTAATTAAAGTTACCAATCCTCAATTAAACCAATTACATGCATACTAGTGAATTTTTGGGTCAAAACGATCATTCAAACTCATTTAATTGCAAGTGAAACAATTAGGGACTAAAACGGCAGAAATCAGAAACCTTAAAACATACTTTCAACTAACTTAACCATTGCCCATATCGATACGCAGGCAAGTGTATCGATACACCTGAGCATTTACAAAAACTCGAGATTCCTGTAGCTCAAAACCGTATCGATACACCTCATCGAGTATCGATACGCTATGCCTAAAATCGTAGACCCGTATCGATACGGTAACTCGTGTACCGATACACTAAGCCTGAAAATGTGCTTACCTATATCGATACAGTTATTCGTGTATCGATACGCTGTGCTTGGAAACACATACTTGTATCGATACGGGCACATGCGTATCAATACGCCCTAACCTGTAATGTCAAAATTTGCTGGCTTTAACCTTGCTTTGGGATTCTAACACCTAAGCATGCTTCTAACAATCAAATAACATCATCATAGGTCATTATCCATCAATTTACCATAGATCAAACATCAAGAAATGTTCATCATGCTTCAAGGCTAACTATAGGCATGCTTCCTAGAACCCAAGCAACTAAAACATAGACCATATGCAAAATCCATCAAACCATGCTTATCATAAATCCAAAGCAACAATATAAACTTGCTCAAATAGAGAGGTAACCACTCAAACCCGCCCAACAACATTTAAGCCACATTGCCTTTATATCTACTTAAAACTCAAACATATTTTGGTAATTCAAGTCTTGAGTATTCCCTCCTTGCTCTAGGCCACTTGCACATAATCAATCTGCATTGATGATAAAAGAGAGCGTAAGCAATCATTGCTTAGTGAGGACTGCTCAAAATACAAAACATCATCCAATGCAATTTCAAACCATTTTAGAACAATCATGCCACTCTTTCAAAACATGCACTTAATCTTTACAAAACCAGCATACTAAACCATATGCAATATGTATCATGGATTTCCAAAGCATATTCCCATATGCAATTTCCTCTACTTAAGACTACCCAAGCATAACATCCCATATGTAGAGCTTATGGAGTATAACTCATATAAATCACATCATTCAAACCAATCCATCAACATGATACAATTTAAAACATTATATTGGCTTCCAAGTGATCCGTTACCATATACATCTTTTCCATAAATCATCATTAACATCGGATACACGGATTTCCCAAGAGATTTCATAATCTCTTCCAGCCCATTGGCATGGAGTTGTGCAACACATGCAGCACCTCTACACTACCAAGGCTAACCCTCCAACGTGGAGTTCACACACTCGACGCATCAACCTCTACAGCTCATGGCTGGAGTAAAAGCCATCTAAGTGTTACCTCAACAACATTGAGGTTCACATGATCGGAGTAAGTATCTCTCGTACTACCTCTACAACCACGGGTGACTTATTATAGTGCACTTTAAATCCTATGGTAGGCCAATTATATCCGATAACATTTCCATAACATTTTTTATTCATCACTTGGCAATATAATCCACTTTTATAAACATATCCCACTTTTTCATATGCATTATTCAAATCATTTCATTGTGCATAAACCATGCATAAGCCATGATCATAAACATTCTTTAAAATCATACACTACTTCCCAAATGCATCTAACATCATTTCATATCAATTCCCAGCATTAAACCATGCTCATTTCACACATAAAACATGAGGTAAACAATCATTTAACAAGTGCATTCATAAATCATTTGCCAACCGAAATCGAGAGAGAGAACCACTTTACTTACTTCTGAGCCTTAGACCAGCGTATCAAGCCTAGTCTAGACTCCCGCTAAACCTTTTCAAATCTTTGAAAAGCCATTCTTATCCGTTTCACTCACTGACAAAGCAACGCGTCTCTTGCTAATGTCAAATTAAGCTTTCGGCAACTCCTCAACACCAAAGTTCACTTCCGGATTAGCTTCCCCTATTTCAAACACATCACAACAAAGGATCCAATGTATTATAATGCAACCATCAATTAACATTTATCTAACTATAATCCCCTACAACACCACAACCTATAAACTGAAAACATCCTCGATTCACCAAAAACCTCAACCTAGCTCACAACTACGAATCTCAACCTTATACCTCCAACAACCAATAATTAACCTCAACACCTCAAAATCTCTTAACTACCAATCTAACAAGCTAGAGATTCAATAGATTATGGGATTCTATCATCAAAACTCACTTCATTATCATATTAAACATCAAAATCAAGGTATAAACTAATCCTTAACTCAGCAAAAATAGATCACCACGAATTTCTTCAATTTCTCATCATAAACCATCAATTAAACCATAAATCCGAGTTTAATTAATCAAAACCCAATGAAAATCATATAAAATGGATCAAGAACTTAGGAATTTCAATAAATAACCTTTCATTAGAGGATATGAATGAATCCTTATCTCCAATGCTGATTTCCCCCCTCAATTGCTTTATAAACCATGAAAATCAAGGTAGAACAATAAGTATTTGATGTAAAAGCTTTAGAAATCAATTGGAAATCAAAAAATCTTTGAAATCCTAATTTTACCTGAAGAAATTGAAGCTGAAAATGTGTTTGGTTGGAGAGAAATTGAGAGAAAAAAGTTACAAAGTTAGTTACGTGAAATTCTTTTAAAAAGCTTAATTGTGTTTAATTAATTTTCTCCACTATTTATACGTCTTAAAAACTAAATTAAAAATAGTTAATTAAAGGGAGAAATATGATGAAACCCTTTTGGATTTTTAGCTCCTTAAAGATTAAAAGTTTTGACCCATTTTCAAAATAGTCACTAAAAATAGTTTTGCAAACTTTGCGTTTTAGTCACTAACTCAAAATGTCCCATTTTCGAATTTATTTTTCCAAAATTGTTTTCACCAAAACCATTTATATAATTAATAAAGATTTTAGACTATTTTCCCATATTTTTATCCCTTATAAAAATATTCAATCTAATTTAAATCTCGAATCCAACTCGAATCTCTAATTTCGGTCCACTGGACCGACTAAACCATCCCAAAACCCCTGGGCCCAAAAACCGGGGTGTTACATGGCTAATAAATTAAATCGGTGATGTGATGATTTGTCTGTTATGAGTTTTCTTATTGAGCATACTCGTCTTCTACTTGCCGATGCAAACAATTTTAATGTTCATTTTGTTCCTAGGGTGGTAAATAATGTTGCCCACATACTTACCTCTAGGACTCTCCAGACCTTGTCGTCTGTTTCCTTTGCTTCAGTCTATCCTAAATACTTGTGTCCTTTTGTATCTAATGAGTTTCATACTCATCAAAGTTAATGCATTTGGGTACTCTTTTCCCTTAGGTGCTCAATCAGGGCCTCTGGGCCACGAGTGATTTTAGAAGGGTTTTTAATGAGGCCCACCTTTTTATTCAAAAAAAACCTATAATAAAATTTTTGAACTCTTTAAATTTGATTTAATATTATTTTGCGGCCGTTTTGTTGAGGTTCAATGCGTGCATGTCTAAATGGGCTTTATAGTGGACACGTTAGAATTTTAACCTAGTAAAAAGTTTTAAAATTAAGGTTAAGCTATACAATCATGTTCAAAAGCACATAACTAAATATTTTAAGTCATAAAATTTGATTTAATATTATTTTGCGACCATTTTGTTGGGGTTTAAGGCGTGTATGTGGGCTTTACAGTGGACCCATTGGAATTTTAACCTAGTAAAAAGTTCTAAAATTGACGTCAAGCTATATAATCTTATTCAAACACCCATAATCAAATATTTTAACTCATGAAATTTTATTTATTCTTATTTTGTGTCCATTTTGTTGGGTTTAAGGCGTGCATGTCTAAATGGACTTTATAGTGGACTAGTTGAAACTTTAATAGAGTAAAAATTTCTAAAAATGAGGTTAAACAATATAATCATGTTCACAAGCCCATAAATAAATAGTTTAATTTATATAATTTGATTTAATCTTATTTTTTGGTCGTTTTCTTATGGTTTAAGGCATGCATTACAAATGGGCTTTATAGTGGACTCGTTGGAATTTTAACAGAGTAATAAGTTATAAAATTGAGGTTAAGCTGTATAATCATGTTCAAAAGCCCATAACTAAATATTTTAAGTCATAAAATGGGCATTACAGTGGACCCGTTGCAATTTTAATCTAGTAAAAAGTTTGAAGATCAGGTTAAGCTAAATAATCACGTTCAAAATCCCATAACTAAATAAATTTATTGTTAAGTATTGATTTAATCTTCTTTTGCGACCGTTATGTTCGGGTTTAAGGAGTGCATGTCTAAATATGCATTACAGTGGACCCATTAGAATTTTAACCGAGTAAAAAGTTTTGAATATGAGGTTAAGCTATATAATCATAGTAAAAAGCCCATAATAAAATATTTGAACTCTTGAAATTTGATTTAATCTTATTTTATGGACATTTTGTTGGGTTTAAGGCGTGTATGTCTAAATGGATTTTACAGTGGACCTGTGGACATTTTAACAGAGTAAAAAGTTCTAAAATTGAGGTTAAGCTATGTAATCATGTTCAAAAGCACATAACTAAATTTTTTAAGTCATAAAACTTGATTTAATCTTATTTTGTGACGGTTTTGTTGGGGTTTAAGGCATGCATGTGGGCTTTACAGTGGACCCGTTGGAATTTTAACCTAGTAAAAGTTCTAAAATTGAGGTTAAGCTATATAATCATATTCAAACACCCATAATCAAATATTCTAACTCATGAAATTTGATTTAATCTTATTTTGTGTTCATTTTGTTGGGTTTAAGGCGTGCATGTCTAAATGAGATTTATAATGGACCCATTGGAATTTTAACTAAGTAAAAATTTCTAAAATTGAGGTTTAGCTATATAATCATGTTCAAAAGCCCATAACTAAATATTTTAAGTCATAAAATTTAAAGTAATCTTATTTTAAGGACATTTTGTTGGGGTTTAAGGTGTGCATGACTAAATTGGCTTTACAGTGGACCAGTTAGAATTTTAACTGAGTAAAAAGTTCTAAATTTTAGGTTAAGCTATATAACATATTCAAAAGCCCGTAATCAAATATTTTAACTCATAAAAATTTATTTAATATTTTTTGGGGCCTTTTTTGGGGGGTTTAAGGTGTGCGTGTCTAAATGGGCTTTATTGTGGACCCGTTGGAATTTTAACCGAGTAAAAAGTTATAAAATTGAGGTTAAGTAATACATTCTTTTTTCAACATCCATTCATAAGCTCACTTTCATCTTTATCACTAAGGATGAAAGAAAAAGGGAGTTTTTATATATCCCACACATCTTTATATATTTAGTAACTTACATACATATGCTACTTATCTTATTATGCTTAATCATATCCTTAATATAATATATGCCATGCCTTTCATTCTAGAATACATATTAATACACCTTAGTCCCTATACTATGCAAATTATTTAAATTATCATTACATTAATCCACATCTTTAAACATAAGTTACACATCTTTTAATTTTTAGCATACTTATTGATAAGTGCTCAAAAGTACTATTTTTCTTACCGTTTTTACTCATATTATTGTTAGACTTAGGCTCATATTAGTTGTATAATTAGTCATTCATGCATTAATCCATGTTTCCTTCCATCGTTGAGCTTGATTACATAACTTGGTAGTTTTTGTGGGAAAAGATGCTGCTTTGGTGTGTTTTGTGTGTATATGCAGGATCACTTGCCAAAGCAAGGCTAGAGCTAGTTGCCAGGGCAATGCATGAAGGATATGCTGATCTAGTTGCCAGGGCAATACATGAAGGAGACGCCGAGCCAGTTGCCATGGCAATTGTCGACAAGAGCAAAGGTGATATGGTAGTCAAAATTGATGACTAGACAAGCCCAAGATGACGTGGAGCAAAGCCCAAACCCAAAGGAATTTGATTTCCATGCAGAGATTAAAGACGAATTAAATTCCAAGAAGATAGGAGAAGTTCTAGTAGGAATACAATTATAATAAAGAATTATATTCTTTAAAGATAATTTAATTCCAACTTAAACTCCTCCTCAAAGAAGGACTTTGGCCTAGCCCTATAAATAGGAAGGAGATTTCGACAATCCATAGAGAGCAAAAAGAGGGGAATTTCAACAAGTCCAAGGAGGGCAAGAGGAGAGAATTTTTGACAAGCATCTAGGGCAAGGAGGATTTCGACAAGCCTCCTCCTTCATCATTTTCTTTCTTGTTCGATTGGGTTCATGCTAAGGATTATTTATCTTGTGTTTCTTTGGAACCTAGCCATGAACTAAATCTACTTGGCTATGGTTATTGTGTTTTGTGGTTGTGAGAAACTATTGGTTTTTGTTTAGGTAATAAGAGTTTGCACTTTTCTATTTCAAGGTTTATTCATTCTTGGTTCTTATACTTGTTTGCGAGTGAATTGGGAGAGGATCTCGTGATTTCATCTATTTATCTAATACCGGGAGAGTTAGATTCAAGAAACGAATGAATATGATCTTTATTCAATCTATTGATGGTGAAGATTAATCCGGCTTAGAAATAAGTTAAGGATTTCAACGGCTAAGAGGAGCGCAAGATCGGTTGTTGTTCACCCTTGATTCACGCAGGGATGTATTATCAAGGCATGCACAAGTAGCTAGAGTTTTGACTTAGGGATAAGAAGAAACCATTGAAGAACGCTCTGCCGAACCTTGAAGGTTGCTGCCCAGACGCCCAAGTAGTTGCCCAGGCAACCATCGATTAGTTGCCAAGGCAACCCCATTGTGCAAGTTGCCACGGCAACTGCGTTGCCCGTGCACTCTTTTACCAAGACGATCCAATCGGCTATCACACTTCAACTCACGATAACCTGACCTATCTCTCTCTCATTCGATCTCATCTTTTCATTTACTTTATTGCTTTCTAGATTAGTTATTAGTTAAACTCCTATAATCCTTTATTTGTGTTTTTACTTTTTACAGTGCAAGAGACTAGATTCTTGAAGTGGCACCAATCCCTGTGGAGACGATATCTTTTATGCTATAACTTGCGACGTGTATACTTGCACATTTGCGTAGCACTTATTACGCGCAACAAGTTTTTGGCGCCGTTGCCGGGGATTGACAATAGCGACTTTGTTTTTATTTTCTTGCACTTTCTTTTTACTTTTCTTGTTTAAAATTCAAAGGGTTAACAATCTTTGGTTTTGCATTGGTATACGACCAGGGCGAGACGGACTACACCAGAATATCCCTTTGATCCAGAAATCGAACGAACCTTACAAAGACTTAGACGAAGGATAAGAGAAGCAATGGCAAATCAAGATGGCAATATGAATCAAGATGTTCGAGCAGGAGAAGGAGTGATTCTTGCACGAAACAGAACTATTCGAGACTATCTTGAAGAAGATCTTGATGGACTTAACCCAGGAGTTGTCGCACCTGAAATTGAAGCCGACCACTTTGAGTTGAAACTGGTAATGTTTAATATGATCAACACAATAGGTCAATTTGGCGGCTCAGCAACTGAAGATGCACGGCAACATCTAAAATCTTTCCTCGAGATTTGCAACTCGTTCAAGATACACGGAGTCACACCCGATGTCTTACGATTAAGATTATTCCCCTATTCACTGAGGGATAGGGCGAAAGCATGGTTGAATAGCATTCCTGCCGGATCAATAGCATCTTGGACTGATCTTTGTCGTGATTTCCTTGCTAGATTTAATCTTACAAATTTGACTGATAAGCTTCGTAATGACATTACTTCTTTTCGGCAGGCAGATGATGAATCTATGTACGAGGCTTGGGAGCGATATAGAGAACTTCTACACAAATGCCCTCTACACGGATTCCCGGTGTGGACTCAAGTAACAATGTTTTACAACGCCGTGAGTACACCAACAAGGATGATGCTAGATGCCTCGGTAAACGGCATACTCCTAGATAAGTCATCGGAAGAAGCAATGCAAATTTTAAATAGGCTGGCCAAGAATGATTATCAATTCCCATCTACTAGAAGATGAGGAGTTAGACGCCAAGCCACAATACATGAACTAGGATCATCAGATTCAATTTCGGCACAATTGGCCACTTTAACCAAGATGGTCCAGAACATGCAAAAACCAAACAACACACATGAAGTCAAGGTAATGGATTCTTTTTGTGAGTTATGTGGTGATAACCATAATTCTTCTGAATGTATGTAGAATTCGAAATCTAGCTTCTATGTGGGGAATTACAATCAGAACAACAATGCGATGTCCAATACATACAATCCAGCTTGGAAGAAGCACCCAAATTTTTCATGGAGTAATCCCAACAATGCTCTAAACCAGAACAATCAGAATGCACAAGCATCGGGATTCCAACAGAATATGCCACGGCAACAGTTGCCGCAGTAACAACCGACGACATCTAGTTCTTTGGAAATTTCTCTAAATGCTTTTATGATGAAAACTGAATCTAATATGGCTGAGAATAGTAATTTCATAAAAAGAACTGATGTTTTTATTAACAGGACCGAGATGAGATTGCAAAACCAAGAGGTGGCAATCAAATCATTAAAAATCAAGTCGGACAATTTGCTCAAAATCTGAATACTAGACCGCAAGGAGGTTTACCTAGCGATACTGAAGTCGTAAGAGGAATTGGCCATGAGCAATGTAAAGCAATCACCACTAGAAGTGGCCAACAACTTAGAGTGGCTCAAACCCGCTAATCAAACAAAACTCCACAAAAAGATCAAGACGAACCTAGCGGCAAAGCCTCAGATGTTGAACCAGGAATTGCCGCGGCAACCGGCAATAAGCATGCCTCGGCAACCGACGATAAAGACGCCTCGGCAACTTGTGAAAAGCATGCCTCGACAACCCCAGTTGATAACGCCTCGGCAACTCCAGTTGTCCCGGCAATGCCGTCAATCAGGTTTCAAACCAATGAAAGGATCGAAGATATCCGACTTCCACCACCATTCCCACAAAGGTTGAAGCGACAAAAGCAAGAATACCAATTCAAAAAGTTTTTTTGATATCCTAAAGCAAGTCCACATCAACTTGACATTGGTGGAAGCAATTGAACAAATGCCAAACTATGCAAAGTTTCTTAAAGACATTGTGTCCAAGAGAACAAGGCTAGGAGAGTTTGAAACAGTTGCTGCAACAGAGGGATGCATGGTAATATTGAACAATCGTATGCCACCCAAGTTGAAGGATCCCGGAAGTTTCACAATACCCTGTTCTATCGAAAATCACTATATCGGGAAAGCATTATGCGACCTTGGGGCTAGCATAAACTTGATACCTAAATCGGTTTTCCAGAAACTAGGAATCGGGAAGGCAAGACCTACAACAGTTATGCTACAGCTAGCCGACAGATCCTATGTGCATCCAGAGGGAAAAATCGAGGACATACTGGTAAAAGTTGATAAATTTATTTTTCCCGCTGAATTTATTGTTTTGGATTGTGAAGCAGATGAGCATGCACCCATCATTCTCGGGAGACCATTCCTAGCAACAGGGAGAACCTTGATCGATGTTGAAAAGGGAGAACTCAAAATGAGGGTGAATGACCAGCAAGTTAAACTAAATGTGTTCCAAACACTAAGGCATGTCGATGATCCAAAAGAATGCCAACTTCTTCATGCCACAACAGAGTTTAACTTCGATGAGGAATTTGGTTGCCTCGGCAACTACATTGCCGATCAAGAGGAACCTGAGGAGTATAAAGAACCGATCAGTGGGGAACAACAAGAAAAGGCAAATTGGCTAGTCAATCGACCAGGAAAAGAAGCTGATCAAAATGTTGATGCTACACAAGAAGGCAATAGGGAGGAGGACGCGGATCTAGAGATATGCGATGCATTCCCGGATGAACAACTTGTAGTTGCCTCCGCAACCATGGAAGCGCATGCCTCGGCAACCCTCGACGCCGCGGCAACCATGGATGCACACGCCTCGGCAACCCTCGACGCCGCAGCAACCCTCGACGCCTCGGCAACCATGGATGCACACGCCTCGATAACCCTCGATGCCGTAGAAGCCTTTGACGCGCATGCCTCGGCAATCTTGGGAGCAGTCGCCACGGCAGCACATGCTTCGGCAATACCCTGGTACGCAGATTTAGTTAATTTCCTTGTTTGTGGTATTTTACCTTATGGCATTACTCACCAAGGGAAGAAGCGGTTCCGCCATGAGGCTAAGCATTACTTTTGGGACGAGCCTCTTTTATTTAAACAATGTGTAGATCAGGTTATACTCCAATGTGTCCCTGAAGAAGAGCAATAGAATGTACTCCGGCAATGCCATTCTTCACCCTATGGAGGACATTTTGTAGGAACTCGCACCGCGGCCAAGGTTCTGCAATCCGGTTTGTATTGGCCAACATTGTACAAAGATGCCCAAGACTTTTACAAGTAATGTGATCGTTGCCAGAGGACGGGCAATATCTCTAGACAACATGAGATGCCACTCCAGAACATCATCGAGGTGGAATTGTTCGATGTGTGGGGGATCAATTTATGGGACCTTTCCCATCTTCATTCAGCAACCTCTACATCTTACTTGCCGTTGACTATGTGTCTAAATGGGTGGAGGTAGCTGCAGTTCCCAACAACGATTCCAAGACCGTACAACGATTCTTGCAGAAAAACATATTTACATGGTTTGGGATGCCAAGAGCAATTATCATTGACGAAGGCAAGCATTTTGACAATAGACTAATTGCCAAGATGTTGCAACGCTTCGGCATATCACACAAGATCGCCACGGCATATCACCCACAAACCAACGGGCAAGCAAAAATTTCCAACCGGGAGTTGAAGGGAATACTCGAGAAAGTTGTAAATCCCTCAAGGAAGGATTGGTCATTAAGACTAGATGACACACTTTGGGCATATCGCACTGCATTCAAAACACCCTTAGGTATGTCCCCCTTCCGACTTGTCTATGGCAAAACATGTCATCTACCGGTGGAAATCGAGCACAAGGTGTACTGGGCAATCAAGACTGTGAATATGGATTGGAAAAGTGCCGGACAAAAGCGTTTGATGGATCTCAATGAGATAGAAGAATTTCGTGCACTCGCCTATAACAATGCACGAATCTACAAGGAGAAAACAAAGCGATGGCACAATAAGAAACTATGGCCACGACAATTCACGCCAGGGCAACTAGTTCTCCTATTCAATTCTCGGCTAAAACTTTTTCCGGGAAAGCTGAAATCAAGATGGTCGGGACCATTCGAAGTCGTCAAACCATTCTCCCATGGTGCCGTGATAATCAAGTCCATCTCTGACAACCATGAATTCAAAGTTAATGGACAAAGATTGAAGCACTATAATGGTGCCCATGTGGAACGTAACAAAGAAGTGGTCAACTTAGGAGATGCATGAGCATGCTCTCCTTTCAATATTTTATTTTTCTTTTTATTTTTATTTTTAGAAGATATTTTATTTTTCTTCATTATCTTTAGTTTTCAGGTTTTCTTTGTTTTCTTTTTCACAACAAGACTCACAACCACTATGCTAAGGAAATTTACTGCCGAGATCCGTGCCCCGGCAACCAATGAAGCAGTCGCCACGGCAACCGCAAAAGATGACGCCACGGCAACCAGCCCTGAAGATGCCACGGCAACCAAAGCTAAAGACATCCCGATAGCAAGAAAACAACCATCGCGTTCAAGCAAGAGAATCAAGACACCGACCAAAAGGAAACTACTCATCTACGATGACGAACTCTAGGAGTAAGTCCTCGTATGCATTTTATTTTTTATTTTTTTTCGTTATTTTTATGCATGCAGTGAGGACAATGCCTCACTCGAGTTTGGGGGGGATTGTTATTAGTAGTTACCATGTTTAGTTACATTCATCTTAAGTATTACATTTAGGATACATAAATTGCTTTCCATGCCTTTAATTGGAACAAGAATTGCTTAGATTTGATGAATATCTAATGATGACTTTGCCAATGCACTTAATTGATAGAATTTTATTCTAGGATAACCATGGAAAAACTTAGAATTTTACTATGATCCTAATTTTGATGAAACACTGTTGTGGTTTGATTGATTTAAGGAATTCTAGTAAACTTAGGTTGATAATTAACAAATTGGGGGATTAGAATAAAAATTGGATGAATGCTAGAGGTGCCCGAAATTGGCTCTAGCATGTGCTAAAAAAATTGATCACTAGAGGTGCCCAAAACTGGCTCTAGTATGTGTTAAAAAATTTTATAACTAGAGGTGCCCAAAACTGGCTCTAGTTAAAACATGTTAAAAAGAACCCAATAAGTAATTTGAAAACCTATTGTTTGTATAGAATCCGAAAAATCAACTTTCACACAACTCCGCACACACTCACAAGCATTATAGTTTGATTCCGAGTAATTCCTAAGTTTTCCGAAAAATAAAAAGCCAATCATACTTTGTGCTCCGGTTCAGAGAATTGAAATCAAGTTCAAAGCTAAGTTTGTGAAAATTGAAGTCTTGGCAGGTAATTATGAGTTTGCATTGCTTGAGGACAAGCAATAGTCTGAGTTTGGGGGTGTGATAAGTGCTCAAAAGTACTATTTTTCTTACCCTTTTTACTCATATTATTGTTAGACTTAGGCTCATATTAGTTGTATAATTAGTCATTCATGCATTAATCCATGTTTCCTTCCATTGTTGAGCTTGATTACATAACTTGGTATTTTTGTGGGAAAAGATGCTGCTTTGGTGTGTTTTGTGTGTATATGCAGGATCACTTGCCAAAGCAAGGCTAGAGCTAGTTGCCAGGGCAATGCATGAAGGATATGCCGAGCTAGTTGCCAGGGCAATACATGAAGGAGATGTCGAGCCAGTTGCCATGGCAATTGTCAAAGGTGATATGGTAGTCGAAATTGATGACTAGACAAGCCCAAGATGACGTGGAGCAAAGCCCAAACCCAAAGGAATTTGATTTCCATGCAGAGATTAAAGACGAATTAAATTCCAAGAAGATAGGAGAAGTTCTAGTAGGAATACAATTATAATAAAGAATTATATTCTTTAAAGATAATTTAATTCCAACTTAAACTCCTCCTCAAAGAAGGACTTTGGCCTAGCCCTATAAATAGGAAGGAGATTTCGACAATCCATAGAGAGAAAAAAGAGGGGAATTTTGACAAGTCCAAGGAGGGCAAGAGGAGAGAATTTTCGACAAGCATCTAGGGCAAGGAGGATTTCGACAAGCCTCCTCCTTCATCCTTTTCTTTCTTGTTCGATTGGGTTCATGCTAGGGATTATTTATCTTGTGTTTCTTTGGAACCTAGCCATGAACTAAATCTACTTGGCTATGGTTATTGTGTTTTGTGGTTGTGAGAAACTATTGGTTTTTGTTTAGGTAATAAGAGTTTGCACTTTTCTATTTCAAGGTTTATTCATTCTTGGTTCTTATACTTGTTTGTGAGTGAATTGGGAGAGGATCTCGTGATTTCATCTATTTATCTAATATCGGGAGAGTTAGATTCAAGAAACGAATGAATATGATCTTTATTCAATCTATTGATGGTGAAGATTAATCCGGCTTAGGAATAAGTTAAGGATTTCAACGGCTAAGAGGAGCGCAAGATCGTTTGTTGTTCACCCTTGATTCACGCAGGGATGTATTATCGAGGCATGCACAAGTAGCTAGAGTTTCGACTTAGGGATAAGAAGAAACCATTGAAGAACGCTCTGCCGAACCTTGAAGGTTGCTACCCAGACGCCCAAGTAGTTTCCCAACTAGTTTCCCAGGCAACCATCGATTGGTTGCCAAGGCAACCCCGTTGTGCAAGTTGCCACGGCAACTGAGTTGCCCGTGCACTCTTTTACCAAGATGATCCAATCGGCTATCACACCTCAACTCACGATAACCTGGCCTATCTGATAGAGTAGCGCAAATTCGAATAAAGAGAAAAACCAAACAAACCAAAATAAAGAACAAATCTAAAAATTCAGATTTGCTTATGGCGGTGGCGTCAATGGAGGAAGCTTGAATATGTGGAGATGGCGTGATGAATTGGAACAAGCCTATTACCAGGTTTCGAACATAGGAGTACTTTTTTATTATTATTTTCTCCTTCTTTGTTTTTCTTTTCTTTCTTTTTCTTTCTTCTCTTTTTCTTCAATTCACCCCATTTTTATTTTTTCTTTGCTACCTAGAGGATTACGCCTAGAGCTTCAGTTTCAAGCAACTCTACATGGTTGACATTTAGAGCTTTTTTATCCTTGAATATCATCGAAAGAGTAATAATCTCGCTTTGTTGACCAGAGTCCGGTGGGGAAGATAACACATCATCGTTGTCACGACATCTATCTAATGTCACATCTTGCAATTGATATCCAGCATCCTACAACGGCGAGAAAATATCTATGTGCTTTCAAAAACATTATATGTTAAGCGAAATGTGTTCTTTATTGAAAATAAAAATCAACAAACATGCCCCATCACAAAAGATCTTTGCCACATGGGGGCCACATAGAGTTGATTCCTTGTATTACTTCAGGAAGGTATTTTAATGTAGAGACATCTATGGCTTCTTCAGCACTATGTAGATTTGCTTCTCATCTTTGGTCTTCCACTGCTTGATCAGCTCTTGTGTCAGGGTTCCATCATTGACCAGCTTCTTGATTTCCTCCAGTAAAGGTCTACATTTTCTGGTGGGATGCCCCGGTGCCCCCATATGGAATTCGCATGTGCTACTCGAGTCAAAACTATGGGCATACGGATCAGGTGCAATCTTCATCGGCCTAGAAACAAGATAGTGACCCTCTACCAGATGAGGCCAAACGTCTGAGATAGATGTCCCAAACACTTCCAAATTTGCGCTCGTCCGAGGAATTTTCCTTGACGACCCCGATTTGTCAGTCTGTCTCCTTCTTTTACGGCCATGCGAACCTTGGAGATGACACTCATTTAGCTCTCCATCCTTATCTACCTTATCTTCGCTTTTCGGTCCTTAGACTTAGGCCCCAATTTTCCTTCTTTGACTGCGTATTCTATCCTTTCTCCAATTGTCATGAAATCTTCGAATCCGTTTCTCGATTTTTCCAACATCACATTGAAGAAAAAAGAGGGAAGCATTGCATGGAATAAGGGAGTCAACTCTTCTTCTGCTATAGGAGGCTGGACTTGGGTCGCCAAACATCGCCACCTTAATGCATATTCCCTGAAGCTTTCATTTGGCCTCATTTTCTCATTCTGGAGAAACTGGCGACAGGGTGCTAAATCTAAAGCATATTTGTATTGACCCAAGAAGGCATTAGCGAGGTCACCCCATGACCTAACTTGGTTTCTGTTCAAACGGTTATACCACACTGCTGCGGGTCCCGTCAGGCTATCATGGAAATGGTGGATCAACAATTCTTCGTTCTTCATGTATCCTTCCATTTTTCTACAGAACATGGTTAAGTGAATCTTCGGGCAGCTGGTTCCGTCATACTACGCAAATTCGGGAACCTTGAAATTTGGAGGAATGACCAAATCAGGGACTAGGCAGAGTTCCCTCGTATTGAAAGCATTTATCTTTTCTTTCTTCTTAAGCTCTTTCTCGATTCTTTCTTCTAACTGGTCAAGCCTCGACTCTTCAATTCGTTCCATTTCTGATTAATTATGCCATCGAACCCCGGGTATTAAATGATGAAGTGCCATGCGATGATAAAACAATGCAAAGAACGTGATGTAAATGCAATGCATGAATGCAATAAAGCATTGATTCCGCAAGTGATTTGTCCCTATAGGACATCTTTCATTCAGACCAAGAGGTTTCATTACATCCGGTATTAGGGTTTTACAGATAGCGGTAAGCTCTGGCACCTAATGTCTTGACCTCATTTAACAGTCCCATCAGTTTTCCTTCGCGGTCCAATGTCGGATCCATATTCTGGCTTATTGGTGCTGCTGCATCGGCTAAATCTGCTACCTGTTGAGCTACTTGTCGGGCTTGAGTCGTAACCATCTTCATGTCCCGGTCTTTCTCCCGTATTGTTTGCTCAGCCTTTTATAGCTTAACAGTCATTGCCCC
Organism: Hibiscus mutabilis; assembly: GCA_019671005.1. Classification (NCBI taxonomy): domain Eukaryota; kingdom Viridiplantae; phylum Streptophyta; class Magnoliopsida; order Malvales; family Malvaceae; genus Hibiscus; species Hibiscus mutabilis. Next base: position 23,264,109 of record CM033751.1, read on the forward strand.
AGCACGGATCTCACTGGTATGTAAAGCAGTCTCGAGCCTCTCTATCTGTTCTTTGAGTGTTGCGTTTTCCATTTGAAAGGCTTGTGATTCATTCCCTTCCTGCTGCAGACTTGATTTTAGGATATCTTCCATGGCCAGATTGCTTTCCAACTCATTTTGGAGAAAGTCGCGTTGGCCCTCAGCTTCTTCCAGCTTCTGTGATAATGATCTGACTTTATTCTTACTATTCTTGCATTTCTACTTCCAGCGTTCTGAACCGTTCCTCAGCTGAATCATACCATTGACCCACTCTTCCACGGTGTCACCCAGACCGAAACCTTTGAATTCAAAGTGCAGCTTCTGGTACTCGTCTTGTACATTCTTTGATTTCATGCTCAGATTGTGCCTCTCATGCTCGAGCTGGTCGCGCTTGTGTGCAAGTTCACCTTCTGAGACGCTTTTATTCTTGACTCCTAACTTTATCCCGCTTGAGTGACCCACTTCTGTGTTACCCGAACCTTGGGCTGGGTATTGTTCCTCCTTCGACTTTGCCCCTCAGGCAACGGCAGGCTGGCTGAAGAATCGGGGTTGTCCGTCTTCAAAACCCAAAATTCCCATTCTGATAAGATCTCGAACTCTGTCCTTCAGGGCCCTACAGTTTTTAGTGTGATGATCCGAATCGCCTATGTGATAGCTACACCAGACACGACTGTTGTAATCTTTCGGATAAGGAGGTTTTCTCGGTACAGACTTCATTGGTATGATAAGGTTCCTTTCAACAAGCAACGGAAGTAACTCGGTGTATCTCATGGGTATAGGATAATGTCTTCTGATGTCATTAGATTCTCAAACTTCCCCTGGTTTTGCCTCTGTTCCCTGGGTATCTTCCCCATATATGCTACTTGTCTGCTTCTTGAGATTGATCACAAAGGGATTGGATTTGTCATATTTAACGGTGTTGTCTATTTTGACATTCTGCTCCCTGACCGAATCTTTTCTGAGTTCGACATGCTGCTTGCCTTTCGCCATGGCATTCATCTGATCCATCATCTCAGACATTTGCTTCTTTAGTTCTTGTATTGCATCTTGTTTGTCACTAGAATTGACACTGCTTACCGAATCTGTTCTGGTGTCCTTGAATGGTTCTTTTTCGGCTGTCACTGTCCTAGTCTTGGGATGGAACTCTGGAATTGGACCCCCTTCCTTTAGGTCAAAGAACCTTTGGTCCATCATGAACAATCTTCTATTATGGGAGAAATCACTCGGGAATCAATGCCCCTGTGTAATGCGAATGCGATGATATGCAAAAACAAAGCAAAAGAAAACAAGTCAGTACCAGACAAAAATGATAAGTACGTAATAAAAGGGCAAATTAAATGCGATAAGCAAACAAGGCAATCCTATTTACATTCCATCTAAGACACCTAGGTTATCCGCATGGCTCTAACAGGGTGGGTTTCTATGTGTTCTCTATATGCAGTGTTGGTTCTAGGAGGTACCCGAATTGTCCTTGCTATCCTCTACTAAGAGTAGCAAGGCCCCCGATCATCACCCATTATAGGCTTCTTTCAACCGGGTTCAATTTAGGGGGACCCATTCGCTTATGCCTGCACGAAGGAACGATATCCTTACGAAAGCATAAGGTACTTGAGCCCCGAAGGTACTTGCTAGGACCATACGGGAGAACGATATCTCCACGAGAGCATTAGCGTTTCCCCCCCCCCCACTTAACAAAAACGGGTTTATATGCCATATTTTAAATGCGTTAAAATAAACGCGCAATTAAAACCGAATGTTACTTTAATAGTCACTTTAATCCGGAATTTCCAATATTAGTAAAACGATAATTACTTTAAAAGCTTGACTCTCATTTGTTTTTGAAAAACAAAAAATCATCCCCAGCGGAGTCGCCATCTGTAGTGATGTCCCTCTTCTTTCTTCTTATCGCTAAAAAGCGTGGTTTTTCGAAGGTGTTTGAAAGGTGTTTGTGATTTTTCGGATATAAGATATTTATTCCGTGGGGTTTTAAAAAACCGGATTTAAAAAAAAATGGAGTCGCCACCGGCCATTTAGGTAGGCCGGACACCATAAAACCAGAGATTCAACAAGATTGGGTTCGGGAGTCGGTTACGGATGGGGAAGGATTAGCACCCCCACACCGGCCAAAATTGGTACTTTAATAATTACCGCTTTATTAATATTGGATTTTCCGGATTAAAGTGACGATTATTTTAAAATTCGGTCATAATTGCGAATTAATTTTAAGGGTCCCGTTATCCGAGAGTAAACGCCCAACCACTATCACTACGCCTGATACTAGCCCCGTTTACGCTCGGATAAAAGGACACCGCATTAACAATTTATATATCATATGCAATCTTAGTGGCAAAAATATAAAACATGGCAAAATATTTAAATGCAATAAATATTGACATAACAGAATACTAATCTAACATAAATGAAATACGTAATTAAAATACACATATACATACCAAGCTTAATATCAGGTAAAAGCAAACTTATCATACCACAATAACAAGGCAAGAATAAATACATATATAGAGGAACAAATATTTCAAAAAGACATGCATACTAGCAATAAAACATATTTCAACATATGTGGGACAATATATCATACAAAAAAGAAAATGCACTAACATGTAACCTAAAAAAATCAAGAGAACATACACATATAAAAATATATAAAACATGCTGTATACGAACCAACTAGAACATAGCATACTTTAATACGAATAACTGGATAAAAAGATACATACTTATCATAAACTTAATACACATATACATGTAAACGTAAAATACGAAGCATATACAAGGGATATAAAATGAGACAAAATATACATTAACATATACGATTATAATACGAACATGAGTATTTACAAAGAAACAAGACTGAAATGAAAGAAAAATAAAAGTCAGTGGCAGAAATTAAAGAACAATAATATGTAATTTAGGGACGAAAATGCGAAACAAACAGAACCTAAAAGGATCCAAACTGTAATTAGACCAAGGGGCAGACTCAAAATGAAAAGTTCAAAAATGCGGGATGGTTAAAGGCGTAATTTTACCATTTGAAGTCTGATTCAGTGTAATTTAGGGACTAGATTACAAGATTTTAAAATACAAGAGGGACCAGAGTTGTAAATATACCATGCGGCAAGAAAAAAATGAAAATATTGGAAACGCGGGGGGATTTAGTGTGTAATTTACCCATTTAACGAAATAATAACAATTATATAAACCCTCTTTTTAGGCCGAAACCAAATTTTTGGCCATTCGTTTCATTTCCTCAGTTTTGTAATAACCCCTGTTCTTCATTTTCTCTCAACCGATCCTATGAAACCCAGAATCCGGCGGCCAGCCACTGTGTTCTCAGCCGCCGGCCGCCGCTAACCGGCGTCGGCGAGCCTCAAAAACCTATCAAAATAACCCCCTTTCCATTCTTGACATGAATCCGAGGTTGGATTCAGAAGATACACCTCTATTCGCCCTAGATCTAGGAAATACGAACAAAAAAAAAACACTTTCAACCAAAAACAAAACTACAAAGAGGGCCTTCCCCTTCCTCCAGTTCACCATATCCGGCTTGGGGAAGCCGAAAGGCTTATCACTAAGGAGGGGAGACCCACAAACGGTGACGGTAACGACCTCTAACCATCTCTCTCTTTTTTTACTACGTATCTTTTGTATTCATGCAATAAAAGTAACAAGAAATGTACCACTGGACTTGCGTTGCCTCTTTTTTTGTATTTTTGAAAAACTTGTTACAATACACTTTCTGTTTTTTTTGTTACAATCTTCTCTATTACCACTCTCTCCTTGTTACAAAATACTTGTTTCGTATATATGCTTGTCTTCTGTTTTGGTGCAAGTTGCATGTTATTTGCCTTTTTTCAGATCTGGACTGACAAACTTTTCTTGCTGTGTTTGACATGTTCTGAGCGCGGTGGTTGAAGATCGGCATGGTGGCGGTGTGGGGGTTCTGCTAGCGGCCAGACGCGATCTCGGCCGTTAGATCAGATCTGATCTAACGGTCGAGATGGCTTGAAGGATGAACGGCCTGGATGAAGCCTCGATTTGGTGAAACGGCTCCAGATCGTGCCACGTGGAGCTCAGCAGTCGAGGAGTCAGAGCGCATGAGGCTCACGCACGCGTGGGATATTAAAGCGTCCACGCATGGCACTCGAACGGTCCATACGTGTGGAGCACGCGGCTGGCAGATATTTTGGCTCTTGGTTAGATCGTGGCCGTTGGATCAGATCTTGATCCAACAGCCTACAGTCACCTGCACACACAGTTGTAATTAGATAAGGTTTGGGCCAACTGGGCCTTGTAACTATTTATAACTGGACTTGGACTGTAATTTATTTATTTAATATATGTAATTTTTTTGGATTTCTTTTCATATCAGCCCAATAATATTAATAATAATATAATTATACCAACAATACACATACATAATACAAACGTATACTTATACAAGTATAACATATTGACATACGTACATATAATCATACACATAATTAACATCTATATACATTAAACAAATACGCTCGTACTCTAGATACATACGCGACACACATACATCATTAATACGTATACATACATAGCTTATAATATACATGCACACCATACCTTATATATATTAGTAATACTCATGCAAACAATAAACATATAATATAATAAGTATACATGCGACACTAATATGTATTTACAGATAAAAATGAGTGATTACAAGGTGTTGTATGGTAAGAAGTGTAGTACGCACGTGTGCTGGGCTGAAGTTGGGGAGAAGCATCTTACCACGCCCGATGTATTGAAAGGCATGAATGATTTTGAGGAGGCCATGTGGAGGCACTGCGGTGTTGAGGAGGCCATGTGGGAACGTAAGTCGGATATGTTGGAATAGTTTCCGCACCTATTTCCTTCGGGTAAAATTTTGAGGACGAAATTTATTAAGAGGAGGAGAGTTGTAACACCGAGATTTTGGGCCAAGCAGTTTTTTAAATTTGCAATTTGGTCCCTAAATTGCATTTGTAATCAATTGGATGTCAATTCGATGACCGATTAAGTTGGGTTTTCACCAGAAATTAGTATGTACATGTAGGATAATAATTTTGCATCTAGATAAGATAAAAGGAAAAAATGGACAGGTTTCAGGGTTTAATTCTTTACGGTTTACTTCGGTAAACCTAATGTAGCTCGCTCGGTTATGTCTTGCGACTAGGCCGGGTCGAGGGGGTTACAGTGTCCCAAGAAATCAGAGGCCATCCTTTTTATTGTTTTTTCTGGACCACCAGTAACACTAGACAGATTTTGTTATGTCATTAATAAGATTCTGGGAAGAAGGTAGCAGGACATCACATATTAAGGCAACGACTGAATCACAAACTTAATAAAAACCTCTCAACTACTGAATAAGAGAATATGTTTGTCCCAATTGGGCATACGTGAGTTCACCTTGTCCCAAGTAAAACCTAAGGAGGAAGTTTTATTTTTCCCAATCAAGAGTAGAATGCCAAGGTAAATCCCCATCCACTTCTCAAACACTAAAGATGTCATGGACTGCCTATTTATGCTCAGGGGAAGCGCAAGGGCTAAAGAAGATGGTTGATTTTTCAAAGTTAATCGCCTAACCAAAGGAAGAGGCGTAGAGCTGAAGGATATCTTTAAGATGGGATGCCTCCATAATATTGTTCTGGATAAATATCATGCTATCATCAGCAAAAAGTAAGTGATTTACTCGAGGCCTATGACATCTGACACAAAGGCCCGAAGGATAGCCCGCCTGTTGCTCGGTAAGGAGAGTTACCGATAGTCCTTGGGTGCATATAAGAAATAAGAATGGGAAAAGAGGGTCTCCCTGCTTTAAGCCTCGTTGGGGGTAGAAAATTGGTGAAAGCGAACCATTTAGTCGAGAAGTAAAAGAAACTGATTAGATACATCGCATAATAATATCAACCCATGAAACAGCGAAGCCCATTTTAAGCATAATCTGTTGAAAGAAAGACCACTCTACACGATCAAATGTCTTTTTATGTCTATTTTTAGTGCAGCGCCCTGAAAAGGACTTGTCCCCCTGAATTGAGATAGTGCACCAATTCATAGGCAACAAGGATAATGTCTGTGATATTCCTCCCCTTACAAAAGTAGCCTGAGTGTCGCTGATGTAGGAGGGAATAAAGGGCTTCATGCGGTTGACAAGCACTTTAGCGACTATTTTATAAATTACAGTGCATAGACTTATGGGCTGCAGTTGTCTCATAGAAGTAGGTTCAGTTACCTTTGGAATCAGGACCAATATAGTTCGATTAATCGTTGCCATGTCTGCATCTACGGAGAACAAATCAAAGCATAGATTAATAACATCCTGGCCTACTATATCCCAATGTTGATGGTAAAACCCTCTGGGAAGGCCATCAAAGATGAGAGCTTTTTTTGGATTAATGTCCCGAAAAGCATTAAAGACTTCTTCCACAGTGAAAGGCCTTGTTAAATCCTTATTCATCTCAGATGTAAGAAGGGACAATGTTATCAAGAATCATGGGGGAGACAGTCGGCCTGGAAGAGGTGAATAGTCCCTAAAAATTGTAACGCCTCAGTTTTGGGCCTAGAAGTTTTCCAATTGGTTTAGACGGCCCGTTGGATTATATTAGAGGATTCGAGTTAGTTTCATGATTTAAATTGGATTAAACAGTTTTACAAGGGTTAAAAATATGGAAAAATTATCTATAATCCTTATTTAATATGAAATGATTTTGGTGGAATCAATTTTACAGAAAGGGGTCTCGAAGATGGACATTTTGGATAGTGACCAAAATGCAATGTTTCAAAACTATTTTAGTGACTGTTTTGTAAAAGGGTCAAAACATAGAATCTTTAAGGAGCTATTTGCCCAAGGGTCTAATATCTGTCTTTTTTTCCTTAATTAATTATTTTAAATGATTTTAAAAGTTAATAAAAAGGCTTGGGGAGGTAATTGGATATTAAAATATCTAAAACAAATTTTACGTAACAAACTTTTGGTAAAAATATTTTCTCTCCAATTCTCTCCAGCCAAACATATTTTCTCTTTTCAAATCTATAGGTAAATTTCACTTTTAATCAATCTTTTGATTTCAATTGAGTTCACAATAATTTTCTAACAAAATAAACTTGATTCCTTATTATTTTGGCTTTGGAAAATCAAGTAATTGAGGGGAAAAAGCAACCATTAGAGGTGAGTTTCATTCTTCTCCTCTAATACAAGGTTTTTTACTGAAATTCCCAAGTTATTGATCCTTTACACGTGTTTTCTAACTTGATTGGATGATTTAATTGTGGAAAATTGATTAAATTTTGGGTTAATGGATTTAATTAAAGGATTTTTGTATGGATTTTGTTTTGTTGGGTTCTTGATTGATTTTAATTGATAAGTGTTCAAAAGTACTATTTTTCTTACCCTTTATACTCGTATTATTGTTAGACTTAGCCTCATATTAGTTGCATAATTAGCCATTCATGCATTAATCCATGTTTCCTTCCATCGTTGAGCTTGATTACATAACTTGGTAGTTTTTGTGGGAAAAGATGCTGGTTTGGTGTGTTTTGTGTGTATATGGAGGATCACTTGCCAAAGCAAGGCTAGAGCTAGTTGCCAGGGCAATACATGAAGGATATGCCGAGCTAGTTGCCAGGGCAATGCATGAAGGAGACGCCGAGCCAGTTGCCATGGCAATTGTCGACAAGAGCAAATGTGATATGGTAGTCGAAATTGATGACTAGACAAGCCCAAGATGACGTGGAGCAAAGCCCAAACCCAAAGGAATTTGATTTCCATGCAGAGATTAAAGAAGAATTAAATTCCAAGAAGATAGGAGAAGTTCTAGTAGGAATACAATTATAATAAAGAATTATATTCTTTAAAGATAATTTAATTCCAACTTAAACTCCTCCTCAAAGAAGGACTTTGGCCTAGCCCTATAAATAAGATGGAGATTTTGACAAGAGAGAGAGAGCAAGAGAGGGGAATTTCGACAAGTCCAAGGAGGGCAAGAGGAGAGAATTTTCGACAAGCATCTAGGGCAAGGAGGATTTCGACAAGCCTCCTTCTTCATATTTTCTTTCTTGTTCGATTGGGTTCATGCTAGGGATTAATTATCTTGTGTTTCTTTGGAACCTAGCCATGAACTAAATCTACTTGGCTATGGTTATTGTGTTTTGTGGTTGTGAGAAACTATTGGTTTTTGTTTAGGTAATAAGAGTTTGCACTTTTCTATTCAAGGTTTATTCATTCTTGGTTCTTATTCTTGTTTGCGAGTAAATTGGGAGAGGATCTCGTGATTTCATCTATTTATCTAATATCGGGAGAGTTAGATTCAAGAAACGAATGAATATGATCTTTATTCAATCTATTGATGGTGAAGATTAATCCGGCTTAGGAATAAGTTAAGGATTTCAACGGCTAAGAGGAGCGCAAGATTGATTGTTGTTCACCCTTGATTCACGCAGGGATGTATTATCAAGGCATGCACAAGTAGCTAGAGTTTCGACTTAGGGATAAGAAGAAACCATTGAAGAACGCTCTACCGAACCTTGAAGGTTGCTGCCCAGACGCCCAAGTAGTTGCCCAACTAGTTGCCCAGGCAACCATCGATTAGTTGCCAAGGCAACCTCGTTGTGCAAGTTGCCACGGCAACTGAGTTGCCCTTGCACTCTTTTACCAAGACGATCCAATCGGCTATCACACCTCAACTCACGATAACCTGGCCTATTCTCTCTTTTTCTTTCATATATTCTTTTAGTTTATTGCTTTTTCTTTACTCATTAAAATCAACTCTTATTATCAATTGTGTTTTTATTTTCACAGTGCAGTAACTTAAGAAAAGTGGCCCAAACCAATCCCTGTGGAGACGATACTCGATACTCGTATCACTTTATTACTTGCGACGTGTATACTTGCACATTTGAGTAGCACTTATTACACGCAACAAGTTTTTGGCGCCGTTGCCGGGGATTGGCAATTGGTGTTAGTTGTTTTTGTTATTGCATTTTTTCTATTAGTTTTACTAACTTTTCTTTTTGTTTGTTTTATCAAAAAAAAAATTTAGGTGCGCTACAAGTTAAGGGACATCAACATGTCGGGAAATAAAAGCCAATCTATTCGAGAGATGATGTTGGAAGATATGAATCAATCCAATCAAGAGTTTCTTGCACCCTTTGATGATTACCTATACCAACCGAAAAAAGCCCAAAGAACTTATACTGTGGAAAAATCTTGTGCTATGTGTGGAGAACATCATGTGTTTGAAAATTGCCCTTACATTTTCGGTGCATATAACTACATGGAGGACCATAGAGGGAACCAGCAGCAAAATTCTTCATGGTATGGTCAAAAAGCTCAAATTTTTTTTTACCATAACAATTTTGCCGCTGCAACAGATATACCATGGCAATGTAGTCCTTTTCAAGAGCATTCCAATTCCTTGGAGGAAACGTTACTAGCTTCCTTGGCTAGACTTGACGGATCAATTGAAGAGATTCGAGAGCTGTCAAAATCTATGGATACAAGGATAGCTCAGTGGGATGCAACCTTAGGGGATTCAGAAGATCAATTGGGGAGATTCACATATGTCATGGATAACATGCACCAACAATTCATTCCTAGGGATACTGATGTCCCAAGGCAAGAGGATAAGGAACAATACAAAGAAATATCTCCGATGTGTGAGGAACAACTAGAACCTCAAAGTCAAGAGGATGCCAATGAGAGAGACTGCCCAACACATGATGAGCTTGAACAACAAATTGCCTCGGCAATGATTGAGGAGCCTGAACAGAGCAATGCCACGACAACACTCAGTGAAGTTGAGAACAACAATACTACAGCAAATTCTGAGGAACCTGATGCCCAGAAGGTTACAACGTTAATGTTGAAGCAGGAATCTGTAGATTGCTCTCATCTACAATTGCCACAGCAATTACACGACCACATGCAAGATCAACGAGATGATAATACTTTGCCAATGGAATATGAGCAAGTAATGGTTGAACCTTTCGAATTCTTTAAAAGTTCACCTCGTCCATTGCAGGTATGTCTTGAGGAACCAAGGTTGGTAGATTTGAAGCCATCGAAATCTCTACTAATAGAGAAGTTTGAGAGGCCAAAAGAAAACGGTGTTTGGATTCGTAAAGCTTTTCAGAAAATTGGTTCTTCCTTTGACTTACAGCAAATTTTGGCAACTGATTGCCACGGTAATTGGCTTGAGCAGCAATTGCCACGACAACAAAGGCTACATCCAACCATGATAGAAGTCGACAAGAATGAGGTAATTGAATGGTTGAGAATAGATATAATTTTTCCTATTAATATATTTGTGCCTTCAGGAATAGTAGCAAGGTGGAGAGTATACATGGACTACAAGCGAACAAAGAAGAAAGACACATCCACCATGGTAACGCAAAAGGGAGTAGTGGCAAACACATTGGCCAAACTCTTTTTGGGCAATATTGTCACCCAATGGAGGGTGCGAATGGACTATAAAAAGTATCGAAAACGACCATCCTCAAGTTTTCTCAGATATGCACTAATATTAGAAGATGCATGATGGCACTCTTTTCAGACATGGTCGAAGACTTCCTTGAGATCTTCATGGATGATTTTTCAGTTTTTGGTAGTGACTTCAACAGTTGCCTCGACAATTTAGAGAATATGTTGGCAAGATGTGAAGAAACCAATTTAGTCCTTAATTGGGAGAAGTGCCATCACATGATAGATGAAGGAATAGTGCTCGGCCACAAGATTTCATCCGAGGGAATTGAAGTAGACAAAGCCAAGGTGGACGTGATCGAGAGATTACCCCCACCAAGATAAAGTCTTCCACTTTGATGATTCTTGCACCCCAAGCATTCGAAACCCTAAAGGAAACCCTTGACGCCTCGACAACCATGGATGCGCATGCCTCGGCAACTCTAGACACACACGACTCGGCAATCTTGGGAGCAGACGCCACAGCAGCATATGCCTCGACAATACCCTGATCAGGTCATACGCCGATGTGTCCCTGAAGAAGAGCAGCAGAATGTACTCTGGTAATGCCATTCTTCACCCTTTGGAAGACATTTTGGAGGAACTCGTACCGCGGCTAAAGTTTTTCAATCTGATTTGTATTGGCCAACACTGTACAAAGATGCCCAAGAGTTTTACAAGCAATCTGATCGTTGCCAGAGGACGGGCAATATCACCTACAAACCCATGGGCAATCAAGACCATGAATTTGGATTAGGAAAGGGTCGGACAAAAGCGTTTGTTGTACCTCAACGAGATAGAAGAATTTCGTGCACTCGCCTATAACAATGCACAAATTTACTAGGAGAAAACAAAGCAATGGCACGACAAGAAACTATTGCCGCGACAATTCATGCCAAGGCAACTAGTTCTCCTATTCAATTCTCGGCTAAAACTTTTCCCGGGAAAGCTGAAATCAAGATGGTCGGGACCATTCGAAGTCGTCAAACCATTCTCCCATGGTGCTGTGATAATCAAGTCCATCTCTGACAACCATGTATTCAAAGTTAATGGACAAAGATTGAAGCACTATAATGGTGCCCATGTGGAACGTAACAAAGAAGTGGTCACTTTAGGAAATGCATGAGCATGCTCTCCTTTCAATATTTTCTTTTTCTTTTTATTTTCATTTTATTTTTTTTGGAGATATTTTATTTATATTCTTTAGTTTCAGGTTTTCTTTGTTTTCTTTTCCACAACAAGACTCACAACCACTATGCTAAGGAAATTTACTGCCGAGATCCGTGCCCCGGCAACCAATGAAGCAGTCGCCACGGCAACCGCAAAAGATGACGCCACGGCAACCAGCCCTGAAGATGCCACGGCAACCAAAGCTAAAGACATCCCGGCAACAAGAAAACAACCATCGCGTTCAAGCACGAGAATCAAGACATCGACCAAAAGGAAACTAATCATCTACGATGACGAACTCTCGGAGTAAGTCCTCGTATGCATTTTTTTTATTTTATTATTTTTATTTTTCGTTATTTTTATGCATGCATTGAGGACAATGCCTCAATCGAGTTTGGGGGGGATTGTTATTAGTAGTTACCATGTTTAGTTACATTCATCTTAAGTATCACATTTAGGATACATAAATTGCTTGCCATGCCTTTAATTGGAACAAGAATTGCTTAGATTTGATGAATATCCGATGATGAGTTTGCCAATGCACTTAATTGATAGAATTTTTATTCTAGGATAACCATGGAAAAACTTAGAATTTTACTATGATGCTAATTTTGATGAAACACTGTTGTGGTTTGATTGATTTAAGGAATTCTAGTAAACTTAGGTTGATAATTAACAAATTGGGGGATTAGAATAAAAATTGGATGAATGCTAGAGGTGCCCGAAATTGGCTCTAGCATGTGCTAAAAAAATTGATCGCTAGAGGTGCCCAAAACTGGCTCTAGTATGTGTTAAAAACAAATTTAGCTAGAGGTGCCCGAAACCGTCTCTAGTCAAATAAATTAACTTAAGAAAACTAAAAACAAAACAATAGAGGTGCCCAAAACTGGCTCTAGTTAAAACATGTTAAAAAGAACCCAATGAAGTAATTTGAAAACCTCTTGTTTGCATAGAATCCAAAAAATAAACTTGCACACAACTCTGCACACACTCACAAGCATTATAGTTTGATTCCGAGTAACTCCTAAGCTTTCCAAAAAATAAAAAGCCAATCATACTTTGTGCCCAGGTTCAGAGAATTGAAATCAAGTTCAAGGCTAAGTTTGTGAAAGTTGAAGTCTTGGCAGGCAATTATGAGTTTGCATTGCTTGAGGACAAGCAATAGTTAAAGTTTGGGGGTGTGATAAGTGTTCAAAAGTACTATTTTTCTTACCCTTTATACTCATATTATTGTTAGACTTAGGCTCATATTAGTTGCATAATTAGCCATTCATGCATTAATCCATGTTTCCTTCCATCGTTGAGCTTGATTACATAACTTGGCAGTTTTTGTGGGAAAAGATGCTGCTTTGGTGTGTTTTGTGTGTATATGCAGGATCACTTGCCAAAGCAAGGCTAGAGCTAGTTGCCAGGGCAATACATGAAGGATATGCCGAGCTAGTTGCCAGGGCAATGCATGAAGGAGACGCCGAGCCAGTTGCCATGGCAATTGTCGACAAGAGCAAATGTGATATGGTAGTCGAAATTGATGACTAGACAAGCCCAAGATGACGTGGAGCAAAGCCCAAACCCAAAGGAATTTGATTTCCATGCAGAGATTAAAGAAGAATTAATTTCCAAGAAGATAGGAGAAGTTCTAGTAGGAATACAATTATAATAAAGAATTATATTCTTTAATGATAATTTAATTCCAACTTAAACTCCTCCTCAAAGAAGGACTTTGGCCTAGCCCTATAAATAAGATGGAGATTTCGACAAGAGAGAGAGAGCAAGAGAGGGGAATTTCGACAAGTCCAAGGAGGGCAAGAGGAGAGAATTTTCGACAAGCATCTAGGGCAAGGAGGATTTCGACAAGCCTCCTTCTTCATCTTTTCTTTCTTGTTCGATTGGGTTCATGCTAGGGATTAATTATCTTGTGTTTCTTTGGAACCTAGCCATGAACTAAATCTACTTGGCTATGGTTATTGTGTTTTGTGGTTGTGAGAAACTATTGGTTTTTGTTTAGGTAATAAGAGTTTTCACTTTTCTATTCAAGGTTTATTCATTCTTGGTTCTTATTCTTGTTTGCGAGTGAATTGGGAGAGGATCTCGTGATTTCATCTATTTATCTAATATCGGGAGAGTTAGATTCAAGAAACGAATGAATATGATCTTTATTCAATCTATTGATGGTGAAGATTAATCCGGCTTAGGAATAAGTTAAGGATTTCAACGGCTAAGAGGAGCGCAAGATTGGTTGTTGTTCACCCTTGATTCATGCAGGGATGTATTATCAAGGCATGCACAAGTAGCTAGAGTTTCGAGTTAGGGATAAGAAGAAACCATTGAAGAATGCTCTGCCGAACCTTGAAGGTTTCTGCCCAGACGCCCAAGTAGTTGCCCAACTAGTTGCCCAGGCAACCATCGATTAGTTTCCAAGGCAACCCCGTTGTGCAAGTTGCCACGGCAACTGAGTTGCCCTTGCACTCTTTTACCAAGATGATCCAATCGGCTATCACACATCAACTCACGATAACCTGGCCTATTCTCTCTTTTTCTTTCATATATTCTTTTAGTTTATTGCTTTTACTTTACTCGTTAAAATCAACTCTTATTATCAATTGTGTTTTTATTTTCACAGTGCAGTAACTTAAGAAAAGTGGCCCAAACCAATCCCTGTGGAGACGATACTCGATACTCGTATCACTTTATTACTTGCGACATGTATACTTGCACATTTGCGTAGCACTTATTACACGCAACATTAATCATAATATTGATCTTGAATAATGTTTATAAGTGGGTTCTAACATTGGAATCACGAAACTATGTGCATCTCTAATTTTCTAGGTTGCTAGTTATGTGTTCTTGAGGAGTTGTGGTGTTTAATTGAAATGTTGGAGATATAAGGATGATTGAGATGTGTTCCTAGATGTTAATTGATGTTAATTGAAGTGTTGAAACGTTAGATTGTGACTGGTTAAGTTTGGTTGTACCGTTGATTGCATTTTGATGCAATGTGCCTCTATTTTTGTGTGGTTAAAAATAGGGGGAGTTGGTCCTTAAGCTTGAGTGTGAGTTTCAGAAGCTTTGGAGGTGTGATTGTCACATCGGTGAGTGGAAACGTGTTTTCAACTTTGCAAAGGTTTGAAAGTTATGCTTGGGAGTTTAGATTGAGCTTGAAACACTGATCTAAGCTCGAAAGTAAGTAAAGGATGAATTCTCTCTCGAACTCGGTTTGGCTAATAGCTTGATACACTTGTTTTACATAATTAGATTACTCACTGTATATGCATGTTTCGAGCATGGTTTAATGCTAGAAATTGATTTCAAAATGATGTTGATGCATTTGGAAGTAATGCAAGTTTTGTTAATGTTTATGAACATTGTTTAATGCATGGTCTATTGCATTGGTTAAATGGTTTTGAAGGTGCATATGAAAATAGTGAGTTGTTTATGTTGAAATGAATTATATTGGCAAGTGATGATGTGAAAAGGTTTGAAAATGAAATCGGACACAGTTGGCCTGCAATAGGATTGATAGTGCATTATAAAAAAGGCACATTGGATGTTGAGGGGTTTATATGGTGTACCGAACACTCCATCCAAGTACCCTAACGGTTGAGGGGTTTATGTGTACCGAAGACTCCCGTTAGTGGGATAAACATCGTACCGATGAGTGGCGTTGAGGGGTTTATATGTACCGAATGCTCCACCATGGGTGTCACAACGGTGGAGGGGTGTATGCGTACCGAATACTCCCATGTGTGAACCTTGTGTTACCGGTAGATTGTTTGTTAAGTGTTGAGGGAACACTTGTTGAATCTGTGTATCCGATGTAATGTTTTGTAAAGTGGGAACTTGGTAAATGATAACTTGGAAGCCAATATAATTGTTTATATATCATGAGATGGTTTGTGTTTTTTAATGTGGTTTAAACATGTTTTACTCTTTAAGCCTTGCATTGGTAGTATGCATGGGAAAGCTTAAATTGAAGTAGCAAATGAGACTTTGTTGTAGAATTCATGATACATGTTGTATATGGTTTAATATACTATTTTGGGAATGTTAAGTGCATGTTTTGATAAGGCATGATGTTGTATTGATGTTTTAAAGAGTTTTGAAAAGTGTATTTCCAAAGAAATATGAAACGGTTTAACTTGCATTGATGATGGTTGTGTTTGAGAATTTCTCACAAAGCCTAGTGTGCTTACGTTTTCTTTTACATCAATGCAGAGAATTGAAAACAATGCAGCGAGGAAGCAAGGAAAGGTACACCAAATACTTGATTTTAAAGTACGGTTTGAACGTTGAAAAGTAGTAATAATGGCAATGTGTCGAATGAGATTTTGGGAGGGTTTTTGATTAACACCCTGTTGTTGCAAGTTTAAATTGTTGTTTTGGACTTGTAATATGTTTTAAGTGGTTGTGTTGAGATTGGTTTGATGTTTTGTATGTGGACTAGGAAGCATGCCTCTAGTTTTGGTGTTTGAGTGTGCTAGATATGCTAGGTTGGCTTATATTGTTGATATGTTGATGTTCAAGCATGTTAATGATGTTATATGTTGATTAACTAATTGTTAATGTTGATTGGAGTGAGCCAAAGTGTCATATGTTGGACCTAGAGGTCATTACAGACCTCTACATACCGATACGAGTACCTCAGGATTGGTATGCGGGGTCTGTATAAGGCTCAAATTGTCAAAAATAAGCGTAGGGTACCGGTACACTTGGCTACCGTATCGGTACACCTTAAGGAAGATGAATGCTTATTTTGGTACACAGGTTTTAGTATCGGTACGATTTCTTCAATTTAGCATGTCGTATCGGTACACGGGTACCATATCGGTATGCAATTTGGTTACTGGAATCATGAGTTTTGAGAAAATGTGAAGGGGATAGGTACGGGTCAAAGCCATACTGATACGAGGTGGTTAGCACACCGTCTCGGTATAGGGCTTAGCATATCGGTACGTTGAGCCAATATGTGTGTTAAACCATATTGGTATGGGCTCGCTTGTATCGGTATGTTATGCTAATTTTATGCAATTTGGTGATGCTAAAGTTTGGAAATCTTACAATTTGGTCCTTGATTGTTATGAATGTAAATAATTGAGTTTGAGTGATTGTTTTGGAATAGAAAGTGACATATGAGCATGAAATTGGAATAATTAAAGGTGGGTAATCTAAAACATGTAATATGCCTCGAAGTTTATGAAATTTACGTTTTGGTCATTTATGTGATTGGTTGAGCGAACTATCTCTTTAATGTATTTTTTTTAAATGTAACACAATCGTTGAAGCATGTACACATATGACCATGATTTGCATCTAGGCAAGATAAAAAGGAAAAAAAGGGGCTCAGTTTAGGGTTTTAGCTCGGGTTTACTTTGGCAAACCCAATGTAGCTCTTTTAGTTAGATTTCGGCTAGGCTGGGCTAAAAAGGTTACATTTGATGGTATTAGTGCCAGGTTTGTAGAAATTGCGATGTTGTTGGTGTATGTAACATGATGGTTGCTATGCACGGTGATTGTTTACATGTATGGTGTTTGAATTATACCATGTTTGGGTATTTTGGGGACACATTGCCATATTACTACGTTTATGAAATGATTTTGGTTTGAAATGGAAGTCTTGTATCCTTTCTTGAAGTTGGCCTGATTGTTTTTGTTTTGTGTAATTATCATGCCTTAGATACGTTTTAGACTATGCCACAGAGGAGAGAATTGCGATCTAGCAGAAATGCTGCTGCCAGATGGCAGGGAGTTGAGGGAGAGATTGTACACCCTAAGAATTTACCGCCTCCTCCGCATTAATCCTCCTAAGGGAGTGAAACAAGTACCTCATGCACCACCTAGTCCTATGTTTAGAGATTTGACACCTTTGGTTCTGGCGATCACATGAGCATTCTAGGCCGCGATGGTTGGAGTTCATGTACCTACTCCTCCACCCGCTGCTGCTAATCTAGGTTTTCCGTTAAAGCGTTTGTGTAGCCTTGGAGGGGTCGAGTTTAGAGGGTTAGCACACGAGGAATTCGAGGAGTCGATGGCCAGTATAAAGCATATCTTGGTTTAGATGGGTTGTAGTGATGATCGCAAGCTGGGATGTGATATTTTCTTGTTACAGGTGGATGCGTATAGTTGGTGGACCACTGTAATCACGGGCATGGAACTCAGTGATGTGACGTAGGAATTCTTCCAGGCTGCCTTCAAGAAGAAATATCTGGCTGTTAGATATTTGGACAATAAGAAATGAGGGTTTATGGCATTGGTTCAGGGTAGTATGACAGTATACGAGTACGAGGTGCACTTAGTGAGGTTAAGCTAGTATGCACCCAAGTTGGTGCCAGATAAGAGGAACCGCTGTGATCGTTTCCGGTATGGTTTGGTACAGGATGTCGAGACTCACATGTTGGCTACTGAGTACACTGAGTTTGATATTTTGGTATCTCGAGCAAAGGATATTGAGCGGAGTCTGGGTTTGTCTCATCGATCTGGAGGTTCTAGCTCTGGAAAGAGAGCTGTAGAGTATAGTTCTGGGGTGGCCAAGCAAAGAGGTACCGTGATCGGAGGTTTCGACCAGATACAAGACGCGGTAGAGATGGTTCAGGATGTGGATATTAGGGATACGGTGCTCAAGTTCGGTCAGTGCATAATGTTTGTTGGTCTATGGTTCGAGAGAACATTTGAGGTGAGATTTCCCGCATTTGGCCAGGGAGGGAAAGGCTCATGTAGTTATGGCTGCGAACTCTTGTTGGAGTTGTGGGTCGACGAATCATATAAGACATGATTATCCTTTTCTTCCTAGAGGTAGGCAGGCACCTGTACCTGTTACTACACCACCTAGGGCCCATGGGCAAGACCGAGGTACCTTTAAGCGGAGGGAGGAGGGACAGAGGACTATGGCACATACCGTGGTAGTTTGACCAAAGGATGATAGACCAGCGAGGATCTATGCTCACCGTGAGGGGAAAAATGACACAAATATGATAGCATGTACCTTTAACTTGCATTCTATGTCATTATTATCTTTGATAGGTTATGGTTCTACGCATTCATATGTTTTGTATGAGCATCCATATTTGCTTGGTATACCGGCAAAAATGCTTGATGTTGGTATGCAAGTGACGAGTTCTTTTAGAGAAACAGTCATTATAAGGAAGTTGTATCGGAGGTGTCCTTTGATGGTTCAAGGACATCTATTTGCAGCTGATCTGATGGAGCTACCGTTCTATGGTTTTGACATGATCTTGGGTACGGACTGGTTGTCCGAGCATCGGGCTGTGGTGGATTTTGAGACCAAGGGGGTTTTGTTGAATCTCGCTGATGATTATGAGTTTGTGGTTGTGGGCAAAAATGTAAAGTTCTTGTCAAATGTGGTTTCGGTCATGGAAGCGCGTAAGTTGCTTAAATGTGGATGTCAGACGTATCTAGCTTATGTGATGAATCCAAAATATGAAGGAAGTGCAAACTAAGGATATTCGTATTGTTTGTAACTTTTCAGGTGTATTTCCAGAAGAATTATCTAGTTTGCCATCAGACATAGAGATGGAGTTTTACATCGAGACATATGTTGATTCGGCTCTGGTATTAATTGCACCATATCGCATGGCACCTAAGGAGTTTCATGAATTTTTTGGATCAATTGGTAGTAGTGTTCATCAATGATATCCTTGTGTACTCTCGTACCGAGGAGGATCATGATCGACACTTGTGAGTTGTGTTACAGACCTTGTTGGATAATCAGCTCTATGCCAAGTTGAGTAAGTGCGAGTTTTAGATTAGGAAATGGTTTTTCTCGGTCATGTGGTTTCAATTGAGGGTATTCGTGTAGATCCTAAAAAAGTTAAGGTAGTTGTGAATTGGAAGAAACCAAAGTCAGTGACAGAAGTCTATAACTTTCTGGATTTGGCGGGTTATTACCGTAGATTAGTGGATGGGTTTTCAAGAGTTGCCGCTCCATTGACCAAGTTGTTGTAGAAGGATGTGCGGTTTGAATGGACAGAAGCTAGACAACAGGCTTTTGAAAAGTTGAAGGAAGCTTTGACGCAAGCTCCAATCTTGATTCAATCTAAGTCAGGGAAGGAGTTTGTGGTGTATAGTGATGCATCCTACGTTGGTTTAGGGTGTGTGTTAATGTAGGATAGGATGGGAAAGTTGTGGCTTATGCATCGAGTCAGTTGAAAGTGCACGTACGCAACTACCCTATGCATGATCTTGAGCTCACGGTAGTAGTGTTTGCCTTGAAAATCTAGAGACATTACCTTTATGGAGAAAAGTGTGTCGTATACACTGATCATAAGAGTTTGAAGCATTTGATGATGCAGAAAGAGTTGAATCTCAAGCAGCGAAGATGGTTGGAGTTGTTGAAGAATTATGATTTGACCATTAAGTACCATCCGGGCAAAACCAATGTTGTGGCTGACGCTTTGAGTAGAAAAGATATCGTGGAGTTGAGAGCTATATTTGCGAGGTTGAGAGTGACTCGTGGCAGAGGTTTGTTAGTGGAATTGCAAGTGAAACCTTTTTTGGCACAGTTGATTAAGGAAAAACAACCGTATGACGAGGAGTTGGTACCTCATGTCAAGGGCATCATGGATGGAAATCCTACCGATTTTCATTTTAATAGTGATGGGGTGTTGTGCTTTAAAGGTCGAATTGTGCTGCCTAATGACGGTGAGTTGAGACGGATGATTTTGACTGAGGCACATGCTAGTTCTTTCGCTATGCATCCTGGTAGTACTAAAATGTATCAGGGGTTAAGCAAGGAGTACTATTAGGTGGGTTTGAAAAATGACGTGGCTAATTTTGTTGCTAGATCTATGGTGTGTCAGCCAGTGAAAGGTGAACATCAGTTTCTTTCTAGGTTGTTGTAACCGTTGAAAATTTTAGAGTGGAAATGGGAGAGGATCGCTATGGATTTTGTGTTAGGATTGCCTTTGGCATCGATTAAAAAGAATTCCATTTGGGTGATAGTTGATCGGTTTACGAAGTCTGCACATTTTCTACCCGTGTATATGACGTATTTGTTGGATAGGTTGGCAGATTTGTATGTTACTGAAATTGTAAGGTTGCACGGGGTACCTAAATTGAGTCGGATAGGGATCCATGATTTACAGCGAGGCTTTGGAAGTGTTTGCATCGAGCTTTAGGTACTCGCTTGAATTTCAGCACATCGTACCATCCTCAAACGGATAACCAGTCTGAATGTGTGATTTAGATCTTAGAGGATATGTTGAGATGTTGTATCATTGAGTTCCAAGGAACTTGGGAAAGACAATTGCCTTTGGTAGAGTTTGCATACAATAATAGTTATCAAGCTAGTAAAAAGATGGCACCGTATGAAGCCTTGTATGGTAAGAGGTGTCATACACCCTTGTATTGGGCTGAGGCTGGGGAAAAGTGTGTTTCCATGCCTGATGTGTTGACAGACACGGATGAGAAAGTAAAGATGATTTGCAATCATTTAAAAGAGGCCTCATATAGGGAGAAATCCTACGCGGATTTGAAACGTAAAGAGGTTCTTGAGTTAAGTAATAAAGTTCTTCGTGGCAAGACGATTGAACTTGTTAAGGTGTTGTGGAGACATTACGGTGTTGAGGAGGCCACGTAGGAGAGTAAGCCGGACATGGTTGCTTAGTTTTCACATCTGTTTTCGTCAGGTAAATTTCAGGGACAAAATTTCTTAAGGGGGAGAGTTGTAGCGCCCCAATTTTGGGCCTAGAGGTTTTCCAATTGATTTAGACGGTCCATTGGGTCGGATTAGAGGATTTGAGTCAGTTTTTAGGATTTAAATTGGATTAAATAGTTTTGGAAGGGTTAAAAATATGCAAAAATTATCTAAAATCCTTATTTAATATGGAAATGATTTTGGTGGAATCAATTTTGCAAAAAAGGGGTCTCGAAGATGGACATTTTGGATAATGATCAAAATGCACAATTTCAAAACTGTTTTAGTGACTGTTTTGTAAAAGGGTCAAAACTTAGAATCTTTAAGGAGAAATTTACCCAAGGGTATAATATCTGACTTTTTCCCCTTAATTAATTATTTTAAATGATTTTAAAAGGTAATAAAAAGGCTTGGAGAGATAATTGGATATTAAAATATCTAAAACAAAATTTACGTAACAAACTTTTGGCAAAAATATTTTCTCTACGATTCTCTCCAGTCAAAAATCTTCTGGTGAAATTCACTTTTAATCAATCATTTGATTTCAATTGAGTTTACAATAATTTCCTAACAAAATAAACTTGATTTTCCATTGTTTTGGCTTTGGAAAATCAACTAATTGAGGGGAAAAACAACCATTAGAGGTGATGTTCGTTCTTCTCCTCTAATACAAAGTTCCTTATTGAAATTCCCAAGTTATTGATCCTTTACACATGTTTTCTAACTTGATTTGATGATTTAATTGTGGAAAATTGATTAAATTTAGGTTTAATGGATTTATTTGAAGGATTTTCGTATGGATTCTGTTTTGCTGGGTTCTTGGTTGATTTTAGTCGTAATCTTGATGTTGAATAATGTTTATAAGTGGGTTATAACATTGGAATCTCGAAACTATGTGAATCTCTAATTTTCTAGGTTGCTAGTTATGTGTTCTTGAGGAGTTGTGGTGGTTAATTGAATGCTGGAGATATAAGGATGATTGAGATGTGTTCCTAGATGTTAATTGATGTTAATTGAAGTGTTGAAACGTTAGATTGTGGCTGGTTAAGTTTGGAAGAGTTTTGTTGTTAAATTTGTGAGTTGTGGAGTGGATCTAAGTAAAGGATGTTGAGGTTATGTGTTGCTATGTTGTTGATTGCATTTTGATGCAATGTGCCTCTATTTTTATGTGGTTAAAAACAGGGGAGTTGGTCCTCAAGCTTGAGCATGAGTTTCAGAAGCTTTGGAGGTGTGATTGTCGCATTGGTGAGCAAGGCTTTGTGAGTCGGTGAGTGGAAACGTGTTTTCAACTTTGCAAAGGTTTGAAAGTTGTGCTTGGGAGTTTAGATCGATCTTGAAACGCTAATCTAAGCTTAAAAGTAAGTAAAGATTGAATTCTCTCTAGAACTCGGTTTGGCTAATAGCTTGATGCACTTGTTTTACATAATTGGATTACTCATTGTATATGCATGTTTAGAGCATGGTTTAATGCTAGAAATTGATTTCGAAATTATGTTGATGCATTTGGAAGTAATGCAAGTTTTGTTAATGTTTATGAACATTGTTTAATGCATGGTCTATTGCATTGGTTAAATGGTTTTGATGGTGCATATGAAAACAGGGAGTTGTTTTTGTTGAAATGAATTATATTGGCAAGTGATGAAATGAAAAGGTTTGAAGATGAAATCGGATATAGTTGGCCAGCCATAGGATTGATAGTGCACTATAAAAAGGCGCATTGGATGTTGAGGGGTTTATATGGTGTACCGAACACTCCATTCAACTACCCTAACGGTCGAGGGGTTTATGTGTACCGAAGACTCCTGTTAGTGGGTTAAACATCGTACTGATGAGTGGTGTTGAGGGGTTTATGTGTACCGAATGCTCCACCACGGGTGTCACAGCGGTGGAGGGGTTTACGCATACCAAATACTCCCGTGTGTAAACCTTGTGTTACCAGTAGATTGTTTGTTAAGTGTTGAGGGAACACTTGTTGAATCCGTGTATCCAATGTAATTTTTGTAATGTGGGGACTTGGTAAATGATTACTTGGAATCCAATATAATTGTTTATGTATCATGAGATGGTGTGTGTTGTTTAATTTGGTTTAAACATGTTTTACTCTTTAAGCCTTGCATTGGTAGTATGCATGGGAAAGCTTAAATTGAGGTAGAAAATGAGACTTTGCTGTAGAATCCATGATACGTGTTCTATATGGTTTAATATGCTGTTTTGGGAATGTTAAGTGCATGTTTTTGATAAGGCATGATGTTGTATTGATGTTTTAAAGAGTTTTGAAAAGTGTATTTCCAAAGAAATATGAAACGGTTTAACCTGAATTGATGATGGTTGTGTTTGAGCATTCCTCACTAAGCCTAGTATACTTACTCTCTCTTTTCCATCGATGTAGAGAATTGAAAATAAGGCAGCGAGGATGCAAGGAAAGGAATACCAAAGACCTGATTTTAAAGTACGGTTGGAACGTTGAAAAGTAGTAATAATGGCAATGTGTCGAATGAGATTTTGGGAGGGTTTTCGATGAACGCCCTATTGTTGCAAGTTTAAATTGTTGTTTTGGACTTGTAATATGTTTTGAGTGGTTGTGTTGAGATTGGTTTGATGTTTTGGTTGTGGACTAGGAAGCATGCCTCTAGTTTTGGTGTTTTAGTATGATAGATATGCTAGGTTGGCTTATATTGTTGATATGTTGATGTTCAAGCATGTTAATGATGTTATATGTTGATTAACTAAGTGTTAAGGTTGATTGGAGTAAGCCAAAGTGTCATATGTTGGACTAAGAAGTCATTACAAGCCTCTGTGTTCCGATATGGGTACCTCGGGATCGGTACACGGGGATTGTATAAGGATCAAATTGTCAAAAATAAGCTTAGGGTACCGGTACGCTTAGCCATTGTACTTGTATGCCTTAGGGAAGATGAATGCTTGTTCCGGTACACGGGTTTGAGTATCGGTACGATTTCTTTGATTTTAGCATGTCGTACCGGTATGCGGGGTACCTTATCGGTACGCAATTTGGTTACTAGAATTCTGAGTTTTGAGAAAATGTGAAGGGGATCGATATGGGTCAAAGCCATACAGATACAGGGTGGTCAACACACCGTATCAGTATAGGGCTTAGCGCATTGGTATGCTGATCCGTTATGTCTGTTAAACCGTATTGGTACGGGGTCGCCTGTATCGGTATGCTATGCTAATTTTATGCAATTTGGTGATGCTGAAGTTTGGAAATCTTGAAATTCGGTCCCTGTTTGATATGTGTAAATAATTGAGTTTGAGAGATTGTTTTGGAATAGAGAGAGACCTATGAGCATGAAATTGGAATAATTAAAGGTGGGTAACCTAAA
This sequence comes from Hibiscus mutabilis, assembly GCA_019671005.1. Lineage (NCBI taxonomy): Eukaryota > Viridiplantae > Streptophyta > Magnoliopsida > Malvales > Malvaceae > Hibiscus > Hibiscus mutabilis. The sequence continues at coordinate 23,288,776 of CM033751.1, forward strand.
ACATGTAATATGCCCTGAAGTTTATGAAATTTTCGTTTTGGTCCTTTATGTGATTGGTTGAGCAAACGATCTCTTTATTGTATTCTAATTTTAAGTGTAACGCAATCGTTGATGCATGTATACATAGGACCATAATGATTTGGATCTAGGCAAGATAAAAAGGAAAAAAGGGGCTCAATTTAGGGTTTTAGCTCGGGTTTGCTTCGGCAAACCCAATGTAGCTCTTTTAGTTCAGTTTCGGCTAGGCCGGGCTAAGGGATTTACAAAAATAGTAAGTGACAATTCCCATAATCTCTTATGTACTTTCTCGCCAAACATTAGAGTCGTCAAACAAACCTCTAATTTTGTTTTTCTTGCGCCTTCTGATAAGTGTTCAAAAGTACTATTTTTCTTACCCTTTTTACTCATATTATTGTTAGACTTAGGCTCATATTAGTTGCATAATTAGCCATTCATGCATTAATCCATGTTTCCTTCCATGTTGAGCTTGATTACATAACTTGGTAGTTTTTGTGGGAAAAGATGCTGCTTTGGTGTGTATGTACAGGCTCACTTGCCAAAGCAAGGCTAGAGCTAGTTGCCAGGGCAATGCATGAAGGAAATACCGAGCTAGTTGTCAGGGCAATGCATGAAGGAGACGCCGAGCCAGTTGCCAGGGCAATTGTCGACAAAGAACAAGGTAATATGGTAGTCGAAATTGATGACTAGACAAGCCCAAGATGACGTGGAGCAAAGCTAAATCCCAAAGGAATTTGATTTCCATGAAGAGATTAAAGAAGAATTAAGTTCCAAGAAGATAGGAGAAGTTCCAGTAGGAATATAATTATAATAAAGAGTTATATTCTTTAAAGATAATTTAATTCCAACTTAACTTTCTCCTCAAAGAAAGAATTTGACCTAGCCCTATAAATTAGAGGCCATATCGTCAACTTGAGGAGAGAGCAAGAGGAGAGAATTTTCGACCAGCATCTAGGGCAAGGGGATTTCGACAAGCTTCAATTCTTCATCTTTTTCTTTCTTGTTCAATTAGGTTCATGCTAGGGATTATTTATCTCGTGTTTCTTTGGAACCTAGCCATGAACTAAATCTATTTGGCTATGGTTATTGTGTTTTGTGGTTGTGAGAAACTATTGGATTTTGTTTATGTAATAAGAGTTTGCACTTTTTTATTCAAGGTTTATTCATTCTTGGTTCTTATTCTTGTTTGCGAGTGAATTGGGAGAGGATCTCGTAACTTCATCCATTTATCTAATATCGTGTGAGTTAGATTCAAGAAACGAATGAATATGATCTTTATTCAATCTATTGATGGTGAAGATTAATCCGACTTAGGAATAAGAAGGATTTCAACGGCTAAGAGGAGCGCAAGATTGGTTGTTGTTCACCCTTGATCACGCAGGGATATATTATCAAGGCATGCACAAGTAGCTAGAGTTTCGACTTAGGGATAAGAAGAAACCATTGAAGAACGCTCTGCCGAACCTTGAAGATTGCTGCCCAGACGCCCAAGTAGTTTCTCAACTAGTCGCCCAGGCAACCATTGATTAGTTGCCAAGGCAACCCCGTTGTGCAAGTTGCTCGTTCACTCTTTTACCAAAACGATCCAATCGGCTATCACACCTCAACTCACAATATCCTGGCCTATCTCTCTCATCTAATTACATCGCCTTTTACTTTTTTGCTTTCTAGTTTAGTTGTTAGTTAAACTCCTATAATCCTTTATTTGTGTTTTTACTTTTTACAGTGCAAGAGACTAGATTCTTGAAGTGGCACCAATTCCTGTGGAGACGATATCTTTTATACTATAACTTGCAACGTGTATACTTGCACAATTGCGTAGCACTTATTACGCGCAACAAGTTTTTGGCGCCGTTGCCGGGGATTGGCAATAGCGACTTTGTTTTTATTCTCTTGCACTTTCTTTTTAATTTTCTTGTTTAAGATTCAGAGGGCTAACAAACTTTGGTTTTGCATTGGTATATGACCAGGGCGAGACCGATTACACCAGAATATCCCTTTGATCTATAAATCGAACGAACCTAACAAAGACTTAGACAAAGGATAAGAGTAGCAATGGCTAATCAAGACGACAATATGAATCAAGATGTTCCAGCAGGAGGAGGAGTGATTCTTGCACGAAACAGAACTATTCGAGACTATCTTAAAGAAGATCTTGGTGGACTTAATCCAGGAGTTGTCGCACCTGAAATTGAAGCTGACCACTTTGAGTTAAAACCGGTAATGTTTAATATGATCAACACAATTGGTCAATTTGGCGGCTCAGCAACTGAAGATGCACGACAACTTCTTAAATCTTTCCTCGAGATTTGCAACTTGTTCAAAATACATGGAGTCACCCCTGATGTCTTACGATTAAGATTATTCCCCTATTCACTGAGGGATAGGGCGAAAGCATGGTTGAATAGCATTTCTGCCAGATCAATAACATCTTGGACCGATCTTTGTCGTGATTTCCTTGCTCGGTTTAATCCTACAAATTTTACTGATAAGCTTCGTAACGACATTACTTCTTTTCGGCAGACAGATGATGAATCCATGTATGAGGCTTGGGAGCGATATAGGGAACTTCTACACAAATGCCCCCTACACGGATTCTCCTTGTGGACTCAAGTAACAATGTTTTACAACGCCGTGAATACACCAACAAGGATGATGCTAGATGCCTCGGCAAACGGCATACTCCTAGATAAGTCACCGGAGGAAGCAATGCAAATTTTAAACAGGCTGGCCAAGAATGATTATCAATTTCCCTCTGCTAGAAGAAGAGGAGTTAGACGCCAAGCCACAATACATGAACTAGGATCATCAGATTCAATTTCGGCACAATTGGCCACTTTAACAAAGATGGTCCAGAACATGCAAAAACCAAACAACACATATGAAGTCAAGGTAATGGATTCTTTTTGTGAGTTATGTGGTGATAACCATGATTCTTCTGAATGTATGCATAATCCAGAATCCAGCTTCTATGTTGGGAATTACAATCGATACAACAATGTGATGTCCAATACATGCAATCCATCTTGGAAGAAGCACCCAAAATTTTCATGGAGTAATCCCAACAATGCTCTAAACCGGAACAATCAGAATGCACAAGCATCGGGATTCCAGCAGAATATGCCACAGCAACAGTTACCGCAGCAACAACCAACAACATCTAGTTCTTTGGAAAATTCTCTAAATGCTTTTATGATGAAAACTGAATCTTATATGGTTGAGAATAGTAACTTCATAAAAAGAACTAATGCTTTTATTAACAGAACCGATATGAGATTCCAAAACCAAGAGGCGACAATCAAATCATTAGAAAATCAAGTCGGACAGTTTACTCAAAACCTGAATACTAGACCGCAAGGAGGTTTACCTAGCGTTACTGAAGTCACAAAAGGAACTGGCCATGAGCAATGTAAGGCGATCACCACTAGAAGTGGCCAACAACTTAGAGAGGCTCAAACCCGCTCATTAAACAAAACTCCACAAAAAGATCAAGACGAACCTAGCGGCAAAGCCTCAGATGCTGAACTGGGAATTGCCGCGGCAACTGGCAATAAGCATGCCTCGACAACCGACGATAAGGATGCTTCGGCAACTTGTGATAAGCATGCCTCGGCAACCCCAATTGATAATGCCTCGGCTACTCCAGTTGTCCCGGCAATGTCGTCAATCAGGTTCCAAACCAATGAAAGGATAGAAGATATCCGACTTCCACCACCATTCCCACAAAGGTTGAAGCGAAAAAAGCAAGAATATCAATTCAAGAAGTTTCTTGATATCCTAAAGCAAGTCCACATCAACTTGCCATTGGTGGAAGAAATTGAACAAATGCCAAACTATGCCAAGTTTCTTAAAGACATTGTGTCCAAGTGAACAAGGCTAGGAGAGTTTGAAACAGTTGCCGCAATAGAGGGATGCATGGCAATGTTGTACAATCGTATGCCACCCAAGTTGAAGGATCCCGGAAGTTTCACAATACCCTGTTCCATTGGAAAACATTATGTCGGGAAAACATTATGCGACCTTGGGGCTAGCATAAACTTGATGCCTAAATCAGTTTTCTAGAAACTAGGAATCGGGAAGCCAAGACCTACAGCAGTTATGCTACAGCTAGCTAACAGATCCTATGTGCATCCAGGGGAAAAAATCGAGGACATACTGGTAAAAGTTGATAAATTTATTTTTCCCGCTGGCTTTATTGTTTTGGATTGTGAAGCAAATGAGCATGCACCTATCATTCTCGGGAGACCATTCCTAGCAACAGGGAGAACCTTGATCAATGTTGAAAAGGGAGAACTCACAATGAGGGTGAATGACAAGCAAGTTAAACTAAATGTGTTCCAAACACTAAGGCATGTCGATGATCCAGAAGAATGCCAACTTCTTCATGCCACGACGGAGTTTAACTTCGACGAGGAATTTAGTTGCCTCGGCAACTACATTGCCGATCAAGAGGAACCTCAGGAGTATGAAGAACCGGTCGATGAGGAACAACAAGAAGAGGCAAATTGGCTAGTCAATCGACTAGGTACATACTTTGAACCACTGGATTACTCAGGTAAGGAAGGTAAGCTCGAAAAACCCTCTATTGAACAACCACTGATTCTTGAGTTGAAATAATTGCCAGAGCACCTAAAATATGCATACTTAGGAACCGATAATACATTGCCTGTAATTATTTCTTCTAAGTTACAGCCTAAGCAGGAAAAGAAGCTGATCAAAATGTTGAAGCTACACAAAAGGCAATAGGATGGACAATTGCCGACTTGAAGGGAATTAGCCCGACAGTGTGCATGCACAAGATTTTGTTGGAAGATGATCACAAACCATCAATTAAGGCTCAGAGGAGACTGAATCATGCCATGAAAGGGGTTTAATGAAAGAAATCATCAAGTGGCTTGACGCCGGCATTATATACCCTATCTCTGATAGTACATGGGTAAGTCCGATACAATGTGTACCAAAAAATGGAGGTATAACGGTGGTAAGTAATGAAAACAATGAACTCATTCCAACCAGAACTGTGACCGATTGGAGGGTTTGTATGGATTATCGAAAGCTAAACAAAGCCACTAGGAAAGATCACTTCCCATTACCCTTTATTGATCAAATGCTTGACAGTCTTGCAGGTAAACCCTTTTATTGTTTTCTTGATGGTTATTCAGGTTACAATCAAATTGCCATAGCACCAGAAGATCAAGAAAAGACAACCTTCACATGCCCATATGGTACTTATGCTTTCCGAAGGATGTCGTTCGGATTGTGTAACGCCCCAGCAACCTTCCAAAGATGAATGATGGCACTCTTTTTAGACATGGTCGAAGACTTCCTTGAGATCTTCATGGATGATTTTTCTATTTTTGGTAATGACTTCGACAGCTGTCTCGGCAATTTAGAGAGGGTGTTGGCAAGATATGAAGAAACTGGTTTAGTCCTCAATTGGGAGAAATGAAATTTTATGGTAGATGAAGGAATAGTGCTCAGCCGCAAGATTTCATCCAAGGGAATTGAAGTAGACAAATCCAAGGTGGACGTGATCGAGAGATTACCCCCACCAAGTTCGGTTAAAGGAATTCGAAGTTTTCTTGGACATACAGGTTTTTACAGGAGGTTCATTCATAATTTTTCTAAAATCACTAAACCCTTGTGCAATTTCCTTGAACAGGATAAAGTCTTCGATTTTGATGATTCTTGCACCCCAAGCATTCGAAATCCTAAAGAATAAGCTTGCCTCGGCACCCATTGTCATTCCACCAAATTGGACACTACCTTTTGAGCTCATGTGTGATGCAAGTGATTTCGCGGTAGGAGCAGTCCTAGGCCAACGCACAGGTAAGACCTTCCATGTGATATACTACGCTAGTAAAACTCTTAATAGTGCTCAAGTGAATTACACAACAACGGAGAAAGAGTTACTAGCTGTAGTTTTCGCATTTGACAAGATCTGATCCTATTTGATTGGTACAAAGGTAATTGTTCATACAGACCATTCGGCAATCAAATATCGATTTGCTAAAAAGGATGCCAAACCTCGTTTGATTCGTTGGATATTACTTTTACAAGAATTTGATATTTAAATTAAGGATAGGAAAGGAACAGAAAATCAAGTGGCCGATCACTTATCACGTTTAGAACGCAATAGGGAGGAGGACGCGGATCTAGAGATATGCGATGCATTCTCGGATGAACAACTTTTAGTTGCCTCGGCAACCATGGACGCGCATGCCTCGGTAACCCTCGACGCCTCAGCAACCATAGACGCACACGCCTCGGCAACTCTCGATGCTGCAGCAGCCCTTGACGCGCATGCCTCGGCAATTTTGGGAGCATTCGCCAAGGCAGCACATGCCTCGACAATACCCTGGTACGCGGATTTAGTTAATTTCCTTGTTTGTGGTATTTTACCTTATGGCCTTACTCACCAAGGGAAGAAGCAGTTCCGCCATGATGCTAAGCATTACTTTTGGGACGAGCCTCTTTTGTTTAAACAATGTGCAGATCAAGTTATACGCCGATGTATCCCTGAAGAAGAGCAACAGAATGTACTCCGATAATGCCATTCTTCACCCTATGGAGGACATTTTGGAGGAACTCGTACCGCGGCCAAAGTTTTGCAATCCGGTTTGTATTGGCCAACATTGTACAAAGATGCCCAAAATTTTTACAAGAAATGTGATCGTTGCCAGAGGACGGGCAATATCTCTAGACGACATGAGATGCCACTCCAGAACATCATCGAGGTGGAATTGTTCGATGTATGGGGGATCGATTTTATGGGACCTTTCCCATCTTCATTCGAAAACCTCTATATTTTACTTGCCGTCGACTACGTGTCTAAATGGGTTGAGGCAGCTGCAGTTCCCAACAACGATTCCAAGACTGTGCAACGATTCTTGCAGAAAAACATATTTACACGGTTTCGGATGCCGAGAGCAATTATTAGTGACGAAGGCAAGCATTTTGACAACAGACTAATTGCCAAGATGTTGCAACGCTTTAGCATATCACACAAGATCGCCACGGCATATCACCCACAAACCAACGGGCAAGCAAAAATTTCCAACCGGGAATTGAAGGGTATACTTGAGAATGTTGTAAATCCATCTAGGAAGGATTGGTCATTAAGATTAGATGACGCACTTTGGGCATATCGCACTGCATTCAAAACACCCTTAGGTATGTCCCCCTTCCGACTTGTCTATGGCAAAACATGTCATCTACTGGTGGAAATCGAGCACAAGGCATACTGGGCAATCAAGACCGTGAATATGGATTGGGAAAGTGCCGAAAAAAGTGTTTGTTGGACCTCAATGAGATAGAAGAATTATGTGCACCTGCCTATAACAATGCACGAATCTACAAGGAGAAAACAAAGCGAATGGCATGACAAGAAACTATTGCCGCGGCAATTCATGCCAGGGCAACTAGTTCTCTTATTCAATTCTCGGCTAAAACTTTTCCTGGGAAAATTGAAATCAAGATGGTCGGGACCATTGGAAGTTGTCAAACCATTCTCCCATGGTGCCGTGATAATCAACTCCATCACTGACAAACATGAATTCAAAGTTAATGGACAAAGATTGAAACACTACAATGGTGCCCATGTGGAATGTAACAAAGAAGTGATCAACTTAGGAGATGCATGAGCATGCTCTCCCTTTAATATATTTTTTTTATTATTTTTATTTTTATTATTTTCGATTAATTTTTTTATTTATTTTTTAGTTTTTTTCGAACTATTTTTTTATTTTTCCCGATTATTATTATACTTTTTAGGATATTTTTTTTATCTTTTTAAGTTTAAGAATCCCTTTACACATCTTTATTTATTTTCTTTTATTAGTCTATCTTTAATTTTAATCCTTATTTGATTTGTCTTTGAATTGTAGGAAAAGAGTTCAAGATAAAGAGGAATTTTAATCCAAGAAGGAAAACATCTTCAACAAGGAAATTAATGGGCTGAATCTAAGGCTTATATAAACCCTCCAACTTATCCTAATCAAACCCCCTTGCCGTCACCCTTCCCCTAACCCAAAACCCTCTTTTTCGTCTTCCTCTAATCCCACCCACCATATTTACCACCTATCTTTTCTATAAAACCCATCACCCTTAACCTATTCCTACTTTTTATCTTGCAACTTTTTAGTTTCTTTTCTTTTATTTGTTTTTACAAAACTCACAACTAAGATCATCCATGGCATCCAAAATTAATTTTTTAGTTCATCCAAGTTCCTCCAAAGAACCAAGATACAAGAAGTTTGCTACACCGGTGGTTCAAGAAAGATCTCACTCCAAGTTTGAAAGCCGGAAGATTTATGAAGAAAAAGGCTTTGAATACTCCAACTCTCATCAAGATTTCGGCCTTGAACCATTCATCTTCTAGAGGATTGCACATCAAAAGTGGCAAATCTTTTGCCATCAATCGGAACCGGGCAACATCTCATGGGAAAGAGAATTCTATGCTCACTCACCTAACCCGGATAATCCTTATGTTTTTTTTCGTGACAAGGCCATACTCATAAGCCCCGAAAATGTCAACACCTTTTACGGGCTTTACATTGAGAAGGACGAGCATCAAGCCTTCATTGATCAAATTACGCCCAAGCAACTCGACAAGGTGCTTCAAGAACTCACTCAACCAGGAACTCATTGGAACGACGGTAAATACAAGGGCACGGTAAATCGCCTTCGGCTTAAACACGAGGCAAAACTATGGAATAAGTTTGTTAAAACTTCTTTAATGCCCACCACACACAATACTACCGTTGATATACCACGTCTTTTTCTCATACAATCTATCTTGTATAATCGCATCATTAACATTGGAAAAATTATTTGTGATGAGATTTTTGTATGTAGCTCAAAAGATAAGGGTTCTCTTTTCTTCCCTTGCTTAATTTCTAGTCTTTGCAAGAAGATCCATGTCCCAAGTGAGTCCACCGATGAAAAGGCCCTACCAAAGTTCGGTTGGAATTAAGCACAAATCCAAAGCTAATGGGAGAGGCACCGGGAAATTCTTCAAGGCCTCCAATTACTGCGGCAAATCTTACCGCCCCGACAATCCCTAATGCCCAAGCACCTAACGCCCGAGCAACTCGGCCATCAACCCCGGGACACTTTGAAGCACTCTTGCAACCATTGGTGAGCCACCTAAGGCAAATTGAAGACTGGCAAATAATGTTCATGCGGTACATGAAGGAACACAACAATGCCATCACCCAAGTCATACTAGAAAAGTACCCGGATAATCACGTGCCGTTCCCAATCTTTCCTGCCGAGATCCTTGCCCCGGCAACTAATGAAGCAGTCGCCACGGCAACCGCAACAGATGATGCCGCGACAACCTACATCGTTCCTGCACAAGCAGATGCCCCGGCAACCAACCTTGAAGAAGCCACAACAACCAAAGCTAAAGACATCCCGGTAACCACTACAAAAGCCAAAGGTAAAACACCTATGCCTGAATCAACTCTTACGGAATCATTTTCTGATTTTTCAGATTCGGACGAGTCCTTCATTGCACCAACAAAGACCGCACCAATTGAATCCTCCAAGCGAAAAGCCAATGACATTGATGAAGAGGACGATGAGGACAACCCCGTACGAGGATCGATTCCACCACGGCAACAAGAAAACAATCATCGCGTTCAAGCAAGAGAATCAAGACACCGACCAAAAGGAAACTAATCATCCACGATGACGAACTCTTGGAGTAAGTCTTCGTTTGCATTTTATTTTTCATTATTTTTATTTAATACATGCATTGAGGACAATGCCTCACTCGAGTTTGGGGGGGATTGTTATTAGTAGTTGCCATGTTTAGTTACATTCATCTTAAGTATTACATTTAGGATACATAAATTGCTTGCCATGCCTTTAGTTGGAACAAGAATTGCTTAGATTTGATGAATATTCGATGATGACTTTGCCAATACACTTAATTGATAGAATTTTTATTCTAGGATAACCATGGAAAAACTTAGAATTTTACTATGATGCTAAATTTGATGAAACACTGTTGTGGTTTGATTGATTTAAGGAATTCTAGTGAACTTAGGTTGATAATTAACAAATTGGGGGATTAGAATAAAAATTGGATGAATGCTAGAGGTGCCCGAAATTGGCTCTAGCATGTGCTAAAAAATTGATCACTAGAGGTGTCCGAAACTGGCTCTAGTCGAATAAAACTAAAAACACAACACTAGAGGTGCCCAAAACTGGCTCTAGTTAAAACATGTTAAAAAGAACCCAATGAAGTAATTTGAAAACCTCTTGTTTACATAGAATCCGAAAAATCAACTTGCACACAACTCCGCACACACTCACAAGCATTATAGTTTGATTCCGAGTAACTCCTAAGTTTTCTGAAAAATGAAAAGCCAATCATACTTTGTGCCCCGGTTCTGAGAATTGAAATCAAGTTCAAAGCTAAGTTTGTGAAAATTGAAGTCTTGGCAGGTAATTGTTAGTTTGCATTGCTTGAGGACAAGCAATAGTTCGAGTTTGAGGGTGTGATAAGTGTTCAAAAGTACTATTTTTCTTACCCTTTTTACTCATATTATTGTTAGACTTAGGCTCATATTAGTTGCATAATTAGCCATTCATGCATTAATCCATGTTTCCTTCCATCGTTGAGCTTGATTACATAACTTGGTAGTTTTTGTGGGAAAAGATGCTGCTTTGGTGTGTTTTGTGTGTATGTGCAGGATCACTTGCCAAAGCAAGGCTAGAGCTAGTTGCCAGGGCAATGCATGAAGGAGATGCCGAGCTAGTTGCCAGGGCAATGCATGAAGGAGACGCCGAGCCAGTTACCAGGGCAATTGTCGACAAAGAACAAGGTGATATGGTAGTCGAAATTGATGACTAGACAAGCCCAAGATGACGTGGAGCAAAGCTAAATCCCAAAGGAATTTGATTTCCATGAAGAGATTAAAGAAGAATTAAATTCCAAGAAGATAGGAGAAGTTCTAGTAGGAATATAATTATAATATAGAGTTATATTCTTTAAAGATAATTTAATTCCAACTTAACTTCCTCCTCAAAGAAGGACTTTGACCTAGCCCTATAAATTAGAGGCCATATCGTCAACTTGAGGAGAGAGCAAGAGGAGAGAATTTTCGACAAGCATCTAGGGCAAGGGGATTTCGACAAGCTTCAATTCTTCATCTTTTTCTTTCTTGTTCAATTAGGTTCATGCTAGGGATTATTTATCTTGTGTTTCTTTGGAACCTAGCCATGAACTATATCTATTTGGCTATGGTTATTGTGTTTTGTGGTTGTGAGAAACTATTGGATTTTGTTTAGGTAATAAGAGTTTGCACTTTTTTATTCAAGGTTTATTCATTCTTGGTTCTTATTCTTGTTTGCGAGTGAATTGGGAGAGGATCTCGTAACTTCATCTATTTATCTAATATTAGGAGAGTTAGATTCAAGAAACGAATGAATATGATCTTTATTCAATCTATTGATGGTGAAGATTAATCCAGCTTAGGAATAAGTCAAGGATTTCAACAGCTAAGAGAAGCGCAAGATTGGTTGTTGTTCACCCTTGATTCACGCAGGGATGTATTATCAAGGCATGCACAAGTAGCTAGAGTTTTGACTTAGGGATAAGATGAAACCATTGAAGAACACTCTGCCGAACCTTGAAGATTGCTGCCCAGACACCCAAGTAGTTGCCCAACTAGTCACCCACGCAACCATTGATTAGTTGCCAAGGCAACCCCGTTGTGCAAGTTGCCATGGCAACTGAGTTGCCCGTGCACTCTTTTACCAAGATGATCCAATCGGCTATCACACCTCAACTCACAATAACCTGGCCTATCTCTCTCATGTAATTACATCGCCTTTTACTTATTTGCTTTCTAGTTTAGTTATTAGTTAAACTCCTATAATCCTTTATTTGTGTTTTTACTTTTTACAGTGCAAGAGACTAGATTCTTGAAGTGGCACCAATCCCTGTGGAGACGATATCTTTTATACTATAACTTGCAACGTGTATACTTGCACAATTGCGTAGCACTTATTACGTGCAACACCTTCCATTCGCACGGGTGTGGAAGAAAGAGGTATTTTTTCTCCCTGAGAGAGCCAAGTGATGCGAGATCGTTGAGCCTAATACACTTTCGAGTATCAAGAAGGTGACGAAGCTCAGATTTAGCTGTTAGGAAGGTTTCCTCGTCAATAGTAAAGAGACGTCTTCGAAGGCATGAATTAATTTGTTTATTCAGATCAGGTATGCAATTTGTGGAGTTGCTATGTTGATGTGTTTGCCAATCCTTGAGGCAGGCCCCAACAACTTGTATTTTATCTACAATCGAACCATGAGTAGCCGACCACACAGCTTGAACTATGGATACACAATCGGGATCATGTGCCCAACAATTCTCAAATCGAAAGTGATCTTAGTGAGCCACAAAGGGTTCATTAAGTGCCCGATTCGTTTTCATAAGGATGAGGCAGTGATCAGAATCTGCATGATATTCTAACATTGCCTGATGATCAATATGCGTATTTAGCTAATCCAGATTGGCAACAAAACGGTCGAGCTGCTCATATACAGGCGAGGTTCGAGGGCCCAATCTGGTCAAAGTGAACCAGCCTTTGGCAGGTTTGCAATCAAATAAATTGTTACGGGATAAGCAATACCTAAAGTTGTTAATTTGTGAATGAGCACGATGACAACCGCCTTGTTTCTCATTATCCGATAAAATTTCATTCAGATCTCCTCCAATCAGCCAAGTAAGAGGCGATAAGGAGCTTAAAGCATCAATTAGATCCCAAGTTTTAGTTTTCAAATTTGTTTCAGTATAGCCATATATCCCAAAAAAGTAAAAATGATAAGTATCTAAGTGAACAACAACATCAATATGATGGGCAGAGTATGAAAGCAAATCAACAGTAATATTATTATTCAAAAATAGCATAAGTTCGAAACAAACTTGACTGTTATCGACAGTGATAGAGCCAGTCATATTAAGAGAAATTTTCATTCTATCACTATGAAATTTATTTAGACGAGTTTCACTGAGGAAGAGTAAATTAGGTTGAAATCTAGCAACAACCCGCCCTAAAGCTTGAACTGCTTGGGGTTTACCTAGGCCCCGGCAGTTCCAACATAAGAGTTTCATTTTTCTCGGTGGGGTTGAACATCAATCATTGTCGAAGAGTTTTTTACGCTGCTCATCCCAACTTTAATGGAGAATATAATGATAAGGTTATAATAGGATGTGAAAATTTGGAGAGCATTGCGTTTGAAATTAAGTGTAAAATTAGTGTAAATTTAATTCCAAAGGAGAAATGTAATGAGAATTTAATTGTGATTAAAAGAGTGAAAAAATAGTTGACAGTTGAATTGGAAAATTAAATTATAAATAATCTAAATTTATTTCCAAGGGAGACGGTTAAGGAAATTCTAATGATTAAGGAAAGAGGAATAAATCCATCATTAAGTGAGTTGTAATCGAATTATACAAAAATAAAACCAAGTTAAAATAGACATCCTGAATTCCAGAGAGAAAAAATTGGAATTATATGGGATAAAAGTTTACATTGAAATCCAAAATGAATAATTAAGGAGGAATCAATAATTAAGAAAGAATCTGTAGAGTATGAAACTGGTATTTAAGCTTAAAAGCAAGGAGAATTTAACTCCAAGGGAGACAATTAAGGGAAATTTAATTATGATTAAAAAAGGAGTAAATCTATCATAAATTAGTTTGGAATCGAATGTATATATATATATATAAATAATTCCAATCTAAAGCAGTCATTCCAAATTCTAGGGATAATAGTAATTGAAATTATATGGGATAATAGTTTACATTGAGAATCAAAATTTGTAATTAAGGAAGATTCAATGGTGATTAAAAGGAGAGGGAATCTGTAGAGTATGAGATTGGTAAGTAAGCTTAAAAGTAAAGAGAATTTACCTCCAAGGAAGACTATTAGGGAGAATTTTATTTATGATTAAAGAAGGAGAAAATCCATCATAATTTAGTTTGGAATCGAATATAAATAAAAAAAATTCTAATTTAAAGTAGTCATTCCGAAAGTCATCCCAAATTCTAAAGCGAATAGAATTTGAAATTATATGGGATAATAAGTGAAATTGAATTCCTAAAGGAATAATTAAGGAGGATATAATGGTGATTAAAAGGGGAGAAAATCAGGAAAGTATGGAATTGGAAGTAATGAGTATTTAACTCCAGAGGAGTCAATTAATGATGAAATTTTAATGATGATGAAAAAAAAGGAGTAAATCCACCACTATAATCACAACTTCTAAAGAGAATTGAACTTGAATGTATATGGGATAATAGTTTACATTGAATTGCAGAAGGGGCAATTAGGGAGAATATAATGGTGATTAAAGAGAGAGAATCTGAAGAGTTTGTTATTGGAAATTAAGTTTAAAAGTAAAAAGAATTTAAATCCTATGGAGACAGTTAAGGAAAATTTAAGTATGATTAAAAAAAAGGAGTAAATACATTATAAATAAGTTTGGAAACAAATTTCTACAAGAATAATTCCAAACTAAAGTTATGAAATTAAGGTTAAGCTATATAATCATATTCAAAAGCCCATAATCAAATATTTGAACTCTAGAAATTTGATTTAATCTTAATTTGCAGCCATTTTGTTGGGGTTTAGGGCATGTATGTCTAAATGGGCTTTACTGTGGACCCGTTGGAATTTTAACCGAATAAAAAGTTCTAAAATTGAGGTTAAGTTATATAATCATATTCAAAAGCCCATAATCCAATATTTTAACTCATAAAATTTGATTGAATCTTATTTTGCGGGCGGTTTGTTGGGTTTAAGACGTGCATGTCTAAATGGGCTTTATAGTGGACCCGTCGAAATTTTAAACAAGTAAAAATTTCTAAAAAATATATTAAGCTATATAAACATGTTCAAAAGCCCATAAATAAACATTTTAAGTCAAAATTTTGATTTAATCTTATTTTTTGGCCCTTTTTTAAGGCGTCCATGTCTAAATAGGCTTTACAGTGGACCCGTTGGAATTTTAACCGAGTAAAAAATTCTAAAATTGATGTTAAGCTATATAATCATGTTCAAAAGCACATAAATAAATATTTTATGTCATGAAATTTGATTTAATCTTCTTTTGCAGACATTTTGTTGATGTTAAAGGTGTGCATGCCTAAATGAACATTACAATGGACCTGTTACAATTTTAACAGAGTGAAAAGTTCTGAAATTGAGGTTAAGCTATATAATCATATTTAAAATCCCATAATCAAATATTTGAACTCATTAAATTTGATTTTATCTTACTTTGCGGCCATTTTGGGGGTTTAAGGAGTGCATGTCTAAATGGGCTTTACAGTGGACCTATTGGAATTTTAACCGAGTATTAAGTTATAAAATTGAGGTTAAGCTATATAATCATGTTTAAAAGCCCATAACAAAATATTTTAAGTCATAAAATTTGATTTCATCTTATTTTTTGGCCGTTTTATTGGTATTGAAGTTGTGCATGTCTAAATAGGCTTTATAGTGGACATGTTGGAATTTTAATAGAGTACAAAGTTCTGAAAATGAGGTTAAGCTGTATAATAAGATTCAAAAGATCATAATCAAAAAATTTAACTGATGAAATTTGATTTAATCTTATTTTGTGGCCGTTTTGTTGGGTTTAAGGCGTGCATGTCTAAATGGGCTTTACAGACAGTTGGAATTTTAACCGAGTAAAAGATTTTGAAAATGAGGTTAAGATATATAATCATGTTCAAAAGCCCATAACTAAATATTTTAAGTCATAAAATTTGATTTAATCTTATTTTGCATCCGTTTTGTTCGGGTTTAAGGTGTGCATGTCTAAATGAGCTTTATAGTGGACCCGTTGGAATTTTAACCGAGTAAAAAGTTATGAAGATGAGGTTAAGCTATATAATCATGTTAAAAATCCCATAAATAAATAATTTAATTCATAAAATTTGATTTAATCTTCTTTTGCGACCGTTTTGCTGGGATTTAAGGTGTGCATGTCAAAATGGGCATTACAATGGATCCATTAGAATTTTGACCGAGTAAAATGTTTTGAAATTGAGGTTAAGCTATATAATCATATTCAAAAAGCCATAATAAAATATTTGAACTCTTGAAATTTGGTTTAATATTATTTTGTGGTTGTTTTGTTGGGGTTCAAGGCATGCATGTGTAAATGAGCGTTATAGTGGACCTGTTAGAATTTTAACCGAGTAAAAAGTTCTAAAATTGAGGTTAAGCTATATAATCATGTTCAAAAGCACATAACTAAATATTTTAAGTTGCAAAATTTTATTTAATCTTATTTTGCGACCGTTTTGTTGGTGTTTAAGGCATGCATGTGGGCTTTATAGTGGACCCGTTGGAATTTTAACCGAGTAAAAAGTTCTAAAATTGAGGTTAAGCTATATAATCATATTCAAACACCCATAATTAAATATTCTAACACATTAAATTTAATTTAGTCATATTTTGTGTCTGTTTTGTTGGGTTTAAGTGCATGTCTAAATGGGCTTTACCGTGGACCCGTTGGAATTCTAACGAAGTAAACATTTCTGAAATTGAGGTTAAGCTATATAATCATGTTCAAAAGCCCATAACTAAATATTTTAAGTCGTTAAATTTGATTTAGCCTTCTTTTGTAGACATTTTGTTGGGGCTTAAGGCGTGGATGTCTAAATAGGCATTACAGTAAACCTGTTAAAATTAACCAAGTAAAAGTTCTGAAATTAAGGTTAATCTATATAATCATATTCAAAATCCCATAATCAAATAATTGAGTTCATGAAATTTGATTTAATCTTTCACTACGACCATTTTTTGGGTTTAAGGCGTACATGTCTAAATGAGCTTTACTGTGGACCCGTTGGAATTTTAACCTAGTAAAAAGTCTGAAATTGAGGCTATGCTATATATTCATACTCAAACACCCATAATCAAATATTTTAACTCATGAAATTTTATTTAATCTTATTTTGTGTCCGTTTTGTTGGGTTTAAGGTGTGCATGTCTAAATGGGCTTTAAAGTGGACTCGTTGGAATTTTAACCGAGTAAAATTTTTTGAAAATGAGGTTAAGCTATATAATCATGTTCAAAAGGCCATAAATAAATATTTTAAGTCATAAAATTTGATTTAACCTTATTTTTTGGCATTTTTTGGGGTTTAAGGCATATGTGTATAAATGAGCTTTACAGTAGACCCGTTAGAATTTTAATCAAGTAAAAAGTTCTAAAATTGAGGCTAAGCTGTATAATAATGTTTGAAAGCCCATAAATAAATAAGTCATAAAATTTAATTTAATCTTCTTTTGCGGACATTTTGTTGGGGTTTAAGGCATGCATGTCTAAATGGGAATGACAATGGGCCCGTTAGAATTTTAATCAAGTTAAAAGTTCTGAAATTGAGGTTAAGCTATATAATCATATTCAAAATCCCATAATCAAATATTTGAAATCGTGAAATTTGATTTAATCTTACTTTTCGGCCATTTTTTGGGGGCTTAAGGTGT
Source organism: Hibiscus mutabilis (assembly GCA_019671005.1). NCBI lineage: Eukaryota > Viridiplantae > Streptophyta > Magnoliopsida > Malvales > Malvaceae > Hibiscus > Hibiscus mutabilis. The sequence continues at coordinate 23,306,314 of CM033751.1, forward strand.
GCATGTCTAAATGGTCTTTACGCTGGACCTGGTAGAATTTAACTGAGTAAAAAGTTCAAAAATTTTGTTTAAGCTACATAATCATTTTCAAAAGCCCATAAGTAAATATTTTAAGTCATAAAATTTGATTTAATCTTATTTTGCAACCATTTTGTTGGGGTTTAAGGGATGAATGGCTAAATGGGCTTTATAGTGAACCCGTTAGAATTTTTTTTGAAGAAAAAGGTAGGCCTCATTTAAAACCCTACTAAAGTCACTCGTGGCCCAGAGGCCCCAAATGAGCACCTAAGGGGAAAAGAGTACCCAAATGCATTAATGGTTGATGAGTATGAAACTCATTAGACGCATGATGCAATGTAGGCAGTTGTTGATGTTGTTGAAGTCGGCCCTTTGATTGTTGGATCTAGGAAGGAAGGAAGAAACCTACAAGCAAGATAGGCTCAAAAGAATAAAAGATAGTGTGATGGTGGCTGTGGAAGATGGTAAGATAGGTGTATGGAAATGGTGATGGAAATGGTGAAGATAGTATCTTAATAACTAAAGGAAGAAACTATGTTATAAAGAGCATAACCCCAATCCATATATGATTTCTTAAGGGGTGGCAGAAAGGACTTTCACCCACTATCTATAAAGAGATAGGAACCAAAAATATCAAGGGAATAGAAGGGATGACGACACAAGTACAAAGTACTTGATAAGTTGATAAAGTTCTAAAAGAACTAAAAAGAGAGAAAATTCTTACAAAGAAAATTTTGTATACAAATTGAGTGTGATGCAAATGACAAAAACAACTTATATTTATAGGAGATGAAGGGGCATGGCCGAAAAGGCTTCTAAACTATTCGGGTGAAGTGGTATCTCCCTTCAAAGGCATGTTTCTTATTCAGTTGATTTGGAACCTTGCTCCACTTGGTTTTGGCGCACACTCACTTTCCCTCCATTGCAATTGCCGCCCCTTTGAGTTTCCCTCTAATTAGCTAGGGACATGTTCCTTAGAAGGGGACATGATCCTTGGAGTGGTGAGCTAGCATGTGTAGGTGGAGCTGAAGTGCACTGGTTGAGCTTGGTGTAAGCTGAATTGAGCTGAGCTAGCAAGCTGAAAGAGCTAGCTCAATCTTCAAGCTGGTTTAAGCTATTTTGAGTGACTTTAGCTAGGTGAGCTAATCCTTCAAGCTTGGGAGCTCATTTAGAATGTTCTCTTTTAGTTTTGAGCTGATCTGAGCTTCTATTGGACTCATTGAGCTAATCTGAGCTGCCTTGAATGTCCTGGAGCTAATTCGGGCTTGTTCCGAGGTCCTTGAGCTGTTTTGAGCTTGTTCCTTCATCCTTAGTACCTAAAGAAAACAATAAACAATGTGTGAGCTGAAATAAAAATAAAATAAGTTGCATGCTTAAGTATAAAGATGCAATGCAATGCAAACATGCATTAAATGACTTAAAACTGGATATAAAGATGTGTTTTAATGGATTATATACAAGAACATCATATAACAGGCCATTCATAATAAATGATGAGTGGAAACATGTAATAATAATATCCTAAGAAATGATATGCAATCATGGCACATATATGAATGATATGGATGTCATGAAATTCAAGCATATGATAAGAAATGAATGCATAGGTAGGAATAAATAGAATGCATAAATGATATAAAATAAAGTAAGGAATGAAGAAACTCCCTTAGAATCCCTCATGGCAAATGTCCAAGGTATGAGAAGTGTATGGGAAATGTTGGGGCTAGTCTAGATTACATCATCCTCCCCTTCTTTGAAGCGATTTGTCCTCAAATCGAAAGCATTCTTCAATGGACACCTCTTTGTTGTTAGGGCGGATGAATTCTCACTTCTTCTCCCAAGTGAAATCTTTAATATTTCTGGTTCATCCTTCTTTAAATAGGCACGATCTCTTTGGAATCCTTCTTTGGAAACATCATGCCTTTTGGGAACAAAACTTGTCCTTTTAATGTATCCTTGGTCCGAAACATCTTGACCTTTAGTGAAGGTATGTATCTTTTTAACTTCTCTCTTTGATCCATCATGATAGTTGGTAAAATAACGACCTTTCGTCATTGCTTCAAATCTTTTAACGAACAGATCCTTATGATTTATGCCAACATTCCTTGCTCTTGTACCTTTTCGAATGATTTCTTTGGAATATGTGGATAGTTCCCGCTTTACATCCTTGAGTTGATCTTTCTTTTGCAGAATGAATGATTGAAGTTTAGTCTTGAATTTGACACTCCAACCGATCTCAAAATGGCAAAGAAACTTACCATCACCAATTGATAGCATTACTCCATGTAGGTGAATCATGTTGCTGCAAAACAAACCAAGGTTAGAGAAAGAGAAACTTATAACAAAACAGAAAGAAATTGCAAATTGTTGCACGTAATAAGTGCTACGCAATTGTGCAAGTATACACGTCGCGAGTTATAGTATAAAAGATATCGCCTCCACAGGGATTGGTGCCACTTCAAGAATCTAATCTCTTACACTGTAAAAAGTAAAAAAACACAAATAGAAGATTATAGGACTTTAACTAATAACTAAACTAGAAAGCAATAAAGTAAAAGAATAGATGAGATCAAATAAGAGAGATAGGCCAGGTTATCGTGAGTTGAGGTGTGATAGCCGATTGGATCGTCCTGGTAAAAGAGTGCAAGGGAAACTCAGTTGTCGTGGCAACTTGCACAACGGGGTTGCCTTGGTTACCAATCGATGGTTGCCTGGGCGACTAGTTGGGCAATTACTTGGGCGTCTGGGCAGCAACTTCACGGTCCGGTAGAGCGTTCTGCAATGGTTTCTTCTTATCCCTAACTTGAAACTCTAGCTACTTGTGCATGATATGATAATACATCCCTGCGTGAATCAAGGGTGAACAACAACCAATCTTGTGCTCTTCTTAGCCGTTGAAATCCTTAACTTATTCCTAAGCTGAATTAATCTTCACCATCAATAGATTGAATAAAGATCATATTCATTCGTTTATTGAATCTAACTCTCCTGATATTAGATAAATAGATGAAGTTACGAGATCCTCTCCCAATTCTCTCACAAACAAGAATAAGAACCAAGAATGAATAAACCTTGAATAGAAAAGTGCAAACTCTTATTACCTAAACAAAATCCAATTGTTTCTCACAACCATAAAACACAATAACCTTAGCCAAATGTATTTAATTCATGGCTAGGTTCCAAAGAAACACAAGATAAAGATTTCCTAGCATGAACCTAATTGAAAAAGAAAGAAAAAGATGAAGGATGTATGAAGCCTTCTTGTCGAGATCTCCCCCTTGAAGCTTGTCGAAAATTCTTTCTTCTCTCTCCCCTTGGAGTTGACGGCTTGGTGATCTATTTATAGGGCTAGGTGAAAGTCCTTCTTTGAGGAGGAAGTTAAGTTGGAATTAAATTATCTTTAAAGAATATAATTCTTTATTATATTTATATTCCCTCTAGAACTTCTCCTATCTTCTTGGGATTTAATTCTTCTTTAACCTCTTCATGGAAATCAAACTCCTTTGGGATTTAGCTTTGCTCCACATCATCTTGGGCTTGTCTAGTCATCAATTTCGACTACCATATCACCTTATTCTTTGTCGACAATTGCCCTGGCAACTGGTTCTAGCCTTGCTTTGGCAAGTGATTCTGCACATACATACAAAACACACCAAATCATCATCTTTTCCCACAAAAATCACCAAGTTATGTAATCAAGCTCAACGGTGGAAGGAAACAAGAATTAATGCATGAATGACTAATTATGCAACTAACATGAGCCCAAGTCTAACAATAATATGGGTAAAAAAGGTAAGAAAAATAGTACTTTTGAACACTTATCACACCCCCAAACTCGAACTATTGCTTGTCCTCAAGCAATGCAAACAAATAATTACCCGCCAAGACTTCAATTTTCACAATCTTAGCTTTGAACTTGATTTCAATTCTTAGAACCAGGGCACAAAGTATGATTGGCTTTTCATTTTTCGGAAAACTTAGAAGTTACTCAGAATCAAACTATAATGCTTGTGAGTGTGTGCGGAGTTGTGTGCAAGTTGATTTTTTGGATTCTATGCAAACAAGAGGTTTTCAAATTACTTCATTGGGTTCTCTTAATATGTTTTAACTAGAGCCAGTTTTGGGCACCTTTAGTGTTTTGTTTTTAGTTTTCTTAAGTTAATTAATTTATTCGACTAGAGCCAGTTTCGGGCACCTCTAGCGATCAATTTTTAGCACATGCTAGAGCCAATTTCGGGAACCTCAAGCAATCAAATTTTTAGCACATGCTAGAGCCAATTTCGGGCACCTCTAGCATTTATCCAATTTTTATTCTAATCCCCCAATTTTTTTAACTATCAACCTAAGTTCACTAGAGTTCCTTAAATCAATCAAACCACAATAGTGTTTCATCAAAATTTAGCATCATAGTAAAATTCTAAGTGTTTCCATGGCTATCCTAGAATAAAAATTCTATCAATTAAGTGCATTGGCAAAGTCATCATCGGATATTCATCCAATCTAGGCAATTCTTGTTCCAACTAAAGGCATGTCAAGCAATTTATGTATCCTAAATGCAATACTTAAGATGAATCCAACTAAACATGGTAACTAACTAATAACAATCCCCCCAAACTCGAGTGAGGCATTGTCCTCAATGCTTGCATTAAAGAGAAATAAAAATAAAGAAAAGTAAAATGCAAAAGAGGACTTACTCCGAGAGTTCGTCATCGTGGATGATTAGTTTCCTTTTGGTCGGTGTCTTGATTCTCTTGCTTGAACGCGTTGGTTGTTTCCTTATTGCCGATGGTGGAATCGATCCTCGTACGGGGTTGTCCTCATTGTCCTCTTCATCAATGTCATTGGCTTTTTGCTTGGAGGATTCAATTGGTGCGGTATTTGTTGGTGCAAAGGAGGACTCGTCCGAATCTGAAAAATCAGACAATGATTCCATAGGAGTTGATTCGGGCATAGGTGCTTTACCTTTGGCTTTTGCAGTGATTGCCGGGACGTCTTTAGCTCTGGTTGCCATGGCATCTTCAAGGTTGGTTGTCGTGGCATCTTCAGGGTTGGTTGTGGTGTAGGTTGGCGCGACATCATGTATTGCGGTTGCCGTGGTGACTGCTTCATTGGTTGTCGTGGCAAGGATCTCAGCCGGAAAGATTGGGAACGACACGCGGCTATCTGGGTACTTTTCTAGGATGACTTGGGTGGTGGCATTGTTGTGCTCCTTCATGTACCGCATGAACATTGTTGCCGGTCTTCAATTTGCCTAAGGTGGCTCGCCAATGGTTGCAAGAGTGCTTCAAAGTGTCCCAGGGTTGATGGCCGAGTTGCCCAGGCATTAGGGGTTACCGCGGCAATTGGAGGCATTGAGGATTTTACCGGTGCCTCTCCTATTAGCTTTCGTATTTGTGCTTGATTCCAACCGGACTTTGGTAGGGACTTTTCATCGGTGGACTCACTTGGGACATGCATCTCCTTGCAAAGATTGGAAATTAAGCAAGCGAAGAAAAGAGAACCCTTGTCTTTTGAGCTACATACAAAAATCTCATCACAAATAATTTTTCCAATGTTAATGATGCGATTATGTAAGATAGAATGTATTAGCAAAAGACGTGGTATATCAACAGTAGTATTGTGTGTGGTGGGCATTAAAGAAGTTTTAACAAACTTATTCCATATTTTTTCCTCGGGTTTAAGCCAAAGGTGATTTACCGTGCCCTTGTATTTACTGTCGTTCCAATGAGTTCCCGGTAAAGTGAGTTCTTGAAGCACCTTGTCGAGTTGCTTGGGCGTGATTTGATCAATAAAGGCTTGATGCTCGTCATTCTCAATGTAGAGCCCGTAAAAGGTGTTGATGTTTTCGGGGCTTATGAGTATGGCTTTGTCACGAACATAAACATAAGGACTATCCGGGTTAGGTGAGTGAGCATAGAATTCTCTTACCCATGAGATGTTACCCGGTTCCGATTGATGGCAAAAGACTTGCCACTTTTGATGTGCAATCCTCTCGAAGATGAATGGTTCATGGTTGAAATCTTCATGAGAGTTGGAGTATTCAAAGCCTTGTTCTTCGCAAATCTTCCGGCTTTCAAACTTGGAATGAAATCTTTCTTGAACCACTGGTGTAGCAAACTTCTTGTATCTTGGTTCTTTGGAGGATCTTGGATGAACCAAAAATTCAATTTTGGATGCCATGCATGATCTTGGTTGTGAGTTTTGTAAAAAACAAAGAAAAGAAAATAAAAGAAACTAAAGAGTTGCAAGATGAAAAGTAGGAATAGGTTTCTTGGAAGTTAAGGGTGATGGGTTATATAGAAAAGATAGGTAGTAAATATGGTGGGTGGGATTAATTTTGGAAAGGAGAAAAAGAGGGTTTTGGTTTAGGGGAAGGGTGACGGCTAGGGTGTTTATTTAGGGTAAGTTGGAGGCTTTATATAAGCCTTAGATTCAGCCCATTAATTTCCTTGTTGAAGAAGTTTCCTTCTTGAATCAAAATTCCTCTTTACCTTGAGCTCTTTTCCTACAATTCAAACACAAATCAAATAAGGATTAAAATTAAAGATAAACTAATAAAAGAAAATAAAGAAATATGTGTAAAAGGATTCTTAAAGATAAATATGAAAGATGTAGTTTTAATCTTAAAGAAAATAAATCTATCCTAAAAGAGCAAATAATCGAAAATAATAAAAAATAAAAATTAAATAGTTCAAAAAAATAAAAAAATAAAAAAAATATCGAAAGGAGAGCATGCTCATGCATCTCCTAAGGTGACCACTTCTTTGTTACGTTCCATATGGGCACCATTGCAGTGCTTTAATCTTTGTCCATTAACTTTGAGTTCATGTTTGTCAGTGATGGACTTGATTATCACAGCACCATGGGAGAATGGTTTGACAACATCGAATGGTCCCGACCATCTTGATTTCAGTTTTCCTGGGAAAAGTTTTAGCCGAGAATTGAATAAAAGAACTAGTTGTCCGGGCATGAATTGTCGCGTCAATAGTTTCTTGTCATGCCATTGCTTTGTTTTCTCCTTGTAGATTTGTGCATTGTTATAGGCGAGTGCAAGAAATTCTTCTATCTTATTGAGGTCCAACAAACTCTTTTGTCTGGCACTTTCCATATCCATATTCACGGTCTTGATTACCCAATATGCCTTGTGTTCGATTTCCATCGGTAGATGGCATGTTTTGCCATAGACAAGTCGGAAGGGGGACATACCTAAGGGTGTTTTGAATGCAGTGCAATATGGCCAAAGTGTGTCATCTAGTCTTAATGACCAATCCTTCCTAGAGGGATTTACAACTTTCTCGAGTATACCCTTCAATTCTCGGTTGGAAATTTCTGCTTGCCCATTGGTTTGTGGGTGATATGTCGTGGCAATCTTGTGTGATACACCAAAGTGTTGCAACATCTTGGCAATAAGTTTGTTGTCAAAATGCTTACCTTCGTCACTGATAATTGCTCTCGGCATCCCAAACCGTGTAAATATGTTTTTCTGCAAGAATCATTGCACGGTCTTGGAATCGTTGTTGGGAACTGCAGCTGCCTCAACCCATTTAGACACGTAGTCAACGGCAAGTAGAATGTAGAGGTTGCCGAATGAAGATGGGAAAGGTCCCATAAAATCAATTCCCATCACATCGAATAATTCCACCTCGATGATGTTTTGAAGCGGCATCTCATGTCGTCTAGAGATATTGCCCGTCCTCTGGCAACGATCACATTGCTTGTAAAAGTCTTCGGCATCTTTGTACAGTGTTGGCCAATAAAAACTGGATTGCAAAACTTTGGCCGCAGTACGAGTTCCTCCAAAATGTCCTCCATAAGGTGAAGAATGGCATTGCTGGAGTACATTCTACTGCTCTTCTTCAGGGACACATCGGCATATAACCTGATCTGCACATTGTTTAAACAAAAGAGGCTCGTCCCAAAAGTAATGCTTAGCATCATGGCGGAACCGCTTCTTCCCTTGGTGAGTAAGGCCATAAGGTAAAATACCACAAACAAGGAAATTAACTAAAGCCGCGTACCAGGGTATTGTCGAGGCATGTGCTACTGCGCCGACTGCTCCCAAAAATGCCGAGGCTTGTGCATCTAGGGTTGTCGAGGCATGCACATCCATGGTTGCCGAGGTGTCGAGGGTTACCGAGGCATGCGCATCCATGGTTGCCGAGGCGTGCGCGTCAAGAGCTGCTGCAGCATCGAGGGTTGCCGAGGCATGCACATCCGTGGTTGCCGAGGCGTGCGCGTCAAGAGCTGCTACGGCGTTGAGGGTTGCCGAGGCATGCGCATCCGTGGTACCGAGGCGTGCGCGTCAAGGGCTACCGAGGCGTCGAGGGCTACCGAGGCATGTGCACCCATGGTTGCCGAGGCAACTAAAAGTTGCTCATCCAGGAATGCATCGCGTATCTCTAAATCTGCGTCCTCCTCCCTATTGCGTTCTAAACATGATAAGTGATCAACCACTTGATTTTCTGTTCCTTTCCTGTCCTTAATTTCAATATCAAATTCTTGTAAAATTAATATCCAACGAATCAAATGAGGTTTGGCATCCTTTTTAGCAAATAGATATTTAATTGCCAAGTGGTCCGTATGAATAATTACCTTTGTACCAATCAAATAGGATCGGAACTTGTCAAATGCAAAAACTACAGCTAGTAATTCTTTCTCCATTGTTGTGTAATTCACTTGAGCACTATTAAGAGTTTTACTAGCATAGTATATCACATGGAAGGTCTTATCAGTGCGTTGGCCTAGGACTGCTCCTACCGCAAAATCACTTGCATCACACATGAGCTCAAAAGGTAGCGTCCAATCTGGTGGAACTACAATGGGTGTCGTGGTAAGCTTTTCCTTTAGGGTTTCGAATGCTTGGGCGTAAGAATCATCAAAATCAAAGACTTTATCCTATTCAAGCAAATTGCACAAGGGTTTAGTGATTTTAGAAAAATTATGAATGAACCTCCTGTAAAAACCTGCATGTCCAAGAAAGCTTCAAATTCCTTTAACCGAACTTGGTGGGGGTAATCTCGCGATCACGTCCACCTTGGCTTTGCCTACTTCAATTCCCTTGGATGAAATCTTGTGGCTGAGCACTATTCCTTCATCTACCATAAAATGGCACTTCTCCCAATTGAGGACTAAATCAGTTTCTTCACATCTTGCCAACACATTCTCTAAATTGTCGAGGCAACTGTCGAAGTCATTACCAAAAATGGAAAAATCATCCATGAAGATCTCAAGGAAGTCTTCGACCATGTCTGAAAAAGAGTGCCACCATGCATCTTTGGAAGGTTGCCGGGGTGTTACACAATCCGAACGGCATCCTTCGAAAAGTATAAGTACCATATGGGCATTTGAAGGTTGTCTTTTCTTAATCTTCTGGTGCTATGGCAATTTGATTGTAACCTGAATAACCATCAAGAAAACAATAAAAGGGTTTACCTGCAAGACGGTCAAGCATTTGATCAATAAAGGGTAATGGGAAGTGATCTTTCCTAGTGGCTTTGTTTAGCTTTCGATAATCCATACAAACCCTCTAACTCGTCACAGTCCTGGTTGGAATGAGTTCATTGTTTTCATTACTTACCATCGTTATACCTCCCTTTTTCGGTACACATTGTACTGGACTTACCCATGTACTATCAGAGATAGGGTATATAATGCCGACGTCAAGCCACTTGATGATTTCTTTCATTACAACCCCTTTCATGGTATGATTCAGTCTCCTCTGGGCCTCAATTGAAGGTTTGTGATCATCTTCCAACAAAATCTTGTGCATGCACACTACCGGGCTAATTCCCCTAAAGTCGGTAATTGTTCACCCTATTGCCTTCTTGTGTAACATCAACATTTTGATCAGCTTCTTTTCCTGCTCAGGCTGTAACTTAGAAGAAATAATTACAGGCAATGTATTATCGGTTCCTAAGTATGCATATTTTAGTTGCTCTAGCAACTGTTTCAACTCAAGAATCGGTGGTTGTTAAATAGAGGGCTTTTCGAGCTTACCTTCCTTACTTGAGTAATCTAGTGGTTTAAAGTATGTACCTAGTCGATTGACTAGCCAATTTGCCTCTTCTTATTGTTCCTCATTGATCAGTTCTCCATACTCCTCAGGTTCCTCTTGATCGGCAATGTAGTTGCCGAGGCAACTAAATTCCTCGTCGGAGTTAAACTCTTTTGTGGCATGAAGAAGTTGGCATTCTTCTAGATCATCGGCGTGCCTTAGTGTTTGGAACACATTTAGTTTAACTTGCTAGTCATTCACCCTCATTGTGAGTTCTCCCTTTTCAACATCGATTAAGGTTCTCCCTGTTGCTAGGAATGGTCTCCCAAGAAAGATAGGTGCATGCTCATCTGCTTCACAATCCAAAACAATAAAGTCAGCGGGAAAAATAAATTTATCAACTTTTACCAGTATGGCTTCGATTTTTTCCTCTGGACGCACATAGGATCTGTCGGCTAGCTGTAGCATAACTGTTGTAGGTCTTGCTTTCCCAATTCCTAGTTTCTGGAAAACCGATTTAGGCATCAAAGTTTATGCTAGCCCCAAGGTCGCATAATGCTTTCCCGACATAGTGGTTTCCAATGGAACATGGTATTGTGAAACTTTCGGGATCCTTCAACTTGGGTGGCATACGATTGTGCAACATGGCCATGTATCCCTCTGTTGCGGCAACTGTTTCAAACTCTACTAGCCTTGTTCTCTTGGACACAATGTCTTTAAGGAACTTGGCATAGTTCGACATTTGTTCAATTGCTTCCACCAATGGCAGGTTGATGTGGACTTGCTTTAGGATATCAAGAAACTTCTTGAATTAATGTTCTTGCTTTTGTCGCTTCAACCTTTGTGGGAATGGTGGTGGAAGTCAGATATCTTCGATCCTTTCATTGGTCTGGAATCTGATTGATGGCATTGCTGGAACAACTAGAGTTGTCGAGGCATCATCAACTGGGGTTGCCGTGGCGTGCCTATCGTTGGTTGCCGAGGCATGCTTATCGTTGGTTGCCGAGGCATGCTTATTGTTGGTTACCGCGGTAATTCTTGGTTCATCCTCAGGTTTTGCCGCTGGGTTCGTCTTGATCTTTTTGTCGAGTTTTGTTTGATGAGAAAGCTTGAGCCTCTTTAAGTTGTTGGCCACTTCTAGTAGTGATCGCCTTATATTGCTCATGGCCAGTTCCTCTTGCGACTTTAGTATCTCTAGGTAAACCTCCTTGCGGTCTAGTATTCAGGTTTTGAGCAAATTGTCTGACTTGATTTTCCAATGATTTGATTGTCGCCTCTTGGTTTTGCAATCTCATCTCGGTCCTGTTAATAAAACCATCAGTTCTTTTTATGAAGTTATTATTCTCAGCCATATAAGATTCAGTTTTCAACATAAAAGCATTGAGGGAATTTTCCAAATAACTAGATGTTGTCGGTTGTTGTTTAGGCAACTGTTGCCGTGGCACATTCTACAGGAATCCTGATGCTTGTGCATTCTGATTGTTATGGTTTAGAGCATTGTTGGGATTACTCCATGAAAAATTTGGGTGCTTCTTCCAAGCTAGATTGTATGTGTTGGACATCACATTGTTGTTTCGGTTGTAATTCCCCACATAGAAGCTGGATTCCGAATTCTGCATACATTCAGAAGAATCATGGTTACCACCACATGACTCACAAAAGGAATCCATTACCTTCACCTCATGTGTGTTGTTTGGTTTCTGCATGTTCTGGACCATCTTGGTTAAGGTAGCCAATTGTGCCGAAATTGAGTCTGATGAACCTAGTTCATGTATTGTGGCTTGGCATCTAACTCCTCCTCTTCTAGTAGAGGGGAACTGATAATCATTCTTGGCCAGCCTGTTTAGAATTTGCATTGCTTCCTCCGGTGACTTATCTAGGAGTATGTCGTTTGCCGAGGCATCTAGCATCATCCTTGTTGGTGTATTCATGGCGTTGTTAAACATTGTTACTTGTGTCCACACTGGGAATCCGTGTAGGGAGCATTTGTGTAGAAGTTCTCTATATCGCTCCCAAGCCTCGTACATGGATTCATCATCTGCCTGCCGAAAAGAAGTAATTTCGTTTCAAAGCTTATCAGTCAAATTTGTAGGATTAAATCGAGCAAGGAAATCATGACAAAGATCGGTCCAAGATCCTAATGATCCGACAGGAATACTATTCAACCATGCTTTCGCCCTATCCCTCAGTGAATAGGGGATTAATCTTAGTTGTAAAACATCAGGGGTGACTCCTTGTATTTTGAATGAATTGCAAATCTCGAGGAAAGATTTAAGATGTTGTCGTGCATCTTCAGTTGTTGAGCCACCAAATTGACCAATTGTGTTGGTCATATTAAACATTACCGGTTTCAACTCAAAGTGGTCAGCTTCAATTTCAGGTGCGACAACTCCTGGATTAAGTCCATCAAGATCTTCTTCAAGATAGTCTCGAATAGTTCTGTTTCGTGCAAGAATCACTCTTCCTCCTGCTGGAACATCTTGGTTCATATTGCCGTGGTGTAATCGGTCTTGCCCTGGTCATATACCAATGCAAAAACCAAAGTTTGTTAGCCCTTTGAATCTTAAACAAGAAAAATAAAAACTGCAAGAAAATAAAAACAAAGTTGCTATTGCCAATCCCTGACAACGGCGCCAAAAACTTGTTGCGCATTATAAGTGCTATGCAATTGTGCAAGTATACACGTCATAAGTTATAGTATAAAAGATATCGTCTCCACAGGGATTGGTGCCACTTCAAGAATCAAATCTCTTGCACTGTAAAAAGTAAAAACACAAATAGAAGATTATAGGAGTTTAACTAATAACTAAACTAGAAAGCAATAAAGTAAAAGAATAGATGAGATCAAATAAGAGAGATAGGCCAGGTTATCGTGAGTTGAGGTGTGATAGCCGATTAGATCGTCTTGGTAAAAGAGTGCAAGGGCAACTCAGTTGCCGTGGCAACTTGCACAACGGGGTTGCCTTGACAACTAATCGATGGTTGCCTGGGCGACTAGTTGGGCAACTACTTGGGCATCTGGGAAACAACTTCAAGGTTCAGCAGAGCGTTCTTCAATGGTTTCTTCTTATCCCTAAGTCGGAACTCTAGCTACTTGTGCATGCCTTGATAATACATCCCTGCGTGAATCAAGGGTGAACAACAACCAATCTTGCGCTCTTCTTAGCCGTTGAAATCCTTAACTTATTCCTAAGCCGGATTAATCTTCACCATCAATAGATTGAATAAAGATCATATTCATTCGTTTATTGAATCTAACTTTCCCGATATTAGATAAATAGGTGAAGTTACGGGATCCTCTCCCAATTCACTCACAAACATTAATAAGAACCAATAATGAATAAACCTTGAATAGAAAAGTGCAAACTCTTATTACCTAAACAAAATCCAATTGTTTCTCACAACCACAAAACACAATAACCTTAGCCAAATAGATTTAGTTCATGGCTAGGTTCCAAACAAACACAAGATAGAGAATTCCTAGCATGAACCTAATTGAACAAGAAAGAAAAAGATGAAGGATGGATGAAGCCTTCTTGTCGAGATCTCCCCCTTGAAGCTTGTCGAAAATTCTCTCTTCTCTCTCCCCTTGGAGTTGACAGCTTGGTGATCTATTTATAGGGCTAGGTCAAAGTCCTTCTTTGAGGAGGAAGTTAAGTTGGAATTAAATTATCTTTAAAGAATATAATTCTTTATTATATTCATATTCCTTCTAGAGCTTCTCCTATCTTCTTGGGATTTAATTCTTCTTTAACCACTTCATGGAAATCAAACTCCTTTGGGATTTAGCTTTGCTCCACGTCATCTTGGGCTTGTATAGTCATCAAATTTGACTACCATATCACCTTATTCTTTGTCGACAATTGATCTGGCAACTGGCTCGGCATCTCCTTCATGCATTACCCTGGAAACTAGCTCAGCATCTCCTTCATGCATTGCGCTGGCAACTGGTTCTAGCCTTTCTTTGGCAAGTGATTCTTCACATACACACAAAACACACCAAAGCATCATCTTTTCCCACAAAAATCACCAAATTATGTAATCAAGCTCAATGGTGGAAGGAAACATGAATTAATGCATGAATGACTAATTATGCAACTAATATGTGCCTAAGTCTAACAATAATATGAGTAAAAAGGGTAAGAAAATTAGTACTTTTGAACACTTATCACAAACCATGAAGGATGTTTGACAATCTTGATGGGTGTGGGTTGCTTGATGATGAGGGACTTTTTTGACACATCTTTTGGAATTTTCTCATCAATAGCATCATTAACACATTGAGGATGTTGGAGTGTCTTCATGATTAGCAATGTATTCGGGACATCCTTTGGAGTTATCCTTTCTCCAACCTGTAAAAATGAAAAATCAAGAATAGAAGGAAAAGAAGTGTTAGATAAAACTTGCTTCTCATTCTCTCTTTCTTCTCCACCTTTCTTCTTTTCATTTTCAACTCCAACTCGCTTTTCATCCACAATCTCAATCTCTAATTGTTCTTCAAAATGTTCTTTTTCTGTTGCTTTCTCTTTGATTTCTTCCTCATTTTTGCTCTCATTCCAAGCTGTAATCCTCTTACTTAATTGGATCTGATCATGAAGCACTTGGCTTGGGTTTAATGGTGTCAAAATGAACTTTTTTTTCCTTTGAACATGAAAGAGTAGCGATTAGTGAATCCGTCATGGGTGGCTCTTTTATCAAACTACCATGGTCGCCCTAACAAGAGGTGACTCGCACTCATGGGCACTACATCACACAAGACTTCATCCTTGTAATTTCCAATTGAAAATGGAATCTGTACTTGCTTGTTGACCTTTTGTTTGCCTCCCTTGTTCAACCATTGTAATTTGTAGGGACTTGGATGTTTAGTGGTCTTTAAGCCAAGTCATTCCACCATCATAGTTCTAGCCACGTTGGTGCAACTTCCTCCATCGATGATCATGGAGCATATTTTGTTATTCACATGGCATCGAGTGTAGAAGATGTTGTCCCTTTGCCGGTCATCATCCTTAGCTTGTAGGCTTAATGTTCTTTTAATAACAAGAACCCTGTTGGAAGTAGATGGAAAAGAATCTTGTGCCATTGGTTAGTGATGAAATAAGAAAATGAAAAGACCTTATCAAATTGCACTCAACAAATCCTCATAGTTCACTCCAAGGAAAATACACTCCACTCAACTCTCGTGTTTGCACTCTAGATGTTACTTGGCTTTCATTATCCCCTTCTGATCTCACACTCTCAAATTGCCTTTTTCCACTCCTTTCTCGCTTGTAAAGTTCTTTAAGGAACTTACTCAAGACTTAGGCAAGTATTGTATCTTATGGTCGGCTTAAATGTTAGTTTAAAAAATAAAAGGAAGAAAATATGGTGTATAAGTAAGTTTAGAATAGAAAATAAAAAGAAGAAATGGTTACTTACTTGGCAAGAAACTCACAACCTCTCTTGACCAACAATCAAAGTCTTGAAGAAGATGGCTTTAGGCTTGATGTTGAAGATAATGTTGTTGTGATTTTCACCTTTGAACTTGTGTTATCCAAAACATTTTTTCTTCTTTTTTTGAACTTTTTGAATCTGATTTTTTTTGAACAAGTTGAAATACAAAAAGGATAGTCATTTATAAATTCTTTTTGCTTTGCTTGAATCGGGCTTCACTTGATGCACTTGCTTCTTCCACCAAAAGCTTTGATACCAATTGATGCAATGTAGGCCGTTCTTGATGTTGTTGAAGTCGGACCTTTGATTGTTGGATCTAGGAAGGAAGTAAGAAGCCTGCAAACAAGAAAGACTCAAAAGAATAAAATATAGTTTGATGGTAGCTGAGGAAGATGGTAAGATAGGTGTATAGAAATGGTGATGGAAATGGGTGGAAATGGTGAAGATAGTATCTTAAGAACTCAAGGAAGAAACTATGCTATAAAGAGCATAACCCCGATCCTTATATGATTTCTGAAGGGATGCTAGAAAGGACTTTGACCCACTATCTATAAAGAGATACGAACTGGAAGTATCAAAGGAATAGAAGGGATGATGCCACAAGTACACAAAGTTCTAAAATAACTAAAAAGAGAGAAAATTCTCACAAAGGAAATTTTGTATTCAAATTGAGTGTGTTACAAATGACAAAAACAACTTGTATTTATAGGGGATGAAGGGGCATGGCCGAAAATGCCTCTAAACTATTCGGCTGAACTGGTGTCTCCCTCCAAAGGCATGCTACTTATTCGACTGATTTGGAACCTCACTCCACTCGGTTTTGGCGCACACTCACTTTCCCTCCATTACAATTACCGCCCCTTTGAGATTCCCTCCAATTAGCTAGGGACATGTTCCTTAGAAGGGGACATGACCCTTGGGGTGGTAAGCTGGCATATGTAGGTGGAGCTAAAGTGCACTGGTTAAGCTTGGTGTGAGCTGAATTGAGCTGAGCTAGCTAGCTGAAAGAGCTAGCTCAATTGTCAAGTTGATTTAAGCTATTTCGACCTGACTTTAGCTAGGTGAGCTAGTCCTTCTAGCTTGTGAGCCCATTTAGAATATTCTCCTTAAGTTTTAAGCTGATCCAAGTTTTTATTGGACTCCTTAAGCTAATCTGAGCTGCCTTGAATGTCTTGGAGCTAATCCGAGCTTGTTCTGAGGTCCTTGAGCTATTTTGAGCTTGTGTCTTCTTCCTTAGTGCCTAAAGAAAACAATAAACAATGTGTAAGCTAAAATAAAGCTAAAATCCGATGCATGCTTAAGTATAAAGATGCAATGCAATGCAAACATGCGTTAAAATGACTTAAAACTGAATTTAAAGATGTGATTTAATGGATTATATGCATGAACATCATATAACAGGCCATTCATAATAAATGATGAATGAAAACATTTTATAATAATATCCTAAGAAATGATATACAATCATGGCATATATATGAATGATATGGATGTCATGATATTCTAAGCATATGATAATATATGAATGCATAGGTTGGAATAAATAGAATGCATAAATGATATAAAATAAAGTTGGGAATGAAAAAACTCCCTTAGAATCCTTCATGGAAAATGTACAGGGTATGAGAAATGTATGGGAAATGTTGGAGCTGGTCTGGATTACATCAACGCAAGTATTCGTGATAGATCGAATCAAAGGAAACGGGCGACAAGGTCCGGAGAGCCCTAGAGGCAAGAGCGTGAGCAACATTGTTTACCACCCTAGGAATAAAATGAACACTAAAATTGTCTGCATCAGCAAGCAAAAGATGAGTATGCTCAATAAGAGCACTCACAACAGACAAATCATTACATTGTTGATTTACTTTATTAGCCACAATCTCAGAATCCATTTCAATGATTAAGTTAGACCAACCATGCGCACAACCAAATTGCATACCAGCAATAAACGCTTGAGCCTCAGTCGAGGCAGAATTCACGTAGTCTGATGCACGACCATTCTTGATGTTGTTGGAGACGACTACTTTGATAGTAGGATCTAGGAAGGCAAGCAAGTGATTCCTGCAAAGTAATATGGTGCAAGAGAAAGGTTTTAATGGTATGGTGATGTGCATAAGTGATGTAGGATGACTAGAAGGAAAATGAAGTTGGAAATGGAAGGAATGTAAGGGTAATGGATGTTTCGGATATGGTGGTGCTTAGGGATGGAAAAGGTGAAGATAATATATTAAAGAATCAAGGAATAAAGTAGGCTATAGCGAGCCTAACCCCGAACCTTATATGATAACTTTAAGGGATGGTAAAAAGACTTGGACTCGTTAGTTATAAAGAACCATGAACCTAAAGTATGAAGGTGGATAGAAAGGTTGACGCCACAAGTACAAGTATTTGATAATTAAGAACTAAAGAGAGAAAATTCTCATGAAAGGAAATTTTATAATATGAATAAGATGTTTACAAAATGAAATACAACTTATATTCATAGTGGATAAAAGGGCGTGGCCGAAAAGGCCCTTAACTATTCGGCTAGTGATGGTGTCTCCCTCCAAAGAAGCTTTAACCATTCGGCCAAGTTGGTTTCCGATGAGATCATGGAGTTACCACCACCATTAGACCCGGAGGAATTTCCCTTAGGCCCCATTACTCGTGCAAGGGCAAGGAAATTTAGAGATGCGGTCAGCAACAAGTGCAATCATGCATGGAAGATTATTGAAGTTGTCGAAGTTGAATCAATGCCCTGCAATGTGGAAGATTCATGCAACGTGTTGCATGTTTATTTCTAATGCATATGTTCCATTTGATTATTATAGTTTTAGTGTGCACATGTTTTCTATTATGTTGTTTAATGTTTATTTTACCAGCAATAGAGTTCGTTGAATCATATAACATATATTTATTATATTTAGCATGCATCATATTACCTTGTTTATTTCTGGTCATATTTCTCGTATTTACAGGTGTTATGCAAGGACAATGAATAGACACATCATTAGGGTGATTTAGAGAATTGTGACTATTGGAGAGGTGCTTGCTTGAGATGCTTGCTTAGCTTTGGAGGTGCTTGCTTGAGGTGCTTACTTACGTTCACATGGAAATTGACATGCATGCTTACGTTCACATGGAAATTGACATGCATGCTTACATTCACATGGAAATTGACATGCATCCTTACATTCACAATGGACGAAAATTCTAGAGAGGTGCTTGCATGTGACCTGCTTGCTTATGATTACATTGGGCGGAAAAGGTACACATTTTAACGTTTTTTTAATTCATTATCCCTTCACACTATCCTAGGAATGTTGGCTGATCACTTTATTTTGTAAAGCCTATAAATAGAGGCTGATATTTCAATTGTAAGACACACTTTGATTTCAGAAAAATTGAGTGTCTTTATCTCTTGTGTTCTTGTGAGAACTTTATCGATCCTTCAAGTTCTGCTTGTTGAATCAAAACCTTTGATATATTTGGTTCCTAATTCTACTTAACTAGTGGGTCAAGATCCTTATTTCTTTTAGAGACCGTTATAGGGTTGGGGCCACACTTTTTAGTGTTGGTTCAATTCTCAAGTCCTAAACTACTTTCCATCTTCCATCATCCAATTCTACCACCACCATCGAACACATTAACCTTCCAAAATTCTAGAATCTTTATTCTCATCACTTTCTATATTGTTACACACCATCACCCTTTAAAACATCCAAAATCGTTGAAAGTCTTACAACACAAAGTTACTTCATTTACGATCGGGCAAATCAAGCATCTCGGTAAATTCAAAGACGAGATCACATCAGATGGTAATCAGAGCTTAGCTAAATCAAGTAAGCCTTTGTGTTTTGTTGTTAAAAAATAAAAAAAAAATAAAAGAAAGAATTATCGTGAAAAAAGAAAAAAGAGATTAAAAAAAGCAAATCGATAACAAGTGTTGATACATTTTTTCCTTGTTTCAGAATTGTTATTTCTTCGTTTCAATATTCTAACTTTGAACCGTAACCTTTTTCTTCTAAGCCTACCTTTTGAACCATATCTTTCCAAACCTTAACATTTATTTTGCAGCCGATTCAGCAAGTATTTTGGAGGATTTTGACTAAGATTGATTCAAGAACTTTTGGGATAAAAAGAGCGGTAAAAGGCACGAGAGAGTGAGTACATCAGAAGGTAAAAGCCAAAGAGAGCGAGTAGTTTTTTCTTTTTCTTTTTCCTCTTTCTTTTCCTTTTGGAGTGAACAGGGAGCCACGAATGCAAATAAGAATATATGAGTCTAATGAAGGACAAATAGGAGGAATCTCGAGACTATAGTTTCAAGCACTTATTCAAGAATTGGGACAACTTATGGATCAAAAACTCTAGTTCATACATGAACGGATTTACGACCGTGAAGAAAAATCTGTGGGAGCCCCAACCATTCTAGCACAAGGTAGCCCAAGACTAGGCGTCCAAGAATAGGAGATTGAGCAGATTGTGGACAAAAATGAACAACCCTCCATTGTACAAAACCAACGCCCACATCAGAGGAATCAAGAAAGGTTTGATGATAACCTTGCGAATATAGAGATGAACATTCCGCCATTTCAAGGGAAAATAGATCCAGAGGCTTATCTTGCGTGGGAGCAGAAGATCGAACACATCTTCGATTGTCACCATTACTCCGAGCAAAAGAAGGTAAAAATAGCATCGATT
Source organism: Hibiscus mutabilis (assembly GCA_019671005.1). NCBI lineage: Eukaryota > Viridiplantae > Streptophyta > Magnoliopsida > Malvales > Malvaceae > Hibiscus > Hibiscus mutabilis. The sequence continues at coordinate 23,326,436 of CM033751.1, forward strand.
GAATTCACTAATTATGCAATAGTTTGGTGGAACCAGTTAACCATGAAAAGACGATGAAATAAAGAACGTCTGGTGTCCACGTGGGAGGAAATGAAAGGCATAATGAGGAAGAGATTTATACCAGCCTACTATCATCAAGAATTAATGCGGAAACTCTAGAACCTCAAACAAGGCAACATGAGTGTGGAAGATTATTTTAAAGAGATGGAGATGGCAATGATACAAGCAAATGTGGAATAGGACACTGAATCTACCATGGCAAGGTTCATTCCGGGTCTAAATCAAGACATAGCAGACGCCGTGAGTTTATAATACTATGTGGACTTAGAAGAATTAGTTCACTTGGCTATGAAGGTGGAACAACAATTTAAATGTAAAGGTACGTCCCGAAACAACTCTTCTACTTCTAAATGGAGTCAGAATTCTAAATGGGGACAGATTGCTCCAAAAGCGCCATTCAAACCAAATTAGTTCAAGGAAAACGTTGGGACTTCAAAACCCAACAAGACTACTGATGAGAACAAAGAAAAGCCATAAGTTACACCAAATTGATCCAGGGATATTCAATTCTTCAAATGTCTGGGAAGGGGAAATGTAGCTAGTTAGTGCCCAAATAGGCATCCTATGGTGATTTGAGGAAGTGGCGAGATTGAATCTGAATCAGAAAAAGAAGAAGTTGATGATATAAGTGAAGATGATGAAGACTTAGACCTTCCCGTTGAAGGAGAAGTGCTCGTTGTGAAGAGGAGTCTAAATACACAAATGGTGCAAGGCGACCAGCAACGGAAGAATATATTTCATACACGCTGCCATATCAATGGGAAGGTATGTTGATACGAGCATGAGAGGGGTCAAAATAGTCATCTTCGAAAAGAAGTTGAAACTGCTTTGCAAGTTAGAAACATCAGTCAACTTGCAATGCATTTTTGTATGGGATCTAGACATTTATGGGTCAACATGTCTTCTTAAAACTTTACCGGATGTAAATTAGCTTTCCAACGTATCTTGAAACGCCTCAATCGGACATCTGGAACTCAAGATACGTCTATTTTAGTGAAGACAGCGCATGCAGAAATTCTTAAACGGGATTAATACGAGAGTTTTGGATAATTACGAATTTTCAATATTTTATTTGATTATTTATAATTTAAATCAATATAGGATTCTACAATATCTATTAGGATCAGATTTATTTAATTAGGATTTTATCATTTATTTATTATTAGAAGTTATTTATCTAATTAGGAGAATAGATTTTAGCATTTATTTATTGTATTTAATTCCTAAGTTTAATAGGATTAGAACTTCTCCAAGGTCTATATTGATGCGCTCCAACTCTCCAAATGGCTTTGTTGAGAGAAGATTTGATTCTCCCGATCTTGAATGCAAGCAAGCCTTGTAATCCGTATGCTTTAGGGATGAAATGATGAAGGAAAGATGGTGAATGGGTGCGGAAGAGTATAGGGTGGTGTATGAAGTGAAAATATAATAAAGGTAATGGAAGTGTTTAATGGTAGATTTGGATAGGGTGATGGAAGTGATGAAAGGAAGTGATGGAATGAAATGGAAGATGGTGATAGTATTCAAAGGATTCAAAAGAAGAACCTATGTTATAAGAACATAGACCCAATCTTTAAGAGAATACCTTTGAGGGTGGTGAAGGACTTAGACCCGTTGGTTATAGAAAACCAAGAACCTGAAGTATGGTGGAAAGCAAGTGACGCCACAAGCACTGAAGCTTGATAAGTTGGATAGTTCTAAAAAGAACAAATTTGAGAGATAAACTTACAAAGTAAATTTTATATCAATGAAAGGTGTGAATACAAATGAAACAATTAGCCCTATTTATAGGAAATGAAGGGGTTTTGCCGAATGGCCTTGTATCTATTCGGCTAAGCTTCAAGTCTCCCTCCAAGGATGCTCGTGACTCCCTCCAAAGGCATGGTGATGTTTCAGCCTCCATTGAGTCTCCCTCCACTTGATTTTGGCGCTCAAAATGGTTGAAAAGATGTAATTTCTCATATGAAATTCCAACCTGCACTTCCTTCGGTAATCTAGATATATCTCAATCTCTCAATATCGGATTAATGCGATTCAACATGTGTTGGAAAGATAAGAGATAGGAGAACAAGTTTCATGCAGAGTTCTCAACCCAGTTATTCTTGGACCCTGTTCAAAATGACAAACAATCGGATTGACATTTTTTGTGATGAACCTGCCCAATAAAGAGTGATTTGGTTGAAACTCTTCGTTTTGGCACCCTTATGCTTTCCCTCCATGTATTTTCCGCCTATTTTCAAGTTTTCCCTCCAAAGTGTAGGGACATGTTCCTTAGGAGGGGACATGCCCCTTGAGGTGGTGAGCTGGCATGTGTAGGTGGAGTTGAAGTGAGCTGGTTGAGCTTGGTATGAGCTGGATTGAGTTGAGCTAGCTAGCTGAATGAGATAGCTTAATCTTTGAGTTGTTTTGAGCTTCCATGAGCTGCCCTTATCAAGGTGAGCTAGTCCTTAAAGCTTGTGAACTTCCTTAGTATGCTTCCCTTTGTCCTCGAGCTGCCATGAGCTATCATTGGGCTCCTTGAGCTAATCTGAGCTGCTTTGAATGTCCTTGAGCTGTTCCAAGTTGTTATTACACTTCTTGAGCTATCACAAGCATATGCCTTCATCCATAGTACCTAAAGGAATAATAAACAATATGTGAGCTAAAATGAAGCTATAATACGATGCATAACTAAGTATAAAGATGTAATGTAATGCAAACATACTTAAATGAGGTAGAACTAAATATAAAGATGTGTATCGTAGGTTATGCATGAATATTATATATTATGCAATAAATGATAACATATAATCTTCAAGTATTCCCTAATATGCAAAAGCATGCGCATAAAGAAGATAATAGAAGATGAAGAAAGGTAGAACTCCCTCAGAATTAGTCTTAAGGATCTTCCATGGAGAACTCAAGTCATGGATAAAGTTGATACAGATTAGGATCGCATCATCCCCCCTTCTTTAAGGTGATTTGTCCTCAAATTGATAGAGTTCTTCAGTGAACAATTCCTTGCTCTAATATAGTCCTTATGCTTGGCTGATGGAACAACTTCATAAAACTTTCCTTTGTAGTAGACACCTCTAAAAGGGTCTTCTTTGAAAAGATCTTCCAAAGGTCTTTTGGGATGGATATTACCAATAGGTACCTTTTTGGGATAATCTTCTTTAAGAGTCACTTCTTTTGAAGAGTCATCAACTTGTTCATCTCTTTGGTATCCTCCATGGCGTTGGTTTGATGCATTGTGTTCTTTGGAGTAGGGGTATGTCCTTTGATTTGAAACATCACACCCTTTGAAACAGGTACTTGTAACGCATCCTTTGGTGATGAATCTTGTCCCTTGATTCAAACCTTGATTTGAAGCATCAAGTCCTTTGAAAAAGGTATGTAACTCTTCATCTTCACTCCTAGAATCATCGTGATGGTTGGTAAAGAATCTTGACTTTTCAGATCCTTCATCAAGTAGGTTGTAAACTTCAACTCCTTTAAGCTTTGTACCTTTCCAAATGATGGTCCTTGATTATGTGGATAATGCTCGCTCTATTCCCTTCAAATGGTGGATTTTGTTGCACCAATCAATCTCAAAATGACAAAGGAACTTGCCATCATAGTTTGGTAGGATAACACAATGTACATGAATCAATTCGCTGCAAAATAAACCAAAGTGAGCAAATGAGAAATTATTCACAAAATGAATGGAGATAGCAAACCAGAGATGATGTTTAATGATCCTAATGGGCGTTTGTTGCTTGATGATAGGAGACCTCCTAGAAACATCTTTTGATTTCTTCTTTTCATCAACCTGCAAAAATGGCAATTCAAGAATAGGAAGAAAAGATTGGTGAGATAAAATCTGCTTCTCTTTTTTCTTTTCCATATTCATTTTTTCTTTTTTAACTTGTGCACTTTTAACTCCAAATTGTTTTTCATGCACAATCTCACTTTCAATCCTCCCATGTTCAACTCTAACTGCTTTTTCCTTCTCAATGTCTTCTTTCAGCTTCTTGGATTCCATACTCTTCTTTAGGGCGATCTGGCCTTTATTCACTTGGCTTGGAGTCAATGGTGCTAAGGTAATCTTTTTGCCGTCATAAGTGAAAGAATACCGATTTGTGAATCCATCATGAGTGGCTCATTTATCAAATTTCCAAGGCCTCCCAAGTAAGATATGACTTACATTCATGGCGACAACGTCACACAATACTTCATCCTGGTATCTTCCAATTGAAAATGGGACAATTACTTGCTTGGTGACCTTTAACTCGCTTCCATCATTTAGCCACTGAAGTTTGTAAGGATTGGGATGTTTTGTTGTCTTTAGGCTCAATTTCTCCACCATTAAAGTAGTTGCCCAGTTGGTATAACTTCCTCCATCGATGATCACACTACAAACTTTACCATTTACATGGCAACGAGTGTGAAAGATGTTCTCACGCTGGTTGTCTTCCGTTGACTGAATATTTAAGGTCCTTTTAATAATGAGAACCTGCCCTGAAGTAGATGGAAGATCACAAGAAACAGGTGACATTGTTAGAAAGAAAACAAAAGTAAAATAGGACCTCACCAAACACACACAAAAGCCTCACGAGTCTCTCCAAGGAAATTTAGATGTCACTCAATCACTCGGCACTCGTGTTTCACTCTTGGGAATATGTTTTGGTTTTTATAATTCTCCTTCTGATCTCATACCCTCTTTATGCCTTTTTCCGCTCGAATCTCTCGACACAAGTTCTTAATAGAACTAATCAAACCTGTCAAAACTTCAAATACTTGTTGGAGTTTGGGCTGAAATTAAGGTTAGGCTAAGAAATAGAGAGAAATGAAGAAAATGGAATGCAAAGAAAGAAAAGATAAGAAAGTAGGAATGGAGTGAAATAAGAGAATGTAAAACAACGTACCACAAGAACTTACTCACGATCTGATCGTGAACAATCAAACTTGAGGAACTTCTCAGAGTTGGTTGTTTGTTGATTTGTTTGTTCCATCTCGTTTGTGTTTCGTTTTCTGATTTTTCTCTTTCTTTTTTTTCTTTTTTATACTATTTGAATTTTTTAAAAAATGAAGAAAGAATTTTTTGCGCTTCGTTTTTTTTTCTTTTTTATAAGAATAATAAACAAAATAAATCAAAAATGGTAGGCTTACTTGATTCTCCATTTTGCTCTGATTACCATATGATGCGCTCTAACTCTCCAAATGGCTTTGTTGAGAGAAGCTTTGATTGTCCCAATCTTGAATGCAAGCAAGCCTTGTAATCCGTATGCTTTAGGAATGAAATGATGAAGGAAAGATGGTGAATGGGTGCGGGAGAGTATAGGGTGGTGTATGAAGTGAAAAGATAATAAAGGTAATGGAAGTGTTTAATGGCAAATTTGGATAAGGTGATGGAAGTGATGAAAGGAAGTGATGGAATGAAATGGAAGATGGTGATAGTATTCAAAGGATTCAAAAGAAGAACCGATGTTATAAGAACATAGAGCCAATCTTTAAGAGAATATCTTTGAGGATGGTGAAGGACTTAGACCCATTGGTTATAGAAAACCAAGAACCTAAGGTATGGTGGAAAGGAAGTGACGCCACAAGCAATGAAGCCTGATAAGTCGGATAGTTCTCGAATTTCTGGACTAGTGACCAAATTGTAAATTTTAAAACTTTAGGGGTAAAAGTGTAAACTTGGAAAATTTTAGGGACCAAATTGTAATTTCCAAAAGTTATGTATGTTAACCCCGTAAATGAATAATTTACCCCCAAGAGTGGCAATTTTGTGTTACTCAGATTTTCCGTACGGAGCTTGTATTATTAGAATTTTTGGAACGAATAAAAATTGTTAAGTGTGCTCAAACCAGAGTAGTACAAGGATGGGTGACCATATGTGAAGCTCCCATATTTTATATTTTGATTGATAAAAAGGATTTATTTTAAGTTAATAATGTTCGAGATGGATTGTGGAGATAATATTTCTAAGAGGAAAGGCATCCGATAAAATTTCCCGGTAATTATCGGTATATGGGATCGAACTGAAATTTTAAAGACAGTTCCAAGAAACTATGGAAAACTCATAAAATATTATTTTATGAGTATTTTGTTACATTTGGTTTAATTCTAACTATACTTAGTTAGATGGAGATGGAATGGCAATTTTCAAGACTAGTAGTAAATAAAGTCTAGTTGGAGGGTAAATTGGACATTTTCCATGGATGGCATTTTTGAAATATTTTGAAACTTTGAGGGAAATTTTGAAAGAAGGTTCACACAAGGATTAAATCTTAGCCATTGATTTTATGAGATTTAATCATGGCCATTATAATAAAAGGCAAGATGGTAATTTCACTATTTAAATGAATTTTAAATTCATTTAATTAGACACTTGAATTAAGTAGGTAAAAGACGACAAAAATTCATCCTAAACCCCCCAAGTGCTGTTCAAAACTCAGTAATAAGAGAGAAGAAAGAAATTTTCAAATTTTCAAACCAATTTTAAAGAAAATCAAGGCTAGTTTCAAGCAAGTTCCAATTAGGTAAATTATTCTACACTTCAAGCTCTTTATTTTGATAGTATTTTTGCATGGAAAAGTTTAATATAAGTTATGTCTTGAATGAAGATTGATGATGGAAGTTGAAGTTTATGATGAAATTATAATGGTAGATAGTAAAAATGATGATTTTGATATGGAATTAAGGTTGATTTTGGATAAATTTCATGTTTGAAGACATAAACCCTAACCCTAAAATTTGGGGGTTTGGATTAGGAAGCTAAAATTAGGATGATATTGATTGAATTATGTTGTTGGAAACTTAATTTTGATGTTAGATTGGTTAATTTTTCATGTTTGTATTTAGTGACCATTTTGAAAATTTATAGAAAATAAGGGAAATTATTGAAAATTCTATTTTAGCCTTGGAAACATTGAATTATGATGAAAGTGGCTTGAATTGGTGATTAGGGTCCAAAATGAAAATTTTTGGTACTTTAAGGACCAATTCGACAATTTGAGAAAAGTTAGGGATTGGTCTTGAAATTGTGGAAAATTGATAGAATTGAAGATTTGAGCATGTTATGAAAGTTGAAAGATTGAAATGTCGAGAAGGAAAGAATAAGGGGGGCCAATTCGAAAAGAAAGTTGGTTAGGGACTAAAGTGAATAAGTTTGGAAGTTAAAGGAAAAATGTATAAGGGTGTTAGAATTAAGTGAAAAGGTTAAATTCTACATTAATTTAATGTACAAAGGCAATAAAGTGACCAAAATGTCACTTTTATAAGTTTGGGAACTAAAAAGGAAATAGTCCAAAATAAGAAATTAATTATGGAAATTGTTCAAAAATGGGTTTGAACAATTGTTTAATGTCCAAATTAGTCACCAAAGACCAAGGGACTAATTCGGCAATTTACAAGTATATGAGAAAATTTCAGAATTTTTTTTTATATTCAAATAGTTATGTTCAAGAATTAATTTACGGTATCAGATTTAAATCAAACACAAGAATGGTGATGTATATGTCAATTGGTTTTATATAGTTTTAAAAGAAAACGAAGGAGAACCAAGGATAAAAAGAAAGATGAGAACCTCGAGTAAGCTTAGTGAGGCATACTATTCATGGACCAGGTGAGTGCATTTACATGTTTTAAAATGCAAATTGGAAGACTTGCAAGTAGTCGACCTCAAATTTAAAATGATATTGTACTTTTATATAATGATATTATGTTGAAAAATGGAATTTGTATCTCTCTATAATATGTTCTACAATACTCTGCTAGACATGGCAAGATTGGTGAAATACCAGGTACGAATGATTACTTGCATAAATGATGATGCATTATGCATACATGAGATATGGAAAAATGATAAGATTTAAATGAAACAAGTTAAGGTAGAACAAGATATACTTAAAAATAGTATTGCCATGTATACATGTTTAGCTACTACATGTTGTAATAAAAGTAGATTACATGGAATATGATATATAAATTAATTTTCTGAGAATTGATGATGTGCTATATCTGCCATGACTATTTATGATAAAGCATGAAATATGAATAATTAATTATACGATTGATCATGATGTTGGATTGATGATAAAAGAAATGCCCAAGTATTGAGTATGAGAGTCCATAGTATAGTTGGCATGCCATGGAGTCTTTAGCAGCTGCATCCTCATGTTTAAGTTATGAAAAAGATATTGTGACAAAATGATTGTGTCACATGCACCCTGGGGATCTACGACCACTGTGCCTAAGGGAACTACCGAGGTGCCGCACCCTGGGGATCTATGCCCACTGTGCCTGAGTGCACTGTCAACGTGCTTTATGTTTATGGGGAGCAAAGAGCATCCCCGAGTATGTACTCATCTTTACGTTCACGTTTGACACTACGGTGTCGTTACAAGATGACTCGCGTACCTCGATCTCATATAGCATACTTTGGGCAATGATAAAATGATCATGATACGTAAATGAATCATGTTATATATATGAAACATGTCATGAATATGAACCATGTTATGTATATGAAATATGTCAAGTATACGAATTATGTCACGTATATGAAGTATGACATGTATATGAATTATACCAAGTATATGAATCAGGCCAAGCACATGAATTATGTCATGTATACGAAGTATGTCACAAGTATAAGAAATATGCTATGCATATGAATCATGCCATGTATATACATTATGTTATGTATATGAACTATGCAATGCATTTGAATTATGCCACGTAAGAAAACCATGTTATAAAATTGGATTATGCCCCGTATGAAAATCATGTTACATAAATGGATCATGCTATGAATATGAATTTCATTACATATATGAACTACGTCTTGTATGTGAATCATGTTGCTTATGTGAATTATACCATGTATGTGAATTATGTTACTCGTACGAAATATACCATGTATATGATTGATTTTATGATGATAGAGCACTGAAATCATGAATAAGTTAGGACCTTATGAAATATACATGAGAATCTAGAGACTATGGAACCCTTGATAGAACTATCCTATCTTAGGTAGAGAACTTGATATGATAGCATAAAATAAGTATTACTTCACTCTATATTTGTTAAATAAGATTATTGCCTCACTAAGTTCGTACTTAGCGTGTGTTATTTCACACGTAGGTTCTCCCACGTAGAAGGGCATGAAGGAGCTATTATTTGGAAAGTGAAGTTACAATAGCAGTCACGGTATGTACATCTTAAATTATGGTTGATATCTAGTGGGCTTGTACTTGTATGTATGTGGGTTTAAAAATATGCAAATGGTTTGTAAACTGAAGTTATAATGTGTTTACGTATTAATTATGAGTGTAGGGACTCAGAATATGATTTTACTATAAATGGTTTTGATTTAAGACATTATTAAGCGTAGTTTAACTCTAATCGCGTATACATTTTAAAATCAAGAAAGGGTCTAGGTAGGGTACATAGTTTTCTCCCTAAATTATATTTTTATTTCAATAACACATTTATAAATTTTATAAAACAATTCAGGGTCAAAACTAGCTACAATAGACTGACATAGTTTTTATTTAAAACCCGAAAGGGGTTAAACTATAAGGTAAAGTTTGGTTAAAAAAATTAAGTCAAGTTTTCTTAACAACTCTCTAACATCTTTAGTGTATATTCGGCATACGAGTATACATTAAGGGTGTTACATTTAATTGGTATCAGGCTATAGGTTTAGCCGATTCTGGAGGCTAAATCAAGTTTAATGTGATTTAAAGTTAATGTACATGCCCCTAGGATGTCATGTTACTGATGTACTACCTGTGTAACTTGACTATGCTCCTTAATAATATGAATAAGTTTCAGTAGAAATAGATGATGTTAAGTATTGATGGGCATTGATAAATGTTTATTTATGGGAATCAAGAGAAGAAGGAAGAATGTTTAAAAGACAAGTATGCTGACAACTAGTTAAAAGAGAGATTTACAGTACACCTAAGTTTGAACAAGGTACTCGTACTGTTTATGAATACGAGTTAGATTTAATAGACTGAGTCAGTACGCAGTTAAATGGATATTGATCGAAAGGTCTCGATGAGAATGGTTTATAAAGAAGTTACGTCCAAGGCCCAAAAGAAAGACTTCTTTGGAGAATAATTAGTAAAGTGATTGTCAATAATTTTCTTGGACAATGTATAAGTAATTAGAAAATGCAAGAAAGGTTCATTAGGAATTCAAGGAATTAAGTTGTGGTAGATTTAATGGAATTTCCATTCTATGAATTTGAAGTCATTCTTGGAATGGATTGACTATCTGCATATGATGCAGATATGAAGTGTAAGAAGAAAAGGTTGGTATTTCAAGGATCCGATGGCTTGAAATAGTTTTTGAGGGAAAGAACTGACTGTTTAGAGTCAGTAATTTCTATAATAACAGCTTAAAGGGTTGTTATGTGAAACATGTTTGGTTTATGGAGGATACTTAAAACTTACCTAAAAGTTTGAAGACATCCCGACTGAAAAAGGAATTTCCTGATATATTTCTGGATGAGTTATTAGGATTACCTCTGGATAAGGAAATACAGTTTGGGATTGATGTTTATCCTAGAACTGAGCTGATACCAATGATACTATATAGTATGACACCAATTGAGTGAAGGGAACTCAAGGCTTAACTACAAGAATTGATAGGCCGGGGTTACATTCGACCGAGTGTATCACCATAGGGTGCTCTGGTGCTATCTGTAAAGAAGAAAGATGGTTCCCTATGAATATGTATAGATTATCGACAATGGAATAAAGTAACCATTAATAATAAGTATTCCCTATCAAGGATTGAGGATTTTTTTGATCAGCTTAAAGATGCAGTAGTATTTCAAAGATAATTTTTTTATCAGGGTTATTATCAAATTAAAGTTAAGGAAAAAGGTATACCAAAGACAGTATTCAGGACTCGTTAGGGACACTACGAGTTTTTGGTGATGTCTTTTTAGATCGAAGAGTGCCTTTACTACATATATGGATATGATAAATAGGGTATTTCAACCCTATTTGGATTAGTTGTTATGGTCTTTATAAATTATATTTTGGTTTATTCGAAGACCAAAGTTGAACATGACTACTATCTTCAAGTGATATTGCAAACTTTAATAGATAAGCAATTTAATACCAAGTTTCTGAATGCAAGTACCGGTTGTTAGAAATAACTTTCCTTGGATATATAGTGTCATCAGAAGGAATAAAGGTTGACCCCAAGAAAATACAAGCTATTCTAGAATAGGAAGAGCTAAAAATGTCCTAAAAAGAGGAGATAAGCTAGAAATAGGAAGTTACAAAACTATGAAATTAAGCCAAGTGATTGATTATATTACTGAGGTAAAGTATATGTTTCTGACAATATGTGAAGAGAGAAGATATTAAAAGAGGCCAATTATTGTTTATGAATTATGCACCCAAGGAGTAATAAGATGTATCAAGATTTAAAGACTATAAATCGTGGTCAAATATTTATGGATTACTTCAGTCTATTTCTACTCCACAATGAAAGTAGAGTTAAGTAACGATGGATTGTATAACGGATTTGTCAGCTAGACCAAGTAAAAAGAACTTAATATGGGTCATTATGAATTGTCTGACAGAGTTTGATTACCTTATTCTAGTTGAATAGATTATTCGCTGGATAAGTATACAAAACTTTATGTTCGAGAGACAATAAGACTACATGGTATCTTAGCATTGATAGTGTCAGACAGAGACCCAAGGTTTATTTCAAGATATTGGGGGTACGTTATTTGAAGCTATAGATACTAAATTAAATTTTAGTACAGTTTTTTATTCGCAAACAAATGGGCAATCGGAATGGATCGTACAGATGTTGGAGGATATGTTACGAGCGTGGCATTTTCTTGTTACTCAGATTTTTTGTACGGGGCTTGTATTATTAGCATTTTTGGATCGAATGAAAATTGTTAAGTGTGCTTAAACTAGAGTAGTACAAGGATGGGTGACCATATGGGAAGGTCGCATATTTAATATTTTGATTGATAAAAAGGATTTATTTTAAGTTAATAATGTTCGAGATGGATTGTGGAGATAAGATTTCTAAGAGGAAATGCATCTGGTAAAATTTCCCTGTAATTCTCAGTATATCAGATCAAACTAAAATTTTAAAGACAGTTCTAAGAAACTATGGAAAACTCATAAAATATTATTTTATGAGTATTTTATTACATTTGGTTGGATTCTAACTATATTTAGTTAGATGGTGATGGAATGGCAATTTTCAAGACTAGTTGTAAATAAAGTCTAGTTGGAGGGCAAATTGGACATTTGCCATGGATGGCATTTTTTAAATATTTTGAAACTTTGAGGGCAAATTTGAAAGAAGGTTTACACATGGATTAAATCTTAGCCATTGATTTTTATGAGATTTAATCATGGCCATTATAATAAAAGGGCAATATGGTAATTTCACTATTTAAATGAATTTTAAATTCATTTAATTAGACACCTGGATTAAATAGGTAAAAGATGATTAAAAAATCATCCTAAACCCCCCAAGTGATGTTCGAAACTCAGCAATAAGAGAGAAGAAAGAAATTTTCAAATTTTCAAGCCAATTTTGAAGAAAATCAAGGCTAGTTTCAAGCAAGTTCCAATTAGGTAAATTATTCTACACTTCAAGCTCTTAATTTTGATAGTATTTTTGCATGGAAAAGTTTAATATAAGTTATGTCTTGAATGAATATTGATGGTGGAAGTTGAAGCTTGTGATGAAATTAGAATGGTAGATAGTAGAAATGATGATTTTGATATGGAATTAAGGTTGATTTTGGATAAATTTCATGTTGGAAGACATAAACCCTAACCCTAAAATTTGGGGGTTTTGATTAGGAAGCTAAAATTAGGATGATATTGATTGAATCATGTTGTTGGAAACTTAATTTTGATGTTAGATTGAATAATTTTCCAAGTTTGTATTTAGTGACCATTTCAAAATTTTATGGAAAATAAGGGAAAATATTGAAAATTTTATTTTAGTCTTGGAAACATTGAATTATGATGAATGTGACTTCAATTGGTGATTAGGGACCAAAATGAATTTTTTTGGTACTTTAAGGACTAATTCGGCAATTTGAGAAAAGTTAGGGATTGGTCTTGAAATTGTGGAAAATTGATAGAATTGAAATTTGAGCATGTTATGAAAGTTGAAGGATTGAAATGTCAAGAAATAAAGAATAAGGGGGGCCAATTTGAAAAGAAAGTTGGTTAGGGACTAAAGTGAATAAGTTTGGAAGTTAAAGGAAAAATGTATAAGGGTGTTAGAATTAAGTGAAAGGGTTAAATTGTACATTAATTTAATGTACAAAGGCAATATAGTGACCAAAATGTCACTTTTATAAGTTTGGGGACTAAAAAGGAAATAGTCCAAAATAAGAAATTAATTATGGAAATTGTTCAAAAATGGGTTTGAACAATTGTTTAATGTCCAAATTAGTCACCAAAGACCAAGGGATTAATTCGGCAATTTACAAGTATATGGGAAAATTTTAGGAAAAAAATTTATATTAGAATAGTTATGTTCAAGAATTAATTTGCGGTATTAGATTTAAATCGAACACAAGAATGGTGATGTATATGTCAATTGGTTTTATACTAGTTTTAAAAGAAAACAAAGGAGAACCAAGGATAAAAAGAAAGATGAGAACCTCGAGTAAGCTTAGTGAGGCATACTATTCATGGCCCAAGTGAGTGCATTTACATGTTTTAAAATGAAAATTGGAAGACTTGCGAGTACTCGACCTTAAATTTAAAATGATATTGTACTTTTATATAATGACATTATGTTGAAAAATGGCATTTGTATCTTTTTATAATATGTGCTATAATACTTTGCTCGACATGGCAAGATTGGTGAAATACCAGGTATGAATGATTACTTGCATAAATGATGATGCATTATGCATACATGAGATATGGAAAAAAATGATAAGATTTAAATGAAACAAGTTAGAGTAGAGCAAAAAATGATAAGATTTAGATGAACATGTTGGGCTACTGCATGTTGTAATGAAAGTAGATTACATGGAATATGATATATAAATTATTTTTCTGAGAATTGATGATGAGCTATATCTGCCATGACTATTTATGATAAAGCATGAAATATGAATAATTAATTATACGATTGATCATGATGTTGGATTGATGATAAAAGAAATGCCCAAGTATTGAGTATGAGAGTCCATGGTATAGTTGGCATGCCATAGAGTCTTTAGCAGCTGCATCCTCATGTTTAAGTTATGAAAAAGATATTGTGACAAAATGATTGTGTCACATGCACCCTGGGGATCTACGCCCATTGTGCCTAAGTGCATTGTCGAGGTGCCGCACCCTGGGGATCTACGCCCACTGTGCCCGGGTGCACTGTCGAGGTGCTTTATGTTTATGGGGAGCAAAAAGCGTCCCCGAGTACGTACTCATCTTTACATTCACGCTTGACACTGCAGTGTCATTACAAGATGACTCGCATACCTCAATATCATATAGCATACTTTGGGCAATGATAAAGGATCATGATTCGTAAATGAATCATGTTATGTATATGAAACATGTCATGAATATGAACCATGTTATGTATATGAAATATGTCAAGTATACGAATTATGTCACGTATATGAAGCATGACAAGTATATTGATTATACCAAGTATATGAATCAGGCCAAGCACATGAATTATGTCATGTATACGAAGTATGTCACAAGTATAAGAAATATATTATGCATATGAATCATGCCTATGTTATGTATATGAGCTATACCATACATATGAATTATGCCACGTAAAAAAACCATGTTATACAATTGGAATATGCCATATATGAAAATCATGTTACATAAATGGATCATGCTATGAATATGAATTTCATTACATATATGAACTATGTCATGTATATAAATCATGTTATGCATGAAATTCACGTCATGTATGTGAATCATGTTGCATATGTGAATTATACCATGTATGTGAATTATATTGCTCGTACGAAATATACCATGTATATGACTGATTTTATGATGATAGAGCCTTAAAATCATGAGTAAGTTAGGAACTTATGAAATATACATGAGAATCTAGAGATTATGGAACCCTTGACAGAACTATCCTATCTTAGGTAGAGAACTTGACATGATATCATAAAAATAAGCATTACTTTAGTCTATATTTGTTAAATAAGATTATTGCCTCACTAAGTTCGGTTGGTTAAACTATTTAATGTTACATTTAATTGGTATCAGAGCTATAGGTTTAGCCAATTCTGAAGGCTAAATCAAGTTTAATGTGATTTAAATTTAATGTACATGCCCCTAGGATGTCATGTTACTGATGTACTAGCTGTGTAACTTGACTATGCTCCTTAATAATATGAATAAGTGTCAGTAGAAATAGATGATGTTAAGTATTGATGGACATTGATAAATGTTTATTTATGGGAATCAAAAGAAGAAGGAAGAATGTTTAAAAGACAAGTATGCTGGCAACTAATTAAGAGAGAAATGTGCAGCAGACCTATGTTTGAACAAGGTACTCGTACTGTTTATGAATACGAGTTAGATTTTAATAGACTGAGTCAGTACGCAGTTAAATGGATACCGATCGAAAGGTCTCGATGAGAATGGTTTATAAATAAGTTACGTCAAAGGCCCAAAAGAAAGACTTCTTTGGAGAATATTTAGTAAAATGATTGTCAATAATTTTCTTGGACAATGTATAAGTAATTAGAAAATGCAAGAAAGGTTCATTAGGAATTCAAGGAATTAAGTTCTGGTAGATTTAATGGAATTTCCATTCCATGAATTTGAAGTCATTCTTGGAATGGATTGATTATCTACAAATGATGTAGATATGAAGTGTAAGAAGAAAAGGTCGGTATTTCAAGGATTCAATGGTTTGGAATAATGTTTGAGGGAAAGAACTAACTGTTTAGAGTTAATAATTTTTGTAATAACAGCTCAAAGGGCTATTATCTAAAACATGTTTGGTTTATGGAGGATACTTAAAATTTACCTAAAAGTTTGAAGACATCCCAACTGAAAAGGAATTTCCTGATATATTTTTGGATGAGTTATTAGGATTACCTCCGGATAAGGAAATACAGTTTGGGATTGATGTTTATCCTAGAACTGAGCCAAAATCAATGATACTATATAGTATGACACCAATTAAGTGAAGCGAACTAAAGGCTTAACTACAAGAATTGATAGGCCGGGGTTACATTCGACCGAGTGTATCACCATGGGGTGCTCCGGTGCTATTTGTAAAGAAAAAAGATGGTTCCCTACGAATATGTATATATTATCGACAATGGAATAAAGTAACCATTAATAATAAGTATTCCCTATCAAGGATTGAGGATTTATTTGATCAGCTTAAAGTTACATTAGTATTTCAAAGATAAATTTTCGATCAGGGTTATTATCAAATTAAGGTTAAGGAAAAAGGTATACCAAAGACAGTATTCAGGACTCATTCGGGACACTACGAGTTTCTGGTGATTTCTTTTTAGATCGACGAGTGCCTTTACTACATATATGGATATGATAAATAGGGTATTTCAACCCTATTTGGATTAGTTGTTGTGGTCTTCATAAATGATATTTTGGTTTATTCGAAGACCGAAGTTGAACATGACTACTATCTTCGAGTGATATTGCAAATTTTAAGAGATAAGAAACTTAATACTAAGTTTCTGAATGCAAGTTCTGGTTGTCAGAAATAACTTTCCTTAGATATATAGTGTCATCAGAAGGAATAAGGGTTGACCCCAAGAAAATACAAGCTATTATGGAACAAGAATAGTCAAAAAATATCTTGAAAAGGGGAGATAAGATGGAAATAGGAAGGTACAAAACTATGAAATTAAGCCAAGTGATTGATTATATTACTGAGGTAAAGTATATGTTTCTGACAATATCTGAAGAGAGAAGATATTAAAAGAGGCCAATTATAGTTTATTAATTATGCACCCAAGGAGTGATAAGATGTATCAAGATTTAAAGACTCAAAATTGTGGTCAAATATTTATGGATTACTTCAGTCTATTTCTACTTCCCAATGAAAGTAGAGTTGAGTAACGATGGATTGTATAACAGATTTTCAGCTACACCAAGTAAAAAAACTTAATATGGGTCATTATGAATTGTCTGACAGAGTTTGATTACCATATTCCAGTTTAATAGATTATCCGCTAGATAAGTATACAAAACTTTATGTTCGAGAGACAGAAAGACTACATGGTATCTCAGCATTGATAGTGTCAGACAGAGACCCAAGGTTTATTTCAAGATATTGGGGGTACATCATTTGAAGCTTTAGATACTATATTAAATTTTAGTACAGTTTTTCATTAGCAAATAGATGGGCAATCTGAATGGATCATACAGATTTTGGAGGATATGTTACGAGCTTTTGCCATTAAGTTTGCGGGATCATGGGAAAAGTACTTGCATTTGGCTGAATTTGCTTATAACAATAGTTATCAAGCAAGTATCAAGATGGCATGTGGAAGAAAATACCAAGTCTCTATAAATCGGTTCAGTTTACAAGATTGAAATATTTAGAATAACTCAAACGTTGGAAGAGTGCTTCAACATAGGACATGAAGGATAAAGTAAAGATTATTTAGCAAAATTTTAAAGCCATCGTGGATTGACAAAAGACTTGTGCAAATAAGAAGAAAAAAGATATTGAATACGATATTAGAGAAAATGTGTTTTTAAAGATTTTACCATGGAAGAAGGTGTTATGTTTTGGTTGAAATGGGAAGATTAGTTCCAGATTCATAGAGTCATATGAGATTCTAAAAAAAGAAGAAGAACTAATGGTTTATCAATTGGCTTAATTTCTTGATAGGAACAAGATTCATTGTCGTGTTTCATATATTTATGTTTGAGAGGTATGAATTGGATTCTTCACATGTAATTACCTCTGAAGAGGTTGATCTACAATCAGGTTTGGCGTATAAAGAAGAAGTGAAAATCCTAGCATACAAAGTTTAAGAATTAAAGGACAAGGAAATTCAGATGATTAAGGTTCTTTGGAGAAATCATAAAGTAGAGAAAGTTGTTTGAGAAATTGAAGAGAGAATGAATAAGAAAAATCTGAAGTTGTTTGAAAGGAGTATATGTTGAAAATTCGAGGACGAATTTTCTTAAAGGGGAGGAATTGTAATATCCCAATTTCTGGACTAGTGACAAATTGTATGTTTTGAAAGTTTTGGGGTAAAAATGTAAACTTGGAAAAGTTTAGGGACCAAAGTGTAATTTCCAAAAGTTATGTAAGTTAACCCCGTAAATGAATAGTTTACCCCCAAGAGTGGCATTTTCGTGTTACTCGGATTTTTTGTACGGGGCTTGTATTATTAGCATTTTTATATCGAATGAAAATTGTTAAGTGTTCTCAAACCAGAGTAGTACAAGGATGGGTGACCATATGGGAAGGTCGCATATTTAATATTATGATTGATAAAAAGGATTTATTTTAAGTTAATAATGTTCGAGATGGATTGTGGCGATAAGATTTCTAAGAGGATAAACATTAGGTAAATTTTTTTGGTAATTATCGGTATATCATATCAAACTGAAATCTTAAAGATAATTCCAAGAAACTATGGAAAACTCATAAAATATTATTTATGAGTATTTTATTACTTTCGGTTGGATTCTAACTATATTTAGTTAGATGGTGATGGAATGGCAATTTTCAAGACTAGTTGTAAATAAACTCTACTCTGAGGGCAAATTGGACATTTGCCATGGATGGCATTTTTGAAATATTTTGAAACTTTGAGGGCATTTTGAAAGAAGGTTTACACATGGATTAAATCTTAGCCATTGATTTTTATGAGATTTAATCATGGCCATTATAATAAAAGGGCAAGATGGTAATTTCACTATTTAAATGAATTTTAAATTCATTTAATTAGACACTTGGATTAAATAGGTAAAATATGATAAAAAAATCATCCTAAACCCCCCAAGTGCTGTTTGAAACTCAGCAATAAGAGACAAGAAAGAAATTTTCAAAATTTTCAAGCCAATTTTGAAGAAAATCAAGGCTAGTTTCAAGCAAGTTCCAATTAGGTAAATTATTCTACACTTCAAGCTCTTCATTTTGATAGTATTTTTGCATGGAAAAGTTTAATATAAGTTATGTCTTGAATGAAGATTGATGATGGAAGTTGAAGCTTATGATGAAATTAGAATGGTAGATAGTAGAAATGATGATTTTGATATGGAATTAAGGTTGATTTTGGATAAATTTCATGTTGGAAGACATAAACCCTAACCCTAAAATTTTGGGGTTTTGATTAGGAAGCTAAAATTAGGATGATATTGATTGGATTATGTTGTTGGAAACTTAATTTTGATGTTAGATTGAATAATTTTCCAAGTTTGTATTTAGTGACCATTTCGAAAATATTTGGAAAATAAGGGAAATTATTGAAAATTTTATTTTAGCCTTGGAAACATTGAATTATGATGAAAGTGGATTGAATTGGTGATTAGGGACCAAAATGAAAATTTTTGATACTTTAAGGACCAATTTGGCAATTTGAGAAAAGTTAGGGATTGGTCATGAAATTGTGGGAAATTGATAGAATTGAAAAATTGAGCATGTTATGAAAGTTGAAGGATTGAAATGTCAAGAAAGAAAGAATAAGGGGGCCAATTTGAAAAGAAAGTTAGTAAGGGACTAAAGTGAATAAGTTTGTAAGTTAAAGGAATAATGTATTAGGGTGTTAGAATTAAGTGAAAGGGTTAAATTGTACATTAATTTAATGTACAAAGGCAATATAGTGACCAAAATGTCACTTTTATAAGTTTGGGGACTAAAAAGGAAATAGTCTAAAATAAGAAATTAATTATGGAAATTGTTCAAAAATGGGTTTGAACAATTGTTTAATGTCCAAATTAGTCACCAAAGACCAAGGGACTAATTCGGCAATTTACAAGTATATGGGAAAATTTTCGGAAAATTTTTTATATTAGAATAGTTATGCTCAAGAATTAATTTGCGGTATTAGATTTAAATCGAACACAAGAATGGTGATGTATATGCCAATTGGTTTTGTACAATTTTAAAAGAAAATGAAGGAGAACCAAGGATAAAAAGAAAGATGAAAACCTCGAGTAAGCTTAGTGAGGCATACTATTCAAGGCACAAGTGAGTGCATTTACATATTTTAAAATGCAAATTGGAAGACTTGCGAGTACTCGACCTTAAATTTAAAATGATATTGTACTTTTATATAATGACATTATGTTGAAAAATGGCATTTGTATCTCTTTATAATATGTGCTATAATACTTTGCTCGACATGGCAAGATTGGTGAAATACTAGGTACGAATGATTACTTGCATAAATGATGATGCATTATGTATACATGAGATATGGAAAAATGATAAGATTTAAATGAAACAAGTTAGGGTAGAACAAGATATACTTAAAAATAGTATTGGCATATATACATGTTGGGCTACTGTATGTTGTAATAAAAGTAGATTACATGGAATATGATATATAAATAATTTTTCTGATAATTGATGATAAGCTATATCTTCCATGACTATTTATGATAAACATGAAATACGAATAATTAATTATACGATTGATCATGATGTTGGATTGATGATAAAAGAAATGCCCAAGTATTGAGTATGAGAGTCCATGGTATAGTTGGCATGCCATAGAGTCTTTAGCAGCTGCATCCTCATGTTTAAGTTATGAAAAAGATATTGTGACAAAATGATTGTGTCACATGCACCCTGGGGATCTATGCCCACTGAGCCTAAGTGCACTGCCGAGGTGCCGTACCCTGGGGATCTACGCCCACTGTGCCCGAGTGCACTGTCGAGGTGCTTTATGGTTATGGGGAGCAAAGAGCGTCCCCAAGTACATACTCATCTTTACGTTCACGTTTGACCCTACGGTGTCATTACAAGATGACTCGCGTACCTCGATCTCATATAGCATACTTTGGGCAATGATAAAAGGATCATGATACGTATATGAATCATGTTATGTATATGAAACATGTCATGAATATGAACCATGTTATGTATATGAAATATATCAAGTATACGAATTATGTCACGTATATGAAGCATGGCATGTATATGAATTATACCAAGTATATGAATCTGGCCAAGCACATGAATTATGTCATGTATACGAAGTATGTCACAAGTATAAGAAATATACGATGCATATGAATCATGCCATGTATATACATTATATTATGTATATGAACTATGCCATGCATATGAATTATGCCACATAAAAAAACCATGTTATACAATTGGAATATGCCACGTATGAAAATCATGTTACATAAATGGATCAGGCTATGAATATGAATTTCATTACATATATGAACCATGCCATGTATATAAATCATGTTATGAATGAAATTCAAGTCATGTATGTGAATCATGTTGCTTATGTGAATTATACCATGTATGTGAATTATGTTATTCGTACGAAATATACTATATATATGACTGATTTTATGATGATAGAGCATTGAAATCATGAATAAGTTAGGAGCTTATGAAATATACATGAGAATCTAGAGACTATGGAACCCTTGATAGAACTATCCTATCTTAGGTAGAGAGCTTGATATGATATCATAAAATAAGTATTACTTTACTCTATATTTGTTAAATAAGATTATTGCCTCACTAAGTTCGTACTTAGCGTGTGTTATTTCACACGTAGGTTATCCCATGTAGAAGGGCATGAAGGAGCTATTATTTGGAAAGTCAAGTTACATTAGCAGACACGGTATGTACATCTTAAATTATAGTTGATATCTAGTGGGCTTGTACTTGTATGTATGTGGGTTTGAAAATATGAAAATGTTTTGTAAACTTAAGTTATAATGTGTTTGCGTATTAATTACGAGTGTAGGGACTCAGAATATGATTTTACTATAAATGATTATGATTTAAGACATAATTAAGCGTAGTTTAATCCTAATCGCGTATAAATTTTAAAATCAAGAAAGGGTCTAGGCAGGGTACATAGTTTTCTTCCTGAATTATATTTTTATTTCAATAACACATTTATAAATTTTATAAAACAATTCAGGGTCAAAACTAGCTGTAATAGACTGACATAGTTTTTATTTAAAACCAAAAGGGGTTAATCTATAAGGTAAAGTTTGGTTAAAAAAATTTAAGTCAAGTTTTCTTAACAACTCTGTAACATCTTTAGTGTATATTCGGTATACGAGTATACGTTAAAGGTGTTACAGAACAAGTTTGAGAGATAAACTCACAAAGTAAATTTTATATCAATGAAAGGTGTGATTACAAATGAAATAATCAGCCCTATTTATAGGAAATGAAGGGGTTTGGTCGAATGGCCTTGTATCTATTCGGCTAGGCTTCAAGTATCCCTCCAAGGCTGCTCGTGACTCCCTCCAAAGGCATGGTGATGTTTCGGCCTCCATTGAGTCTCCCTCCACTTGATTTTGGCGCTCAAAATGGTTGAAAAGATGTAATTTCTCGTATGAAATTCCAGCCTGCACTTCCTTCGGTAATCTGGACATATATCAAGCTCCCGATATCGGATTGATGTGATTCAACATGCTTTTGAAAGCTAAGAGATAGGAGAACAAGTTTCATGCAGACGTCTCAACCCAGTTATGCTTGGTTCCTGCTCAAAAATGGCAAACAATCTGACTGACGTTTTTTGTGATGAATCTGCCCAATGAAGAGTTATTTGGTTGGAACTCTTTGTTTTGGCACCCTCATGCTTTCCCTCCATGTATTTACTGCCTATTTTCAAGTTTTCCCTCCAAAGTTTAGGGACATGTTCCTTAGGAGGGGACATGCCCCTTGAGGTGGTGAGCTGGCATGTGTAGGTGGAGCTGAAGTGAGGTTGAGCTTGGTATGAGCTGGATTGAGCTGAGCTAACTAGTTGAATGAGCAAGCTTAATCTTTAAGCTATTTTGAGCTTCCATGAGCTGCCCTTAGCTAGGTGAGCTAGTCCTTAAAGCTTGTGAACTTCCTTAGTATGCTTCCCTTTGTCCTTGAGTTGCCATGAGCTATCATTGGGCTCTTTGAGCTAATACGAGCTGCTTTGAATGTCCTTGATCTGTTCCAAGCTGTTCTTACACTTCTTGAGCTATTTCGAGCTTCCTTGTAAGGTCCTTGAGCTATCACAAGCTTATGCGTTCATCCATAGTACCTAAAGGAACAATAAACAATATGTGAGCTGAAATGAAGCTATAATACGATGCATAACTAAGTATAAAGATGTAATGTAATGCAGACATACTTAAATGAGCTAGAACTAAATATAAAGATATGTATCATAGGTTATGCATGAATATTATATATTATGCAATAAATGATAACATATAATCTTCAAGTATTTCCTAATATGCAAAAGCATGCTCATAAAGAAGATAATAGAAGGTGAAGTAAGGTAGAATTCCCTCAGAATTAGTCTTAAGGATCTTCCATGGAGAGTTCAAGTTAGGATTGCATCATATATAAAGGAGGCTTCACCCACATTGTAATTCGGATTTGAATGATTAAATAAAGTTCTCTTTTTAGTTCCAACTTGCAAGAAGATTATCTTGTGTTTTAGAAGCAAATCAATTTTCAAGTTCTCCGGAATTTGTTGTTGGGGATCTTCACACTCTTGCTTGCCCATACAATCGCGTTTGGAAGGGTGAGTTAGAGCCGCTTGAGGTTGCTTGCTTAGATAATTGTGATTGAGAGGGTGCCGATCAGATTTATTTAATTAGGATTTTAGTTTTAGCATTTATTTATTATTAGAAGTTACTTATCTAATTAGGAGATTAGATTTTAGCATTTATTTATTGTATTTAATTCCTAAGTTTAATAGGATTAGAACTTCTCCAAGGCCTATATAAAGGAGGCTTCACCCACATTGTAATTCAGATTTGAATGATTAAATAAAGTTCTCTTTTGAATTCCAACTTGCAAGAAGACTATCTTGTGTTTTAGAAGAAAATCAATTTTCAAGTTCGTCGGGATTTGTTGTTGAGGATCTTCACACTCCTGCTTGCCCATATAATCGTGTTTGGGAGGGTGGGTTAGAGTCGCTTAAGGTTGCTTGCTTAGAAAATTGCATCTAAGAGGGTGCCGAGGAAAACTATCAATTCATCACTCCATCTCCACATATTCAAGCTTCCTCCATTAACGCCACCACCATAAGCAAATCTGAATTTTTACATTTGTTCTTTATTTTGGGTTTGTTTTTTTTTATTTAGATCTACGCTACTCTATCATATGTTTTGTGATTATCGATAGAGGAAGTTGTACTAATGTTTCCAGCACTTTAATGGTGGACAGACTTGGATTGGTGACAACAAAACACCCACACCGTATAAGCTTCAATGGCTTAATGATGGTGGGGAATTGAAGGTGACCAAGCAGGTACTCGTACCATTTTCCATCAGTAGATACAAGGATGAGGTCCTATGTGATGTTGTACTCATGCACTCCAGCCACTTACTTTTGGGGAGGCCTTAGCAGTTCGATTGAAGAGTGAATCATGAAGGATATAGCAATCGATACTCATTCACTTTTGAAGGAAGAAAGCACACACTAACCCCTTTATCACCGTAGCATGTACATGATGATCAAATGCATTTGAAAAAGAGTTTCCAAGGATTAAAAGATAAAGAAAGAGAAAATGAGCAAGAGAATGAAATAAAAATAGTATGTACTAGTAAAAACGGGAAGGGAAAGAGTGAAAATAAAAGTTAGAGACAGAAGCTTAAAATGAGCATATATGCGAGGGGTAGTGAAATTAGAAAATGTGTTTTGGCAAGGCAAACACTTGTTGTGCTTTTGTACAAGGAGAATATTTTAAACAATAATGAACTCGATGCAACATTGCCTTCTTCTATTGTTTCTCTTTTGCAGGATTTTGAAGATGTTTTGCCCGGCGAGATTCTAGGAGGTTTACCACCTATTCGTGGCATAGAACATCAAATTGATTTTGTGCTTGGTGTTACATTTCCTAATCGACCAGCATATAGGAGCAACCCCGAGGAACAAAAGAGTTACAACGACAAGTACAAGAATTACTGGAAAAAGGCTATATTCGATAGAGCTTAAGCCCATGTGTCGTTCATGTACTATTGGTACCCAAGAAATATGGGTCATGGCGCATGTGTGTGGATTGTCGAGCAATCAATCAGATCACAATCAAATATCAACATCCTATGCCACGCCTAGATGATATGTTGGATGAATTGAGTGGTTCCAGTGTGTTTTCAAAGATCGATCTTAAAAGCGGATATCACCAAATCAGGATGAAAGAAGGTGATGAATGGAAGACAATGTTTAAAACAAAACAAGGTTTGTATGAATGGACTATGATGCCTTTCAGTTTTACAAATCCACCTAGCACATTTATGGGATTGATGAATCATGTCTTACGGCATTATATTGGTAAGTTTTGCGTTGTTTTTTTTTTACGACATTCTCATATACAGTCGTTCTTTGGAGGACCATGAAATACATCTCAGGTTTGTTTTGAATACACTTCGAAAGGAGAAACTGTATGCTAACTTAAAAAATGTGTTTTTTGTACAAATAAACTTGTGTTTCTAGGATTTGTTGTGAGTTCTAAAGGCTTAGCGACGCCTACAAGCATTAAAGAGCTTTCATGGATTGGCCAGTTTCTATTGAAAGTTTATTCCTAATTTTAGTACCATTGCTAAAAAGAATGCAAGTTTGTTTTGGAATATTGAGCAAGAATAAGCTTTTAATCAGATTAAGGAGTGCTTAACAAATGCACCATTACTTTCCATACCAAACTTTGATAAGACATTTGAGATCGAGTGTGATGCTTCGAGTGTAGGAATCGGTGCTGTTTTATCACAAGAGGGACGTCCAGTTGCATATTTTAGAGAGAAACTAAATGGAGCAACCTTGATCTATCCAACATATGACAAGGAAATGTATGCTTTGATCAGGGCCTTGGAAAAATGGCAAAATTACATATGGTCGAAAGAATTTGTTGTGCATACGGACCATAAGCCATTGAAACACGTCAACGGACAACACAAACTCAACAAAAGACACGCCAAATGGGTGGAATTCCTTGAGTCATTCCCATATGTCATCAAGTACAAGAAGGGAAAAGAGAACATTGTTGTTGATGCCTTATTAGGGAGGTATGTGCTTCTTAATTCACTTGAATATAAACTTATTGGATTTGCATTTCTTAAAGAACTCTATGCTACTAATCTTGATTTTGGAGAGACCTTTAAAGTATGTGAGAAAGGTGTGTTTGACAAGTTTTACAGGCACGATGGGTTTTTGTTCAAGGAAATGAAACTTTTCATCCCTCAAAGTAGTGCACGTGAGGTCTTAATGAAGGAAGCCCATAGCGGGGGGCTTATGGGACATTTTGGAGTTAACAAGATGTTAAACATCCTACAATAGCATTTGTTTTGGCCAAAACTGAAAAAGGATGTGGAACAAATTTGTGAGAGATGTATCACTTGCAAAAGGGCAAAATCAAGACTTCAACCTCAAGGGTTGTACATGCCATTACCAATCTCTAAAGAGTCGTGGGTTGACATTTCCATGGACTTTGTTTTAGGACTTCCTAGAACAAAGAATGGCAGAGATTCCATTTTCGTGGTTGTCTATAAGTTTTCAAAAATGGCGCACTTTATTCCGTGTCATAAAGTTGATGATGCTTCCAATATTGCTAATCTATTTTTCAGGGAGATTGTGCGTTTACATGGACTTTCGAGGACAATCATTTTAGATCGAGATACGAAGTTTTCGAGTCATTTATGGAGGTCTTTATGGAGCAGGATTGGGACAAAGTTATTGTTCTCTACAACTTGTCATACTCAAACTGATGGCTAAACAGAAGTGGTAAATCGAGTACTTTCAACTTTGTTACGGTCTTTGATTAGCAAGACTCCAAAATCATGGGAAGATAGCTTACCACATGTGGAATTTGCTTAGAACAGATTAGTTCATTCAGCCACCAGATTCACACCATTTGAGGTTGTATATGGGTTTAATCCATTGTCTCCTATGGATTTGTTCCCTTTGCCCATTGATCAAGCATTAAACCAGGACGGGAAAAATAAGGCTAAATTCGTGAAAAAGCTTCATCAGAAGGTTTGAGAGAACAATGATAAAATAAAAAAGTAATATGAACAATAAGCAAATAAAAGGCGAAATCGAGTCAACTTTGAACCCGACGATTGGGTTTGGGTGCACTTCAGGAAGGAACGATTTCTAGCACAAAGGAAATCTAAACTCTTGGCCAGAAGGGATGGGCCATTTCTAGCATTGGAGAAGATCAATGATAATGCCTACAAGATAGATCTACCGGGAGAGTTTGGTGTCAGTGCTACTTTCAATGTTTTAGACTTATCTCTTTTTGAGCAATGTAACGATTTGAGGACAAATCGCCCTCAAGAAGGGAAGGATGATGAGATCATGGCGTCACCACCACCATTAGACCCGGAAGAATTTCCCTTAGGCCGCGTTACTCGTGCAAGGGTAAGGAATTTTAGAGATGTGGTCAGCAACAAGTGCAATCATGCATGGAAGGTTATTGAAGTTGCCGAAGTTGAATCAATGCCCTATAACGTGGAAGATTCATGCATTGTGAAAAGGAGTCCATGCAACATGTTTCATGTTTATTTCTGATGCATATGTTCCATTTGATTATTATAGTTTTATTGTGCACATGTTTTCTATTATGTTATTTATTGTTTATTTTTCTAGCAGTAGAGTTCCTTGAATCATATAATATATATTTATTATATTTAGCATGCATCATATTACCTTGTTATCATATTTCTCGTATTTATAGGTGTTATGCAAGGACAATGAATAGACACATCATTAGGGTGATTCAGAGAATTGTGACTATTGGAGAGGTGCTTGCTTGAGATGCTTGCTTAGCTTTGGAGGTGCTTGCTTACATTCACATGGAAATTGGCATGTTTCACAATGGACGACAATTTTAGGGAGGTGCTTGCATATGACCTGCATGCTTACATTCACATCGAAATTGACATGCTAGCTTATGATTACATTGGGCGAAAGAGGCATACATTTTAAGGTTTCTTTTTTTAATTCATTATCCTTTCACACCACCCTAGGAATGTTGGCTGATCACTTCATTTTGTAAAGCCTATAAATAGAGGTTGATATTTAAATTGTAAGACACTTTGATTTTAAAAAAATTGAGTCTTTATCTCTTGTGTTCTTGTAAGAACTTTATCGACCTTTCAAGTTCTGCTTGTTGAAACAAAACCTTTGATATCTTTGGTTCCTAGTTCTACTTATCTAGTGGATCAGGATCCTTATTTAGTTTAGAGACCATTATAGGGTTCGGGTCACACTTTTCAGTGTTGGTTCAATTCTCAAGTCCTAAACTACTTTCCTCTTCCATCATCCAATTCTACCACCACTATTGAACACATTAACCTTCCAAAATTCCAGAATCTTTATTCTCGTCACTTTTTATATCATTACACACCATCACCCTTTAAATCATCCAAAATCTTTACAAGTCTTACAACACAAAGTTACTTCATTTACGATCAGGCAAATCAAGCATCTCGATAAATTCCAAGACGAGATCACATCAGTGTCTCCCTCCAAAGGGTTTTGGCACAAAATTCAATTTTCCCTCCATGTAGTTTGCCACCCATTCAAGTTCCCTCCAAAGTGTAGGGACATGTTTCTTAGGAGGGGACATGACCCTTGAGGCGGTGAGCTGGCATGTGTAGGTGGAGCTAAAGTGAGCTGGTTGAGCTTGGTGTGAGCTGGATTGAGTTGAGTTGAGCTACTTAACTGAATGAGCTAGCTTGATGTTTGAGTTGTTTTGAGCTGCCTTTAGCTAGGTGAGCTAGTCCTTTAAGCTTGTGAGCTCCCTTAGAATGTTTTCCTTTGTTTTTGAGCTGATTCGAGCACTCCTTGTGGTTTTGAGCTAAACCGAGCTCCTAATGAAGTCCTTGAGTTGTTCTAAGCTGCCCTTAAATTGGTTGAGATAATTCAAGCTCCTTGTAATGTCTTTGAGCTATCTTGAGCTTATGCTTTCATCCATAGTACCTAAAAGAACATTAAACAGTGTGTGAGCTGAGATAAAATTATAATAAGATCCATGCTTAAGTATATAGATGCAATGCAATACAAACATACTTAAATAAGTAGAAACAAAGTAAAAATGTGGATTAAGATAGTATTTAGGCAAACTCATGCAATATAAGGACCTATGTGCATAAGCATAACTTTTAATATAATATGCATAATATAAACTATGTAAATGTCATTATAAGGTATGTTACGCAACAAAAGTAAATTAAGTGTGCCATGAGTAATATATATATATATATATATAAGTAAAAGATGTGTAAGGGTTTTAAAAGCTCCCTCTTTTTCATCATGAAGATTAGAGAAAAAAGGAAGATGATGAATAGATGCCAAGGCTGGATTGTATCACAGTCGCCCAAGGGATGAGCAAGCCCATCAATGACAGCACCGCTAGCATCGCACGCAACAACGTCCGCAGCAGTAGCCTTGGTGAGACGATCAAAGGCCCCATCAATGTTAATCTTGATAGTGCTGGCCCATGGGGCTACCAACGTGGTTGTGCAAAGGTTAGTTCATCTGGCATCCGGGAGGAGGAGGTGGGTGGTGTAGCCACTGTGTAGTCTCAAAGGATGCCCTAGGAGTTGATGACCATGAGCCAAGGGAGCTGTAGCTGATGATTATGAACCCAATCATTGCACCTATTCCAAAGGTTCTAAAGAATCATTAGCAGAAATGCAAAGGACTGAGTCGATAAGCTAACGGTCCCTTCCTCAAGCCAAGATAAAATAGACATCATAGGACTAAAAATGAGGAGTCTCGGTACACCAGCTAAGAGGAGGGCTTTGGTAGCCCCCGGGTAATCGCGTAAAGCGTGCATCATTATTTTTGTGGCCATACAACAAAGGGGGCAGACACCAGGATCAAGACATGCCGACTGAAGCCTTTGGCCTGTTGGGAGGGTCATGGCCCACACACTAACCAAAATACCATATCTTTGGCAGAATCGGCAATTTAGACATAACTTTCCAAATATGCAAAGCCCTATTTATTAGGGTCGGTGGTCGATATAGATACAAGTATACTGGTCGAACTGAGTAGATGCCTGAGTCATGGTTGCTCTATAGAATCATATCGTGGCGATCATTGATAATAGGCATGCTAAGGACTGTGTTGGCATCAGCCGGGTTGAAGTAACGAAAAACTTAAATTCATCCCATCAAGGTTGCCCCGAGGACATGAACTCATGGTTGCGAGTAGGCAATTCATCGCTAACCATGTACTCACCGTACAGGTTAATGGTAGACTGATACATGCATAGGAGGGCTAGAAATATGCGTTAAAGACAAGAAGTTGACACTGTTTCACATCCCCAATTTTCTTCCCTTTGATACTTTCGATTCGAGGATTAATCCTTTTGAGGAAGGAGAGGATGATACATGCATGGGAGGGCTGGAAAGATGCACTGAAGACAAGATGTTGAAACTGTTTTCTAAGTCTGGAAAATCAGTTGACTTGATGAGACTTTTTGAATAGGATCCAAGCATTTTTGGAAGCATTTTTGGGTCGAGTTGTCTCCTTAAAAATTGACCGTCATTCAGTTACCTTTCCAACACATCTTGAAACGCATCGTTCCGATGTCGGTAACTCAAGATACGTCCATTTTAATGAAGACAGTGCATGCAGAAAACTGGATACGGGATTTTGTAAAATTCAGCCCAAAAGCTAACATATAAGGCTTTGGACAAATTAAACATAACCCAATGTATTTATTATCATCATCATCATTTCATCTATTCATCATCATGCTTTCATCTCTAATCTCAAGGACGAAAGAAAAGGGAGTTTTTAAATTCCTTACACATCTTTTAATTACTTATGTTATTTACTTCTTTCATGGCATACTTAGTTTACTTTGGTTACATAACATACCTTATAATGACATTTTCATAGTCTATGTTATGCATATCTTAGTAAGGATTGTGCTTATGCACATAGGTCCTCATTTTATTTAAGTTTGCCTAAGTAATAAATCCACATCTTTAAGTTTCCTAATTGCATTGCATTGAATTATTAGCTTAAGTATGAATCTTATTATAGCTTTATTTCATCTCACACATTGTTTAATGTTTTTTAGGTACTGTGGATGAAGGCATAAGCTCGTGATAGCTCAAGGACCTTACAAGGTGATAGAGTAGCGCATATCTAAATAAAATAAGAAAACAAACCCAAAATAAAGAATAAATCTGAAAATTCATATTTGCTTATGGTGATGGCGTCAACGGAGGAAGCTTGAATATGTGGAGATAGCGTGACGAATTTGTAGTTGTACTCGGCACCTTCTTAGACGCGATTATCTAAGCAAGCAAGCTCAAGCGGCTCTAACCCACTCTCCTAGACATAATTACCTAGGCAAGCAGGAGTGTGAAGATGACCTCCCTCACAAGAACTCGACGATCTTATGTTGAAGATGGCTTCTAGACAAGTTTACCGAACACTTGCAAACATGTACTCAAAGAATACTAAAATCTCAAAAGAGAACTTTTTATTAATCAATGAAATCTGAATTACAATGTGGGTGAAGCATCCTTTATATAGGCCTTGGAGAAGTTCTAATCCTACTAAACTTAAGGAATTAAATACAATAAATAAATGCTGAAATCTAATCTCCTAATTAGATAAGTAACTTCTAACAATAAATAAATGCAAAAAATAAAATCCTAATTAAATAAATCTGATCCTAATAGATATTGTAGATTCCTATATTGATTTAAATTACAAATAATCAAATTAAATATTGAAAATTCGTAATTATCCAAAAATCCCGTATTAATCCCGCATAAGAATTTTTGCATGCGATGTCTCCGCTAAAATAGACGTATCTTGAGTTCCAGATGTCCGATTGAGGCGTTTCAAGATGCGTTGGACAGGTAATTGACAGCCGGACGAGTTTTAAGAAGACATGTCAACCCAAAAATGCATGGATCTCATCCAAAAATGCGTCACAAGTTGAATGATGTTTCTGACTTGTAAAGCAGTTTCAACTTCTTTTCCAAGATGATTATTTTGGCCCCTCTCATGCTCGTACCATTCCCCCCACTCTTCAAAATGATTCGTCCTCGGATCAGGATTCCATTTAATGAGTCTTCGCAAGTCCGCAAGTTGTCGGCCATTCAGAGGGGTTTGAGCGTTCGCATATGCCTTGCCAGACAGGTATCATCCCCTCCCTCCTCAAAGGGATTCGTCCTTGAATCCAAGTCAAAAAAAGGACGTGAAATAATAGGAAGCACAAAGGAATCTTTTTCATAATTGGAGTGATCTAATTGAGCACCTCGCAATGGTTCAACAAAGTCCTGGAAAAATAACTCAAAACCACTCGAAACAAGGATGTTATGGTTAGGTTGAAAAAATTCCCTCTTTATATTTTTCTCGTCTTTTTCTTTTGGACACAGATCAACTTTTACCTCTTGTTTCTTTTCAGTCACCTTAATTGGGCCATTAATTGGACTTTTATTGCTCTCGGCCTCTTGACTCTCGGCCTCTTGACTCTCGGACCTTTTCAAATAAAATAACTCGTGTACCCAATTCCTCTCACAAAAATATCATCAAAATACAATTTCTATAGAGGAGGAAGTGTTTTTAACATAATGATAGGAAAATAATTAAATGAAGGGTTAGAATCACACTTACTTTCGTAACACGCAAGTACTTTATTTTCTGATTGTGCATCATCTTGCTCTCCTTCGTCCTCGCATGGAATATCTTGTGGAGTCATGGTGAGAACGGATTGTTCGATTTGTGGGACTATCATCGTCTCTGGTGTGGTGTTCACCTCTTTTCCTACATGACACACCGACGGTGGTTCATTAATCTACTGTACATGCGATGATTCGACTACAATAAAAGAGGATTCTTGTTGTTGATAATGGATGGGAACTAATCGCTCTCTCATGACTTTCTTAAGTTCTGCCCAAGATCTTATCTTGGCTTCTCCATTGAGACGTATATTTTGCCGCAATGATTTCCACTAAAGTGAGGCATAATCCTCGAAATTTAGGGCCACTAATGGAACTTCATCTTCTTTGGGATATCCAAAGAAATCAAATAGGTGATCAACACGATATTCCCAATCACAATAACCATTAGAGATTATACTTACCTCGAAAAGAGGGTATTCTAAAGTATGGGATGGCCAAAGTGTGTATGGTTTATTCTTGTTGTTGATAATGGATGGAAACAAATCGCTCTCTCATGACTTTCTTGAGTTCTACCCAAGATCTTATCTCGGCTTCTCCATTGAGATGTTTATTTCGCTGCAATGATTTCCACCAAAGTGATGCATAATCCTTGGAATTTAGGGCCACTAATGGAACTTGATCTATGAGAAGGATAAAAAAAACAAATCTGCCCATAGCTTTCTTGATTGAGTCTAGAGCTCCTAGTTCTTGCAACAACTTGATTGAAGGCTTCCAAATCCACAATTGCGCTACTATATCACAAGGAGCTCGAATTAGCTCAATGAGTTTTAGGACATCTTAGAACAGCTCAAGGACATTCAAAGCAACTCGAATTAGCTCAAGGAGTCCAATGGTAGCTCATGGCAGCTCGAGGACCAAGGGAAGCATTCTAAGGAAGCTCATAAGCATCAAGGACTAGCTCACCTAGCTAAGGGCAGCTCATGGAAGCTCAAGACAGCTCGAACATTAAGCTAGTTCATTCAGCTAGCCAGCTCAACTCAAGCTCAACAAGCTCACTTCACCTCCACCTACACATGCCAGCTCACCACCCCAAGGGTTATGTCCCCTACTAAGGAACATGTCCCTAGCTAATTGGAGGGAAACTTGAAATGGGCGGCACCTACATGGAGGGAAAAGCCTTGGCGCCAACTTGAACCATCACCAGCAACTATTCAGCCTTGAAGACCCCTTTTCATTCATGCACGTACTTTCAAAAAGGCACAAGCCTTTGCCGAATAGATAGAGGCCTATTCGGCCATTCTTTTACATTTCCTATAAATAGGATTGGGATTTTCATATGTAAACACACACATTTGAATATAAAATTTCCATTGTGAGAATTTTCTCTCTTTTTAGTTCTTTTTAGAACTTTAACGACTTATCAAGTACTTTGTACTTGTGGTGTCATCCCTTCTATTTCCCTTGGTACTTTCAATTCCTATCTCTTTATAGATAGTGGGTCAAAGTCCTTTCTACCATCCCTTAAGAAATTATATAAGGATCGGGGTTATGCTCTTTATAGCATAGTTTCTTCAGTGAATTCTTAAGATACTACCTTCACCATTTCCATCACCATTTCCATACATCAATCTTACCATCTTCCGCAGCCCCCATTTAAATACCTTTCCTTCTTTCAAGCCTATCTTGCTTGCAGGTTTCTTGCTTCCTTCCTAGATCCAACAATCAAATAAGTTGTCTCCAGCAACATTCAAGAACGACCTTACATCACAAAAGCTAACATATAAGGCTTTGGAGGAATTAAATATAACCCAATGTATTTATTATCATTTAAATTAATGTTTTTAGGGTTTTGTATACTTTAGAAACCAGCCACCCTTCTCCCAAGTCGTTAGATCAAGTCCAATTTAATGGACCAGATTTCTTTTTTATTTTATTCATTCTTAGCTTTAGGTTAAAGCCATCCTTCATCTATAAAAGGATGATGCTTTCTTCTTTGTTTTTCATATTATCATTGATTAATAAGATATCTTCTGAGATTTTATTATTCTTTGAATATGTGTTTGCAAGTGTTCGGTAAACTTGTCTATAAGCCTTCTTCAACGTTTCAACTGAGTTGATTGTTGTTGATCTTCACACTTTGGGTTGCCTATCTAATTGCGGTTAGGAGGGTCAATTTTAAGCCATATCTTGGAGGTTCCCTAATTAATCGCGACTAGGAGGGTTCCGCGGGAAAATTCCTCAATTCCACAAGCCATTGTCAACACCAAAGAAGAAAGCATCATCCAACAAAGCCTTTGTCAACACCAAATGATGTGAGACTGCCAAGGGACGTGGGAAACCTTCAATTTTATAGCTTGGAAGCAAACCTAGGGCTTTAGACTCAATCAAGAAAGTTAGGCACCAATCTTAAATTTCAAGAGAACTTGTTGAGCGTTTCTTGAAATTTTCAGAATTAAGGCTGGAAAATTAAAGAAACAAAGTCTAGAAGAAGGGTTAGATGATGAATAATAAGAATGAAACTAAAAAGATCGATAAAGATAAATCTAGAGGATAGAAGAACAAATCTGAAATTTCCAGATTTCAATGATGGTGATGCAACAATGGAGTTGAGTTGAAGAAGATGATGGTGGATTATGGAATAGAGGATATGCCCGCGGAACCCTCATAGCCGCGATTAACTAGGCAACCTCTGTGATAGGGCTTAAAACCGATCCTCTTACCCACAATTAGATAGGCAACCTAGAGTGTGAAGATCAACAACAATCAACCCGGTTGAAACGTTAAAGATGACTTCTAGACAAGTTTATTGAACACTTGCAAACACGTATTCAATGAATACTAAAATCTCAAAAGAGAACTTTTAATTAATCAATGAAAATCTGAAAAACAAAGAAGAAAGCATAATCCTTTTATAGATGAAGAATGGCTTTAACCTAAGGCTAAGAATAAATAAAATAAACAAAGAAATATGGTCCATTAAATTGGACTTGATCTAATGGCTTGGGAGAAGGGTGGTTGGTTCCTAAAGTATATAAGACCCTAAAAAATCAATTTAAATGATAATAAATACATTGGGTTATGTATAATTCGTCCAAAGCCTTATATGTTTGCTTTTGGGCTGAATTTTACAAAATCTCGTAATATTCTCGTATCTAGTTTTCTGCATGCGCAGTCTTCAGTAAAATGAACGTATCTTGAGTTCTCGGTATCGGAATAATGCGTTTTAAGATGTGTTTGAAAGGCTACTGAATGACGGTCAATTCCTCAGCAGACAACTTGTCCTATAAATGCCTGGATTCCATTCGAAAAGTCACCTCAAGTCAACTGATTTTCTAGACTTATAAAACAATTTCAACTTCTTGTCTTCAATGCATCGTTCCATCCCTCCCATGCATGTATCATCCACTTCTTCCTTAAAAGGATTCGTCCTTGAATCTAAAGTATCAAAGGGAAGAAAATCGGGCTTGTGAAACAGTGTCGGGTTTTTGTCTTTAATGCATATTTCCAGCCCTCCTATGCAGGTATCATTCCCCCACTACTCAAAAATGATTCGTCCCTAAATCTGAATCAGTGATGGGGACCAGGTCATCAAAGTACCGTAGAAGATAAGTCATGTCGAAGGATTCTTGTTCTGAGTCTCCTTCAGCCATGTTATGTATGAGTTCCTTCTCATTTGCAGCATAATCATCAGTCTCATTTGGGTCATAAGGCAACTCATTCACATCATCGTCGGTATTTTCCATTGGTTGATGATTATTTTATTTGTCACAACACAGAAAGTCAGCATCTTCCCACCATTCTCCAGGATAGAGAATTTCTTCCTCGTCATAAGGCAAGAGTAGATTTTCGACAACCTATGTACCATGACTCCTCAATGGTTTGTTTGCACTATCCCCTTGGACTAGGGTTGAGTTTTCTTCCTTCGGATTTGTCCTACTAGAGTCGACATGATTATTAGTAAGGTTATGAAAAATGGAAGGTGGAGATGTACCTATATCACCAGATGAGTATGACATCTAACGGGCTATGGACTGTCGTAGTTGATGTTTGATTCATATTGTTTGTTCGATAAAATCCATTAAATTTTCATACTGTTGGAATTCGTTGTTGGCGATCTCTTTATTTAATCCAAAATAGAACTGTTTTACCATGTCTCATTCTTTTTCAATGATATCAGCTTGGTGCATAAGTACTAGTATGGTGTTGAAGTACTTTTCCACGGACATTGTACCCTATTTCAATGATAGGAGCACTTCCCATGGATGTGGAATCATGAATCAAGTTTCTTGGAAGCAATCATATACGCCAGACTCGATCAAACAAGATATGGGCAGTTTCTTGAATTTCAAGGGAAACTAGTTAGGCTTTTCTTGAAAATTCTGAGGTTAAGATGCAAAAATCAAATAAACAAAGGGGAGATGGTTAAATAGATGATGGATAAGAAGGAAAAACTATAAAAGATTAATAAAGATAAGTAAAAGGATAGAGAATTCAAATCTACAAATTTTAGCTTTGAATTGAATGACAATGGCGTTGGTGATTGTTTGTAGAAGATGACAATAGCATGTGGAATCGAGGAATTTGCGCGCGGAACCCTCCTAGTCGTGATTAACTAGGCAACCTCCGTGATATGGCTTAAAACCAACCCTCCTACCTGCAATTAGATAGGCAACCCGGAGTGTGAAGATTAGCAACAATTAACCAGTTGAAATGTTGAAGATGGCTTCTAGACAAGTTTACCTAACACTTGCAAACACGTATTCAAAGAATACTAAAATCTCAAAAGAGAACTTATCAATCAATGAAAATCTGAAAAACAAAGAAGAAAGCAACATCCTTTTATAGATGAAGGATGGCTTTAACCTAAAGCTAATAATGAATAAAATAAACAAAGAAATCTGGTCCATTAAATTAGACTTGATCTAACGGCTTGGGAGAAGGGTGGTTGGTTCCTAAAGTATATAAAACTCTAAAAACATCAATTTAAATGATAATAAATACATTGGGTTATGTTTAATTCGTCCAAAGCCTTATATGTTACCTTTTGGGCTAAATTTTACAAAATCCCATAATAATCCCGTATCCAGTTTTCTGCATGTGCAGTCTTCAATAAAATGGACGTATCTTGAGTTCCCGACGTCGGAATGATGCATTTCAAGATGCGTTAGAAAGGTAACTGAATGAAAGTCAATATTTCATAAGACAACTAGACCCATAAATGCACAGATCCCATTAAAAAGTCACCTCATGTCAACTGATTTTCCTGACTTAGAAAATAGTTTCAACTTCTTGTCTTTAATGCATCTTTCAAGCCCTCCCATGCATGTATCAACCTCGCTTTTCTCGAAAGGATTCGTCCTTGAATTTAAAGTATCAAATGGTAAGAAAATTGGGGATGTGAAACAATGTCAACTTCTTATCTTTAATGCATATTTCCAGTCCTCCTATTCATGTATCATTCCCTCACTGCTCAAAAAGATTCGTCCTCAAAACTGAATTGGTGATGGGGACCAGGTCATCAAAGTACCATGGAAGATAAGCCGTGTCGAAGGATTCTTGTTCCAAGTCTCCTTCGTCCATGTTATGTACAAGTTCCTTCTTATTGGCAGCATAATCATCGGTCTCATTTGGGTCATAAGGCAACTCATTCACGTCATCGTCGGTATTTGTCGTTGGATGATGATCATTTTTTTTGTCACAACATGAAAATTCAACATCTTCCCACCATTCTTCAGTGTAGAGAATTTCTTCCTCGTCATAGGGCAAGAGTATATTTTTGACAACGTCTGTACCATGACTCCTCAATGGTTTGTCTACACTATCCCCTTGGACTAGGGATGAGTCTTCTTCCTTCAGATTTGTCCTACTAGAGTCGACATGGTTATTAGTAGGGCTATGAATAGTGGAAGGTGGAGATGTACCTATATCAACGGATGAGTATGACATTTGACGGGCAGTGGACTGTCATAGTTGATGCTCAAATCGGATTGCTTGTTCGACGAAATCCATCAAATTTTCATACGGTTGGAATTCATTGTTGGCGATCTCTTCATTTAATCTGAAATAGAATCGTTTTACCATGTCTCGTTCTTTTTCAATGATACCAGCTCGGTGCATAAGTACTAGCATGGTGTTGAAGTACTTTTCCACGGGCATTGTACCCTGTGTCAATCGTTGAAGCTTTGTCTCGATGTCCTCATAATATTCTGGTGGGATATAATGAATCCTCATGATCTGCTTTAATTCACTCCAGGAATCAATCTGTCATTTGCCATAAAACTTTTGGTCTTTCACTAATCTATTCCACCAAATAGTAGCATGGTTAGTGAATCCTCTGATAGCTAACAAACAGGTTACCATATCACAATGCTTATAAAACATATCATCAGTCTCGTACTCCCATTCACAATAAGCATCTGGGTCGGATGTTCCTTTGAATGGAGGGATGTTGTGTGTTGGTATAGCCAAAGAAGTTTAGTGCGACAAGTGAAACACATCCTAAAATTTCACAAAAGAAAGAATAACGAACCAAATTCTCACCGTTATTCACTCCAAACAAAGGCTCTATGAGTCCAAGGAACAGTATGACACCAATTAAAATGAGTTGCAAGGAAGAAGGAATTTATGCAACTTTTAAATTTCTACTACTACAAGAAACAAGGTGTTAGAAGATGTATAGTAATAAAAATAAGGTATAACAAAGGAAAACTAATAGTTAAGAATGAAAGAAAATCAGAAAACCCGAAAACACTGAAATTTGCACAACTTGATCTAGTTTGTTCGAGGTGTTCCCGATGTCAAAAAATTATCAAATTTTGGGTGTTGACTCCTAAAATGGTTTAGATGTGATCTGGAAATTTTTATCTCAAAATTCGTTCGTTTGGTTTTTGCAAATTTTCTCTTTTTTATTAAAATTCTCACCCAAAAACGTCAAACATTTGCCTAAGAATCGCCCCAATCTGATACCAAATGATGGAAGCACTTGCTGTGGATGTGTAATCACGAATCAAGTTGCTCATAAGAGATTCTATGCACTAGACTCGATCAAAGAAGGTATGGGCAGTTTTCTTGAATTTCAAGGGAAACTAGTTAGGCTTTTCTTGAAAATTCTGAAATTAAGATGCAAAAATCAAAGAAACAAATGGGAGATGGTTAAATAGATGATGGATAAGAAGGAAAAACTATAAAAGATAAATAAAGATAACTAAAAGGACAAAAAATTCAAATCTGAAAATTTCATCTTTGAATTGAATGACAATGGCTACCCGCAATTAGATAGGCAACCTGGTTGAAACGTTGAAGATGGCTTCTTGACAAGTTTACTGAACACCTGCAAACACATATTCAAAAAATACTAAAATCTCAAAAGAGAAATTATTAATCAATGAAAATCTAAAAAAACAAAGAAGAAAACATCATCTTTTTATAGATGAAGGATGGCTTTAACATAAAGCTAAGAATGAATAAAATAAACAAAGAAATTTGGCCCACTAAATTAGAATTGATCTAACGGCTTGGGAGAAGGGCGGCTGGTTCCTAAAGTATATAAAACCCCAAAAAAACATTAATTTAAATGATAAAAAATACATTGGGTTATGTTTAATTCGTCCAAAGCTTTTATATTTTAGCTTTTGGGCTAAATTTTGCAAAATCCCATAATAATCCCATATCCAATTTGCTGCATGCATAGTCATCAGTAAAATGGATGTATCTTGAGTTCCCAACATCAGAATGTTGCGTTGGAAAGGTAACTGAATGACGGCTAATTTTTCATAAGACAAGTCGACCCAGAAATGCCCGGATCCAATTCAAAAAGTCACCTCAAGTCAACTAATTTTCCAAACTTAGAAAACAAGTTGTAACACCCCAGTTTTGGGCTTAGATGTTTTAAAGGTTGGTTTGATGGTCCAGTGGACCGGTATTAGAGTTTCGGGTCAGTTTCGGGATTAAATTGGTTTAAATATTTTTGAAGGTGATAAAATTGAGGAAAAATATTCTAAAATCTTTATTAATTATATTAAGGATGATGGTGAAATCAATTTTGGAAAATTAGATTTGGAAATTGGACATTTTGGGCTGTGACCAAAATGCAAGTTTTGAAAACTGCTTTTAAAGATGACTAAAATGAAAAGGGGCAAATTCTTAGAATCTTTAAGGAGCTATTTTACCAAGTTTGTTTTGATGATTTCTCCCTTAATTAAAGATATTTTAACTTGTGTTATAAAGTTAATTAAAAAGGAATTTTAGTTAAAAAAGTTAGTTAAGCTCTTTAAAGAAAATTCACATAACTTTTCTCTCAACTTTTCTCTCCACTCTCTCCTCAGCCAAACACTCAAGTTTTCATCAAAATCCAGAGGTGAGAAGTCTTTTAACTTGTTTTTATGATTTGTAATTGATTAATTAACACTGCTTTTACAAAATCTCATCTAAATCTTGTGTTTTTTAGCTTTTATCAAATCAATTGAGGGAGAAATCTCACAATAGGGTTAAGGTCCATGATCTCCTCTATTGTATGATTCTTTACTGAAATTCCCAAGTATTTGATCCTTGATTTATTGATTGTAAACTGATTTTAATGATTTGTCAATGTTTGATTGAGTAAATTGTGTAAAATTGATGTAACAAGGTAATTTTCGAAGTGGATCTATTTTTCCAGTGTTTAATATTGATTCGATACATATTTTGGATGTATT
The DNA here is from genome assembly GCA_019671005.1 of Hibiscus mutabilis. Classification (NCBI taxonomy): domain Eukaryota; kingdom Viridiplantae; phylum Streptophyta; class Magnoliopsida; order Malvales; family Malvaceae; genus Hibiscus; species Hibiscus mutabilis. The sequence continues at coordinate 23,367,951 of CM033751.1, forward strand.
ATGATGTTGATAAGTTGTTTTTATCAATAAAATCCTGAAACTCTTGGATATCTAATTGTTTAGGTTGTTAGATTTGAGTTTTTGTGTGATATTCGAGTTTAAAATTTGCTGGAAGTAAAAGGATGTTTGGAAAGGGTTTTTGGTTGATAATTGATGTTGATTGATGAGTTGAATCGTTATTTTATGGCTGGGTTAAGTTTCAGAAACGTTTGATGATGATTTCGGTTTGTTTCAGATGGTTTCTAAGTGGGCAACCTAAAAGTGTAGGGTTTTGCTTTGAGGCTGTGGTTTCAATGCATAATGATGCATTTATCCTATGGTTTTATGTGTTTAAAATAGGGGATAATCAAGGAGAAGAAGCTTGACATTGTTTTGTTGCTTGCTGGGAGCTTGTATCGCTTGTTTAAAATATCGGCTTGGATATGAGCATGTTTTTCTGCGTGTTTTGGTGATAAACATGGTATGATTTACTTACTGGAAATGCACGATTTTGAGTACATATGCAGGAGATTTAAAAGTATATTAAATTCTAATGAGCATTGGTTTTCATTCCAGTTGGGAATGGTATTATTACATTGGCAATGAGATTTGCATATGTGATGTTTTGTTTAGTGCAATGTAAAGCAGTAAGTAAATGGTTTGTAAATGGTATATTGGCTCTGTGACATGGTGAAAGCAATCGGATATAGTTGGCATGCCATAGGATTAAAAATGCACTATAAAATATGAACAAAATCGATCGTGGCCATGGGTTCTTGAGGTATGGCGGTTTAACAAGGCCACTCGGACGGTTGGGATCTCATTTGGGGAATGCGGTTTAACTAGGAAACCCAAATTGATGGTGATCTTGCGGTTTAACTAGGCAAGGTCGGTACACTTGCGGTTTAACTAGGCAAGGGTGAAATCTCGTTGTTTAACTAGGCGAGGGTGTCAAATCTTGTGGTTTAACTAGGCAAAGTTTGGGATATCATGCGGTTTAACTAGGCATGGTATGAGAGATCTGTGTATCCGATATGTATAGGATAGAGGTGGTCTATCCGGGTCACTATAAATGCCAATATATGGAAAAGTTCATGTGTTGAACCTATTTTTAATGCTTTGGGATTTAAGCATGGTTTATGATTTAATGCTTTGAAGATTTAAGCATGGAATGTACATGATGTTGCATAAACGTTATTATGTTTTGATTCGATTGGAATCATGGAAAAATGCTAAGGTTGTAAACATGTTTTGGGAAAACAAGCATATGTTTTCAAATGGTTTTAATGCATCGTTGTTGTATGAGCATCCTCACTAAGCAAGTGTGCTTACGCTCTCTTTTTCCTAATGATGTAGAGCATTAAGGTTTGGGGGCAGCAAGAGGCAAGGACATTTACAAGTTTGAGTATGAACTCGGTTTATATTTCGGCCTATATGGCAATGTGTTCGCAATGGTTTTGGGAGTTGTAATTCTGTTTTCTTATAGATTTTAAGTATGTTTCCATGCTGGTTTTTTTAGGATGGTTTGACGTTGCTAAGTTTGATGTTAACCCTTGCTTTTAGTTGTGGATGATTGGTTGCCTAGGTATGCATCTAAAGCCTCCTTATTGATTGTCATATTGTGATGTTTTGAGCAAGTTTATTATGTGGTGTTGGTTGTGTTGACATGTTATTTATGATGAGAATGGTCTATTTGTGCATTTTGGTATGTTTGGCAAAGTGGTCTAGGAAGCATGCCTCTAGAGTGATCCTTTGATAGCATGTAATTGATTTGGTTACCTAATCCTAGCATAGATGTGAGTTTATGTGCTTATGGTTGTTGGTATGAATGTTTGCAAGTTGCTAGGACCCAAATGCATCTAGATTCGAGTGAAAAACCAGCTAAACTTGACATTACAGGCCCAGGTGTACCAATACGCAGGGGACCGTATCGGTACAACAAGGCAAAATTAAGCAGGACATTTCGGTACAGGTGAAGGTGTTTCGATACGGTTTATTGCTACTAGAATGTCACTGTTTAGAATGAGCCCGCATACGGAAACACTATAAGTTTCGTATCGGCATGGTGTTTAACGAAATAAAAAGTATTTTATATTCGAAGTGGCATACCGGTACGGTGCTTGTCGTATCAAAATGATGGTTGCAATACCGTATCGATACAGTACTTAGCGTATCGATACGGAGGCCGTTATTTCTATTAATGTCATGGAAAGGCAATTTTGGTTGCTTTCGTTTTAGTCCCTGGATCTTGTTTTATCAATTAAATGAGCATGGTTGATCGTATTAAGCTGATTGTTGACATATAAAACTAAATTATACTTAATTAATGGTTGGTAACCTATAATTTAGTTTTATATGTCAACAATCAGCTTAATATTTGGTGGTATCAGAGATAGGTTTGCAAAGAGTTGGGATGTTGTTGCTTGATTGGCTGATGTTGTATGAATTGCACGATGATTGTTTAATATTATGTTGGGGTATGAATTGGGAACACATTGCCTATTACCGAGGTTTTAAAATGTGTTTAAAAGTTGTCTTGGATATTTGCCTAATGCTAGCCTAACTTTAATGTGTTTTGATGCACTTGATAGCATGGCTTGACGTGAGACGCGATCGATGGCTAATACTGCCAGGGTAGGGCAGAATAACGAGATAAAAGAGAATCTCCCTCATGTTTTACCTCCTCTTCCTCTTCCAATGGTTCCTCCAGTTGATGTTGGGGCGGGTGAAGCACCCCAAGCTCACCAAGTGCCTGTATATGGTGATTTGACTCTGTTAGTCCAGGCAATAATGAGAGCTTTCCAAGATTCGGTATCTGGAGTGCAGGCACAAGCATCGACATCGGTTGTGGTGTCAAATCAGGGGTTACCATTGGAGCATTTAAGGAGTTTGGGAAGTGAGGAATTTTAGGGTTTAAGTCTTGAGGCAACCGAGGGTTGGCTGAAAAAGATGATTTGCATCTTGAATCATATAGGATGCAATGAGGAGCGAAAGTTGGGGTGCACCGCGTCTTTGTTGTAAGGTGATGCATATCATTGGTGGGTGACCACCATTACTGGCGTTCTGGAGGCGGATGTCACTTGGGAGTTCTTTCGAAGAGATTTCAAGAGGAAGTACCTTGGTACCCAATATTTGGATATGAAGAAGCGTGAGTCCATGGCGCTGACACAGGGTGGCATGTCTGCTACTGAATACGAGGTAAAGTTTGTCCGCCTGAGCCAGTATGCTCCAAAGTTGGTTCCTAATGACCAGCAAAGATGTGACAAGTTCCGTTATGGTCTTGTTAAGGCCATTAAGACGTATCTCCTGGCTGCAGATTGCATGGATTTTGATGTGTTGGTCAACCGAGCAAAGGATATCGAGCAGTCCTTGGGTACACCAGTTCAGGCTGCGGGTGCAAGCTTGGGTAAGTGAGTGGCTGACTCTAGCTATTTTGGAGGGTAGAATAGGAGGTTCAGGGACAAGAGACAAAGGTCAGATCACAGGCGTGGGGCGGAGTTGGCCAAGGTGCTCAGGGAGCTAGTGTTGTAGCAGAGTGTGAGCGATGTGGTTGGCGCCACATGGGTATGTGCTGGGGCAATGCTGGAGGTTGTTGGATTTGTGGATCGTCAGATCACTTGAAATGTGATTTTTTGTCCTCGAGCTGTGAGGGATGCACCAGCACAGGTAGCTGCACCTGCTAGGGTCCAAGGCCGTTGTAGGGGTAATTTTCAGAGGCGCGATGATGGCTAGAAGGGTTTGGCTCGTGCCGCAGCGGTGAGACAAGAGGGTGGTGGACTGGTTCGGGTCTGTGCTCACCTTGAGAGTCGTAATGACACAGATGTGATCGTAGGTACCTTTACTTTGCAATCCTTGTCATTGTTATATTTGATTGATTCGGGGTCTACTCATTCATATATCTTGAGTGAACATGCATCATTGTTGAATATTCCTGTTGAGATCCTTGATGTTTGAATGTTAGTAACTAGTTCTTTTGGTGAGACAGTTACTACTAGAAAGCTGTATAGGTGGTGTTCTTTGGTTGTGCAAGGTCATGAGTTTGCCGCAAATCTCATGGAGTTGCCATTCCATGATTTTGATATCATTTTGGGTATGGATTGGTTGAGTGAGCACAAGGCAGTTGTGGAATGTGAATCCAAAAGGATTTCTTTGAGGTTAGCTAACAATTATGAATATGTGGTGGTTGGCGAGAATGTAAAGTTTTTGTCCAATGTTGTTTCGGCTACCCAGGCGGAAAAGATGATACAAGGAGGTTGCCAAGCTTATTTGGCTATTGTGATGAATCCTAAAGCCAAGGGTGTTCGGGTGTAGGATATTCGGGTTGTATGTGATTTTCTAGGGGTTTTTCCTGAAGAGTTGCCAGGTTTACCGCCGGATAGAAAGGTATAACTCGGTATCGAATTGTTTGAGGGTACGACACCGGTGTCCATTGCTCCTTATAGGATGGCATCGAAGGAGTTGAAGTTGCAGCTTCAGGAGTTGTTGGATCATGGGTCCATTCGACCGAGTGTTTCTCCTTAGGGTGCTTTTGTTCTCTTTGTGAAAAAGAATGATGGTACAATACGTATGTGCATGGATTACCGATAGTTGAATAAGTTAACGGTGAAGAACAAGTATCTGTTGCCGTAGATTGATGACTTGTTCAATCAGTTCCGTAGGGCAGTAGTGTTTTCCAAAATAGATTTGAGAATGGGGTATTATCAGCTGAAGGTTAAGGAAGAGAATGTGCATAAGACCACGTTCTGTACGAGGTATGGGCATTATGAGTTTCTGGTCATGCCTTTTGGTTTGACAAATGCCCTGGCCGCGTTCATGGATATGATGAATAGGGTGTTCCATGAATATCTTGACCAGTTTGTTATGGTGTTCATAGATGATATTCTTGTGTACTCGCGTACCGAGGAGGAACATGATCGGTATTTGCAGATTGTGTTGCAAGCGTTGAAGGATAATCAGTTGTATGCTAAGCTGAGCAAGTGCGAGTTTTGGGTTAGGTAAGTAATGTTCCTTGGACATGTGGTGTTCATAGAGGGTATTCGTGTTGATCCATAGAAAATTGAGGCTATTCTTAATTGGAAGCAACCTAAATCTGTATCGGAGGTGTGTAGTTTTCTTGGGTTGGCTGGTTATTATCGCTGTTCTGTTGAGGGGTTTTTGAGTATTGCAGCACCGTTGACAAAGCTATTGCAAAATAATGTTCCTTATGTGTGGACGAAGAAGCAGCATAGTTTTGAGAAGTTGAAGGAGGTTTTGACACATGCTCTTGTATTGATTCAACTGGAATCGGGGAAGGATTTCGTGGTTTATAGCGATGTGTCATATGTTGGATTGGGTTGTGTGCTAATGCAAGATGGTAAGGGTGTGGCCTATGCGTCGAGGCAGTTGAAAGTCCATGAGCGCAACAATCCAACTCATGATCTGGAGCTTGTGGCTGTGGTTTTTGCTTTAAAAATCTGGAGACATTATCTCTATGGTGAGAAATGTGTTGTTTTCACGGACCATAAGAGTTTGAAGTATTTGATGTCTCAGAAAGATTTAAATCTTAGGCAACGTAGATGGTTGGAGTTTCTTAAGGATTACGACTTGACAATTGAGTATCATCCTAGTAAAGCCAATATGGTTGCGGATGCATTGAGTCATAAGGTTGCGGTTGAGCTTAGAGATATGTTTGCAAGGTTGAGTGTGACACAGGAAGGTGGTTTGTTGGCCGAGTTGCAAGTTAAGCCTACAATGTCACAACTGATCAAAGCTAAACAACTGTATGATGATTCTTTGGTTGAGCATGTTAAGGACACATCAGAGGGTAATCCAACGGATTTTCATTTTGATGATGATGGAGTTTTGTGTTTCAAGGCTCGAATAATGGTGTCGGATGATCCGGAGTTGAGGCACACTATTTTTGACGGAGGCACACTCTAGTCCTTTTGCTATGCATCCCAGTAGTGTTAAGATGTATCGTGGGTTGAAGGAGGCATACTACTAGGTTGGGTTAAAAAAGGATGTGGCTAAGTTTGTTTCCAAGTGTATGGTGTGTCAGCGAGTCAAGGCTGAACATCAATTTCCATCCGGGTTGTTGCAACCGCTGAAAATTTCAGAGTAGAAATGGGAGAGAATCACCATGGATTTCATGATGGGGCTACCGTTGACACAAGCTAAAAAGGATTCCATTTGGGTGATTATTGATCGGTTTACGAAGTGTGCGCATTTCTTGCCAGTGCACACGATAAATACTCTGGACAAGCTGGCAAATCTATACATTGTTGAGATTGTGCACTTGCACGGGGTACCTAAGTCCATTGTGTCTGATAGAGATACGAGGTTTACAGCAAGGTTATGGAGGATTTTACACCAGGCTTTGGGTTTGAGGTTGAGTTTATGCATCGCGTATCACCTTCAGACAGATGGGTAGTCTAAGTGTGCTATCCAAGTTTTGGAGGATATGCTGAGGTGTTGTATTATCGAGTTTCAAAGAACCTGGGAGAAGCATTTACCCTTAGTTGAGTTTGCATACAACAATAGCCACAAAGCGAGTATACAGATGGCACCATATGAGGCGTTGTATGGCCGGAGGTGTCGTATACGCTTATGTTGGGCTAAGGTAGGGGAAAAACATGTTACCTTACCGAATGTGTTGAAGGGCACAGATGAAAATGTAAAGCTTGTGCGTGATCGCTTGAAAGAAGCTACGTATCTACAAAAGTCTTACACGGATTTGAAGCGTAGAGAACTTGAGTATGCGGTAGGCGATCATGTATTCTTGAAAGTGTCACCATGGAAAAAGGTGATGAGATTCAGACGTAAGGGTAAGCTTAGTCTGAGGTTTATTGGACCGTACAAGTTTGTTGAGCGTGTAGGTCCTATGGCTTATTGGTTGAGGTTGCCTCCCGAGCTGGAGAAAATACATGATGTGTTCCATGTATCTATGTTACGGAGGTATCAGTCAGGGCCTTCGCATGTTATGCCGGTGGAGCATATAGAGTTGAGGCCAGATTTATCCTACGATGAGGAACCGGTGGAGATCCTTGATTCCAGCAGTAAAGTTCTTCGGGGTAAAACAATTGAGCTTGGGAAGGTCTTGTGGCGACACCGAGGTGTTGAGGAAGCCACTTGGGAAAGCAAGGCAGATATGATGGAGCAATTTTCGCATTTGTTTCCTCCAGGTAATTTCGAGGATGAAATTTCTTAAGTGGGGAGAGTTGTAACACCCCGGGTTTGGGCTTAGATGTTTTAAAGGTTTGTTCGAAGGTCCGGTGGACCGGTATTAGAGTTTTGGGTCAGTTTCGGGATTAAATTGGTTTAAATATTTTTGAAGGTGATAAAATTGAGTAAAAATATTCTAAAATCATTATTAATTATATTAAGGATAATGGTGAAATCAATTTTGGAAAATTAGATTTGGAAATCAGACACTTTGGGCTAGTGACCAAAATGCAAGTTTTGAAAACTACTTTTAAAGGTGACTAAAATGAAAAGGGTCAAATTCTTAGAATCTTTAAGAAGCTATTTTACCAATTTTTTTCTGATGATTTCTCCCTTAATTAAAGATATTTTAACATGTGTTTTAAAGTTAATTAAAAAAGGAATTTTAGTTAAAAAGTTAGTTTACCTCTTTAAAGAAAATTCACGTAACTTTTCTCTCAACTTTTCTCTCTACTCTCTCCTCAGCCAAACACTCAAGTTTCCGTCAAAATCCAGAGGGGATAAGTCTTTTAACTTGTTTTTATGATTTTTAATTGATTAATTAACATTGTTTTTACAAAATCTCATCTAAATCTTGTGTTTTCTTAGCTTTTAACAAATCAATTGAGGGAGAAATCTCACAATAGGGGTAAGGTCTGTGATCTCCTATATTGTATGGTTCTTTACTGAAATCCTCAAGTATTTGATCCTTGATTTATTGATTGTAAACTGATTTTAATAATTTGTCAATGTTTGATTGAGTAAATTGGGTAAAATGGATGTAACAAGGTAATTTTTGAAGTGGATCTGTTTTTCCAGTGTTTAAGATTGATTTAATATATATTTTGGATGTATTATGATGTTTATAAGTTGTTTTTATCAATAGAATCCCGAAACTCTTGGATCTCTAATTGTTTAGGTTGTTAGATTTGAGGTTTGTGATGATATTCGAGTTTAATCTTTGCTGGAAGTAAAAGGGTGTTTGGAAAGGGTTTTGGGTTGATAATTAATGTTGATTGATGAGTTGAATCGTTGTTTTATGTCTGGGTTAAGTTTCGGAAACGTTTGATGATGATTTCAGTTTCTTTCAGATGGTTTCTAAGTGGGCAACCTGAGAGTTGCGCGGTTTTGCTTTGAGGCAATGGTTTGAATTCATAATGGTGCATTTATCTCTGGTTTTATGTGTTTAAAATAGGGGATAATCAAGGCGAAGAAGCTTGACGTTGTTTTGTTGCTTGCCGGGAGCTTGTATCGCGTTGGCAAGGAAGGCGAAGCGTATCGGTGAGTGGAAACTGGTTTTAAATGCTTTATAAAGGTTTGTAAAGGTTGATGGGAGTTTAGGGTAAGCATGAGACACTTACTCAAGCTCGGAAGTAAGTTTCCCTCATTTTGCTCTTGAATATCGGCTTGGATATGAGCATGTTGTTTGCATGTTTTGGTGATAAACATGGTATGATTTACTTACTGGAAATGCATGATTTTGAGTATTTATGCAGGGGATTTAAAAGTATATTAAATGCTAATGAGCATTGTTTTTCATTCCGGTTGGGAATGGTATTATTGCATTGGCAATGAGATTTGCATATGTGATGTTTTGTTTAATGCATTATAAAGTAGTAAGTAAATGGTTTGTAAATGGTATATTGGCTATGTGATATGGTGAAAACAATCAAATATAGTTGCCATGCCATAGGATTAAAAGTGCACTATAAAATATGAACAAAATCGATCGTGGCCATGGGTCCTTTAGGTATGGCGGTTTAGCAAGGCCACTTGGACTGTTGGGACCTCATTTGGGGAATGCGGTTTAACTAGGCAACCCAAATTGATGGTGATCTTGCGATTTAACTAGGCAAGGTCAGTACACTTGCGGTTTAACTAGGAAAGGGTGTCAAATCTTGCAGTTTAACTAGGAAAGGTTTAGGATATCATGCAGTTTAACTAGGCATGGTATGAGAGATCTATGTATCGTATATGTATAGGATAAAGGTGGTCTATCCAGGTCACTATAAATGCCAATATATGGAAATGTTCATGTGTTGAACCTATTTTTAATGCTTTGGGATTTAAGCATGGTTTATGATTTAATGCTTTGAAGATTTAAGCATGGAATGTACATGATGTTGCATAAAGGTTATTATGTTTTGATTCGGTTGGAATCATAGAAAAACGCTTAGGTTGTAATCATGATTTGGGAAAACAAGCCTCTGGTTTTCAAATGGTTTTAATGCATCATTGTTGTATGAGCATCCTCACTAAGCAAGTGTGCTTACACTCTTTTTTTCCTAATGATGCAGAGCATTAAGGTTCGGGGGTAGCAAGAGGCAAGGCTAAGCAATCCAAGGACATTTACAAGTTTGAGTATGAACTCAGTTTATATTTCGGTCAATAAGGCAATGTGTTCGCCATGGTTTTGGGAGTTGTAATTCTGTTTTCTTAAGGGTTTTAAGTATGTTTCCATGCTGTTTTTTTAGGATGGTTTGGTGTTGCTAAGTTTGATGTTAACCCTTGCTTTTAGTTGTGGATGATTGGTTGCCTAGGTATGCATCTAGAGCCTCCTTATTGATTGTCATGTTGTGATGGTTTGAGCAAGTTTATTATGTGGTGTTGGTTGTGTTGGCATGTGGCTTATGCTGAGAATGGTCTATTTGTGCATTTTGGTATGTTTGGCAAAGTGGTCTAGGAAGCATGCCTCTAGAGTTATCCTCTGATAGCATGTAATTGATTTGGTTGCTTAATCCTAGCATAGATGTGAGTTTATGTGCTTATGGTTGTTGGTATGCATGTTTGCAAGTTGCTAGGACCCAAATGCATCTAGATTCGAGTGAAAAACTAGCTAAACTTGACATTATAGGCCCAGGTGTACCAATACGCGGGGGACCGTATCGGTACGGTCAGGCAAATTTGGGCAGGGCGTTTCGATACAGGTGAAGGTGTTTCGATACGGTTTGTTGCTACTAGAATGTCACTTTTTGGAATGAGCCCGCGTACCGAAACACTATAAATTTCGTATCGGTATGGTGTTTAATGAAATAAAAGGTATTTTATATTCGAAGTGGCATACCAATACGGTGCTTGTCGTATCGAAATAATGGTTGCAATGTCGTATCGATACGGTACTTAGCGTATCGATACAGAGGCCATTATTTCTATTAATGTCATGGAAAGCCAGTTTTGGTTTCTTTCGTTTTAGTCCCTGGATCTTGTTTTATCAATTGAATGAGCATGGTTGATCGTATTAAGCTGATTGTTGACATATAAAACTAAATTATACTTAATTAATGGTTGGTAACCTAAAATTGGGAAATCCCTATATATTGTTGAATTTGCAATTTAGTCCCTAAATTGCGTTTGTGTTCAATTGGACATCGTTTCGGTGCCTGATTGTGTTGAGTTATCACCTGTGGACAGTATGTAAATGTAGGAAGGTAATAATGCATCTAGACAAGATAAAAGAAAAAAAGGACACGTTTTAGGTTTCATCTTCTCGGTTTACTTCGGTAAACCTAATGTAGCTTGCTCAGCTCGGTCTTGTGACTAGGCCGGGTCGAGGGGGTTACAGTTCCAACTTCATGTCTCCAATGCATCTTTCCAGCCCTCCCATGCATGAATCATCCTCTCTTTCCTCAAAAGGATTCATCCTCGAATCTAAAGTATCGCAGGGAAGAAAATTGGGGATGTGAAACAGTGTTAACTTGTTGTCTTTAATGCATATTTTCAGCCTCCCTATGCATTTATCATTCCCCCACTGATCAAAAAGATTTTTCCCCAAATCTGAATCGGTGATGGGGACCAGGTCGTCAAAGTACCGTGTGAGATAAGTCGTGTCGAAGGATTCTTCTTCTAAGTCTCCTTTGGCCATGTTATGTACGAGTTCCTCCTCATTGGCAACATAATCATCGGTCTCATTTGGGTCATAAGGCAACTCATTTACATCATCATCGGTATTTTCCATTGGATGATGATCATTTTCTTTGTCACAACACGACAAGTCAACATCTTCCCACCATTCTTCAGGATAGAGAATTTATTCCTCGTCATAGGGCAAGAGTAGATTTTTTACAACCTCTGTACCACGAGTCCTCAATGGTTTATCTGCACTCTCCCCTTAGACTAGGAATGAGTCTTCTTCCTTCAAATTTGTCCTACTAGAGTTGACATGGTTATTAGTAGGGTTATGAATAGTGGAAGGTGGAGATGTACCTATATCAACTATAATATCCCAATTTTTGGCTAGTGACCAAAATATAAATTTTAAAAGTTTTGTGGCTAAAGTATAAACTTTGGAAAAGTTCAAGGACCAAAGTGTAATTTTTAAAAGTTATGTATTTTAACCCCGTAAATGAATAGTTTACTCCCAAAAATAATGTTTTCGTGTTACTCGAATTATTGGTACAGAAATTGTGTTAATGGTTATAAAGCGATAAAGTTCAGAAAAATATTCGGATAATCGAATCGAATTGAATATTCAGGATATTTTGAAGGGTGATAGGGTAAGGTTAAAAATTTCATTTCCATGTCCTAAAATGGTAAGATTTATTTTGGGCCCTTGGATTTAGATAATTTTTCCATGTTAAATCCTAGCCATTGGATCAAGGGATAAGATTGGACTTTAAGTATGTTTTAAGGGCAAAATCGGAAATTGATATAGTTCAAGGGTAAATTGGTAAACTACTAACTCAAGATTAAATCTAGGTTATTGGATGAAGGATAATGACATGTGGCACATTATGGATTCATTGGATATGAGGGCAAAATAGCCATTTCACTATTTAGAGGATATTTTCAATATTTATGGAAAAAATGCCAAATGGAATAAATAAAAAAAATGAAGAAATATCTTCATCTTTCTTCATGCTTCACATCAAGAAGAAGAGAACAAGAAGGAACGCAAGGTAAGTTTAGGGTTTTGCATTTTTAATCCCTAAATACAAGAATTTAAGGTTAGCTTATGAAATATGAAGTTGTTCTTCATGAAATTCTCTTTCAATTGGTATAAAAATTTCATGGAATTGTTGAAGGGTACTCTTGAATTTTAAAGAGGGATAATTTAGGGTTTATGGATCCAAATGAATTAGAATTGAATTATGGAAGATTATGTGATGTTCTATTATTTCCATGCTTGATTGAAGTTGAAATTGATGTATTCTTGATGGAATACCATTTGGTTAAATAGGGTTTAATTTGGGGTTTAAGAATTCAAGTTGAATTTGGAGTTTTCATGAAAGTAAAAATGTTGGAATAACATAATTGAAGGTTAATTTGAGGTGTTGTAATGGTTAAAGGATGCTAAAGATGTGAATTATAAAATCTGCCCATAATTTTTTTCATTGGCAGTAAGTTCGGAAATTCACCATAAATACTAAAAAAACGATTAGAAAGTGATCCCTATATCATTGTATTCCTGGTTTAGTCTAGTTTTTTTTAAACAAACGGTGACAGATTTCGATTTGTATATCAAAATATATGAATTTTTAAATAATGAAAGGTTAAAAAACAAGTTGAATTCGTCATAAATCGTACAAGTTGAATTTTGGATATTAGTTTATGTGGTTGAACAGCTTATCGAATCTAGGTTTTTTTCAAAACAAACGGAATCGAATTCCGAGTTGTGGATTATTTTATATAAATATTTCTTTGAAGGTAGCACAGACTGACAGATTATAAAATGAGTACCTTATTGGTGTTATTAATTTGTGCATGTAAGGGATGAATGTGAAGCATTCAAGTAAACCCGAGAAATCGAAAATTTAATAGATAAGGCAAAGGATCAAGCTTGAAGTTCTCTTAAGTTATTCAATTTAGTTTGGGATAAGAAGTATCAAGGTGAGTGCAATTGCATACATATCATGACACATTGATGTTTTATACGTCATTGGGATGGCTTGCGATGAGCCTACCCAAATTTTATTGTCATTATATTTATTTCATGGAGCATATGATTGACATATTTTAAATGTCAAAAGTTGAATATAAATGCACGGATCACTAGTTATATATGATGTTATATTATGAATGTTATTTCGGGTATGAACTGCCCGATGTTAAATTATGTTGATATACATTGCCATGGATGAAATAAATATGGAATATATGCCCAAGTATGTCATTGAGGGACAAGGTATAGTTGGCATGCCATAGAGTCCAGCAGCACGCTGCATATTCGGTTTAGCACTATAATGTATATAAAGGACACTTAGAGTATATGGTGGGCACGACTTTATGTGTATTAGCATTTCGATGCATACTTGACTTGTGTACCCAGGGTCCTCATAGGCTTATATTTGGGCTATGGTTTATTGGTTAATAAAGATAAAAGGTGAATAAGCTTATGAGCTTTTGAAATAAATGGCAAGTATATTGGTAAGAAATTTATATCTGGTTTATATTATGTTAAAATATGATTAACATGATGGTAATACATATCTAGTGATCATGATGCATTTATGCATATATGACATATTATGACAAATGGACAAGAATGAAAGTCTTATGTCATTGGCATGTAGTAAATCATTACTAATGCAATGTGAAAGTTGATGCACTGCCATATATAATGTTATATAAACGTCGTCATGAAGTAGAATAAGTTTAAATTATTTTTATTAACTTTGTTTATTGCCTCACTAAGTTCGTACTTAATGTGTCTTGATTGTGCACAAGTAGGTGGTTCGAATCATTGGACGAAGCAAAGAGTTGTATCAAGTTCAGAATTTTTTATCAAGCTGCCACAGTAATGACATCCTACTTGAGGTTTTTAATTTATTCTAGTGGTTTGTATAAATGTGATTAATTTGTCTATTTTAGTTTAACGTCTGATATTTTTTGAACAGTTAAATTTATTTTTTTTAAAGTAAAGGAGCTCCGATTTTGTGTATTAGTCGATATAAATATTTTCAAAGGTTTTAAATTTATGAAATTTTTGAATAAAAATCATGTTACTTTTCTGTGACATATATGACTCATATTTGGTAATCGAATATGAGAATGATGTGTTACATTTATTGGTATCAGAGCAATAGGTTTAGTCGATTCTGGATCCAAACCGAGCTTGTTGTCGTCAGTAAGTGTATACATGCCACTAGGATGTCATAATTACTATTTGGATGCTTGAGTGACTCAATTAAACTGCTTATTGAATTGATTGAATAAAGTTATAGATGTCCGAAGTTGATAAATCGCGTAGAGCGATCGAACAGTTGGGTAAGAATGAGGCCTATAAAAGTAGTAACAAGCTTAATCATTAATCATTTTTCGCTCAATGTGATGTTAAAGTGCTGGTGAAGTTGGAAATGCCTAGTTAAACCAAGGTTTATTATTTTGAGCCTTGGATATGATTTTAGAGGAAATTTAACCCCAAGTTCCTTAAACTTTTATTGCTAGAGAGGTGGGAAGTCTTGAAGTGTGAGACTTCAAGTGGGGTATTGATAGAAAACCAATGTTGCTAGACTATTGATAAAAAAGAAAAAAGAGGTACAAAAGTGCTTTGTTGTGATGATCAAGGAAAGCTCGATGTGATAGTAACTTATCTATTGGGACATAGCACAAGAGTAAGTTAAATCTGTAAGAATTACTCCAAAGTATTTCAAAGAACTTGCTTTTTAGTAAGCTTAATGGAATTGCTTCTTATGAATTTTTGCTTGAAACGAATAGTTCTGAAAGGAACTAGAAAGTTTGGAGATTGTAATGATGAAAGAAAAATCAGATTTTTCTGATCAATGTGATTCAGTAGTATTTTTTTTGGAAACTGCTATCACAAGGATATAAAGGATGTAAGAACTTTCTAGCTTATTTTGTGAACATAGAAGTACTCAAAGGTGAACTTGTAAAGTATCTCAACTATTAATGAATAATAGGATGTGTTTTCTCAAGAATTGCGAAGGTTACCATCTGACCGTGAAGTGAAATTCAGCATTTAGGTTTTCTCTGGCATTGAACTTATATCAAAGGTACTATACAAAATATCTCTTACATAGATAAGAGAGTTAAAGGTTCAGATACATTAAATATGGGATCAAGGTTTTATACGACCTAGTATATCACCTTGGGAGCTCCAGTCCTGTTTGTGAAAAAGAAAGATGGATCAATGAGGTTATGTGTGGATTATCGTCAACTTAATAAAGTGACGGTGGAGAATAAATATCCTCTGCCAAGGATTGATGATCTCTTTGATCAACTTAAAGGAGCAACAGTGTTTTCTAAAATTGATCTTCGATTGGGGATCATCAATTGAAGATCAAAGAAGCAGATATACCAAAGACAGCTTTCAGAACTAAATACGGGCATTATGAGTTTGTAGTAATGCCTTTTAGACTTACAAATGCACCAACATCTTTTATGGATCTAATGAATTAGGTATTTCAACCATAATTAGACCAATTTGTGGTGGTATTCATAGATAATATATTGGTTTATTCTAAACCAAAGAGGATCATGATACTCACCTCCGAGTAGTTCTTTAGATTCTCTTAGGAAAGGAATTATATGCAAAGCTGTCAAAATGTGAAATTTTGGCTGTCTGGAGTAGCTTTCCTTCGACGTATAGCTTTAGTTGAGAGGATTCGAGTCGATACTAAAAAGGTTCAAGCAATCCTAGAATGGAAAATTCCTCAGAATGTCTCTGGGTGAGAAGTTTCTTGGGATTAGCTGGTTATTATCGGCGGTTCGTGAAAGAAGTTTGAATGATTGCTGCTCCAATAACTAAGCTAATAAGAAAGGATGTGCCATTTGTTTGAACAGATAAATGACTAGAAAGCTTTGACAAATTAAAGAGGATATTAACAAAAGCTCATGTTTTGGTACAACCAGAATTTGGGAAGGATTTTATAATATATAGTGATGCATCCCATAATGTTTGGGGTGCGTATTGATACAAGAAAGGAAGGTTGTAGCATATGATTCTCGACAACTCAAAACTCATGAAAGAAATTATCCTACCCATGATTTAGAGTTGGTTACAGTAGTGTTTGCTTTAAAGATTTGGCGTCACTATTTATTTGGTGAAAAGTGCTACATTTTCACGGATCATAAAAGTTTGAAATATTTGTTATCCCAAAAGGAGCTTAATTTAAGGCAAATAAGGTGGATAAAATTGATTAAGGACTATGATGTAATTATTGATTATCATCGGGGAAGGTTAATGTAGCAAAGAACGCACTTAAATAAAAAAAACATTTTCTACTTTGAGAGCATTGAATGCTTAGTTGAAATTACAGGAAAATGGTACAATAGTGGTTGAACTTCAAATTAAGTCTACCTAGATAAGAAGAATTAAAGAGTTGCAAGCAAATGATGAAAAATTCTTGGAAAAGAAGAAGCAAGTTGAACGTGCGAATCTAAAGACTTTGAAATAAAATCAAATGGGTGTCTATACTATAAGGGATGTGTATACATTCCTAAAGATGAGGAGCTAAAGAAGGAAATACTTTCGGAGGCACATTACAGTCCTTTAACTATAAATCCAGTAGACAACAAAATGTATCAAGAAATAAAGAGTCAATTTTGGTGGCCTCAGCGTGAAACGAGCTATCACCGAAGTTCGTTGCTAAATGTTTAACTTGCCAACAAGTAAAGGCGAAACATCAAGTTCCATCAAGATTACTTCAACTAATTTCAATTCCACAATGGAAGTGGGAAAATGTTACTATGGATTTTGTAACAAGCTTACCACTGACACCAAGTAAGAATGATTCGATTTGGGTGATTGTGGATCGATTGACTAAAACAACACATTTCATACCAGTTCAAACAGAATACTCCTTGAATAGGTTAGCGAGTTATATATTAAGGAAATAGAGATTCAAAGGGATTTGACTTACGAGGAAGAACCAATAAAGAATGTGGCACATGGAGTCAAAGAACTAAGGAATAAAATGATCTCGTTTGTTAAAGTTCTTTGGCAAAATCATAAAGTCGAGGAAATAACTTGGGAACGAGAAGAAAATATGAGAAAGCAGTTTTCTCAACTTTTTGAACTAGGTATGTGTTGAAAATTCGAGGACTAATTTTCTTAAGGGGAGAATTGTAATACCTAAATTTTGGCTAGTGACCAAAATGTAAATTTTAAAAGTTTTATGGCTAAAGTATAAACTTTGGACAAGTTTAGGAACCAAGGTGTAATTTTAAAAGTTATGTATTTTAACCATGTAAATGAATAGTTTACCCCCATGAATGATATTTTCGTGTTACTCGGATTTTTGGTACAGAAATTGTGTTAATGGCTATAAAGCGATAAAGTTCGAAAAAATATTCGAATAATCGGATCAAATCAAATATTCGGGATATTTTGAAGGATGATAGGGTAAGGTTAAAAATGCCATTTCCATGTCTTAAAATGGTAAGATTTATTTTGGGCCCTTGGATTTAGATAATTTTTCCATGTTAAATCCTAGCCATTGGATCAAGGGATAAGATTGGACTTTAAGTATGTTTTAAGGGCAAAATTAGAAATTGATATAGTTCAAGGGTAAATTGGTAAACTACTAACTCAAGATTAAATCTAGGTTATTGGATGAAGGATAATGACATGTGGCAAATTATGGATTCATTGGATATGAGGCAAAATAGCCATTTCACTATTTAGAGGATATTTTCAATATTTATGGAAAAAATGCCAAATGGAATAAATAAAAAAATGAAGAAATATCTTCATCTTTCTTCATGTTCACATCAAGAAGAAGAGAACAAGAAGGAACGCAAGGTAAGTTTAGGGTTTTGCATTTTTAATCCCTAAATACAAGAATTTAAGGTTAGCTTATGAAATATTGAAGTTGTTCTTCATGAAATTCTCTTTCAATTGGTATAAAAAATTTCATGGAATTGTTGAAGGGTACTCTTGAATTTTAAAGAGGGATAATTTAGGGTTTATGGATCCAAATGAATTAGAATTGAATTATGGAAGATTATGTGATGTTCTATTATTTCCATGCTTGATTGAAGTTGAAATTGATGTATTCTTGATGGAATACCATTTGGTTAAATAGGGTTTAATTTGGGGTTTAAGAATTCAAGTTGAATTTGGAGTTTTCATGAAAGTAAAAATGTTGGAATAACATAATTGAAGGTTAATTTGAGGTGTTGTAATGGTTAAAGGATGCTAAAGATGTGAATTATAAAATTGACCCATACAATTTTTTTCATTGGCGATGTAAGTTGGGCTATTCACCATAAATACTAAAAAAGATTAGAAAGTGATCCCTATATCATTGTATTCTGGTTTAGTCTAGTTTTTTTAAACAAATTTATGATTTCGATTTGTATATCAAAATATATGAATTTTTAAATAATGAAAGGTTAAAAAATCAAGTTGAATTGATGCATAAATCGCAAGTTGAATTTTGGATATTAGTTTATGTGGTTGAAAGTCTTATCGAATCTAGGTTTTTTTTTTCAAAACAAACGGAATCGAATTCGAAGAGTTGTGGATTATTTTATATAAATATTTCTTTGAAGGTAGCACATGAAGTCCAATTATAAAATGAGTACCTTATTGGTGTTATTAATTTGTGCATGTAAGGGATGAATGTGAAGCATTCAAGTAAACCATTGAGAAATCGAAAATTTAATAGATAAGGCAAAGGATCAAGCTTGAAGTTCTCTTAAGTTATTCAATTTAGTTTGGGATAAGAAGTATCAAGGTGAGTGCAATTGCATACATATCATGACACATTGATGTTTTATAATTCATTGGGATGGCTTATGAATGAGCCTACCCAAATTTTATTGTCATTATATTTATTTCATGGAGCATATGATTGACATATTTTAAATGTCAAAAGTTGAATATAAATGCAAATTTCACTAGTTATATATGATGTTATATTATGAATGTTATTTCGGGTATGAACTGCCCGATGTTAAATTATGTTGATATACATTGCCATGGATGAAATAAATATGGAATATATGCCCAAGTATGTCATTGAGGACAAGGTATAGTTGGCATGCCATAGAGTCCAGCAGAAGACGCTGCATATTGGTTTAGCACTATAATGTATATAAAGGACACTTAGAGTATATGGTGGGCACGACTTTATGTGTATTAGCATTTCGATGCATACTTGACTTGTGTACCCGGGTCCTCATAGGCTTATATTTGGGCTATGGTTTATTGGTTAATAAAGATAAAAGGTGAATAAGCTTTATGAGCTTTTGAAATAAATGGCAAGTATATTGGTAAGAAATTTATATCTAATCTATTATATTATGTTAAAATATGATTAACATGATGGTAATACATATCTAGTGATCATGATGCATTTATGCATATATGACATATTATGACAAATGGACAAGAATGAAAGTCTTATGTCATTGGCATGTAGTAAATCATTACTAATGCAATGTGAAAGTTGATGCAATCTTGCCATATATAATGTTATATAAACGTCGTCATGAAGTAGAATAAGTTTAAATTATTTTTATTAACTTTGTTTATTGCCTCACTAAGTTCGTACTTAATGTGTCTTGATTGTGCACAAGTAGGTGGTTCGAATCATTGGGCAAAAGCAAAAGTTGTATCAAGTTCAGAATTTTTATCAAACCACAAGGTGTCCTACTTGAGGTTTTTAATTTATTCTAGTGGTTTGTATAAATGTGATTAATTTGTCTATTTTAGTTTAACGTCTGATATTTTTTGAACAGTTAAATTTATTTTTTTTAAAGTAAAGGAGCTCCGATTTTGTGTATTAGTCGATATAAATATTTTCAAAGGTTTTAAATTTATGAAATTTTTGAATAAAAATCATGTTACTTTTCTGTGACATATATGACTCATATTTGGTAATCGAATATGAGAATGATGTGTTACATTTATTGGTATCGAGCAATAGGTTTAATCGATTCGGATCCAAACCGAGCTTGTTGTCGTCAGTAAGTGTATACATGCCACTAGGATGTCATAATTACTATTTGGATGCTTGAGTGACTCAATTAAACAAGCTTATTGAATTGATTGAATAAAGTTATAGATGTCCGAAGTTGATAAATCGCGTGAAGCGATCGAAAAATCAAGAATGAGGCCTATAAAAGTAGTAACAAGCAATCATTAATCATTTTTCGCTCAATGTGATGTTAAAGTGCTGGTGAAGTTGGAAATGCCTAGTTAAACCAAGGTTTTATTATTTTGAGCCTTGGATATGATTTTAGAGGAAATTTAACCCCAAGTTCCTTAAACTTTTATTGCTAGAGAGGTGGGAAGTCTTGAAGTGTGAGACTTCAAGTGGGGTATTGATAGAAAACCAATGTTGCTAGACTATTGATAAAAAAGAAAAAAGAGGTACAAAAGTGCTTTGTTGTGATGATCAAGGAAAGCTCGATGTGATAGTAACTTATCTATTGGGACATAGCACAAGAGTAAGTTAAATCTGTAAGAATTACTCCAAAGTATTTCAAAGAACTTGCTTTTTAGTAAGCTTAATGGAATTGCTTCTTATGAATTTTTGCTTGAAACGAATAGTTCTGAAAGGAACTAGAAAGTTTGGAGATTGTAATGATGAAAGAAAAATCAGATTTTTCTGATCAATGTGATTCAGTAGTATTTTTTTTGGAAACTGCTATCACAAGGATATAAAGGATGTAAGAACTTTCTAGCTTATTTTGTGAACATAGAAGTACTCAAAGGTGAACTTGTAAAGTATCTCAACTATTAATGAATAATAGGATGTGTTTTCTCAAGAATTAAAAGGTTACCATCCGAATTTGAAGTGAAATTCAGCATTTAGGTTTTCTCTGGCATTGAACTTATATCAAAGGTACTATACAAAATATCTCTTACATAGATAAGAGAGTTAAAGGTTCAGATACATTAAATATGGGATCAAGGTTTTATACGACCTAGTATATCACCTTACAGCTCCAATTGTTTGTGAAAAAGAAAGATGGATCAATGAGGTTATGTGTGGATTATCGTCAACTTAATAAAGTGACGGTGGAGAATAAATATCCTCTGCCAAGGATTGATGATCTCTTTGATCAACTTAAAGGAGCAACAGTGTTTTCTAAAATTGATCTTCGATTGGGGATCATCAATTGAAGATCAAAAGAAAGCGAATATATACCAAAGACAAACTTTAATGCAACTAAATACGGGCATTATGAGTTTGTAGTAATGCCTTTAGACTTACAAATGCACCAACATCTTTTATGGATCTAATGAATTAGGTATTTCAACCATAATTAGACCAATTTGTGGTGGTATTCATAGATAATATATTGGTTTATTCTAAACCAAAGAGGATCATGATACTCACCTCCGAGTAGTTCTTTAGATTCTCTTAGGAAAGGAATTATATGCAAAGCTGTCAAAATGTGAAATTTTGGCTGTCTGGAGTAGCTTTCCTTCGACGTATAGCTTTAGTTGAGAGGATTCGAAGAATACTAAAAAGGTTCAAGCAATCCTAGAATGGAAAATTCCTCAAAATGTCTCCTAAGTGAGAAGTTTCTTGGGATTATCGGTTATTATCGGCCACCAGATCGTGAAAGAAGTTTGAATGATTGCTGCTCAAATAACTAAGCTAATAAGAAAGGATGTGCCATTTGTTTGAACAGATAAATGACTAGAAAGCTTTGACAAATTAAAGAGGATATTAACAAAAGCTCATGTTTTGGTACAACCAGAATTTGGGAAGGATTTTATAATATATAGTGATGCATCCCATAATGTTTGGGGTGCGTATTGATACAAGAAAGGAAGGTTGTAGCATATGATTCTCGACAACTCAAAACTCATGAAAGAAATTATCCTACCCATGATTTAGAGTTGGTTCTGATTGTGTTTGCTTTAAAGATTTGGCGTCACTATTTATTTGGTGAAAAGTGCTACATTTTCACGGATCATAAAAGTTTGAAATATTTGTTATCCCAAAAGGAGCTTAATTTAAGGCAAATAAGGTGGATAAAATTGATTAAGGACTATGATGTAATTATTGATTATCATCAGGGGAAGGTTAATGTAGCAGCAAACGCACTTAGCCGAAAAACATTTTCTACTTTGAGAGCATTGAATGCTTAGTTGAAATTACAGGAAAATGGTACAATAGTGGTTGAACTTCAAATTAAGTCTACCTAGATAAGAAGAATTAAAGAGTTGCAAGCAAATGATGAAAAATTCTTGGAAAAGAAGAAGCAAGTTGAACGTGCGAATCTAAAGACTTTGAAATAAAATCAAATGGGTGTCTATACTATAAGGGATGTGTATACATTCCTAAAGATGAGGAGCTAAAGAAGGAAATACTTTCGGAGGCACATTACAGTCCTTTAACTATAAATCCAGTAGACAACAAAATGTATCAAGAAATAAAGAGTCAATTTTGGTGGCCTGGCGTGAAACGAGCTATCACCGAGTTCGTTGCTAAATGTTTAACTTGCCAACAAGTAAAGGCAGAACATCAAGTTCCATCAAGATTACTTCAACTAATTTCAATTCCACAATGGAAGTGGGAAAATGTTACTATGGATTTTGTAACAAGCTTACCACTGACACCAAGTAAGAATGATTCGATTTGGGTGATTGTGGATCGATTGACTAAAACAACACATTTCATACCAGTTCAAACAGAATACTCCTTGAATAGGTTAGCGGAGTTATATATTAAGGAAATAGAGATTCAGTGGGATTTGACTTACGAGGAAGAACCAATAAAGAATGTGGCACATGGAGTCAAAGAACTAAGGAATAAAATGATCTCGTTTGTTAAAGTTCTTTGGCAAAATCATAAAGTCGAGGAAATAACTTGGGAACGAGAAGAAAATATGAGAAAGCAGTTTTCTCAACTTTTTGAACCAGGTATGTGTTGAAAATTCGAGGACTAATTTTCTTAAGGGGGAGAATTGTAATACCCTAAATTTTGGCTAGTGACCAAAATGTAAATTTTAAAAGTTTTATGGCTAAAGTATAAACTTTGGACAAGTTTAGGAACCAAGGTGTAATTTTAAAAGTTATGTATTTTAACCATGTAAATGAATAGTTTACCCCCATGAATGATATTTTCGTGTTACTCGGATTTTTGGTACAGAAATTGTGTTAATGGCTATAAAGCGATAAAGTTCGAAAAAATATTCGAATAATCGGATCAAATCAAATATTCGGGATATTTTGAAGGATGATAGGGTAAGGTTAAAAATGCCATTTCCATGTCTTAAAATGGTAAGATTTATTTTGGGCCCTTGGATTTAGATAATTTTTCCATGTTAAATCCTAGCCATTGGATCAAGGGATAAGATTGGAATTTAAGTATGCTTCAAGGGCAAACTTAGAAATTGATATAGTTCAAGGGTAAACTGAATCGAATTCTGAGTTGTGGATTATTTTATATAAATATTTCTTTAAAGGAAGCGCAGACTAACAAATTATAAAATGAGTACCTTATTGGTGTTATTAATTTGTGCATGTAAGGGATGAATATGAAGCATTCAAGTAAACCCAAGAAATCGAAAATTCAATAGATAAGGCAAAGGATCAAGCTTGAAGTTCTCTTAAGTTATTCAATTTAGTTTGGGATAAAAAGTGTCAAGGTGAGTGCAATTTCATGCATATCATGACACATTGATGTTTTATACGTCATTGGGATGGCTTGCGATGAGCCTACCCAAATTTTATTTTCATTGTATTTATGTCATGGAGCATATGATTTATATTTTAAATATGTCAAAAGTTGAATATAAATGCATGGATCACTAGTTATATATGATGTTATATTATGAAT
The DNA here is from genome assembly GCA_019671005.1 of Hibiscus mutabilis. Lineage (NCBI taxonomy): Eukaryota > Viridiplantae > Streptophyta > Magnoliopsida > Malvales > Malvaceae > Hibiscus > Hibiscus mutabilis. The sequence goes on from CM033751.1 coordinate 23,391,812, forward strand.
GTTATTTCGAGTATGAACTGGCCGATGTTAAATTATGTTGATATACATTGCCATGGATGAAATAAATATGGAATATATGCCCAAGTATGTAATTGAGGGACAATGTATAGTTGGCATGCCATAGAGTCCAGCAGCAAGCTGCATATACGGTTTAGCACTATAGTGTATATAAAGGACACTTAGTGTATATGGTGGGCACGACCTTATGTGTATTAGCACTTCAGTGCATATTTGACTCGTGTACCCATGGTCCTCATAGGCTTATATTTGGGCTATTGTTTATTGGTTAATAAAAGATAGAAGGTGAATAAGCTTATGAGCTTTTGAAATAAATGGCAAGTATATTGGTAAGAAATTTATATCTGGTTTATATTATGTTAATATATGATTAACATGATGGTAATACATATCTAGTGATCATGATGCATTTATGCATGTTGGCATACTATGACAAATGGACAAGCATGAAAGTCTTATGACATTGGCATGTAGCAAATCATTACTAATGCAATGCGAAAGTTGATGCATTGGCTTATATCATGTTATATAAACGTCGGCATGAAGTCCAATAAGTTTAAATTATTGTTATTAACTTCATTTATTGCCTCACTAAGTTCTTACTTAGCGTGTGTTGATTATGCACACGTATGTGGCTCGAATCATTGGACGAAGCAAACAGTTGTATCAAGTTCAGAAATTTTCATCAAGCTGCCACATTAATGACATCCTACTTGAGGTTTTTAATTTATTTTAGTGGCATGTATAAATGGGATTAATTTGTCTATTTTAGTTCAATGTCTGATATTTTTTTAATAGTTAAATTTATTTTTTAAAAGTAAAGGATCTCCGATTTTGTGTATTAATCGTTATAAATATTTTCAAAGGTTTAAATTTATTAAATTTTTTAATAAAAATCATGTTATTTTTCTGTGACATCTCTTACTCATATTCAGTAATCGAATACGAGAATGTGTGTTACATCAACAGATGAGTATGACATCTGACGGGCTGTGGACTGTCGTAGTTGATGTTCGATTCGGATTGTTTGTTTGAAAGAATCCATCAAATTTTCATACGGTTGGAATTCCTTATTGGCGATCTCTTCATTTAATTCGAAATAGAACTGTTTTCTCGTTCTTTTTCAATGATATCAGCTCGGTGCATAAGTACTAGCATGGTGTTGAAGTACATTTCCATAGACATTGTACCTTGTGTCAATCGTTGAAGCTTTCTCTCGATGTCCTCATAATATTATGGTGGGACATAATGAATCATCATGATCAGCTTTAATTCACTCCAGGAATCAATCTGTCATTTGCCATAAAACTTTCGGTCTTTCACTAATCTATTCCACCAAATAGTAGCATGGTTAGTGAATCCTCTGATAGCTAACGAGCAGGTTACCTTATCACAATGCTTATAAAACATATCATCAATCTTGTACTCCTATTCACAATAAGCATCTGGGTAGGATGTTCCTTCAAATGGAGGGATGTTGTGTGTTGGTATAGCAAAAGAAGGTTTAGTGCAACAAGTGTAGCACATCCTAAAATTTCATAAAATAAAGAAAAACAAACCAAATTATCACCGTTATTCACTCCAAACAGAGGCTCTAGGAGTTCAAGGAACAGTATGACACCAATTGAATTGAGTTGCTAGAAGAAGAAATTTATGCAACTTTTAAATTTCTACTAACACAAGAAGCAAGAAGGTGTTAGAAGATGTATAACGATAAAAAAAAGCTAGAACAAAGGAAAACTAATAGTTAAGAATGAAAGAAAATCAGAAAACACAAAACACTAAAATTTGCAGCAACTTGATCACATTGTTCAAGGTGTTACTGATGTCAAAAAATTCTCAAATTTTGCATGGTGACTCCTAAACTGGTGTAGATCTAATCTGGAAAATTTCAGCTCAAAATTCGCTCGTTTGGTTTTTGCGAATTTTCTCTTTTTTCGAATTTTCACCAAAAAAAGTCAAAAACCAAGAATCGGCCGCCCAATCTGATACCAAATAATGGGAGCGCTTGCCGTGGATGTGGAATCACAAATCAAGTTGCTCGGAAGCAATCCTATGCGCTAGACTCAATCAAACAAGGTATGGGAAGTTTTCTTGAATTTCAATGGAATCTAGTAAGGTTTTTCTTGAAAATTCTGAAATTAATATGCAAAAATCAAAGAAACAAATGGGAGATGGTTAAATAGATGATGGATAAGAAGGAAAAACTATAAAATATTAATAAAGATCAGTAAAAGGATAGAGAATTCAAATCTGAAAATTTCAGCTTTGAATTGAATGACAATGGCGTTGTTGGTTGCTTATAGAAGATGACAATGGCATGTGGAATTGAGGAATTTGCCCACGGAACCCTCCTAGTCGCGATTAACTAGGCAACCTCTATGATATGGCTTAAAACCGACCCTCCTACCAGCAATTATATAGACAACCCAGAGTGTAAATATCCGCAACAATCAACCTGGTTGAAACATTGAAGATGGCTTCTAGACAAGTTTACCGAACACTTGCAAACACATATTCAAAGAATACTAAAATCTCAAAAGAGAACTTATTAATCAATGAAAATTTGAAAAACAAAGAAGACAACATCATCCTTTTATAGATGAATGATGGCTTTAACCTAGAGCTAAGAATGAATAAAATAAACAAAGAATTCTGGTCCATTAAATTGGTCTTGATCTAACGGATTGGGAGAAGTGTGGCTAGTTCCTAAAGTATATAAAAGCCTAAAAACATCAATTTAAATGAAAATAAATACATTGGGTTATGTTTAATTTGTCCAAAGCCTTATATGTTAGCTTTTGGGCTGAATTTTACAAAATCCCGTAATAATCTCGTATTGCATGCCCAGTCTTCAGTAAATGGATGTATGTTGAGTTCCTGACATCATAATGATATGTTTCAAGATGAGTTAGAGAGGTAATTGAATTACAATCAATTTTTCAGAAGACAGCTCGACCCAGAAATGCCCGAATCCCATTCAAAAACTCGACCCAGAGTTAGAAAAAAGTTTCAACTTCTTGTCTTCAATGCATCTTTCCAGCCCTCCCATGCTTGTATCATCATCTCCTTCCTCAAAAGGATTAGTCCTCGAGTATAAAGTACAAAGGGAAGAAAATTAGGGATGTGAAAAAACGTCAACTTCTTGTCTTTAATGCATATCTCCAGCCCTCTTATGCATGTATCACAGGCACACCACCCCAATTATCTGTGTGTACCCATACCTTGCTATCAATCCCTGGCCTCCAAAAGAAGCCGGGAAGGAGTTTCCTCATAGCCTGGTGAATACCTTTCTAGGCAAAAAGTAGGCTCTCTTATGAGTCTCAGCGTCCAAAATATTCCCAAAAGGAAAGTATTGCGCTCTGTAGACTCTAGAAAGCAGGGAATTATGCTCCGTGATTATACACCAAATTTGTTTGCCGAGCAAGTCATGTTAAAGATATGAATATCTCGAAAGTCGATACCCTTAGTAAACTTGGGGGAGCAAATAGTATCCTAAGTAATAAGAGGTCATCCCCGTTTATCGTTCTTTCTATACCACCAGTAGCGTCGCACAGATTGAGTTATATCGTCAATAATGTTCTGCGGGAGAAAGTAGCAGGACATTACATATTGGGGCAAAGACTGAACCACAAACTTGATAAAAGCCTCTTCTCCACTGAAAGATATGAGGTATTTATCCCAATTAAACATACGATAATTTACCTTGTCCCGAGCAAACCCTAAGGATACAATTTTATTTTTCCATATTAAGAGGGGAATGCTGAGATAGATCTTTGGGTTATCCACCTCTCTAACCCCAAGAATGGCATGGATCGCCTACTTGTAAATGGAGAAAGTGCAATGACTAAAATATATCATAGATTTCTCAAAGTTAACCGCTTGACCCGAGGAAGAGGCGTAGAGACAAATAATTTCTTTAAGATGAGATGCTTCATCAACATTGTTTCAGAAGAAAACTATACTATCATCCGCAAAAAGCAGGTGATTTACCCGATGCCCATGATGATTGGCGTAAAGGCTCAAGAGTCAGCCTGCCTACTGCTCAGTAATAAGAGTAGCTGAGAGACCTTGAGTGCAGATGAGAAATAAAAAAGGGGAGAGAGGGTCTCTCTACCTTAACCCACATTGGGGATAGAATAATGGCGATAGGAGCCACTAACACAGGTAGTAAAAGAAACCGATCAGATGCATCTCATAATTGTCGCAACCTAAGAGGCGGAAAACTCCATCCTAAATCTAAAGACTTTGAAATAAAATCAAATGGGTGTCTATACTATAAGGGATGTGTATACATTCCTAAAGATGAGGGGCTAAAGAAGGAAATACTTTCGGAGGCACATTACAGTCCTTTAACTATAAATCCAGTAGACAACAAAATGTATCAAGAAATAAAGAGTCAATTTTGGTGGCCTGGCGTGAAACGAGCTATCACCGAGTTCGTTGCTAAATGTTTAACTTGCCAACAAGTAAAGGCAGAACATCAAGTTCCATCAAGATTACTTCAACCAATTTCAATTCCACAATGGAAGTGGGAAAATGTTACTATGGATTTTGTAACAAGCTTACCACTGACACCAAGTAAGAAGGATTCGATTTGGGTGATTGTGGATCGATTGACTAAAACAACACATTTCATATCAGTTCAAACAGAATACTCCTTGAATAGGTTAGCGGAGTTATATATTAAGGAAATAGAGATTCAGTGGGATTTGACTTACGAGGAAGAACCAATAAAGAATATGGCACATGGAGTCAAAGAACTAAGGAATAAAATGATCTCGTTTGTTAAAGTTCTTTGGCAAAATCATAAAGTCGAGGAAATAACTTGGGAACGAGAAGAAAATATGAGAAAGCAGTTTTCTCAACTTTTTGAACCAGGTATGTGTTGAAAATTCGAGGACTAATTTTCTTAAGGGGGAGAATTGTAATATCCTAAATTTTGGCTAGTGACCAAAATGTAAATTTTAAAAGTTTTATGGCTAAAGTATAAACTTTGGAAAAGTTCAGGAACCATGGTGTAATTTTAAAAGTTATGTATTTTAACCCTGTAAATGAATAGTTTACCCCCCATGAATGATATTTTCGTGTTACTCGGATTTTTGGTACAGAAATTGTGTTAATGGCTATAAAGCGATAAAGTTCGAAAAAATATTCGAATAATCGGATCAAATCAAATATTCGGGATATTTTGAAGGATGATAGGGTAAGGTTAAAAATGCCATTTCCATGTCTTAAAATGGTAAGATTTATTTTGGGCCCTTGGATTTAGATAATTTTTCCATGTTAAATCCTAGCCATTGGATCAAGGGATAAGATTGGAATTTAAGTATGCTTTAAGGGCAAACTTAGAAATTGATATAGTTCAAGGGTAAACTGGTAAACTACTAACTCAAAATTAAATCTAGGTCATTGGATGAAGGATGATAACATGTGGCACATTATGGATTCATTGGATATAAGGGCAAAATAGTCATTTCACTATTTGGAGGATATTTTCAATATTTATGGAAAAACGATGCCAAATGGCATAAATAAAAACATGAAGAAATATATTCATCTTTCTTCATGCTTCACATCAAGAAGAAGAGAATAAGAAGGAAATGAAGGTAAGTTTAGGGTTTTGCATTTTTAATCCCTAAATACTAGGATTTAGGGTTAGCTTATGAAATGTGAAGTTGTTCTTCATGAAATTCTCTTCCAATTGGTATAAAAATTTCATGGAATTGTTGCAGGATACTCTTGAATTTTGAAGAGATATAATTTAGGGTTTATGGATCCAAATGAATTAGGATTGAATTATGGAAGATTATGTGATGTTCTATTATTTTCATGCTTGATTGAAGTTGAAATTCATGTATTCTTGATGGAATACCATTTGGTTAATTTGGGTTTAATTTTAGGTTTAAGAATTCATGTTGAATTTGGAGTTTTCATGAAAGGAAAAAAGTTGGAATAACATAAGTAAAGGATAATTTGAGGTGTTGGAATGATTAAATGATGCTAAAGATGTGAATTATAAAATCTGCCCAGATTTTTTGTCTTGGCAGTAAGTTCGAAAATTCACCATAAATTCTACAAAAATGATTAGAAAGTGATCCTTATACCATTGTATTCTTAGTTCAGTCAAGATTCTTTTAAAGCAAACGGTGACAGATTTCGATTTGTATAACAAAAGATATGAATTTTTAAGTGATGAGAGGTCAGAAAACAAAATACCAATCTACTTCGAAATTCAGCACTGGAATTCGACTTTAAAAATTTGTCATAAATTGTACAAGTTGGATTTGGGTTATTAGTTTATATGGTTGAACAACTTATCGAATCTAGTTTTTTTCAAAATAAACTGAATCGAATTCCGAGTTGTGGATTATTTTATATAAATATTTCTTTGAAGAAAGCGCAGACTAACAGATTATAAAATGAGTACCTTATTGGTGTTATTAATTTGTGCATGTAAGGGATGAATATGAAGCATTCAAGTAAACCCAAGAAATCGAAAATTCAATAGATAAGGCAAAGGATCAAGCTTCAAGTTCTCTTAAGTTATTCAATTTAGTTTGGGATAAAAAGTGTCAAGGTGAGTGCAATTGCATGCATATCATGACACATTGATGTTTTATACGTCATTGGGATGGCTTGCGATGAGCCTACCCAAATTTTATTTCCATTGTATTTATGTCATGGAGCATATGATTTATATTTTAAATATGTCAAAAGTTGAATATAAATGCATGGATCACTAGTTATATATGATGTTATATTATGAATGTTATTTCGAGTATGAACTGGCCGATGTTAAATTATGTTGATATACATTGCCATGGATGAAATAAATATGGAATATATGCCCAAGTATGTAATTGAGGGACAAGGTATAGTTGGCATGCCATAGAGTCCAGCAGCACGCTGCATATTCGGTTTAGCACTATAGTGTATATAAAGGACACTTAGTGTATATGGTGGGCACGACCTTATGTGTATTAGCACTTCGGTACATATTTGACTCGTGTACCCAGGGTCCTCATAGGCTTATATTTGGGCTATGGTTTATTGGCTAATAAAAGATAGAAGGTGAATAAGCTTATGAGCTTTTGAAATAAATGGCAAGTATATTGGTAAGAAATTTATATCCGGTTTATATTATGTTAATATATGATTAACATGATGGTAATACATATCTAGTGATCATGATGCATTTATGCATGTTGGCATACTATGACAAATGGACAAGCATGAAAGTCTTATGACATTGGCATGTAGCAAATCATTACTAATGCAATGCGAAAGTTGATGCATTGGCTTATATCATGTTATATAAACGTCGGCATGAAGTCGAATAAGTTTAAATTGTTGTTATTAACTTCAGTTATTGCCTCACTAAGTTCGTACTTAGCGTGTGTTGATTATGCACACGTATGTGGCTCGAATCATTGGACGAAGCAAAGAGTTGTATCAAGTTTAGAAATTTTCATCAAGCTGCCACAGTAATGACATCCTACTTGAGGTTTTTAATTTATTTTAGTGGCATGTATAAATGGGATTAATTTGTCTATTTTAGTTCAACGTCTGATATTTTTTTAATAGTTAAATTTATTTTTTAAAAGTAAAGGATCTCCGATTTTGTGTATTAATCGTTATAAATATTTTCAAAGGTTTAAATTTATGAAAAATTTTAATAAAAATCATGTTATTTTTCTGTGACATCTCTGACTCATATTCAGTAATCGAATACGAGAATGAGTGTTACATCAACGGATGAGTATGACATCTGACGGGCTGTGGACTGTCGTAGTTGATGTTCGATTCGGATTGTTTGTTTGAAAGAATCCATCAAATTTTCATACGGTTGGAATTCCTTATTGGCGATCTCTTCATTTAATTCGAAATAGAACTATTTTCTCGTTCTTTTTCAATGATATCAGCTCGGTGCATAAGTACTAGCATGGTGTTGAAGTACATTTCCATAGACATTGTACCTTGTGTCATTCGTTGAAGCTTTCTCTCGATGTCCTCATAATATTATGGTGGGACATAATGAATCATCATGATCAGCTTTAATTCACTCCAGGAATCAATCTGTCATTTGCCATAAAACTTTCGGTCTTTCACTAATCTATTCCACCAAATAGTAGCATGGTTAGTGAATCCTCTGATAGCTAACGAGCAGGTTACCATATCACAATGCTTATAAAACATATCATCAATCTTGTACTCCCATTCACAATAAGCATCTGGGTAGGATGTTCCTTCAAATGGAGGGATGTTGTGTGTTGGTATAGCAAAAGAAGGTTTAGTGCGACAAGTGTAACACATCCTAAAATTTCATAAAATAAAGAAAAACAAACCAAATTCTCACCGTTATTCACTCCAAACAAAGGCTCTAGGAGTTCAAGGAACAGTATGACACCAATTGAATTGAGTTGCTAGAAGAAGAAATTTATGCAACTTTTAAATTTCTACTAACACAAGAAGCAAGAAGGTGTTAGAAGATGTATAACAATAAAAAAAAGCTAGAACAAAGGAAAACTAATAGTTAAGAATGAAAGAAAATCAGAAAACACAAAACACTAAAATTTGCAGCAACTTGATCACATTGTTCGAGGTGTTACTGATGTTAAAAAATTCTCAAATTTTGCATGTTGACTCCTAAAATGGTGTAGATCTAATCTGGAAATTTTCAGCTCAAAATTCGCTCGTTTGGTTTTTGCGAATTTTCTCTTTTTTCGAATTTTCACCAAAAAAAGTCAAAAACCAAGAATCGGCTGCCCAATCTGATACCAAATAATGGGAGCGCTTGCCGTGGATGTGCAATCACAAATCAAGTTTCTCGGAAGCAATCCTATGCGCTAGACTCGATCAAACAAGGTATGGGCAGTTTTCTTGAATTTCAAGGGAATCTAGTAAGGCTTTTCTTGAAAATTCTGAAATTAATATGCAAAAATCAAAGAAACAAATGGGAGATGGTTAAATAGATGATGGATAAGAAGGAAAAACTATAAAATATTAATAAAGATCAGTAAAAGGATAGAGAATTCAAATCTGAAAATTTCAGCTTTGAATTGAATGACAATTGCGTTGTTGGTTGCTTGTAGAAGATGACAATGGCATGTGGAATTGAGAAATTTGCCCACGGAACCCTCCTAGTCGCGATTAACTAGGCAACCTCCGTGATATGGCTTAAAACTGACCCTCCTACCAGCAATTATATAGACAACCCAGAGTGTAAATATCCGCAACAATCAACCTGGTTGAAACGTTGAAGATGGCTTCTAGACAAGTTTACCGAACACTTGCAAACACATATTCAAAGAATACTAAAATCTCAAAAGAGAACTTATTAATCAATGAAAATTTGAAAAACAAAGAAGATAGCATCATCCTTTTATAGATGAATGATGGCTTTAACCTAAAGCTAAGAATGAATAAAATAAACAAAGAATTCTGGTCCATTAAATTGGTCTTGATCTAACGGCTTGGGAGAAGTGTGGCTAGTTCCTAAAGTATATAAAAGCCTAAAAACATCAATTTAAATGAAAATAAATACATTGGGTTATGTTTAATTTCTCCAAAGCCTTATATGTTAGCTTTTGGGCTGAATTTTACAAAATCCCGTAATAATCTCGTATTGCATGCCCAGTCTTCAGTAAATGGATGTATCTTGAGTTCCTGACATCAGAATGATATGTTTCAAGATGAGTTAGAGAGGTAATTGAATTACAATCAATTTTTCAGAAGACAGCTCAACCCAGAAATGCCCGAATCCCATTCAAAAACTCGACCCAGAGTTAGAAAAAAGTTTCAACTTCTTGTCTTCAATGCATCTTTCAGCCCTCCCATGCATGTATCATCATCTCCTTCCTCAAAAGGATTAGTCCTCGAATATAAAGTATCAAAGGGAAGAAAATTAGGGATGTGAAAAAACGTCAACTTCTTGTCTTTAATGCATATTTCCAGCCCTCTTATACATGTATCACAGGCACACCACCCCAATTGTCTGTGTGTACCCATACCTTGCTATCCATGGCCTCCAAAAGAAGCAGGGAAGGAGTTTCCTCATAGCCTGGTGAATACCTTTCTAGGCAAAAAGGAGGCTCTCTTATGAGTCTCAGCGTCCAAAATATTCCCAAAAGGAAAGTATTGCGCTCTGTAGACTCTAGAAAGCAGGGAATTATGCTCCGTGATTATACACCAAATTTGTTTGCCGAGCAAGTCATGTTAAAGATATGAATATCTCGAAAGTCGATACCCCTAGTAGACTTGGGGGAGCAAATAGTGTCCTAAGCGATAAGATGTCATCCCCGTTTATCGTTCTTTCTATACCACCAGTAGCGTCGCACAGATTGAGTTATATCGTCAATAATGTTCTGCGGGAGAAAGTAGCAGGACATTACATATTGGAGCAAAGACTGAACCACAAACTTGATAAAAGCCTCTTCTCCACTGAAAGATATGAGGTATTTATCCTAATTAAACATACGAGAATTCACCTTGTCCCGAGCAAACCCTAAGGATACAATTTTATTTTTCCTGATTAAGAGGGGAATGCTGAGATAGATCTTTGGGTTATCCACCTCTCTAACCCCAAGAATGGCATGGATCGCCTACTTGTAAATGGAGAAAGTGCAATGACTAAAATATATCATAGATTTCTCAAAGTTAACCGCTTGACCCGAGGAAGAGGCGTAGAGACAAAGAATTTCTTTAAGATGAGATGCTTCATCAACATTGTTTCAGAAGAAAACCATACTATCATCCGCAAAAAGCAGGTGATTTACCCAATGCCCATGATGATTGGCGTAAAGACTCAAGAGTCAGCCTGCCTACTGCTCAGTAATAAGAGTAGCTGAGAGACCTTGAGTGCAGATGAGAAATAAATAAGGGGAGAGAGGTTCTCCCTACCTTAACCCACATTGGGGATAGAATAATGGCGATAGGAGCCACTAACACAAGTAGTAAAAGAAACCGATCAGATGCATCTCATAATTGTCGCAACCTAAGAGGCGGAAAACTCCATCCTGATCATAATTTGTTGGAGGAAAGACCACTCCACGCAATAAAATGCCTTCTCCATGTCAAGTTTTAATGCAGCGCCCTAAAAGGGACCTATCCCGCTTGAGTTGAGAGAATGCACCAACTCATGGGCGACAAGGATATTGTCTGTTATATTCCTTTCCTTAACAAAAGCAGCCTGGGAGTCGCTAATGCAGTAGGGGAGTATAGGTTTTATGCGGTTGACAAGCACTTTAGTGACTATTTTATAAATCATAATACAAAGACTAATGGGCCACAGTTGTCGCATAGAAGTGGGTCCAACCACCTTTGGGATAAGGACCATGACCGTACAGTTAACCGTAGCCATGTCCGCCACCCCAGACAGTAGGTCTTGGCACAACTTAATGACATCTTGGCCTATTGTATCCCAATGTTGACAGTAAAACCCACTGGAAGGCCGTCAAACCTGGGAGCTTTTTTCAGATTAATGTCCCTAAATGCATAGATAATTTCTTCTGTGGTATAAGGTCATGTCAAGGTATCATTCATCTCCGTCATCATGGACGAAATAATGTGTCAAGAATCATAGGGGAGATAGTCAGTTTAGAAGTTTGGAATAGTCCTTAAAAGTAGTCAGTGATGATTCCCATGATATCCTCTATACCTTCCCTCCAAATGTTAGATTGGTCAAACAATCCTTTGATCCTGTTTTTTTATGCCTTCCATTTGCACGGGCGTGGAAGAATAAGGTATTTTTATCACCCTTAGAGAGCCAAGCGATTTGAGATCGTTGGGCCCAATACGCCTCCAGGACATCAAGAAGGTGTCGAAGTTCGAATTTAGCCGCAAGAAAGACCTCCATGTAGGTAGATGAAAGTTGATGCTGAAGAAAAGAGTTAATTTGTTTGTTTAGCTCAGCGATACGCTGTGTAGAATTCTACGCTGTTGATTCTGCCAATCCTTGAGACAGGCACTAACAGCGTGAATTTTATCAAGGATCAAGCCATGGGTGGCCCACCAAGCAGCTTGGACTATGGAGACACAGTCAGCATGATGTGCCCAACAATGCTCGAACCAAAAATGATCTTCTCGAGCGACATAAGGTGCTATAGGGTCCAGGGCCGTGTCTATTAGAATGATGCATGATTAGAATTTACGTTAAAATCTAAGATAGCACGACAATCAGAGTGCGTATTAAGCCAAGCCAGGTTGGCAACAAAATTGTCAAGTTGTTCGTATACATGCGAGATACGGGGGCCTGATTTGGTCCAAGTAAACCAACCTTTGGCGGGCTTACAATCAAATAAGTTGTTGGGGGATAAGCAATCCCAAAACCTATCAATTTGGGAACATGCGCGACGACATCCACCTTGTTTCTCATTATCAGATAAGATTTCATTCAAATCCCCCTAATAAGCCAAGCAAGAGGCGAGAATGAGGGTAAAGTGTCAATAAGATCCCAAGTCTTAGATTTCAAGTTTGTTTCAGCATAGCCATAGATACCAGAAAAATGAAAATGGTCAGAACCTAAATGCACAATAACATCAATATGGTGCGCAGAGTACGAAAGCAAATCCGCTAAAATATTATAATTCTAAAAGAGCATGAGGCCTGAACATTTATGACTGTTATCCATAGTGATACAGCTGGACATACTAAGAACAGTTTTCAACATATCATTTCCAAACTTATTTAAATGAGTTTCACTAAGAAAAATAAGATCCTAACTAAACTTGCGATAACCCGCCCTAAGGATTGAACTGCTTGAGGCTTATCGAGACCCTGACAGTTCCAACACATGAGCTTCATTTTTCTCAGCAAGATTGAACATCAACCTATGCCGAAGAGTTTTTGACGCTACTCATCCCAGCTTTAGAATTTTTGGAGCCTTTAATAGTGGAAGGTGGTGAAGATCGTTGTCTCTTAGACGTGACAGCATCTGCTAGTGCGTAACTGTGTTTGGAACTATGAGGTGCCATCACCGGCTTACTCGAAATGGTTGGCACAATAGAGGGTGGTTTAGACGTGATCCAAACATTAAAGTTTGATAGCATTGTCGAGTTGGCCTTGCTTGAATCTAGCGTGCCAGTTGTTCCTTCAATAGTAGAGACGGTAGTGGCTACCGTACCAACTGGAACCATGAGGTTAGCCATCAAGACAAAACGTTTATCAGTTGCAATAGCCTCGGTTGTCACAGTAGCAGCAACAGATGTAGGAAGCGCTGCAATCGTACGAGTCACGGTAGCAAGGGAAACATCGACAACTGTGGTTGTCGCAGCAGCGACAGGAACTAAAGCACCTGGAGGTGCAACAAAAAAGGTCTCATTTGACTCAGAAGTAACCCCTTCAGGCCCGTCACTCAGACTGTTAGTTCCTGTGTTCATGGACTCACAAGCGATAGGCGTAGAGCCTATCGTAGTAGAACCATTCCCAGACTGGCTGCCTGGCTCATTCCTAGTGTTTGCCAAATCTACATCAATCAACTCATCATCAATTTTATCCTTAGGAGTGATCTCGCCCTCAATTGTACACAAAAGAGCGGTCATATTGCCTAAGTAAAAAGTAATGTAAATAACAAGCAAAACAACAGCCTTACCCCTCTTGCGACTCGGCGTAGTGGATAAAGCCACTGCATCATGATAACAGATCTTGCCTCATGGTCGTGAGGGCCCTTGACTCTTTGGAGGGTCTACACGAAGCCAATCCCCATATTGCAGTATAGTAGACGCAGTGATCTTAATCGTTGGACAAGATGCAACCTAGTGACCAATTATGCCACAGCCATGGCAAAACAATAGAAGCCTCTCGTACTGGATAGGGCATAATTTCAGTGCGGTCCTCGACCCACCCATCACTACACATCGTCGAATTGGTTTGGTGGCATCCATGGTTATCCAAACCCATAGGAAATCCCCCATGTTGCCGCCCATAATCCGAGTATCTGGCGCAATGACGATTTTAGCACAAGATCTGAGGGTTCGTCCAATCTTACCAACTGGTCAACGGTCATCAGGACGACCAATATGCAATGAATACGAATCCAAATTTGTATATGGGTAACGGAGTATTCATCGATAGAGCATTTTGGATCTAGAGGGAGAAGGGCAAACCAATCCTTCTTGAAGGTCCAAGGCCCTCACTTGAGAACATCATTACGTTTTGCAGTCGATGAGAACTTAATCAAAAAGAAATTAGACTTCAGTTTAGAGATAGATAAAACCTTTTCATTCTTCCACACCGCACAGAAGATGCGGATAAAGGCAGAGCCATCAACAGCCTTAGAAGTGGCTACTTTCCCGATGAGAGACAAATCTCCATCCTTCGACGGGGATTCTTAATTGATTGATAGAGTAAAGATCACTCCTTGCTCCTCCGTGGTGAAGTTCAATTCACCCAATTATTGAAGAATAGAGTCAGTAGCCATTAATTCAGGGGAGAAAATAGACCAAAGCAAGAACGAGAAGTTGGAGATGTAGTTGATGGAACAACACTCAACAAGATAATAAAGGCTTTGTAGAGAGATGCCACACGTGTAAAGATGAGGAGATGAAGATAAGCCAAAAGAAACATTATGTAGATAATGTTGATGAAAGTTAAATTTAAAAGTAAAAATAATTTAAATAATATATCCAAGAAGATTGGGTCAAATAGAATTAAGAGTAAATTTAAAAATAAATGATATCGAGTATCCAAAGAGAGTCCAGGGTGGATCACTTTGTAGATAAGAGTGGTGATAATGGCATGTAAAATTAAAATTAATTTTAATTTAAATCGAACATCCAAAGAGATAAGGTTAATTGGAATTGTATTAAGACTTAAAATTAGTTGATATCGAATATCCAAAAAGAGACCAAGGTAAAACACTATGGAGATAAAAGTGGTGATATTATCGGTTAAAATTAGATTTAAAATGAAAGTTAATTTAAATTTAAATCGACCAGCCAAAGAGATAAGGTCAATTAGAATTAAATTAAAATTCAAAGTTAATAGATATCGAGTGTCCAAGAGGAGATCAAGGTGAAGCACATTGTAGATAAAAGTTGTGATAATGTCGATTAAATTTAAATTTAAAAATGAGTTTAATTTTAATCAAATATCTAGAGGAGGAATTAGATTTAAATTCAAAATTAATTGATATCGCATTTCCAAAGAGAGACCCAAATAAAGCACTTTGTAGATGAAAGTAGTGATAATCTTAATTAAAATTAAATTTGAGATTAAAACTAATTTAATCGAATATCCAAAGAGAGATTTGAGTACATTATCAAATTTGCAAAACAAAAGATAAGAGAAAGGGATCTAGTTGCGTCCCGCTGCTGAACATGATCATCCCAAAATAAACGAGAAGAGATAGAGTACAAAATAGACATTAAGATATCAAGATAATTTGAGTTCATATTTTGATGTGATCGGTTGAAGAAAAAGTCCTCTTTGTAACCGTAAATCCCAAAGTCTAGCCCCTAGATTCATTTTTAACCAATTTAAAGGAGATTTAGATTGAGGAATGCCATCCCAATAAACAAAAATGATGGAGAGATTTGGAAAATGATGTTATTGCACGTGATTAACGTATATGGTCAGCTTAAGGTGGGCATAAAATTCAAAAATTAAGTCAATGATAACTGCAATATGCAATTATACCAAGATGAAAAAAGACAGATCATTACTATGACCTTAATCAGAATAAACCATATAAAGAACATATTTCAAAGGCTTGCAGTAGATCCATGTCGTGGTCCATGCAACTGAGGGCGAATAATCCGTTTAGTCCTGGCCTGTACTGATGTGTCGTTCTACACCACTGTCGGCAACATTATCGCTGGCTAGCCCTTCCAGAGACAGCACAAGCGTAACCATCTAGCAGTGCTTCTACTTGTGATAGCAAGGGTCGTCCCAGTCTATTATCTGGAGAAAACTGGAACACCAGAAGTGGGTGCACTTCCTCAGCAAAGTAGGACTTATGAGACCAAGGTCGCATATCCCAGGAGATCAAAAATCATAACCAAGGCCAAAATGGCCAACAAAACGATAGCCGTAAAGAGGCAATTGAGCAAGGTGCCAAGAGCATACTGTTGCGCGTAATAAGTGCTACGCAATTGTGCAAGTATACACGTTTCAAGTTATAGTATAAAAGATATCGTCTCCACAGGGATTGGTGCCACTTCAAGAATCTAGTCTCTTGCACTGTAAAAAGTAAAAACATAAATAAAGGATTATAGGAGTTTAACAAATAACTAAACTAGAAAGCAAATAAGTAAAAGGCGATGTAATTAGATGAGAGAGATAGGCCAGGTTATTGTGAGTTGAGGTGTGATAGCCGATTGGATCGTCTTGGTAAAAGAGTGCACGGGCAACTCAGTTGCCGTGGCAACTTGCACAACGGGGTTGCCTTGACAACTAATCGATGGTTGCCTGGGCGACTAGTTGGGCAACTACTTGGGCGTCTGGGTAGCAATCTTGAAGGTTCGGCAGAGTGTTCTTCAATGTTTCTTCTTATCCCTAAGTCGAAACTCTAGCTACTTGTGCATGCCTTGATAATACATCCCTGCGTGAATCAAGGGTGAACAACAACCAATCTTGCGCTCCTCTTAGCCGTTGAAATCCTTGACTTATTCCTAAGCCGGATTAATCTTCACCATCAATAGATTGAATAAAGATCATATTCATTCATTTCTTGAATCTAACTCTCTCGATATTAGATAAATCGATGAAGTTACGAGATCCTCTCTCAATTCACTCGCAAACAAGAATAAGAACCAAGAATGAATAAACCTTGAATAGAAAAGTGCAAACTCTTATTACCTAAACAAAATCCAATAGTTTCTCACAACCACAAAACACAATAACCATAGCCAAATAGATTTAGTTCATGGCTAGGTTCCAAAGAAACACAAGAAAAATAATCCCTAGCATGAACCTAATTGAACAAGAAAGAAAAAGATGAAGAATTGAAGCTTGTCGAAATCCCCTTGCCCTAGATGCTTGTCGAAAATTCTCTCCTCTTGCTCTCTCCTCAAGTTGACGATATGGCCTCTAATTTATAGGGCTAGGTCAAAGTCCTTCTTTGAGGAGGAAGTTAAGTTGGAATTAAATTATCTTTAAAGAATATAATTCTTTATTATAATTATATTCCTACTAGAACTTCTCGTATCTTATTGGAATTTAATTCTTCTTTAATCTCTTCATGGAAATCAAATTCCTTTGGGATTTAGCTTTGCTCCACGTCATCTTGGGCTTGTCTAGTCATCAATTTCGACTACCATATCACCTTGTTCTTTGTCGACAATTGCCCTGGCAACTGGCTCGACGTCTCCTTCATGCATTGCCCTGGCAACTAGCTCGGCATCTCCTTCATGCATTACCCTAGCAACTAGCTCTAGCCTTGCTTTGGCAAGTGATCCTGCACATACACACAAAACACACCAAAGCATCATCTTTTCCCACAAAAACTACCAAGTTATGTAATCAAGCTCAACGATGGAAGGAAACATGGATTAATGCATGAATGGCTAATTATGCAACTAATATGAGCCTAAGTCTAACAATAATATGAGTAAAAAAGGTAAGAAAAATAGTACTTTTGAACACTTATCACACCCCCAAACTCGAACTATTGCTTGTCCTCAAGCAATGCAAACTAACAATTACCTCTCAAGACTTCAATTTTCACAAACTTAGCTTTGAACTTGATTTCAATTCTCAGAACCGGGGCACAAAGTATGATTGGCTTTTCATTTTTTAGAAAACTTAGGAGTTACTCGGAATAAAACTATAATGCTTGTGAGTGTGTGCGGAGTTGTGTGCAAGTTGATTTTTCAGATTCTATGCAAACAAGAGGTTTTCAAATTACTTCATTGGGTTCTTTTTAACATGTTTTAACTAAAGCCAGTTTTGGGCACCTCTAGTGTTGTGTTTTTAGTTTTATTCGACTAGAGCCGGTTTGGGCACCTCTAGAGAAAAAAAAATTTAGCACATACTAGAGCCAGTTTCGGGCACCTCTAGTGATCAATTTTTTTAGCACATGCTAGAGCCAATTTCGGGCACCTCTAGCATTCATCCAATTTTTATTCTAATCCCCCAATTTGTTAATTATCAACCTAAGTTCACTAGAATTCCTTAAATCAATCAAACCACAACAGTGTTTCATCAAATTTAGCATCATAGTAAAATTCTAAGTTTTTCCATGGTTACACACCATCACCCTTTAAACCATCCAAAATCTGTTGCAAGTCGTACAACACAAAGTTATTTCATTTACGATCGATAAATTCCAAGACGAGATCGCATCAGATGGTAATCAGAGCTTAGGCTAAATTAAGTAAGCCTTTGTGTTGTGCTGTTAAAAAAAACAAAAAAAAAGAAAAAAAGAGATTAAAAAAAGAAAGCAAATCAATAACAAGGGTTGATACATTTTTTCCTTGATTTAGAATTGTTATTTCTTCGTTTCAATATTCTAACTTTGAACCGTAAGCCTTTTCTTCTAAGCCTGCCTTATACACCATATCTTTCCAAACCTTAACATATATTTTGCAGCCGATTCAGCAAGTATTTTTGAGGATTTTGAGTAAGTTCAATTCAAGAACATTTTAGATAAAAAGAACGGTAAAAGGCACGAGAGAGTGAGTACATTTGAGGGTAAATGCCAAAGAGAGCGAGTGATTTATTTTTCTTTTTATTTTTCCTCTTTATTTTCTTTTGGAGTGAACAGTGAGCATGAACGCAGATAAGAATATAAGGGAGTCTAATGAAGGACAAATAGGAGGAATCCCAAGACTATAGTTTCAAGCACTTGTTCAAGAATTGGGACAACTTATGGATCAGAAACTCGTGTCCATACATGAGCGGATTGACGGCCTTGAAGAGAAATCTGTGGGAGCCCCAACCGTTCTAGCGCAAGGTAACCCAAGGCAAGGTGTCCAAGAATAGGAAATTGAGCAGATTGTGGACGACAATGAACGGCCCGCCGTTGTACAAAACCAACATCCATATCGCAGGAATCAAGAAAAGTTGGATGATAACCTTGCAAATATAAAGATGAACATTCTACCATTTCAAGGGAAAATAGATCCGGAGGCTTATCTTGAGTGGATGCAGAAGATCGAACACATCTTCAATAGTCACAATTACTCCGAGCAAAAGAAAGTAAAAAAAGCATTCATTGAATTCACTAATTATGAAATAGTTTGGTGGAACCAGTTAACCATGAAAAGACGGCGAAATGGAGAACGCCCGATGTCCACGTGGGAGGAAATGAAAGGCATAATGAGGAAGACATTTATACTAGCCTACTATCATCAAGAATTAATACAGAAACTCCATAACCTCAAACAAGGCAACATGAACATGGAAGATTATTTTAAAGAGATGGAGATGGCAAAGATACGAGAAAATGTGGAGGAACACACTGAATCTACCATGGCAAGGTTCATTTTTGGTCTAAATCAAGACATAGCCGACATCGTGGATTTGCAATACTATGTGGACTTAGAAGAATTGGTTCACTTGGCTATGAAGGTGGAACAACAATTTAAACGCAAAAGTACATCCTGAAACAACTCTTCTACTTTTAGATGGAGGCAGAATTCTAAATGGGGACAAATTGCTCCAAAAGCGCCACACAAACCAAATCAGTTCAAGGAAAACGTTGGGACTTCAAAACCCAACAAGACTATTGATGAGAACAAAGGGAAACCACAAGCTACACCAAATCGATCCAGGGATATTCAATGTTTCAAATGTCTTGGAAGGGGACATGTAGCTAGTCAGTGCCCAAACAGGCATACTATGGTGATTCGAGGAAGTGGTGAGATTGAATCTGAATCAGAAAAAGAAGAAAATGTTGATGCCATAAGTGAAGATGATGAAGACTTAGACCCTCCCACTGAAGGAGAAGTGCTCGTTGTGAAGAGGAGTCTAAATACACAAACGGTGCAAGGCGACCAGCAACAAGAGAATATCTTTCATACACGCTGCCATATCAATAGGAAGGTATGTTTTGTGATTATTGATAGAGGAAGTTGTATTAATGTTGCTAGAACATTAATGGTGGACAGACTTGGATTGGTGACAGCAAAACACCCACACCTATATAAGCTTCAATGGCTTAATGATGGTGGGGAATTGAAGGTGACCAAGAGGGTACTCGTACCATTTTCCATCAGTAGGTACAAGGACGAGGTCCTATGTGATGTTGTACCCATGCACGCCAGCCACTTACTTTTGGGGAGGCCTTGGCAGTTCGATCGAAGAGTGAATCATGAAGGATATAGCAATCGATACTCATTCACTTTTGAAGAAGGAAGCACACACTAACCCCTTTTATCACCGCAGCAAGTACATGACGATCAAATGCTTTTGAAAGAGAGTTTCCAATGATTAAAAGAGAGAATTAAAAATAAGAGGAAAATGAGCAAGAGAATGAGAGAAAAATAGTAAGTACTAGTAAAAGCGAGGAGGGAAAGAGTGAAATTGAAAACGGGGGAGATAAGCTTAAAATGAGCATATAAGCGAGGGCTAGTGAAATTAGAAAATGTGTTTTGGCGAGGCAAACACTTCTTGTGCTTTTGTACAAGGAGAATTTTTTGAACACTAACGAACTCGATGCAACATTGCCTTCTTCTATTGTTTCTCTTTTGCAGGATTTTGAAGATGTTTTACTCGAGATCCCAAGAGGTTTACAACCTATTCATGGCATAGAACATCAAATCAATTTTGTGCATGGTACTACATTACCTAATCGACCAACATATAGGAGTAAACCCGAGGAAACAAAAGAGTTACAACAACAAGTAAAAGAATTGATGGAAAAGGCTATATTCGAGAGAGGTTAAGCCCATGTGCCGTTCATGTACTGTTGGTACCCAAGAAAGATGGATCATGGCTCATTGTGTGTGGATTGTCGAGCAATCAATCAGATCACAATCAAATATCGACATCCTATACCATGCGTAGATGATATATAGGATGAATTGAGAGGTTCCAGTGTGTTTTCAAATATCGATCTTAAAAGCAGATATCACCAAATCAAGATGAGAGAAGGTGATGAATGGAAGACAACGCTTAAAACAAAACAAGGTTTGTATGAGTGGACTGTGATGCCATTTGGTTTAGCAAATGCACCTAGCACGTTTATAAGATTGATGAATCGCGTCGTACGACATTATATTGGTAAGTTTTGCGTTGTTTATTTTGATGGCATTCTCATATACAATCGTTCTTTAGAGGACCATGAAATACATCTCAAGTTTGTTTTGAATACACTTAGAAAGGAGAAACTGTATGCTAACTTAAAAAAAATGTGTTTTTTGTACAAGCAAACTTGTGTTTCTAGGATTTGTATTGAGCTCTGAAGGCTTAGAAGTTGATCATGAGAAGGTAAAAACAATTCAAGAGTGACCTATGCCTACAAGCATTACCGAGGTAAGGAGTTTTGATGGACTGGCCAGTTTCTATCGATGGTCCATTCCTAATTTTAGTACCATTGCTGCTCCTTTAACTAATATGATTAAAAAGAACGCAAGTTTTTTTTTGGAATATTGAATAAGAGGGACGTCCAATTGCATATTTAAGCAAGAAACTAAATGGAGCAACCTTGAACCATCCAACATATGACAAGGAAATGTATGTTTTGATTAGGGCCTTGGAAAAATGGCAACATTACCTATGGTCGAAAGAATTTGTTGTGCATACGGACCTTGAGTCATTGAAACACATCAAGGGACAACACAAACTCAACAAAAGACACGCCAAATGGGTGAAATTCCTTGAGTCATTCCCATACGTCATTAAGTACAAGGAGGGAAAAGAGAACATTGTTGTTGATGCCTTATCACTGAGGTATGTGCTTCTTAATTCTCTTGAATCTAAACTTATTGGATTTGTATTTCTTAAAGAACTCTATGCTACTGATCTTGATTTTGGATAGACCTTTAAACCATGTAAGAAAGGTGTGTTTGACAAGTTTTACAGGCACGATGGGTTCTTATTCAAGGAAAGGAAATTTTGCATTCCTCAAAGTAGTGCGCATGAGGTCTTAATGAAGGAAGCCCATAGTGGGGGGCTTATGGGACATTTCGGAGTTAACAAGACGTTAAACATCCTACAAGAGCATTTGTTTTGGCTAAAATGAAAAGGGATGTGGAATGAATTTGTGAGCGATGTATCACTTGTAAAAGGGCAAAATCAAGACTTCAACCTCAAGGGTTGTACACGACATTACCAATCTCTAAAGAGCCATGGGTTGACATTTCTATGGACTTTGCTTTAGGACTTCCTAGAACAAAGAATGGTAGAGATTCCATTTTCATGGTTGTCGATAGGTTTTCAAAAATGGCGTGTTTTATTCTGTGTCATAAAATTGATGATGCTTCCAATATTTCTAATCTGTTTTTCAGATAGACTTTCGAGGATAATCATTTTAGATCGAGATACAAAGTTTTTGAGGTCTTTATGGAGCAAGATTGTGACAAAGTTATTATTCTCAAACTGATGGCCAAACCGAAATGGTAAATCGAGTACTTTCAACTTTGTTGCGGTCTTTGACTAGCAAGAATCCAAAATTATGGGAAGATAGCTTGCCACATGTGGAATTTGATTACAACAGATCAGTTCATTCAGCCACCAAATTCACACCATTTGAGGTTGTATATGGGTTTAATCCATTGTCTCCTATGGATTTGTAACCTTTGCCCATTGATCAAGCATTAAACCTGGACGGGAAAAACAAGGCTGAATTCATGAAAAAGCTTCATCAGAAGGTTCGAGAGAACATTGAGAAAATAATAGAGCAATAATAATAACAAGCAAATAAAGGGTGAAAGTGAGTCAACTTTGAACTCAACGATTGGGTTTGGGTGCACTTCAGGAAGGAAAGATTTCCAGCACAAAGGAAATCTAAACTCTCGCCTATAGGGGATGGGCCATTTCAAGTATTGGAGAAGATCAATGATAATGCCTACAAGATAGGTATTCAGAGAGAGTTTGGTGTCAGTGCTACTTTTAACATTTCAGACTTATCTCTTTTTGAGCAAGGTAAAGATTTGAGGACAAATCGCTCTCAAGAAGGGGAGGATGATAAGATCATGGCGTCACCACCACCATTGGACCCAGAGGAATTTCCCTTAGGCCCCATTACTCATGCAAGGGAAAGGAAATTTAGAGATGCAGTCAGCAACAAGTGCAATCATGCATGAAAGATTATTGAAGCTGCCGAAGTTGAATCAAAGCCCTGCAACGTGGAAGATTCATGCAATGTGAAAGGGAGTCCATGCAACGTTTTGCATGTTTTTCTTTGATGCATATGTTCCATTTGATTATTATAGTTTTAGTATGCACATGTTTTCTATTATGTTGTTTATTGTTTATTTTGCAGCACTAGAGTTCGTTAAATCATATACTATATATTTATTATATTTAGCATGCATCAGATTACCTTGATTTATTTATGATCATATTTCTTGTATTTACAGGTGTTATGCAAGGACAATGAATAGACACATCATTAGGGTGAATTATGACTATTGGAGAGGTGCTTGCTTGAGATGCTTGATTGGCTTTGGAGGTGCTTGCTTACATTCACATGGAAGTTGAGGTGCTTGCTTACATTCACATGGAAGTTGATATGCTTACTTACATTCACAATGGACGGATATTCTAGAGAGGTGCTTGCTTGAGGTGCTTGTTTACATTCACATGGAAATTAACATGCTTGCTTACATTCACAGTAGACGGCAATTCTAGAGAGGTGCTTGCTTGAGGTGCTTGCTTACATTCACATGGAAACTGACATGCTTGCTTACATTCAAAATGGACGGCAAATCTAGAGAGGTGTTTGCTTGAGATGCTTGCTTACATTCATATGGAAATTAACATGCTTGCTTACATTTACATGGAAATTAACATGCTAGCTTATGATTACATTGGGCGGCAAAGGCACACATTTTAAGGCATCTTTTTTATTTATTATCCCTTCACACCTCCATAGGAATTTAGCTGATCACTTCATTTTGCAAAACCTATAAATGGAGGCTGGTTTTTCACTTGTAAGACACACTTTGATTTCAAGAAAAATTGAGAGTTTTATCTTTTTCGTTCTTTTGAGAACTTTATCGATCCTTCAAGTTATGTTTGTTGAATCAAACCTTGATATCTTTTGTTCCTAGTTTTACTTAACTAGTGGTTTAAGATCTTTATTTTTTTTAGAGACCGTTATAGGGTTCGGGTCACACTTTTTAGTGTTGGTTCAATCCTCAAGTCCTAAACTACCTCCCATCTTCCATCATCCAATTCTACCACCAACATCGAACACATTAACCTTCTAAATTTTCATAATCTTATTCTCATCACTTTCTATATCGTTACACATCATCACCATTTAAACCATTGAAAAACGTTGCAAGTCTTACAACACAAAGTTACTTCATTTACGATCGGGCAATTCAAGCATCTCGGTACATTCTCCAAGACAAGATTGCATCAGCAAGTGATACATCTTTCAGAAATTCATTCCACATCCCTTTTCATTTTTGGCCAAAACAAATGCTCTTGTAGGATGTTAACGTCTTGTTAACTCCGAAATTTCCCATAAGCCCCATGCTATAGGTTCCTTTACTAAGACCTCACGTGCACTACTTTGAGGGATGCAAAGTTTCCTTTTCTTGAATAAGAACCCATCATGCCTGTAAAACTTGTTAAACACACCTTTCTTACATGCTTTAAAGGTCTCTCCAAAATCAAGATCAGTAGCATAGAGTTCCTTAAGAAATGCAAATCCAATAAGTTTATATTCAAGAGAATTAAGAAGCACATACCTCCGTGGTAAGGCATCAGCAACAACATTCTCTTTTCCCTTCTTGTACTTGATGACATATGGGAACGACTCAAGGAATTCCACCCATTTGGCGTGTCTTTTGTTGAGTTTGTGTTGTCCCTTGATGTGTTTCAATGACTTATGGTCTGTATGCACAATAAATTCCTTTGACCATAGGTAATGCTTCCATTTTTCCAAGGCCCTAATCAAAACATACATTTCCTTGTCGTATGTTGGATAGTTCAAGGTTGCTCCATTTAGTTTCTCGCTAAAATATACAACTAGACGTCCCTCTTGTGATAAAACAACACCAATTCCTACACCTGAAGCATCACATTCGATCTCGAATGTCTTATCAAAGCTTGGTAAGGACAACAATGGTGCCTTTGTTAAGCATTCCTTAATCTAATTACAAGTCTGTTCTTGTTCAATATTCCAAAAGAAACTTGCATTCTTTTTAATCAGGTTAGTTAAAGGAGCAGCAATGGTACTAAAATTAGGAATGAACCTTCGATAGAAACTAGCCAATCCATGGAAGCTCCTTACCTGGCTAATGCTTGTAGGCATCGGTCACTCTTTAATTGCTTTTACCTTCTCATGATCAACCTCCAAGCCTTCAAAACTCACTACAAATCGTAGAAACACAAGTTTTCTTGTATAGAAAACACATATTTTTAAGTTAGCATACAGTTTCTCCTTTCGAAGTGTATTCAAAACAAACCTGAGATGTATCTCATGGTCCTCCAAAGAATGACTATATATGAGAATGTCGTCAAAATAAACAACGTTAAACTTACCAATATAATGTTATAGGACGTGATTCATCAATCTCATAAACGTGCTAGGTGCATTTGTTAAACCAAAAGGTATCATAGTCCACTTATACAAACCTTGTTTTGTTTTAAACGTTGTCTTCCATTCATCACCTTCTCTCATCCTAATTTGGTGATATCTACTTTTAAGATCGATCTTTGAAACGCACTAGAACCACTCAATTCATCCAACATATCATCTAGGCGTGGTATAGGATGTCGATATTTGATAGTGATCTGATTGATTGCTCGACAACCACACACATATGCCATAACCCATCTTTCTTAGGTACTAACATTACAGGAACGACACATGGCTTAAGCTCTCTCGAATATAGCCTTTTCCATCAATTTTTGTACTTGTCATTGTAACTCTTTTGTTTCCTCGGGATTACTCCTATATGTTGGTCGATTGGGTAATGTAGCACCAGGTACAAAATCGATTTGATGTTCTATGCCACGAATAGGTGGTAAACCTCCTAGAATCTCGTCGGGTAAAACATCTTCAAAATCCTTCAAAAGAGAAACAATGGAAGAAGGAAATGTTGCATTGAGTTCATTACTGTTCAAAAAATTCTCCTTGTACAAAAGCACAAGAAGTGTTTGCCTCGCCAAAACACATTTTTCTAATTTCACTACCCCTCGCTTATACGCTCATTTTAAGCTTCTCTCCCCCGCTTTCAATTTCACTCTTTCCCTTCTCGCTTTTACTAGTATTTACTATTTTTCTCTCATTCTCTTTCTCATTTTCCTCTCATTTTTGTTTCTCTCTTTTAATCCTTGGAAAGTCTCTTTAAAAAGCATTTGATCGTCATGTACTTGCTATTGTGATAAAGGGGTTAGTGTGTGCTTCATTTCTTCAAAAGTGAATGAGTATTGATTGCTATATTCGTCATGATTCACTCTTCGATCAAACTGTCAAGGCCTCCCTAAAAGTAAATGGATGGCGTGCATTGGTACAACTCATCCTTGTATATACTGATGGAAAATGGTACGAGTACCTGCTTGGTCACCTTAAATTCCCTACCATCATTAAGCCATTGAAGCTTATACGGGTGTGGGTGTTTTGTTGTCACCAATCCAAGTCTATCTACCATTAAAGTGCTGCCAACATTAGTACAACTTCCTCCATCGATAATCACAAAACATACCTTCCCATTGATATGGCAGCGTGTATGAAAGATATTCTCTCGTTGCTAGTCGCCTTGCACCATTTGTGTATTTAGACTTGTAATCACTCATTTTTATCTGGTCTGTAAATACATATTAGTATAATTATTAGTATATTAGTGTTGCATGTATACATTGTATTATATTATATGTTTATTATGTGCATGAGTGTTACTAATATATATATAATGTGTGGTGTGTGCATGTATATTATAAACTACGTATGTATACGTATTAACAGTATGTGTGTCACGCATGTATCTATAGTTAGTACGAGCGTATTTGTTTTTACGGATAATGTGTGTAGATGTTATGTTAATTATGTGTATGATTATATATGTATGTATACTGGTATGTTATAATTAATGTATGCATAGGTATATACGTATGTATTGTTGTATGTGTATTGCTGTTATAATTATAACTAATGTTATTATTATTGGGCTAATATAAGATGAAAATCCAAAAAAATATATTAAACCCAAATAAATAAATTGCCAGTCCAAGTCTAATATTACTACAAGGCTTGGTTGGCCCAAACCCAAACTTTATTTATATTATTACAAAGTGAATTCTATATTGAAAAATGAAAGTTGTGTCTTACAAGGGTGGCTGAATGGCCCTATTTATAGGTTACAAAAGGGTGTGGCCGAATGGCCATGTGCCTATTCGGCTAGGGAGAAGTTTCCCTCCAAAAGCTGGTCGTGACTCCCGCCCAAAGTCAAGCAACCATTCGGCCGAATGGTGCCTCCCTCCAAGTTTTTGGCTCCCAAAATTATGTTCCCTCCAAGGTGGTCGGTCATGTCTCTTGGAGGGTTCGTGCCCTTTGGGTGTTGAGTTGAAGGTGGTAGCTTGAGCCGATCGAGCTATGAGTGAGCTGGCTTAAGCTGAGCTAGCTAGCTGAGTGGGCTTCACTTAGTGTCTGAGCTGAATTGACCTACTACGAGTTGTCCTTAGCTAAGTGAGCTTGTCCTTAAGTGTCCTTGAGTGATGTGAGCATGTCTTCGCTCAATCCGAGCATCAAGCTAAACAAACCATTTACTTGCGCTAAGGCTAAATATTTCAGGGAAGTTTTTTTACCCAAATGCATTCATACTTCTCATTTTTATTAACGATGAATCAGCCTTAGACGCTAAGTTATGTAATATGTTACATGCTGATATGTGACATGATATATAACTTATACTTAGTTTATATATAAGTATTTAATATGCTAAGTTAAAGTGTGTTTACATGTGTGTTTATTTGTTTTTAGGAAATAACAAGTGTGGACAACTTAAGAAAGCTAAGGCCAGCTCAAATGCAGCTCAACAATAAGTGTACAGCTCAACACATTGTCACTCAGCTCATTTCAGCTCAAGCAATCCCGATTCAGCTCAATCCAGCTCACCTTTAGCTCACTCAGCTCACCTTCAACTCACGTAGCTCAACGTCAGCTCACGAGTCCAAATGCAGCTCAAAGGTTTCAGGACATGTGCCTACACCTAAGGGAGTGTCCTAATGAGTTCAATCTAGCTCAAGCTCCAAATCAGATTGCATAGGCGGCATGAAGTAATAGAGCTACAAGGTAGATTTGAATTCAAATTTTCCACTCTTCCACATGCATGGGCGTCATTGAAGATAAGGAAGAGAAGTTATGCATTTGAATTCAAATAATTCAGCATGTGGAAAACATGCATGGCGCCATTGCATATGGATAAGAAGAAGGAGTTTCCTTCTTTTGAATT
Organism: Hibiscus mutabilis; assembly: GCA_019671005.1. Lineage (NCBI taxonomy): Eukaryota > Viridiplantae > Streptophyta > Magnoliopsida > Malvales > Malvaceae > Hibiscus > Hibiscus mutabilis. The sequence continues at coordinate 23,420,341 of CM033751.1, forward strand.
TTAAATTATTCCCATGTGCAAAATACTTCACAAGTCATATTTCCCACGTGATTTAAACACCCATGGCGCCACTTAGTGGATAAGATTGAGAAGTTTTCCATTTCTGAATTATTTTGCATGTTCAAATTAATTCAAATCTGATTTCAGCATGTGCTTTGTATTTGCTTATAAATAGTCTCCTAAGTCATTGTATTATCGAGCTTTGATGAATAAAATTTACTTTGTGAGAATTTCTCTCAACCTCAATTATTCATTGAACTTTCAAGACTTATCAGGATTTGTTGCTTGTGGTGTTTACATTAGATACTTGTGGTTCTTGATTCAATAATCAAAGGGTCCAAGTCTATTTTGAACAAAGAACGTATAAGGTTCAGGTTTATACTCTTTATAGTATAGGTTCTTCCTTGTTCCTTATTTTTTTACTTTGTTTCTTCATATTTTACACCAAATTTCCAACAAGCTTTTCATCCATTCCTCACGCCAAACTTACACCAAATTTCTAGCAACATTCATCATCTTCTTCACCACCCTACACGCCATACTTCAGTCCAGATTTCCAGCAACCTTTTACCATCTTAAACCCATCCTTACACTATCATTTCAACACCAATTCATACCCTCAAAAATGTCCAAAAACCAGCCCCTAAAACACCATGTTATCTTCCAAAAACATCTTTTTTTGCAACCTTACTTCTGTGCAGGAATTCTTACTTCTATCCTAAATCCAAAACAATCAAAGCCTTCATCAATGGGCAGCCTACTATCGTATGGTATCATAGCCATGTTGGATTAAAGTAAGAACAACATCCTTTGTGTGTGCAAAAGACAAAAAAAGAAAACAAAAAAAACAAAAAAATAGATTCGAATATTCCAAAACAAAAGGTCAAGATTTGAATATTCAACAACACATTTCCAGAATTGAGAAACATGAAAAGAGATGACAATGGCAATGCGCACTACAACATCATTCGAGCCTGAAGAACTTTGATTGTTCGGTGAGGAAAGTTGTAAACATTTCTGTGTAGGAAGTAATCCATTTTTCTTCTTTTCTTTCTAATTCTAAGCCTACCTTTACCTTATTTCTTTTCGTTTACTTACCGTTGTTGTTATTTAGCCGACACACTTGAACAGGTTTGACAAAGTCTTAAGTTAGTTCCTTAAAGAACTAAACGCGATAGAAGGAGTGGGAAAAGGCATATTGAGCGTGTGAGAATAGAAGGGGAAAGTAAAAGCCATATTTCCCAAGTGAAACACGAGCGTAGAGTGGAGTGCCATATCTACTTTCCTTGGAGAGAATTGTGAGGCTTTTGTGAGTGTGCAAGCGAGGTTTTATTTTTATCTTGCTAACAATGACAGGTTCTAGCGAAATGAATCAAGATGGAGGACAACCGAATCTGCAAATGCAGGCCATGATTTGAGAATTGCAGAAAATGTTGAGGGTTGAACTTGAGCCATTACATGGAAGATTAGACATACTTGAAGGGTCACAAGGAAACACCCAAGCAACCCAAGGCCCACAAAGGCAAAATCAGCCTAGAGATGACGAATACAATGAAGAGTATGCTGACAACAATGATGATGACGAGATGGACCGATCATCAAGATAGAATGCCCCGAGACACAATGGAGGGTGTGCACAACTTGATGAAAATTTGAGCAACATTCGAGTTAGCATACCTCCTTTTCAAGGAAAAATATATTTGGATGCCTATCTAGCATGGGAAAGCAAGGTAGAAAATGTGCTCGATTGTTACAACTATTTTGAACAAAAGAAAGTGCGATTGGTAGCAATGGAGTTCGTGGATTATGCATTAATTTGGTGGGACCAATTAATCAGTACACGAAGAAGTACAGACAAAGGGCCAATCACAACATGGCTTGAAAAGAAAAGAATCATGCGGAGGAGATTTGTACTGTCTCACTACTATCGAGACTTGTTCCAGAAGTTGCAGAATTTAAAACAAGGCAATAGGAGCATTGAAGATTACTTTAAAAAATAGAGATGGCCATGATCCGAGCCAATATCAAAGAAGATCGAGAAGCAACGATGGCACGTTTCTTAGCTAGTCTTAGCCAAGAGATTGCCAATGTTGTAGAATTACAACATTATGTTGAATTGGACGAGATGGTGCATATGGCGATCAAAGTTGAACATCAACAAAGGAAGAAGTCTACTTCCTGAGGTAATAATACTTTCAGTAATGTTTCTAACCCTCGTTTCAATCAACACGGTTTTAGGAAGTCTACGCCTCTTCAAATTAAAGGGAATACTGAATCTAGCAAAATGAAGCAACCCATTGTGGAAATTGCCAAAGGAAAGTAAGAGGCCACTCATGAGCCCACGAGGGACATCAAATGTTTCAAGTGCCTTAGACGAGGTCACATAGCGAGCCAATGCCCAAACTGGAACATGATGCTTCTGTTAGATAATGGTGAGATCAGATCACAGAGAAGAGGAACCAAAACTTTGTGAGGAAGAAGAAGAGGAGATTGAAATGCCAGCGGATGGTGAGATCCTCGTTGTCAAACAAAGCCTAAATGTCCAAATAACGCAAAATGATTAGTAACGTGAAAACATCTTTCACACGAGATGTCATGTGAATGATAAGGTATGTGTTATTATAATTGATGGTGGTAGTTGCACTAATTTTGCAAGTACTCTTATGGTTGACAGATTAGGTTTGAAAACAACGAAGCACCCCAATCCTTACAAATTACAGTGGTTGAATGATGGAGAAGAATTAAAAGTTGCCAAGCAAGTGATTATTCCATTCTTCATTGGAAGGTATAAGGCTGATGTATTATATGATGTGGTTCAATTGCATGCATGCCATCTACTTCTTGGAAGACCATGGCAATATGACAAGTGAACCATCCATGATTGCTTCACCAACCATTTCATAATCAAGTATGAAAGAAAGAAGTTCACACTTGAACCTTTAACTCTATCACAAGTACACCACGATCGGTTGCAAATGAAAAAGAGTTTTCAAATTTAGAGGAAGGATCGTGATAATACTAACTATGATGTTCAACACAACGAAATGACTGGAAAGTGCATTTTGACACAACCTATGATTGCTGATTTTTCTAACGAGAACCCAAAGGATTTTTCTTTTTCTACTTTGCAGGATATTCCATTGGAGGAAGGTAGTATGGATTTGGCCATCCAAACACCCCAGAATTATTCCTTGATGACAAGCTTCGATTTGAGGACAAACCACCTAAAAGAAGGGGGATGATGTGAGCATGTCTTCGCTCAAGCCGAGCGTCATGCTAAACAAACCATTTACTTGTGCTAAGGCCAAATATTTTAGGGAAGTTCTTTTACACAAATGCATTCATACTTCTCATTTTCATTAACGATGAATCAACCTTAGACGCTAAGTTATGTAATATGTTACATGCTGATATGTGACATGATATATAACTTATACTTAGTTTATATATAAGTATTTAATATGCTAAGTTAAAGTGTGCTTACATGCGTGTTTATTTGTTTTCAGGAAATAACAAGTGTGGACAACATAAGGAAGCTAAGGCTAGCTCAAATGCAGCTCAACAATAAGTGTGCAGCTCAAAGTAGCTTAACACATTGTCACTCAGCTCATTTCAGCTCAAGCAATCCCGATTTAGCTCAATCCAGCTCACATTTAGCTGAGTGCTCACGTAGCACAACGTCATCTCACAAGTCTAAATGAAAGTCAAAGGTTTTGAGACATGTGCCTACACCTAAGGGAGTGTCCTACACTATGTGTGCAGCTAGCTCAAGCTCCAAATCAGATTGCATAGGCGACATGAAGCAATAGAGCTATAAGGCAGATTTGAATTCAAATTTTCCACTCTTCCACATACAAGGGCGGCATTGAAGATAAGGAAGAGAAATTATGCATTTGAATTCAAATAATTCAGCATGTGGAAAACATGCATGGCACCATTGCATATGGATAAGAAGAAGGAGTTTCTTTCTTTTGAATTTTAAATTATTCCTATGTGCAAAATACTTCACAAATCAGATTTCCCATGTGATTTAAACAACCATGGTGCCACTTAGTGGATAAGATTGAGGAGTTTTTCATTTTTGAATTATTTTGCATGTACAAATTAATTCAAATTTGATTTTAGCATGTGCTTTGTATTTGCTTATAAATAGTCTCCTACGTCATTGTATTATCGAGCATTGATGAATAAAATTTACTTTGTGAGAATTTCTCTCAACTTTAGTTCTTCATTGAACTTTCAAGACTTATCAGGCTTTGTTGCTTGTGGCGTCTACATCAGATACTTGTGGTTCTTGATTCAATAATCAAAGGGTCCAAGTCTGTTTTAAACAAAGAACGTATAAGGTTCGGGTTTATACTCTCTATAGTATAGGTTCTTCCTTGTTCCTTGTTCTTTTACTTTGTTTCTTCATCTTTTACACCAAATTTCCAACAACCTTTTCATCCATTCCTCATGCCAAACTTACACCAAATTTCCTGCAACATTCATCATCTTCTTCACCACCCTACACACCATACTTTAGTCCAGATTTCCAGCTACCTTTTACCATCTTAAACCCATCCTTACACCATCATTTCAACACCAATTCATACCCTCCAAAATGTCCAAAAACCAGCCCCTGAAACACCATGTTATCTTCCAAAAACATCTTTTTTGCAGCCTTACTTTTGTGCAGGAATTCTTACTTCTATCCTAGATCCGAAACAATCAAGTGAAGCCTTCATCAATGGGTAGCCTACTATCATTGAGCTAATTGGAGCTTTTTTGGAGTTGAATGTGCTTGTGTAAGCTTAAGCTAAATTGCATGAGCTGGTTTGAGCTTGCATTGAGCTAAATGAGCTTTAGGCGAGCTGCCCTTCAATCCTCCCCTTTGTATGTGGATGATAAGTCCTATGAATAAGAAGAATACACATAATGAATACTTATATTATAAAGTAATATTAAACTTAAAGTACAGATGTGGTTATACTTTATATGCATGCATGAAACATTACTTAATGTGCAAAGTGTAGGGTATAATGTATGGAAAGATGTCATGGTACCCGAAAACACTAAGCATGATGTTAAACATAAATGAAATGCAAATATAGATGATAAATATATGTGCATGCATAACTAGTAGGTATATAACTAAGATTAATGTGAAAAAGGTAAGTAAAAACTCACTTGACTTTCATCCTTGTAAAACAAGTTGAAAGTATAGTGAAAATGAGTAATGTGTGAAATAGGATCGCATCACCCCTTTCTTTAAAGTGATTTGTCCTCAAATTGAAGCCTCTCATATTAGGATAATCCTTTGCAGTTGGGACAACTGAATCTTTGTTTGAATCTCTTTGGAGGGAAACTTCTTGATCTTGCCAATCAAAAGAAAAGGAAAATTCTTGTGGGGTGTTAGAAAAAATCAGCCTCAATCATGGGGCGTGTCAAAAGACATTCCCTAATCATCTCTTTGCTGGTTTATACATTTGTCCTCTTTGGTTCCTCCTCTTTTGGTTTATCTTTAGCCCGTTCATTCTTCCAAGCTTATACACTTTTATTCATCAAATTCTGGTCATTTTGCACTTGTTTTGGCCTTAAAGTTGCAAGAACAACCTTTTTTCCCTCGTACTTGAAAGAGTATCGATTGGTGAAACAATCATGAATGGTCCTCTTATCATATTGCCATGGTCTTCCAAGGAGAATATGGCTGGCATGCACAGGCACAATGTCACACATAACTTCATCTTTATAATTGCCAATTTAGAAGGGAATTAGAACCTATTTGGTGACCTTTAATTCGCCTCCATCATTTAACCATTGAAGCTTATTCGGTGTAGGATGTTTCAACGATTTCAAGCCCAACCTTTCCACCATGATTGTGCTAGCAACGTGTGTGCAACTTCCACCATTTATGATCATAAAACACACCTTGTTATTCACATGGCAACGTGAGTGAAATATGTTCTCTCGTTACTGTTCTTCCTCAGCCATTTGTGCATTCAGAAGCCATTTAACCACTAGAAGTTTTCCATCAACGGTCGGTTCAATTTCCTCTTCTTCTTTCTCAGATTCCTCCTGAACTTCATCCTCATAGTCGGATGTGATATCGCCATTATCCAGTAGCAGCATAGTATTCCGGTTAGGACAATGGTTAGCTATATGGCATTGTCCTAAGCACTTGAAACATTTGATATCACTTGAATGTTCTTTTCCATCCACTTACTTGCCTCGGATGTTCTCCACTATTGCTGGTTTTGGCTTAGAGGTCTCAGCTGGTTCCTTGATTTGTAAAGATGTAGCCTTCCGATTGTTGGTTTCATTCCACTTGGGGGCAGTAGTATTAGTAGACCTTGTTGTGAACTTTCTCTGTTGTTGCCGCTAAACCTTTATGGACATGTGCATCATTTCATCAATCTCAATGTAGTGTTGTAACTCCACCACATCGACAATCTCTTAATTGGGTCCTGTTAAGAATCTGGCCATGGTTACTTCTCTATCCTCTTCAACATTGGCTCGGATCATTGCAACCTCTATTTCTTTGTAATAGTCTTCTACACTTTGGTTGCCTTGCTTAAGATTCTACAACTCTTGAAACAAATCATGATGATAATGAACAGGTATGAATCCTCTTCTCATGATACCTTTCATTTCATGCCAAGTGTTGATTGGCCTTTCACCATTGCGTCTTCTAGTGCTTGTCAATTGATCCCACCACACCAAAGCGTAGTCAATAAATCCCATGGTAGCTACTCGAACCTTTTTCTATTCTGAATAGTTGTGGCATTCAAAAATATGTTCCACTTTGCTCTCCCAATCTAGATATGCCTCCGGATTGGTTTTGCCTTGAAAAGGTAGAATTGTAACTCGGATATTGCTGAGGTTGTCATCAATTTGGGCACGCCCTCCTTGATATCTTGGAGCAGTTGTCTATGATGGTTGCTCAACCTCTTCCTCCTCATTATCATCCACAAACTCGTTTGGTTGTTGATGTTGTCTCCTAATGCCTTGAACATTCCCTTGACATTCTTCCAACTGATCCATTCTTTGATGAAAAGGTTCAAGCTCGGCACGCAATAACCTTTGCATTTCTTGAATCAATTCATCGAGTTTGGAGGTTTTAGGGTTGTTACCTTCCTCCCCAATTTGAAGATTCGGAATGCTATGACATGGTTAGTAAAGATAATAAAGAAATTAAGAACTAAAACCTAACCAAAGATGAAAAAACTTTCGGTCACTACAAGAAAAGATTAATGTCACTCAACACTCGCGTTTCACTCTTGGGAATTAGGCTTTTACTTCCCCTTATGTGCTCACAACTCTCTTGCCTTTTACCGCTCGATTCTCTCATCACAAGTTTTTTAAAGAATGTACTCAAAACCTGTCAAAAACTTTAAACTATATGGCGTGTGGGCTGCAAATAATGTTAGCCTAGAAAAAGAAAGGAATAAAGGAAATGAAAATATGGAATGGAAAGAAAATGAAAAGGTAGGTTATAAGAAGAATAGAAATGAAATGAAATAGAAGAAGATAAAACAAATGTACCGGAAAACTCACTTACAACTCGATCGAGAAATAATCAATCTTGATGTACTTCTTCAAGCTTGTTGTTTGTTTGCTTTGCTTTGCCTTTACCACTTTTGTGTTTCACTATTCTTTTTTGTACTATTTTGAATTCCTTAGATATATGAAGAATGAATTCTGATTTTGCTTTTTTGTACTTTTTATTACAAAAATGAAATCACAAAAGATAGTGGCTTACTTGATTCTTCCAAAAGCTCTGATTATCGTATGATACGCTCCAGCACTCCAATTGTTGTTGTAGAGAGAAGCTTTGATTGTTCCCAAACTCATGTTCCCTCCAAGATGGTCGGTCATGTATCTTGGGAGGGTTCGTGCCCTTTGGGTGTTGAGCTGAAGGTGGTAGCTTGAGCTGAGTTAAGCAGATTGAGCTAGGAGTGAGCTGGCTTTAGCTGAGCTAGCTAGTTGAGTGAACTTCACTTAGTTTCTGAGCTGAATTGAGCTACTACGTGATACATACATGAGCGGGTTCAAATTACTAATATTGGATAAGAAGCTGAATTTGTTCGATGCAAACAATAAAAGCCAAAATAGTGCACGCATAGGAGGTCAAAAATGATGCATCTTGGGCAAGAAATTGAATCTGTTTGTAAAGTCTGGAAAGTCAGCCAACTTGCGACGAGTTTTTGGATGGGATCCCGGAATTTCTGAGTCAAGTTGTCTTCTAACAAATTGTCCGCCATTCAGTTACCTTTCCATAACATCTTGAAACGCGTCAATCGGATATCAGGAACTCAAGATACGTCCAATTTACTGAAGACTGGGCATGCAGAAAACTAGATACGGGATTATTACGGGATTTTGTAAAATTCAGCCCAAAAGCTAACATATAAGGCTTTGGACGAATTAAAATTAGCCCAATATATTTATTATCATTTAAATTGATATTTTTAGGGTTTTATATACTTTAGGAACCAGCCACCCAGCCCTTATCAGCTTATCACTTGCCTTATCACCATATTCCTTGCCACACAAGCACAAAGAGTTTAAAGGCTGTTATTTTTTTATTATTTTTAATTATATTAGGTTTTCCTTGTTTCAGTAGAAGTTAAATTACTTTATCTATCCTTCACCTATAAAAGGATGAAGCCTCCATCATTGTAAGACAAATTTTCTTTGATTTATGAAATATTTAGTGAGTTTATTTTTGCAAGTGTTGATTACTTGTGCCTTCGAAGTCTTCTTCAACATAAGTTCGACGAGTTCTTGTGAGGGAGATCATCTTCACACTCTTTCTTGCCTAGATAATCGCATCTAGGAGGGTGGGTTAGAGCCGCTTGAGGTTTCTTGCTTAGATAATTGAGTCTAAGAGGGTGCCGAGGACAAAACAACATCAACAATTTGCAAGCCATCTTCATCTTCTACCTTCACAACATCTTCCATAATTCCATAAACAAAGCTGGAATTTTCAGATTTGTTTTATTTATCTCTTTCTCAATCTCTTTTAATTTTTTTTTATATTCTTATTTCTTATCATATAATCCTTCATCTTGTCTTTCTTTCTTTAAATTTCCAGCCTTGAACCTATAAATTTCAAGAAAATCCATTCTCTTTTCTTTTGAATTTTCAGATCTGCCCAAACATCCTTGATTGAGTCTAGAGCTCCTAGTTCTTGCAACAACTTGAGTGAAGGCTTCCAAATCCAAGATTGCGCTACTCTATCATTTGGTATCAGAGCGACCCTTTGACTACCTGATTTCACGTCGAGCGCCCATGAGTGGGGTAGGCAGGGTGGACAACTGTGACAAGGTGGCCCATCACGAGAGTGGAAGCTCGTGACGAGGGCATCACGAGGTTGAGTGGGGGAGAATTTCACACCTGAGAAGAGGCGGGGTCATTAATCCCACATCGGAAGAGAAAAGGGAGGTCTTGGGATATAAATACGATAGCGCTGCATATCCTATTAGACATGTCTTTTGGGAAGAGGGTAATAACCCCGTGACAAGTGGTATTAGAGAGACCCTTTGACTGTCTAATTTCACACCGAGCGCCCATGAGTGGGGTACGCAGGGTGGACAACTGTGACAAGGTGGCCCATCACGAGAGCAGACGCTTATGACGAGGCCGTCACGAGGTTGAGTGGGGGAGAATGTCACGCCTAAGAAGAGGCGGGGCCATTAATACCACATCAGAAAGGAAAAGAGAGGTCTTAGGATATAAATACGGTGGCGCTGCACGTCCTATCAGACATGTCTTTTGGGAAGAGGGTAATGGCCCCGTGACAAGTGGTATCAGAGCAACCCTTTGACTGTCCAATTTCACGCCGAGCGCCCATGAGTAGGGTAGGCATGGTGGACAACTGTGACAAGGTGGCCCATCACGAGAGCGGAAGCTCGTGGTGCGGTTTACAATAATTAGAATGAGATAAAGGTTGAGTGATACCTTTGTCATGGTGATAATTCTTTTGTCGATATCATTGTCGATCTTTGATGCGATTTTCAATTGTCATGGCGAATTGGAATGCCTCTTGAAAGGTGTAGTAGGTTTTGAGTTCAAGTACTTCAAGAATGTTGTCATTGAGTCCGACAACAAACCTAGTCATTGTATCCTCTTCATCCTCTTGGATATCGGCTCTTTGCATCAATGATTCCATCTCTTTGAGATACTCATCAACAGTCTTGCAGCCTTGTCTGATTCTTTGTAACTTTTGTTTGATCTCTCACCGATATAATGGGAGAAAGAATCCTTCTCGCATGACTTCTTTAAGTTCTCCCCATGAGGTTATCTTGTCTTCTCCATTGAGACGCCGATTGCGAACCAATTGGGACCAAAAATGGATGCGTATTTAGTGAATTCGAGAGTCAACAGTGGAACTTGATCCTCTTCGGGGAATTGATAATACTTGAATAGAAGATCAACTCGATTTTCCCAGTCACAGTAAGCATCAGGGTTATACCTTCCTTGAAAAGGTGGTACAGTGATTTTTGGTTTGGCTAAGGTGTTTGCTGCTCGTCTCGGCTCTATGCGAGGATTGTGCCCATGCAGGGTTTTGGCATCTATTCTGAATGGGAACAAGATTTAGACGCCTAGTCTCTTCAGTATCGCTTGCAATTGCAGTGGTTTCTAATCTCCTAATGGTTTGAGTGATTGCGGTTACGACTGTATTGGTGTGCTCAAGCTTGGCTGCCAAAGAGGTTACAGTCCGTTCAAGTTTATTGAGAGTATCCGAAACTTCTTGAAGAGTCACTTCATGTGGTTCTTCGCCATTACTCGTTTCTGACATCCTGAAACACTCAAATTTAAAAAGGTGAAAAGCAAAAGAAAACTAGAAATCTTACTAAACACTCCAAGGAATAAATATTTAGCGATGCAAGTAAATCGATCTCATGCTCTTTAAAGACCTTCCTGTCACAAGTCAACAAGTTACAATCGGAGTTTAATCCTAACAATAAGTCTTAATTGTACTAGGAGTTTAATGAAAGGCTTGACACAAATTGAATATAGTTGCAAGAAAGAATGATTGGAATGCAACTTTTAGTCCTACTCACACCAGAAAAGAAAAGGTGTTAAATTGCGTAATAGAAGAAAGAAAAAGCAAGACAAAGGAACTTAAGAAACTAAGAGTAGAAAAAAATTAGTAGAGAAAGATGATAACCCAAAAACCCATAAACAACTTGAAGGAAGAAATCCAATGTTGAATCCACTTCAATGTGATGCTTGTGGTGGTTGATGATGGTGATCTTGATGATTCTTGATGGTGGTTAGTGGCTAGTATCACGGGCCGTGAACCAAGGTCCGAGTCATTAGCACCACAGGGTGCACACCAAGGTACCCATGAGGTTCTGAGGCACACTTTGGGCTTGAAGAGACCACCAGACTGGCCCGATCCGTGGGAAGATCCAAAAGGCTTATCCATCCACACCTATGTGAACATAGGAGATTCTTTCCATAGATAGCTAAGGAATATTCTTTGCATTATGCCTTATGGTTGGTAGAGTTGTATCTAGGCCGTTGATGTAAAACAGTAGGGACCGTCGGATTAGAGGGGACTCAACTATAAATAGAGGCCTCCCCACCTTAGTTGTAATCATCCATTCTTTCATCTATTCTTGAGTAATAGAGAGAGCATTCACTCTAAATTCTCTGAGTTGTTCTTCTCTTGTTCTTCGCGTTCTTTCAGAGTTCTTCGTAGCCGATCTCATAGTTTGCTTCTGCTAAGAACTAACTTGCGTTCTTCGGTGCCTTTAGAATTTGATCTTTCGGATCGAGGATTCAGGCTTACTTAGTCGTTTGTCTTAAGGACTCGACTGAGGCCGCATGTTGGGCTGGTTCAAAAGTCTAGCCCCGTGACAGTTGGTATTAGAGCCCACTGTTTGTAGCCCGATTCGTGAACCGAGTGTTCGTGGAAGGCATTGTTCCAGATGGCGACAAGGAAAGGAGGAAATGCTGCAGCACCGAAGGGTGATGAGGCCCAGGCTGTCGAAGGAAGGACCCAGAGGCCTAGAGACTTTGTGGCATCGTGTGAGAAGATATGGGCCAAGTTCAAAACCACCAGGTTCTAGAGGAAAAGCCTCGTGATTGCCAAGGAGAGCCTCGAGGTGAAAGGACAGGAGGGGGAGTAGAAGGCATATCAAGCATGACGAACAAAGTGGAGGGACGGAGTGATGCGGTTGGAGCCGAGGTGCAGGCTTCGACAAAGATGAATGGGACTTCTCATGGTGAGGAAACGCCATCGAGGTGGAACAAGCCCAGGATGCTAGTCTGACCATGGGAAATGAAGCCACGGAGGTGCTTCTATTGTGACAGCGAGCATTGGTCAAAGGATTGTTCCAAGGAAGCCAACCTTTCAGCCATCAAGGTAAACGATGAGTCTGTAAAAGGGAAGCTAGAGCTGGCATGATTGTTTCGTCCACAATGGTCAAGCCGGAGGTGCAGCGAAAGTGTCTTTGTTGCGAGGGCCACACAGTTGGCTCGATTGCCCCGACAGAGTCAAGTCGAGGGGGAGAAAGTGCAATGGAAGTGTTTTCATTGCATGGAGACACATCGTTGGCATGATTGCCCACATAGAATCAAACAATCCAAGGTACAGGACGAGCCCGAAGAGAGTGAGGCTTTGAAGCTCGATTCGTTATGTGAAGAACCACCGTTGGGCAAGGTGGAGGGTGCATTGAACTTCGTGGAGAAAGAAGTGGCAATGCAAAATTGGGCGTCGGACATCAAGGATGTAGAAGGGCCGATGAATTTTAGAGTGAACGCGAGGGAGTTCATCCTGAAGAAGGTACATCTCAAACACAATCTTTGTGTTCTTGGTTTTGATTTGTCCGGTTTGTTGGGTGTAGGCAGTAGAAAACCTAACCCATCAGATGGTAAAAGTTCAAAGCCAGTATCCAAACCTTCGTTCGAGAGTCATGGTGATCCAAGAGGAGACAAATCCCAGCTGCTAGAAAAGAGTTCCACAGTCGAGATGTGCGAGGTGGTTTGACGAGCGATGTTACATGGCGGCGGCAACCAAAGCGAGGAGTCCATATGGGTGGACAACCCAGCACGAGTCAGGTGCTCTTTATGGGAAGAGCAGTTCTTATGGGGTGACAACCAAGCCCGATTTCGAGTTGGGAGAAAGCTAAGGTGCCAATGAGGTCCCAGGATCATTGTCGACTTCGTTCCGAAGCAGCGACGAGGTTTCGCCAAGTTTGGTGGGGGAGAATGTCACGGGCGGTGAACCAAGGTCCGAGTCATTAGCACCACAGGGTGCACACCAAGGTGTCCATGAGGTTCTAAGGCACACTTTGGGCTTGAAGAGACCACCAAACTGGCTCGATCCGTGGGAAGATCCAAGAAGGCTTATCCATCCACACCTATGTGAACATAGGAGATTCTTTCCTTAGATAGCTAAGGAATATTTTTGGCATTATGCCTTGTGGTTGGTAGAGTTGTATCTAGGCCGTTGATGCAAATCAGTAGGGACTGTCGGATTAGAGGGGACTCAACTATAAATAGAGGCCTCCCCACCTCAGTTGTAATCATCCATTCTTTCATCTATTCTTGAGTAATAGAGAGCGCATTCACTCTAAATTCTCTGAGTTGTTTTTCTCTTGTTCTTCGTGTTCTTTTAGAGTTCTTCGTAGCCGATCTCATAGTTTGCTTCTGCTAAGAACGATCATGCGTTCTTCGGTGCCTTCAGAATTCGATCTTTTGGATCGAGGATTCAGTCTTACTTAGTCGTTTGTCTTAAGGACTCGACTGAGGCCGTACGTTGGGCTAGTTCAGAAGTCTAGCCCCGTGACACTAGGTATGAGCGTTCTCACTTTTCTTCACTTTTTTCTTTTCTTTTTTTTTATTTTTTATTTTTTTCTCTTTTTTTCTTTTTACAAGGTAAATAAACTGAAAATAACGAAAATTGAAGAAAAAATAATGAAAATAGAGTTAAAGTAGGGGAAAACCCTAATTTGGCTAAAAATTTATCCACTTCGTTTGAGGTGTTCCCGAAGTCCAAAAATTCTGAAATTTTGTGTGGTGACTCCACCAATGGTCCAGATCTGGTCTTGAAATTTTCAGCTCAAAATTCACTCGTTTGGTTTTGATGAATTTTCCCTAATTTTTGAGTTTTTTTCCCAAAAATGCCAAAATTCTTGCCAAGAATCGTCCCAAATCTGATACCAAATGATAGAGTAGCGCAATCTTGGATTTTGAATCATTCAATCAAGTTGTTGCAAGAACTAGGAGCTCTAAACTCAATCAAGGAAGTTTAGGCAGATCTGAAAATTCAAGAGAAAAGAGAAGGGATTTTCTTAAAATTTTCATATTCAATGCTGGAAATTTAAAGAAAGAAAGACAAGATGAAGGATTATATGATAAGAAATAAGAATATAAAAAAAAGATTAAAAGAGATTGAGAAAGAGATAAGTAAAACAAATCTGAAAATTCCAGCTTTGTTTATGGAATTATGGAAGATGGTGTGAAGGTTGAAGATGAAGATGGCTTGCGAATTGTTGATGTTGTGTTGTCCTCGACACCCTCTTAGACTCAATTATCTAAGCAAGCAACCTCAAGCGGCTCTAACCCACCCTCCTAGACGCGATTATCTAGGCAAGTAAGAGTGTGAAGATGATCTCCCTCATAAGAACTCATCGAACTTATGTTGAAGAAGACTTGGAAGGCACAAGTAATCAGCACTTGCAAAAACAAACTCACTAAATATTTCATAAATCAAAGAAAATTTTTCTTACAATGATGGAGGCTTCATCCTTTTATAGGTGAAGGATAGACAAAGTAATTTAACTTCTACTAAAACAAGGAAAACCTAATCTAATTAAAAAAAATAATAAAATAACAGCCTTGAAATTCCTTGTTCTTGTGTGGCAAGGGATAGGGTGATAAGGCAAGTGATAAGCTGATAAGGGATGGTTGCTTGGGCAGCAAGTAAACTTGATGAAGGTTGGTTTGCTTGGGAATCAAGTAATGGGCTGATAAGAGCTGTTTTGATTGGGCAGTAAGTAAAAGTTGATAGGGCCTTTATTTGGACGAATTTAAGGGTATTTGGGCTGGTTTAGATGATAAGAAGTTGGTTCTTGGGCAAGGAGGCATGTGTGGGCTGTTTTAAAAGCTAACTAGGCCTAAAAACACTTGTAAATCCTAATTTGGGCTAAAAATAAAAATCTAACCCAATCTTTTATAGTAACAAGTATTGGGTCTAATTACAATAAAAAGGGCTAATTAAAGGACATCTAAAGGCTCATGGATATCCATCTCCACAGGTGCAGCAAGTTGAATTTTTGTAACCCAATTATTCTTAAAGGATGTTAAGTGTGGACTTCCTTCAAGAAATTCTTCTTTCTTCATGGCAGCTTGTAATCCTTTGCTCACGAATACTTGAACGGTCGAATTCAGCTTGTCCTTGATTAGCATAGACTTTGCTCGGGTTATTGGGCCAAGTAGAAAAGTAAGTCCATCTTGTCCTTGGAATTGCCTAGTGGTACATGTATCATCCCCTCCCTCCTCAAAGGGATTCGTCCTCGAATCTAAATTGGCAATGAGAGAACAATCATCAACTTCAATTGAGAAGGCTTTTTTGTTGTATGTAGAGTGATCTAATTGAGCTCCTCTCAATGGTTCAACAAAATCCTGAAAAAATACGACAGCACTACTCGAACATTTGTAAGGATTAGTCAAAACAAAATCAGTCGTCGCGTTCTTTTTCTTATCTTTTTCTTTTGGGTTTTATGTGACTTTTACCTCATATGTATTTTCACTCACCAAATTTGGGTCGTTAATTTGACTTTTTTCACTCTCGGCCTCTTTACTCTCAGTCTTTTGTATCTCACATCCCATATCTCTCTCACAAAATTTATCATCAATGTACAATTTCTGTAGAGGAGAAAGTGTTTCTAACGGAATAATAGGACAAGAATCAAATGAAGGGTTAGAATTACACTTACTTTCTTCGTTGGGAGGTGATGAGAGTATAGCAAGTGGACCTACTACTTCATATGAGGGATTAGAAGCATTGTCATCTTGTCTAATGTGTTCACTATCACTATCCTTTTGTTTGGGAGATGATTCTTCTCCAATATCAACATTTGCACAAATGCTAGAAGTAGAAGTATGAAGAGAATCATGTGTACCTTCTGGTTTTGGGATGTCTTCATGGTTGGTTGCCTTTGTGTGGTCAATTGATTCAGCCTTTTGTTCTTCCAATCTTTATCGTTTTATCCTCTCACACTATTTTTTTGCTTTCACTATTTTTTCATCTAATTTTTATGGCTCTATTGTAGCAAACGAGAACTTCTGGCCTTGGTGCACAACCGAGTATCCATTTGTATTGATTTGATGGACAGAGCCACGATCATTTTTCCAAGGTCTTCCTAATAGCAAGTGGGTGACTTTCATAGGAACCACGTCACACCATACATCGTCACAATAGCTTCCAAGAGTAAAAAAGATTAAACAGCATTCAGTTACCTTCATATCATGTCCGCTATTAAACCCTTGAAGATGATACGGCTTAGGGTGTAATAATAGGTAATGGCTCCGTGACAAGTGGTATCAGAGCGGCCCTTTGACTGCCCGATTTCACGCTGAGCGCCCATGAGTGGGGTAGGCAGGGTGGAAAACTGTGACAAGGTGGCCTATCACAAGAGCGAAAGCTCGTGACGAGGGCGTCACGAGGTTGAGTGGGGTAGAATGTCACGCCTGAGAAGAGGTAGGGTCATTAATCCCACATCAGAAAGGAAAAGGGAGGTCTAGGAATATAAATACGGTGGCGATCACATCCTATTAGACATGTCTTTTGGGAAGAGGGTAATGGCCCCGTGACAAGTGGTATCAGAGCGACCCTTTGACTGCCCAATTTCACGCCGAGCGCCCATGAGTGGGGTAGGCAGGGTGGACAACTGTGACAAGGTGGCCCATCATGAGAGCGGAAGCTCGTGACGAGGGTGTCACGAGGTTGAGTGGGAGAGAATGTCACGCCTAAGAAGAGGCGAGGTCATTAATCCCACATCGGAAAGGAAAATGGAGGTCTTGGGATATAAATACGGTGGCGCTGCACTTCCATAATCCAGATTTGGGACGATTTTTAAGAAGAATTTTGGCGTTTTTGGTTGAAAAACTCAAAAATTAGGGAAAATTTGTCAAATTCAAACGAGCGAATTTTGAGCTAAAAATTTCCAGATCAGATCTACACCTTTGGAGGAGTCACCACATAAAATTTTAGAATTTTTTGACATCGGGAACACCTCGAACGAAGTAGATCAAGTTGCTGCAAAATTCTCGGATTTTTGGGGTTTTTCTAATTTTCTTTCATTCGTAGCCATTAGTTTTCGTTTGTTTTTATCTTTTATTGCTTCTTACACATCTTCTAACACCTTCTTGTTTCCTTGTGTTAGTAGGACTAAAAGCTGCATACTCTTCTTTCTCCTTGTAACTATAATTCTATTGGTGTCTAACCTTTTCTTTGGATTCTTAAAGCAATTAGGATGTTTTATTCTCTTTTCAACACTCGTTATCGTATACCAATAAATACTTTTTGATCACGATGTAAGATACAAGGTAATCTATGTTTTTTAATTATTGATGGTGAAAATCGTGTAAACTTAGTGAGCAGCTTCATGTTGATGCACTCGATCTACCATGCCAAGAACACCCTAAGCCGTATCATCTTCAAGGGTTTAATAACGGACAGGATATGAAGGTAACCGAATGTTGTTTAATCTCATTTACTCTTGGAAGCTATTGTGATGATGTATGGTGTGACGTGGTTCCTATGGAAGTCACCCACTTGCTATTAGGAAGACCTTGGAAAAATGATCATGGCGTTGTCCATCGAATCAATACAAATGGATATTCGGTTGTGCACCAAGGCCAGAAGCTCCCGTTTGCTGGAATGGAGCTAGAAAAAGTAGATGAAGAAATAGCGAAAGCAAAAAAACAGTGTGAGAGGATAAAACGAAAAAGATTGGAAGCTCAAAAGGATGAATCAATTGACCACACAAAGGCAACCAACCATGAAGACATCCCAAAACCAGAAGGTACACATGATTCTCTTCGTACTTCTACTTCTAGCAATTGTGCAAATGTTGATATTGGAGAAGAACCATCTCCCAAACAAAAGGATAGTGATAGTGAACACATTAGACAAGATGACAATGCTTCTAATCCCTCATGTGAAGTAATAGGTCCACTTGCTATACTCTCATCACCTCCCCACGAAGAAAGTAAGTGTAATTCTAACCCTGCATTTGATTCTTGTCCTATCATTCCGTTAGAAACACTTTCTCCTCTATAGAAATTGTATATTGATGATAAATTTTGTGAGAGGGATATGGGATGTGAGATACAAAAGACTGAGAGTAAAGAGGCCGAGAGTGAAAAAAGTCAAATTAACGGCACAAATTTGGTGAGTGAAAATACATATGAGGTAAAAGTCACACAAATCCCAAAAGAAAAAGATAAGAAAAAGAACGCGACGAGTGATTTTGTTTTGACTAATCCTTACAAATGTTCGAGTAGTGCTGTCTTATTTTTCAGGATTTTGTTGAACCATTGAGAGGAGTTCAATTAGATCACTCCACGTACAACAAAGAAACCTTCTCAATTTAAGTTGATGATTGTTCTCTCATTGCCAATTTAGATTCGAGGACGAATCCTTTTGAGGAGTGGGGGAATGATACATGCATGAGCGGGATCAAATATGTTTGTAAAGTCTGGAAAGCCAGCCAACTTGGGACGAGTTTTTGGATGGGATCCGGGCATTTCTGAATCAAGTTGTCTTCTAACAAATTGTACGTCATTCAGTTACCTTTCCAACGCATCTTGAAACGCGTCAATCGGACATCAAAAACTCAAGATACGTCCAATTTACTGAAGACTGGGCGTGCAAAAAACTGGATACGGGATTTTGTAAAGTTCAGCCCAAAAGCTAACATATAAGGCTTTGGACGAATTAAACTTAGCCCAATATATTTATTATCATTTAAATTGATGTTTTTAGGGTTTTATATACTTTAGGAACCAACCACCCAGCCCTTATCAGCTTATCACTTGCCTTATCACCCTTTCCTTGCCACACAAGCACAAGGAGTTTAAAGGCTGTTATTTTTTTTAATTAGATTAGATTTTCCTTGTTTTAGTAGAAGTTAAATTACTTTGTTTATCCTTTACCTATAAAAGGATGAAGCCACTATCATTGTAAGAGAGATTTTCTTTGATTTATGAAATATTTAATGAGTTTGTTTTTGCAAGTGCTGATTACTTGTTCCTTCGAAGTCTTCTTCAACATAAGTTCGACGAGTTCTTGTGAGGGAGATCATCTTCACACTCTTGCTTGCCTAGATAATCGCACCTAGGAGGGTGGGTTAGAGCTGCTTGAGGTTGCTTGCTTAGATAATTGAGTCTAAGAGGGTGCCGAGGACAAAACAACATCAACAATTCGCAAGCCATCTTCATCTTCAACCTTCACACCATCTTCCATAATTCCATAAACAAAGCTGGAGTTTTCAAATTTGTTTTACTTATCTCTTTCACAATCTCTTTTAATCTTTTTTTATATTCTTACTTCTTATCATATAATCCTTCATCTTGTCTTTCTTTCTTTAAATTTCCATCCTTAAATATGAAAATTTCAAGAAAATCCCTTCTCTTTTCTCTTGAATTTTCAGATCTGCCCAAACTTCCTTGATTGAGTCTAGAGCTCCTAGTTCTTGCAACAACTTGATTGAAGGCTTCCAAATCCAAGATTGCGCTACTCTATCAGTACCGGTACACGATACATATGTATCAGTACGATACTTCGGGTATCAGTATGATACTTCGGGTATCGGTACGGAGGCTTCTGTATCGGTATGCGAAGTGCTCACTAAAAAATTTAAAACAAAAAGCGTATTGGTACAAAGCCTAGTCGTACAGATACAGGCAGTTTCGTATCGATGCTAGAAGTATCGTACTGGTACCGAAGGCCTTTTTTTGACACTTAAACCATTTTGAAAATGTTTCTTCAAGTCAAAAACACTTTTAAAAACTTTCAAATATATTTTTCAAGTATTGTTGACTTTGGAATATTTTGCAATTTTGTTAAGTCATCAAAATAAATATCTTAACATCATTTCAATTAAGTTTTTCACTTTTAAATTTATGGCAAAATTCACAAATGGCCACTAAGCTTTAGTAAATTGTTCAATTATGTAACTATACTTCCAATTGCGTCAAACTGGACATTAAACTTTCACTTTTGCTTCAAATTGGTCACTGAACTGTTAGCAATTGTTAAAAAGGTGACGTGGCAGTTAACAAAATTTGTATATAACATATTTAGTCCTTTAAAATTTTCACATTCAAATAATATAGTCATAATTCGAAAAAAAGTAATAATTGTAACTCTCATTATTTACACTTTCGTTCAATTTGGTCATATTTTTAATTAAAAATAAGTTAATATTTCAATTTGGTCATATTTTTAAGTCTTATGTCCCTTTTTAGTGTTCTTAAACTCTAAACCTCAACCCTAAATCATAAACATATTTTTTAGTATATGAACACTAAAAAAGGACATAAGATTTCTATTCATGATTTGCTCACTTTAATTGAAACTAGTAATGAGTCTACTTTTATAATTCTTTCTTTTATATTTTTACTTTTAGTTTGTTTTAAATTAAACGACATATGCCTTAGATTAAGAGATAAATCGTTCACAGTAAGAGGATCAGAGATATCCCAATCAACTAAACAAATGAACACCAAAAAGTAACAAACTTAAAATGACTAATTGAAGATGAGTAGCAACCTTCATTTTATCGATAACCATGTTGCTTTCACGAGACATCAATTGTAATTCTATCATCCAATTTCTTTATCTAACTTAGAGATTGTGTGGACCAATGAGAACCAACGGTTCCCGCGACAGGGTCTTCAAGTAATTTGAAAGCTTATATAGAACATTGACATTGAATAATACGCTGACACTTCATAAAGTTAATATTTATTAAAGGGATAAGATCCACTTTATACATAAGGTAAAATTATAAGTTTTATATAGTTTTTGGACCGTTGGATGAGTGAGATGAATGATTGAAATTAATAATGAGTTACGTGAAGATTATCACTTGAAAAAAAGAGTAATGAGTTAATCTCAGACATCCATTTCACTCATCCAACGATCCAAAAAATGTGTAAAATTATGTGTTTTATAATTTGTATAAGTGGATCTTATCTCTTTATTAAATAATTATTATAGTATATAATAATATTGAAAAAGATGGTCATGAAACATGAGTATAAAAAATACAAAAAAATATATATACACTTGAAGATTTAATATACTTTGCGTAAATTGTTAAACAAGAAGACAAAAACAGTGAGCCCACTTTCTTTTAACGTTAGCAAACCCTAAACACTCCCATTTAAATTTCTATTATATATAATAAATTTTATATTATATTTTATTTTTTATCAACTATTATTTATATTCGAAATTTATAGTTATACTTTAAAATAATATTATATCTATGATTCTTATTTAAATTATATGATTGAGATTAAAATGTAACTTACAACCGCACCTAACACCTGTTGTATTTTATTTTATTTTATTTTATTTGGATAAAAGACACCTATTGTATTTTAGGTGTAAATAGGGATGGGCATGGGTCGGTTTTTGGTCTACACAAACTCGATCCGAAAATAAATATTCTAAATCTGAACTCGATTTGACCTGAACACATTTTTTAAAAAATTCGATCTAACCCGAAAATAAATACCTTAAATCTGACCCGATCCGACACAACCTATGCAACACCCTCTTCCCGTGTTTGTTACCAAACACGAGTCGAAGATGTCACAAAACAAGTTTAAACAATTTTTCACCATTACAAACAAAACTGACAGCTTGCATTGTCTCTAAAAAATTTTTTATAAAATTTTATAGATATCCAAAATTCATTCCGTAAATTTCTAATTAAACTATATTCATCAAGTTTTCAAACCATATAAACTATTAACTCAAATTCATACTACATAAATTCCAAGAAAATTTTGCATTCACGTCACAGTGCAGTTTTGAGAAAATCTACTGCCCTGTTTTCAGACCTTTCATCGAATAAAAATTCATAACTTTTCGCACAAGACTCGAAATCAGTCACCGTTTGTTTTTAAAGAAACTAGACTCAATTTGTAGTTCATCCATATAAATTTCACTTTCTGATTAAACCTATGGAATTTATGGCAATTTTTCAACTCACTGCCTAAAACAAAGTTTCTGGACAGCTTCAACTTATTTCCAATAAAAGTTCACTAACAAGTCGAAAATCATTCAAATCCACATACTAATAATACTAAACTAGGTTTTAGTTAAAAACATAACCAACTAAGGAGTAGTTTAATGTCTCTTTTACACAAAATATGTATATTCAAGATTATACATGCAACGACTCAAAACACATAATATAGGATGTCAAAACATTACTATGATAACCTGTATCGTTTCTTCGCCTACGAGGTGATGCCCAAAACGTTCCTGGTTACGAACCACGTGATCAACCTACGTGTGCACAGGCATAATACACACGCTAAGTATAACTTAGTGAGGCATTATAAGTAATCATAAAATCGAGTAATAAAATAAATGAAAACATGGTTAAGCAATATCATATTAAATCTTCTTTTAGGTCAAAACCATCATATATAAGAAAATGGTGATTTTTATATACTTTAACTTTGTAATTGGCCCAAGAATTGTATAAAGAGAAACTAAAGTATGCAAGGTCTGTACTCCTTGAGCACTGGTCACCAAAGTGACGATAAACATATAGACACATAAGTGTCGGCATCATATAGGCACATAAGTGTTGATAAACATATAGGATCTGAAGATCGATGTGTAGCTACACGTAGTCCTTGACTACTGGACCTCTATTGGCATGCCACTATACTGTAACTCTCTATCATTACTTGGCCAATAAATCCATATCATATACTTGGAAATCATCATGTACAAACAATTCATATATCACCATTATTAAATAACAATTTGCCATAACAAAACATAATAGAGCAGTTCATGCCCCATTATGTACTAACCTTTTTCTTTGCCTGTAAAATATCATATAACTTATACAAAAACCATGTTATCATTTTAATAAAATCAAGTAAATAGAATTCTTGAAATTAATCAAAACATATTCTGAACATATGAATGCACTCACCTTATATGTCTCACTAGTTACTTATACCAAAATGTATCTATTCTGAAACTACTTCTTTGTCTTTCAACTTGTTTCGATCACGAGCTTGCGTGTTATCTATATGTATATTAAATACATAACACAAGCAATTTTTGAGTACATACTCATACTATACAAATAACGGAAAGTAACTAAAATAACTATCCAACTTTTTCCAAAATACCCAATTTAGTCACTAAGGACTCTTTTGAGCTTCTAACCATTATTTTCAAATTTAATCCTTTCATTTCTCATTCATTATGCTTTAGGACCCAAACTTTAAAAATTTACATATTGGTCCTCAAAGTTATCGAAAATTCCAAATTGGTCCTAAAGTCAATATAAACTTCAAAATTATCATTCTAATCATTTAACTTGATTTTCCAACATAAGATACTTCAAAAACAAGCTTGACAACCCAATCCCCAAACTTTCCAAAATTTACATTTTGGTCCCTAATGCCAAATAATAAGGGATTTTCATTCCAAACAACTTACATTATCATTCTAAACCATTCTTAACCTTAGGAAAATTTTGGGAAAATTTTCCCCAATTTTCTTCCTACTAGCCGAATATGAAAGGTCACTTTAACCAAATTTTCTCAACTTGATTTAAGCATAAATTTGACCTCAAAACCTTATATTCAAGCTTCTAACATCAATTCCACTTCAAATAAAATGTTTGCAAGATTTTCCCCTAATTTTTCAATTTTCCCATAATCAACCTACAACACAATTCATGGATTTTTTTTTTACTATTTTCAAGCATGAAACAACATCACAACCTTATATTCAATCCAAAGAATCCATAAAACATAAGATATCAACTTATTCTTCATAAACCCTAATCTCCAAACTCAACATATAAATACGGAAACCACTCAAAATTATGCCAAATGAAAGGGAATTCAATGGAGATTAATTCTCTATTTCATGTCTTGATCCAAAAACCAACTAAATCAAGCCAAAAGTTGAATCAAAAATGTTTCTTACCTTGGCTAATATGTTTCGGCTAGGAGGAAGAGCAAGAAGAAAATTTCTAGCTTTTTCTTGTATTTATTTGTAAGACAAATTTCTAGCTAATATGTTTCTATGTCATTAAATACTTTAAACTTTTGTGATCCGTATAGATAAAGCATCGCTCACCAAACAAGTAGTGGCGCCATATTTTCAAAGAAAAAACTACTGCGGCCAATTCTAGATCATGAGTCGGATAGTTCCTTTCATGTGTCTTCAACTGTCTAGAAGCATATGCGATCACTTTACCTTATTGCATCAATACACATCCCAATCCATTATGGGACGCGTCATTGTATAAGGTAAAATCCTTACCCGATTCTGGTTGCACAAGTACTGCTGCTTCAGTTAAAATCTGCTTCAATTGCTCAAAGATCTGTTGACACTTATCAGTCCAAATGAAAGGTACATCCTTCCGTAATAGCTTAGTAATTGGTGCAGCAATCATCGAAAAACTTTTCACAAAACGTCTATAATATCCTGCTAACCCCAAAAAATTGTGAACCTTAGTAACATTCTTGGGAGGATTCCAATCAACAATGGCCTGGACCATTTTAGGATCAACACGAATTCCTTTGGCCGAAACAATATGACCCAGGAAAGATACTTCTGATAACCAAAATTCACATTTAGAGAGTTTAGCATACAGTTCATTTTTCTCTTAATGTCTGCAATACTATCCGCATATGAGCATCATGTTCTTCCCCAGTCTTCGAATAAATCAGTATATCATCAATAAACACCACAACGAACTGATCCAAGTACGACTAGAACACTCTATTCATCAGGTCCATGAATGTTGTAGGAGCATTAGTGAGACCAAAAGGCATAACCACAAATTCATAGTGTCCATACTGTGTCAGAAATGTTGTTTTTGGAATATTCTTATCCTTGACTTTTAACCGATAGTAACCGGACCGAAGATCGATTTTTGAAAACACAACTGCTCCTTTCAATTGATCAAATAGATCATCAATCCTCGGTAAAGGATACTTGTTCTTGATTTTCACTTTATTCAGCTGACGATAGTCAATGCATAACCGCATCGATCCATCTTTGTTTTTAACAAAAAGAACGGGTGCTCCCCAGGGCGATACACTAGGTCGTATAAAACCTCGATCTAAAAGATCTTGCAATTGAGCTTTAAGCTCCCTCAACTCTGTCAAAGACATATGATAAGGTGCTATTGATATTGGTTCAATACCGAGTAAAACGTCTATTCCAAATTTCACCTCTCGATCTGGAGGTAATCTCGGTAATTTTTTGGGAAACATATCAGGGAACTCTCGAACTGTAGGAATACTGTTAATGTCTATCTTTGATGAATTAGCATCTACAACATGGGATAAGTAAGCTTGTTACCCATGATACAACAATCTCAACGCCTTCATTGCCGATATCACATTACACATACAACTTGATCCTTCGCCAACCACTACGATTTCTGTTCCTTTCTTACTTTTCAATACTAGTCGTTTCAAATGACAATCCACTATAGCATGGTAAGCATATAACCAATCCATGCCCAAAATAATCTCAAAATCATGGAAAGGTAATTCCATCAAATCAACTGGGAATTCAATTCCCTGTATCACTATCGGGCATTGTTTGCAAATTTTACTCACCCGAGCACTATGGCCAATAGGATTGGTTGTGAAGACAATACTAGACGTAGGTTCCAAGGTAATCCTCCTATCTTGGACTAACTTAGAATTAACATATGAATGAGTAGATCCCGGATCTATCAATACAAATATCAGTTCATTAAAAAGCTGGACGATACCTGTAACAATATCCGGTGCATCTCTATCATCCTCACTGCTAATGTGGTAGACTCTCGCTGAAGTCTTTAATCCCTTGTTGGAAGTAGCTTCGGACACTCTCAGACGATTAACTCTCGAAGACTTCTGACTAGCCTGATATTTTCCCTTCTGGTTCTGAACTACTGATCTTTCTGACTTATCTGGTCTATTGCCACTTCTCAGACAATCTCAAAGAAAATGATCAGTAGCACCACAACCAAAGCAAGCTCCTGTAACCAATTGGCATTGTCCATGATGGAATTTACCACAATGATCACATTGATGTTTTCTCGATCTTCCTATCTTTGCAGTAGAAACCTGTGAACCTTTGGACTTTCCCGATCCAAATCTTTGTTTGTTACTTTGGTAGGAACCTTTTCCTCGCTTAGATAATGATGAACCAAAGGATCCTCCAAAATTCCTTTTCTACGATTGAACATTCTGAGCTGCTATTATTTCTGCTAGAACATTTTCCATCCCCTTGGCTCGATTGACTGCTTCTTGAAATTCAGTAATGTTCAGAGCAATCCATATCTCCTTGAAATCAGTATTCAAACCTTTAATGAAGCAAATGGTACGATATTTCTCTGTAGGAATCAAATCTGAGGCGAAAGAACTCAGTTTATTGAATTCACATTCATATTCGTATACTGTGTGGTCGCCTTGTTTGAGATTCAGAAATTCACTCCTCATTTCTCGGATAAACATGTCTCTGATATACTTGTTGCGAAACTCACGTATGAAAAAGTCCCAAGTGATTGTGATGTTCGACTACCAGATACGAGCATGTCGCTTCAATAAAGACACAACTCCCTCTAACTTTATTTGATCATCACAGTGCAATCCTTCGAGCATAATCTTTAGATCATTAAGCCAACAGTCTGCAGCAATAGGATCTCTATCAACAAAATCTGGTGCTCACAGATCCTTTAGCACTTTAGCAATAGAAACTCGAGGAGGACAATTAATTATCATCTCCAAAGCTTGTAGGAAGTTTCACTGATCTTGTACCGGCATTCTAGGTTGAATCGTACATTCTCAGCAGGCTGTGCTAAAGGCGGAGCAAAACTAGCTTCATAACCCACCTCAGAAACATTTTGACCCTCAATATGGGTCGCTTGACGTGAACCTTCACCCTCAGACATCTGTACTCATCATAACATTTAACATTAGTAAGCAGGAGCATCAACAATACAAATGTCATCATTAGTAATTTATGACATCCTAGTGGCATGTACACACTTTTTAACTCATAACACACTCAATTTAAATCCAGAACCGGCTAAACCTGTAGCTCTAATACCAATAAATGTAACACCCTCTTCCCGTGTTTGTTACCAAACACGAGTTGAAGATGTCACAAAACAAGTTTAAACAATTTTTCACCATTACAAACAAAACTGACAGCTTGCATTGTCTCTAAATTTTTTTTATAAAATTTTATAGACATCCAAAATTCATTCCGTAAATTTCTAATTAAACTAGATTCATCAAGTTTTCAAACCATATAAACTATTAACTCAAATTCATACTACATAAATTCCAAGAAAATTTTACATCACGTCACAGTCCAGTTTTGAGAAAATCTACTGCCCTGTTTTCAGACCTTTCCTCGAATAAAAATTCATAACTTTTCGCACAGGACTCGAAATCAGTCACCGTTTGTTTTTTAAGAAACTAGGCTCAATTTGTAGTTCATCCATATAAATTTTACTTTCTAATTCAACCTATGGAAGTTATGGCAATTTTTCAACTCACTACCTAAAACAGAGTTTCTGGACAGCTTCAACTTATTTCCAATACAAGTTCACTAACTAGAAAAATCATTCAAATCCACATACTAATAATACTAAACCAGGTTTTAGTTAAAACATAACCAACTAAGGAGTAGTTTAATGTCTCTTTTACACAAAATATGTATATTCAAGATTATACATGCCACAACTCAAAACACATAATATAGGATGTCAAAACATTATTACGATAACCTGTATCGTTTCTTCGCCTACAAGGTGATGCCCAAAATGTTCCTACTTACAAACCACGTGATCAACCTACGTGTGCACAGGTATAATACACACGCTAAGTATAACTTAGTAAGGAATTATAAGTAATCATAAAATCGAGTAATAAAATAAATGAAAACATGGTTAAGCAAGATCATTTTAAAACTTCTTTTAGGTCAAAACCATCATATATAAGAAAATGGTGATTTTTATATACTTTAACTTTGTAATTTGCCCAAGAATTGTATAAAGAGAAACTAAAGTATGCAAGGTCTATACTCCTTGAGCACTGGTCACCAAAGTGACGATAAACATATAGACACATAAGTGTCGGCATTATATAGGCACATAGGTGCTGATAAACATATAGGATCCGAAGATCGGTGTGTAGCTACACGTAGTCCTTGACTACTGGACCTCTAATGGCATGCCACTATACTGTAACTCTCTATCATTACTTGGCCAATAAATCCATATCATATACTTCTAAATCATCATGTACAAACAATTCATATATCACCATTATTCAATAACAATTTGCCATAACAAAACATAATAGAGCAGTTCATGCCCCATTATGTACTAACCTTTTTCTTTGCCTGTAAAATATCATATAACTTATACAAAAACCATCTTATCATTTTAATAAAATCAACTAAATAGAATACTTGAAATTAATCAAAACATATTATGAAACATATGAATGCACTCACCTTATATGCCTCAGTAGTTACTTATACCAAAACATTTCTATTCTGAAACTACTTCTTTGTCTTTCAACTTGTTTCGATCACGAGCTTGCTTGTTATCTGTATGTATATTAAATACATAACACAAACAATTTTTGAGTACATACCCATACTATACAAATAACGGAAAGTAACTAAAATAACTATCCATTATGCATAACTTGATTCCGACAAAACTTTCTATATTCGAATCACATTTCTTTACACTTTTCAATAACTCTCCAACTTTTCCAAAATACCCAATTTAGTCACTAAGGACTCTTTTGAGCTTCTAACCATTATTTTCAAATTTATTCCTTTCATTTCTCATTCTTTATGCTTTAGGACCCAAACTTTAAAAATTTACATATGGGTCCTTAAAGGTACCGAAAATTCCAAATTGGTCCTAAAGTCAATATAAACTTCAAAATTATCATTCCAATCATTTAACTTGATTTTCCAACATATGATACTTCAAAAACAAGCTTGAAAACCCAAACCCTAAACTTTCCAAAATTTACATTTTGGTCCCTAATGCCAAAAAATTAAGGATTTTCATTCCAAACAACTTACATTATCATTCTAAACCATTCTTAACCTTAGGAAAATTTTGGGAAAATTTTCCCCAATTTTCTTCCTACTAGCCGAATATGGAAGGTCGCTTTGACCAAATTTTCTCAACTTGATTTAAGCATGAATTAGACCTCAAAACCTTATATTCAAGCTTCTAACATCAATTCCACTTTAAATAAAATTTTTGCAAGAGTTTCTCCTAAGTTTTCAATTTTCCCATTATCAACCTACAACACAATTCATGGAATGTTTTTACTATTTTCAAGCATGAAACAACATCACAACCTTATATTCAATCCAAAGAATCCATAAAACATAAGATATCAACTTGTTCTTCATAAACCCTAATATCCAAACTCAACATATAAACATGGAAACCACTCAAAAATTATGCCAAGTGAAAGAGAATTCAATGGAGATTAATTCTCTATTTCATGTCTTGATCCAAAAACCAACTAAATCAAGCCAAAATTTGAATCAAAAATGTTTCTTACCTTGGCTAATATGTTTCGGCTAGGAGGAAGAGCAAGAAGAAAATTTCTAGCTTTTTCTTGTAATTATTTGTAAGACAAATTTCTAGCTAATATGTTTTTGTGTCATTAAATACTTTAAACTTTTGTGATTTGTATAAATATAGCATCGCTCACCATACAAGTAGTGATGCCATGTTTTAAAAGCAAAAACTACTGCGGCCAATTCTAGATCATGAGTCGGATAGTTCCTTTCATGTGTTTTCAACTGTCTAGAAGCATATGTGATCACTTTACCTTCTTGCATCAATGCACATCCCAATCCATTATGGGACACGTCACTGTATAAGGTAAAATCCTTACCCGATTCTGGTTACACAAGTACTGGTGCTTCATTTAAAATCTGCTTCAATTGCTCAAAGCTCTGCTGACACATATCAGTCCAAACAAAAGGTACATCCTTCCGTAATAGCTTAGTAATCGGTGCAGCAATCATCGAAAAACTTTTCACAAAACGTCTATAATATCCTGCTAACCCCAAAAAATTACGAACCTCAATAACATTCTTGGAAGGATTCCAATCAACAATGGCCTGGACCTTTTTAGGACCAACCTGAATTCCTTTGGCCTAAACAATATGATCCAGGAAAGATACTTCTGATAACCAAAAATCACATTTATAGAGTTTAGCATACAGTTCCTTTTTCTCTTAATGCCTGCAATACTATCCGCAGATGAGCATCATGTTCTTTCCCGGTCTTCGAATAAATCAGTATATCATCAATAAACACTACAACAAACTAATCCAAGTATGGCTGGAACACTCTATTCACCAGGTCCATGAATGCTGCAGGAGCATTAGTGAGACCAAAAGGCATAACCACAAATTCATAGTGTCCATACTGTGTCTGAAATGTTATTTTTGGAATATTCTTATCCTTGACTTTTAACTGATAGTAACCTGACCGAAGATCGGTTTTAGAAAACACAGCTGCTCCTTTCAATTGATCAAATAGATCATCAATCCTCGGTAAAGGATAATTGTTCTTGATTTTCACTTTATTCAGCTGACGATAGTCAATGCATAACCGCATCGATCCATCTTAGTTTTTAACAAAAAGAACGGGTGCACCCAAAGGCTATACAGTAGGTTGTATAAAACCTCGATCTAAAAGATCTTGCAATTGAGCTTTAAGCTCCCTCAACTCTATCAAAGACATCCGATAAGGTGCTATTGATACTGGTTCAATACTGGGTAAAACATCTATTCCAAATTTTACCTCTCGGTCTGGAGGTAATCTCAGTAATTTTTTGGGAAACACATCAGGGAACTCTCGAACTATAGGAATACTGTTAATGTCTATCTTTGATGAATTAGCATCTAAAACATGGGCTAAGTCTGGTATCCCTGATACAACAATCTCATCGCCTTCATTGCCGAGATCACATTACACATACAATTTGATCCTTCGCCAACCACTACGATTTATGTACCTTTCATACTTTTCAATACTAGTCGTTTCAAACGACAATCCACTATAGCATGGTAAGCATATAACCAATCCATGCCCAAAATAATCTCAAAAATCATGGAAAGGTAATTCCATCAAATCAACTGGGAATTCAATTCCCTGAATCACTATCGGGCACTGTTTGTAAATTTTACTCACCCGAGCACTATTGCCAATAGGATTGGTTGTGACGACATCGCTAGACGTAGGTTCCAAGGTAATCCTCCTATCTTGGACTAACTTACAACTAACATATGAATGAGTAGATCCCCGGATCTATCAATACAAATAAGGTTCATTAGAAAGCTGGAAAGAACCTGTAATAATATCTGGTGCATCTCTATCATCCTCAGTGCGAATGTGGTAGACTCTCGCTAAAGTCTTTAATTCCTTGTTGGAAGCAGCTTCAGACACTCTCGGATGATTAACTCCAGAAGACTTCTGAATAGCCTGATATTTTCCCTTCTAGTTCTGAACTACTGATCTTTCTGACTTATCTGGTCTATTGCCACTTCTCGGACAATCTCGAAGAAAATGATCAGTAGCACCACAACCAAAGCAAGCTCATGTAACCAATTGGCATTGTCCATGATGGAATTTACCACAATGATCATATTGATGTTTTCTCGATCTTCCTGTCTTTGCAGTAGAAACCTATGAACCTTTGGACTTTCCCAATCCAAATCTTTGTTTGTTACTTTGGTATGAGCCTTTTCCTCGCTTAGATGATGATGAACCAAAGGATCCTCCAAAATTAATTTTCTGCGATTGAACATTCTGAGCTGCTATTCTTTCTGCTCGAACATTTTCCATCCCCTTGGCTCGATTGACTGCTTCTTGAAATTCAGTAATGTTCAGAGCAATCAATATCTCCTTGAAATCGGTATTTAAACCTTCAATAAAGCAGATGGTACGATCTTTCTCTATAGGAATCAACTCTGAGGCGAAATGACTCAGTTTATTGAATTCACATTCATATTCGTATACTGTCTGGTCGCCTTGTTTGAGATTCAGAAATTCACTCCTCATTTCTCGGATAAACATGTCTCCGATATACTTGTTGCGGAACTCACGGAGGAAAAAGTCCCAAGTGATTGTGATGTTCGACTACCAGTTACGAGCATGTCCCTTCAATAAAGACACAACTCCCTCTAACTTTCTCTGATCATCACACTGCAATCCTTCGAGCATAATCTTTAGATCATTAAGCCAACACTCTGCAGCAATAGGATCTCTATCAACAAAATCTGGTGCTCACAGATCCTTTAGCTCTTTAGCAATAGAAACCCAGGGAGGACAATTAATTATCATCTCCAAAGCTTGTAGGAAGTTTCCTTGATCTTGTACCGGCATTCCAGGTTGAACCCTACATTCTCAGCAAGCTGTGCTAAAGGCGGAGCAAAACTAGCTTCATAACCCACCTCATCAACATTTTGACCCTCAATATGGGTCGCTTGACGTGAACCTTCACCCTCAGACATCTGTACTCATCATAACATCTAATATTAGTAAGCAGGAGCATCAACAATACAAATGTCACCATTAGTAATTTATTACATCCTAGTGGCATGTACACACGTTTTAACTCATAACACACTCAGTTTAAATCCAGAACCGACTAAACATGTAGCTCTGATACCAATAAATGTAACACCTTCTTCCCGTGTTTGTTGCCAAACACGACTCGAAGATGTCACAAAACAAGTTTAAACAATTTTTCACCATCACAAACAAAACTGACAGCTTGCATTGTCTCTAAAAATTTTTTATAAAATTTTATAAACATCCAAAATTCATTCCGTAAATTTCTAATTAAACTAGATTCATCAATTTTTTAAACCATATAAATTATTAAATCAAATTCATACTACATAAATTCCAAGAAAATTTTACATTCACGTCACAGTGCAGTTTTGAGAAAATCTACTGCCCTGTTTTCAGACCTTTCATCGAATAAAAATTCATAACTTTTCGCACAGGACTCGAAATCAGTCACCGTTTTTTTTAAAAAAAACTAGACTCAATTTGTAGTTCATCCATATAAATTTCATTTTCTGATTCAACCTATGGGATTTATGGCAATTTTTCAACTCACTGCCTAAAACAGAGTTTCTGCACAGCTTCAACTTATTTCCAATATAAGTTCACTAACAAGTTGAAAATCATTCAAATCCACATACTAATAATACTAAACCCGGTTTTAGTTAAAAACATAACAAACTAAGGAGTAGTTTAATGTCTCTTTTACACAAAATATGTATATTCAAGATTATACATGCAACGACTCAAAACACATAATATAGGATGTCAAAACAATACTATGATAACTTGTATTGTTTCTTCGCCTACGAGGTGATGCCCAGAACGTTCCTGGTTACGAACCACGTGATCAACCTACGTGTGCACAGGCATAATACACACACTAAGTATAACTTAGTGAGGCATTATAAGTAATCATAAAATCGAGTAATAAAGTAAATGAAAACATGGTTAAGCAATATCATATTAAATCTTCTTTTAGGTCAAAACCATCATATATAAGAAAATGGTGATTTTTATATACTTTAACTTTATAATTGGCCCAAGAATTGTATAAAGAGAACTAAAGTATTCAAGGTATGTGCTCCTTGAGCACTGGTCACCAAAGTGACGATAAACATATAGACACATAAGTGTCGGCATCATATAGGCACATAAGTGCTAATAAACATATAGGATCCGAAGATCGGTGTGTAGCTATACGTAGTCCTTGACTACTGGACCTCTAATGGCATGCCACTATACTGTAACTCTCTATCATTACTTGGCCAATAAATCCATATCATATACTTCTAAATCATCATGTACAAACAATTCATATATCACCATTATTCAATAACAATTTGCCATAACAAAACATAATAGAGCAGTTCATGCCCCATTATGTACTAACATTTTCCTTTGCCTGTAAAATATCATATAACTTATACAAAAACCATGTTATCATTTTAATAAAATCAAGTAAATAGAATTATTGAAATTAATCGAAACATATGAATGCACTCACCTTATATGCCTCACTAGTTACTTATACCAAAACGCATCTATTTTGAAACTACTTTGTCTTTCAACTTGTTTCGACCACGAGCTTGCTTGTTATATGTATGTATATTAAATACATAACACAAGCAATTTTTGAGTACATACTCATACTATACAAATAACGGAAAGTAACTAAAATAACTATCCATTATGCATAACTTGATTCCGACAAAACTTTCTATATTCGAATCACATTTCTTTACACTTTTCCATAACTCTCCAACTTTTTCCAAAATACCCAATTTAGTCACTAAGGACTCTTTTGAGCTTCTAACCATTATTTTCAAGTTTAATCCTTTCATTTCTCATTCTTTATGCTTTAGGACCCAAACTTTAAAAATTTACATATTGGTCCTCAAAGTTACCAAAAATTCCAAAATTGTCATAAAGTCAATATAAACTTCAAAATCATCATTCCAATCATTTAACTTGATTTTCCAACATAACATACTTCAAAAACAAGCTTGACAACCCAATCCCTAAACTTTCCAAAATTTGCGTTTTGGTCCCTATTGTCAAATAATTAGGGATTTTCATTCCAAACAACTTATATTATCATTGTGAACCATTCTTAACCTTAGGAAAATTTTGGGAAAATTTTCCCCAATTTTATTCCTACTAGCCGAATATGAAAGGTCACTTTGACCAAATTTTCTCAACTTGATTTAAGCATGAATTTGACCTCAAAACCTTATATTAAAGCTTCTAACATCAATTCCACTTTAAATAAAAATTTTGCAAGTGTTTCCCCTAATTTTTCATTTTTCCCATAATCAACCTACAACACAATTCATGGAATTTTTTTTACTATTTTCAAGCATGAAACAACATCACAACCTTATAATCAATCCAAAGAATCCATAAAACATACGATATCAAGTTGTTCTTCATAAACCCTAATCTCCAAACTCAACATATAAACATGGAAACCACTCAAAAATTATGCCAAATGAAAGAGAATTCAATGGAGATTAATTCTCTATTTCATGTCTTGACCCAAAAACCAACTAAATCAAGCCAAAAGTTGAATCAAAAATGTTTCTTACCTTGGCTAATATATTTCGGCTAGGAGGAAGAGCAAGCAGAAAATTTCTAGCTTTTTCTTCTAATTATTTGTAAGACAAATGGCATTTTATTCCTTTATTCCTAATATAAAAATCTTCATTAATAGCAAAATGAACATTTTACCCCTTAGTTATAACCAATTAGGTTGTGACACTTGTCCTTTCTTATCCAAAATAATCAATTATAAATAAAAAGCATGGGCAAAATGGCTAAAATGCCATTAATGAATCCTTATATTTTCAACAATGCCATTTTCACCTATTCCACCAAATACTGCTTAGAATTGAATTTGAATCGAATAAAAACGATTCCAAATCACAATGTAATGTTCCTTTAGTCTGTCTAAGACTCCCATAAAATTTTCATAATTTTTTAAGCTCATACGATTACCTGAATTCCATTTACACTTTAATTGTAATTTCCTAATACTAGAAATATCGGATCAAACCAAAAATTTTACATTCGATCCTCACCCTTGTGTGATCTATCTATTTATGGAATAAATATATTTATTGGGAAAATTACTATGTTGGTCCTTAAACTTTTCCCAACTTTTCACTTTGGCCACCAAACTTTAAATTTTACATTTTTGTCACTGATCCAAAACTACCAACTTTTAATTCTTTACAATTTAGTCACTAATCAAATATTGGGGTATTACAATTCTCCTTCTTAAGAAAATTTGTCCTCAAATTTTAAAACGTACCTGATTTAAAAAGATGTGGATACTGCTTTTCCATTACGTCCTTTGCCTCCCAAGTGCATTCTTCCACTTTATGGTTTCGCCAAAGAATTTTCACCAATGGAATAGTCTTATTCCTCAATTCTTTATTTCCATGAGCAAGAAACTTCACTGGTTCCTCCTCATAAGTTAAATCTGGCTGAATTTCAATCTCTAGTGGTGATATTACATGAGAAGGATCCGATTGATACCTTCTAAGCATCGAGACATGAAATACATTATGAATCTTGCTCAACTTTGGAGGCAAAGCTAACTAATAAGCCACAGGACCAACTTTCTTCAAGATTTCATAAGGGCCAATAAACCTCGAACTTAATTTTCCTTTACGTCCAAAGCGTAACACCTTTTTCCAAGGTGAAACTTTCAGAAATACTTTTTCACCAACTTCAAACTCTATATCTTTCCTCTTCAAATCTGCATAAGATTTCTGCCGATCTGAAGCTTTCTTGAGGTTGTCTTGTATTACCCTCACCTTATCCTCGACATCTGTAACCAGATTAGGTCCAATCACTTTACGATCTTCGAACTCAAACCAATTCAAAGGTGTTCTACATCGTCTACCATATAAAGCTTCATAAGGAGCCATCCTTATACTTGCTTGATAACTATTATTATAAGCAAATTCAGTAAGTGGCAAATATTTCTCCCATGAACCTTTGAACTCGAGTACACAAGCTCTAAGCATATTTTCAAGAATTTGAATAATTCTTTCAGATTGGCCATCTGTTTGAGGGTGAAAAGCAGTGCTAAAATTTAATCGAGTTCCCAATGCCTCATGTAAAGAACTCTAAAATCTTGAAGTAAACATCGGATCTCTATCTGATACAATAGAAACAGGCACACCATGCAACTGCACAATCTCTTTGATATACAAATATGCATACTTATTCATTGTGTAATCTGTCCGAACGGGAATGAAATGGGCAGACTTTGTCAATCTATCAACTATCACCCAGATAGAATCCTTTTTGCTCGAAGTCATCGGTAACCCAATTACAAAATCCATAGTGATATTTTCCCATTTCCACTGTAGAATAGCTATTGGCTGTAGTAATCCCGATGGCACTTGATGTTCGGCTTTCACTTGTTGATATGTCAAGCATTTAGCCACAAATTCCGTCACTGCTCTTTTCATACCTGGCCACCAATATCTGTTTTTCAGATCTTGATACATTTTATTACCTCCTGGATGCATTGCCAATGGACTATAATGAGCTTTATATAACAATTCTCGTTTCAATTCTTCACCATCAGGGATATATACTCTATCTTGATAATAAAGGCATCCATTGGTTTTAACTGTATAGTCTTTGACCTCACCACTTTCCATTTGTTTCAAGATTGCTAAGCATTTTTCATCCTTACGTTGAAGTTCTTTAATCCGAGCTGTCAAAGTAGGTTTAAGCTGTAATTCTGCAATCAAAGCACCATCATCTCGCAACGCCAATTGAGTATCCAAAGTTCTCAAAGCAGCAAATGCCTTCCGACTCAAAGCATCAGCTACAACATTTGCCTTTCCCGGGTGATAAGTAATAACAAGATCATAGTCTTTAATTAGCTCGAGCCATCTTCTCTTTCTCAAATTCAAATATTTTTGTGTCTTTAAATACTTTAAACTTTTATGATTCGTATAAATATAGCATCGATCACCATACAAGTAGTGACGCCATATTTTCAAAGCAAAAACTACTGCGGTCAATTCTAGATCATGAGTCGGATAGTTCCTTTCATGTGTTTTCAACTGTCTAGAAGCATATGCGATCACTTTACCTTCTTGCATAAATACACAACCCAATCCATTATGGGACATGTCACTCTGTAAGGTAAAATCCTTACACGATTCTGGTTGCACAAGTTCTGGTGCTTCAGTTAAAACCTGCTAACCCTAAAAAACTGCGAACCTTAGTAACATTCTTAGGAGGATTCCAATCAACAATGGCCTGGACCTTTTTAGGATCAACCCAAATTCCTTTGGCCGAAACAATATGACCCAGGAAAGATACTTCTAATAACCAAAATTCACATTTAGAGAGTTTAGAATACAGTTCTTTCTCTCTTAATGTATGCAATACTATCCGCATATGAGCATCATGTTCTTCCACGGTCTTCGAATAAATCAGTATATCATCAATAAACACTACAACGAACTGATCCAAGTACGGCTCGAACACTCTATTCATCAGGTCCATGAATGTTGCAGGAGCATTAGTGAGACCAAAAGGCATAACCACAAATTCATAGTGTCCATACCATGTCCGAAATGCTATTTTTGGAATATTCTTATCTGTGACTTTTAACCGATAGTAACCCGATCGAAGATCGATTTTAGAAAACACAGCTGCTCCTTTCAATTGATCAAATAGATCATTAATCCTCGGTAAAGGATACTTGTTCTTGATTTTCACTTGATTCAGCTGACGATAGTCAATGCATAACCGCATCGATCCATCTTTCTTTTTAACAAAAAGAACGGATGCTCCCCAGGGCGATACACTAGGTCGTATAAAACCTTGATCTAAAAGATCTTGCAATTGAGCTTTAAGCTCCCTCAACTCTATCTGAGACATCTGATAAGATCCTATTGATACTGGTTCAGTACCAGGTAAAACATCTATTCCAAATTTCACCTCTCGGTCTGGAGGTAATCCCGACAATTTTTCGGGAAAAAATCAGGGAACTATTGAACTGTAGGAATACTGTTAATGTCTATCTTTGATGAATTAGCATCTACAACATGGGCTAAGTAAGCCTGGTACCCCTGATACAACAATCCCATGCCTTCATTGTTGAGATCACATTACTCATACAATTTGATCCTTCGCCAACCACTACTATTTCTGTACCTTTCTTACTTTTCAATACTAGTCGTTTCAAACGACAATCCACTATAGCATGGTAAGCATATAACCAATCCATGCCCAAAATAATCTCAAAATCATGGAATGGTAATTCCATCAAATCAACTGGGAATTCAATTCCCTAAATCACTATCGGGCACTTTTTGCAAATTTTACTCACCCTAGCACTATGGCCAATAGGATTGGTTGTGAAGACATCAATAGACGTAGGTTCCAAGGTAATCATCCTATCTTGGACTAACTTAGAACTAACATATGAATGAGTAGATCCTGGAGCTATCAATACAAATACAGGTTCGTTAAAAAGCTGGAAGAAACCTGTAACAATATCCGGTGTATCTATATCATCCTCAGTGCGAATGTGGTAGACTCTCGCTAAAGTCTTTAATTCCTTGTTGGAAGCAGCTTTAGACACTCCATGACGATTAACTCCAGAAGACTTCTGAATAGCCTGATATTTTCCCTTTTGGTTCTAAACTACTGATCTTTCTGACTTATCTGGTCTATTGCCACTTCTCGGACAATCTCGAAGAAAATGATCAGTAGCACCACAACCAAAGCAAGCTCCTGTAACCTATCAGCATTGTCCATAAAGGAATTTACCACAATGATTACATTGATGTTTTCTCAATCTTCCTGTCTTTGCAGTAGAAACCTGTGAACCTTTGCACTTTCCCGATCCAAATCTTTGATTGTTACTTTGGTATGAAACTTTGCCTCGCTTAGATGATGATGAACCAAAGGATCCTCCAAAATTCCTCTTCTGCGATTGAATATTCGGAGCTGTTATTCTTTCTGCTCGAACATTTTCCATCCCCTTGGCTCGATTGACTACTTCTTGAAATTCAGTAATGTTCAGAGCAATCAATATCTCCTTGAAATCAGTATTCAAACATTCAATAATGCAGATTGTATGATCTTTCTCTGTAAGAATCAACTCTGAGGTGAAAAGGCTAAGTTTATTGAATTCACATTCATATTGAGATTCAGAAATTTACTCTTCATTTCTCGGATAAACATGTCTCTGATATACTTGTTGTGGAACTCACGGAGGAAAAAGTCCCAAGTGATTGTGATGTTCGACCACCATATACGAGCATGTCCCTTCAATAAAGACACAACTCCCTCTAACTTTCTCTGATCATCACAGTGCAATCCTTCAAGCATAATCTTTAGATCTTTAAGCCAACAGTCTGCAGCAATAGGATCTCCATCAACAAAATCC
The DNA here is from genome assembly GCA_019671005.1 of Hibiscus mutabilis. Classification (NCBI taxonomy): domain Eukaryota; kingdom Viridiplantae; phylum Streptophyta; class Magnoliopsida; order Malvales; family Malvaceae; genus Hibiscus; species Hibiscus mutabilis. Next base: position 23,460,628 of record CM033751.1, read on the forward strand.
GGTGCTCACAGATCCTTTAGCTCTTTAGCAATAGAAACTCGGGGAGGACTATTAATAATCATCTCCAAAGCTTGTAGGAAGTTTCCCTAATCTTGTACCAGCATTCCAAGTTGAACTGGTTCATTCTCAGCAGGTTGTGCTAAAGGCGGAGCAAAACTAGCTTCATAACCCACCTCAGCAACATTTTGACCCTCAATATGGGTCGCCTCACGTGAACCTTCACCCTCAGACATCTGTACTCATCATAACATTTAACATTAGTAAGTAGGAGCATCAACTATACAAATGTCATCATTAGTAATTTATGACATCCTAGTGGCATGTATACACTTTTAACTCATAACACACTCAATTTAAATCCATAAACGGCTAAACTTGTAGCTCTGGTACAAATAAATGTAACACCCTCTTCCCGTGTTTGTTACCAAACACGAGTCGAAGATGTCACAAAACAAGTTTAAACAATTTTTCACCATTACAAACAAAACTGACAGCTTACATTGACTCTAAAATTTTCTTTTATAAAATTTTATAGACATCCAAAATTCATTCCGTAAATTTCTAATTAAACTAGATTCATCAAGTTTTCAAACCATATAAAGTATTAACTCAAATTCATACTACATAAATTCCAAGAAAATTTTACATTCACGTCACAGTGCAGTTTTGAGAAAATCTACTGCCCTGTTTTCAGACCTTTCATCGAATAAAAATTCATAACTTTTCGCACAAGACTCGAAATCAGTCACCGTTTGTTTTTAAAGAAACTAGACTCATATTTTAGCTCATCCATATAAATTTAACTTTCTGATTCAACCTATGGAATTTATGGCAATTTTTCAACTAACTACAACAGTGCAACTGGTATGCCCCTTACAATCCGATACGCCTCTCCCAGGCAATGCAACAGTGCGTACCGATACGCCCCTAGCGTATCGATATGCGATAGCATCACTGGAATTCTAAACAAGCAATGGGTACCGATACACAGGACGGTGTACTAGTATGCCTCTTACAATTCGTCTCCCTTATAACAAAGGTGTACCGATACGCTACCACCCTGTATCGGTACGTGAGCCTAGATTTCAAATTCTAGAGCTCGAGATTTCACCATCCCACCCTTTAACCTACATGGTTAAGTCCCAAAATGTTCCTACAGATTATTGGAGGTTTATAGGGTGGTTTTCTACCATCTTTACCCATTATTAACACATGGTACATGATTTGCCATTAAAGGGGGTTTAAGCTTCTAAAACCTCAACTATACAACCCAAAACTATAAACCACACAAAGCAATCATCTTATGAGGCTCATGAAATGTAGGAGTCATAGATGAACTGACCTTAAGCAAGCAAAACACGAAATGAAGCTCCCACCAAGCTCTTACCACCTCCCTTCTGGATTCAAGCTTCCAACTCAACCTCCACCATTTCCAAATATGCCTAGCTCGAAATAGAGATCCTTTGATGTTGATAAACTCTTCCTTGATGACCAATCTGAGATTCACACTATAACGCCCCAATTTTATAGCTTAGCGGTTTAGTGGGTTATTAGACGGTATGGTAGACCAGAGTAGAGATTTGAGTCGATTTCGGGATCGTATATTTTGGTGTGTGAAAAATTATGTAAAAAATCTTAAAAATCATTATTAATTATTTATTTAATAATGGTGGAATCAATTTTGAAAAATGGGTTTTGGAAGATGGACATTTTGGTTAGTGACCAAAATGAAAGTTTTAAAAACTGTGATTTTCTAGTGACTAAAATGAAAAAGGGTCAAATACTTAGAATCTTTAAGGAGATATTTTACTAATTGGTTTCTGATGGTTTCTCCCTTAATTTAACAGATGTTAACATGTGTTTTAATTAGTAATTAAAGAGGATTTTGTTAAAAAGTTGGTTATCTTTTCTAAAACAAGAATCACGTCATTTTTTTCTCAACTTTTTCTCTCCATTCTCTCCTCAGCCAAACACTCGGGTTTTCATCAAATTTACAGAGGTGAAGTGATTTCTAATTTGATTTTATTGTTTCAATTTGTTTTATAAAGGTTGTTTACACAAAATCTTACAATAATCTTGTGTTTTCTTAGCATTTCACAAATCAATTGGGGGAGAAACTTCACAATAGGGGTAAGGTCTGAGATCTCCTTTATTGTATGGTTCTTTATTGAAATTCCCAAGCATTTGATCCTTGTTTTTTGTTTCTAATCTGATTTTGATTATTTTCTAATAATTTAATGAGGTCTTTAGGGAAAATGAGTTGATTCAGGAATTGAATCTGATTTCCAGTAAGTAATGATGTTTTGATTTATATTTTGGATGTTTAATAATGTTGATAAGTGATTTTTATCAATGGAATCCTGAAACTTAAGAATCTCTATTTGTTTAGGTTGTTTTGTGGTAAAAACATAGGAGGTTGATCCAGATTGGAAAAGCGTAGGAGGCTTCGAATACTTGTTTTTGCGTCGTCGAGTCGAGGTTTTGCGTATTGGTGAGTGAAAATGTGGTTTAAAGCATTTTTCTATTTTGAGAACAGAGTTTGGGAGTTAAGGTAGAGCTTGAAACGCTTACCTAGACTCGAAAGTAAGTATAAAGTGGTTTTACCCTCTCGGTCATGCTAGTATTTGATGGTTTATGCACTTGTTTTAATTACATGTTACCTACTATTTAAGCATGTTTTAAAGTATTTGATATACTATTTTTAAGCATGAAATGCTGAATGATGCACATGGTAAGTGATCCTTCTGAGTATGGTTTATACTTGTGTTTTAAAGCATGGTTGTTGCTTTGGAAATGGCATGGTTTAATGCTTGTTAAAACAGTGAGGTAAATGTTAATTGGTTAATTATATTGGCAAGTGATGTGATTCTAAAATTGTTATCGGATATAGTTGGCTAGCCATAGGATTTAGTGCACTGTAAACAAGTCGCCTTGGATATTGAAAGGTTTATATTGTGTACCGAATACTTCATCTAAGTACCCTAACGGTAGAGGGGTTTAATGGTGCCGAATACTCCCGTTAGTGGGTTAAGCATCTAATCGATGAAAGAGATTGGTATCCTTGTGGGTTGAGATTGTACCCGGTTGTTATTGTACCCAGTTGTTATTGTACCGCGATTGTGATTGTATCGCTAATCCGGTTAAGATGGCTTGAAGTGTTGGGTTAACACTTGTTGAATCCGTGTATATGATGAACTCTTTTTTTATTGGTCTTGTTAATGATCTCTTGAAAGCCAATATAATGGTTAATGTATCACTGAAATGTTTTATGTTGTATAATGTGGTTTATACATGTTTCTGCTTAAGCTTTGCATTCGGTAGTATTGCATAGGAAGGCTTAAGTAGAGGGTTAGCAATGTGATTTGTTGTTAATTAATGATACATGTAGCATATGGTTTGATATGCTGGTTTTATTGTTGTAAAGTGCACATTTTAAAAGAGGCATTATGTTTTAAAAGATGATGTTGGGTAAATGGTTTTAAATGCATTGATGGTGTTTTGTTCTGAGCTTTCCTCACTAAGCCTAGAGTGTTTACGCTCTCATTATCCATCAATGCAGATAATTGAAGTCCCGAAAGGTAGCACGAAGCAAGAGGATCTTGGCAAGACTTGTTTCTAAAGTATGTTGAAGACTAGACTATAATGAATAAGGGTAATGGGGTACTTGTTTTGGTTTTAGGAGATGTTATGTTGAACTCCCTGTTTGAGCATGGTTTTTTTGTTGCTCTTGGGTTGTAAATGGCCTTTGAGGATTGATTTTGGTGCTGGTTTATCTTTTGGTATGTTGCTTGGATGCAAAGTTAGGAAGCATGCCTATAGATTTCCTTTTGAAGCATGAAGCCTTGTTATGTTGTTAAAGTTGTGTTGCTAGTTAGCTTCTGATATGTTTTGAATGTTGCTATTGTGTTTAAAGCATGTTGGATTGATTAGAGTATGCTTTTGGGATGAAAAACCAGCAAAATGTGGCATTACAGGCCCAGGCGTATCGATACGCGGGGGACCGTATCGATACGGCTAGGCAATTTTGGGGATGTGGGATTGGTACAGGCCTTGTGTGTTTCGATACGCCTAGGCAAATTTGGCCAGGCATATTGATACGGGTATGGGTGTTTCGGTACGAGTTTTATCCTTTGGAATTCACTTTTTCAACGCGAACTCGGGTATCGAAACTCCTAAGGAGCCGTATCGGTACAGTCTTTAACATTTCAAAAGTTAGGTAATTCAGTTAGGAGTATCGAAACGACATGGTGGTGTACCGAAATGAGGTGTTTTAAACCGTATCGATACGGCTTACCTGTATTGGTACGGACTACTAATTTTCTATAAATGTCTTTTGAGTAGTTTTACTATTCTTGCATTTTAGTCCCTGAAACTTGCCAATGCAATTATAGGTGATAAAATGATTGGTTTGAGTTGAAATTTGAGACATATGCATGAAACCTGACTAAATTAAGGTTGGTAACTTAAAATGTGGGTTTTTATCGTATAACTTGTCAAATTACAATTTGGTCCTTAGATTGTAAGTTTGGTCAATTGGATGTCAAATTGATGCCCGATTGAGTTGGGATTACACTTGTCATCTGCATCTAAGGAGTTGAGGGTGCAGGATGTTCACACCGTATTTGAGTTTTCGGGTGTTTTTCTGAAAGAGTTACCAGGGTTGCCACATGATCGCGAGGTAGAGTTTGGCATCAAGGTATTTGCGGGTACGGTACCGGTATCGATAGCTCCGTACCACATGGCTCCAAATGAATTGAAGGAGTTGAAGACGCAGTTGTAGGAGTTACTTGGCCGTGGGTTCATTAGACCTAGTATCTCACTGTGGGGAGCGTCGGTGTTGTTTGTTAAAAAAAGATGGTACGCTGCGGATATGTATAGATTACCGGAAGCTGAATAAGTTGACCATAAAGAATAAGTATCCCTTGTCGTAGATAGATGACATGTTTGATCAGTTCAGGGGAGCTTTGGTGTTTTCAAAGATAGACTTGAGGTCAAGGTACTACCAGTTGAAGGTGAAGGAGGTGGATGTGCCCAAAATAGCTTTCCGTACGAAGTACGGGCATTACAAGTTTCTTGTGATGCTGTTTGGTTTAACCAATGCTCCAGCTGCTTTTATGGACATGATGAACCGTTTTTTTTTTATGAGTTTTTAGATCAGTTTGTGGTTATGTTTATCGATGATATCCTGGTGTACTCCCGTACCGAGGAGGACCATGATAGACATTTGAGAATTGTGCTTCAGAAGCTGTTGGCTAATCAACTTTATGCTAAGTTAGACAAATATGAGTTCTGGCTTAGGGAAGTTGTGTTTCTCGGGCATGTTACGTCAGCCGAAGGAATTCGTGTCGATCCGCATAAGGTGGAAGCCGTAATGAGTTGGAAGGAGCCGAAGTAGGTGAGGTTAGGAGTTTCCTTGGTTTGGCAGATTACTACCAAAGGTTTGTGGAAGGGTTCTCCAGTTTGGCGGCTCCGTTAACAAAGTTGCTATAGAAGAATGTTCAGTTTGAGTGGACGGAGGATAGACAGCGAGCTTTTGAAAGATTGAATGAAGCCTTGACGAGAGCTCCGGTCTTGGTTCAACCAAAATCAGGGAAGGAGTTCGTTGTTTATAGTGATGTGTCGTATGTTGGGCTTGGTTGTGTGTTGATGCATGAGGGTAAGGTAGTGGCGTATGCATCTAGACAGTTGAAGGTGCATGAGCGTAACTACCCTACTCATGATCTTAAGCTTGTGGCGGTTCTGTTTGCCTTGAAGATCTGGAGGCATTATCTCTATGGTGAGAAATGTGTAGTTTATACGGATCATAAGAGTTTGAAATATTTGATGTCACAAAAGAAGCTAAATCTTAAGCATCGCAGATGGTTGGAGTTGCTGAAAGATTATGATCTAACCATTGAGTATCATCCAGGAAAAGCCAATGTTGTGGCGGATGCTTTGAGTAGAAAAACGGCTGTGGAGTTGAGAGCTATGTTTGCCCGGCTAAGCAAAACGAATAACGGGGGTTTGTTGGCTGAGTTGCAAGTGAAGCCGTCCTTGTCATAGATGATCAAGGAGAAGCAATCGTACGATGGGGGTTTGGTGCCTCATGTAGAAGATATCAAGGATAGAAATCCTACGGATTTTCATTTCAATGATGATGGGGTGTTATGTTTCAAAGGTTGAATAGTGGCGCCTGAAGATGAAGAGTTGAGGCGTACTATTTTGACTGAGGCAGACGCTAATCCTTTTGCTATGCATCCCGGTAATACTAAAATGTATCGGGGGTTGAAGGAGGGGTACTATTGGGTTGGACTGAAGAAAGATGTGGCTGATTTCGTTGCTCGGTGTATGGTTTGTTAGAGGGTAAAGGCTGAGTACTAATTTCCTTTCAGGTTGTTGCAACCGTTGAGGATACCAGAATAGAAATGGGAAATAATCACCATGGATTTTGTGTCCGGACTTCCTTTGATACCGACCAAAAAGGTTTCCATCTGGGTGATTGTGGATCGGTTTACGAAGTGTGCACATTTTGTGCCAACATATACTACGTATACCTTGGACAGGTTAGCTGAGTTGTACATCTCTGAGATTGTGCATTTGCACGGGGTGACAAAATCTATAGTCTCGGATAGGGATCTACGATTTACCGTAAGATTTTGGGTGAGTTTGCATCGTTCCTTGGGGTCCCGGTTGAGTTTTAGTACCTCGTATCATCCTCAGACGGATGGCCAGTCGGAGCGCGTGATTCAGGTTCTCAAGGATATGCTGAGGTGTTGTGTTATTGAGTACCAGGGAACGTGGGAGAAGCAGTTGCCGTTGGTGGAGTTTGCTTACAATAACAGTTATCATGCTAGCATACAGATGGCACCTTATGAGGCGTTGTATGGCAGAAAGTGTCGTACGCCCGTGTGTTGGACAGAAGCAAGGGAAAAGTTTGTGTCGGTGCCCAATGTTTTGAAAGGCACAACCGAAAAAGTAAAGTTGATATGTGAGCACTTAAAAGCAGCTACGAATCGCCAGAAATCCTATGCGGATTTGAAGCGTAGGGATATAGAGTATGCTATGGGTGATAAAGTATTTTTAAAGGTGTCGCATTGGAAGAAGGGGTTGCGTTTTGGGTGGAAAGGGAAGCTTAGCCCGAGGTTCATTGGACCGTAGAAGGTTGTTGAGCGTGTGGGTCCTGTTGCGTATCGGTTGAGGTTACCTTCCGAGTTGGGAAAGATTCATGATGTGTTCCACGATTCGGTGTTACGGAGGTATAGGTCGGATCCATCTCATGTTATACCGGTGGAGGAGATTGAGTTGAGACTGGACCTGTCTTATGATGAGGAACCAGTAGAGGTTCTTGATACCAATAGTAAGGTGTTGCGTGGCAAGACAGTCGAGCTGGTTAAGGTGTTGTGGAAGCACTGCGGTGTTTAGGAGGCCACGTGGGAACACAAGTCGGACATGTTGAAACAGTTTCCTATCTGTTTCCTCCAGGTAAATTTCAAGGACGAAATTTCTTAAGTTTGGGAGAGTTGTAACGCCCCGGTTTTAGGGCTTAGCGGTTTAGTAGGTTTTTAGATGGTCCGGTAGACCAGAGTAGAGATTTGAGTCAGTTTCGGGATCATATATTTTTGGTGTGAGAAAAATTATGGAAAATGATTAAAATCATTATTAATTATGTATTTAATAATGGTGGAATCAATTTTGAAAAATGAGTTTCGGAAGATGGATATTTTGGTTAGTGACCAAAATGAAAGTTTTGAAAACTGTGATTTTCTAGTGACTAAAATGAAAAGGGTCAAATACTTAGAATTTTTAATGAGCTATTTTACCAATTGGTTTCTGATGGTTTCTCCCTTAATTTAACTGATTTTAACATGTGTTTTAATTAGTAATTAAAGAGGATTTTGTTAAAAAGTTGGTTATCTTTTCTAAAACAAGAATTACGTCATTTTTTTTCTCAACTTTTCTCTCTATTCTCTCCTCAGCCAAACACGGGTCAAATTTCCAGAGGTGAGGTGGTTTCTAACTTGATTTTATTGTTTCAAATTGTTTTATAAAGGTTGTTTACACAAAATCTTACAATAATCTTGTGTTTTCTTAGCTTTTCACAAATCAGTTGGGGGAGAAAATTCATAATAGAGGTAAGGTCTGAGATCTCCTCTATTGTATGGTTCTTTACTGAAATTCCCAAGCATTTGATCCTTGTTTTGTGTTTCTAATCTGATTTTGATGATTTTCTAATAATTTAATGAGTTCTTTGGGGAAAATGAGTTGATTTGCGAATTGGATCTGATTTCCAATAAGTAATGATGCTTTGATTTTATATTTTGGATGTTTAATAATGTTGATAAGTGATTTTTATAAAGGGAATCCCGAAACTTAAGAATCTCTATTTGTTTAGGTTGTTAGTTTTGTGGTTTTGTGGTTTTTTGTGGTTGTAAAGTTGCTGGAGGTGGTAGGTTGTTTTGGATCTGTTTTTAAATGTGTTTTGATGTTGAAAGTGATGCTAGGTTGATAGATGTTGGCTGGGTTGTGAATCGAAGTGTTTTGGTCATGCTTTCGGTTGTTGTGAAGGGGTAATTGTGAGGGTTTTGTGGAAATCCGAGAAGGATTGTCGTTGCTGTGTTAGAATGCATTATGATGCATTAATCCTCTATTGTTTTTTTGGTAAAAACAGAGGAGGTTGATCCGAAAGTGATTGGAAAAGCATAGGAGGCTTCGGATACTTGTTTTCGCGTCGGCGAATCGAGGTTTCGCGTATCGGTGATTGAAAATGTGGTTTAAAGCGTTTTGCTATTTTGAGAACAGAGTTTGGGAGTTAAGGTATAGCTTGAAACGCTTACCTAGACTCAGAAGTAAGTATAAAGTGGTTTTACCCTCTCAGTCGTGCTAGTATTTGACGGTTTATGCACTTGTTTTAATTACATGTTACCTACTGTTTAAGCATGTTTTAAAGTATTTGATATAATGTTTTTAAGCATGAAATGCTGAAGGATACACATGGTAAGTGATCCTTGTGAGTATGGTTTATACTTGTGTTTTAAAGCATGGTTGTTGCTTTGGAAATGGTATGGTTTAATGCTTGTTAAAATAGTGAGGTAAATGTTAATTGGTTAATTATATTGGCAAGTAATGTGGTTTTAAAATTGTTATCGGATATAGTTGGTCGGCCATAGGACACTGTAAATAAGTCGCCTTGGATGTTGAAGGGTTTATATTGTGTACTGAATACTCCATCCAAGTACCCTAATGGTAGAGGGGTTTAATGGTGCCGAATACTCCCGTTAGTGGGTTAAGCATCTAACCAATGAGAGGGAATGGTATCCCTGTGGGTTGAGATTGTACCCGGTTATTACTGTACCTGGTTATTATTGTACCGCGATTGTGATTGTATCGTTAATCCAGTTGAGATGGCTTGAAGTGTTGGGTTAACACTTGTTGAATTCGTGTATCCGATGAACTCTTTTGTTATTGGTCTTGTTAATGATTACTTGAAACCCAATATAATGGTTAATGTATGATTGAAATGTTTTATATTGTATAATGTGGTTTATACATGTTTCTCCTTAAGCTTTGCATTTGGTAGTAATGCATGGGAAGGCTTAAGTAGAGGGTTAGCAATGTGATTTGCTGTTAATTAATGATAATGTAGCATATGGTTTGATATGCTGGTTTTGTTGTTGTAAAGTGCACATTTCAAAAGATGATGTTGGGTAAATGGTTTTAAATGCATTGATGGTGTTTTGTTCTGAGCTTTCCTCACTAAGCCTAGAGTGCTTACGCTCTCATTGTCTATCAATGCAGATAATTGAAGTCCTGGAAGGCAGCACGAAGCAAGGGGATCTTAGCAAGACTTGTTTCTAAAGTATGTTAAAGACTAGACTATAATGAATAAGGGCAATGGGGTACTTGTTTTGGTTTTGGGAGATGTTATGTTGAACTCCCTGTTTGAGCATGTTTTTTTGTTGCTCTTGGGTTGTAAATGGCCTTTGAGGGTTGATTTTGGTGCTGGTTTATCTTTTGGCATGTTGCTTGGATGCAAAGTTAGGAAGCATGCCTATAGATTTCCTTTTGAAGCATGAAGCCTTGTTGTGTTGCTAGTTGGCTTGTGATATGTTTTGCATGTTGGTATTGTGTTTAAAGCATGTTGGATTGACTAGAGTATGCTTTTGGGATGAAAAACTAGCAAAATATGGCATTACAGGCCCAGGCGTTTCGATACGCGAGGGACCGTATCGATACGGCTAGGCAATTTCGGGCATGCGGGATCGGTACAGGCCTTGTGTGTTTCGATACGCCTAGGCAAATTTGGCCAGGAGTACTGATACGGGTATGGGTGTTTCGGTACGAGTTTTAGCCTCTGGAATTCACTTTTTCAACTCGAACCCGTGTATTGAAACACCTAAGGAGCCGTATCGGTATGGTCTTTAACATTTCGAAAGTTAGGTAATTCAGTTAGGCGTATTGAAACGACATGGTGGTGTACCAAAACGAGGTGTTTTAAACCGTATCGATACGGGCTTACCTGTATCGGTACGGACTGCCGATTTTCTATAAATGCCTTTCGAGTAGTTTTGCTATTCTTGCATTTTAGTCCCTGAAACTTGCCAATGCAATTATAGTTGATAAAATGATTGGTTTGAGTTGAAATTTGAGACATATGCATGAAACCTGACTAAATTAAGGTTGGTAACTTAAAATGAGGTTTTTTGTCCTATAACTTGTCAAATTATAATTTGGTCCCTAAATTGTAAGTTTGGTCAATTGGATGTCAAATTGATGCCCGATTGAGTTGCGATTACACTTGTTATCTGCGTGAACATATATGAGTAATAATTGGCATCTAGATAAGATAAAAAGGAAAAAATGGACCGGGTTTTATGTATCTCTCTGGTTTGCTTCGGCAAACCTAATATAGCTTTCTCGATTCGGACTGGAGGCTAGACCGGGTCGAGGGGGTTACACACACTCCACCACAACAAGTTTCCTCCTTTAACTATGAGTTGGGTGGGTGTTCTTGAAGAGAGAAAGATGAGAATGTTGGGAAAAATGGGTGACCTCACCCCTCTATTCCCCTGCAAAAAATTAAACAAGGTCATCAGCTTTTGTCTCCCTTGAGGGGGATATTACCCATTTACCCTTTATTAAACTTCCCACATCCACACACAAGCCCAACACTCAAGCCCAACAACACATGGAGGCCCACTAGACTCCCATGAAGCCCAACACCTCGGCCCAACAAGGTTCGAACATCCAACTGGTCGTGTCAGTCCAAGACCCGAGTTAACGCCCAACTTTGACTCGAAAATCTGGGTCGTTACAACTCTTCCCTCCTTTAAGAAATTTCGTCCTCGAAATTTAGATAGATGAAAGGGAGATGTAACCAAAACAGAACTAACCATTTCACCTCACTTCACCATTCAAACAAGATCACCTTGATTAGGGAGAGTTCTCCCTCAACCTACCTTAAACAAAACCATAGCATAAAACCACACGCTCTTAACACTTCTCTTGAGGTTCCCACGACTCATTTTCAGCAACCAACGATACTTATGGCAAAACACTAAGCATGGTAACATAACCAATCTCGACACACGTTGTTCAAACATCAACTTAAGGAACTCACTTCTAAAGGATTCTATCTCGGTTAACCAACCTTTCCACTAGCATCCATCAACCAAAACTAAACTTATACTTCATCTTTATCTAAAACGCTGCACCACTTCCTCAAGGCACTACCAGGAACGCACCACGCCAAATAACCATGTCCCGGTCAAACTATTAAAGGACAAGCAAAACCCTAACAACCGATCATTATCATCAATTTACCTTGAATCCAACAGCTCTTTTCCCTAGAATTGGGCCACCAAGACGAGATTTAAACTTTGCTTTATCTAACTGTTTTCAATATAGCCGACAACCACTCTCGATACCAACCACTTGGTTCCGAGAAATGACCACCGTCACTTAGGATCTCACACAAGCAACCCAAAACTTAGCCATCCTAATTGCGAAGGTCTAAACACATTCTTCCTAACCCTTGCCTCGGTCTCAACCATCAAATATGGAAAGCCATCTGACTATCCTCAAAGATCGCCAACTGGTCCATCTAAGAACATTTCTTTGCAACGCAACCATCCGGTTACCCTCAACACAACTATTGATCCACATTTCCGCTGCGCCACTCTAATAACTTCCATATTGCTTGCCTTAACCGATAACAACTTTGGTCGAACTCATTTGGGCAATCCTCCAACCTCACAAAATCTAGCTCAACATGTGCACAAGACAAGCAACTATCCTCATGATTAGCCCTCAAGACCTCAACCATGTTCATCACAACCTTTACTTACCCTTTCTACGGTACCTTACTTCGACAAATGACACGCGAAGCCCTCACATTTTATGGCCAAAACAAGGTCGCCGATCTCACGAAACTGGGAGTAGTCTTCTACTATTGCACCACTGCTCAACACATCCAAAGCCACCATACAAGCTACTCTTACGCAAATACGATCTCGGTAAAGTACTTGGCAACGACACCCAATTGGTCGCTTGCACAAGTGTGTACCTCCAACAAAGAGTTCGTTAAGTGCCATACCACGAAGCGATGGACACAATAACGGACTCAACCTTACCTTTATCGCGGTTCTAAACCATAATCAACCAGTAAGATCGCTCATTCACCAAGGGTACCTCCATACCCTCGAAACACCCATCACACTAAGATCATGAACTCTTAATCCTCATGTCTACAACGCAAGCTAAGAACATCTTGCAACCTATAGAACCTTCCTTGAGCTAGCACTATGGTGTACAACGTCCATCTTACATAGGTTAAGATTCTACACAACTGACACCAACAACTAGATTCAAGCAATCTAAAACTTCATAACTTTTCACTCACATCTTACGGCACACATGCACTCTCAACAACCATTTACGATAAGAACTTACCTAGCCAAGGATGCAACTCTAATTGCCATCTAAAGCAACAACAAACCCAAGATTTACCAAGATACACATCACAAGAACCGGTCCACTACACAACCGAAGAGCTAAACGGCTAACGCAACAGCTGAAACTTACACAAAGCTTAATTACCTGACACATCCTCGGTTGTAACACTGTCATCTCTAACCTGAGCAGCAGACTGCCTAGCAACGCCTCGCGCGCCATCCCTGGCAGTAGATCTCACAGGACCTCCACCTCGATAACCTAGCGGTGCTCTAGCTCTGCCTTTAGAAAAACTGATCGTGACGGGAAGTAGCTAACCTCTAAGACTAAACTGTGAACCCTCATCCACAACTGGATAGTCCTTTGCCATGTGTCTTGGTGCCCGGCACCAATAGCAAACCCTCCGAAGCAAGAAGCACACTCCGAGGTGATGTCTGCTACAATGCTCGCATGCTGGTAGAAGCGATGCTCCAACAGAACCATTCGTACTCTCTTCTAGAGTAGAAACAAAAGGGCCTCTATGAACCCTCGATCTAGATCCTGAGCCGACTCTCGGTAGCTGGTACGAAGCAACTCTCTTCAAACTCCTCGAAGTATAAAACCTCTCATGCGGAGATGGAAAAGGACCTATGATGTTCTGGGTCTCTACACCAGGACCTATAGAATCCTCGAACTGATTAGATGCTGAACTCTGAAGCCGCTCAAGTGACTTCGCATTATTGGCTAACTCGGAGAATGTCCCAAGCGGACCCGCTGTCACATACAACTGAAGGTCAACATTCAAACCTTGTCTGAACCTCTTGTACCTCAACTCTTCCGTGGCAACAAACTCTAAAGCATAACGGCTCAAACGCAGAAACTCTTGCTCATAAGCAAACACCGTTCGATCTCCTTGAACTAGATACAGAAACTAGCCCCTCATCTCATCCATATGTACCTTACTGATGTACTTTTTCTGAAACTCGTCCAAGAAGGTATCCCATGTCGGTCGTTCAGGCTGTAGACCCAACTCTACGGTCTCCCACCACACGTGTGCATTACCCTTAAGAAGGGAAACCATGCAATCAAGATCATCTTTCGGGCTTCTCTTCATCTGTCTCAAGATTCTTTGTGTGTAGCGCAACCACTGGTCAGCCTTGATCGGGTCATCCCCACCCAAGCCTTCGAAACTCTTAGGCCCAAAACAATGAAGCCTCTCTACAGGGGTCTTGCGAGACATCTCAGATTACCTTAGAATAGCTTGCACCACACGCAAGAGGGCAGAGGTAAGGTCACGAAAGTGACCCTCCTCTCTACTACCGATTTCGCCTTCCATCAACTTCTCTTTTTGAAACACAACAAACAATGTGGCACATCAGGATTCTCAGTCTTATAAAGTACAATTAAATTTTGGGACTTGTATTCACTAGACACCTTATCATAACCTCTATGACACCCTTAGGGTTTTCTAGAATCGACTAAACCTAAGCTATGATACCACTAAATGTAACACCCTAATCCTATCTCGAATCTAGAGCATCACATTCGGGTCACCCAAAACTGACCTATCAAAATTTCTCATTTAAAACCACAAGTTGGAACTTCACAAAACAATCCATTACCATAAAATCCATGTAGATATAGGATTAAAAGGGTTTACAAAACATAAGTTCTGAATAAAATATACCGTTTGACCAAATAACAGTAAATCAAAACAAAATAAGTCTCGATTGTGGTAAGGTCCTATGAATACAATCAGTCCAAACTAAACATCTAGTACTGTACTTTGAAATTGGCCCGGTGCTAGGAAATCCTCCTCGATGTGCTCCTCCAAAAGCAACCTATCAACATACGTACGAAAAAATCACAATTTCGCACGCTGAGCTAACAAAGCTCAGTGGTACATTTCTACTCTACAGCAATTCATGAATATCATAAAACAAGCATGCATGATAATATAATTAAGAGTGTACAAAAAGGCTTCTCAACATCTAAGGATCATCGTCTAGCCTACCCTAGCTAGAGTCCATAGCCATGTCTCGAGTTACATCCCATTCCCTGATCACATAGCCTAAGGGTTATCTAGCCCATATTCGAGATCACATAGCCCATATTCGAGATCACACAGCCCATCGAGTTACTCGAGCTCACACAGCCCGTCGAGTAATAACCCTACCCTGATCACATAGCCCAAGGGTAAAATAGCCAACATCTATTATCCATACAACAACGTAAATAACATACATTCACTAATGGACAACGAAGCCCTACTATTTTTTTGTGCTCACACAGCTGTCGGGTTACCCGTGATCATATAGCCTCAGGTTAAGATCATATCCAGATCACTATAGCCACAGATACGTCCTAGACATACTTGGATCACAATAGCCACAAGCAGTTTTTTCCTGAGGTCACATAGCCAATTAGGTTACTCGAGATCGCATAGCCCTTCGAGTTACTCGAGCTCACATAGCCCTCGAGTTGTATTTCTATATCCTGATCACATAGCCCAAGGATAGGTTTTGGACCGCATCCAGATCACATAGCCCGTGGATACGTCGGATGTACATGATCACATAGCCTGAAGTACCCATCCCCTTATTTAAGTGCCCTTGTACTGACTCTAGGACATCTGTATTCCTAACCAAGACACATACGATAAAACATGCTCCCCCGAGCATCAATATATCTCATCGAGAGATAAAAGGCATCCAGCCAACCATTACCAATGCCCCAAGGCATAACTCATTTGTTACACTAATTAATATATATCTTTAAGATTTATTTACGCCTTTCTCGTTAGACCATCTTATTATTCGAGGCAACCAGCCTATGCGGGCATCCCTTCAGCACACAATAAGGACCCCAAGCTACCTCGTAGCATTAACTGATCCACCACGGATCCCTATGGATTACTAGTCCAAGCAACTTACCCAACTATTACCAAGCCATTAATCCACATACGGGTTATTAACCTTGATTTCTCAGTTTTAGAGTTTGTTTTATACCTTTAAGGACCCATCGAACTCTTTACCACGAATTATAGAACCCCCGAACACAAACTCAACTTTTTGGGGCAGATTGCCCAGCGAGTATTGATACTCTAAGGTAAGTACCGGTACTGCCCTCTGGGTATCGATACTCTCCCATGAGTACTGATACGCTAATTAGGTTCGAAAAAATTAGACCCTAAGTCGTACCGATATGCTCCGTACTGTACCATTACGCATCATCGATACTAGGATCGCCCCATATCGATCCACCCCCGTACAAGTACTCTCACATACGCGTACCGGTACGCTAAGCCTCTCCCAAGCAATGCAACAGTACGTACCGGTACGCCCCTTACGTACCGGTACGTGATAGCGTCACTAGAATTCTAAACAAGCAATGGGTACCGATACACGGTACGGTGTACTGGTACGCCCCTCACAATCTGTCTCCCTTATAACAAAGGCGTACCGATACGCTACCACCCCGTATCGGTATGTGAGCCCAGATTTCAAATTCTAGAGCTCAGGATTTCACTATCCCACCCTTTAACCTACATGGTTAAGTCCCAAAATGTTCCTACAGATTATTAGAGGTTTATAGGGTGGTTTTCTACCAACTTTACCCATTTATTAATGCATGGTACATGATTTGCCATTAACGAAGGTTTAAGCTTCTAAAACCTTAACTATACAACCTAAAACTATAAACCACACAAAGCAATCATCTTATGAGGCTCATGAAATGTATGAGTCAGAGATGTACTGACCTTAAGCAAGCAAAACCCGAAATGAAGCTCCCACCAAGCTCTTACCACCTCCCTTCTTGATCCAAGCTTCCAAACTCAACATCCACCATTTTCAAAGATGCCTAGCTCCAAATGAAGATCCTTTGATGCTGATAAACTCTTCCTTGATGACCAATCCAAGATTCACACTCCACCACAACAAGTTTCCTCCTTTAACTATAAGTTGGGTGGGTGTTCTTGAAGAGAGAAATATGAGAATGTTGGGAAACAATGGGTGACCTCACCCCTCTATTCCCCTGCAGAAAATTAAACAAGACCATCAGCCTTTGTCTCCTTTGAGGGGGATATTACCCATTTACCCTTCATTAAACTTCCCACATCCACACACAAGCCCAACACTCAAGCCCAACAACACATTGAGGCCCACTAGACTCCCATGAAGCCCAACACCTCAGCCCAACAAGGTTCAAACATCCGAATCGTCGTGTCGGTCCAAGACCCGAGTCAACGCCCATTGTTGACTCGAAAATTTGGGTCGTTACATATGGACCTTTTGTAAAGAAGATTGAAATTTGGTTCCTTTTCGTGAAACTTGGAAAGCTAGGGCCACGTCTTGCTATTTACTCAATAGTTTGGGAGTTAAAATGTTAAAAACCCCTTTTTTACGTTTCGCTCATTTCTACTGCATTCAGCCGCTCATTTTTATTAATTAATAACGCAAAACTGCAACACTATCGTTTAGTTCTTCTTCAACCATTTTTTTGTTTGTTAATTGCCAGCTCACCTTTCATCAACTTTAATTTTCCCTGATTTCTTGCCTAATATTTTCATCTTCGTGACAAGTTATTGCTGTTGGATTTGATGGACAGCGCTCCGGTCTCCGAGAAGCAACAAAAATCGTAAATTTGTTGAGGACGCACGTGAAGGTCATGTGCCGTCTCTGAAATGTCCCCAAGAATATTTCAGCCGTCTCCGATTATTTTTGGCTGTATTTCGTGAACGTGAGACATCCTCGGTACGTACCTCAACCGTCCTCGTCTTGTATCCGTGCTGGAGACGTTTTAGGTACTTGAAACGGTATGAGATTGTCGTACCCGTGCTTCCCATAGCTTGCTTCCAAGCATGTGATTCAGACCCATCCCTTATGTTGCTCTTCTTATCTACGATCAGAGAAGCACAGTGAACTATGGTTTTCCACAGTGAAAGATGCATCAAAGCCACCAGAGTTGAGACAAAAAAAAGCTCAAGATTTATCAGAAAATACCATTTCAGACAATTACGAAATATATATTAAACATTGTGAATTGCATCACAGATTGATGCTTGGCTTAATGGTTGTGAGGTTCGCCAACTTCCCTGCAACTTAGGTTCGAATCTTGTCCTAACCAAATTATGATTTTATTTTCTTCCTTCAATTAAGTGATATGTGTAATTATACAATTTTTTACTAACTTCACTTCACTCCTTCCGTTAGGTTTTAACGGCAGGTGACTTGATTGATACTATTTAAATAGTTATGTGGTCTTATTGCCACAATTGAAATTATAGTGGTCTGGTCAAATCAAGATCAACTCCATAATTAAGTGGTCATTTGAGTAGTTTATCCAAAAAACAATTAAAGTATCTCTTTCGATGGGCTTATCGTCATTGAGCATGCGGATTCCATAAAAGCTCATGTATAATATAAGTATAAATCGACCCCTAAAAAAACTATTAAGATGGACAAGCCAAGATACAAATAATTGACCTTTTGGATTCTTTTTGCCTCCTTGATAATATAATTGACTTCAATGGATGGCATGAATCTGCTTGTAATCAATAGGTATTTTTTTTTAGAATTTCAAATTTAATAAATTATTTTATATGAACCTAACAAGTTGATAATGTTCAGCTTAGGAGATATGAGTTTAAATCGCTTTATCTGCAAAGTGTATGTTTTGTTAAAGAGTTAAAAATATATATAAACAGATACTATATTATAATCCTCATAAGATATTCAAAAAGAATAAATCATTTTATATGGTTTGAAAATGTAATATTGCAGCTATTTATATCAAACATTTGAAAATAAAATATAAAAACGAATATTCTAATAAATTAGATTTAATTAGCTGAATCAAATTTGAAGTAAGAATTCTTAATTTGTCCAATCTTTCTAGATTACTATTTAATTAATAATATTTATGTCTATATTTAATCATAAATATGTACTTAATGAATAATTTAAAAAATTAATAAACCGGATCTCAATAGCTTTTATATTATTCGAATTTGTGTCGTGCTTGCTCTCGTCATGAATACAATAGCAAAAAGGAATAGAAGACGATGGTCGACTCATCACAACTCACAACCTAATTTCCTTTTTTTTCTTCAAATTTCAGCATTTGATAAGTTGACTAACATACAATAAGATAGAATTGTTTGCACCACAGTACTCGCTCTTAGCAGTTTCCCAACTTTAACGTTTACTCCGTTTCACGCAATATCACATTGTGTCGGTAAATAGAATCCGCGTCTGATCTCACTTCGTGACCATTCTTTTGATAATCAGTTTTATTCTTCTGCAGTTTTCATTTTTCTCTCTTCTTAAATTTTAACTGCTTGTTCTAGCGATAAAAAATTTAAATTCGTATCAGCTTGTGGTTGATATTTATTGTGAGAGTCCTCGTGATTTAAAATTACAGGTTCATAGGCCTCTTCAATCGGCCTATTACACCCCTCCGCCCTCTGGCTTATCCGAATTGTCAATTGTCTATCCCGATAGCCTGTACCGACTCAAATATCATCCCACTTTCGTCAACCTCTTTCGACAATGGACCAAAAACCACTGGACACTCTACCAATGTATCTTCATTTAAGCCTTTCCATCTATCCCTATTTTGATTGGAAACTTCCCGTCTCAACACCATGCCTATTTATTCACCCGTCATCCAATCCCCCGAGGTCGTTGGTACCTCTATCACACGATTATTTTCATACCATAATTGATTCGAATGCCACACTAATAACCCTCCATCATCCTTCAAAAACCCAATCCCTCACTTCCTTCCCCGCCATCCCTTCATTTTGCTTCCAATTAAACTCTCGCTTCACCCTTTTAGTCATAAAAACCCTTAATCTGGACCCATAAATTCATAATCCATTGTAAACGTTCAATTGACCTTCGTGTATTTCTCTGACGCCATACGAACAAAATCAAATCTCGACCCAGCTCGTGCTTGTTTGTTTGGAACAAATACATCCCTCACCTGCCCAAGACAATCGAATACCTGCCATACTCCCTTCCAATATTTGTAATTCGATAGATTACCGACAAAAACCATCCACACTATCGTCGATTGCTCTCCTCACCCATTGAATTACGACAAAACCGATTGAAAAACACAAAAATCGAATTATGCAAGGAACATAACAAGAATTGATCTTACCATAAACAACCAAGCCTCAGAAAAGAAAAACCTTGACCGAATCAACACTGCAACATTGCTTGCAAATTCTCACCCTAAAAATTGAATAGTGTAATTGAAGGTATCTAAATACACCCAAATCCAATTACAAGATGCATTTTCTAACATACAATCTTGAATTTGAATCGAGAATTGCATTACGAATTAATAATAAAAGGTTCAATTAGACATATGAATTATTCGAGTAATACATTAAAATATTTGGATTTGATTCACTCATAATTTAAATTATTCAAATTCTAAAAAAAAGAGAGACCAAATTAAATTGTTTTTTCGAGTTAACTTCGATTAATTTATGAGCACAAATATAACATTTTATGTCTTAATTATTAATGTTTTTTAGTTTAACTTTTTGAAAATTAATAACGTATTTTCAAAGATAATCACAAATTATACTGCCTTTTACCTTATTATTGGAATATAATTATATAATTTTTTTGGCTTTTACAAATTATACTGCCTTTTACAAATTAAAACATTAATATTTTTTGGCTTAAATGAAAAATAGGTACCGAAAGTATGCCTTTTTTAATTTTAGGTGTCTAAAGTATTTTTTTGTAAAAATAGGTGCCCAAAGTTTTAAAAGTTATAATTTTAGGTGTCTAACCGTTAATGAGTATTAAATTTTTTTTAATCAATCAATGCTTGACATATGACATATTTTTTTATTTTTAAAGAAAATACCCAAAATTTTCTATTTTTCAAAAAGTCCTGAAATTTTAAAAATTTCACAAAACACGTCCCTAAATCCCTAAGATTACCCAAACCCCCAAATCGCCGCCGCCACTTCCGCCGTCGATCGCCGCCACTGAGCACACCAATTTGGTCGCCAGAACAAGGCGGTCATTTCTCCTAACACGGTATCGCCGAAAACGGCAAACGATGTGTCAGCCGAACGTCGATTTTGTGCTCGACATTCGACTGTACGCCGTTTGCCATTTTCTGGCGATGTCGTGTTGGGAGAAATGACCACCTTGTTCTGGCGACCAAATCGGTGTGCTCAGGGACAGCGATCGGCGATAGAAGAGGCAATGATTTGGGGGTTTGGGTTTAAGTAATTTTAGGGATTTTGAGACTATTTCGTAAAAATTATAAAATTTTGGGATTTTTTGAAAAACTAAAAGTTTTTTTTTTATTTTTAATTTTGAAAAAAAAAAATTAAATATGCTACATGTCAAGCATTGATTGGTTAAATTTTTTCTAACACCCATTAACGGTCAGACACCTAAAATTATAATTTTTAAAATTTTAAATATTTTTTATAAAAAAATACTTTAAACACCTAAACTTCAAAAAACATACTTTAAAAACATATTTTTTATTTAAGTTTTTTTTTCCATGAAAGCATGAACAAAATAAAAAATATTCTTCTCCCACTATTTATCCTCTGACTGGGCACCAAGAAAATAAATAATTTCAGATTCATCAAACCTACCAAACTTGTGGGCCCTTTCTGACAATTAACCGAGAACCATGCGGCATGCGCAAGATGGACGGTTTAGCCCGTGCTCCTCACCGGACATTTGAATGGTAACATATTCGAAATTGATTCGATTATTCTGGAATTAAGTTTAAATATTTTATTATTTTAATCAAATTATTTAATTTAAATATATTTTAATATGTTAAAGTTAAATTAGTATTTTAAAAAACTATACAGAAAGAGTTATTGGTTTAAATAAACCGAAATAAAATAAATTAATTTTATTTCGAGACCGATTTAATTTTTTAAAATAATAATAGATGTGTAAACTTTTGATACAAAGGCTGTGTAAAATTAATTTTACACAAGCCTGTGTATTTATACTATAAAAAATTAAATTCTAAATTCTTAATTTTAACCTTAAAAAATTAAACCTCACATTCTAAACCCTAAATTCTAAACATTCACCTTAAATTCTAAACCCTACAACCTAAAATCTTAAACTAAAATCCTAACCTCTAAAACTAAAATACACGTGTAAATTAAAGTTTATACTACTTGTGTATCAAATTTTTTTTTCATAATAGATAGAATAAATCAAGTTTCAAAAAATGAGTTTTGAATCGAACTCTAAGATTTATCGTATTTAAATTCGGCTCGATCCGATCACGTGCCAAACCTAACAAACGCAATATCAAACGGCCATAACTTCATTCTCGTTAACTCAACGGCTGATATTACCCCAACTCCTCTTCATAAACCCCTCACTCAAAAGTTTTCCTCTAACGTACTATTTACCACATCTTCTCTTTCGATCTCTGAAAAGGCGTTAATCTCACGGCAGCTACCATCGTCTCCCTCAAAGCTAGGCAGATCTTCGACAGCCGTGGAAATCCGACGGTTGAGGTTCGCTTCATCCGATCTTCTCTCTTCATTTTCATTCCCTTTGCATACTTTATTAGGCTCTTTATATATAACATCTCCCTCACCCATTCCCCGATTTAATCTTTTTCCGATCTATTTGCGTTTAATTTTTCCGATTAGCTGAGTTCGTCTGACAATTTTCCTCTGATTGCATAGAATAATCTCTATCTCTTTAGTTTTTTTTTTTCAGATATTTTTAATGTTTTCAAATGTATGAAAAAGTCTAATTTGATTTCAACGGATTTTTTTATATTAAATATGGTATAGGTTGATGTGGAAATATCTAATGGTAAAAAGGCCAGAGCCGCTGTTCCTAGCGGTGCATCCACTGGTACGTTGATTTATCTCTTATTAATATTTACATAATTAATTTCTACTTTTTTTCATTTATTTTAATTTGTTTCAGGAATTTACGAGGCTCTTGAGATGAGAGATGGAGGTTCCGATTACCTTGGTAAAGGCGTTTCGAAGGTCGGATTTTATCTTGTACTTTTTTCTAGCATTTTTTTCAATTGTTAATTTTATTAGCAACTTATTATTTACTATAATACGCAGGCTGTTGCTAATGTTAACTCAATCATAGGCCCTGCGTTGATCGGAAAGGTTTTTTTTGTCTAAACTTGTGTGCGGCTTTGATTTCATGTTCGTAATATGAAATGATTTTGTTGCTTTAATTCACTTTTAATGGCTTTGTAACTCCCTTTGGTTCTTTTTTTGTGATTATTTGCTTTTTGGCTTCCATGAAAATTAAGGGCAGTAGTTAATTGCGGTGAACTTGAGGAAATAATTCACTGTATACTTTGTTCTAAAGAGTGTGCTTTTTATTTAAATTGATTTCTTTAGGACCCAACCGAACAGACTGCTATTGACAATTTCATGGTTCAACAACTAGATGGGACTCAAAATGAATGGGGTTGGTGCAAACAAAAGGTAACTTAGCTGATTTCTTCTTTAATGTCATTCAAATGACTTTGTTCTGAGGCTTATTAACACCTCCGTTTACGGTGTTGTGTTTCTTCTTTTGTTATTTTCCCTCCAGCTCGGCGCAAATGCTATTCTTGCAGTGTCCCTTGCTGTTTGCAAAGCTGGAGCTGAAGTCAAGAACATTCCTCTTTACAAAGGACATTCTGGTTCATTGAACTTCATTTTCCCCCTTTCTGTAGACTCATGTTAGTTTTCGAGTACTGATCCGTGAATGGGAAAATGATTTATATTATTGTCTCCAACTATATTACTCAAAATTGGGTGTGAGCGTCAATGTTTTCCAAGTTTTCCGTGAATTTGGATGGTCATGTCCATATCCATTTTCAAATACAGGTTGAGTGTGTCAAACGCAGTACTTAAAGCAAAATGAAGAGTTAGAGCAAAATAGGTCTCAAAACCACTTGTATGACTGATTTATTTAATGGAAAGTTATTTACGTTAACGTCATCTGAATCTATTAAACCCACCTATTGTTGGTTGCAGCACATTGCTAACCTTGATAGTAACAAGAAGTTGGTCCTGCCAGTTCCTGCTTTCAATGTCATCAATGGTGGTTCACATGCAGGAAACAAACTTGCTATGCAGGTGCGAATCTCAATATTCCTTTTGATTTTGTTAGACATTTCTTGATATTGAGTTCTTGACAATCTATGTTTGCAGGAGTTCATGATTCTCCCTGTTGGAGCATCATCTTTTAAGGAGGCCATGAAGATGGGTGTGGAAGTCTACCACCACTTGAAGGCTGTTATCAAGAAGAAGTATGGTCAAGATGCAACAAACGTTGGTGATGAAGGTGGTTTTGCCCCTAATATTCAGGTCGATCCTAAGTTAATGAATTTCATGGTTTCTTTCTTCATTTGTACCTGTTAGTTTAATCTTCAGATAATTGACATCATTTTTTGTGTAAGCCAGGAAAACAAGGAAGGGCTTGAGCTGTTAAAAACTGCCATTGCTAAAGCAGGTTACACAGACAAAGTTAGTGTGCTTCTTAGTTAACCTTATGAATTCTCTACTCTTTTGATGTATAAGAAATGGCTGATTGAATGTTTCTTTGTTATACTAGGTTGTCATTGGAATGGATGTTGCTGCATCTGAATTTTCTGGACCAGATAAAACCTATGACTTAAACTTCAAGGAAGAGGTGAACACCATCTCAACTCACAAGATAATTTTAAATCATTGTACCCTTATGAGAATAGATTATATATAGTTACTGTATCATTTTCTGATAATCTGTATTTTAAGTTGGTCCATTTATTTTTGTTGTTTGGCATTTCCAGAACAATAATGGTTCACAAAAGATCTCAGGAGATGCTCTCAAAGATTTATACAAGTCTTTTGCTTCTGAGTATCCCATTGTATCAATTGAGGATCCATTTGACCAAGATGATTGGGAGCACTACTCCAAACTAACTAATGAAATCTGAGAGAAAGTTCAGATCGTGGGAGATGATCTCTTGGTCACCAACCCAAAGGTATAATTGGCATTTCTTTTTTGGTTTTCCTATAGGAAATGGTGTATGGAATTGGATCTCTATGTGTTCCTTCAGATGTAGCATAACATTTCTAATATACTTCATTTTAATTTCTGCAGAGGGTTGAGAAGGCCATCAAAGAAAAAACTTGCAATGCCCTTCTTCTCAAGGTACTTTCTACTCGGTGCTTTCCTTGAGAAGGTCGTTTATTTTTTTCTTGCCATCCTTCGAATTATTATTAACCTAGATCCTTTTTTGATGATCGGATAACAGGTTAATCAAATTGGATCTGTGACTGAAAGTATTGAAGCTGTCAGAATGTCAAAGAAAGCTGGATGGGGTGTGATGGCCAGCCACCGCAGGTTTGAAAGTCCACCTTTTAATGCCTAACAAGTGTTGATTTGATTTATAGAACCAAATCTCTATTTACTCAGTGTTTTAATTTTATTTTGCTTGCAGTGGTGAAACTGAGGATACTTTTATCGCTGATCTTTCAGTGGGTTTGGCTATGGTAATAAACTAATTGAAATGTCATCGAAAGAAAATTTCCATTGTTAATTTATATCTTGGAAATGCAATCCAACTCTGGTTCTTTCATTAAGAAAAGGAACATCTGGGTTTTAACATGTTTTCTTTTAAAACAAAAACAGGGGCAAATCAAGACCGGAGCTCCCTGCAGGTCTGAGCGTCTTGCTAAGTACAATCAGGTAAAACATATTCACCTTCTAAACTATATTATATGTATATTCATTTTTTTGAAGGTCAAATCATGTTCTCTTGAATGACTATGCTGTCATTAACTCTGAATATATGTCAATTGCACACATCAGATTGGTTTTGGGTTAGGTAAATCTGAGTTTTAGATCGTTTCACATTCTGGTTAGTTTGAATAAGTTTTGGGTCTGGGTTAGTTCAGGTTTGTGTCATTTGGGTTTTTGCCTGTCGGGTTTTACAGAGACTCATTTGAGTTTTTTTTTTAATTTGAGTTTGATACGGGTACTTTTATTGTACGTTTTCGAGTCATTTTGGGTTCATATATATATATATATATATATATATATATATATATATATATATATATATTTATTTCGGTTCATTTTTTACTTGGCTAATTTCTAGTTCAGGTTATTTTGGGTTTGGTTTGAAATGTTTAATGCTAACTTTTTACTGTTAAATTGGATTGGATCGGATTTGGACTAATTGAGTACTATTTTTGAGTGGGTCAAAATGGACTGATGTAGTTTTTTAAAACCTTTCGAAACGGGGGCAGATTGTGCCATAGCTTTGTTTGATTATTATTATATATAATTTGCAATCCAGGTTTTGTTTGTTATATAATTTTTTGCATTCCAGCTTTTGCGTATCGAAGAGGAGCTGGGTGCCGATGCAGTTTAAGCTGGAGCAAGCTTCCGTGCACCTGTTGAACCCTATTAAGATTTTGTTGGAAAGGCGAGATGTGTGCAATAGAGCTTTCACTTGCAATGAATAATTTAATGTCATTTGGAGTGTGTTAGAACTTGGACCCCAGAACATTTTCCAATAAATTTTCTTCGAATTTGTTCAACTATCGTTTCAATATCACTTATACGAGTTTATTGCATAGGAAGTCCTATTATAACTTATATTTTAAATTGATCCCTGAAATTTAGATATTTTATTTTTAATATTTATATAGGGTGTAAAATATATATTAAACATTTTTCAATACGACACACTAATCTATTTCACGTAATTAAAGTTGATGTATGACCCACTAAAATGTGGGAAATAAATATAGGTTTTATCTAACTTATGTATAGGTTAAGGGTCATTTAAAAGTTTGAACTAAATACAAGATTTTATTGAAAAAAATTCTATCATTTAATGTATTATAAAACCTTAAAAGGTTTTATTGAAAAAAAATCATTTAATGTATTAGAGTTTAATATTTTTAGGATTATGATTTTAAGGTTTTATGGTTTAGGATTTTAGGGCTTAGGGCTTTAGGATTTTAGGGCTTAGGGTTATATGGTTTTAAGGTTTAGAGTTTAGGATTATGGTTATATGGGTTTAGGGTTATGGTTATGGGGTTTAGGTTTATTGTTTAGGGTTTAGTATTTTAGGGTTTAATAATACATTGAATAAGATTTTTTCCAATGAAATCTTTTATAATTTTGTAATACATTGAATAATAGAATTTTTCTAATATAATATTGTATTTAATCCAAACTTTTAAATAACCGTTAATTTATACATGTTTGCATAGGCTAGACAAAGCCATAAATATATTATGGATCATAATTTAACTTTTTAATTATTAGTTAATAATTTTTAAGCAAATGATTAAAAACTTTTAATTAATTTATTCTCTTCTTTCTTAAATTGCGAGAACAAAATTTTCCTTTCTCAAAATAGAAATAATAAAAGAAATTTTTCAGTCGTTGGTAGTAAAACGAAAATTTACACAAAAAACAACACTATTACCAGTAGCACCACCGATAGAAATGAAACCTCTTTCTTTCTCTCTTCGACAATTGAATTATAGAAAGAGAAAAAGGAAGTTCAGAAAAAAGGGAAAATGTATATAGAAGATTTTTTTTTTACAAAGAAACTAAAAAGCTTCAAATATTTTGTGATAGGCAATTAGTTTCAATGAAAAATGTTCGCCTCCGTACTACGATACGATTCGATTTCAAACGAAGCCTGATATAGGATTGGAGAGAGGTTTAACGGATTGGGATTAGACATGACAAACTTGATACAAGACTCGAATAGGATAATTTAATCTTGATTTAAATCGAGTCGAAATCAAACTAAAACCGACCTAAATTTTAATCGAACCAAAGCAATCCGTGCCTAATTTGACTCGAACCAAGAGCAATCCAAATTTAATTTGCTCAAATATGTATGTTTTATTATTTTTTTGTGTTAATTAATTTGACTCGAACCATGAGCAACCCAAATTTAATTTGCGCAAATTTATATGTTTTATTCTCCTTTTGTGTTAATTACTAATTAATATACAAAAAAGCAATCTGACCTAAAAATAAACGATCCGCTATTGACCAGAATCGAAAATAGTATGATCTAATATTGGCTTAACCCGAAAATTCAACCTATATGATATTGATCCGAACCAATATTTAACCAATCCGATATTGACCCGAAATATTGTAGACCCGAATTAAATTCGAATCAGACTCGAATTATATCTAAACCGAAAGCAATCTGAATCGAAAATCAACTCGACTCGAACCCGATTCAAACGTCCTTATTGCCACCTCCAACTGGGAAAAAAGTCAGAGTCAAAACCATGCCCAACTACAAGCCAATCGATCCTGTGACGGCAGCGGGGGAGGAGGAACAAGCTGGGCACAGCAAACGAAGTAGAGTTGTCAGTTTCAGTTGGGCTTGGCTTTGAGTCTTTCTTCGGAAGCTACATGTGCCGATGACCCAAATATTGTTTGGGTGAGCTTGCAACTACCATGGGACAACTTAAATCCAGCATAGGTTTGTTAATGCATTACAGATATTGTGGCATCAAATTTCTCATTTTGCAGATAATTTTGGCTTCCTTTAATGTGCTTGTGAAGGCGCATATTGAAATTTTCAGTAATCTGATGGCAACTACAAGTTCCCTTGAAGAAGAACAAACCACTTTCTATAAGTACTTTGAACGAGCGTGGTGTACAACCTGACCTATAAATCACATACTTGAACCCTGTCCCTATGGGTATTTTTATGCTGAATATACGCATCCTAAATTCGAACAATGTTTAACGTAATGTTTGTGGAACTGCCTCTGAAAAAGGTGTGAAGGGAAGCTCATTACAAAAAGACATAAGCTCTTTGAAATTTTGCAGCTAAGTTTATCACTTTGTGGACCAACATGTTAACTGGAAGGACTTTGGAATAATATTATTACTCGGGGGGGATAATTAACGTGATCTCTAGAGATAAGAATCTGCACCTGTGACTTCAGACAAATTGAGTAGAATTCACAAAGCTATGCAATGTTGAATTGTTGATGTTGTAGAGGCTCTACAGAGTGACATTGTTTATAAAAATAACTATTTTGATTTTCACTGCAAAATGTTTAGATGGCCGAGTTGGTCTAAGGCGACAGATTAAAGTTTTAGTCCGAAAGGGCGTGGGTTCAAATCTCACTCTCAACAATATTTTTTTCTCTCTTTAAAAATAACAAGACATAGTAACAAAAAGGTCAAATTCTCATTTTGGTCCCTCTATCATGACATAGTTTGGTCAACGTTCATTTTTGTGTCATTCTTTTATTAAAAAGTAAGTAATAAAAAAAGCCAGATTTCTTCTTTTATCGTTATTAAGGATTTTATTTTTTTGTTTTACTTTAATTTAACATACTCTTATTTGAATAAAATCCTTTTTTATGCCAAATTAATGTATAATGATTAAATTTAAAATTGAAGGAAGTAAAAGGAGGATTTAACCTAACAAAAGTAAAGACAGCATGGTGGACAAAACAAAAGCCGGCATCACATTTTTAATGAATGAATGGGTTCATAATTGAACATCATATTTTGTCACCATTCATCCTCCTCCTCTCTTCCTTTATTAATTATGCACATTCTTTGTTTCATTATCTGTTTTTACCACCTTATTTCCTTGAATCAAACTTGTCACAATTTGAGCCTTGTCACTTCTTCCTTTCGCAAGTGGGAAAATGGTTGTCGATCCAAACCAATTCATTTATTGTAAAGTGGATTAACGATGCAAACGATTCAATTATACTATGACCATCCAGAATTTTCAAAGTAATCGGATCATTCTAGGTTTGAATTGGACTTGTATGATTACATTGGACTCGATCGAATTTAAATTCCAGTTAATTAGATTGAGATTATAAGTACGGATTGAAATCGACAGGTCTAAACTGAATTATGTCCCGGGTTCGACAGTCTTTTACTTTACTGATAATACACAAGGATAAACATATGAAC
This sequence comes from Hibiscus mutabilis, assembly GCA_019671005.1. NCBI lineage: Eukaryota > Viridiplantae > Streptophyta > Magnoliopsida > Malvales > Malvaceae > Hibiscus > Hibiscus mutabilis. The sequence goes on from CM033751.1 coordinate 23,490,501, forward strand.
TAGGACAGCACGCGAGAATAGATGATGTTTCCATACAAATTGACCATCTTCTCGAACGTTTTCAAGGGACTGTTTTCATAATTTCCAAAGAATGGTTCCTTCAAGAATTTCCTAAGATTATAAAAGACTGAGAATAGCACCGGTGATTACATTCCAAGTTGGGAAATCAATTGCTTTTGGGTGAAGGCTGTTTTCTTCATCAGAATCCATTTGTTTTTTCACTGTCAAACTGCCAGTTTTGCTGAGCATCACATGTAAGAAATTGCCCCAAGAATCATGGGTGGAGATAGTCGGGAGGATGAGGTGTCAGTTGGCACCCAAAATTTTGAGAAATTATTTTTAATATATATTTTATATGAAATATATATATAATGAAATTGACACCATTTTAAAAGCAAATTAAAATAATTTTAAAAAATTGACACCAGTTTAAAAAATAACTGGGATACTTCAAAGAAGATCGACACCCATTATTTGACCCATATGCTTTTAATAAAATATAAGTTAACGTCTAAAATTCTGACACTACAATTTAAATTTTCGAGCTCCCTCCCCGCCAATAATAATGAAATGGCCATCACCCTTCTTCTGGTGTTTTGCCCATTTTCCAGATTAATTCTGAATTGATGCATGCAGATATGATAATACATGTCTGCCTCAAAGCATGTTGTTGGTTTAAAGTCAAATTATGGTTTGGGTAAACTATTGAAATAGTTATCTACGTTTAGTCATTGTACACTTTTGGTTACCGATTTTAAAAAAGAACATTATGGTCACTTATGTTTTCGTTGTGTAAACTTATGGTCACTTGAACGTTTCTTGCCATTAAACGTTAACATGAAGCTGATCTGGCATGGATAAAAAATAGGATAAACTATTGAAATGCCCACTTATGTTTAGTAAGTGTACACTTTTGGTCACCAATTTCAAAAAATGAACGTTATGGTCACTTACATTTTTTGTGTGTAAACTAATGGTCACTTGAACGTTTCTTGCCATTAAACGTTAACCCCGTCTTCATGAGCCATGTCTTTTGCCATAGTGCTTTGGTCGCCCTCTCTGAGAAATGTCGGTCCCAAACAGACCCTTTTATCGTATTCATATTCTTCGTTGGGTTAAATCTACCCAAACGAGCCAACGCTCTTGTGTCATCGTATAACCACTGTATTTTAGTCACAATTCACGTCAACATTTGTGCTGAATCAAAGCTCAACACCCACATTAATATTGGGTTGAATTAGGTGTCGGTTCAAGTAGCTATTGGTCGAATCATGGGCGATGCCCTTGTGAAAATGAGTTGAGGCATGCAATAGGTATGTGTGTGATGGCTCGGCAGTGGGTGTGGCGATAATTGCTGGGTGCGGGAGGGCTCTGGTCTTGTGGTGCAAGTTGGGGTCGTGAGTGTTGAGCTTTAAAAGCTGTTGCTTGTAATGGTAAGGTGTTTGATAGTGTGGCCGTGTGTTGAGACCTGAGGTTTAGTGTGGGCATGAATTATGGTTCGTGAATGGTAAAATATAAATTGGTTTAGGGGCTGTGAGGCTCGAGTGGAGGGGTGCTCGGTTTAGTGCAACAAGTGGTGCATCGAGTTGGGGTGTTGTTATAAGGACTATGGCAGTGTGTGTGAGCCAGAATTGTACGTTGTAGTGGGTTTAGGTTTTGGCTAAGAGTGAGCAGTATGGTTATGAGAGTGAACGAATATTTCACAATTAACAAAGGGAAACCCAAAAGAAAAAGGCCTCCTGGCCAGGGAGTTAGTAACGAGCACATGAATTTCTTTTGGAAAGAATTGTTAGTCTAGTTTCGTTTCCAACAAACGGAAACTGATTTTGAATTTCGAGTTAAAAGATATGAATTTTTATTCGAATGAAGGTCAGAAAAATTATAGAGCAGTTTTATGCCTGGACAATTTGTGACGTGAATTCAGTGATTTTTCATATTTTTTTAGATTTTATTAATTTATGTGGCTTATACCGTTAGAACCGTTATCGAATATAGTTTCTACAGTATAAAGGAAATTAAGATCCAGTATTTATTCTGCCTTGTATAAATAAATCTTTGAAGGTAGCGCAAGCTGTTAGAAAATGGAATTTGAAACATTTTGTATTTAAATGTTAGTCAGCAAGCTCGAAAGAATTAAGAGAAGTTCAAATTGGTCACTAAGGACCATAATGAGTTTTTGAACAGTACAAGGAAGAAAGGAAAAATATTTGGAAATTTTATATTCGAATGATTATATTAGACAACATGTTTAAGGTATTGTTAGATTTGAATCTAACAAATATTTTTATTTTATTCATGTGATTAATGAAGTCAAGTCCGAATCAAAGAAGGTTCGAGGTTCTATGAAAGAAAGGATCGAACTAGGACTTAGTGAGACATTGTGTTAAGTGGCCAAGGTAAGTGCAATGCATACATAACATGATACATGGATGTTTTATACATCATTAGGAAGACTTGCGATGAGTCTACCTTGTTTATATATTGGCATGATATTTATGTCATTGATCATATATTTGACATATTTTAAATATGTCAGAAGTTGAATATAAATGCATGGATCACTAGTTATATAATGATGTTATACTATGAATGTTATTTCGGGTATGAATTGGCCAATGTTAAATTATGTTGATATACATTGCCATGGATGAAATAAATATGGAATATTGATTTTTGGTGGAATCAATTTTGGAAAAGAGAATTTGGAAATATGACATTTTGGGTTAGTGACCAAAATGCAATTTTTGAAACTATTTTAAAGTGACTAAAATCAAAAGGGTCAAATCCTTAGAATCCTTAAGGAGCTAATCTACCAAGTGTTTGCTGGTGGTTTCTCCCTTCAATTAAATCATTTTAAACATGTGTTTTAAAAGGGTGTTGAGGAGGATTAAATATCTAAAATTAGTTATTAGCTTTTAAAATAAATTCACGTAACTTTTTTTTAAACCTTTTCTCTCAACTTCTTTTCTTCCAAACACTCAGAATTTCATCAAAATCCAGAGGTGAGAGATTCTTTTCACTCAGATTATTGATTTTAACTTGATTCTTTAACTTTGTTTTGCAAAATCTCATTGAAATTTTATGTTTTCTTAGCTTTAAACAAGCCAATTGAGGGAGAAATCATATAACAGGGGTAAGGTCCATGATCTCATATTCCCAAGTATTTGATCCTTGATTTATAAGTTGTAATGTGATTTTGATGTTTTATCAATGTTTAATTGAGTTATTTTGGAGATATTGATGAAATATGGTAATTTTTGAAGTGGATCTGATTTATAGTATTTTAGATTGATTTAATACATATTTTGGATGTGTTTTGATGTTGATAATTTGTTTTTATCAATAGAATCCAGAAACTCTTGAATCTCTAATTGTTTAGGTTGTTAGATTTGAGTTGTTGGGAAGATAATCGAGTTTAATCTTTGCTGTAAGTAAAAAGATGTTAGGAAGAGGTTTTTGGATGTTAATTGATGTTGATTGATGGGTTGAATTGTTATTTTATGGCTGGGTTAAGTTTCAGAAACGTTTGATGATGATTCTGGTATGTTTCGGATGGTTTTCGAGTGGGCAACTTGGGAGTTACAGGAGATTGTTGTTAGGCAATGGTTTGAATGCATTTTAATGCATATATCCTTTGGTTTTATGTGTTTAAAATAGGGGATAATCAAGGAGATGAAGCTTGGCGTTGTTTTGGTGGCTTGTCGGGAGCTTGTATCGCGTTGGCAAGATAGGCGAAGTGTATCGGTGAGTGGAAATTGGTTTTAAAAGCTTTACAAAGGTTTGTAATGGCTGTTGGGAGTTTAGGGCAAGAATGAGATACTTACCTAAGCTCGGAAGTAGGTTTCCCTTATTTTGCTCTTGAATATCGGTTTAGTTTTGAGCATGTTGTTTGCATGTTTTGGTGATAAACATGGTATGATTTACTTACTGGTAATGCATGATTTTGAGTACATATGCCGGGTTTGAAAGTATATTAAATGCTATTGAGCATTGGTTTTCATTCCGGTTGGGAATGGTGTTATTGCATTGGCAATGAGATGTGCATATGTGGCGCTTTATGAAATGCATTGTAAAACAGTAAGTAAGTGGTTTTGTAAATGATATATTGGCTATGTGACAAGGTGAGAAAACAATCAGATATAGTTGGCAAGCCATAGGATTAAAAGTGCACTATAAAATATGAACAAAATCGATCGTGGCCATGGGTCCTTGAGGTATGGCAGTTTAACACGGCCACTCAGACTATTGGGGACCTCATTTAGGGTTTACAGTTTAACTAGGCAACCCAAATTGATGGTGATCTTACAGATTAACTAGGCAAGGTCGATACACTTGCGGTTTAACTAGGCAAGGGTGGAATCTCGCGGTTTATCTAGGTAAAGGGTGTCAAATCTTGTGGTTTAACTAGGTAAGGTTTGGGGTATCATGTGGTTTAACTAGGCATGGTATGAGAGATTCGTGTATCTGATGTGTATAGGATAGAGGTAGTCTATCCTGGTTACTATAAATGCCAATGTATGTGAAAGTTCATGTGTTGAACCTTGTGTATAATGCTTTGGGATTTAAGCATGGTTTGTTTGTAATGCTTTAGGATTTAAGCATGGATTATATTCGATGTTACATAAAGGTTGTTATGTTTGATTCGGTTGGAATCATGGAAAGCCTTTGGTTGTAAGCATATTTTGGAAAACAAGCATATACTTTTCAAATGTTTTTAATGCATCATTGTCTTACGAGCATCCTCACTAAGCATGTGTGCTTACGCTTTCTTTTTCCTAAATGATGCAGAGCATTAAAGTTCAGGGTAGCAAAGGGCAAGGTTTGCAAGGATCTAAGAGAAAATTACTTTTGAGTATGAACTCGGTTTAAGTTTTCGGTTAATAAAGAAATGTGTTCGCCCTAGTTTTTTAGAGTTGTAAATATGTTGCATTGTGGTTTTTAAGTATGTTTCTGTGTTGGTTTTTGATGATGGTTGGACGTTGCTGAGCTTGATGTTATTGCTCGCCTATAGTTGTGGTTGAATGGATTTTTAGGTATGCATCTAGAGTTTCCATGTGGGTTGCCATGTTGTGCTGGTTTGACCAGGTTTAATATGTTGTGTTGGCATGTTGCTTATGCTGAGGATGGTTAAATTGTGCATTTGGGTATATTTGGCAAAGTGGTCTATGTAGCATGCCTCTAGTGTGGTTCTTTGGAAGTATGAGGTTGTTTTGTTTGCCTAATCTTGGTATAAATGATAGTATATGTATAATCAAATGTTGATATGCATGTATGCAAGTTGCTAGGGGCCAATTGCATCTAGAATTGTGTGAAAAACCAGCTAATTTTGACATTACAGGCCCAAGCATACCGATACGCTGGGGACCATATCGGTACGGCTAGGCGAATAAGGGCATGGTGTTTCAGTACGGGGATGGGCATTTTGATACGCCTAATGGTTACTAGAAATTTCACTTTTTGGAATGAGCCCGCGTACCGAAACACTACCTTACCGTATCGGTACGGTGTTCAAGGATTTTTAAAAAGTATTTTATACTCTAAGTGGCGTACAGGTACGAGACCTACCGTATCAAAACAATGGGTTCACAACCGTATCAATACGGGACTTAGCATCTCGATACGGATACCGTTATTTCTGTTAATATCTTGGAAAATCAGTTCTGGTTTCTTTCGTTTTAGTTCATGAATCTTGTTTTGCCAATTATTTGAGTTTGGGTGATCGTTCTAAGCTGATTTCTGACATATAATCATGAAATGTATTTAATTAAAGGTTGGTAACTTAAAAATTGGAAAAGCCCTTATATATTGTCGAAATTATGTTTTGGTCCCTAATTTGTGTTTATGGCCAATCAAATATCGTTATGATGCCCGATTGAGTTGAGTGCTCACCTGTGGACAGTATGAACATGTAAGAAAGAATTAATACACTTAGACAAGATAAAAGAAAAAAATGGTCATGTTTTAGGTTTTATCATCTCAGTTTACTTCGGTAAACCTAATGTTGCTTGCTCGGTTCGGTCTTGCGACTAGGCCAGGTCGAGGGGGTCACATTTGTTGGTATCAGAGCCAGGTTTGTGAAAAGTTGGAATGTTGTTGTTTGACTAGCTGATGTTGTTTGAACTGCACGGTGATTGTGTATATTTTCGGTGATTGTTTAATGTTCTGTTGGGGTATGTTTTGGGAACACATTGCCTATTACTGAGGGTTTTAAATGAGTTTTAAAGTTGACTTGGTTCCTTTGCCTGACACTAGCCTAACTATAATGTGTTTTGATGCTTTTGCTAGCATGGCTCGACGTGAGACACAATCGATGGCTAATACTACCGGGGTTGGGCAGAATATTGAGACAGAAGAGAATCCCTCTCACATTTTACCTCATCCTCCTATAGTGGTTCCACCAGTTGATGTTAGGGTAGGTGAAGCACCCTAGATTCACCAAGTGCCTTTGTATGGTGATTTGGATCCGTTAGTTCAGGCAATAACATGAGCTTTCCAAGCAGCGATGGCTGGAGTGTAGGCACAAGCACCGACACCTGCTGTGGTGGCAAATCAAGGTTTACCCTTGAAGCGTTTGAGGAGTTTAGGAGGTGAAGAGTTTCAAGGTTTGAGCCCTGAAGCTAGCCGAGGGTTGGCTGGAAAAGACAGTTCGCATCATGAATCAGATGGGATGTAATGAGGAACGCAAGTTGGGTTGCACTGTATCTCAGCTGCAAAGGGATGCATATCATTGGTAGGTGACCACAATTGCTGGCGTTCCTGAGGCGGACGTTACTTGGGAGTTCTTTCGGAGAGCTTACAAGAGGAAGTATCTTGGTACCTAGTATTTGGATATGAAGAAGCGCGAGTTTATGTTGCTATCTTAGGGAGGCATGTCTGTGGCTGAATATAAGGTGAAGTTTGTCCAACTGAGTTAATATGCTCCAGAGTTAGTTCCAGATGACCAACAGAGATGTTTCAGGTTCTGTTATGGTCTTGTTAAGGAAATTAAGGCGTATCTTCTAGCTATAGATTACACGGATTTTGTTGTGTTGGCCAATCGGACCAAGGATATCGAGCAGTCCTTGGGTGCACCAGTTCAGACTGTAGGTGTGAACTTGGGTAAAAGAGTGGCTGACTCTAGCTATTTTGAAAGGCAGAATAGGAAGTTCAGGGACAAAATACATAAGCCAAATCATAGGCGTGGTGGTGGAGCTGGCTAGGGTACTTAGGAAGCTCGTGTTACACCGGAGTGTGAGCGATACGGTAGGCGCCATGCGGGTATGTGCTGGGGTAATACTGGAGTTTGTTGGATTTGTTATTCATCTGATCACTTGAAGCGTGATTGTCCTCAGGCTGCGAGAGATGCACCAGCATAGGTTGTTGCACCTTTTAGAGTCCGAGGCCGTGGCAGGGGTAATTTTTAAAGGTGCGGGGATGGTCAAAGGGGTATGGCTCATGCTACAGCGGTGAAACCTGAAGGTAGTGGACCAGCTCAGGTCCTTGCTCATCGTGAGGGTTATAATGATATGGATGTGATCGTAGGTACTTTTACTTTGTAATCTTTGTCATTGTTATCTTTGATTGATTCAGGGTCTACGCATTCATATACCTTAAGTGAATATACATCTATGCTGAATGTCCCCGTGAGATCTTAGATGTTGGCATGTTAGTCACAAGTTCCTTCGGGGAGACGGTTACAACAAGAAGGTTGTACCGATGTTGTCATTTGGTGGTACAAGGTCATGAGTTTGCCGCAGATATGATGGAATTGTCATTCCATGGTTTTGATATCATTTTGGGTATGGATCGGTTGAGTGAGCATAGAGCAGTTGTGGATTGTGAATCCAAGAGGATTTTCATGAGGTTGGCCGACGACTATGAAGTTGTGGTGGTTGGCGAGAATGTTAAGTTTATGTCCAATGTGGTCTCGGCTGTTAGAGCGGAGAAGATGATGTTTGACTGCTGCCAAGCTTATTTGGCCATTGTTATGAATCCAAAAGCCAAGGGTGTTCGAGCGTAGGGCATTCAGACTGTGTGCGACTTTTCTGAGGTTTTTTCTGAAGAGTTGTCGTGTTTACCTCCGAATAGGGAGGTGGAGTTTCGCATTGAGACATATGAGGGTACAACACCGTTGTCCATTGCTCCTTATAGGATGGCACCAAAAGAATTGAAGGAGTTGAAGTCACAGCTTCAGGAGTTGTTGGACCATGGGTTCATTCGACCAAGTGTTTCTCTGTGGGGTGCTCATGTTCTCTTTGTGAAAAAGAATAAGTTGACGGTAAAGAACAAGTATCCGTTGCCGCAGATTGATGACTTGTTCGATCAGTTTCATAGAGCAGCGGTGTTTTCCAATATAGATTTAAGATCGGGGTACTATCAGTTAAAGGTTAAGGATGTGGATGTGCATAAAATCGTTCCGTACGAGGTATGGGCATTATGAGTTTCTGGTCATGCCTTTCATTTTGAAAAATTCCCCGGCTGCGTTTATGGACATGATGAATAGAGTGTTCCATGAGTATCTTGACAGTTCGTAGTGGTGTTCATATATGATATTCTCGTGTACTCCCGTACCGAGGAAGAACATGATCGATATTTGAGGATAGTGTTGCAAGTGTTGAAGGATAATCAGTTATACGCAAAGTTGAGCAAGTGCGAGTTTTGGCTTAAGGAAGTGATATTCCTTGGTCATGTGGTTTCTGCGGAGGGTATTCGCATTGATCCATAGAAGATTGAGGCTTTTCTCAATTGGAAGCCACCTAAGTCTGTATTGGAGGTGCGTAGTTTTCTTGGGTTGGCTGGTTATTATCGTCGTTTTGTTGAGGGGTTCTCGAGTGTTGCAGCACCGTTGACCAAGTTGTTGTAAAAGAATGCTTATTTTGTGTGGACAGAGAAGCAAAAGTGGGGTTTTGAAAAATTGAAGGAAGTTTTGATACATGCTCTTGTGTTGATTTAGCCTGAATATGGGAAGGAGTTTATGGTTTATAGTGATGCGTCGTATGTTGGTTTAGGTTGTGTGCTGATGCAGGATGGGAAGCTTGTGGCCTATGTATCGAGGCAGTTGAAAGTTCATGAGCACAATTATCCAACGCATGATTTGGAGTTTGCGGCTGTGGTTTACATTTTGAAAATTTGGCGACATTACCTTTATGGTGAGAAGTGTGTTATCTTTACGGATTACTGAGCATGAAGTATTTGATGTCTCAGAAAGATTTGAATCTTAGGCAACCTAGATGGTTGGAGTTGCTTAAGGATTATGACTTGACAATTAAGTATCATCCTGGTAAAGCCAATGTAATGGCGGATGCATTAAGTCGTAAGGTTGTGGTTGAGCTTCGAGCTATGTTTGCAAGGTTGAGTGTGACACGGAATGGCGGTTTGTTGGCTGAATTGCAAGTTAAGCCTACGTTATCACAGTTGATTAAAGCTAAGAAACCGTACGATGATTCATTGGTTGAGCATGTTAAGGACATAGCGGATGGTAATCCGACAGATTTCTATTTTGATGATGGTGGAGTTTTGTGTTTCAAGGGTCTAATAGTGATGCCGAATAATCTGGAGTTGAGGCACACTATCTTGGAAGAGGTACACTCTAGTCTTTTTGCCATACATCCTGGTAGTCTTAAGATGTATCGTGATTTGAAGGAGGCATACTACTGGGTTGGGTTGAAAAGGATGCAGCTGAGTTTGTTTCCAAGTGCATGGTATGTCAGTGGGTTAAGGTTGAACATCAATTTCCATCCGGGTTGTTGCAACTGCTGAAAATTTTAGAGTGGAAATGAGAGAAAATCACCATAGATTTAGTTGTAGATTTTCCGTTGACACCGGCTAAAAAGGATTCTGTTTGGGTGATTGTTAACTGGTTCACAAAGTGTGCACATTTCCTGCTAGTGCATACAACGTACACTTTGGACAAGTTGGCAGATTTGTATATAGCTAAGACTGTACGCTTGCATGGTGTACCTAAATCCATTGTCTCTGATAGGGATATGAGGTTTATGGCAAGGTTTTGGAGGAGTTTGCACTGGGCCTTGGGTTCGAGGTTGAGTTTTAGCACTGCGTATCATCCCCAGTCGGATAGGCAGCCTGAGTGGGTTATCCAGGTTTTGGAGGATATGTTGAGATGATGCATTATTGAGTTCCAAGGAACTTGGGAGAAGTATTTGCCTTTATTTGAGTTTGCTTACAACAACAGTTATCAGGCGAGTATTCAGATGACACCTTATGAGGCGTTATATGGCCGGAGGTGTCGTACGCCATTGTGTTAGGTTGAGGTAGGGGAAAATCATGTTACTCTACTAGATGTGTTGAAAGACACATATGAGAAGGTTAAGCTTGTAAGCGACTGGTTGAAAGTGGCTGCAGATCGGCAGAAATCTTACCCGGATTTAAAGCGTAAGGAAGTTGAATATGCGGTGGGTGATCGCGTATTCTTGAAAGTGTCACCATGGAAAAAGGTGATGAGATTCAGACGTCAGGGTAAGCTTAGTCCGAGATTTATTGGACCATACGAGGTTATTGAGCTACTGGGTCCTGTGGCATATCGGTTGAGGTTGCCTCCCGAGTTGGAGAAAATTCATAATGTGTTCCATGTTTCGATGTTGAGGAGATATCGGTCAGATCCATTGCATGTTATGCCGGTGGAGGATGTGGACTTCAGGCTGGATCTATCTTATGATAAGAAACCTATAAAGATCCTCGATACCAGAAAGAAAGTCTTAGTGGTAAGACGATAGAGCTCGTGAAGGTCTTGTGGGGACACTGAGGTGTTGAGGAAGCTACTTGGGAAAGCAAGGCGAATATGAAGGAGCAATTTTTGCATTTATTTCCTCCAGGAAATTTCGAGGATAAAATTTCTTAAGTGGGGGAGAGTTGTAACACCCCAGTTTTGGGCCTAGCGGTTTTGAGGTTTGTTAGACGATCTGGTGGGCTGGGCTAGAGATTCGAGTCGAATTCGGGACCGTATATTTTTCGATAAGATAAAAATATGGAAAAAATTTAAAAATCATCTTTTAATATATATTGATTTTTGGTGGAATTAATTTTGGAAAAGAGAATTTAGAAATATGACATTTTGGGTTAGTGACCAAAATGCAATTATTGAAAACTGTTTTAAAGTGACTAAAATCAAAAGAGTCAAATACTTAGAATTCTTAAGGAGCTAATCTACCAAGTGTTTGCTAGTGGTTTCTCCCTTTAATAAAATCATTTTAAACATGTGTTTTAAAAGGGTGTTAAGGAGGATTAAATATCTAAAGTTAGTTATTAGCTTTCAAAAGAAATTCACGTAACTTTTTTCTAAACCTTTTCTCTCAACTTCTTTTCATCCAAACACTTAGAATTTCATCAAAATCTAGAGGTAAGGGATTCTTTTCACTCAAATTATTGATTTTAACTTGATTCTTTAACTTTGTTTTGCAAAATCTCATTGAAATTTTTTGTTTTCTTAGCTTTAATCAAGCCAATTGAGGGAGACATGCATAACAGGGGTAAGGTCCGTGATCTCCTCTGTTAAATGGTTCTTTATTGATATTCCCAAGTATTTGATCCTTGATTTATAAGTTGTAATGTGATTTTAATGTTTTATCAATGTTTAATTGAGTTATTTTGGAGATATTGATGAAATATGGTAATTTCTGAAGTGGATCTAATTTCCAGTATTTGAGATTGATTTAATACATATTTTGGATGCGTTTTGATGTTGATAAGTTGTTTTTATCACTAGAATCCCGAAACTCTTGAATCTCTAATTGTTTAGGTTGTTAGATTTGAGTTGTTGGGGAGATAATCGAGTTTAATCTTTGCTGGAAGTAAAAGGATGTTAGGAAGGGGTTTTTGGATGTTAATTGATGGGAGTTGCGGGAGATTGTTCTTAGGCAATGGTTTGAATGCATTTTAATGCATATATCCTTTGGTTTTATGTGTTTAAAACAGGGGATAATTAAGGCGACAAAGCTTGACGTTGTTTTGGTGGCTTACCGGGAGCTTGTATCGCGTTGGCAAGAGAGGCGAAGCGTATCGGTGAGTGGAAACTGGTTTTAAAAGCTTTACAAAGGTTTGCAAAGGTTGTTGGGAGTTTAGGGTAAGCATGTGACACTTACCTAAGCTCGGAAGTAAGTTTCCCTTATTTTGCTCTTGAATATCGGTTTAGATATGAGCATGTAGTTTGCATGTTTTGGTGATAAACATGGTATGATTTACTTACTGGTAATGCATGATTTTGAGTACATATGCAGGGGTTTGAAAGTATATTAAATGCTATTGAGCATTGGTTTTCGTTCCGGATGGGAATGGTGTTATTGCATTGGCAATGAGATATGCATATATGGCGTTTTATGAAATGCATTGTAAAACAATAAGTAAATGGTTTTGTAAATAATATATTGGTTATGTGACAAGGTGAGAAAAAAATCGGATATAGTTGGCATGCCATAGGATTAAAAGTGCACTATAAAATATGAACAAAATCGATCGTGGCCATGGGTCCTTGAGGTATGGCAGTTTAACAAGGCCACTCGGACTGTTGGGGACTTCATTTAGGGTTTGCGATTTAACTAGGAAACCCAAATTGATGGTGATCTTACGGATTAACTAGGCAAGGTCGGTACACTTGCGGTTTAACTAGGCAAGGGTGAAATCTCACTATTTAACTAGGCGAGGGTGTCAAATCTTACGGTTTAACTAGGCTAGGTTTGGGGTATCATGCGGTTTAACTAAGCATGGTATGAGAGATCCGTGTATCTAATGTGTATAGGATAGAGGTAGTCTATCCGGGTCACTATAAATGCCAATATATGTGAAAGTTCATGTGTTGAACCTTGTGTATAATGCTTTGGGATTTAATCATGGTTTGTTTGTAATGCTTTGGGATTTAAGCATGGATTATATTCGATGTTACATAAAGGTTGTTATGTTTGATTCGGTTGGAATCATGGAAAGCCTTTGGCTGTAAGCATATTTTGGAAAACAAGCATATACTTTTCAAATGGTTTTAATGCATCATTATCTTACGAGCATCCTCACTAAGCATGTGTGCTTACGCTCTCTTTCCTAAATGATGTAGAGCATTAAAGTTTGGGGCAGCAAAGGGCAAGGTTTGCAAGGATCCAAGAGATAAACTACTTTTGAGTATGAACTCGGTTTAAGTTTCCAGTTAATAAGGCAATGTGCTCGCCCTGGTTTTTGGGAGTTGTAAATTTGTTGCATTGTGATTTTTAAGTATGTTTCTGTGATGGTTTTTGATGATGGTTGGACGTTGCTCAGCTTTATGTTATTGCACGCCAATAGTTGTGGTTGAGTGGATGTTTAGGTATGCATCTAGAGTTTCCATGTGGGTTGCCATGTTGTGCTGGTTTGACCAAGTTTAATATGTTGTGTTGGCATGTTGCTTATGATGAGGATGGTTTAATTGTGCATTTGGGTATATTTGGCGAAGTGGTCTATGTAGCATGCCTCTAGTGTGGTCCTTTGGAAGTATGAGGTTGTTTTGTTTGCCTAATCTTGGTACAAATGATAGTATATGTATAATCAAATGTTGATATGCATGTATGCAAGTTGCTAGGGGCCAATTACATCTAGAATTGTGTGAAAAAACAGCTAATTTTGACATTACAGGCCTAGGCATAACGATACGCGGGGGACCGTATCAGTACGACTAGGCGAATAAGGGCAGGGTGTTTTGGTACGTGGATGGGCGTTTCGATACGCCTAATGGTTACTGGAAATTTCACTTTTTGGAATGAGCCCGCGTACTGAAACATTACGTTACCGTATCGGTACGGTGTTCAAGGATTTTTAAAAAGTATTTTATACTCGAAGTGGCATACTGGTACGGGACCTACCGTATCGAAATGATGGGTTCACAACCGTATCGATATGGGACTCATCGTATCGTTACAGATACCGTTATTTCTATTAATGTCATGGAAAGGTAGTTCTGGTTTCTTCCGTTTTAGTCCCTGAATCTTGTTTTGCCAATTATTTGAGTTTGGGTGATCGGTCAAAGCTAATTTCTGACATGTAAGCATCAAATGTATTTAATTAAAGGTTGGTAACTTAAAAATTGGAAAAGCCCTTATATATTGCTGAAATTATGTTTTGGTCCTTATTTTGTGTCTGTGGCCAATCGGATGTCGTTACGATGCCCGATTGAGTTGAGTGCTCACTTGTGGACAATATGAACATGTAGGAAAGAATTAATGTACCTAGACAAGATAAAAGAAAAAATGGTCATGTTTTAGGTTTTATCTTCTCGATTTACTTTGGTAAACCTAATGTAGTTTGCTCGGTTTGGTCTTGCGACTAGGCCGGGTCGAGGGGGTTACATTTGTTGGTATCAGAGCCAGGTTTGCAAAAAGTTGGGATATTGTTGTTTGACTAGCTGATGTTGTTTGAACTACACGGTGATTGTGCATATGTTCGATGATTGTTTATTATTCTGTTGGGGTATGTTTTGGGAACACATTGCTATTACTGAGGGTTTTAAATGCGCTTTAATGTTGGCTTGGATGCTTTGCCTGATGCTAGCTTAACTCTAATGTGTTTTGATGCTTTTGTTAGCATGGCTCGACGTGAGACACGATTGATGGCTAATACTGTCGGAGTTGGGCAGAATATTGAGACAGAAGAGAATCCCTCTCATGTTTTACCTCCTTCTCCTCCAATGATTCCACCAGTTAACGTTAGGGCGGGTGAAGCACCCCAGGTTCACCAAGTGCCTGTGAATGGTGATTTGACTCCATTAGTTCAGGCAATAACGAGAGCTTTCCAAGCAACGATGGTTGGAGTACAGTCACAGGCACTAACACTTGCTGTGGTGGCAAATCAAGGTTTACCCTGATAGCGTTTGAGGAGTTTAGGAGGTGATGAGTTTCAAGGTTTGAGCCTTGAAGCAGCCGAGGGTTGGCTGGAAAAGACGGTTCCCATCATGAATTAGATGGGATATAATAAGGAGTGCAAGTTGGGTTGCACTGTATCTCTGCTGCGAGGGATGCATATCATTGGTGGGTGACCACAATTGCTAGCATTCTTGAGGCGGACGTTACTTGGGAGCTCTTTCGGAGAGCTTACAAGAGGAAGTATCTTGGTACCCAATATTTGGAAATGAAGAAGTGTGAGTTTATGTCGCTATCTCAGGGAGGCATGTCTGTGGCTGAATATGAGGTGAAGTTTGTCCGGTTGAATATGAGTTTATGTCGCTATCTCAGGGATGGGCATTTTGATACGCCTAATGGTTACAGGAAATTTCATTTTTTTGAATGAGCTCGCGTACCGAAACACAACGTTACCGTATCGGTACGGTACGGTGTTCAAGGGCTTTTAAAAAGTTTTTTATCCTCGAAGTGGCGTACCGGTAAGAGACCTACCGTATCAAAATGATGGGTTCACAATCGTATCGATACGGGACTCAGCGTATCGATACAGATACCGTTATTTTTGTTAATGTCATGGAAAGGCAGTTTTGGTTTCTTTCGTTTTATTCCCTGAATCTTGTTTTGCCAATTATTTGAGTTTGGGTGATTGTTCTAAGCTGATTTTTGACATATAAACATGAAATGTATTTAGTTAAAGGTTGGTAACTTAAAAATTGGAAAATCCTTTATATATTGCTAAAATTACGTTTTGGTCCCTAATTTGTGTCTATGGCCAATCGGATGTCGTTACGATGCCCGATTGAGTTAAGTGCTCACTTGTGGAAAGTATGAACATGTAGGAAAGAATTAATGTACCTAGACAAGATAAAAGAAAAAAAATGGTTTTGTTTTATGTTTTATCTTCTTGATTTACTTCGGTAAACCTAATGTAGTTTGCTCGGTTCGGTCTTGCAACTAGGCTGGGTCGAGGGGGTTGCAATAGAGTCCAGCAGCACGCTGCATACTCGGTTTAGCACTATAGTGTATATAAAGGACACTTAGTGCATATGGTGGGCACGACCTTATGTGTATTATGGTGGGCACGACCTTATGTGTATTAGCACTTCGGTGCATATTTGACTCGTGTACCCAGGGTCTTCAAGGTTTATTTTGGGCTATAAATTAATGGATAATAAATGGTAAACAGGTTAGGGAGTATATGAACTCTCAGAGTAAATGGAAAGTATATCAGTAAGAAATTTATATCCAGTTTATATTATGTTGATATATGATTAATATGATGGTATACTTATCTAGTGATCATGATGCATTTATGCATATACGACATATTATGACAAACGGACAAGCATGAAAATCTTATGACATTAGCATGTAGTAAATCATTACTAATTCAATGTGAAAGTTGAAGCATTGGCATATATATCATGTTATATAAACGTAGCCATGAATTCGAATAAAGTTTAAATTATTGTTAATAATTTCCTTTACTGCCTCACTAAGTTCATACTTAGCGTGTGTTTGATTGTACACACGTATGTAAATCAAGATGAGAGTGAGAAGAGCATTGCATCAATATTGGAAAGCTCAGCAGGTAATCACAATAATGACATCCTAATTGAGGTTTGATTATTATAGTGGCATGTATACTTACTAAACCTATTGGAGTTGTGATTGGCCTTTAAAGCTGTTATGGTTCATTATAATTGGCATTTCTGGAAAGATTCAAAGTTAAGAGTAAACTCAGTTGATGAGTTGCATACTAAGATAATTGATTTATGATTGGAACTCGAATAAATAATTTATGTCGATTTTAAATAAAGTTAAGTAGCTTGGGCTAGAGAAATTTTAGGATATGTGACCATTGAGAAGTTTTTTGAAAATTTTAAATTACCCCGATTTTGATTAAAGAAGTCGTAACGTTTCCGATTCGTACCTGGTGTACGGATATGGGAAGGGGGTGTTACATTTATTGGTATTAGAGCTACATGTTTAGCCAGTTTTGGAGTTAAACGAAGTATGGTAAAGGTCAAAAGTGTATACATGCCACTAGGATGTTAGAATTACTGATGATTTTACTTGTTTGAATGGATGCAATTGCTTACTTCATTATGATAATAATATTAAATTCAAATGTGTGAGGGTAAAAGAATCGTGTCAGGTGTTTAGGCGAGTGGATCAACAAGAGATTCACGAGAATGATAAGGTTAATGATAATATTCTACCCTCAGCTTAGCATGGTGCAGAGGCACCACAGTAACATGATATGCATGTTCTGGATTAAGAGTTTTTCTTTCAGACATTAGATGTGATCAAGAATCAGCCTGCTTAGGCACCGATTGCAAAAGAATTGAGAGTTCTGGCACACTAGATTTTCAGAGAGATTTTAATAGAGATCCTATGATTGTTAATCTATGGTTTAATGATATAAAAGTTATGTTGAAGGAACTCTATATTGACGATCAGAGGAGACTCAAAGAAAAATTATTATCTCATCTGAAAGGATTAGACCTGTATTTGGTAAAGTAATGTTACGGTACATACTCAAAAGTCTATTAACTAGAAGTTCTTTCTTTGAGAGTTCCATAACAAAGTTTATCCTAGAGATGCGATGGAGTTTCTTGCATCTTAATTGGGGCAATTGGATTATTTACGGGTATGAGTGCAAGTTTAATAAATTGAGCTAATTTGCTTCTAAACTGCTTCCTATTGACAGAAAGAGAGCCTGTTATGACAGCTCATAGGGGGTGGAGGTTAGGTGCAAAGAAGTACTGACTCCCTTATGTATTTTAAAATTTCATGAAGCAGTAAATTATGGCAAATGCAATGCAAAGGGTTCAGAACGAGAAAATATCTAAACAGAGGTCATAGCTCGTAAAGAGGAATAGTGAATTATTATTTATTTCACCACTTCTAAAAAATGGTGAGGATTCCAAGCAAAGATATCAAACTGAATTTATTACATAGTTCCGCCAAGATATTGGGATAAGGAAAATTAGGAACTCTCTGACATTTATAATTAATGTTGGAGATTCACGAAAACCACAAAACCAATCATGTGAGTGTGGTAATAATTTTCATGCATGAGCATGCAGAGTTTTTATTGGAATTTGTTACCAATGTGAAGATTATTTAACTTATGCTATGGATACTGAGCATCAAGGGCAAGCTGGGAGAGTATTCTTATTGTTTGTGAGTTTTAAATGGGTTGCCCAAAAAGAGCTGTCAGGCTTGACGCTTAATCGAGAGGCTAAGTATTAGGATTGGATTTTTATCCAATATTGGACCTATATCGATTGCACCCTACTGAATGGCTCTTACTAGAATTGAGAAAGCTAAAGATCTAGTTGCAAGAGTCATTAGATTGGGGTTTTATACGACCCAGTATATCACCTTAGGAAGCTCCAGTGATGTTAGTCAAAAGAAGCAGTAATATTCCTATAAGATTAAATTATGATTATATTATTACCAGTAGAATAAGATTTGATTGTAGCACTAGTATTAGTGCAATATGAATCTAGTAAGGATTCTACCTTATTCAATAATACGTCCCTTAATAGGTTGGGATGTGTATTGATGTAATAAGGCTAAAATAGTAGTTGATGTATTTAGCCAAAAGTCATTCTTTGCCTTATAAGCATTAAATGCCTAATTATCTTTGGAGGAAAATAGTGTATCGATTACACAGCCTCAGCTCGAGTCTACTTTGACAAATTGGGTCAAAGATTTATAGATGAAAGATAAGATATGCTTGGAAAGAATTCACTAAGGTAAAAAGGAACAAAAATTAAAGATTTCAATGTTAAGTCTAAAGGATGTTCATGTTATCAATGGGTAATTTATATTCCCGATGATGATGAAAAGATAACTAAGAGGTGATTGAATTTGATTTGATTCAGTTTAGGACATAGAGAATAAAGTAAGAATGGTTCGAAACAGTTTTAGAATTGCTAGAATAATGGAAATTATATGTTTATCTTGAAAGAAAATATATTTAATATGAAGTTAAGGATAAAGTATTCCTTAAAAGTTTCACCTTGGAAGGAGTTGTTATGGTTTGGAAAAAAAGGGAAGCTAAGTCCGAGATTTACTAGACCATATAAGATTGTGAAAAGAGTTGGTCCGGTGATTTATTAACTAGCCTTACCTTCGGAAATGGATAAGATGCATAATGTATTTCATATATCGATGCTCAAGAAGTATTAATTAGATCCTTTACATATCATTACCTCGGAGGGAATAGAGATTCAACTAAATTTGAATTATGAGGAAGAATTGGTAAAGATTATGACACATGGAGTCAAAGAACTAAGGAATAAGATGATCTCGTTTGTTAAAGTTCTTTGGCAAAATCATGAAGTCAAAAAAGCAATCTGGGAAAGAGAAAAATATATGAGAAAATAGTTTCTTCATTGTTTTTGAACCAGGTATGCATTGAAAATTCGAGGATGAATTTTCTTAAGGGGGAGAATTGTAATATCCCAATTTTTGGCTAGTAAGAAAAATGTAAATTTTGAAAGTTTTGTGGCTAAAGTATAAACTTTGGAAAAGTTCAGGGACCAAAGTGTAATTTTTAGAAGTTATGTATTTTAACCCCGTAAATGAATAGTTTACCCCCAAGAATGACGTTTTCGTGTTACCCAGATTTTTTGTACGGAGTTTGTATTATTGGTTATAAAGCGATAAAGTTCAGAAGAATATTCAGATAATCGAATATCTAGGATACTTTGAAGGATGATAAGGGAAGGTTAGTTATGTTATTTTACATGTCTAAGATATTTTCTTTGTGTTGGAAGAATATGAACCCATCGATTTAAGTTGATTTTTCCATGTTAAATATGAGTCGTTGGATGAAAAATGGCAGGATCATAATTTTAGAGAAATATTAAGGGCAAAGCTGGTAACTACTAAATCAAGATTAAATCTAGGCCATTGGATGAAGGATGATGACATGTGGTACATTATGGATTCATTGGATTTGAGGGAAAATTGGTTATTTCACTATTTGAAGGATTTTCGGTAATTATTAGAATAATAGACTGAGTTGGAAAAATTCAGTCTAAGTCCTTAAGAAAGGAAGTTTTTATGAGATAATAGTATTTATTTTCCGAATATGGAAATATAGAATTTTCGGAATAGATCCGATAGCTCGATAAAGGTAAAATCTTAGTAGAAGTATTTAGCGAATATCGGGAAATCGGATTGAATTGAAATTTTAGAGGCTGTTCCATAAGCCATGAAAAATCATAAAATGATTTTTATGGAATAGTGGCAGGTTGAGAAGGAACTAATTTAGTTAGATTATAATGGAATGGCAATTTTGAAACAAACTAGTAAATAAAGACTAGTTTGAGGGTAAATTGGTCATTTGGAAAGGATGGCAATTTTGAAATATTTTTGAAATGTTGAGGACGTTTTTGGAAGATAAAATATACATGGATTTAATCTTGGCCCTTGATTTTAGATGAGATTAAATTAGCCATTGGATTTAAATGCTAAATTGGTAATTTCACTATTTAAATGAATTTAAAATTCATTTAATAGTTACAAGTGTAAATTAATAGTGAAAAAGATGAACAAATGTTCATCTTTTCTGGACATAAACCATGGATAAAGAGGAGAAAGAAGAGGGAAATTTCCAAGCTCGATTTAAGCCCCGAATCTCGGTTTTAAGGTAATCTTCCGAACTACAAAGTTCTTCTACTCTTCGAGCTCTATCTTTTGATGTAAATAATTCATAGAATACTTACTTGGTTTATGAGATTTGATATGAGTAATAAATTAGGGTTATGTGAATTTTGGGAATTTTGAAGATTTAAGAAACTATGTTTGATTTTATGTTGTTTCCATGCTTAGGACTAAATTGGATTGATGTATAAAGTTAAGGGACTATTTCGTCCAGCATTTAAAGGTTAGGGGCTGATGTTTAAATCTGAAATTTTAAGAGTATTTATAGATTTGATGAAGATTGGAGCTTGAATTTGATGTTTGGAGGATGAAAATCTAGTTATTTCAACTAGTGACTAAATCGGCAATTTGGAAACCTTTATGGACCTATTCAGTTTGATTGATTAATATTAGAGGCTGGTTTTGTTTTTATTTAATAATTTGTTATTGATTATATAAGGTTTTGCTAAGCATGAAAATGAAGTTAGAATGCTAAACCGACGATTAATTGCTTTAGTGACTATTTTGACAATTTGTCAAACTTGAATGGTCTATTCGGAAAAGAGGATATGTAGAAAGAATAAACCTGATTTTTAGTTAAAATGATGGAATTAAGGTAGTAATGTTGATTTGAGAACTAATTTGTAAAGTTAAGAAGCTTGAGTCCTTATATTGGAAATTTGGTGACCATTTTGACAAATCAAGAGAAATTAGAGAAGTAAAGGTTTAAGCCTATTTTGATGAAGGATGTAAAGAGAACTTATGAATGCAAGCTTCATTTAGTCATTTGGAGTAAAGTGATGGGACTAAATTGACAAGTAGAGAAATAAGGAGAAGTTGGTGTAAATTAGAAGTTATTTATGGAAAGTTATGTTGGAATTTAAATTATGGCAGTAAGTTTAAAAATTCACCATAAATTCTATAAAAAGGGTTAGATGGTGAATTTTATATCGATATAAAAGTATGTCAGTCTAGTTTTGTTTCCAACAAACGGAAACTGATTCCGAGTACCGTGTTAAAAGATATGAATTTTTATTCGAATGAAGGTCAGAAAAATTATAGACCAGTTTTCTGCCTAGACAATCTGTGACGTGAATTCAATGATTTTTAATATTTTTTTGTAGATTTTATTAATTTATGTGGCTTATACCGTTAGAATCGTTATCGAATCTAGTTTCTTCAGTATAAAGGAAATTAAGAACCTGTATGTATTCTGCCCTGTATGAGTAAATCTTTGAAGGTAGCGCAAGCTGTCAGAAAATGGAATTTGAAACATTTTGTATTTAAATGTTAGTCAGCAAGTTCGGAATAGTTAAGGGAAGTTCAAATTGGTCACTAAGGACCATAATGAGTTTCTGAACAGTACAAGGAAGAAAGGAAAAATATTTGGAAATTTTATATTCGAATGATTATATTATACATCATGTTTAAGGTATTGTTAGATTTGAATCTAACAAATATTTTATTTTATTCATGTGATTAATGAAGTCAAGTCCGAATCAAAGAAGGTTCGAGGTTCTATGAAAGAAAGAATCGAACTAGGACTTAGTGAGGCATTGTGTTAAGTGTCTAAGGTGAGTGCAATGCATACATAACATGATACATGGATGTTTTATATATCATTAGGAAGACTTGCGATGAGTCTACCTTGTTTATATATTGGCATGATATTTATGTCATTGATCATATATTTGACATATTTTAAATATGTCAGAAGTTGAATATTAATGCATGGATCACTAGTTATATAATGATGTTATACTATGAATGTTATTTCGGGTATGAACTGCCCAATGTTAAATTATGTTGATATACATTGTCATGGATGAAATAAATATGGAATAAATGCCCAAGTATGTCATTAAGGGACATGGTATAGTTGGCATGCCATAGAGTCCAGCAGCACGCTGCATACTCGGTTTAGCACTATAGTGTATATTAAGGACACTTAGTGCATATGGTGGGCACGACCTTATGTGTATTATGGTGGGCACGACCTTATGTGCATTAGCACTTCGGTGCATATTTGACTCGTGTACCTAGGGTCCTCAAGGCTTATTTTGAGCTATAAATTAATAGATAATAAATGGTAAACAGGTTAGGAAGTATATGAACTCTCGGAGTAAATGGAAAGTTTATTGGTAAGAAATTTATATCCGGTTTATATTATGTTGATATATGATTAATATGATGGTATACTTAACTAGTGATCATGATGCATTTATGCATATAAGGCATATTATGACAAACGGACAAGCATGAAAATCTTATGACATTAGCATGTAGTAAATCATTACTAATGCAATGTGAAAGTTGAAGCATTGGCATATATATCATGTTATATAAATGTAGGCATGAATTCGAATAAAGTTTAAATTATTGTTATTAATTTCCTTTAATGTCTCACTAAGTTCGTACTTAGCGTGTGTTTGATTGTACACACGTAGGTAAATCAAGATGAGAGTGAGAAGAGCATTGCATCAATATTGGAAAGCTCAATAGGTAATCATAGTAATGACATCCTAATTGAGGTTTGCTTATTATAGTGGCATGTATACTTGCTAAACCTATTGGAGTTGTGATTGTCCTTTAAAGTTGTTATGGTTTCATTATAATTGGCATTTCTAGAAAGATTCAAAGTTAAGAGTAAACTCAGGTGATGAGTTGCATGCTAAGATAATTGATTTATGATTGGAACTCGAATAAATAATTTATGTCGATTTTAAATAAAGTTAAGCGTGCTTGGGCTAGAGAAATTTTAGGATGGGTGACCATTGAGAAGTTTTTTGACAATTTTAAATTACCCCGATTTTGATTAAAGAAGTCGTAACGTTTTCGATTTGTACCCGGTGTACGGATATGGGAAGGGGGTGTTACATTAATAATAAAAGGTGGACCAAATAAGTACAAAGGCTAAATCCTCGAGTTAAGTACAATACAGAGACAAAATCCATAAGTTTACAATTTAACTTTCTGTTTTTGTCTTAAAATGAATCTTAAAGATGGCAGATTAAGTCTTAGCTATCAGTTTCAAGTAGTACTCTGGTTGACATATCTAATTGTTTAACATAATGATATTTGATTTCAACATTTAAAGATTCGAAAATATAGTTTAATTAGTTTGTATAATCATTTTCAAACTCAACCAATCTGAAATTCGAATCTTAATATCGCATTTCTCTCGTGCTCTCATGTTCTTGAGTCCTCAAAACGTGAATACTAAATCTCAACATTTTCTACAAATTCCTAAGAGAGCACAAATGTAGAAATTGGAAGAGTAAATGCGACGTTGTGCAACACATAGTTTCGAAGTGGTTGAGATTGCCTATTAATTAGATAAGTTGGGTACCAAACTCTCCTATTGTAAGACAGGTTGAAAGTTGCTTTCTTTCTACTCGTAAAAGTAGCCTCTTTTAAGTCCTTTTAATTTCTGAATTGGATAAATTGCTCTCCCCCAAAAGAAAAGTAATATCCTTTGTTCTATTAGTGTCAAAAGTGAATAATTAAACGTAGGGTAGACTGCTACAATGGTCACTTATGTTTAGAGTTTGTACAATTTTGATCACCGATTTTTAAATTCGACTGTTATGGTCACTTATGATCTGTAAACTTATGATCACTTGGACATTTGTTGTCGTTAAACGTTAACGGGAGGCTGATATGACATAATAAAAAAAGGATAAATTACCTAGATAATCCTAAACTATTACTTCACTCATATTTTAACCACCGAAATAAAAACTATTTGTATACTTACACATTTAATCCTCCATATTTACAAAAAAAAAATTATTACTTCTCCCCTCCACCATCTTCCATATTCTTCTTCATCTAACTTAATCTCTAATTTTCTACTATATTAATTCTCATATTCTTCTTCATTGCTAATCCTAAATGAAATCTTTTAGTTACTCAAAACACTTTCTTCAATAATTTTCGAAACTAATTTTGATTACGAATTTCTTTTAATTTTGATTAATTTGTCAGGCTTAAATGAAAATAATAATAATAATAAGCTTAAAAAACGATTGTAATTTGTAGTCAATCCTTGGCCTGATAAAGGATTGATTTTTTTTTCATCCACATGCCACACAGGAAGAAACCTGCATCCAAAATTGCAAACTTATTTTTTAAAAATATGATAGGGTTTCTATATTAATTTAAGGAGAAAGAAGATGAGAGTTTTATGTTTTGCTATAATGTCTATCATGAACATTTTATTTTTCTGTGTAGAATTTTGTGAATGAAGAAGTTCTTTCTTATTGAATAATGAAGGTAGAAACACAGGCTTATATTAGGATGTGAGATACACAAACTAAAACTCTTAATAAACTAGGGCACTTAACAAGCTAGGGGAGTGTTTATTAAGAGTTTGTTAAGAGTCCTAGTTTATTAATAGTTTTAATTTGTGTATCTCACATCCTAATATAAGGCTGTGTTTTTACCTTCATTATTCAGTAAGAGAGAAGTTCTTCATTGAAGAAATTATACATTCTGAATAGTGAAAACATCTTGTGAGATTATATCCAAGGGTAATTACAAATAAGCCACGTGAAGAAATGGCATGTGCATTGCATGTCTTACTGATGTTGTCATTGCCCAACGGCAACTAATAACATCCTAATATTGTGAATTTTCTGGCTTGTTTTGTGATTTTTTTTTTTTACATTAGCTTGACATATAGTTTTATGCTCCCCCACTTTTCCTCGTTATCCACCATTAAGTTCTCTACTTTTCTATTTCAGGTTTCTGACGAGTCTAAGTATGCTAAGATGTTGGAATCTGACCGTAGCAGACACTTGCAGGAACTTCGTGCCAAAATGAATGAAAATTCCTCTTCAATTTTAATATTTAAAGCTCATGTTTTTTTTAAATAAGCTCCATGTTATTTTTAATTTGGAAATTTTAGTTTCTCTCTCAACTTCTATTCAATCGGAAAGTTAGTTTCATCTAATTTAATTATTAGAATTTAGTCTTTATACTTACAAATTGAGAAGTTAGTCCAATTGGAATGATACTATTAAACTTTTGGGTAAACTACATAAATGGTCCCCCGACTATGACCCAATTCTTTGTTGAGTTCTTTGACTATGAGAAGTTATAAATAGGTCCCCCAACTAATCGCGACTAACAAATCGATCCAATTTCGTTAAAAATAAATGGCTGATGATGTGGCAGTTAATAAAATATCTATAATAATAGATTTAACCCTCAACTTTTACATTTTATTTTAATTTGGTCCTAAATTTAAAATTTCATCTCTCAATATTTAAATATTACAACTTCTTAGTCCCTTAAACCCTAAACTTCATCTTCTTCCCTTCTAAAAAACAAACCTCCTTGATGTAACGGTAGCCATCTGCAACCCCATTTGTATGAGCAGTGGAAAATTGTTGGAGAATCAAAACCTCCATTGATGTTTACGGTAGCCATCTACAATGAGCTACCCATAGTAGGAGATCCATACCTTTTCTTTTTAGAAGGGAAGAAGATGAAGTTCAAGATTTAAGGGACTAAAATATTGTAATATTTAAGCATTGAGAGCTAAAATTTTAAATTCAGGACCAAATTAAAATAAAATGTGAAGGTTAAGGGTTAAATTTGTTATTATATAGATATTATTAACTGCCACGTCATTAGCTATTTATTTTTTAACGGAATTGGACCGATTTGTTAGTCACGATTAGTCGGAGGACCTATTTGTAACTTCTCATGGTTAGGGGAATCAACAAAGAACTAGGTCATAGTCGGGGGGCCATTTATGTAGTTTACCCTGACCTTTTTTTTTATTAAATTACTAACCTGAAAATCAGTAGCTTATCGGTTTATTGTGATCTTTATCAGTTTCAAGCCAATGGCAATGATGAAAACAGAGTGGAGGGCCATGTGATTCTACATTTTAGAATGATTCAAAGGATTGGAATCATTAGATTTCTATTGGTTAGGGACTCAGTCACGTAAGTCCAATTATATATGAAATTAAGTTAAATCAAACTCTTAAACATGAGTAAATGTCTGTTTGAATTATGGATTAATATGGAAGAAAATTAGGGATTTGGGTAGATGAAGAAGAATATGAAAGATGGTGGAGGGGAGAAGAAATAAAAAATGTAAATATGGAGGATTAAATGTGCAATTAGACAAATTGCTTTTATTTCGGTAGTCAAAATAGGAGTGAAGTAATAGCTTAGGGACTATCTAGGTAACTTATCCTTCTTTTTATTGTGCCAGATCAGCATCCCGTTAACGTTTAACTGCAACAAACGTCTCAGTGACCATAAGTTTACATATCGAAAACGTAAGTGACCATAACGGTCGGATTTGAAAATCGGTGACCAAAATTGTACAAACTCTAAACATAAGTGACCATTGCAATAGTTTACCCTTAAAGATAATGCATTGTACCTTTTATGTTTTTCATTAATTTTATACAATTTTAATTGACTCAATAATAAATCTGTCCTCAATATTAATTTATCATGTTAATTCGATCACAATTCTATAAAACACGTATACTTCTATATAAGAAAAATTGATGGTTAGATTCTTTTAAAAACGTGTATGGTGTAAATACCAATTTATATATGAAGCATTTCAGGTGAAGTTGTTGGAAGTAGGATGGAAGAATAAATTCCAAAACTCCAAAGGTTATAGAGAATGTTGAGCTGATTCCATTTCCCTTTTCACTACTTTAATACTTGTATTGGCTAAATTATACTTTTCATCCCTGCATTATACTCAACTTGAAGAATTCACCCATATGCTTTATTATGACATAACACTAATTATAATAATAATAATAGAAATATAATTATATATGTAGTCTGAATTCATGGTGGCCTGCGTTGCAACAAGTTTTAGCATACTCCCTGGCTTTAAGTTGCAGGTTTTTGTGAAAAAAAAGAGACATGTTTGATCATACCAAAGATTATAGTTAAATTGGGGCTTAATTACAAAATAAGTACCCAAACTATATTTCTTTTTTGTAACAGGTGCCTAAAGTATTTTTGATTGAAATAAGTGTCTAAAGTTTTATTTTTGGCTGAAATAGGTGCCTAAAGTATTTTTGGCTGAAATATGTGCCTAAAGTTTCATTTTTAGTTGAAATAGCTGTTAAAGTAGGTGCCTCGGATGACTTTAAAACAAGCCAAAAAAATAAAACTTTAAGCACCTATTTCAAGAAAAAAAATACTTTAGGCACCTATTTCAGCCAAAAAATGAATTTTTAGGCACTTATTTCAGCCAAAAAATACTTTAGGCACCTATCGTAAAAAAGAGACATAATTTAAGCACTTATTTTATGGTTAAGCCTTAAAATCGGGACCAACTTAGCTTCAATGTTACAGCCTTAAGGCGACTGACACTAAACCAAAACTTTATGCTTAAAATCAGGTTAAACAGACAGATAGGATGCCTGTTTGATCAATGGTCCATGGCATAATATAATAAGAGTAAAAATTTCGGACCACCCTCAATATTCCATTACCAAACTCCCTCTTAATTTAATACGCACAAAAAAATTTATTCGTAAAGGAATCTTATCGATTATGATATGAAGTCAAAGTTGATCTAATTTCAAGTTGACCTTAAAAAGTTAACAACTCGACATTAAATTTAAGGAAAATATCTTATGCACTAATGGTAGAAACAAAAAATTTCTATAAGTGTCCTAGTTTTAGGGTTTAGGGGCTCGGTTAATGGTTTAGGGGTTTAAGCGTATGATTTTAAAATTTAGGGTTTATGGCTAGAATTTAGGATTTATAGGTTAGAGTTTAGGTTTAAGATAATATAATTAAGGATTTAGGTTTTAACCTATAAACCATAAATTTTAACCTGAAAACTTAAATTCAAAACCATTACACTTAAACCCGTAAACACTAAACCTTAAACGAAACCTCTAAACGCTAAAACTAAGTCGCAAATAAAAAGCCAACTGAGAGATTATTCCTTTCTTCCCATTGAACTCCTTCAAATCCCTCCAACACGGACATAGGGAAGGAAAAAGCCGAGGACCTCCTTTCAAATATTTTCATAAAATATCATATTTATTAACCTAATGTTAATACACTAAATATAAATGTATGTATTCTTTAATTTACCCTATTTACTTGTTTATTCCACTTATTGCCCTTTCACTTGATAAAACCGCTGAAATGGAAAGACAATAAGAATGAAACCAAAACTGAAAATTCCCATTAAATTTGATTCAATTTTAACAGATGAATTAATTCAATATCTTTTTACCATAAATTAATTACGCTTTAAGAAATAGATAAAACGATTAGCACGTTATCATTAATATTACAATGAATAGGGAGTTACATTACAATTTAAAGAATAGGGATTTATTTTGTAGTCTTTACTCTTTAGCTGTTAGTAGGTGAATCTGAAGACCATATTTTAATTCCTAGGACCAATAAAATCACTACCATCATCATCAACAATCCATGATACATCTCTCAATCGTAATTAATGTACCAGTAACATGGATTTCAGTTGTTGTTTTCATTCTCCCACTAGCAAATAAATAAGACAGTCCAGATGGGAGAACACCCAGTGTAGTAAATTTTTGTCACCTTCCATTTATTTAAGAAAGAATGCCGTTAAAATGTTCATAAACAACACTCTTTCGACTTACTACATATAGAATATTTCATTTATTAGGGTCAATTGCTATATACGTCCTCAAATTATAGCCCATGTTATAAAATGATCCTAAATTTTAAAATGTTTTCACAGTTTATATATCGTATTAATCAGGTCCATACGTCAGCCGAATTTGATATTTTTAATGAAAAAACTTACTTTTTAAAGCATTGAAAAGAAAGAGCAAACTCAATTTTCTTGTGGTAGAGGCAAGGAAGAGTTAAAAAGCCTTTTGCGTCAACCGGCATATATTCCAATACAAGTGGGGGGAAGCCTCAAATTCTCCATCCTCCTTTTTCATTTTCTTTATGTGATTTTTTTTTTCTCTTACACTATGAAGAGCATAGCATCTTGTTACAATGAACATGCCATCAAAGTGTCGGATTCTTACTGTTCAGGCCCTTCAAACCAAACCTATCTCTCCCCAAACCTTGCCCCTTCAACCCCTAACACCGTAAAATGTACATACAAAGCTACAATCCCCTCTCCAAGACACCTCCTCATCACCCTCACATGGTCCAACAATTGCTTCGGCCACAGCCTAACGATCAATGTCGGCGAGAACGCATCGAAACTCAACCCCAACTCGCACTATCTCGCAAAGAACAAAGGCAGCAAAAAGTTCAAAGCCTGCAGTTCGGACTCGGAGATTGAAGTCATGTGGGATGTTTCCCATGCTCGGTACATCAATGGACCCGAACCGAGTTCCGGGTTTTCGGTCCTCGTTTTAGTCGACTCGAAGCTCTGTTTATATCTTGGAGATAAGAATCGTGTAAATGAAGGACAAAATCCAACGACACCCAAATATTCATTGGTTTCGAGGAGTGGAGTTTTCTTAGGCGCTACTAGCGTTTACTCGACAAAAGTACAGTTTTGTGACAAAGGATTGGCTCATGACATACTAATCAAATGCAACGAAGGAGAAGCCGGGAAACAGAAAGGATTGAGAAACCCTGAATTGACAGTTACCACTTACCATTGACGAGAAGAAGATGTTTCAAGTGAAGAGATTGAGGTGGAATTTCAGAGGGAATCAGATCATCTTTTTGGATGGATTGTTGATAGATGTGATGTGGGATTTGCATGATTGGCTGTTTAACCAGACATCAGGGTGTGCTGTGTTCATGTTTAGGACAAGGGGTGGATAAGATTAGATTGCAGGCTTTGGTTGGAAGGCGAGTTTGAACAACACAAGGTCAAGGAAAGAGATGAATTCTCCTTGGTGATACGTGCTGGTAAGAATCCTGACTAAGTTCTTTGTTATTTGTTACTAATTCAATTGGGATTCTTTTATTAGATGTGTTGAAATATCAAAGAAGCTATAGTTAATCTTCTGTTTATAGGAAACTTGTATGCTTAACTAATTCAATGGTTTTCTCCTCTATTTCTTTTAAAAGTAAACTATGTTATTCGAATTATAAGCAATGAATGAGTATATGTTTAACATGAATAGGTTCATTTATTCATATATTTAGATGATCATGTTTTCATGTCCATTTCGAAATATTTTTCGATTATGATTTTTTTTTAAATATAAAACAGTTAGCCCAATTGGATTAAAAAAGGTTATGTCCAAGTTCAAATTCGCTAGGACTCGACCAGATTTACTCTGGATCCTCTGCTCTTATTTTGTTTTGTGTAATGTGGTGGAGGGAGATGGAGTGCTTGAAATGGGAAGCATCGAATAACGAGGAATGAAGTTGAAGCTTAGCTTATAACATATGAAGACATTAGCTTTGTTTTTTTTTAGGATAATTATAAAGATAATAAGGTTTTTGTCTCTTTGGGTGGTGTTGAATTATTAATACAGAAGCAATGGTGTTGTTCAAAATGACAAAAAGGTGAAGGGAGCCACTTGTTTAGATTAGACACCCAATCACCCATAGGTTTGGATTCGTTTGCTTAAGGATTGATTAGAGAAAGGACTTGTGGGTTATTGAACGCAAAGCTCCAATTTCTTAATTTTTTATTTTTCTTCCTCCTTTATAAAGATAACATAATAATGTATAACATCTTACGTTTAAAACAAATCATTTCAAAAATAAGAAGAAAATTGAGTCTGAAACTTTTTAGGTTCACTATATTCGTATCATCTCATGTCATATTTGAAGTTGAGTTAAATTAAATTCCTAAATAGATAATAAATTATTTTTATTTTTATTCACAAGATTCGAACCCAAAAATGTACTTACAAAATATTAAACTTATTACTACTAAAAATAAGCATAAGTAAAAAAATCAATTATATTGATATTTCTAAAGAAAATGTATGGGACTTTTGTCATGATTTACATGTCAACTAGGCAGGCCAATGACCATAATTTATGGGAAGAAAATATATCAGCTCCATATCCAACAACCACATTAGGTCCAAATAATATAATACATTAATCAATTGGGTAAAATTTTGATACATTGACTGTCTATATATTTATATTATAAAATTAAAATTTTAAATTTTTAATTCTATACCTTAAAAACTAAATTCTAAATCCTAAACCCTAAATTTTAAACCATAAAACATAAAATCCTCAAACTTTAAACTCTAAATTAAATCTCTAACCCTTAAAATTAAACACAACATGTGTATCAAAGATTTTTTAATTAAAAATAAATATATTTTATTCAAAAACAATTTGATATTTTGAATAATAAACTGATTTTCAATTCGTCTTTGTGACTGAAAGAAGGAAAGCTGAAGAGTGGAGGCTGTCTGCTTGGGCTGAGCCACAAAGGCCCCTCCTTAACCCAATCATTGTCCTTTTCACTTCATCTGCTGTCTGTGTCTGTGTCTGTGTCTGTGTCGTCGTCTCTTTCATTTCCCCCCTCCTTATCCCTTATCAATATCAACGTTAAAACTTTTTAAACTCATAAACCAGTTTATAACACTATAAAACCTATATGACAATTAATTAGATTTTAATGCCAACGTTTATCTTTTCATAACGCACTTATGATGCTAAGAATAAGTTTGGAGAATTTTGATTCAAGTCTTACCGTGTGTCGGTTTTGTCTATATTTATTTTTAATTTATGTAACACCCTCAACGTATATTCGATATTCGAATACATATTAAAGATGCTACTAACTGATTTACACTGATTTTCAAACTTATAATTTTTTAAACACAACAAAGTAGTTCAGTGGTTGGCCATTTTTCAGTTTTCAAACAAAACTATGTTTGGCAACTGCAGCTAGATTCGACCCTGAATTGGTTTATAAAATAATTTAAGCAGTTATTAAAGGTTTATAAAATAATTTAAGCAGTTATTAAAATAAAAATATAATTCAGGGTGAAAACTATGGGTACTGCCCAAACTTTTTCTTGATTTTAAAAATCGCTACGCGATAAACAATCAACTAAGTTTAAAATCGTTTAATGCATCTTTTCTGATATTCTTAATTCCTCAACTTAAGTCATGTTTTTAGATCATACATCCACATTAACTTATAAATAGAATACGAAAATTAGACTTACAAAATAACTACTTATTTATTATCTATGCATGCCCCACTAGACTAGGATGTGGTGATACTTACTGATAATATGGACTAACTTGATCCAACGATGTGTAGCTCCTCCTCTGCTATCTAATCCGAAGTACCTATCTGTGATAAGAAACACATGTTAAGTATATCTTAGTGAGGCATAATCATAACAATGTAAACAATGATTATAAATGACACAACCCTGCAAAATGGCAAGCGATTTCCAATTGCAGTTGATAACATTTTATTATGCATAGAACTACTTACATGTATAGTTCATTTAACCAATATAATATTCAAATCATAGGATTCGATCTGTCTTACCAGTCTTGTGTTCATTAATCTTTTTAGCTTAACTACTTGCATAAATGCATTTCAAATATTATAGCCCAAAATATATAAAATCATGTAATCTGTAATGCAGGAATAAACATGTAAGAAATTTGGACTACAATAATTTTGTACTGTAAAGTCATGTAACTGTACTGTAAAATCTTATGGCCCAAGGTAAATATCAAGTCATTCCTCTATCATATAACAGTGCAATACAGTTCTTGCAAAATGGAAAGCGTGTCCCAATTGTAGTTTATCATATCATCAAATCTTTATTTTATAAATCAAATATACGTTAAGCTTTTTAACTTAACTGTCTGCATAAATGCATTTCATGTATTATAGCCCAAAGTACAAAACCATGTGATGCCATGGTACGCGAGTCATCAAGACACCGTAGTGTCTACGACACCGTAGCGTCTACATCGCCGAAGCGAATGAGATGAGTACGTACTCGAGGACGCTCTTTGCTCTTCATATTCAAGGACTCTCTTTGCTCCTTATACTCGCACATTTTGTGCTATGTAACACCGTAGTGTTTGAACCGACTCCGTAGAGTCTATCTCACACCGTAGTGCTATGACGCAGCTGCTAGGACCTTATGGATATCCAATTATACCAAAGATTCTCATGTGAACCTATGGTATACGAGTCATCTCGACACCGTAGTGTCTGCAACGCCGTAGCATTTGATGGTGAGTACGTACTCGAGGACGCCCTTTGCTCCTCATACTCGCACATTTTGTGCTATGTACACCGTAGTGTTTGAACCGACTCCGTAGAGTCTATC
Source organism: Hibiscus mutabilis (assembly GCA_019671005.1). Classification (NCBI taxonomy): domain Eukaryota; kingdom Viridiplantae; phylum Streptophyta; class Magnoliopsida; order Malvales; family Malvaceae; genus Hibiscus; species Hibiscus mutabilis. The sequence goes on from CM033751.1 coordinate 23,524,272, forward strand.
TCGACCCCGAAGAGTCTATCTCGCACCGTAGTGCTATGACGCAGCTGCTAAGACCCTATGGATATCCAATTATACCAAAGCCTCTCACACTAGTACTTGGGCATAACAATATAATATTTTCTTATTTAATATCCAATCCTTCAATACTATTATCCATAATTCGATAATGGGCAGTTCATACTTAAATATCTAAAATCTGATTTATCTTAGATAAATCATTATGTCATATCAGTGTATCACGTATGCCATTAATATTTCATGTCATTTACATAACTTTGATCCACTTACATTTTCATTAATATTAAGGTCGACTTCTCGCAAATCTTTATCATATCATATTTATAAAATAAATAAAATGCACTCATTCATATCACATATATAATAAATAAATAAAAATGCGCTCACCTTGGCCATGCATGATATTATCCTTACTAAGCTATTTCGATACTTTTTCCTTGCTTTCTTTTGATTTGGTACTCTTAGCCTCATCAATAGCTGTACAATACCATTTGAACATACATAACAATATTCATGTTAGATTTTTAATCTAACATTACTTAACTATACTATACTAGTATAATTATCCGAATATAAAATATTTCCAAAATTCACTTTTTCCTTTAATAATGCCGAATTGTTCATTATGGTCTCTAATGACCATTTCGCATATTTTGTAATTTATTCAAGTCCAAATCACAATTATTCAATAATTCCATCATTTTCACTAAATTTTATTTAATACCCTTCTTTCACTAACTTTTACCAAAGTGACATTTTAGTCACTAATTTTACACATAACTTGCAAACTTATATCGAGTAATTAATCCAACATTTCTATAATTTTTCTCACATTTTCCCCTACTTTTAGACCAAAACTGAATTGGTCTTTGAACTAACCAAGTCTGTTGAATTTGTCCCTTGCCATTTCCTTTTTTGTCAATTTTGTCCCTTGTATTCTAATTTCAATTCTAACTTCATATAACATATTTGAATCATAAAATCTCATAATCACAATTTTCATAAAATTTTCCCATTATTCTTCCATGTGATCGAATTGGTCACTTAGCTTCTCTAGGCTTATTTTTCATCCAAACAACATTCTAACATGCTCAAATTAATTTTTCCAACATATATTCTTCATTTCCAAGAATTAACACTTAGAACTCCAATTTATTCCTTCATGCCAAATTGAGTGTCTAAACTTTTCAAGCACTTTATTTTAGTCCTATTGTCATAATCAAGCTTCTAAGTTCATAATCTCTTCAAATCAACCACTAGAATAATTTTCACAATATTTCTCCAAATTTCACCATGTATTCCAAAATGGCCACTTAAAGGACTAGTTAAGGATTTTTCATTCTAACATCAAAATCAAGCTTCTAATATCACCAATCTTTCATTTTCATCATCAATTTCAAAACCCTAAATAAAATCCCAAATCCTAGGGATAGGGTTTATGTCTTCAAACATGAAATTAATCTAAATCTAAGCTTGATTTCAACTCCACAATACTTGATTTACTTAAATTAAGCTCCAATCTCAACATAGAACATGAAACCCTATTTTCTCTCTCATCAATAACATGAACAAATCTTCAAATTACCATGCAAAATTACTATAAATAGAAAGTGCATTAAGCATAGATCATTTTTTCCAAAGCAACATACCTTGAATCTTGATCGAGAGCCTTCAAAATGCTTGGAGAAGTTTTGTGTATTTTTTTCTCTCCCTTCCCCCCATGGTTTCGAAAATTTAGTGGAAGAAGATGAACTTTTTGTTCATCTTTTATTAATTTATGCCACATGTACAAATAAAAATGAATTTTTAATTCATTTTATTCCAATTTACCAAAATGTCCCCCAACTGGATTCATATTTACTAGTTGCCATTATAGTTCAATTCCAACCAAATCCCATTCACCTCTAACCAAACTAGAGTAATGCTTTCACATGGGAAATTACCATATTGCCTATGGTACTTTCAAAATATTTTAAAATTTCCATTGTGACCAAATTACCAAAACTAGTCACTTAAATCACTAATTTTGCCACTTTGTAAAAATCCAACTATTCTAGTTAGATCACAATCAATCAATTAATAATTTATTCATAAAATAATATTTTATGAATTTTTCGTGACTTATTGAACAGCCTATGAAATTTCAATTTGATTCGATTTCCCGATATTCATTTACTACTTCTACTGCGATTTCTCTTTCACCGGGCTATCAAATAAATTATAAAAATTCCTTATTTCTATATCTGAAAAATAAATAATATTATCAAATAAATATTCCATATTTATGAAGTCAAACTTAAAATTTTGACTCGGTCTAAATATACCGATAATTACCTGAAATCCTTATCGGATACAATTTCTCTTAATATTTCTTAATCGGCTACCCATATGAATAATATTATCTCGGACTAATTCCTTTTTATCAGTCTAAAGTACTGACATAGGACCTTTCCAATAGGTCACCCATCATATGCCCTCAGCACACTTAACTTTGCAGTTCCATCGAAATTCGATATCTTATATTGCATTTTTTATTCTCGGAATCTATATCAGATTTTTCTCCATGATCTGTTTAATCCATGTAAAGGATAAAACTGTTGAGCTCGATGAATCAACCGAAATTACTTGCCAAGTGGTAGAGAAGTGATTTCTTGGGTGATGGTGGTGGAAACAAAAAGATAGAAAAATTTGCACAAGGATTTAGAGTGGTTCAGCTTTCTAACCAAAGCCTACATCCACTACCCTAGCTTCCCACTAAGAATTTCCCAAATTCACTATGAATTTCTTCCCCTTTTACAAGGCTTAGGAGGCAACATTTACAATCCTAGACTCAATTATCAAGTCTAACATCCAAAGCTTACAACCCAAGCTTTGAGAATCCTTACAAACAAAAGAAATGAAGCAAACAATAATTCCTCACTACAAGGTATGTGTTTGCACTCTTTAAGCACTCACCCAAATCCTAAAACACTTGAACATATATAAATATTTGAGCTCACAAGTATTGTCTATACAAGAATGAGAAATTTAAGCACTAAGACAAATTTTCATCATAATGTTGTTGACTTGAGGATCATTAGTTGTTCCAGGTGCTTGAAGGGTCATTTTATCTTCCCAAATGAGTTCCTAGCCGTTGGAGACTGTTGGGATTGAATTGGAGCCGTTGGAGCCTCTATTTCCTTCAATTAATGCAGTTCTGCAGCTGTCCGTATCGATACACGGGTTACCCGTATCGATCGCCCTTCTTGGAAACTAGCCATTAAGCTCTTAGTTGCCTAACCGTATCGATACATGTGTACCTGTATCGGTACAAGCACTACCCGTTGTGCCCATTCCAGCTGTCTGTACCGAAACACCTTGGACTGTATCGGTACATCTTGGTCATGTTTCGGTACGCTCTGCAATTTGAAAGACCGTTGGGAAATAGCCGTTGGGGTTAGTTAAAATAGGGATCGGTACACGTACATGCATATAGGTACGACCCTATCTGTATCGGTACGCCTAGGGGCGTATCTGTGCGATTTTTCGGTTCTGGAAAATTTCTATAGCTGAAACCCTTGGACCGTATCGATACGGGGTATACCGTATCGATACGGGGTATACCGTATCGGTACGCTTGTGTAGAAGACAATATTTTGGCTACTTTAAAACGTTTAAAATCATTTCCAAAACCTCTCAAAAAGTCCTCAAACTTATTTTCAAGTTGTTTGGACTTAGAAACATTTTTGAATTCTTTTCAAATTAGTCTGAAACTATTTTTCAATTATCATATCAAAACATAAATCCTAAGAATCTCCCCCTTTTTGATATAATAAAACCAACTTGACAAATTGTTTTTGAGATTCTCCCCCTTAGTAAAAATAAAATTTGAATAAGAGATTAATTTGTTGAAAATCTTATAGGCTCCCCCTTATTCATTTGAAAAATCAAAATTTCAAAACATTCCCCCCCTTTTTGTTATATCAAAAATGGTTCAAACCAAAGTTTGAAAACTTTTAAGTCCATAACAATGGAGAGTTAAAAAATTGACAAAAATAAGTTTTGGTTTAAAATTGGCTCTCCCTTACTCAAGCATCAAACAAATGTTAGTCCAACATTTATGATAAACTAGTTGAATTAAAATAAATAAACCAAATTAAAAATAAAAATCAACTAATTTTACCACACTTGAACCAAAGGTAGGATGTGAAGCCTTCCTTCTTCAAGTGTTCATCCTTGTATGTATAGAGCTCCCCCTTAATTCATCACATGTTGATCATGCTCCATCACACCTAAAATAAGACAATCAAGTAATTTTTGGTATCCAAATTGCTTTGGATCCAATGACATTATAAGCACATAATTTAGTCCCCTTAGGAATCCATTTTTCAATTTCATCATTTTTAGTTGAAGTAATTAGTCCTTTTGGGACCCAAATACTTCTAAAACATTTTCCATTTACAAATCTAGGGGCACTAGATTGTCTCATATAAAAATTTGATTTTCCCAAATTATTTTTTTTCAAGCTCTTTGGAAATCAAATTATTTTCCTTTTTAAGATCATCTACTTCTTTTTGATGACCTTTTTCCATATTTTGAAGCAAATTTTGTAAGTTTAAAACTTTAAGCTCAAAATCTTTCATCTTTGCTTCAAACTCCAAATTGGTTTTCACAAGCAAATCATTTTCATTTTTCAATCTTTTTGTTTTTAGAAAATGAGGCTTTAAATTCAAAAACCAATTTATCATAGGCATCTTGCAACTCATCAAACGTATATGAATTTGAACAAGATGAGTTAGAAGTTACATCCCCCTCATTGAGGGTCATTAAGCATAGGTGGGCTTCTTCATTTTCATCGGTGGAGTCTTCATCACTCTATGTAGCCACATATGCTTTCTTTGATGATGATCCCTTTTTGTCGACGCGAGGGTAATCGAATTTGTTGTGCCTCGATTTCTTGCACTTGGAGCACTTCAGGGAATCCACCATCTTTTTTTCGATTCATGCTTGGATTCTTCTATTTTGTTCTTCATGAATCGAGAGAATTCCTTGAAGAGATGTATCTTCACTTTTCTCCTCACTAAATTCTTCTTGTTGGCTTGTGGAGGGATATAGAGCAATGGCATTCACATTAGTGCCTAGCTCCATGACTTTCTTCTTCCCCATCTTCTTTATCTCTTCCTTTTTCTTCTCCCCGTCTTTTCCTTTTTTTCATGATTTCATGAGTGAGAAGTAACCCCATGAGTTCATCTAGCTCTAGAACTTTGAGATTTTTGGCTTCGATGATGGCGGTCCTCTTTGAGTCCCATGACTCGGGAAGAGAGCAGATAAGCTTTCGGACAAGCTTTTCTTCTGAAATGATTTCTCTATAGCCTTTGAGTCTATTAGTGATGGTGGAGAATCTATCGAACATCTTCGTGATGTCTTCTTTTGGTTCCATCTTGAAATTCTCATACTCAAGGTTGATGAGGTCGAATTTGGTCTCCTTTACTTCATTTGTTCCCTCATACATGACTTCAAGCTTGTCCTAAACTTTCTTGGCATCCTTACAAGAAGACATATTCTCATAGATATTAGGGCTAAATGCACAAAAAAGAATATGCAAAGCCTTGCAATTTAGCTCCATCTTCTTGCGATCATCTGCATTCTATTCCTCCTTACATCTTTGTGGTACATATAAGCCATCTTCAACAACGTCCCAAAGCTTGTAATCTTTGGCCTTGATGAAGAACATCATTCTAGTCTTCCAATAGGCATAGTTGGTCCCGTCAAAGAAATGTGGCTTGTCGATGGATTGCGCCATTTATCTTCGGTTGACTTATTTGTTGATCGAGCTTCCGGATCATCTCAATAGGTAGTTAAACCTTCTCGATTGAGCCCTGCTCTGATACCAATTGTTGGGCTTGATGAATCAACCGAAATTACTTGCCAAATGGTAGAGAAGTGATTTCTCGGGTGATGGTGGTGGAAGCAAAAAGATAGAAAAATTTGCACTAGGATTTAGAGTGGTTCGGCTTTCTAACCAAAGCCTACATCCACTACCCTAGCTTCCCACTAAGGATTTCCCAAATTCAATATGAATTTCTTCCTCTTTTACAAGGCTTATGAGGCAACCTTTACAATCCTAGACCCAATTACCAAGTATAGCATCCAAAGCTTACAACCCAAGCTATGGGAATCCTTACAAACAAAAGAAATGAAGCAAACAATAATTTCTCACTACAAGGTATGTGTTTGCACTCTTTAAGCACTCACCCAAATCCTAAAACACTTGAGTATATATAAACATTTGAGCTCACAAGTGTTGTCTATACAAGATGAGAAATTTAAGCACTAAGACAAATTTTATCATAATGTTGTTGACTTGAGGATCATTAGTTGTTCCAGGTGCTTGAAGGGTCCTTTTATCTTCCCAAATGAGTTCCTAGCCGTTGGAGACCGTTGGGATTGAATTGGAGCCGTTGGAGCCTCTATTTTCCGTAATTAATACAGTTTTGCAGCTGTCCGTATCGGTACACGGGTTACCCATATCAATACGCCCTTCTTGGAAACTAGTCGTTAAGCTCTTAGTTGCCTAACCGTATCGGTACGCGTGTACCTGTATCGGTACAGGTACTAGCTGTTGTGCCCATTCCAGCTGCCTGTATCGAAACACCTTGGACCGTATCGGTACGATGTATCGGTACACCTTGGTCCTATTTTGGTACGCTCTACAATTTGAAAAGCCGTTGGGGTTAGTTAAAATAGGGATCGATACGTGTACATGCGTATCGGCACGACCCTATCCGTATCGGTGCGCCTAGGGGCATATTTGTACGATTTTTTGGTTCTGGAAAATTTCTATAACTAAAACCCTTGGACTGTATTGATAAGGGGTATACCGTATCGGTACGCCTGTGTAGAAGACAATATTTTGGCTACTTTAAAACGTTTAAAATCATTTCCAAAACCTCTCAAAAACTCCTTAAACTTATTTTCAAGTTGTTTGGACTTAGAAACATTTTTGAATTCTTTTCAAATTAGTCCAAAACTATTTTTCAATTATTATATCAAAACATAAATCCTAACAAAAATAATTACTGATAAATTCTCCAAATATCCATAAAATAATATGTTATAACTCTTCCAAAGTCTATGGAATCATCTCTGAAATTTTAGCTTGATCCGATTTACCAATAAATGCCGAGAATTTTATCGGTTACTAAATAAATTCCTTAATCAAAATAAATCATAGGATTCATCCTGAATCGAACTAAATACTTCCAACACTTGGAAATGACTTTTATAACCTTTCTCTATTTATGTAATAAAACACCTAACTTTTTGGGAAATTACAACTTTGGTCCTTTATCTTTTCATATTTCGACTTGTACCACCCAAGTTTTAAAAACTTATCACTTTGGTCACTAAACTTTAACCTTGAATTCCCATTTCAATTTTCCTTGGATTTTAACCAAATTTTGCGAGTATCCTATTTTATTTGTTCTCTATCACATGACACCTTAAAACCTCAGAAATTTCTTTTCTACAGTCCATAATTGAGAAAATTCTAACTTTTGCATTTTTGTCATTTTAGTCACTAAGTAAGCTTTTAAGCAATTATCTTAGCACTAAATGACCCTTAAACAATACTATAAATTTTGGGTATTACAATTTAGGTTCAAATATATTTTCATTACCAGTCCAATCATTTATTATGATGAATGATTTTGATTATGGTTATAGATATTATTCATTGTAATTGTAATTGTAGTCGTACACATAATTGCACTTACGAGTTGCAACTTCTAAAAATGTTATACTAATATTTTAATGAAAAAAATAATTATAAAATGAAGATTAAATTTTGACACCATGATTTCAGTTGTATGTTTTTATTTTGGGTTTGTACGTTAATGCCCAATGGTAGATATATTTTTAAAACTCCCTTCCATGTTTTACCACATGACCTTGAAAGCACAAGCAGTGCAGCTCTCAAGTAAGGCTGAAAGGGTTATTGATTATCAAAGATGATACAGAGAGTGTGTTTTAGTACAAGTCAAATGAATTCCATCACTATAATTACTCGTGTTAGTTACTTCCAGTAACCAGTCTCATCATTAGCAGGCTTGATTATGATGTATATTTAGCTATCCAAAGGATTACAGAATTTCAAAGCACTTACAAATTTCATTAAATATTAATATCAGCGGAAACAATTACAAATTTCATTCAAAGACTATATGAATCGAATGACTCCCATATCTGTTTAACAAAGATATAAAATGATAACTTTGTTAAAAAAATTATAAAAAATATGAATTTAAAAAATTTTAAAAGTGCGACCGAAAACAGGAGCTATATATAGGAAATTAATAATATATATATTGCATATATAGCAGTTGTTGGGCTGGTTATCGGTAAAAATTTGATTCAATGTAAAGCTGAAGCAAATTATATGCGAGAGATTTGGATTTTTGTTCATTCTTATCCAAAGTCCGTACTGCAGAGAAATTGGACATAAAACTTTGCACACGTGGGGGATATTATTTCATGGTCAGACCTTACAAAACAACAAATCATCAGCCAATATATCTCTATTTATATATATAGATTTTCAGAAATGCTAAAGAAATATGAAATGAAACCCTTTTTTCGCAGCAAGATAGCAAGTTAAACCCATTAATATTCCATATGTAAATTCGCCAAGAATTACAACATGAAAACACAATTGGCTGTACATAAAAATTCTCAGAAGACAACTCTACCGATGTGGGATTACAATCATCATGAAATCTGTCATCAGTTGCTGAGCTTCAAACCATAGTTTTCCCACAGGTTATTATCTCCATCGAACAGGAAGAACCGGAAGCAACTGTCGTTTACACCTTGGGAGGAGCCATCATTCGCTTGGTTTCTCGATGTCTCGGCTCCTTGAGTACTGTACATTGACTCATTTTGCTGATGATAATAATCATATCCTATTGAATTCTCCTTCTGTTTTTTGTTACCGATCATCTCCTTGCTTTTCTTAAGGGTATCCCATTTGTTTTTGCACATTGAACCACTCCTTTCAAAGCCTAAACAACCCATCTTAGCACCTATTTCCTCCCACAAAACAACCTCTTCTGAATACCCTCCCTGTTGGAACCGAGGTTCCATGGCGGTTCTCATCTGTATCAGCTTAGAAACCTCGGCTTCTAGCCACCCGTCCGCCTTTTCATTGTGGTTTTCACTGTCGGACGGTGCGGTGGTCTTCGATTTGGCGGTCAAGTTCTGCAATGCCTGCATTAAAGCAGCATCACGAGCTTCGATCCAAGCTCTCTCTTTAGCCCAAAACTTATGCTCTCTATCGATCCTGCTCGCTTCTTCTTTCCTCCATTGTTCTTCCCTTAAAACCCTCTCCTCTTCCTTCTGCTCCAGGATCTTCGTCAGTTTCACAAGCCATGCCTCTTGCCTCTCCATTAGCACCCCGATTTGAGAATCGATGAACTCTTTTATCTTCGCTTTCCATCTCCTGGAACTCCTTTTCTTTGCGGTGCTCAACTCGTTGTTATCTGAGGAACAAGAGTCGAATTTGGAGGAACTAGAGAGGCTAAGACTATTATCACAAAGCCTTTGAGAGTGGTACATCTCTTGATTTGCTTGACTGCCATGAAACTGGAAACTGTTCCCTAAAAGATGAGTTTCTTGGACTGAAACGCCATTGTTGTTGCTGGTGTTATCGCCATATAAAGCTTCGAGTTGACGAAAGAATCTATAGTGTTTCCCGTCTTGTCTACCGGCCTTCCCTTCCTTGGTCTTTTTGTAGTATTTATACAAGTTTTCAAATTTCTCCCTGCATTTCTTCCCACTCCTTTGGTATCCATGTTCCTCGAGCATGATCCTACAGAAACAATGGCACTGAATGAAACTTTAAATAGACATGAACCCTAATCCAAAATTGCAAGGACTAATGAAAACGTCTTTTCATGGATAGAAAGTAGCAGATGGGCATTTAAAACATAAAAAAAAGGATGGTAAAAACTTGCACAATACTGGAGGCAACACATTTTCAAAGGAGGCAAGTCAGTTAAAAGACTATTCAAAACTTCTAAGAAATGAAATAAAATAAAATAAAGAAGAAAGCTGTTTCTGTTCCTGCTTCTGCTTCTGCTTCTGCTTCTGAACTCCAACTTGTTAACAGTGTATACTTTTGTTTCTTAAGGCCATAAATTTGTTCCAGAAGTTCTCTCTAATATTAATTATAACACCAGGAGAAAAGAAGAGTGCAATCATGGTCAAATAAAGAAACAACTTTATTTTTGCTTGAACCCCATTTCATATCTTTAAAGGGAGAATTAGGGTAAGGGATTATGGGACGATATACCTGGAAACTTCATCCCACAAAGGACCCTTTTGATTCGCTTCTTTGAACTTGGGATCCAGACCAGATCTGATCTCAAGAAGTGTTAAAGTCTCTTGCCTCGGCCACCTTCCGGTTCCGCCCTCGCCTCCGAAACCAGTGGCGGTTTCACCATCCAACCCACAGCTGGGACTAAGTGTGGAAGTACTAGTGACGGTCGGAATGGCAGCCAAGGGATCAGTAGTGTTATTGTTAGTAGCAGTCGAACCAACCTGCATACCCACCATTTGCATCATATCAAAGGGGTGGTGGTGGGGTTGGTGCGGTGGTGGTGGATTCCGGTGACCGGGGGAGAACAACTCAGTAGTATCCTGTGGAAATTCTTGGAAATTGAGTGGCTTTCCGTTCAGTAGATGCCTGAGATCAGGAATGGAATACGGATGGTGACGATGATCCTCCATTTCCATATGGATTTTATGTTGGCATAAAAACGATGGAAAAAGAAAAAGGGAAGAGTAGGATAATGCTACAAAGAAAAGAGAGAGAAAGGTTTTTAGTAGAGAGAGACGCAGAGTGGGATGGTGGTGTCGTCCACGAAAAACCTCGAATTTAAGCTTAGGACAATGGTCCCATCTTCGTTTGGAGTGTTGTATAAATATACGTAGTTCTGGCTTCTGCTACCATCTTCTCAAAAAATTATTAGATGGTCTGGCTTACCACGTCATTCATGATCCCGTCCAATAATATTTTTCCATATTATTTTTTTTAAGGTGAATCTTCACCTCTTTCTTACATGTCAATAAAATGAATGAACCTTATTAGATGGACCACGGATGACATGGTGAGTCGGATCCATCTAATAATTTCTCTATTTTCTGGATACGTACATTTATACACCACTTGAATATGATATGCATCACCTTTGCTTAGCTGAGTTGAGTGCTGACAGTGAATTCGGGTCTGGTGAAGGTAAATGGAGCCCAGTTCAGACCCCAATTCTCGAGCACTACCAAGTCCTTTCGGCCCTTTGGATCATGAAGCTTCGGCCTAAACAGTTGATTTTGATAGATTCTTGAGCTGAGTTTGTCGATTGCAACAGCATTAGATATTCTCATACCTATACATGGCAAACTGCATCCGAATCTGATTACTCTGCTTAAATACCATCTTCGTACATGAATGACAAAAGATACGTTTTCTTATAAGAATATATCAATTATTCTATGGATACTCGATTAGTCGATTAGACTCGTATCATACTCAACTTGAATTGACCCAACCTGACTTAAAAACTAATTGATTTGATATTGGTCTGACCCAAAAACCAACCGATCTAATATTGACCCGTCCTGAAACTGGCCGATCTAATATTAACATAACCTAAAACCCAATTGATCTGGTACTGACTCAATCCGAATTTGAACGAAACTATGCAATAATATTAAGCTTTGGTACAATTAGTTTGGTAATAATTTATATGATATTTTTATAACTTTTGACACAGGAACAAAACTATACATAGACTCGCCGTGGCCCTCACTCTAAAAAAAAAAGTAAAAAAACTTTAGTCTGTGTCTCTCTCTATATGATCTCTTATAATTTAAACTTTTAAGAATCCAACAAATAATCTCAGTGAAAAAGATGATGTTCATCTTAAGAGGCCTGTGTTCAAATTATTTTATTTGTAAGGTGTGTGTGCATTGTGAAAAGATTAATAATATGTATAAACAGATACTACATTATAATCAAAATAATAATTTAAAATTTTAAAACAATCTCCAATAAGTTTAAACTTTTGAAATGTGAGGTTGAATTTCACCATTAAATTGACATAATTTTCACACCGATCTTTAATGTAATTCTAGTAACATTCGATGTAAACAATGTCAACGTTATGTTACTGTGACAAAAAAAAGTACGTTGAAATTTTGATGTTTGAGTATAATTTGTCTGTTATATTCACAAGTGTATAAAGAATTTGGGGTCCAATTAAGTACCTGTGACGACCACATTAGTTCTATATATAATGAAACTTCCTGCAGATTAAAAAAATGTCCATGCTTTTTTCTTCTAAACTGAATATCTATAATTTTAAAAAATAAAATTAAGAATGTAAAATGGAATAGTTTTTTTTCGAAGATCAATAATTGAAGAATTGATGTAGATAGGCTATAGGCCCCACTTGTTTTTGTTAGGATTTCAATGTAAAATATGAAGGCAGCCCATGTGTTTCCAAACATCTGATGGTGAGGTACGTACAGCAGTACCACAATATGTCTATTTCTTTACTTGTTTTTAAAATAATCATATTATTCACGATTATCACATTTAAAATGAAATTAGAATCTTATTAATTCTCTAATTCTCTAATTTTCTGCCGCTGCTCATCATCTTCTCACTATCGATTGCAACTTTTTTTTATTGGTGGTCGGCAACTAATTTTAGTATTGGTTGTCGATCATCGAGTTTTTTTTCTTGTTTTTTATTTTTTTATATTTTAATAAGAATTTCTGCTTTTGTGGCATTCGTTTTCTCTGTCCTCGTGACACATGTTTTCCTCTGTCCTTGTGACATATTTTCTTTATTTTGTGGTTCGTTTTCATCTGTCCTTGTGGCATGATTTTAGCATACCCTAGCGGTCGTTTGCTGCTCGCACATAGATTTTAACATTGCTAGTTTTTTATTATGATTTTGTTAGTGGTCATGGAAAGTTAGATCCCCACTCGGTTGATGGTTGTCTGGCGATGTAATCAGTCATGGGTAGCAGAATATTCTGCCTGATAGTTTGGGTCGCTCACCACTCCTTTTTCACCCGTTATGCGTCTCGATTGGATAAAGACAAGGAGATTCAGGAAAGCTTATGGATTTTGATGGTATGCTTATTTCTATGGAAGTATTCACTTTTCTTTGTTTTTGGGTTGTAAGAGATTTTGGTGGATTAGTCCCATTATTCTCCTTCCTAGATGTTGTGATTGTGATATCTTCTATGATTTTAATAAAAATTTAGTGGCTATTATAAAAAATGAAATTAATCGAGTTAAAAGTGGATTTTGTTACCAAATATTTACCAAATTTAATTTTTTTTAGTAAGAAATGATGCATTGTGTTGCCCGAGACATGTAATCTTGCTAATCTTTCCCATTATGGACTCTCGGATTGAATTTGGATACGCGGTTTGCGTTCGTGGATAGTTTTTTACGACGCTCGGCTCTGATCTATGGTTCTCGATGGTCTTTCAATAGCTTAATCCTCTTTTGTGGTTCGTTTGTCGATGCAGTCAGATTTGTTCGTATCTATTTTTGTTAGAGTCTTTTGGTTGGGTTTTTAACATTTTCCATGTATGGTCCTTGTATGAGCTAAAGTGGCTAGTTTCTTGTGTCAACATTTTAGAAAAATGTCAAATTATATATTTAGTTTACGATGATAGTTGTAAACCCTTATTGTAATTTTGGATATTTTCTTTTTTAATAAGACTAGTGATTTCTATTTTAAAAAAATCAAACAAACTAGGTTATTTATATTCAACCCAAAATGATAAATTTGATGTTTATTTATGAATACATGTTCGTTTTACTTTTTATATACGGAGTTTGTGATTATTTCTTTTAATATTATTATCTTTAGAGTTTTAATAGGAATTCTTTCTTTGCAAGTATAATGTCTCGTACTATTTATACCGAACATTGATTGGTATATAATAGATTCCGATTAATTTCTTAGAGGATTGTTCAGAAAATAGCAAGCAACGGAGATTTATACAATATTTGGTAAAAATTTTGCCAACAATTTTTCATCAACATGCCATAACAACCATAATATCTAAATAATACTCCATCTGTCCTATTAATTTTATTCCTTACTAACTTTTTAAAAATTAAGCTTTTTAAAATTTGATTACGATTATTTTAAATAATTAAATTTTATAAAATATATATTTTAAAACTATTTGATTAAAGGTTTATAAAATATATTTTTTTAATATTTTATTAATAATAAATTTTAAATAATGACGAGTCAAAATTAAAAAAATCAATAAAAGATAAATTTAATAGGACAAATTGAGTATGAAAATAAAATACTGTTGGGAATTAAAAAATCTTTATAAAATATGAAAATTGATATTAATTCAAAATGATCTAGATAAAGAAGAAAAGCGAATACTAATTGAATATTCCCGTGATAAAATATATATTAAAAAGAAAGGAAATTAAATAATTGGGGTGTTGACGTTGAAAATAATAAAGGGAAAATGGGCAGGCATGCGTAAGAGATGAACTTTACAAATTAGGGCAAAATGAGACAACAACTGAACAGAAGAATCTGACAACTTTCCGTGATGAAATAGGCAACATCTGATTGCTTTGCTTTTCAATTTGCAGAACGTTCCATCCATGCACATGCATGCATGCAATTTGTAAATATATATTTATTGCCACTACTTTTTACATATACTTACTATATATTTCATTCGTCCTACTAAAAAACGTTCATTGTTGTTTTTTCACATAGTTTTAGAAAAAAAATTGTGTAAGAAAGATAATGTAAAATAATTAAAACGATAATTTTATCCTTAAAAATTTGATTTTTTTGTTGGGAAACTAAAAAAATGGGTATTAAGGGAAATATGCATTTTAAAAGTTGTTGATTTTTTCAATGAGACATTTTAAGTTGGACAATTTTAAAACAAAAAGGGGACATACTGAGTGAGACAAAAAGAGTATATCATAAATATTATCTTAATATCATATTTTTGAGAAACTGTTAATATCATATATTTGATACTTGTGTTTTTGATAAAAATGTACATATGATAAATGTACTTTGATAAAAATATATAATTTGGCATTTGTATTTTGCAGGAGTGATTTTGAATAAGTGTAATAGGAACAGCCACACAAGGGCCCAAAAAAAGAATGCCCCAAAATGAGTTAATTAAATGCTTACAAGTGAAAATTAAAAGATTGAATATATACTTATCACTTGTGAAAAAAATAATCTTTTAGCTCAAGGGCATTATTGTCCAAATGACCAAAAATTATTTAATACCTAAGAACTCCAAAAGAAATTACATTTCTATCGTTTAATAAAATAGATGTTACTGTTGAGAATCTTATATTACCCAATGATAAAAATTCTCCCAAACCAAGCATAAACATACCATTCCAAAAAAGATTATTCTCCATAATAATGATATTTTCTGTAAATCAAACTACCTTAAAACCATAAGCCTTTTACGGTGGATTTGAATAATTTATGAGCACAAATTTCTTCTTTATGCCTCACAGGCTCACACCTTCATCAAAAGAATAGGAAAGCCATCTTTTTTCATTTTTCCTGTGGATGGGATTTGTCTTGACTAAAATGGCCATGTAGGGCATCTCTCCTTAACCGCTGGCTGTCAATCTCTCCTACGCCTCCTCTGATGGATGGAGACATGATATATGAATGGATATGAGAATGTGTGCTAACCATTAAAATGAAATTGACTTTAGTGTTGAAAGAGGAAACTGGTGCCGCAAATGAAAGGAACACAACCGCGGTAGCGGCGGCGAATGCCGACACCCTTTTAAAATAATACTTCTTTAACGAGAGTTTAGGGGTTACCCCTTTGTTAATCGCTCTATTTTAATTAGCGACGCTTCAATTAGCGATCTAGAAAGAGGAAGCACCGTCGCGAAAAGTCGTCACTAAAAACCTCAGTTCTAATTAGTGCCTAATTGCAAATCTCCTCTCCCTTTGACTCTCTGGAATATTTTCTTCAAAATTGGCATGGCTTCAAACATACTTATGCGGTTATGCCTTGCTAATGTGGGTCATGGATTTGTCAATATGCTTGAGTCAACTCCCCTTTTTGATGGTTAATCCTACCAAAGTTAACTCATTTGAAAACTTAATTTTCACCCGATCAAAATATTCGTAAAATAAAAGTAACTATATTTAATGTGATTCTATTTTTTTGTTTATTACTATATTTCAAACAAAAAATAGTCATATTAAAATAAATTGTTATATGTTAAGTTGTTCGAATTTGTGTCACTGAAAGGGAATAATTCACCTTTTATCACTGAGATCACTTAATGAGTTTAAAAATTTAAATATTATATATATAATTACTAATTGGCATACTTTAAAGAATTTTTTACAAACCATAACAAGAGATGGTTTTATTTATTAAATTATTCATCAATTTTAGCAAATAAAAAATGGTCATTTATTTTTGACATGTCTTTTCACGTAAAATAATGAAATTCATTGAACCCAAAAACAATATTTCCAAAATCATAATGTTCAAATCTCTTCGAATCCCCCATCGTTGTAAATGATAACAACACAATTACTGCTAGGTGGGCTGTCTTGCATATTCATAGTACTACATTTTCCTGTTTTTTCTTAAAAAAATAGAGTCAATCAGCAAACTAGACATGCAAAAGCAGCAAAATTTTCGCAACAAGAGGAGGGTCCCTCACTTAAAATATTATATTAGCCCTATTGAAATGTTAAGTTTATTTGGTTTTAACTTGTATACTACTCATTGACCCAGATCAGATTTTTTAAAGATTTATTGTTGGTATAATCATTTTAATTTATTTTTATTTATAACGTTAAAATTCAAATATTTAAAGATTTAACGTATCATTTTGCTAAATTAACTCGTTATTTATTATGATTACAAAATTTCGATTCATGGAGATCCATTTTTTGAAGGATGGCCACCGACCCCATGCATGATAATGAAATCCTGTCCAGATGGGATTGCTCAATAATTACATTCAGAAATGAGAGAATTGTGAGACATTTAGATCAAATATTTTAATTGCATTGTGATATGTTCCGGTCGTATCGAATGTAGGAAGATTGCGAATTTTATTGTTGCTACTAAAATTAAAGATCAATTATATTGACAGTTTTTAAATTTTTAGGATATTTTTATTTTAATTACTGAATTTTTAAACTTTATATTACATTTATTAAGTTTTTAATTCATTTTATTATTGTTATTATCGTCAATTGTGCTAAGAAATCATTAAATTGCACGTTAAAATTTTCTTTCCCAAATCCCTCTAATTTTCTAAATTGACAGTTGTCACAAAGGCTGAGTTTCCAATGTATGAAGCGATCATCGGTCAATTCTAATGATAAGAAATATTTTAATATAGTTTGATGGTAGATTGGAAAGTTTTTACTTATAGTTTCGATTGAGATTTGAGGAGATTAAAAGGTTTTCGACAAGTTTGAACCGAATGAAAGAATGATGATGATGGTGATGAAGAAGATGAATAGTTCAATGATCTTTTCAACCATATAAACCACCAAAAATGACAGAATGACGACGAAAATGAGGCAACGATCCAATCAAAATTAAAAGTTAAAATTTTTCGTTTCGTCATTGTTAACCGTCAAATTAGCTTATGTAGCGAAGACACGCTAAATAAAAACGAGGATTTTTGAAAGGATGTTTTTGAAAGGTGTTTGGATATAAAATATTTATTCCGTGGGGTTTACAAAAACCTTATAAAAATGGAGTCGCCACCGGCCACTTAGGTAGGCCGGACACCATAAAACCAGAGATTTAAAAGACAGGGTTCGGGAGCCGGTTACGGATGGGGAAGGATTAGCACCCCCACACCGCCCAAAAACTGGTACTTTAATAATTACCGCTTTATTAATATTGGATTTTCCAGATTAAAGTGACGATTATTTTAAATTTCGGTCATAATTGCGAATATATTTTAAGGGTCCCGTTATCCGAGAATAAACGCCCAACCACTATCACTACGCTTGATACTGGCCCCGTTTACGCTCGGATAAAAGGACACCGCATTAACAATTTATATCTCGATATGCAATCTTAATGGCAAAAATATAAAACATGGTAAAACATTTAAATTTAGTAAAGATTGACATACCAGAATACTAATTTAGCATGAATGATATTTTAGACTAAAACATGTATATATATATATACGTATTATTCTAAATAATAGATAAGAACAACTATCATATGTCAAAATAACAAGGCAGGAATAAGTACATATAGACGAACAAGTATTTCAAAAAGTCATGCATACTGGTAATAAAACATATTTCAACATATACGGGTCCACATATTGTACAAAAAGGGTAAATACACTAACATGTAACCCTAAAAATAAGGAAACACACACACATATAAAAAAATACTAAATACGTCATGTACGAATCAATCAAAACATAACATGCTTAATATGAATAACCGGATAAAAAACGAATATCATACTTGACACATATATATACATATAAACATAAAACGAGTCATATACGAGAGACATAAAATAAAATAATATCAACATATACGATTATAATACGAACAATAATATTTACAAAGAAAACAGGACTGAAATGAAAGGAAAACGAAAGTCAGTGGCAGAAATTAAAGAGCAATAATATGTAATTTGGGGACGAAATTGCGAAACAAACAAAACCTAAAAGGACCATAATTGTAATTAGACCAAGGGGCAGACCCAAAGTGAAAAATCCAAAAACGCGGGATGGTTAAGGACGTAATTTTACCATTCAGAAACTGATTCGGTGTAATTTAGGGACAAAATTGTAATCCTTTGAAAAATCAGGGGGACTGGGGCTGTGATTATACCATGCGGCAAGACAAAAATGAAAATATTGAAAACGCGGTGGGATTAAGTGTGTAATTTACCCATTTTAAAAATAATGATAACTATAAAAGGCCCATTTTTAGACCGAAACCCATTTTCCCTTTCTTTGTTTCATTTTTCGGTTTTTCAGAAAATTTCTGTTCTTCGTTTTCTCTCAAGTGTTCTTGAGAAACCCAGAATCCGGCGGCCGGCCGCCGTATTCTCTGCCGCCGGCCGCCGCTAACCGGCACCGGCGAGCCTCCAAAATACACCAAAACAACCCCCTTGTCGTCCTCAATACGAATCAGTGGTTGGATTCAGAGGATACCCCTTTTTTACCCTAGATTTAAGAAATACGAACCCCCAAAAAATATTTTTTTAGACCAAAACACAACTTCAAAGGGTCTTCTCTTCCCTTTAGTTCACCAGATCTGGCTTGAGAAGCCGAAAGGCTTGTCACCGAGAGAAGGAAGACCCACAGACAACGCCGGTAAGACTACTTCTTTTTTGTTTCTGTTTTTTTATTTTCTATTTCGTTCCCAGAATCGATTAAGTTCTGCACAAGCTTTTTGAAGGCAAGGCAGTTCTCAGTGGGATGTCCAGGGGTACCGCCGTGATAGTCGCAATGTGCGCTTGGATTATACCAAGGCGGGAAGGGTGGATTGACAGGATTAACGATGTATGGTCGGACCAAGTCTGCTTCATACAACTGGGAATAAAGCTCTGAGTATGAAACAGGTAGGGGAGTGAAAGTTCTCCTCTCTTTATCCTTTCTGGTGACTCTCTCATCTCTTTGATTCGAATTTTGCGTTTTTCCCACAGGTGCTTGTGGCTGTGAGACTGTGAAGTTCTTCGGGGCGGTATAGGTGCTGGTGGTGTTTACTTCATTTCTCTTGTTGTACTTTCGAGACCCTTCCCCACCATCTATTCTGCCGCTCTTGATTGCCAGTTTGAGAGACTCCCCAGTCCTGATCAAGTCGGCAAAACTCTGTGTTGTGTTATTAATGAGGCGATCGAAGAGTGCCCCTTTCAGAGTGTTGACAAATAATGGCGTGATTTTATGCTCCGGGATAGGTGGCTGGATTTGGGCAGCCACTTCTCTCCACCTTTGGGCATATTGTCGCAAGCTTTCATTGGACTTCTGCCCCATATTTTCTAACATAATTCTGTTAGGGATCATGTCTGTTACATGTTTGTATTGCTCGGAAAATGTTTATGACAAATCTTTCCATGTCTTGACATTCGCTTTGCTTAACTGAGTATACCAACGTAATGCCGCTCCAGTTAGACTATCCTAGAAACAGTGGATCAGTAGCTTTTCATCTTTATGGTAAGCTGCCATTTTTCTACAATACATCGTTATGTGTGCAGAAGGACATGTGGTTCCGTCATATTTATCGAACTCTGGCATTTTGAATTTTGGTGCAAGACAAGATCGGACACCAGACTTAGATCACTAGCGTCGTTTCCTGATTCTTCATTTGATTGTAACGCTTTAAATTTTTCTTCCATGAGGCGAAATCTTTCTTCCCACTTTCTTTCTACTTCATTCCTGATCCTTTCGACCATGTTTAGGTCCGGCACTTCTTCTTCATAAAGTGCTTCGGTATCAAGGGGTTGAGTCTCAGGTGCCCCTACTTGAAAGCTGGAAGACATTCCTGTAGGGTCAATATACACCTTCCTAGCCTGGTTTGATGCAGTTGGTTGAACCTTGTAGTGAGCCGGAGTACCTTCCGCTCTGGGATATTTTTCCTTCTACTCGTTTTCCAAGACTTTTTGCCAAAGAATGCCGTTATGTCGATACTATTGATGTTTGTGACTGTGCAATCTGATCACTAAGGCTTCTCAGGGCCTCTTCAAGCCTTGTCTCAAGCTCTCTCTGCCCTCTTTCTAGACTGATTATTCTTTCTTCCATGAGCTTTCTTTGTAGCCGGGTAAAGTATAGGTGATGAATGATTGCGGGTTAACACTACATAGAATGCCACAATATTCATATTGTTAATATGGTTGCAAAAAAAAAATAAATGCATGTACAAAGATGCAAATGTTATGATGCAAATGCAAAAATGCATGCATTTAGGTATTGATTCACTGGTAATCACCCTTTTGAATTACTTTCACGGGAATTAAAGGGTCTTGATTACAACAAAATTCGTGTTACAAAGTAAAGATCCCTAGTACAAAAGATCTAATTATAACACAGAGTCCTATAGATAGATTCTAGCTCTATCTCCTAACTTTCCAATTGCCTTGAGCAGCTTGAGGAACCTAGGAGCTTCTTTCATTCCCTGGGCTATAAAAGGTCGGAGTGTCTCAGCCTCGACAAATAAATCATTTACGTGTCCGGCGACTCGTTGTATGTCCACCATTAGATTTGCGTAGTAATGGTCTCTGTCTGTACCATTCGAGCAGCGTCGCGTAATCTCTTCGCGCAATAGGTGTCCCCTCCGGCTGCAGCTTTCCTCGAACACATTAATTCTTTCCTTGTAATCTTCCACAATCGCTTGAGGATCCGATTCGTGCTTGTAACACACCCACTTCAGCGTTCTTTTCTTCCAGCTCAAAAAATTATTCCTGCGGGCAAAGACATTGGAAGTGAGTGTTCGACTTCCGCCATCTTTCCTTTTAATTCATCATTTTGACTTTGGCTTTGCCCCAATTTTTGAACAAAGTGTCATCGTCACAGTTTCGCATTTCTAACATCTGTTTTTGCTATTCATGGATTTTCTTTTCCATACGGCTACACTTTCTCTCTCATGATGGACAGCTTGTTTCCCCTTGCTGATTTCTTGTCTGAATCTTTCTCTCTGTTGATCAATGGCCTTCTTAGCGGACCGTTTTTCTTCCTCCATAGCCAAACGGCAGCTTTCAATCTCTTTCTCGATTGCTCTTTTGTTAATTTCTCGTTCTTCTTCTACCAAACGGATGCCGTTCATTCTTTCTCTTTCCACAGCTATGAACTGACTCCGGCCGGCCTTTTGTATTTTTGCCTGTAACAGGAGGGCATCTTTTTGATAAAGAGTATTTTTGTCACTCAAATCTGCATTTAATTTCTTCAATTGCCTGATGATCCCGTCCCGCTCATCAACTTCTAAGCTTGCCTTATAGAGTTCGCTCGCATGTTGGGTCTGTTGAATGTCCATTTTCCTTTTAACTTCTTCGAGTTCACTTCTTAAGATGTCGGCTTCGGACGGTACCACCCTTGTAAGCTCTTCGAGTGACACTGTTAGTCCTTGATCAGATTCAGGAATCACATTATTAACCCTCAAATGTCTCCAAAGATCGTAATCTGGGGTAGTCATGTGTTCGGTATCTCCTTCTACCCTGATCCGGTAACAATGATCCCAGGCCCTCATGATGGTCTGAAATTTTCCTTTGAACTCCCCTTTGAAAAGAAATTCAGTTTGGCTTAATTCGGCGGTATTGGGAATGAACTGTCGTGATCCGAACTGCCGAGACACTAAAAGTGGAGCACAAGCGATCCCTCCATGTAATCCTAACATCATCAGCCAGTTGAAGTCACCACAACTGTATAGAAAATAATTAACTTTACCGAGCCATGGGACCCTCCATGTTATGTCCTTATCTTGAATGTTCCTGAAGAAACTGGTCCACATTTTTGTTTTCAAATCTTCTCGCCATTCCTTTGCTAAGTATTCTCGT
Organism: Hibiscus mutabilis; assembly: GCA_019671005.1. Lineage (NCBI taxonomy): Eukaryota > Viridiplantae > Streptophyta > Magnoliopsida > Malvales > Malvaceae > Hibiscus > Hibiscus mutabilis. Next base: position 23,546,886 of record CM033751.1, read on the forward strand.
AAAGGCGAAAAACCTTGGAAGGATATCCCCGGCAGGACCAGCGTCGGCGTCTTCCACATGTGACTGGATCCATACACGTAATAGCCGTGGCGCGACCTCAAAACGTCCTTCTTCTTCATGTTTCAGGCTAGCATTTAAAGAAATGAAAGTCTCGACCAAGATTGCTGGTACCGGTTTGCTCTCCGTTTCACCCGCTCAAACAAATCCGAAATGGCTACATCAATGTTCCCGAGTACTGGGGAATGATCACCAAGCCATATATTCCTAAAGCGAATAGGTCCATTTTCTTTGCCTCGTGCGGATGTGTCGATATGATGTCCCGAATACTCTCCCATGCAAAGCATCGTATTATCTCCTCGGATTTGAAGGAGGCCACTAACCCAATCATCACTCATTCCCGCAAAGGCTTTTAGTTTCGCAGTGTAATTCTGATTCCTTGAGGCTTCGCGTAGATCCAATCTTCCCGAATATTTTTCTGGTTAATTAAAGCGAAAGTACTCTTCTACCGTAGGCATCATGTCCTGCCCATTGAAGGTGAAGCGAAAAAAAGCGGATTCCAGAATCGGACTATAGCTCGGAGTAGGGGCTGGTTAATCCGAACATATAATAGCCTGCGATGTCGCCATAACTATCGCTAAATAAGTCTTGTAGTCTTTGGTCCCATCTTTCCCAAATGCTTTAAAGATCCCACAAGTCGCTTACATTGGAGACTCACATAGGTGTATCCAAATATTACGCGTTCGTTAGGCGATCGTCCCCTTGGATTTTCTGGTTGACCTCTGACCAATGTCTGACTGAAAAATTAAGCTCTTCTTTCCTAAGACACCTTTTTTCCATGGTGAAAGACTTTCTGATCAGGCAAACCACTTGATTCAGTACCTTTATGCGATGCAAATGCAATGATGTATGAGAAAAAGAACAAAAACCGAAAAGAAAACAAGTCAGTACCAGATAAAATTGATAAATATATAAATAAAATGACAAAATTAAACAGAATAAGCACACAAAACAACCCTATTTATCCCGTCTAAAACCTAGGGTTATCCGCATGGCTCTAACAGGGTAGGTTTCTATGTTCTCTACATACAGTGTTGGTGCTAGGAGGTACCCGAATTGTCCTTGCTGTCCTCTGCTAAGAGTAACAAGGCCCCCGATCATCACCCATTATAGGCTCCTTTCAACCGGGTTCAATTCAGGGGGACCCATTCGCTTATGCCCGTACGAAGGAACGATATCCTTACGAAAGCATATGGTACTCGAGCCCCGAAGGTACTTGCTAGGCCCATACGGGAGAACGATATCTCCACGAAAGCATTAGCGTTTCCCCCCCACTTAAAAAGACGGGTTTATATGCCATATTTTAAATGCGTTAAAATAAACGCGCAATTATGACCAAATGTTAATTTAATAGTCACTTTAATCCAGAAAATCCAATATTAATAAAGCGGCAATTATTAAAGTACCAGTTTTTGGGCGGTGTGGGGGTGCTAATCCTTCCCCATCCGTAACCGACTCCCGAACCCTGTCTTTTGAATCTCTGGTTTTGTGGTGTCCGGCCTACCTAAGTGGCCGGTGGCGACTCCATTTTTATAAGGTTTTTGTAAACCCCACGGAATAAATATTTTATATCCAAACACCTTTCAAACACACCTTTCAAAAATCATCATTTTTATTTTAGCGATATATATCTGGAAAAAGACCTTCGCTACAGATGGCAAAGGGAAAACCATGAATGTCCTGCGGTGTTGTCAACCAGCGTGTCAATATGTGGCAAAGGGAAGTTGTCTTTTGGGCTAGCTCGATTCAGATCCCTATAATCTACACACATACGAACTTTCCCGTCTTTCTTTGGTACTGGTACAATGTTTGCAACCCATTCGGGGTATTTGGCTACCTCCAAGAATCCAGCATCAAATTGCTTTTTCACTTCTTCTCGGATTTTTAACAACATCTCTGGCCTCATTCTCCGAAGTTTTTGTTGTACCGGTTTGCACTCCGATTTTGTTGGCAATTTGTGCACCACTATGTCGGTATTCAATCCTGACATATCTTGATAAGTCCAGGCGAAGACATCCTTGAATTCCTGCAGCAGGGCTATCAGTTCATGCTTGGTTTTTGAGGAAATAGTCGTTCTTATTTTTATTTCTTTTTTCGCTTCTTCAGTCCCCAAGTCGATAATTTTTGTTTCTTCTTGGTGAGGCATAATCTGCCTTTCTTCGTCGTCCACCATTCTCTTTAATTCTTCCGAGACCTCAATTTCTACTTCATCATATCCTTTCCCAATTTCCTCTGAGACCTCAGGGCATTCGAATTTTATTCCAGGATTGGATCCGGTATCATTCATATCGTCAATCATGAGCGACCTGCATTAAATGAGAATAAATTGTATTGGGAAAGAGACGGCTTTACATGAAGGGAATGAATATGAAAAATGCATGAATGGAATAAATGAGACTTTGGTCATTTTTAGGAAAGTGGGGATATTTTCATTTCAATCAAAAAGTTAACATAGGTGCCCCATACAAGAGATCCCCATTGTCTATGGGCAAAAACAAAAGGTTGATTCGGAGCATTACTCTGATCTATTCCTAAAAACTACAGGTAGATCAATGCAGCTCCAGTTATCAAGTGTTTCCCCGGGATGGCAAGGGCGGATGTTGGTCAACATTTTGCTACCTCGGTCCTTTTCAGCTATCATGTTGATGTACATCCCTTCAAATGATTTACTGAATATTTCCTCCTGGTTAAGTTCATCATTTTTCTTCATTGCCTCTCCAATATCTTGTCCTGGCTGGTAGAACCCTCCGGAGATGAAAGTGGCTTTCAAACTAGGAAAGGACATCGACCTCCACGGAATGTCTTCTCCTTTAGATCTGGCTTTTCTTTGCTCCTCCTTTCTCTTATATTCTTCTTTCTTCTGTTGGACACTTGGTTGGTAACCCAGCTCGAAACGATCTTTCTTGGTTATCATATTCTTGGGTCTCAGGTTTCCTTGTAATTTCTTTCCCAGCCCTTTTCCTATTTTGGCTCCTCGGCCCGAGTTTTACGACGGTCATCTTGGTACAATTAGATAACCTAGGGTAAGGGATCCGGCTTCCTTCTGAAATGAATGTGGCATTTACTAGTTCTAATGCTCGGAACGAGCATTCTGCGGCATCTTCATCATTTTGAATGTAGGGGGTGTCTGATGTCACGGAAGCAACAAATTCATGCTCTACTTCTACGGTGACCAATTTGCCTTCAACTACAAATTTTAATTTCTGATGCAATGATGATGGGACAACTCCTGCGGAGTGGATCCATGGTCTTCCCAATAAGCAGCTGTAAGATGGTTTTATGTCCATCACCACAAAATCGATCACATATTCAGTTGGTCCGATCAGTAGGGGCACCTCAATTTTCCCCATTGTTCCTTTTTGCGTACCTTCAAAGGCTCTTACCGAGTTGTAGCAAGGCTTTAGGTGCGAACCATCTATTGGCAATTTTTGCAGGGTTACCATAGGCAAAACATTCAATGCTGACCCGTTGTCGATCGGTACGCTTGGTAATACATACCCTTTGCAGTGGGTAGTGATGTTAGGGGCTTTGGTAGACCCCATTCCTCCCTCCGGGATCTCATCATCACTGAATGTGATATGATTATAGGCAGTAATATGCCCTACTATCATGTCCAGGTTTGTTACAGAAATGTCCTGGGGCACAAAAGTTTGATTTAGCACTTTCAATAGTGTCTCCCGATGCTTCTCTGAACTCAAGAGTAATTCCAGCACTGTGATCCTGGCCGGTTGTTTCCGTAGTTGTTCCACTACGCTGTACTCGCTATGTCTCAAGAATTTTAGAAATTCTTTGGCCTGGGCCTCAGTTACCGGTTCATTTATCTTTTGGGGAGGTTCTTCTCCAAATATCTGCGTAGGGCTAACTGCTGTATTCTTCCCCCTATCTTTTTCAGCTGCTCTCAAAGCCTCGGAGGAATAACATTGGCCGCTCCTTGTGAAATGGCCTGCTTCACCAACGTTCACATTGTTCTGGCTTTGTTGGTCTTCCAGCGTAGACTCTTTTACCTGTTCGCGTTCTGATTTTTCTGGCATGGTCACATTCGCAGCATAATTCCAGGGAATTTGTCGCATGTCTTTGAATGGGAATGGAGATGGTGCTAAAATGACAATCTTGAGATTTATCTTGCTGGTTTCTCCTCGGGAGACACCTGCGTTTCCTGTCCTAGGAGAGATGATAAAAGGTCTATCCTTCCCGTATCTAGCTTTGGGGCTATCTGTCATGTGTACGTCTGATCCCTTCTCCATGGGTTCCTCAAAGAATTCAATTTGTTTTTCATTCATCAACTTCTGCACCAATTCCTTGAATTCATCACATTCTTGGATATCATGCCCTTCAGTCTGATGGAATTCGCAATATTTTCCGCATTCCTTCTGCCTTATTATCATGCCTTTGTTGATCACACGAGCCATGCATAATTGTTGAAATACCCACCATAAAGGAGACTTGACTTCTGACACGTCATCCTTTATCCTCCTGGTAAACCATTCTTCTATGACGTTTACCCCTCTGCTCCCATGATTAGGCAGCGGGTTGTTGGCTACGCTAGGCTCTTCAAACTTTAATATCCAGAATCGATTAAGTTCTGCACAAGCTTTTTGAAGGCAAGGCAGTTCTCAGTGGGATGTCCAAGGGTACCGCCGTGATAGTCGCAATGTGCGCTTGGATTATACCAAGGCGGGAAGGGTGGATTGACAGGATTAACGATGTATGGTCGGACCAAGTCTGCTTCATACAACTGGGAATAAAGCTCTGAGTATGAAACAGGTAGGGGAGTGAAAGTTCTCCACTCTTTATCCTTTCTGGTGACTCTCTCATCTCTTTGATTCGAATTTTGCGTTTTCCCACAGGTGCTTGTGGCTGTGAGACTGTGAAGTTCTTCGGGGCGGTATAGGTGCTGGTGGTGTTTACTTCATTTCTCTTGTTGTACTTTCGAGACCCTTCCCCACCATCTATTCTGCCGCTCTTGATTGCCAGTTCGAGAGACTCCCCAGTCTGATCAAGTCGGCAAAACTCTGTGTTGTGTTATTAATGAGGCGATCGAAGAGTGCCCATTTCAGAGTGTTGACAAATAATGGCGTGATTTCATGCTCCGGGATAGGTGGCTGGATTTGGGCAGCCACTTCTCTCCACCTTTGGGCATATTGTCGCAAGCTTTCATTGGACTTCTGCCCCATATTTTCTAGCATAATTCTGCTAGGGATCATGTCATTACATGTTTGTATTGCTCGGAAAATGCTTTAGACAAATCTTTCCATGTCTTGACATTCGCTTGCTTAACTGAGTATACCAACGTAATGCCGCTCCAGTTAGATTATCCGGAAACAAGTGGATCAGTAGCTTTTCATCTTTATGGTAAGCCGCCATTTTTCTGCAATACATCGTTATGTGTGCAGAAGGACATGTGGTTCCGTCATATTTATCGAACTCTGGCATTTTGAATTTTGGTGGCAAGACAAGATCGGACACCAGACTTAGATCACTAGCGTCGTTTCCTGATTCTTCATTTGATTGTAACGCTTTAAATTTTTCTTCCATGAGGCGAAATCTTTCTTCCCACTTTCTTTCTACTTCATTCCTGATCCTTTTGACCATGTTTAGGTCCGGCACTTCTTCTTCATAAAGTGCTTCGGTATCAAGGGGTTGAGTCTCAGGTGCCCCTACTTGAAAGCTGGAAGACATTCCTGTAGGGTCAATATACACCTTCCTAGCCTGGTTTGGTGCAGTTGGTTGAACCTTGTAGGGAGCCGGAGTACCTTCTGGCTCTGGGATATTTTCTCCTTCTACTCGTTTTCCAAGACTTTTTGCCAGCAATGCCGTTATGTCAGATACTATTGATGTTTGTGACTGTGCAATCTGATCACTAAGGCTTCTCTGGGCCTCTTCAAGCCTTGTCTCAAGCTCTCTCTGCCCTCTTTCTAGACTGATTATTCTTTCTTCCATGAGCTTTCTTTGTAGCTGGGTAAAGTATATGTGATGAATGATTGCGGGTTAACACTACATAGAATGCCACAATATTCATATTGTTAATATGGTTGCAAAAAAAAGAAATAAATGCATGTACAAAGATGCAAATGTTATGATGCAAATGCAAAAATGCATGCAGACAAGGTACTGATTCCGCTGGTAATCACCTTTTTGAATTACTTTCACGGGAATTAAAGGGTCTTGATTACAACAAAATTCGTGTTACAAAGTAAAGATCCCTAGTACAAAAGATCTAATTATAACACAGAGTCCTATAGATAGATTCTAGCTCTATCTCCTAACTTTCCAATTGCCTTGAGCAGCTTGAGGAACCTAGGAGCTTCTTTCATTCCCGGGGCTATAAAAGGTCGGAGTGTCTCAGCCTCGACAGCTAAATCATTTACGTGTCTGGCGACTCGCTGTATGTCCACCATTAGATTTGCGTAGTACTGGTCTCTATCCTGTACCATTCGAGCAGCGTCGCGTAATCTCTTCTGTCAATAGGTGTCCCCTCCGGCTGCAGCTTCCTCGAACACATTAATTCTTTCCTTGTAATCTTCCACAACTGCTTCGAGGGATCCGATTCGTGCTTGTAACACACCCACTTCGCGTTCTTTTTTTCTTGCAGCTCAATGAAATTATTCTGCGCGGCAAGATACATTCGAAGTGAGTGTTCGACTTCCGCCATCTTTCCTTTTAATTCATCATTTTGACTTTGGCTTTGCCCCAATTTTTGAACAAAGTCATCGTCAGTTTCGCATTTCTAACAAATCTGTTTGGCTATTCATGGATTTTCTTTTCCATACGGCGACACTTTCTCTCTCATGATGGACAGCTTGTTTCCCCTTGCTGATTTCTTGTCTGAATCTTTCTCTCTCTTGATCAATGGCCTTCTTAGCGGACCGTTTTTCTTCCTCCATAGCCAAACGGCAGCTTTCAATCTCTTTCTCGATTGCTCTTTTGTTAATTTCTCGTTCTTCTTCTACCAAACGGATGCCGTTCATTCTTTCTCTTTCCACAGCTATGAACTGACTCGGCCTTTTGTATTTTTGCCTCAATAATAGGGGGCATCTTTTTGATAAAGAGTATTTTTGTCACTCAAATCTGCATTTAATTTCTTCAGTTGCCTGATGATCCCGTCCCGCTCATCAACTTCTAAGCTTGCCTTATAGAGTTCGCTCGCATGTTGGGTCTGTTGAATGTCCATTTTCCTTTTATCTTCTTCGAGTTCACTTCTTAAGATGTCGGCTTCGGACGGTACCACCCTTGTAAGCTCTTCGAGTGACACTGTTAGTCCTTGATCAGATTCAGGAATCACATTATTAACCCTCAAATGTCTCCAAAGATCGTAATCTGGGGTAGTCATGTGTTCGGTATCTCCTTCTACCCTAATCCGGTAACAATGATCCCAGGCCCTCATGATGGTCTGAATTTTTCCTTTGAACTCCCCTTTGAAAAGAAATTCAGTTTGGCTTAATCCGGCGGTATTGGGAATGAACTGTCGTGATCCGAACTGCCGAGACACTAAAAGTGGAGCACAAGCGATCCCTCCATGTAATCCTAACATCATCAGCCAGTTGAAGTCACCACAACTGTATAGAAAATAATTAACTTTACCGAGCCATGGGACACTCCATGCTATGTCCTCATCTCGAATGTTCCTGAAGAAACTGGTCCACATTTTTGTTTTCAAATCTTCTCGCCATTCCTTTGCTAAGTATTCTCGTAAAGGCGAAAAACCTTGGAAGGATATCCCCGGCAGGACCCGCGTCGGCGTCTTCCACATGTGACTCTGGATCCATACTTGTAATAGCTGCGCACCTCAAAACGCCCTTCTTCATGTTTCCGGCTAGCATTTAAGGAAATGAAAGTCTCGACCAAGATTGCTGGTACCGGGTTTGCTTTCCGTTTCACCCGCTCAAACAAATCCAGAATGGCTACGTCAATGTTCCCGAGTACTCTGGGAAAGATCACCAAGCCATATATTCCTAAAGCGAATAGGTCCATTTTCTTTGCCTCGTCTGGATGTGTCGATATGATGTCCCGAATACTCTCCCATGCAAAGACTGTATTATCTCCTCGGATTTGAAGGAGGCCACTAACCCAATCATCACTCATTCCTGCAAAGGCTTTTAGTTTCGCAGTGTAATTCTGATTCCTTGGAGGCTTCGCGTAGATCCAATCTCCCTGAATATTTTTCTGGTTAAGTAAAGCAGTGTACTCTTCTACCGTAGGCATCATGTCCTGCTCATTGAAGGTGAAGCGACAAAAACGAATTCAGGCGGACTATAGCTCGGAGTAGGGGCTGTTAATCCGAACATATAATAGCTGCGCGATGTCGCCATAACTATCGCTAAATAAGTCTTGTAGTCTTTGGTCCCATCTTTCCCAAATGCTTTGAAGATCCCACAAGTCGTTACATTGGAGACTCACATAGGTGTATCCAGCTATTACGCGTTAGTTAGGCGCATCGTCCCCTTGGATTTTCTGGTTGACCTCTGACCAATGTCTGACTGACAAATTAAGCTCTTCTTTCCTAAGACACCTTTTTTCCATGGTGAAAGACTTTCTGATCAGGCAAACCACTTGATTCAGTACCTTTATGCGATGCAAATGCAATGATGTATGAGAAAAAGAACAAAAACTGAAAAGAAAACAAGTCAGTACCAGATAAAATTGATAAATATATAAATAAAATGACAAAATTAAACAGAATAAGCACACAAAACAACCCTATTATCCCGTCTAAAACCTAGGGTTATCCGCATGGCTCTAACAGGGTAGGTTTCTATGTTCTCTACATGCAGTGTTGGTGCTAGGAGGTACCCGGATTGTCCTTGCTGTCCTCTGCTAAGAGTAACAAGGCCCCCGATCATCACCCATTATAGGCTCCTTTCAACCGGGTTCAATTCAAGGAGACCCATTCGCTTATGCCCGTACGAAGGAACGATATCCTTACGAAAGCATAAGGTACTCGAGCCCCGAAGGTACTTGCTAGGCCCATACGGGAGAACGATATCTCCACAAAAGCATTAGCGTTTTCCCCCCACTTAAAAAGACGGGTTTATATGCCATATTTTAAATGCGTTAAAATAAACGCGCAATTATGACCAAATGTTAATTTAATAGTCACTTTAATCCGGAACTTCCAATATTAGTAAAGCGGTAATTATTTTAAAAGCTTGACTCTCATTTGTTTTTTTTAAAAAAAAACAAAAACGTCCCCAGCGGAGTCGCCATCTGTAGCGAAGGCACGCTAAATAAAAACGAGGATTTTTGAAAGGATGTTTTTGAAAGGTGTTTGGATATAAAATATTTATTCCGTGGGGTTTACAAAAACCTTATAAAAATGGAGTCGCCACCGGCCACTTAGGTAGGCCGGACACCATAAAACCAGAGATTTAAAAGACAGGGTTCGGGAGCCAGTTACGGATGGGGAAGGATTAGCACCCCCACACCGCCCAAAAACTGGTACTTTAATAATTACCGCTTTATTAATATTGGATTTTCCAGATTAAAGTGACGATTATTTTAAATTTCGGTCATAATTGCGAATATATTTTAAGGGTCCCGTTATCCGAGAATAAACGCCCAACCACTATCACTACGCTTGATACTGGCCCCGTTTACGCTCGGATAAAAGGACACCGCATTAACAATTTATATCTCGATATGCAATCTTAATGGCAAAAATATAAAACATGGTAAAACATTTAAATTTAGTAAAGATTGACATACCAGAATACTAATTTAACATGAATGATATTTTAGACTAAAACATGTATATATATATATATACGTATTATTCTAAATAATAGATAAGAACAACTATCATATGTCAAAATAACAAGGCAGGAATAAGTACATATAGACGAACAAGTATTTCAAAAAGTCATGCATACTGGTAATAAAACATATTTCAACATATACGGGTCCACATATTGTACAAAAAGGGTAAATACACTAACATGTAACCCTAAAAATAAGGAAACACACACACATATAAAAAAATACTAAATACGTCATGTACGAATCAATCAAAACATAACATGCTTAATATGAATAACCGGATAAAAAACGAATATCATACTTGACACATATATATACATATAAACATAAAACGAGTCATATACGAGAGACATAAAATAAAATAATATCAACATATACGATTATAATACGAACAATAATATTTACAAAGAAAACAGGACTGAAATGAAAGGAAAACGAAAGTCAGTGGCATAAATTAAAGAGCAATAATATGTAATTTGGGGACGAAATTGCGAAACAAACAAAACCTAAAAGGACCAGAATTGTAATTAGACCAAGGGGCAGACCCAAAGTGAAAAATCCAAAAACGTGGGATGGTTAAGGACGTAATTTTACCATTCAGAAACTGATTCGGTGTAATTTAGGGATGAAATTGTAATCCTTTGAAAAATCAGGGGGACTGGGGCTGTGATTATACCATGCGGCAAGACAAAAATGAAAATATTGAAAACGCGGTGGGATTAAGTGTGTAATTTACCCATTTTAAAATAATGATAACTATAAAAGGCCCATTTTTAGACCGAAACCCATTTTCCCTTTCTTTGTTTCATTTTTCGGTTTTTCAGAAAATTTCTGTTCTTCGTTTTCTCTCAAGTGTTCTTGAGAAACCCAGAATCCGACGGCCGACCGCCGTATTCTCCGCCGCCGGCCGCCGCTAACCGGCGCCGGCGAGCCTCCAAAATACACCAAAACAACCCTCTTGTCGTCCTCAATACGGATCCGTGGTTGGATTCAGAGGATACCCCTTTTTTTACCCTAGATCTAAGAAATACGAACCCAAAAAAAATATTTTTTTAGACCAAAACACAACTTCAAAGGGTCTTCTCTTCCCTTTAGTTCACCAGATCTGGCTTGAGAAGCCGAAAGGCTTGTCACCGAGAGAAGGAAGACCCACAGACAACGCCGGTAAGACTACTTCTTTTTTGTTTCTGTTTTTTTTTTTCTATTTCGTATATGCATGTAAAGAAATAAGTAAGAAAAAGAGATAAGTGTTTACCAATGGACCCCTTTTTTGATTATCTCGACTGGTTACAAGTTTTTGGTTTTACAAGCTCTCTGTTCTTTTTTTTTTGTTACTACTCTCTCTGTTTTTTTTTGCTAATCTTTTTGCTCGCTCGCTAAAAAAATTATCCCCGTTACAACAGCCCCGTTTCATATATATCACTGCCTCTGCTTTTGTTGCAACTTGTATCTTCTTTTCCAGATCTGACATTTGCTTGTTGTCTTTGGCATAATCAACGCGAGGATCGAATATCGGGCGCGGTGGCGGCGTGGTCGTCGCGCCGAGGCGGACGCATTTTCGGCCGTTAGATCGATCGATCTAACGGTCGAGATGGCTTGAAGAACGATCGGCCGGATGAAGCCTCGATCGATGAGACGGCTTGAGATTTCGCCACGTGGAGCTCCGCAATCGAGGAGTCGAACGCGTGGATCTTACGCGCGCGTGGGATATTAAAGCGTCCGCGCGTGGACCACGCCGCGCGTGACACTCGAACGGTCCATACGTGTGAGCACGCTACCGCGCATATATTTTTGACCTTGGTTGCATCGTGGCGTTGGATCGATCTTGATCCAACGCCCACGCTATTCCCACATTGTTGTAATTAAATGGGATTGATTTGGGCCAAACGGGCCTTGTAATTGGATTTGTAATTGGACTGTAATTTTTTATTTGGGTTTAATGTATTTAATTTTTTCATTTTGTCAGCCCAACAATAGTATAATTATAACAGCAATACATGTACATACGAAAATATATACTTATATTATACGATCATTAATTAATATAATATTCTAGTATACGTACGTATAATCATACATATAATTAACATAACATCTATATACGCTTATATCCTAGATACATACGTGACATACATACACCCCTAATACGTATACATAGCTTATACATGCACACATCACCTTATATTAGTAACATTCATATAATAAATATACATGCAATATTAATATATTTAAGTAAAAATGAGTGATTACAGCTTAAAATCAAATTATGTCAATCTTTTGAGCCTTCCAACCATTGTGATTAATCGACGCCTGCTCCGTAAAATAAAAACTTGGTCTTTGCAGTGGCTATCAATTTGAAAATTTAGAGATTTTTTGGGGAAATACTTTAACATGCCACATAATCATTTTTGATGGCAATACCATAATAAAAGCAAATTAGGAGTCCAATGACTTTATTGTAAATTTTAAAAATCTTTTGCCTAGAGTGAAACAACTCTAAACGTTAAAGTAGCTACACGTATAATTTATCCTATAAATAATTGAGATATACAGTAGAACTTCTATAAATTAATACTTGATAAATTAATAACCTCTCTAAAATAATATTTTTTTTGTCTCAACTTGGGCCCAATGTCTAAATAAATAATTTTAATAAATTAATAAGATAATAATTTTTCGGAAGACCCTTATATAAATTTATGGTCCATTCAATATTATAAATTAATAATTCTATAAAATTAAAAATATAACTAGGAAAACTTAGTAAAATATGATTGTAACACCCTAAAATCGGATGTCATATTTGGGCCTTAAGCCCAACCCGCTTTCATAAAATTTCTCGACTCGATTTTTCCCAAAACGTATTTTCTGAAAACATTTAAAGCCAACAATTTAAAACATGGATAAATAGTCAAAACATTACAAAGGAGCTTCAGTTTAAATTAAAATATTTGAACATCCAATTTGATTAATACAATTTCAAAAATAAGAATTACAGACTCCACCATATAAGGTCCTATAAATACATAGCCCACTAAAAACAAGTACCGTACTCTAGAAATCACCATATACTGGAATCCCGTACTAATAGTGCTCATCGATCCCACGATTTAACGATCAAACTACGCACGAAAACAACAATTCTGAGCGCTGAGCTTACAAAGCTCAGTGGTACACATCTACTCTACTATCCTTCATGCTAATCATAAACATAAGCATGCAAGCTAGTAAGACCAATAAGGATAGATAAATAAACATGTGGTGCTACCACTAGTCGCTACCACTAGGCGCCTAAACACACACTCACATCATAGAAATCATCATACATGGCACACAAAGTCATAACCATAAACCTGAAGTGAGATCTGGTGCCACACAACTTTGGGAATGTACACTCTAAGTGAGGCCCGGTGCCACACATCTTCAAGAACGAACACTCTTTCTCTCTGGGTGAGGCCCAGTGCCACACAACTTCGAGAACGTGCACCCATGCTCAGAATCTCTTGTTGAACATCTTCGAATAAGACTAGGTTCCATACAACTTCAGGAACGTACATTCGACATCTCTAACTGTGGTGTTACAACACTCTTTCTTTAGGTATCTGATTCCCAACAAATAAGGTAACCCAACCTAACAAGTGTCTAAACAGCACACAACATGGACACGATTACTACACATCACACAACATTGACATGATTACCAAACTCTATTGTTTCTATCAATTATTGTGCCATCATTTAAGTTTACCAACTTGTTAATACATTATGAAGTTGTATATTAACCATACTCATTAATTATCTTTATTAATCTATGTTATCTCATTATCATCCCCTATCAAGTTCCATATTTTTATTAGCATTATAAACTATTCCATTCAGTGGGTACTGGTACTCAAACACGAGTATCGATACGATACCCTTGGGTATCTGTAACCCCCTTGACCTGGCCTAGACGCCCAACCGGACCAAGAACGCTACATTAGGTTTGTCGCAGCAAACCGAAGAGATACAACAAAACCCGGTCCATTTTTTCTTTTTATCTAATCTAGATGCCAATTATTAACCCTACTTTTAGTTTGACCAATTCCAAACTTTCATCTCAAGTTTCAGCTCTATCCGATCATTCTATCATATTCAATTGCATTGGCAAGATTCAAGGACTAAATTGTAAAGATGTTAAAACTGCCCAAAGTGACAAATACAGAATTAACGGTCATCCGTACCAATACAGATGAACCCGTATCGATACGGTTTGAAACACCTCGTTTCGGTATACCTCCATGCCGTATCAATATGCCCAACTGAAATACCAAACTTTTGAAAGCCTTGATGATCGTACTGATATGACTCCTCGGCGTTTCGGTACACGGGTTTGGGACGAAAAGGTTGATTTCCAGGAACTGAGACCCGTATCGAAACACCTATTGTCGTACCGGTATGCTAAGACCAAAATGGCCTAGGCGTATCGAAACACCAACCCGCGTATCGATCCCTCAAGCCTAAAAATGCCTAGTTGTACCGATACGGTCCCCCGCGTATCGGTACGCCTGGCCTGTAATGTCATATTTTGGCTGGTTTTTCATCCCAAAATCATACTCTAATCAATCCAACATGCTTAAAACACAACACCAACATGACAAACATATCTCAAGCCAACTAGCATCACAATTCTAACAACTCAACAAGGCTTCATGCATCAAAAAGGAAATCTATAGGCATGTTCCTAATATGCATCCAACCAACATATCAAAAGGTAAACCAACACCAAAATCAATCCTTAAAGGCCATATACAACCCAAGAGCAACTAAAGAAACATGCTCAAACAGGGAGTTCCACAAAACATTTCCCAAAACACAACTAGTACCTCATTGCCCTTATTCATTATAGTTTAGTCTCTAATATACTTTGGAAACAAGTCTTGCCAAGATCCCCTTGCTTCTTGCTGCGTCCCGAGACTTTAATTATATGCATTGATGGACAATGAGAGTGTAAGCACACAAGGCTTAGTGAGGAATGCTCAGAACAAAACACCATCAATCCATTTAAAACCATTTACACAACATCATCCTTTTAAAACATCATCATGCCCCTTTTAAAACATGCACTTTACATCATTAAAACTAGCATATTAAACCATATGCTACATGTATCATTAATCAACAACAAGTCACATTGCTAACCCTCTACTTAAGCCTTCCCATGCATTACTACCAAATGCAAATCTCAAGGAGAAACATGTATAAATCACATTATACAACGTAAATCATTTCAATGATACATTAACAATTATATTGGCTTACAAGTGATCATTAAACAAGTCCAATAACAAAAGCGTTTATCGGATACATGGATTCAACAAGTGTTAACCCAACACTTCAAGCCATCTCAACTGGAATAGCTAGCGATACAATCACAATCGCAGTACATTAACAACTGGGTACACTTTCAACCCACGAGGATACCCACCCCTTTCATCGATTAGATGCTTAACCCACTAACGGGAGTTTTCGGTACCATATAACCCCTCAACCGTTAGGGTACTTGGATGGAGTATTCGGTACGCTGCATAAACCCCTCAACATCCAAGGTGACTTATTTACAGTGCACTCAATCCTATGGCCGGCCAACTATACCCGATAAAAATTTTAAAACCACATCACTTGCCAATATAATTAACTGATTAACATTTACCTCACTGTTTTAAACAAGCATTAAACCATGCCATTTCCAAAGCAACAACCATGCTTTAAAACACAAGTATAAACCATGCTTACAAGGATCACTTACCATGTGCATCCTTCAGCAAAACATGCTTAAAACAGTATATCGAATACTTTAAAACATGCTTAAACAATAGTTACATGAACATTAAACCAACTGCATAAAATCATTCGAACAAGTACGACTGTGAGAGTAAAACCAAATTATACTTACTTTTGAGTCTAGATAAGCGTTTCAAGCTCTACCTTAACTCCCAAAACTCTATTCTCATAACATCAAAACGCTTTAAACCACATTTTCACTCACCAATACGCGAAACCTCAATTCACCGACGTGAAATCAAGTATCCAAAACCTCAAACACTTCTCCAATCAACTCCAGATCAACCTCCCCTATTTTTACCACAAAACAACAGAGGATTAATGCATCATAATCCATTCTAAACACGACAACTACAATCCTTCTCGGATTTCCACAAAACCTTCACAATTAACCCTCTACAACAACCGAAAACATAACCAACACACTTCGATTCACAACCCAGCCAACAGCTATCAATCTAACATCACTTTCAACATCAAAACACATCTAAAAATAGATCCAAATCAACCTACCACCTCCAGCAACCTTACAACCATAGAAACACCACAAAACCTCAAAAGTAACAACCTAAACAAATATAGATTCTTAAGTTTCGGGATTCCATTGATAAAAATCTCTTATCAATATTATTAAACATCCAAAATATAAATCAAAGCATCCTTAATTATTGGAAATTAGATCCAATATGTGAATTAACTCATTTTCCCCAAATAACTCAATTAAACATTATAAAATCATCAAAATCAGATTAGAAACACAAAAACAAAGATCAAATGCTTGGGAATTTTAGTAAAGAACCATACAATAGAGGAGATCTCAGACCTTACCCCTATTGTGAAGTTTCTCCCTCAATTGATTTGTAAAAAGCTAAGAAAACATAAGATTTCAATAAGATTTTGCAAAACAAAGTTAAAGAATCAAGTTAAAATCAATAATCTGAGTGAAAAGAATATCTCACCTCTGGATTTTGATGAAATTCTGATTGTTTGGCAGAAAAGAAGTTGAGAGAAAAGGTTTAGGAAAAAGTTACGTAAATTTTCTTTAAAAGCTAGTAACTAACTTAGATATTTTAATCCCTCTTAAACCACCTTTAAAACACATGTTTAAAATGATTTAATTGAAGGGAGAAACCACAAAAAAAACTTGGTAATTTAGCTCGTTAAGGATTCTAAGAATTTGACCCTTTTCATTTTAGTCACTTCAAAACAGTTTTCAAAAATCGCATTTTGGTCACTAACCAAAATGTCACATTTCCAAATTCCATTTTCCAAAATTTATTCCACCAAAAATCAATATATATATTAAAAAATGTTTTTTAACTATTTTTCCATATTTTTATCTTACCAAAAAATATACGGTCCCAAAACCGACTTGAATCCCTACTATAGTCCATCGGACCGTCTAATAAACCACCAAACCGCTAAGCCCTAAAATCGGGGCATTACAACTCTTCCCACTTAAGAAATTTCATCCCCAAAATTTACCTAGAGGAAACAAGTGTAGAAACTGTTTCAACATATCCGACTTGCGTTCTCACGTGGCCTCCTCAACACTGCGGTGCCTCCACATCACCTTAACGAGCTCAACCGTCTTGCCACACAGCACCTTACTGCTGGTATCAAGAACCTCTACCAGTTTCTCATCGTAAGATAGGTCCGATCTCAACTCAATCTCCTCCACCGGCATGACATGCGATGGATCCGACCTATACCTCCGCAACACCGAAACGTGGAACACATCATGAATCTTTCCCAACTCTGGAGGTAGCCTCAAACAATACGCAACAAGACCCACATGCTCAATAACCTCGTAAGGTCCAATAAACCTCGGGCTAAGCTTCCCTTTTCGCCCAAACTGCAACACCTTTTTCTAGGGTGACACTTTCAAAAACACTTTATCACCCACAGCGTACTCCATATCCCTATGCTTCAAATCCGCATAGGATTTCTAGAGATCTGCAGCTGCTTTTAAGCGCTCACATATCAACTTTACCTTTTCGGTTGTGCCTTTCAAAACATTGGGCATCGACACAAACTTTTCCCCCGCTTTTGCCCAACACACGGGCGTACGACATTTCCTGCCATACAACACCTCATAAGGTGCCATCTGTATGCTAGCATAATAACTGTTATTATAAGCAAACTCCACCAACGGCAACTGATTCTCTCTGTTTCCCTGGTACTCAATAACACAACACCTCAGCATATCCTCGAGAACCTAAATCACGCGCTCCGACTAGCCATCCGTCTGAGGAAGATATGAGGTACTGAAATTCAACCGGGTTCCCAAAGCACGATGCAAACTCACCCAAAACCTCGCCTTGAACTGTGGATGCCTATCCGAAACTATAGATTTGGGCATTCTGTGCAAACGCACAATCTCAGATATGCACAGTTCAACCAACTTGTCCAAGGTATACGTACTATGCACTGGCACAAAACGTGCACTCTTCGTAAATCGATCCACAATCACCCAAATGGAATTCTTTTTGGTCGGCGTCAAAGGTAGCCCAGACACTAAATCCATGGTGATTCTTTCCCACTTCTATTCCGGTATCCTCAACGATTGCAACAACCCGGAAGAAAACTGATGCTCAGCCTTTACCCGCTGAAAAACCATACACCGAGCAACAAAATCAGCCACATCCCTTTTCAGTCCAACCCAAAAGTATTCCCCTTTTAACCCTCGATATATCTTAGTACTACCATGATGCATAGAGAAAGGACTAGCATGTGCCTCCGTCAAAATAGTATGCCTCAACTCTTCGTCCTCAGGCACCACTATTCGACCTTTGAAACACAACACCTCATCATCACTGAAATGAAAATTCGTAGGATTCTCATCCCTAATATCCTCTACATGAGGTACCAAACTCCCATCATACAATTGCTTCTCCTTAATCATCTGCGACAAGGTCGGCTTCACCTGTAACTCAGTCAACAAACCCCCGTCATTCGTCACACTCAATCGAGCAAACATGGCTCTCAACTCCACAACCACTTTTCTGCTCAAAGCATCCCCCACAACATTGGCTTTCCCCGGATGATACTCAATGATCAGATCGTAATCCTTAAACAACTCCAACCATCTACGTTGCCTAAGATTCAGCTCATTCTGTGTCATTAGATATTTTAAACTCTTATGATTCGTATAAACCACACATTTCTCACTATAAAGGTAATGCCTCCAGATCTTTAAGGCAAACACGACCGCTGCAAGCTCAAGATCGTGAGTAGGGTAGTTACGTTCATGCACATTCAACTGCCTAGATGCATACGCCACTACCTTACCCTCCTGCATCACCATACAACCAAGCCCAACATACGACACATCACTATAAACAACGAACTCCTTCCCTTATTCTGGTTGAACCAAGATTGGAGCTCGTGTCAAGGCTTCCTTCAACCTTTCAAAAGCTCACTGCCTATCTCTTGTCCACTAAAACCGAACATTCTTTTGTAGCAACTTTGTTAACGGAGCTGCCAAACTAGATAACCCTTCCATAAACCTTCAGTAGTAACCCGCCAAACCAAGGAAACTCTTAACCTTCATCACCAACTTGGGCTCCTTCCAACTCATTACAGCCTCAACCTTATGCGGATCGACACGTATTCCTTCGGCTGACACAACATGCCCGAGGAGCACAACTTCCTTAAGCCAGAACTCACATTTGCTTAACTTAGCATAAAGTTGATTAGCCAACAGCGTCTGAATCACAATTCTTAAATGTCTATCATGATCCTCCTCGGTACGGGAGTACACAAGGATATCTTTGATAAACACAACCATAAACTAGTCCAAAAACTCATGAAACACTTGATTCATTATGTCCATAAAAGTAGTTGGTGCATTGGTCAAACCAAACGGCATCACAAGAAACTCGTAATGCCCGTACCTCGTACGGAAGGTTGTTTTGGGCACATCCAACTCCTTCACCTTTAACTGGTAGTACCCCAACCTCAAATCTATCTTGGAAAACATCGAGGCTCCCCTAAACTGATCAAACAGGTCATCTATCCGCGACAAGGGATACTTATTCTTTACTATCAATTTCTAGCTACTGGTAATCTATACACATCCGTAACGTACCATCTTTCTTCTTAACAAATAGCACCGGCGCTTCCCATGGTGAGATACTGGGTCTAATAAACCCACGGTCAAGCAACTTCTGCAACTGCGTTTTCAACTTCTTCAATTCCTTCAGAGCCATGCGATACGGAGTAATAGATACTAGTGCTGTATCTGCAAAGACCTCAATGTTAAACTCTACCTCATGGTCAGGTGGCAACCCTGGTAATTCCTCCGAAAAAACACCCGAAAACTCATATACGGTGTGAACATCCTACACCCTCAACTCCTTTGATCCAGGGTTCATAACATAGGCCAAAAAATTCGACTTGCTTCCAAAGCTGAAACAACATTAGACAAAAACTTGGCATTCTTACAGACAACCACCACCTCATAATTATCCGACAACATCAAGGATATCCGTTTGGTCTCAAAGTCCACCACAGCCCGATGTTCGGTTAACCAATTCATTCCCAAAATCACATCAAAACCACGAAATGGTAATTCCATCAAGTCCACAGCAAACACATGTCCCTGAACCATCAGCGAACACCTATGATACAACCTCCTAACAACGTCTGTCTCCCCAAGAGAACTAGTCACTCTAACACCCATATTAAGAATTTCAACATATATATCAAGCAACTCAGCATGCTCACTCAAAATGTATGAATGAGTAGAACCAGAATCAACCAACAAATACTATGGCAAATACTGTAGGGTTTAGCGATCTCTTCTTTTTTGCTAAAAATGGGTTTCGAGGTATTTGTGGTTTTTCTAGGCATTTAAAAATATATTCTATGAGGTTTTAGAAAAACCGTATTTTAATTTTAAAAATTGAGTCGCCACCGGCCACTAAGGTAGGCTGGATACCATAAAACTAGAGATTTTAAAAATATGGGGTTCGGGAGTCAGTTACGGATGGGGAAGGATTAGCACCCCCACACCGCCCAAAATTGGTACTTTGATAATTGCCGCTTTATTAATATTAAACTTTCTGGATAAAAGTTACGATTAAATTAAAATTTGGTTATAAGTGCGAGTAGATTTTAAAGGCCATGTTATTCGAGAGTAAACCGAAAGACCACCATCACTACGCCTGATACTAGCCACGTTTACACTTGAATAAAGGGGCACTCGCATTGACAGTTTATATTTCCAAAATGCAACTTAAAACATGGCAAATATAAATAAATACAATGTGATAAAAATATCAATAAATACTAACATAATAAAATACTAATCTAACATAAATAAAATAGTAATCTAAAACATACATAAATAAATATTAATCTAACACATAAATAAAAACAAATCTAATATACTAATATAAATATTAATCTAAACATTCATAAATATTAATCTAACATATAAAGAAAAACAAATCTAACATAAATAAAACATACCAACTAAAAATAGGAACAAAATTAAACAACGTTTTATTAAATCAAACAAAATAAATAAAAATATACCTAACTAGGAGCCCGAACCCCGACTGACTCCCCCCGAGATCTACCACGATCCCTTCAAAAATTAACTAGATCAGATCTAAAATAGGACCCCGATCGAACCGGTTAGGACGAAGGGCATTGCCCCGGTCCTTGGCTAGCCGAGAGCCTAAGCCCCCTTATTTGGCCATGCCACTGCCGGCTCTCTCCCCCCTCAATTGCTCTCCCCATGCCTTTATTTATAGGCAAATGGGGGGGTTTAAGGGTGACGTGGAGCACTAAGCTCCACGCATTGTATCCCTTTTCTACACTTTAATCAACTTTTTTGCCCTATTTTTTTGTTTTAAAATTAATAATATTACCATTACAATAATACTAAAAATACTAAAACCCAAAAAAAATGAGTGATTACAGCTGCCCCTTTTTGCTTGTTCTTGTGAAACGAGAACAAAGCAAAGATCAAAAGCACTCATTTTTGACCTACTTCTTTGTTCTTGGCTTCAGAATCATAGGTTCTTCTGGAACTTTCCGCTCTTCCTCGTCCAACTCTTCAAGTTTGTAAGTCATTCCTATATAGAACTTTTTCGCCTTCTGATCTTGGAGTTACAGGTCCTTCCTATATAGAACCTTTTGCTTTCTTGGGTGGATCTTTCAGAATAAAAGTTCTTCCTATATAGAACTTTTTACCTTGAAATCCTAGAGTTAGCGTTCTTCCTATATAGAACCTTTCACTCTGAAGCCTCGAGTTATGAGTCTCTCCTATATAGAACTTTTCACTCTGAGACGGTAAAACTTGGAGTCCTCCCTATATAGGACGCTTTGCCTTCAACGCTGCGGGTTTTTCCTATATAAAACCTTCCGAGTCACAGATGGATTTTTTTGACTGAGAGTTCCTCCTATAAAGAACTGCTAGTCTTTAAACCCTGGAGCCATATGTCCTTCCTATATAGAACTTTTAGCTTCTGAAATCTCGTAGTTACAGTTTCTTTCTATATAGAACCTTTCAATGCGAGGACTTGAAAATATAAGCCCTTCCTATATTGAACTTTTATCTTCAAATTTGGGATTCACGCTAAAATGGCTACCAATCTTTCTGGACTCACGCTACTAAGGCTGCCGAAATCTTTGTTCAAATTTGGGGATTCACGCTGAAAATGGCTACCGATCTTTCTTTAAATTTGGGGATTTACGCTGAAAATGGCCACCGATCTTTCTGGACTCACGCTCTATGGATGTCAAAATTTTTCTTCAAATTTGGGGATTCACGCCGAAAATGGCTACCTATCTTTTTGGACTCACGCTACTATGGCTGCAGAACTTTCTTCAAATTTAGGGATTCACACCGAAAATGGCTACCGAACTTTTTTCAAATTTGGGGATTCACGCCGAAAATTGCTACCTATCTTTCTGGAAATTTAGGGATCCACGCCGAAAATGGCCACCGATCTTTCTAGACTTACGCTACTATAGCTGCCAAACTTTCTTCAAATTTAGGGATTCATCCTGAAAATGGCTACATATCTTTCTGGAAATTTGGGGATTCACGCTGAAAATGGCCACCGATCTTTCTGGTCTCACGCTACTATGGCTGCCGAACTTTTTTCAAATTGGGGATTCACGCTGAAAATGGCTACCTATCTTTCTAGACTCACGCTACTATGACTGCCGAGCTTTCTTGCCTTACGCTACTGAGGCTACCGAGCTTTCTTCAAATTTAGGGATTCACGCTGAAAATGGCTACCTATCTTGCTGGACTCATGCTACTATAGTTGCCGAACTTTCTGGACTCACGCTACTATGGCTGCCAAACTTTTTTCAAATTTAGGGATTCACGCCAAAAATGGCTACCTATCTTTCTGGAAATTTGGGGATCCAAGCTGAAAATGGTCACCGATCTTTTTGGAATCATGCTACTGTGGCTGCCGAACTTTCTTCAAATTTGGGGATTCACGTCGAAAATGGCTACCTATCTTTCTGGAAATTTAGGGATTCACACCAAAAATGGCCACCGATCTTTCTAGTCTCACGCTACTATGGATGCCAAACTTTATGGACTCACGCTACTATGGCTGCCGAACTTTCTGGCCTTACACTACTGAGGTTGCCGACATCTGGTCTCACGCTACTATGGCTGCCGCATCATGCCCGAAGGACTTATTGATGGCCCGAATGACTTAATATTCGGCTTTACGCTACTTTGACTACCGTCATTTGGCCTCAGGCTACTATGGCTGCCGACATCTGGCGCTGCTACATCATACTCGAAGGACTTATTGATGGCCCGGAAGACTTATCACCATGCTCGAAAGACTTACTGGTGGCCTGAAGGTCTTATCATCATGCTCGAATGTCTTACTGATGGCCCGAAGGACTTAATATCCGGCTTTACGCTACTCTAGCTACCGACATCTGGCCTCATGCTACTATGGCTGCCGACATCTAGCCTCACGCTATTATGGCTGCCACATCATGCCCGAAGTACTTGTTGATGGCCCGAAGGACTTATCACCATGCTCGAAAGACTTATTAGTGGCCCGAAGGTCTTATCATCATGCCCGAAGGTCTTACTGATGGCCCGAAGGACTTAATATCCAGCTTTACGCTATTTTGGATACCGTTATCCGGCCTCACGCTATTATGGCTGCCGTATCTTTCTTTCTTTAATAAAATCTACTTCTTCAAACTTTTTAACAATTCTTCAAATACCTGTCTAAAACAAGCAAAAATTCAACATGCCTCTATCTATATGATGCATGCAATGTTATACTTTCTTTTTATTCTTCTTGTTCTTCTTTTTTTTCTCGCTTTTTCTTTTATTTTCTCAATTCTTTATTCTTTCAATATTTTTCTATTCTAAAGTCTTACACCCTGAAAGGTCGTTCCTCATATTTCTTCATCTCTTTACTTCTTCACTCTATGCTCTTAAATCCTTATTTGATCAATCACTTCGAATCTGAATTAACATGCTTTCAAATCTTTCGTGCAGAAGGATTTCTTGTCTTCAGGGTTATCATATGTCTTCATAAATGATCTTCTGGTCCATATACTATTCTTATAAGAACCCTTGCCATCTTCTTCGCTTGGCATTGCCCCATTCAATCACGGGCTCCACTGATTCGAATTTCCTGACTCATTATACAGAGCCTTGATCTATTTCTAATCACTAGGGTGAGCAAAAATGCTTCCATCCCCTGAACTCATCCTTGATCTTCTCGTAGCATTTCGACGGGAACTAACTCTCGATCCCTATGCTTTAAATCTCATCATCATTCATTTTTAAAGTAACGCAAAAGGCAATTTACTTGTGTATATTTCAATACAAAAAATAATGATTGTTTGAAAAGATAACAGTCATTTGAAAATCACAACTTGGAGGGAATACCAAACATTTTAAAAACATTGTTTGGAACAAATGGTAAACATCTTTTTTCTTTTTTTTTCTCTTTTTTTAAAAACCAACATTTTTTAAAATTAATGTTTGGAGAATGGTAAACAAAATTCGAAGTATATTGCCACACATTTTAAAAACTAATGTTTGTGGGAAATGGAAAAAATCAAAACGTTGGGAGAAAATGTCAAACCTTTTAAAACATGTTTGCCCCCAAAATATCAAATACCATAGCACATCTGCTTCAAATTGCCAGAGATCAACTCTAATGAAGCGCGTATTTAGAAGATCTTGACTATTGTGGAGATATACGCAAATGTATAGTTTCTTCTAGTCTATTAGGCTTTCGAGAGGCACAATCCCATACCTAATTTCTAACCCATTTAAGGTGGCTTTCTTAATCTCACTAACTCACCATGCCTCATTCTTCCCTCATTTGGGTGTCGATCAAGCACTTCAAAGTTTGACGTTCCTTGAAGCAAGGTTAACTCTTATAGGCGGAATGAAATCTGAATACATTCTCATTCAACTTGGATATTTATGGATGATCAGAATGGTCTTTGGAGGCTTGTAATGTAGGCCTTTGGTTCATGGTTAGACGAAGTCATATCTCTGTGCTCGTATGATCTGGATATGTTCACATGGGGTATTCTTTTTTTCTATTTTGGGATCACTCTAGACTGCCCATTTTCGGGTTTTCACCCTAGAGTTAATTTCCTCACCCTCTTTCTTTTGGTCCGCCTTGCATTCTGGCTGTGTATTGATGCTTGTTTTCCGTAAAAAATGATTGATCCTCCAAAGTTCCTTGAATGAAGGATTATGTGTATTTCTGGAAGTTCTTGTGATTGGTATGCCCAGATGAAATGTTCCTCTTTCTTTCTTCTTCTTTTTTTCTTTTTTTTCTTTTCTCTATTCTTCTTCTTTTTATTTGGATTGCTCTAAATTGCCCCATTTGGGTTTTCACCCTAGAGTTCAGTTTCTTCTTCTATATCTTCAGATCAGTGTATTTTGGTTGGATATTGATGCCAACATGTTCAGGCAGACTACTCTTTCCTCTTTATTTTCGGGATCGCTCTAGACTTCCCATTTTTGGGTTTTCACCCTAAAGGTCATTTCCCTTTTCGAAATTGGTAATCTTCGGGCCGACTTGTCTTAACTTGGCTTAAATTCAAGCTTCTATACAAATCTTCAAAATTGTGGATTCTTTATGCATCTCTTGCTCATTTCTTACAGTTGAAGTCTTGATCTTGTATTGTTTGATCTGTGTGTGAAGTATATACAATATTTTCTTTTTATTCCTTTTGTCTTTTTTCTCTCTTTTTTCCTTTTTCTTTTTCTTTTCTCTTTTCTTCTTCTTTTTTTTTCTCTTCTAAGGGAATTCAACTCATCACAGTCCTTTGTCTCGAGGATAATGATGGAGCATACAACAGAACCCCGAGTTACTCGGCATAGTCATGATTTGAATATATCACTCATGTAGCTACTCCACTTTTGACCTAAAAGATGGGTGGAGCATACAACCACCTTTTGAGCTTTTCACTACAGCGGAGTGCCCCAGAAAATTCTGCTCATTTCTCTCTTTTTAAACACTCTTATCTAGGAATACCTTTTAGTAAACCCAAACAATGGAGTGTAATCTCTCTTTTTCTTTTTCCTTTATTTTTTAGACTGTCCATTTAGGTTTTTAGCATAAAGTCTCTTTCCTCTTATTCTAGTCTGTGGATGTATTCTCGAATCAAACTGTATCTATATCGGATAGTGTTGCTTGTTCCCGCTTGAACGTAATTAATTCTACCCAGCTCTTTTAAACTGGTGCCTATCGAACGATAGATTCTTCATGCATCTTCTTCTTACACTATTTAACTTAATGTACTCGCTCTTGATTGCTTCGGCTTTCAGATTGCCATTTCTTATGTTGCTTGGTTTACTTTCCGAGCATAAACTTGTCTTCATTCATTTTTATCTAGTAATTCTATGGCCTTCATGTCCAATCTATCTGGTTTTATCTCTTTCTCTTAGTAAAGTGAAAGAATATCATTCGTCATTCCATTCATAGATGTCCTGAGAAAACCTTTGGGGGGTAAAGGTTTAGGGTCAACTCTCGATTCAAGGATCTTAAACGACAAGTGCCTGAGAAGAAAAATTCCTAAAATGGGAACTGCCCATTGTCTAAACACTCAATTTGTTCCTCTGTTGGCCTAAGTGGATTAACGGACACTCACATTTGCAATATCCCCACAACTTTCAATTTCTTCTAAATATAAGCAACTTAGAGTTGATTTCCGAATTTGAATCACATGTATTCTTGCATTTGAGATTCAAGGACCAGGAATAGAAATGATATACATATGTCTATTCAAAAAAATGTGTATATGTGTATGGAAAATCAAAACTACCTCATAACAATGAATGAAATGTTTAAAGAATCAAAATTAATGCAAAAATGCTTTCTAAATGGAAATGTGAAAAAAAATATCTGTTTGAGTGTTTTTTTTTCCAAACATTGAGAATTTCTTTGTGAATTGATGGGAAAACCATAGGGACCTTCAGACTACCTCCCGAGTACTAACTCATTCCGGCCCTTTCAATGTAGTGTAAGCTTGCCATTTCTCTTGTTTTTCCTTGCTGGATCAATTCTTCCGTTAGGACACCCTCGGTAATCAGCTTCTGGATTTCTCGGTGCTATGCTCCAATGCCCCCACATAAAACTCATATGCACTATTCAGGTCAAAGTTGTGGGCAAATGTGTCACGTGTAATATTCATCAGCCTAGGGGTGAGCTGTTAACCGTCGACCAAATGAGAAAATATGTCTGAAATGAGTACCCCAAATATTTTTAGACTTGCTCGATTAATTTCCCTCGGTGATTCAGAGGGATTATTAGACCTCCTTCTCTTACCGCTATGAGAATCTTGAAAGGGGTACCCATTTATCTCTTTCTTTTCTTCTACTCCTAGGTGGGTCTGGTCTTTAAACTTAGGTCCCGGAGTGCATGTTCGATTCTCTCTCCGACTGTCATGAAGTCCTCAAAGTTGTCCTTCATTTTCCCGAGCATCTTATCAAAGAAGAAATATGAAAGGTGGAATGAAACATGGAAGTCACTTTCCTCTTCATCTACGGGAGGCTGCACCTTGGTCGCTAAACACAGCCACCTCAAAGCACATTCCTTGAAGCCTTCATCAGGTTTCATCTTCGTACCCTGGAGATACTGACGACTTGGTGCCAGGCCCAAAGCATATTTATATTGGCCCAAAAAGGCATCAGCTAAGTCTCCCCACGAATGAACTTGGTCTCTACTCAAACAGTTAAACCATATCACGGTGGGTCCTGCTAGACTGTCACGGAAGCAGTGGAACAAAAATTTGTCATTCTCAATGCAGCCCTCAATCTTTTTGCAAAACATGGTCAGGTGAATCTTGGGGCATCTTGTTCCGTCATCATGCGCAAATATGGGAATCTTTGAAATTCGGAGGAAGGACCAAATCAGGGTTCAAACAGAGTTTTCTTGCATCGAAGGCATCAAACTTCATCTCTTTTTTGAGCCCATCTTTTAACTGCTCGAATCTTGATTTTTGAGTGTGTTCAATTCTTTTATTCACGATAAAACTCTAATTGGTCTTTGGATTACTCCCCAAAAATTTTATGCAAGGTAATGATAATGTTATGTAAAATATGCCCAATGTGATGCAATGTAATGGATGAATGCAAATGCAGTGTTGATTCTCGAACAGTCCTTAAAAGACTTTCGTTCAATAGAAAAATATCTGGTTGCAAGAAACTAATAATGAATTACAGGTAACAGTTAGCTTCCTTCTGGAGATCTTGACTTCAGGAAGCAAAGCTCATGCTCCACGTCTCGACGTCGTCTTCAGGATGATGGGTGACCTCGTCTTTTCCTCTTATGCTACTCCATAGACTTGTGAGGTCATGATCTTCATGCTTTGGCTTCTAAAAAACATTGACAAGTGTAGGCATAATGCAGACAAGAGTTTCTTCTTCGGTTGATCTAGGTACAAACAAACTGATCTTCGAATAATGCGTCTAAATATGGTTGGATCCTAGCGGTCCAAAGGGGGTCTACTTAAAGTCTTTAAAACTTTTGAGTTTACATTAAAATTCTCAAAGATCATTTGATTTAAAGATTTCCCCTTTTTATTATCAAAAAGTTTTAACTTACTTAAAAATGAAACTTTTAGAGTTTTTTTTGAAAGTTTTAGGAGGGAAAAGAACTCAAAACACAATAATTATATTTTCAAAAAAAAATTTGGAGTTAAATTAAAATCTTTGAGATTTTTACAAAGGGTTAAATGTGAAGATTTTAAAATTAGTGTTCTATAGTCCCCACTGGATCCTTTGTGTCGCACGTGCCTTACTATCGGACCGTCTTCTTTCTCGATTGGTCTTTGCTCGGCCTAACTTGATACTGTAATATTATCATTTTTGGCAAAGCAAACTTTTTTTCTATTTTGAAAGCCTTTTAAATGGACCATTTTTGAATCAACACCATGTCATGATATGCAAAATGAATGCAAATAAAGGCGTTGATTCCGCTGGTAATCACCCTTTCGAACGACTTTCATAGGAATTAAAGGGTCCAGATTCTGGAGCCAGAAGAGAAGATTTCTATAGATATGCCCCTCTACATGTTTTTGGGTCGCACTCAAGGAAATAAAAGTCTCGGTTAAAATCGTTGTTACTGGGTTTGCCTTCCACTTCATGCGTTCAAACAGATCCAAGATGGCTACGTCGATATTTCCAAGAACCCTTGAGAAAATGATCAAACACTATATCCCTAAAGAACATGTCCATCTTCATCGCCTCATCCGGGTGTGCGGGTATGATGTCTCAGATACATTCCCATACATAGGCTAGGCTGTCTCCTCGACTCTGAATTAGGCCGTTGACCCAATCGCCACTCATCATGGAAAAGGTTTTGAACGTCAATGGATAATTCTAGTTCATTGGCGGCTTCGTATAGATCCAATCTTTTTTAATATTCTTCTTGTTGAGCAAGACTGTGTACTCTTCTACCGTGGGTATCATGTTATGTCCGTTGAAAGTGAAGCAGCAAAATGCAAGGTTCCAGAACTAAAAAATGGCTCAAAGCAAAGGCTGATTAACCCGTACATACATTAAATATGCTATGTCGCTATAAGTATCAGAATATAGGTCTTGTAGTCGTCGATCCCATCCTTCCCAAATCTCTTTAAGCTCCCATAGGTCATTCTGTTGTAGGCTCTTATATATATATCCTGGCATTATATGCTCACTCGGAAAACTGTTACCCTGGGCCCATTGGTTGACTTCTGACCAATGTCTGACGACTGTTCTTGAGATACCTTTTATCCATGATGAAAGATTTATGATCGGGCAAACCACTTGAGCCAACACCTTTTATGTCATGCAATGCTAATACAAAAAAAGTATGTGTAAAGTAAAAATAAAATAAAATAAAAAAAGAAATGAGTTAGTACTGAATAAAATCAATAGATACATAAATAAAAAGCGAAGTACATAAGGCAACAAGCAGAGCAATCCTATTTATCCCGTCTAAAACACCTAAGTTATCCGCATGGCTCTAAAAGGGTGGGCTTTCTATATTCTCTACATGCAGTTTTGGTGCTAAGAGGTACCCGAATTGTCCTTGCTGTCCCCTACTAAGAGTAGCAAGGCCCCCGATCATTACCCATTATAGGCTCCTTTCAACCGGGTTCAACTCAGGGGGACCTATTCGCTTATACCCATATGAAGGGACGATATCCTCATGAAAGCATAAGGTACTCGAGCCCCGAAGGTACTTGCTAGGCCCATACGGAGGAACGATATCCACACAAAAGCACTAGCGTTTCCCCCACTTAAAAGGACGGGTTTATATGCCAAATTTTAAATGCGTTAAAATAAACGCGCAATTATAACTAAATTTTAATTTAATAGTCACTTTAATCCAAAATTTCCGATATTAGTAAAGCGATAATTATTTAAAAAGCTTGACTCTCTTATATTTTTGAAAACCAAAAAATGTTCCCAACGGAGTCGCCATCTATAGCGATCTCTTCTTTTTCGCTAAAAACGGGTTTCGAGGTGTTTGTAGTTTTTTTGGGCATTTAAAAATATATTCCGTGGGGTTTTATAAAAACAATATTTTAATTTTAAAAATGGAGTCACCACCGGCCACTAAGGTACACCGGACACCACAAAACCAGAGATTTTAAAAATGTGGGGTTCGGGAGTAGGTTACGGATGGGGAAGGATTAGCACCCCCACACCGCCCAAAATTGGTACTTTGATAATTGCCGCTTTATTAATATTAAACTTTCTAGATTAAAGTGACGATTAAATTAAAATTTGGTTATAAGTGCAAGTAGATTTTAAAGGCCCTGTTATTCGAGAGTAAACCGAAAGACCACCATCACTACGCCTGATACTAGCCAAGTTTACGCTTGAATAAAGGGGTACCCACATTGACAGTTTATATTTCCAAAATGCAACTTAAATCATGGCAAATATAAATAAATACAACGTGATAAAGATATCAATAAATACTAACATAATAAAATACTAATCTAACATAAATAAAATACTAATATGAAACATACATAAATAAATATTAATCTAACACATAAATAAAAACAAATCTAATAAACTAATATAAACATTAATCTAAAACATTCATAAATATTAATCTAACACATAAATAAAAACAAATCTAACATAAATAAAACATACCAACTAAAAATAGGAACAAAATTAAACAACATTTTATTAAATCAAACGACATAAATACAAATATACCTAACTAGGAGCCCGAACCTCGACTGACTCCCACCGAGATCTTCCACGATCCCTTCAAAAATTAACTAGATCAGATCCAAAATAGGACCCCGATCGAACCGGTTAGATCCAAAAATTAACTAGACCGGATATTGTGGTAGTTCACCATGCATAAGCATCACCCTGCAACAGGGAAACAACATAACCTAGCTTACGAGCATCAGTGCACCCCATTTGGCCTAGTATCCTCTCAGTACTGACCAACCAACCCTCAGAGGCCTCAGATAACAAACCTCGAAACTCAACTCCACCCAAACTACGAAGACGCTCAAGCGACAAACCTTGCCCCTCAATCGGTGGTGCTGGCACACGAGCACCTGCAACTGCTGCCTGAAAAGCACCGGTTATGGCCTATATCAATGGTGCCATATCACCCATCCTTGGCCCAGCCAGCGAAGGTGGTACATGTTCCACTCCTTCTGGTGGATTAGGTGGGGTGGTGGCAACCCTCTAGGAGGTACAACTTTTCCTTCAGCATCCTGCCCAGTGGTAGTAACAATCGTACCCGATTGTAACTCTCTCCTCTGTAGCATTGTGCTAAAATATATCTAACGCATGATAATCATTTCAAAACAAATACAGTCAGGCCAGCCTCAAGCAAGGATCCAAGACTTTCATTTCTAAAATCAAAACTTCCTAGACTATAATAATAAGGCAATGGGTACCCCAAAAACTTCCCCAACATAGCATACAACAGCCAATATTCGTATACCAATAACCGTGCATATCAACCAGCGTACATACAACAATCATCCTACAAATCAAACATGGAAACAACACAACAACCTCCCAAACGAACCAAACCTGACTCTGATACCACCAAATGTAACCCCCTTGACCCAGCCTAGACGCCCAACCGGACCAAGAAGACTACATTAGGTTTGCCGTAGCAAACCGAAGAGATACAACAAAACCTGGTCCATTTTTTCTTTTTATCTTATCTAGATGCCAATTATTAACCCTACATGTTTATGCGGACATCAGGTGCAACCCCAACTCTATCGGGCATCAATTGGACATCCAATTGTTCACATTTACAATTTAGGGACCAAAATGCAAATACAAAAAATTTCAGGATTAAAGCTCACTTCTAAGTTACCAACTTTTAGTTTGACTGATTCCAAACTTTTATCTCAAGTTTAAGCTCAATCCGATCATTCTATCACATTCAATTGCATTGGCAAGATTCAGGGATTAAATTGTAAAGATGTCAAAACTACCCAAAGTGACAAATACAGAATTAACGGTCATCCGTACCGATACAGATGAACCCGTACCGATACGATTTGAAACACCCCATTTTGGTACACCTCCATTCCGCATCGATGCGCCCAACTGAAATAACAAACTTTTGAACACCTTGATGATCATACCGATACAAATCCTAGGCGTTTCGGTACACGAGTTTTAGATGAAAAGGTTGATTTCCAGGAACTGAGACCCGTATCGAAACACCCTTTGCCGTACTGGTGTGCTAAGACCAAAATGGCCTAGGCGTATTGAAACACCAATCTGCGTACCGATCCCTCAAGCTTGAAAATGACTAGCTGTACCGATACGGTCCCCCGCGTATCGGTACGCCTGGCCTGTAATGTCGTATTTTGGCTGGTTTTTCATCCCAAAAGCATACTTTAATCAATCGAACATTCTTAAAACACAACACCAACATGACAAACATATCTCAAGCCAACTAGCATCACAATTCTAACAACTCAACAAGGTTTCATGCATCAAAAAGGAAATCTATAGGCATGCTTCATAATATGCATCCAACCAACATATCAAAAGGTAAACCAGCACCAAAATCAATCCTTAAAGGCCATATACAACCCAAGAGCAACTAAAGAAACATGCTCAAACAGAGAGTTCCACAAAACATTTCCCAAAACACAACTAGTACACCATTGCCCTTATTCATTATAGTCTAGTCTCTAACATACTTTCGAAACAAGTCTTGCCAAGATCCCCTTGCTTCTTGCTGCCTCCCAGGGCTTTAATTCTCTGCATTGATGGACAAAGAGAGCGTAAGCACACAAGGCTTAGTGACGAATGCTTAGAACAAAACACCATCAATGCATTTAAAACCATTTACACAACAACATACTTTTAAAACATCATCATGCCCCTTTTAAAACATGCACTTTACATCATTAAAACCAGCATATTAAACCATATGCTACATGTATCATTAATCAATAGCAAGTCACATTGCTAACCCTCTACTTAAGCCTTCCCATGCATTACTACCAAATGCAAAGCTTAAGGAGAAACATGTATAAATCACATTATACAACGTAAAACATTTCAATGATACATTAACAATTATATTGGCTTACAAGTGATCATTAAACAAGTCCAATAACAAAAGAGTTCATCAGATACACGGATTCAATAAGTGTTAACCCAACACTTCAAGCTATCTCAACCGGAATAGCGATACAATCACAATTGTGGTACATTAACAACCGGGTACACTTTCAACCCACGGAGACACCCACCTCTTTCATCGGTTAGATGCTTAACCCACTAACGGGAGTTTTTGGTACCATATAACCCCTCAACCGTTAGGGTACTTGGATGGAGTATTCGGTACGTCGTATAAACCCCTCAACATCCAAGGTGACTTATTTACAGTGCACTCAATCCTATGGTCGGTCAACTATATCCGATAACAATTTTAAAACCACATCACTTGCCAATGTAATTAACCATTTAACATTTACCTCACTGTTTAAACAAGCATTAAACATGTCATTTCCAAAGCAACAACTATGCTTTAAAACACAAGAATAAACCATACTTACAAGGATCACTTACCATGTGCATCCTTCAGCAAAACATGCTAAAAAACAGTATATCGAATACTTTAAAACATGCTTAAACAATAGGTACATGAACATTAAACCAAGTGCATAAAATCATTCGAACAAGCATGACCGAGAGAGTAAAACCACATTATACTTACTTCCGAGTCTAGGTAAGCATTTCAAGCTCTACCTTAACTCCCAAAACTCTGTTCCCATAACATCAAAATGCTTTAAACCACGTTTTCACTCACCAATACGCGAAACCTCGATTCGCCGATGCAAAATCAAGTATCTGAATCCTACAACGCTTCTCCAATTAGCTCCGGATCAACCTCCCCTATTTTTACCACAAAACAACAGAGGATTAATTCATCATAATGCATTCTAAACACAGCAACTACAATCTTTCTCAGACTTCCACAAAACCTTCACAATTAACTCTCCACAACAATCGAAAACATAACCAACACACTTCGATTCACAACCCAGCCAACATCTATCAATCTAACATCACTTTCAACATCAAAACACATCTAAAAACATATCCAAATCAACCTACCACCTCCAGCAACCTTACAACCATAGAAACACCATAAAACCTCAAAACTAACAACCTAAACAAATAGAGATTCTTAAGTTTCGGGATTCCATTGATAAAAAATTCTTATCAACATTATTACACATCCAAAATATAAATCAAAGCACCCTTAATTACTGGAAATTAGATCCAATCCGTGAATTAACTCATTTTCCCCAAATAACTCAATTAAACATTAGAAAATCATCAAAATCAGATTAGAAACACAAAAACAAGGGTCAAATGCTTGGGAATTTTAGTAAAGAACCATACAATAGAGGAGATCTCGGACCTTACCCCTATTGTGAAGTTTCTCCCTCAATTGATTTGTGAAAAGCTAAGAAAACATAAGATTTCAATGAGATTTTGCAAAACAAAGTTAAAGAATCAAGTTAAAATCAATAATCTGAGTGAAAAGAATCTCTCACCTCTGGATTTTGATGAAATTCTTATTGTTTGGTAGAAAAGAAGTTGAGAGAAAAGGTTTAGGAAAAAGTTACGTAAATTTTCTTTAAAAGCTAATAACTAACTTAGATATTTTAATCCCCCTTAAACCACCTTTAAAACACATGTTTAAAATGATTTAATTGAAGGGAAAAACCCCCAGCAAAAACTTGGTAATTTAGCTCCTTAAGGATTCTAAGAATTTGCCCATTTTCATTTTAGTCACATCAAAACAGTTTTCAAAAATAGTATTTTGGTCACTAACCAAAATGTCACATTTCCAAATCCATTTTCCAAAATTTATTCCACAAAAAATCAATATATATTAAAAGATGATTTTTAACTATTTTCCACAATTTTATCTTACCCAAAAATATATAGTCCCTAAACCGACTCGAATCCCTACTCTAGTCCACCAGACCGTCTAATAAACCACCAAACCGCTAATCCCTAAAACCGGGGCGTTACAGTATCGATACTCATATGCGTACCAATACTGATATAGCTTACTAGAAATCCTTAATTTCTACAATGCCGATACGGGTCGACTCGTACCGATATGACCCCCAATCGCGTACCGATACGACCAAAACACATACCGGTACCTTGTTCACGAGTTCACGCAATTTCCTCGAATCACGATATTACTACGCTTATTCAATCCTTAAATCTTATGAAAGTCATTAGGTTTTGTTTACTAACATATTCAATCAATTAATATTAATTATCGTCTTTATAATCATTTAATCGAGTATTTATCCCTTAAGCCTAATTTCCATCAAATTACGTCAATCTTTTCGAATAACCATACAAGACATCATAATTATCAATCAATCAACCAATCATCAAGTAAAATATACAAGCATCTCAAACAACCTTACACGGTCTCTAAAAGCTTCCACGAGTGTCATCATATTCATAATATCATCATGCATCTCATAGACATCAAGTCTTATCCTATAGTCTCCAAACATGCATATTTATCGTCTACCTATTCGCGAGAACTAACAAGCAAGGCAATTACACTTCTGATGCTCATGAAGTATTAGGAGTTTGAGGTGTACTAACCTTAAGTGATTGTCAATAAATCCTTACTCGAGCTCCCCAAAAGCTTCTCTTGATCCAGTATTCAAGCTTGAACAATCCTCATAAAAATACGAATACCACAATTACTAATTCACCTCATTCACTAACTAATACACAAGGTCAAACGTGTAACAACAACTTACTGAGTTCAAATTTGGCAAAATAGATTACGCTAACAGACTCAGAATATCGAGAGACCCTCGGGTAAGGTCTTCCAGAAAAATTCAATAGCCTGGTCAACGATCAACGGCTCGGTCAATGCGGCTCAGCTCGGTTCAGTAGATCGGTCTTCACTCCACTCGACTGGCTTGATAGCTTGGCCCGACCAATTTTCCCTAAGCCAAACCCGATTTATAGCAACCCACCTACAGTTGGAGGTCGCCCATGCGTAGGTGGTGGCAGGTGTGGCGGCCTTCACTGGCCAGACATAGATGGTGCGCTTTAAATCTGGTCTTCAGACAACGAGGATCTCTGTGGTGGCGACAACTTGCGGCAGTGAACACTAGAGTCTCGTTTTCCAGTGATTCCAAATCTACCCGAGCTTTACCCCGATGAGTGACAATGACGATGGTAGCATGGTGACCACCGGTAGTTGCGTCTCAGCGAGCTCCTACTAATGGCATTAACGGTGTTTCTCTCGGCGGTCTGGACGGCGACGAAAAAGGGCTTGAATGCTTTAACCTTCCAAAACTCTCTCAACCACTATATTTTCCCTTACTTTTCAATTTCTCTCTCATCAAAAAACATTTTCCCTTTTCTCCCACTCCATCTATTTAAAATTTAAAAACCATATCCCCATAAAATAAACACATGCCATCCCCCCACTTTCGCTTTAGGCTCAACTTAAATCTTTATTCAAACCCGAATCTAAGACCCGAATTATTAACCTAAAATATGGGCCGTTACAACTCTCCCCTCCTAAAAAGAAATTTTGTCCTTGAAATTTGTATCTATAAATCAGAAAAGATGCTGAAGCTTAAATAACTCTTCCAAGAACTCAAATAATTTCTGCTGCGCTATACTGATCTCTCACAACACTTATCAATCATAGTATTTGCCTTCTAATAATACAAACATAATATCAACTGAAAGAATCCATTCTCGCTTGGTACATTACAGATGACAAGTGAAACCCAATGGTACCCCGACAAAACTATCACACTAATACATCATCAAAGAAACTTCACTTATGCTGTAGAACCCAAAAGATTTTTTGCACGACAAAATCCTTCCACAACTCTGTATGATCTAAAAGAACAATAGGTTAAACAGTCGTTGCATCCAAAATGAAACAATTCTTCTCGTGGTGACTCCCCGAAGGAGACTCTAACTCTGATGGTATCCCATATCTATATCATTGCTTGCCTGGTGTAAGACTTCTGAAAACAAACGGTGTATTAACTTGCATCAAGCTTTTACATTAAACTCAGCATGATTAATCATATCGACAACTAAAACAACTTCTAATAACTCTGTTCCTATAAGAGTCTTACACTTCAAACTATAACGTATCTGGAAAAACATGTCATTTATTCCCTTACTAGGATCTGACATTGCATGAAATCCCACCAAGGGATAAGGTTCCATCACAAACCTCAAATATCACGTCAAAAGATAGTATGCACACACCGCAGTGTTGTACAACTCAACCCACAACCAAACCGAGCAGACTTTCTATCTAGATCTCACCTTTGCAGAAAATAACAACCGATACTTACCAAGAATAATACCATTACTCAACAAAATCCCATCGAAATTGTGCACTCGCAATCCTTTACAAGATCCACATTTATCTATTTAATTTCCACCGATGAATATCGAAGCATCACAACAACTCTGAGGAACCCAATGTTTTACTCTCAACTAACGACAAATCAAACACTTATCACTATCTCAACTACACGACTCCACACTGTCTTCTAAGACACGTGGCGAAAGTTTGGTACAAATTGTCGCTATCAAAATTCACCATATATTGACCACTATACTATATGGAAAGAATCTCTTGCCTTGATATATCTTTCTCTACGACACCCACAATAAGATCTCAAAGTCTGTCAGAAACTATCGAATCTAACTTCAATCATAACACTATATTCTCTTAATTACAATCATATGCTACTTATCGTGGCTTCTAAAGTAAATCATACCTTAATTTAGAGCTTAACTAAAGAAACACACGGGTACTAATACTGACCGGTTAGTACTGACACTAGATGAATCGAGTATCGGTACTACATGGAGCTAGTATTAGTAATCCCATACATGACCATCGCTTGCGATCCTTGATCGCTCTACATGGGCAGCATGATCTCTAACCTGAACTAACTTCGTACAATCCATCGCTTATCAAGTTTACTTCACTTAGGTGGTGATCAATCACATGATCAACAATTCTCAATTACTTCAACTCACGTCGTTGTCCAAAACTCAAACTTCCTTAAAGATCAAGTACCCAAAATTTCACACTGTTGGGGTGAACACAACCTTTCCCACTGCTAGCACAAAAATATAACCTGACAATATAACAAAACATCCTCGAAGGTCTCGAAATCATATTTGACTCTAAACGAGTCACCATCACTATCACAAAAAAGGTCTCACACAACTCAGATCTCTACCAATATTCATCGGCTCGTTTCAGAGAAACTGTGCTATTATAAAAAATATTTATAAAGTCTTAAACCCTTGCTTCTTTAACTGATAACACGGTAACTAACATTTTTCACACACAAGGTTATTACCTTGTCAATGCTCATATTTCCATATCCCTTATACATTCACAAGTGTCACGCAAAACATCAAACTTATATGCGATAGACAATGTGATAGACCCTACCCTATCCTCGTTGAAACACCTTAAACGTCACTGCAGACATCAAACGTTATTGTGACACTCCCTAAAGAGAGAAATCCTCATTCCAAATTTTATGTCAAAACTACTAGCCTCTAATACTTTAACCGTAACCATCTCATTCTCACATTAATCCCGATAAAACAAACCAATACTTCACAATCGATTAAACGAGTTATCCATCTTAGGAGACAGATAACAGTCTTTCAATGTCACATAACAAGTTAGCAATGGTTTAAGCATCACCCCAACAAACTAACTTCTTTTGAGTTGCGGCTTCGCAACTGAA
Organism: Hibiscus mutabilis; assembly: GCA_019671005.1. Taxonomy (NCBI): domain Eukaryota; kingdom Viridiplantae; phylum Streptophyta; class Magnoliopsida; order Malvales; family Malvaceae; genus Hibiscus; species Hibiscus mutabilis. Next base: position 23,586,312 of record CM033751.1, read on the forward strand.
TCTCTGGCTCTCTCAATTGGGTCGGTGTCCTCTAATAAGGTCGATGGGCACCGACGTCCTACTCGGCCTTACCTCAACATCCACTCACGTCCTTGACAGTGAGGGAGTCCTGAAGATTCCTTCAAGAAGCATAAACAAACACCCTGACTGTAATATCCCGAAAACCGGCCTAGTCAAGATTTGATTTTCGGTGATCGAGAAATTTGTTTCCAATTGAGTAAGAAAGATATAAAATTAGTAAAATGGATTAATATGATTAATTTTTAAGTTATGAAATTCGAAGCTAAGGGCTAATTTGTAAAGATATGAAGTAATAAGTCATAAGTGTGAGATATGATAGGACAGAATGGCTAAGTATGCAATCAGACCACTTAGTGATTCTAATGTAAGAATCAAAAATATGTTTAGTAACTAAATTAGAAGAAGGTAAAGTTAAGAGGTTAGAGTTTAAATAAAGGAAAAGATCAAGGACTTAAGGTTAATTAAATCACAAGGTTTCTTCATAAAAAGAAAAGGGTAATTGAAGGATTAAGTAATTAAGCTATGTGGTGACTAAAGTGCAAAGATCGAAAATTGGTTTATAGAATGAAAGTATGATAGGTGATTAAATAATAAAGAAATAAAGCTAAGTAGCCTAAGTGCAAGAGGTTGAAATCTTGGTGACCAAATGTGTGATTGAACCATTTGTTTTATGAGTCATCTGCCAAGTGTTACAATATAATAATTTCTAAATAAATAAAATAATTATTTAAATTGACGGAAACCTCACGGTAAAGAAAGGGAATTAGCTCTTTCTCTTATCACCTTCCTCACAAGGTCCTTCTATCATTGCCGTAGGTTTGGTAGAGCTTTAAAGATGGAGTTTTGAGATTTTAACAAATTGGTCACTTACGTATCAGATTGATCGTATCCAAGGGTAAGTTCTTACCTTTAATAATCCTATGATAGCATTTAAATATTAAGAATAAAGTTTCGTAAAGAAAATTCTCTATAGATTAAGTTAAAATTTGGGTTAAGGATCTATTGGTGAATCTAGTTAAATTCTAAGGTTATTGATGGTATCTTTATAAGTTTGAATTATGAAAAAGATTAAAAATTTACGTTCGAAGATGGCAATCTCTATAGTTGAATCAAAATGTTTGTATTATTAAATGGATTAAAAAGATGAAATTGGGGAATTGAGAATATAGATAGGAACTAGGGTGAGTCCTAATCATGACAGTAATATTTATGATTTTTAGACTTTGAGTGAAAACAAAGTCTACTGCTTTAAAGACGTGAAACTTGAGTCATAAGTATAAGGTAGGAACCCTTGTTTATTTTTGAGATATAGGATTAAATTATAAAGGCCGAGACCTTGTTTAGTGAATTATCGAAAGAATAACTGTGGAACTATCCACATGTCTCATTTTTAATAAATCCACCGAATGGTTCTTATGACTCAACAATGTTTTCATTTCTTTGTTTTTAATTAGCATATAAGAGAAACAAACATGTAAAAGTGAAACTCCGCCCGGCAATGTTTCCTTCCACCGATTTGATTTCCTGTAAAGTTAATAATTAGGGTAAACTACATCAGTAGTCATCGAACTATAGTTTCTTTTTTATTTTGGTCACCAAACTATTTTTTTGGCAAAAACATTATTAACGTTATGTTTCCTTCCTATTTTGGTCACCGGTTGTTAAAAACTTAACGAATCTACTGACGTGAAATTTTATTTTATTTTTTAATTTTCCATGTCATTTCTTCTCTCTCCTCATAAGTAATATGTATTATTTTATAATATTTTTATTCAAACTAACAGGATGGTGACACGTATCACTGCCTATTAGTAGAATAAAAAGAATGAAAAATCAAGCCCCTTATGCAGCTAGAGAGATTCGACTAATAGGCAGTTTACACGTGTCACCATCCTATTAGGCAGTTACACGTGTCACCATCTCTCTGGCTGCATAAGGGGCTTATTTTTCATTCCTTTTATTCTATTAATAGGCAGTGATACGTGTTACCATCCTGTTAGTATGAATAAAAATATTATAAAATAACATATATTGCTTATGAGGAGAGAGAAGAAATGACATGGAAAATTAAAAAAAATAAAATAAAATTCTACGTCAGCAAAATCATTAAATTTTTAACGGTTGGTGATCAAAATAGGAAGGAAACATAACGTTAGTGGTGTTTTTGCCAAAAAAAATTGATGACCAAAATAGGAAAAAAAAACCATAGTTCAATGACTACTGGTATAGTTTATCCTAATATTATCTTGAATTTTAAATTCTTTTGTTTTAGAAATATCTAACTTCCCTTCCTTCTTATATTGGTTTTTTTTTTTTTTTAAACAGCATCTCCCTTATCTGGGAAACCAGGGCAGAAACAAATTTAGAAGTGAGTTCAAACTCGATGTATTTTCTAAATTATTCATTGAATTAAATCAAGAATCAAAATACCCAAAGCTCAAGCCTCATTTTGGTCTCAAAAATTCTATGAAAGAAGCTTGAGTTGTTCTTCGTCAAGGTAAATGTACTTAAGTTTCGCCAATTCTAGTTCATACATGAACCTTAGTTTTGATAATTAACAGTAGGTTCAGAGTGTTTTGGGTATATGTTTGTTGTTTTTTTTATAGAAACAATGTCTAGTTATGTACACAATAGTTTAATTATAAGCTTTATGTTCATTTATAAGACCAATCAGAGGTGATTTTATTATGTTAGAGGCAGCAAATAGTTGCTGAAATATTATGTTAGCAAACAGTCACGGTTGTGGTGAATATTGTGCAATTAGTGTTCAAAATCAACAACCTGTCTTGCAGTCCTAGAGGTTTTCGAAACCTGGAAAATTTTACATTAAAATGGCGTGAAAGGCTTATTAAGATAACAACTAAATAAGTTGTAATATTCTTTAAACATATGTACTGATTTTATGAATACATTATTGAATTCTTGACCCTTTACGTGTTAAACAAGGGAAGATTGGAAGAAGATTCGAAGTCAAAGTGAAAAGAGAAAAAGATAAGGATCCGGAAAACTGACATTGTAGACGTACGGAATCTTGAATTAGGTGAGTGTAGTTGTGTTTCGGGAATAGCTAGGTGCCATCCCGGTTGTATTTGATTACATGTTTATGCTGCATCTATGATAGGGAAGCTCAAGTAGAGCAAACAATAGGTGGATTCATTTGGTAAGTACGGTAAGGTTATCATATTAATTTGATGCATATTAAAGTTATGTGTGTGTGAAATATGCCATACATGAATTGGTGCATTTGATGACTTATATATGTGATATATGCTTCAATGACATTTCGATATATTATGAGGTTTGATATGATATTATATAGTCTAAGGGCACAAGGTTGGTAAGTAATGAAAATATGTTCTTTGGACACTTATGAACTTTGGGTACAATTGGCATGCCATAGGGTTATTTGAGCTCTTCATGTAAGGGATTAGACTACGGTCTGAGGCTACGGCCTATATTTGGTGTAAAGGATGGATTGTGTAAGGGATTCGAACTATGGTTCAAGGCTAAGGCCTATATGTGATATGTTATGGTGTTCGGTGAAATCCGCGTATCCATGGGTTACTCTGTCCAAGGGAGGAATGATATGATGTTATAAATTATTATATAAGATATGATACAATTGAGGATATGAATTGACATATATGCACTTGATGTTTTACTCATGACATAAATGCATGTTCATGTACTCCATATTGTTAATTAACGTCAATGCATTTGTTATGAACTATCTCACTAGGCTATGTAAGCCTAACATATGTGTGTAGCATGCATTTCAGGACCTTAAAGAATCCTAGTTCGATCGTGTTGTTGAAGTTGCAAGTCACTCCAAGCAAAATTATATGTATGCTATCTTGTCTTTTAACTCCTAGCAATGTGGCATAGAGCCTAAACATGTTTATTTAGTCCTCTTTTGTGTGTGTATGTTTGCTCCTAAGTTAAGGTGATAAAGGCTTAAGTTTTGGCATGTCAGTAAAACTGGGAAGTTTTCTAAAATGGCCTATAATGCACTAAGAGGTAAAATGCTAGTAAACGAATTTGGAAGGACAGAAAATCTGGTATGATACGAAAAATGACCAAGAATAACTTGCTGGTAAATTTTCATGACTTTTGGACAAAGTTTGATAGGCTAAATTGATGTAAAACCAGAAGAATTTTGTTATTTCAGACCCAGCCGTATCGATACGGGTAATGGCGTATCGGTACGAGCTTACCAAATGAACTAAGTTAATAGGCGTATCGATATTGAACAGTGTGTATCGGTACGGGAAATGGTCACTGGAATTTGTAATTTGGTACCGTACCGATACGGCCTCAGGGCGTACCGATACGCATTATCGAGTTTTAAAATATGTTTTTGGTTGGTCTTCGCCTATTGATACTGGTATCGATACAGACCAACCGTTTTAATGGTCTCGATAGGCGTACTGATACGGCTTAGACCGTACCGGTACTGGAAAGTCGTCTAAAAACCCTTAATGTTGACCTTTTGCTTGGCGTATCGATACAATATGACATGTATCGGTACAAATCCTCTGTCATAAAAACTTACCTACCAGTCAGCCTAGCCGTACCGATACGTACACTAGGTGTATCGGTACGTGTATCTGTTAAGTTAGTTAAATTGTGTAAAATAAATCTTTTAGTTTTTCAAATTAATCCCTGAATAATCAAAGATAAAATTTAGCAGGAAAATGACCTCTATTTGTAATGAAACTTCACCAGATTAATACTAATAAGTTTAATTTCAGATTTATAAAATGAATTTTAGATAAGGACCCCTAATTTGTAGAATTTACATTTTAGTCCTTAAATTCAGAAAAGTTTTAATTTGACCTCTAAATGGAGTAATTTGATAACGAGTTGATCTGGTGAACCTTCTAAGACACTAAATCATCGTTTGAACATTGTTCTGAACTCTGAGTTAGTCTTCGGTAACACATTTTGACCCGGTTCTCTACCAGACCGGGAAGGGGGTGTTACACTGACAGTTTGAAAGCTTTTGAGCATCGAACTACACACATTGGCATCTACCAAACGGTCAAACATGTTCCACAATCCCGTTGTGCCATTCTCTAAACAAACCTTCAAAAATCATAGTAGATGGGCAACGATTCAATATTATCATTACCAAATGTTGTCTCGAACCCTCGAGCTCACTCTCGATATTATAAGCTAATGCCGCACTTGAGTAAATTAATCAATTTCTAAAGTGTAATAAATCCCAAGAATATAGCTCTATCAATCTGTTAGAACGTCTAACTTTGGTCAAACTCTAATAATCTAGTGGACCTTGAATCCATTATCTCTGAGAAATTCCCTTGATAAGGGCAATGATACTTCACAAGTATTAGTAAGACTTCCTTTAAGCGAACAAAGGAATTTTCAAACAACGTGCATCCACTGATCGATTCTGAGAATGGGTTATCCATACACACTTCATAATGTTATTCACGTATAACGATGAAGATTCTTTGCCACAAAATCGCAAACATATCTGAAGGCTTTGTAACGACTACAACACACAACGAAGACACAACTCGGGTGGCGGGAGGAGGACACATCGTCGACTCTGGCATCATTCAACTAACTCAAATCTCAAAATTTCGGGGTAACCTTACCCCCAAAATCACTCTTATAAGCGGCTCAACACTTAACTTGACCCTCTCGGCCATGATCGTAACCATATTAGCATCACAACATTGGATGCACCATGAGGATTCCAGTCTTAATGAGTGCAAACTTGATTGAAGGGCTTGTATTCACTAGACACCTTACTACAACACCTATACCACCTCGAGGTTTCCTAGAACCGGCTAAACCTAAGCTCTGATACAAATAAATGTAATACCCTAAACCTGAATGTCACATTTGGGCCTTAAGCCCAACCCATTTTCATAAAACTTCTCTAATCGGTTTAGCAAAAAAGGTATTTTTTGAAAACATTTAAAGCCAATAGTTTAAATTGTGGATAAATTGTCAAATATTACAAAGAAGCTCTAATTTAAATTAAAATATTTGAACATCCAATTTGATTAATACAATTTCAAAAATAAGAATTACAGACTCCAACACGTAAGGTCCTATGAATAAATAGCCCAATAAAAACAAGTATCGTATTCTAGAAATCACCACATGTTAGAATCTCGTACTGATATTGCTCATCAATCCCACAATTCTATGATCAACCTATGCGCAAAAATAACAATTTCGAGAGATGAGCTTACAAAGCTCAGTGGTACACATCTACTCTACTATACTTCATTCACATACAAAGTCATAACCACAAACCTAGAGTGAGACCCGGTACCACACAATTTTAGAAACGCACATTCTTTCTCTCTAAGTGAGGCCCGATGCCACACTACTTCGAGAATGTACACCTATACTCGGAATCTCTCATCGAGCATCTTCGAATGGAACCCGATGTTCTATAGCTTTGGGAACGTACATTCGAGATCTCTAACTAGGGTGGTGCAACACTCTTTCTCTGGGTATCCGGATCCCAACAAACAAGGTAACCCAACCAACCAAGTGTTTAAACACCACACATCGTGGACATAATTACCACACAACACACAACATTAACATGATTACCAAACTCTATTATTTCTATCAATTATCGTGCCATCATTTAAGTTTACCAACTTGTTAATACATTATGAAGTTGTATATTAACCATACTCATTAATTATCTTTATTAACCTATGTTATCTCATTATCATCCCCTAACAAGTTCCATCTTTTTATTAGCATTATAAATTATTCCATTCAGCGGGTATCGGTACTCAAACATGAGTATCGATACGGTACCCTTGGGTATCAGTACTCATACGCGTACCGATATTGATAAGCTTACTAGAAATCCTTAATTTCCACAAGTACCGGTATGGGTCGACTTGTACCGATACTACACCCAATCGTGTACCGGTACGGCCAAAGTTCATACTAATACATTATTTACAGGTTTGTATAATTTCCTCGAATCACGATATTACCATGCTTATTCGTCCCTTAAATCTTATAAAAGTCATTAGGGTTTGTTTACTAACGTATTCAATCAATTAATATTAATTACTGCTTTATAATCATTTAATTGAGTATTTATCCCTTAAGCCTAATTCCCATCAAATTACGTTAATATATTCGAACAAGTATACAAGGCATCACAATTATCAATCAATTAACCAATGATCAAGTAAAATATAAAAGCATTTCAAACGACCTTACATTGTCTCTAAAAGCCTCCACGAGTCTCATCAAATTCACAACATCATCATTCATCTCATAGACATCAAGTCTCATACTATTAGTCTCCAAACATCCATATTCATCGTCTGCCTATTTCGCGAGTACTGACAAGCAAGGCAATTACACTTATGATGCTCATGAAGCATTAAGAATTTGAGGTGTACTAACCTTAAGCGATTGTCGATAAATCCTTATCGAGCTCCTCAAAAGCGCCTCTTGATCTAATATTCGAGCATGAACAATCTTCATAAAAATATGAATACTATAATTAACTAATTAAGCTCATTCACTATCTAATCCACAAGGTCAAATGCGAAAAACAACTTATCATGTTTGAATTTGATAAAAGGACTACGCCAACAGACTTAGAACGTTGAGAAACTCTTGAGTAGGGACCTCAAAAAAGTCAATGGCCAATGGCTTGGTCAACGCAGCTCGACACAGTTCAGCTTATTAGACCAGTTTTGGGTTAGCTCGATGGGCCAGCTTGACAGATTGGCCTGGCCAACTTAGCTTAAGCCAAACCCGGTTTATACAATCCACTTGTGATTGGAGGTCGCCCATGCAAAGGTGATGGCGCGTGCTGCCTCCGGTGGTCAGACATGGATGGTGAGCTCTAAAACTAGTATTTCGGCGATAGGGATCTCTATGGTGGTGACAGCTTGCGGCGGTGAGCACTAGAATCTCATTTTCCAATGATTTTGAATCTTTCTGAGCTCTACCCCAGCGAGTGATGGCAGTGACGGCTGTATGGTGACCACTGGTGGCTGTTTCTCAGCGAGCTCGTCCTGATAATGTCGGCGATGTATCTCCTGGCGATCTGAACGGTGGTGAAAAGGGGCTTGAATGCTCCAATCTTTCAAAACTCTCTCAATCCCATCTTTTCCCTCATTTTCACTTTCTCTCTCATCATAAAATCTTCTTCCCTTTTTTCTCCCATACCACCTATTTAAAATTCAAAAACCACATCCCCATAAAATAAACACATGCCATCCCCCCATTTTCATTTTAGGCTCAACTTAAATCCTTATTCAAACTCAGATCCAAGACTCGAATTATTAACCCGAAATATAGGTCGTTACAATGGTTCTATTGTTGTTTGCTTCTTTTTAAAATTTAAATCTAACTGTATTTCATCTCTAACTTTCCTTATTGTATCCAAAAGTTCTAGTGTTGTATTCTCATACTGTGGAAAAATTGTGAAGAGTTGTTGCCGCTATGAGTGCTTCTTTCCACGTAATTGGTTGCGAAGGCATCTTTAGTTTCATCCTCAATAGGATTTTTAATAACACTAGCTACAATTTCTTCTAAACTTTGGACCTTTGAACATGTATCATTTTCACCCGGGTAATCCAATAGGTGATTGGCATCCAATTTTTAGGGGTATGTATTATATTTAAGGGTAAACTGCACGAAATGCCACTGAACTTAAAATTTTGTATCGAAAATACCACTAAACTATAAAATGATACTATTATACAACTGAACTTTGTTTTTGGCTACAATCTAAGCACTCCGTTGTTAAAGTGTAACGGCCCGTTAAATGCAAAATGGTGTCGTTTTGTTATAATTACTCTGATGCCTAAGACAGGCCAAAACGACGTCATTTTGTTAGAGAAAAAAAAGAAAATATCATATTTGAGGAGGCTGGAACCAAGAACCTCTAGGATGAAAGGTTGACACCAAACCACTAGGCCAACTTAGAGACTTGATGTAATCCTAACGGAAATAGTATATAAATAAAACTGCAGTTGAATTTTATTTCATTTATCTCATGATATAATTTAATAATATTTATAATATGTTAATAATATCTTTATTTATGATGTATATCCATATATTAAAGGATATACCTATTGGAATTGGGGTGTTCATCTTATACCTATAAATGTAGAGTTTGGAGAAAGTATTGTACACAATCGTACATTGAGAATATAATACAAGTCTCTCTTTGTCTCTCATCTTTCTTGTGTTCATGTTCTTTTTTACTTTATTTATAACACATTATCAGCATGATCTCGCTCAATTACCGTGGCTCTTTTTGCCAAATCCCAAAAAAGATTTTAACATGATATTCGTGACTACATCTACCGTATATTCAACTTAGCTTAAAAAGTCTAGTATGTTTTTCTTATTTATATATCGATATAGTGGTTGGTTAATCGTTCTTATATTAAGGTCAGTGTATTTGATATATTATTTGATTATTATTATTATTTTGTTTTAATATTCAGTAATATTTTTTTGCACTGAGTTTATACATATATAACTTCAGGAAAAAATATTGAACCTTCAACGAAACCTACGAGATCAACTTAGTTTAAAAATTATGGTGATAAAAGGACCAACCGTTACTTTAAGGTAAGTGAAGAAAACGATGGATTGAATATGCCACATGACAGTGATATATACACCTCAAAAAAATTCTATTTACTTTTGCTTTAAAGATATATATATATATATATATATTTGAGATTAGTTATTATTATTTGTCTAAATTTGACGTTTTGATTTTTAAGGTTCATTCAACATCATGATGAAAAGGTGTGATTGTTTCATTGCTTACCGAGGATGAACAAGGTTCCAGTGTGGTTCTTTATTGGATTGAAAACCCTAATCAAAAGAAAAAGACTGAAGGCAAATTCAATATGTATAATTTTTTTTATTTCGCGCCTTGATTTTTAAGTATGGTAATTATTGTATATATATTGGTTGATCAATTATTCTTTAATAATATGATTGTTACAATGTCTATATTTGCTTGAAATCAATAATTCTTCTGTGTCAAAAAACTCGACTATAGACTTCTCCCAAGTTTAAGTTACAAAAATTCGTCTAGATCCAAGAATTTTTATGGGAGACATTCCCTGCAGTGAATGCAAGCATGATGTTTATTCTATACGATTATTGGATTTTTTTTATTCCCTTAAGTGAATGCAAACATGATAATTCACTTTATGGTTAGTGAATAAAACTCAACTATGTGAATGTTTCAAATTAAATTGAAATTTTATGGTCAGAGTATTACTAATGAGAATATGTTAGAAAAACATACTCCAATTTTCATGCAAAAAGTGTTGTCATGCAGACACAATATCGTGAAAAAGGTTTTAAAGACTTATTGACTTCACTCCATTCCCTGAAGTGAATGCGATATTTTATAGTGAAAAGAATAAATGCCACATTAGCAAATATGATCATGATTGAGGCCATGAGCATAGACATGGACAAGATGATAATTTTAAGAATGCTTATACCGACCAGAAGTGAGATTATAAAGATGACAAAAGTATATTACGAAAATAAAATCTTTATATTATCAATGCAATGATACAAACTATTGGACTCGCACTTGTTATACGCTGAAGCATTATGAACCTTTTCCACAATCATGAATGATAAAGGAAAGAAAATATTAACAAATTTTGTTTACGAAAATGGCGAAAATAATTATGGAATTTTTGGTTCAACTCACTTGGATGTTCTTAATTTTCTCATAACCCCTGAATAGAATAATTCTCCTTTTATTTTATTTTCTTATAACCTATAAAGGGAATAATTGATCTTTTAACTTATTTTTCTTTATGTTCATTTACTTTACAGAATAATTATTTTTGTTTCATATTTTTATATATATTGTGACATTTATTTACTTTCTTTAACATGATTACTTATTAAATATAATTTATGGTGACGATTTATGCTTAGCAGAAGCATAAGAAATATTTTTTTCATTTAAATGCAAGGGAAAAATATGAGTACTATATCTCAGAGTACTAAAAATATCAATTCTCCAGAAGAGCAATAAGTTCTTGAGACACAATCTTTGATAGATAATCGATTTGATACAAAAATATATTTGTTATATTTAATATTTTTTCATTCTCCAAAGTGAATAGAACAACGCACAGATTGAAAGGTGCATAATTGTGCATATTTTTGCATTTAAAAATACAAAGGAACAATGCGAGTACTATATCCGGAAGTACTAATATCATAGAAGGCTATAAAAGGTGCATAATTGTTCATATTTTCGCATTTAAAAATACAATGGAATAATGCGAGTACTATATCTGAAAGTACTAATATCATAGAAGGCTATAAAAGAGCAAATATGTTATTTTCAAATGGAACTTAATTCCATATTCATAATGTGTTTTACTCGTCAAAGTCGCAAAAAGACTTATTGAATTGTAAAGATATTCACATAAATGAATATCATATTGAGACTATTACTGAATGGGATGTTGAATATCTCAAAATTATGAGTATAACTCAAGGCAATAAGAAAATCTTAGAAAAATTATATGCATTGTCATCTGGATTATACTACACAAGAATTAGTACAAATTGAAGCTCATGCTATTGTAAACAAGAAGTTTATTGATAACTTTATTATTTGGAATGACTAGTTAGGCCACCATGGTTCAATTATGATGCAAAAAAATTATTGACACTTCATGTGGTCATTTATTGAAGAACTGACGCATTCTTCAAAGTAATATTTTTCATGTGTTGCTTGCTCTCAAAGAAAACTAATTATTCGATCATCACCAGTTAAGATAGATTATGAATCTATTAATTTTTTGGAACGGATATATGTGGGCCCATACACCCTTCTTACAGAACATCTAGATATTTTACGGTTTTAATTTATGCATTGGCTAGATAGTCACATGCATCCTTGTTATCAACCCATAACTTGGCGCTTGTGAGGTTACTTGCTTAGTTGATAAAATTATGTGCACATTTTCCAAATTACCTTATAAAGACAATTCGTCTTGATAATGCTGGTGACAAGCCATTTTACATGCTTCATCACTAATTCGCATCGAGCCAACAAATTATCATAAGTTATCCCCATTACAAATGGTGTTTAGTCAGGAACCAAATATTTCCCATCTTATAATTTTTGGGTGTGCGGTATATGTTCTAATTGTTCCACAACAACGCATAAAGATGGGTCCTCACAGGAGGTTGGGAACATATGTCAAATTTAAATCCCCGTCGATAATTAAATATCTCAAGCTTTTGCTAGGGAATTTATTTACAACTTGATTTACTGATTGCCATTTTAATGAGTCAATATTCCCAACATTAGGGGGAGAAAATAAATAACTGGAAAAGAAATAAGTTGGAATGAATTATCATTATCTTATTTTTATCCATGTACTCAAATGTGAATTATAAGTTTAAAGGATAATTCATTTACAAAACTTAGCAAATCAATTACTAGATGATTTTGTTGACCCTAAAAGAGTGACTAAGTCACATGTACCAGCTATGAATGCTCCGATTAAAATTGATGTCACAGAAGGACAAACTCTAGTTGTTAATGAGTCTAACTCACGTCTAAAGCGTGATAGACAAGTAAGTTCTAAAGATAAAAATCCTCTAAAAAGAAAAGGAGCTATATCTTATGATGGTCCAATCGAAGAATCAACGAATTATGAAAATCTCTAGAAGAGATTAAAAGGTCTCTAACAGAGACATTAGACATGACTCAGGTACCTGATAATAAAGAGATCTCAATAAATTATGTCATGTCTGGTAATAAGTGGAACCAAAATCAAATTGACACCGATAATACGTTTGCAAGCAATATAGCACTATAAATTTTGGATGATGATGTGGACCATAAACCATTGTCATTTGGACAATGTAAACAAAGAAATGATTGGCCAAAATGGAAAAGACGATTGAGGCGGAACTAAAATCCTTTTTGAAAAAAGAAGTATTCGAACCTATATTTTGTACACCAGAAGGTATAAAACCCGTGGATATAGACAAGTCTTTGTGAGAAAGAAAAATGAAAAGGAGAAATCGTTTGATTGCACAAGGATTCTCACAAAGACTTAGAATCGATTATGAGGAAACATACTCCTCGGTGGTGGATGCAACTACTTTTAGATTTTTATGGCTTAAAGGTCAAATTGACCCTCAACAAAAAAATCAAAAAACCAATTAAGCCCTTATGAAAATTTTGCACCCAGTTGGTCCTTCATAATTCAAATTACACCCAATTTGGACCATCCGTTATATTGACCGCGTTGACCGTGACGACCCGCTAACGGTCAGAGACACAAGGATGTTATAATCCAGTTCAGCCTGCCATGTATTCAGTGACGTGTATAAAATGTTGATGTGGACTGAATAACGTGTAAAAAATTATAAAAAATATTTTATTAAAAGCAAACCCCTAAAAAGACGCGTTATTAGGTATAAAAGAAAGCAAAAGTTCTGAAAGAAGGGAAATGAGAACTTAGGGTTCTTAAGAAATTTCAGCTAGATTTTTTCATTCTCTTCCAAGATTGTCACAGCTAGCTTCGATTATTAGTGGGTAAGTTTCGATTAGTAGTGGGTAAAAGCAATGAAACGATTCTTCTTATTATTCTTAATATTTTTTGCAATTATGTTCATCTTTAATTTTATTTTGGTTTGGTTTATTTTATTCGATTCTTCTTCTTGTTCTTAAGAGAATTTATCTTTATGTGGTTGATAGAAAATGAGTTCATCGTCCTTATCAGCTGTTGCCAGTAGAAACATTCAACATGAAGGTTGTTTCGAGTATAAGGGTGATGTTTTCTGTTACTGTGGGGGAAAAAGTCCAATGTGGACCGCATGGAAGACATAAAACATAGGCAGAAGGTTCTTTGGTTGTCCCAATTTTATGGTATCTGATTGTGGGTTTTTCAAATGGCATGATGCTGAACTAAGTGAGAGAGCTAAGTTTTTAATACATGAGCTGAAGAATGAGAATGATGAGTTTAAGAGAGAAAAAATTGAAGCTTCAACAATCGGAGTAATAAAGAAGATGAAATGATAGAATTGAAAGCTTAATTAAAAGAGTTGAAGGTTGAAATGAGCACAACTAAGGACCAACTGGATTTAGCAGGGCAAATTTTGAAGCGTTTGAATAGAGAAAAGAATATGTGCTTGATTGGAATGTGTATTGTTTGGATCATATGTATGGTAGGGATAACTGGTTTCTTCGAAAACAAGTAGTCATTTTAGTTTTAGTTTACTATGATTAATGCTTTCTGATGTAATGGATGAACAAGTTGCTTGAAATGTCTTTGAAGTTGTTTGAAAATCATATGTATGTTACATTTTTTATAGGAATTATGGGACTCGTTAAAAACCCCCTCATATCATTTGATGTATTAGATCATACATCGTCCGATAGTGGAAAGAGGAAAAAAGTTCCCCTAAGAATTTTATTCATAAAAATAAAACATCCAACAAGTTAGTGCCCAGGTACAAAACCCTCATAAACAATCACAAAGCCCTAACACCTCTGTCACTCAACCTTTCACCCAATGCCTATTTCGGTTAATCTATAGGCCTCCACATTTACATTCCTGGGAATAAACAGAAAATGCAGTCCTTTGAGCTCCCTAGTGCAATAATTTCCTGAAGAATAGAGCTAAAATAGGTTTGGCACAGAGAAGGGTTCGAGCTGAGCGCGGTTTTATAATCCCATTCTACAATTAAACGAAACATCCTGCATTCCTTCAGCGAATTGAATAAAGCTAATCCAAACTTCAAGGCAGACAGTTCAACTAGAATAGGAGGGCCGGGGCTAATTGATTCAGAAAATATATTAATGACTTCACCATCCGAATTGCGAATAACTTCACTGATCCCCCCAGCACTGGCATTCCGTAACATCACCCCATATATAATGAGCTTCATAAAACCTAGAGAAGGAGAGGAGCACAAAATAGGGAATGAGCTTGTCGAACAACTGGGCTAGAACTATCTGCAATAGCCGGATTACTCATGAGATCCACCATCGAGGCTCTAGTAACAGGAAATTTAGCTTTAAACCACGAAGCCAACCTATATCTAGTCACAAAAAACATATTAATCCTATTACTATTCCCCTCCTTAAAGATGATCTCATTCCTAGCAAGCCAAAGTGACCAAATTATCACCGAAAAGATGAAATGCCATATTGATTCCTTAAAGGTATGCGAACTTGCCTCATGCCAGCTAGAAACTATAGTTGTGACATCTCGAGAAAAAACCTAGGAGATCTTCCAAAATGCAACAAAGTGCTTCCAGAGGTCCCATGAAAATTTGCATAAAAAGAGGAGGAGTCACTGTTTCAAGAGATTCCCTACAAAAAGGACACAACACATCTGAGATCGAATGCAAACCACGTCTAACAAGCTCAGTTCTAACAAAATTCTATTTTCATCACTTTCCATAAGAAAAATTCTACTCTTGGGGGAGCAAAACCAAGTCAAATATATTGACACCAATGGAAATTTGAACTGATAGTAGGGGAGAAGATCTTGCTACAAGATTTAACAGAGAAGAAACCATCCTCAGAACCATGCCACATCAAGTAGTCATACCCAATATCATTCGAATAAAAACTATGGATGATGGTCTAGTTTGCACAAATTAAAATGTTGCATTTTACATTTTGCAAATTGAATATTAAAAATACATGAGACATCATTGTCAAACATCATAATAATGTAAACTCCGCAAGCTTTAAAATTAGGCAAATTAAAGATATCATTGTTACAAGACATCATTGTCAGACTAGAATAATAGATAAAGTAATGTTTTAAAGATAAATCATTTCCAAACATCTTTAATAAAGTAAACTTAACAATGGCTTCAACATGAGAAGCATCATTGACAAAATAAGTTTAAACATCCATTTTTTTTCAAAAAAAAAAGTACCATAGTACCATACTTTAAACTAGAGAAACACGTTCACTAAGTTTGGCTTAATTGTGTGCCTAATGTTTGACTTTTTGGAGACCTCACTCTCTTTTTCCTTAGTGTCTCAACATTTTCTTGAAGTTGTCTTGTAGTGACAGCAATATTTCCTTCCCAACTCAACCCTTTACCTTTCAATTGATGTTGGAATTGAGATGGATCAGCCCGAGCAATTTTCCTTTTGCTTGCTCTTGTAACAACACGTTCAGTTGATGTAGCAAGCTACAAGTAATAACATTATATAAAAATCAATCAATCCAACCCAATACAGTCAAGGAATAAGCAATAATAAATTCAAAATTTAACTAGACTTATATTCCAAATTTGATCTCCAGTTTTCAGATCAGTGTACAAACCAATGTCAACCTGAGCTTTTTTCTTGTACGATTTCTTGGCATATTTTGGCTGAGTAGTTGGTGGAACTATTGAAGCTGATTCATCATTTTGATTTGTACCCTAGAAAACATAGAATGCTTATATTAGTTTTAACATGATTCACATTGGTTTAAAATCAGAATTCACATGCATTTATAAGTTTACTTGAGATATAGTCTGTGAAGCGAAGGTAAAATTCTAGTTTGGAACATGAGATATTGTTGATTGACCTGTTTAAACTGATGCAGCATTCTAATTTATATCCTGAACCATTATTGGTGGACCTGTTGAAGCTGATGCAACATTCTGAGTTGTACCCTTAAAACAAAATAGCACAAAAGTTATTTCTTGAAATTTAAATTTGTATCTTAATAGAAAACCCCCAAAAGTAAGTTTACCTGAGATATTTTTGTTGGATAACTTAGTTTGTTATGATCTGGTTGGTACAATGTCTTTGTTTCACAATATTGGTTTGTCCCTTCTTTGATTCATCCTTATCCTTCTTTCTTTTCTTTTTAGGCCTGCCTGGTAGTGTTCTAACTTGAGGAGGTTGAATTGGATCAGAAGTTTTAGACTAAATTTTTTTCCTCTTACAGTCTGCAATACATGGTTGTAAGCTAATAGGTACTTCTCTTTGGTGTACCAAGAGGAAACATAATCGCCAGGTCTTTTGTTGTCTTGGTACATGCAAAAATAACATGGCAATAAGGAATGCCACTAAGTTCCCATCCATGTATATGTATTTTAATTGCTTCATATCAACTATATGTTGGTCTTCTCCATGCTGAACCTCATACCCTCCATCTCCATTTCACACTAGTCCACAATGTGTACTTTATTCCATATTGTGCTTCAATTTTTCTAAAGCCTTTATACTGATATTTGTCCTATATTTTTTAGCCCAAATCTCTTGACATGCATTATACTCATCACTATAACTCTTATTTCTTCCAAAAGACTAATAATTGGCTTACATCTAGCATCTAGGATTTAAGCATTGAATGCCTCGGCCATATTATTATCTATAACATCACATGTTGATGTTGCAGAAAGTAGGTCTTGGTCCAATGTTGGACAAGATTCTTTAACAGATCCTCAGTTGAAGTAGGACCTATTTTTCAAGCTTCTGAAGGTTTTAATCAAAGTATTCAATGTAAGTTGACCTGAGCATACAAAAATTGTTAGAAAAAAGTTATATGAAATAGTTCAATTACTAAACATTGAACATTACAATAAAATAAGGGTTTGATGTTACCTGACACAGTTTTAAAAACACAATTTTCTATTCATATGCAATGTCTGAACAATCTTCCAACAATACCTTCACTAATCCCTACACCATGAAAGGCATAAAATATTATAGATAGATACATAAAAAATAAAAAAATAAAGCTAAACACATGCATACCTTTTGTTGGTTTGACATAAGTGTAATACCTTCACCAGTTGGATGGTCTAGATTATTGAGAAGTTTTTTCAGAAACCATCTCTATAAAGCTACACATTCCACTTCATCTACAACCTAAACTATGGGAAACATTAGGTTGTTGGCATCCCTGCCAACAACAAACAGTAACTCTTTTTTAGTGCATTATTTAGCCAACATCCATCCATTCCAATAAATAGTCTACAACCATCTTTCCAGCCTTGCTTAAGGGATTGAAAACACAAATAAATTTGGAAGAACATATCCTGTCCAACATCATTTCTATGAACTTGTATGCTTACAGTACTTCTAAGATATCTTTTGATCAGCTCGGCAACATATCCCCCAAAGACTAGCATATTCCTCTACATATGATTCTTGAAACTCCTTAAGAACTTGTTTCTAGCTCTCTGAAACATATTAAAAGTGAAAGAAATTCTCAACTCTCTTTTGCACATCTCTTTTAATGTCTTCACTTTCATCTTTGGATCAACTAATATTCTATCCTTAAACTCTTCTGAATGTACTTAGCAGAAATTAGTTTGTTCTTGTTAGTCTTATAGCACTTGTGGACTGGGTTGTAAGTTTTTATAGTATAACATTTAAGGTTCTTGTCAAGGCTAACATATAGTGTCCAAGGATATCCTTTCATACAATGAAATCTAGTTCTATTTGGTTTATTCTTCACATTTTTTAAATGTACCGTTTTTGTGAAAGCATACTTTCTCACTGCTTTTTTGAATTGTTTATTACCATCAAACCTTAAACCTAATTCCCACACAGGAATAACACAGTTGGGGTCATATTTTGGAAAATAAGATTGTTTTACTCTGGGGGCATTATCATCTAACTGTTCACTATCTTCATATCCCCTAGGATCAGAAGATGAAATGTATTCATTTCTGAAATCTTCCAATTTTTTATCTCTGTCACCAGATCTATCATCTTCATCTACATTATCTGGTTGCACTGGTTGACCCTTACGATCTTCAATAGTGTACTCCTCGTTTGTAGATTTTTCTTTACGTCTTTTATCTCTCTCTATTTCCCCGATTTCCTTTACCTCTTCATCTACATCACTCCCAATATCTATACCAAGTAAGAATGCATTTTCATCGTTAGAAGCCCTACCCTCATTTACATCAACCTCTGACGCATTAATGCCATCTTCTGCCCTATTATCATCATTAGTCTCATTATTAGCATGCTCTGGCCCAACATCATGGTCTTCACTATAATCACTTGACCCATTATCATTACTCCCGACCACTACAATACCATCATTAACAATATCTATTTGCTCCATAAATTCTACATACAAATCAACACTACCTTCATTTTTCAATATCTCAATCACTTTTCTTACAGTGTCATCATCATGTACTAAAACTAAAGCATTAATATTGAATGTCACTACAGGGATCCTATAATAAACAAAATTTTGTTTATTGACCTACCCCAAGTCATTCACATTGCCTATAATATCCCAATAGCATAATCTATGATGATCAACTTGCAATCTATCTACTTTCCAGTCTAGATAATCAGATTTAGGAGATAAAACAAACTTCCCACCATGAAAATATCATAAAACATATACAACTTGAAGTTCATCAACGTGAGTTTCATCAATCACCCTATAAACAATAATAAAAAAATCACAATAATAGTACATATTTAATCAAAAAGTAATAAAAAATGGGACCAGTACATGTCTTCTCCTTTTTTTTACTGTCACAATGATGAGTCACAAATGCCTCTCTCCTTTTCAACTTCTGCAATATGTGTCGACTTAAAAGGCTTAATATTATGATTTTGAGTTCCCCTAAATCATCGACTAAAACTTATAAGTTAGGGTTTTGATTTTCTATCAGTTCAAATTCGCACAAACTGAATACTCCTAAACAATGGAGGTTTTGATTTTCAAATAACAAATGTAGTACCGATTTTGGCAGAAAAAAGAAGCTTCAATTTTTCCAGGAAAAATAAAAGATTTTGATTTTCCCAGAAAAAAAAAAGAGTTCCATTTTTCCTTTAAAGGTTTCAAAATCTTTTTTAAAATGAACTCGAAATTTCCAAAAAGTTTTCTTCGATTCAAAAAGATTTTTAGTTTAAACAAACCTGTTGTTACTTGCACTCCAAACTATGATCGACGTCTTTTAGAGAACCCTATGGGTTTAACTTTAAGAACTGAACAAGTTTTTTTTTTGCTTAATGTTGGGTTTTTCTAAATAACGCATCTTTTCAGGGTGCTTTTATTAAAATATTTTTATAATTTTTACACGTCATTCGGTCCACATCAGTATTTTATACACGTCACTGCATACATAGCAGGCTGAACCAAACGAAAACATCCTTAAGTCTCTGACCATTAGTAGACCGTCACGATCAACGTGGTCAACCTAACGAAGAGGTCAAATTGGGTGTAATTTGAATTATAAGGGCTCAATTGGGTGTAAAATTTTCATAAGGGTTTAATTGGTTTTTTTATTTTTCGTTGAGGGCCAGTTTGACCTTTAAGTCATTTTTATTAGTCTGGCAATAAAAGAAAGACTTAGTTTCTGCCTAATGGATGTTGTTACAGCCTATTTATATGAGCCTCTTGATAACAACATTTACATGAAACTTCTGGAAGGATTTAGACCGCCAGAAGCAGTTAATTCAAGTTCTCGAGAACATTATTCAATCAAATTGAACATATCTCTTTATGGATTAAAAAAATTTGGGCGTATGTTGTATAATCGCCTCATTGAATACTTATTAGCGATTATAAGAATGATTCAATTTCCTCGAGCATTTTTATGAAAAGGTTTAGCTCCGAATTTGTTATTGTTTTGGTGTATGTTGATGATTTGAATATCCTTGGGACTCGTAAAGAAATCTCCCTAACAATGAAATCCTTGTGCATCAATCGACATGCATAGAAATTAAAGAGACTTTACATGCATAACGCACATCTGTTGAGCACCCATGTGGTTGCTAGATTGCTTAATGTAAACAAAGATTCATTCTTCCTTCGAGAAAAAGGTGAGGATATTCATGGTCCAAAAACACCATATCTTAATTAATCTGGAAGCATCATATCTTAGTTGGTCCAAAAGTGTTATCTAAGTGCTACGAGACCATTACCTTTAGATCTTTCAAAACTTGATGTCTCTTCAATCATGTAAATAATTGTTATGCACGAGGCAAAGCTGAAAAATATGTTTGGCTAAACATATCTAAAAGATATGTAAATTGCTTTCACAAGATAAGATGCAAGCTATCTTGTGCGGAGATAATGCAAAATTTATATCTCAATCAAATAGTGGATACATAAAATATGACAAAACGAAACATATTTCTTTAAAGTTTCGTCCCTCATGACCTTCAAAAAAGAATAATATTCGATGAATCTTTTCAAGCAGTAATTTGGAAGATTTATTCACTAGTGCATAATCTACTTCAACATTTGAAGACTGTATTCAAGATTGAATTGTGAAGATTCAAAGATCTTATGTGATTTTTTAATAAGGGGAGTAAATAAGCGTACTCTACTTCAACTTTTTCCCTTAACCGATGTTTTGTCCCAATGGGTTTTCCTGGTAAGGTTTTTAATGAGGTAACATGTTATGCGTATCAAAGATTTATGTACTCCTCTTCCTTCACTAAGAATTTTTTTCCTACGGGTTTTTTTATCTTAGTAAGGTTTTAACGAGGCATATTATATCCATAGATATCTAAGGGGAAGTGTTAAGAATATCTTTATTTATGGTGTATATATATTAAAGGAGACTTTAATGTACTTTATTATTAGAGTTTAATACCTATTGGAAATAGAGTTTTCATCTTATACCTATAAATATAGAGTTTAGAGAAAGCATTGTACACAACCCTAGATTGAGAATATAATACAAGTCTCTCTCTTTGTCTCTCATCTTTCTCTTGTTCATGTTCTTCTTTACTTTATTTATAACATAATATAATTTTATAAATATATTAACTTTATAAATAAATATTAGTTATAATTTATATTACAAAACTAAAATATTATTTATAATATAATAACTAAATCACAAACCCTAAACCATATATGTAACTAAACCCAAACCATATATATATAACTAAATCCTAAACCCCAAACAATATATGCAATTAAACCCCAATCCTAAATATATATAACCAAATCCTAAATCATAAACCCTAAACCCCAACCCCTAAAACTAAACTATCATTTATAATTTATATTACAAATCCTAATATATATTATAAATAATATTTTAATTTTAAGGTTTGGGGCTTGAGATTTAGTATTTAGTTATATATATTTAGGGTTTGAGATTTAGGATTTAGTTATATATTTAGGGTTTAGGTTTGGAGTTTAGTTATATATGTGGTTTAGGGTTAGGGTTTAGGGTTTAGTTATATATATTATAAATAATATTTTAGTTTTGTAATACAAATTATAAGTAATATTTATTTATAAAGTTAATATATTTATAAAATTATATTATTGTAATCACTCATTTTGACCGGGTTTTAGTATTATTTTAATAGTAATATTATTAATATAAAATTAATGAAAAAATAAAAAAAATAATAATAAAAATATAATATAAAAAGGTAAAAAAAAAATAAAAATAATAATGATTATTAAAAAAAGGAAAGGAAATTGCGTGGAGCATGGAGCTCCACGTCTTACCCCAACCCCACCCCTTGCCTATATAAAGGCATGCAAGGCAGCCAATTCTGGAGACAAAAAAATCACGCCAAAATTTCCATTAAATTGGCATGAATCGGCACCCAATTTTTGGGAGCCATGGCCGGCCGCAAGGCTGGCCTGGGTTGGGGCAATGCCTTCGGTCCTAGTTGGTTCGATCTAACATTCGATCGGGATCTTATTTTGAATCCGATCTAGTTATTTTTTGGAGAGGTCGTGGTAGATCTCGGTGGGGTTCAATCGGGGTCCGTCATTCGAGCTCCTAGTTAGGTATATTTTTTCTTTTTTTATTTGTGTTGTAATTTTTATAATTTAATGAAGTATTAGTTAATTTAAAATTGTATTCTTATTTTTTTAGTTTGTATGTATATTTATGTTTTCGATTAATATTTTATTTATGTTAGATTTGTTAATATTTATGTTTTAGATTAGTATTTATTTGTGTTGTAAATTTATGTTTTAGATTAGTTTTTTATTCATGTTAGATTAGTATTTTATTATGTTAGTATTTATTTATATTTTTATCGCTTTGTATTATTTATATTTACCATGTTTTAAGTTGCACAACGGAATATTAATTGTCAATGCGGTGCCCTTTTATTCGAGCGTAAATGTGGCCAGTATTAAGCGCAGTGATGGTGGTCTATCAGTTTACTCTCGAATAACGGGGCCCTTAAAATTTACTCGCACTTATAACCAAATTTTAATTTAATCGTCACTTTAATCCAAAAACTTTAATATTAATAAAGCGGTAATTATTAGAGTACCAATTTTGGGCGGTGTGGGGGTGCTAATTCTTCCTCATCCGTAACCGACTCCCGAACCCAACAGTTTTAAAAGCTCTGGTTTTATGGTGTCTGGCCTACCTCAGTGGCCGGTGGCGACTCCATTTTTTTAATAAAATACGGTTTTTTAAAACCCCACGGATATATTTTAAAATACTCGAAATACCTCAAACACACTTAAAACCTCATTTTTTTAGCGTAAGTAAAAAGGATATCGCTACAGATGGAGACTCCGATGGGGACCAATTTCTATTTTTTTCAAAAACAAAAAAGAGAGTCAAGCTTTTTCAAATAATTACCGCTTTAGTAATATTAGAAGTTCCGGATTAAAGTGACTATTAAATTAATATTTGGTTATAATTTCGCGTTTATTTTAACGCATTTAAAATTTGGCATATAAACTTGTCCTTTTTAAGTAGGGGGAAACGCTAATGCTTTCGTGAGGATATCGTTCCTCCGTGTAGGCTTAGCAAGTACCTTCGGGGCTCGAGTACCTTATGCTTTCGTAAGGATATCGTTCCTTCGTACAGGCATAAGCGAATGGGTCCCCTAAATTGAACCCGGTTGAAATGAGCCTATAATGGGTGATGATCGGGGGCCTTGCTACCCTTAGTAGGGGACAACAAGGACAATTTGGGTACCTCCTAGCATCAACACTGTATGTAGAGAACATAGAAACCCACCCCTTTAGAGCCATGCGGATAACCTAAGTGTTTAGACAAGATATATATAAGTTTATTCTGTTTGTTTGCTTTATTTAAATTTACCTTTTATTTATGTATTTATTATTTTTATCCGGTACAAACTCATTTCTTTTTGTGTTTTATTTTTATTGTACACATACTTTTATTGCATTATCATTGCATCCAGATTACATAAAGGTGTTGATTCAAGTGGTTTGCCCGATTAGAAAATTTTTCATCATGGAAAAAAGTATCTTAAGAAGGACGACATCAACCCAGTCATGCGACATTAGTCAGAGGTTAACCAACGAGTCTGAGGTAACAGTTTGTCGAGCAATCGTGTAGTGCCAAAGTATACACACGAATGATCTGTGAGAGCTTAAAATGATTTAGGAAAGATGGGGCTGAAGACTACAATACCTGTTTTTCGACAGTTGGGGCGACATAGCCCAACTAATGTATGTTCGAGTCAATCAGCCTTTACTCCGAGCTATTTTCCAATTTTGGAATCCCGTTTTTGGCTGCTTTACATTTAACGGCCAAGACATGATGCCCACGGTAGAGGAATATATAGCCTTGCTCAACCAGAAGAATGTACAGAAAGATTGGATCTACGTGAAGTCGCCGAGGAACTAGAATTATCCATTAAAGCTCAAAACCTTTGTCGGGATGGGTGACAATTGGGTCAACGGCCGGATTTAGAGTCGAGGACACAACCTAGCCTGTGCATGGGAATGTATCCAAGACATCATACTCGCACACTCAGATGAGGCGATGAAGATGGACATGTTCTCTTCAGGGATATAGTGTTTGATCATTTTCTCGAGGGTTCTTGGAAACATCGATGTAGCTATCTTGGATCTGTTTGAACGCATGAAGCGAAAGGCAAACCCGGTACCAGTGATTTTAACCGAGACTTTCATTTCGTTGAGTGCGACCCAAAAACATGTAGAGGGGTATATCTGTATAAGTCTTCTTTTCTAGCTCCAGAATCTAGACCCTTTAATTCCTATGAAAGTCATTCGAAAGGGTGATTACCAGCGGAATCAATGCCTTTATTTGCATCCATTTTGCATATCATGACATGGTGTTGATTCAAGAACAGTTCATTTAAAAGGCTTTCAAAATAGAAAAAAGTATGCTTTGCCGAAAACGATAATATTACAGTATCAAGTTAGGCCGAGCAAAGACCAATCGAGAAAGAAGAAGGTCTGATAGTAAGGCACGTGCGGCACAGAGGATCTAGTGGGGACTACAAAACACTAATTTTAAAATCTTCACATTTAACCCTTTATAAAAATCTCAAAGATTTTAATTTAACTCCTTCAAAAAAATTGAAAATATTATTATTGTGTTTTGAATTCTTTTCCCTCCTAAAACTTTCAAAAAAACTAAAAGTTTCATTTTTAAGTAAGTTAAAACTTTTTGATAATAAAAAAGGGAAATCTTTAAATCAAATGATCTTTGAGAATTTTAATGTAAACCCAAGTTTTAAAGACTTTAAGTAGACCCCTTTTGGACCACTAGGATCCAACCCTATTTAGACGCATTATTCGAAGATCGGTTTGTTTGCGCCCAGATCAACCGAAGAAGAAACTCTTGTCTGTATTATGCCTACACTTGTCAATGTTTTTTAGAATCCAAAGCATGAAGATCATGATGTCACAAGTCTATGGAGTAGCGTAAGAGGAGAAGACGAGGTCACCCATCATCCTGAAGACGACGTCGAGACGTCGAGCACGAGCTTTGCTTCCCGAAGTCAAGATCTCCAGAAGAAAGCTAACTGTTACCTGTAATTCATTATTAGTTTCTTGTAACCAGGCATTTTTTCTATTGAACGAAAGTCTTTTAAGGATTGTTCGAGAATCAACACTGCATTTGCATTCATGCATTGCATTGCATCACATTGTACAGTCATGACATATTTTACATAACATTATCATTACCTTGCATAACATTTTTTGGGAGTAATCCAAAGACCAATTAGAGTTTTATCGTGAATAAAAGAATTGAACACACTCAAAAATCAAGATTCGAGCAGTTAGAAGATGGGCTCAAAAAAAAGTTTGATGCATTCGATGCAAGAAAACTCTATTTGAACCCTGATTTGGTCATTCCTCCAGATTTCAAAGATTCCCATATTTGCGCATAATGACAGAACAATATGCCCCAAGATTCACCTGACCATGTTCTGCAAAAAGATGGAGGGTTGCATTGAGAATAAAAAATTATTGTTCCACTGCTTCCCCGACAGTATAGCAGGACCCACCGTGATATGGTATAACTATTTGAGTAGAGACCAAGTTTAGTCATGGGGAGACTTAGCCAACGCCTTTTTGGGCCCATATAAATATGCTTTGGGCCTAGCACCAAGTCATCAGTATCTCCACGGTACGAAGATGAAACCTGATGAAGGCTTCAAGGAATGTGCTTTAAGGTGGCTGTGTTTAGCGACCCAGGTGCAGCCTCCCGTAGACTAAGAGGAAAGTGACTTTCATATTTCTTCTTTGATAAGATGCTCGGGAAAATGAAGGCATCTTTGAGGACTTCATGACAGTCGAAGAGAGAATCGAACATGCACTTCGGGACCTAAGTTCAAAGACCAGACCTACCTAGGAGCAGAAGGAAAGAAAGAGATAAATGGGTACCACTTTCAAGGTTCTCGTGATCGTAAGAGAAGAAGACACGCAGATTCCTCCAAATCACTGAGAAAAATTCCTCGAACAAGTACATATTTAGAGATATTTAGAGTATTCCATTTCGGACATATAGCCTCATCTGGTCAAGGGTTAGTACCTTACCTCCGGGCCGATAAAGATTACACCCAGCTCATTTGCTCACAGTTTTGATACATACAGTACATATGAGTTCTACATTAAGGCACTGAGGCATGACACCAAGAAATTTGGGGTCGTTAATAGAAGAAATTAAGAAGCTGGTTGATGAGGGAGTCATGACGAGAGAGTTGATTCAGCGGTGGAAAAACAAGAAAAGTGGCACAATCCTACACTACCTTGAAAGGGCCAGAATGAGTCAGTACTCGGGAGGTAGTCCGAAGATCCCTATAGTTTTCCCATCAGTTCACAAAGAAATTCTCAATGTTTTGAAAAAAAACAAAAAAAAACTCATTGTTTGTCAGAATAACAAATCACATTTCCATTTAGAAAACTTTTTTACATTTTTGATTCTTTAAACATCTTATTTTTATGTGGTAGTTTTTGTTTCCCGTATGCATATACATGCATTTTTGAATGGACATATACATATATATATATCATTTCTATACCAGGTCCTCGAATTTTGAATGCAACAGTACCCTTGTTTCAGATCCAGAGATCAACTCTAAGTTGCTTATATTTAGAAGAGATTGAATGTTGTGAGGATACTGTAAATGTGAGTATCTGCTAGTTTACTTAGGCCAACAAAGGAACAAAGAGAATGTTTAGATAATGGGCAGTTCCCGTTTTAGGAATTTTCCTTCTCAGGCACTTGTCGTTTAAGATCCTTGAATCGAGAGTTGACCCTAAACCTTTACCCCCTGAAGGCTTTCTCAGGACATCTATGAATGGAATGATGAATGGTATTCTTTCACTTTACTAAGAGAAAGAGATGAAACCAGATAGATTGGACATGAAGGCCATAGAACCACCAGAGGAAAATAGATGAAGACAAGTTTATGCTCAGAAAATAAACCAACCAACATAAGAAATGGCAATCAGAAGGCCGAAGCAATCAAGAGCAGTTAAATAGTGTAAGGAGAAGTTACATGAAGACTCCACCATTCGATAGGCACGGGTTTAGAAGAGCTGGGTAGAATTGATTACGTTCAAGCGGGAACAAGCGACAATGTCCGGTATAGATACAATTTGATTCGAGAATACATCCACAGACTCGAACAAGAGGAAAGAGACTCTAGGCTGAAAACACAAAATGGGCAGTCTAAAAAAAAGAGAGAAAAAGAAATAAAGAAAAAGACAAAAAAAGAAGAGATATTACATTCCACTGTTTGGGTTTACTAAAAGGTATTCTTAGATAAGAGTGTTTAAAAAGAGAGAAATGAGTATAATTTTCTGGGGCACTCCGTTGTAGTGAAAAGCTCAGAAGGTGGTTGTATGCTCTATCCATCTTTTAAGTCAGAAGTGGAGTAGCTATATGAGTAATATATTCAAATCATGACTATGCCGAGTAACTCGGGGTTCTATTGTATGCTCCATCATTATCCTCAAGACAAAGGACTGTGATGAGTTGAATTCCCTTAAAGAAAAAAAAGATAAAAGATAAAAGAAAATTACTGTATATACTTCACACACAGATCAAACAATACAAGATCAATACTTCAACTGTATGAAATGAGCAAGAGATACATAAAGAATCCACAATTTTGAATATTTGTATAAAAGCTTGAATTGAAGCCCAGTCAAGACAAGTCAGCCTGAAGATTGCCAATTTCGAAAAGGGAAATGACCTTTAGGGTGAAAACCCAAAAAAGGGCAGTCTAGAGCGATCCCGAAAATGAAAAGGAAAGAGTAGTCTGCCTGAGCATGTTGACATCAATATCCAACCAAAATACATTGATCTGAAGATACAGAAGAAGGAAGTGAACTCTAGGGTGAAAACTCGGAGGTGGACAGCCTAAAGCGATCCAAATAAAGAAAAGAGAAAAGAAAAGAAAAAAAAAGAGGAATATTTCATCTGGGCATACCAATCACAAGAATTCCCAGAAATGTACATAATCCTTCATTCAAGGAACTTTAGAGGATCAATCATTTTTTACGGAAAACAAGCATCAATACACAGCCAGAATGCAAGGCAGATCAAAAGAAAGAGAGTGAGGGAATGAACTCTAGGGTGAAAACCTGAAAACGGATAGTCTAGAGTGATCCCAAAAAAATATTCCATGTGAGCATATCCAGATCATACGAGCACAGAGATACGGCTTCGTCTAACCATGAACCAAAGGCCCACATTGCAAGCCTCCAAAGACTATTCTGGTCATCCATAGATATCCAAGTTGAATGGGAATGTCTTCAGATTTTATTTCGCCTATAAGGGTTAACCTTGCTTCCAGGAACGTCAAACTTCGAAGTGCTTGATCGACACCCAAATGAGGGAAGAATGAGGCGTGGTGAGTTAGTGAGATTAAGAGGGCCACCTTAAATGGGTTAGAAATTAGGTATGGGATTGTGCCTCTCAAAAGCCTAATAGACTAGAAGAAACTATACATTTGCATATATCTCCACAATAGTCAAGATCTTCTAAATATGCGCTTCCTTAGAGTTGATCTCTGGCAATTTGAAGCAGATGTGTTATGGTGTTTGATATTTTGGGGGCAAACATGTTTTAAAATGTTTGACATTTTCTCCCAAAGTTTTGATGTTTACCATTTCCCCCGAACACTAGTTTTTAAAATATGTGGCAATATACTTCGAATTTTGTTTAACCATTCTCCAAATATTAATTTTCAAAAATGTTTGACCTTTTTAAAAAAAAGAAAGAAAAATGTTTTCCATTTATTCCAAGCAATGTTTTTAAAATGTTTGGTATTCCCTCCAAGTTGTGATTTTCAAAATGACTGTTATCTTTTCAAACAATCATTATTTTTTGTATTGAAATACTCACAAGTAAATTGCCTTTTGCATTACTTTAAAAATGAATGATGATGAGATTTAAAGCATAGGGACCAAGAGTCAGTTCCCGTCAAAATGCTACGAGAAGATCAAGGATGAGCTTAGGGGATGAAAGCATTTTTGCTCACCCTAGTGATTAGAAATAGATCAAGGCTCTGTATGATGGGTCAGGAAATTCGAAGCAGTAGAGCCCGTGATTGAATGGGGCAATGCCAAGCGAAGAAGATGACAAGGGTTCTTATAAGAATAATAGAAGGACCATAAGATTATTTATGAAGACAGATTATAACCTTGGAGACAAGAAAGCCTTCCACACGAAAGATTTGAAAGTATGATAATTCAGATTCGAAGTGATTGATCAAATGAGGATTTAAGAGTATACAGTGAAGAAGTAAAGAGATGAAAAAAATTGAGGAACGACCTTTCAGGGTGTAAGAGTTTAGAACAGAAAAAAAAAGAAAAAAATGAGAAAAAAAAAGAAAAAGAGAGAAAAGAGAGAAAGAGAAAAAAAGAAAGAAAGAAAAAAAGAGAAGAAGAAGAAGAAAAAGAAAGCATTACATTGCATGCATCATATAGATAGAGGCATGTCGATTTTTGCTTGTTTTAGACAGGTATTTGAAGAATTGTCAAAAAGTTTGAAGAAGTAGATTTCATTAAAGAAAGAAAGATGCGGCATCCATAGTAGCGTGAGGCCAGATGACGGTAGCCAAAGTAGCGTAAAGCTAGATATTAAGTCTTTCGGGCTATTAGTAAGACCTTCGGGCATGATGATAAGACCTTCGGGCCACCAGTAAGCCTTTCGAGCATGGTGATAAGTCTTTCGGGCCATCAATAAGTCCTTCGGGCATGATGCGGCAGCCTTAGTAGTGTAAGTGCAGAAAGATCGATAGCCTTAGTAGCGTGAGTCCAAAAAGATCGGCAGCCTTAGTAACATGAGTCCAAAAAGAGCGGTAGCCTTAGTAGCGTGAGTCTAGAAAGAGCACAGCCTTAGTAGCGTGAGTCCAGAAAGATCGACAGCCTTAGTAGCGTGAGTTTATAAAGATCGGCAGTCTTAGCAGCGTGAGTCAAAAAAGATCAGCAGTCTTAGCAGCGCGAGTCTAGAAAGATCGACAGCCTTAGCAGCATGAGTCTAGAAAGATCGGTAGCCTTAGCAGCGTGAGTCCAAAAAGATCGGCAGCCTTAGTAGCGTGAGTCCAGAAAGATCGGCAGCCCCAATAACGTAAGGCCAAAAAGTTCGGCAGCCATTGTAGCATGAGTCCAGAAAGATCGGCGGCCATTCTCGGCGTGAATCCCCAAATTTTAAGAAAGATAGGTAGCTATTTTTCGGCGTGAATCCCTAAATTTGAAGAAAGTTCGGCAACCATAGTAGCGTGAGTCCAGAAAGATAGGTGGCTATTTTTGGCGTAAATCCCCAAATTTGAAGAAAGTTCGGCAGCCTTAGTAGCATGAGTCTAGAAAGATATGTGGCCATTTTTGGCGTGTCCCCAAATTTGAAGAAAGCTCGACAGCCTTAGTAGCTTAAGTCTAGAAAGATAGGTGGCCATTTTTGGCGTGAATCCCCAAATTTGAAGAAAGTTCGACAGCCTTAGTAGCGTGAGTCCAGAAAGATTGGTGGCCATTTTCGGCGTGAATCCCTCAAATTTGAAGAAAGTTCGGTAGCCTTAGTAGCGTGAGTACAGAAAGATCGGTAGCCAGCTTGGCGTGAACCTCTAATTCGAGGATAAAGGTTCTATATAGGAAGGGCCTATGTTTTCGAGCCCTCGCAGTGAAAGGTTCTATATAGGAAGAAACCGTGACTATGAGATTTCAAAAGCTAAAAGTTCTATATAGGAAGGACCGGCGGCTCCAGGGTTTGAAGACTAGCAGTTCTATATAGGAAGAACTCTAGTCGAAAGAATCCATCTGTGACGCATAAGGTTTTATATAGGAAAGACCCATCGCGTTGAAGGCGAAGAGTTATATATAGGAATGACTTCGAGCTTTACCGTCTTAGAGTGAAAAGTTCTATATAGGAGGGACTCGTAACTCAAGGCTTCAGAGTGAAAGGTTCTATATAGGAAGAGCCTGTAGCTTCCAAGATCGGAAGGTGACGAAGTTCTATATAGGAAGAGCTTACAAGCCTGAAGATTCAGCTAAGGAAGAGCGGAGAGTTCCAGAAGAACACGTGATTCTGAAGCTAAAGACAAGGAAGTAGGTCAAAAATAAGTGCTTTTGATCTTTGCTTTGTTCTCGTTTCACAAGAACAAGCAAAAAGGGGCAGCTGTAATTACTAATTTTTTACCGAGTTTTAGTATTATTAGTATTATTTTAATAGTAATATTATTAATATAAAATTAATGAAAGAATCAAAAAATAATAATAAAAATATAATATAAAAAGTAAAAAAATAATAATAATGATTATTAAAAAAAAGGAAAGGAAACACGTCTTACCCCAACCACACCCTTGCCTATATAAAGGCATGCAAGGCAATCAATTTTGGAGACAAAAAAATCACGCCAAAATTGCCATGAAATTAGCATAAATCGGCACCCGGGGTTGGGGGCAGTGCCCTCGGCCCCAGTTGGTTCGATCCAACATTCGATCGGGGTGCTATTTTGGATCCGATCTAGTTATTTTTTTGGAGAGGTCGTGGTAGATCTCGGTGGGGTTCAATCGGGGTCCATCATTCGAGCTCCTAGTTAGGTATATTTTCTTCCCTTTTATTTGTGTTGTAATTTTTATAATTTAATGAAGTATTAGTTAATTTAAAATTGTATTCTTATTTTTTAGTTTGTATGTTTATTTATGTTTTAGATTAATAATTTATTTATGTTAGATTTGTTAATATTTATGTATTTAAGTTTTAGATTATTATTTATTTGTGTTATAAATTTATGTTTTAGATTAGTATTTTATTCATGTTAGATTAGTATTTTATTATGTTAGTATTTATTTATATTTTTATTGCTTTGTATTTATTTATATTTGACATGTTTTAAGTTGCACAACGGAATATTAATTGTCAATGCAGTGCCCTTTTATTCGAGCGTAAACGTGGCCAGTATCAAGCGCAGTGATGGTGGTCTATCAGTTTACTCTTGAATAACGGGGCCCTTAAAATTTACTCGCACTTATAACCAAATTTTAATTTAATCGTCACTTTAATCTGGAAAATTTAATATTAATAAAGCGGTAATTATTAGAGTACCAATTTTGAGCGGTGTGAGGGTGCTAATCCTTCCCCATCCGTAACCAACTCCCGAACCCAACAGTTTTAAAATCTCTAGTTTTATGGTTCCCGACCTACCTCAATGGCCGGTGGCGACTCCATTTTTTAATAAAATACGGTTTTTTTTAAAACCCCACAGATATATTTTAAAATACTCGAAATACCCCAAACACCCTTAAAACCTCATTTTTTAGCATAAGAAAAAGGGATATCGCTATAATTATAAATATTATAAAATTAGATCATGAGATAATTGAAATTAAGTTCAACTACAGTTTTATTTATATACTATTTGCGTTAAAATTATATTAAGTCTTTAACTTGGCTTGGTGGTTCAGTAAAAATCTTTCATCCTAGAGGTTCTCGGTTTAAGCCTCATCAAATGCAATGTTTTCTTTTTTTCTAACAAAACGACATCGTTTTGGCCTATCTTAGGCATCAAAGCAATTATACCAAAACAATGTCGTTTTACATTTAACGTCTCATTACAGTTTAACGGGGGAGTTCTTGGATTGAAGCCAAAAACTAATTTCAATGGTATAATATTATCATTTTATAGTTTAGTGGTGTTTCCGATACAGAGGTTAAAGTTCAGTGGCATCTCGTGTAGTTTACCCTATATTTAATTAGTCACATTGTACATGAACATTATTTAATTAGTCAATACAATGTACATTATATGTTTTATTCATGAAGAATAATGTAGGCTCGTTGAATTGGAAAAAATCTCTTTAAATTAATAATTTATTGATTAATTAATACCTCTTTAAATTAATAAAATTACGTGGTCCCGAAATTATTAATTTATAGAGGTTTTAGTGTATATAGATATGAAGAATCAAGTTGGAGTAGAGAAAAGAATAACACACGCCGCTACATTTTAACGGTGGAGTGCTTGGATTGAAGCCAAAAACTAAGTTTAGTGGTATAACAGTATCATTTTATAATTCAATGGTATTTCCGATACAAAGGTTAAAGTTCAATGGCATTTTGTGTAGTTTACCCTATATTTAATAAGTCGCATTGTACATGAATACCATTCAATTAGTCAACACAATGTACATTATATGTTTTATTCATGGATAATAATGTAGGTTCATTGAATCAGAAAAAATCTCTTTAAATTAATAAATTATTAATTTATCGATTAATTAATACATCTTTAAATTAATAAAATTATGTGGTCCCAATATTATTAATTTCTAGATATTTTAGTGTATATAGATATGAAGAATCAAGTTGGAGTAGAGAAAAGAATAACACACGCCGCTACAATTTAACGGTGGAGTGCTTGGATTGAAGCCAAAAACTAAGTTCAGTGGTAAAATAGTACCATTTTATAGTTCAGTGGTATTTTTGATATAAAGGTTAAAGTTCAGTGACGTTTCGTGTAGTTTACCCTATATTTAATTAGTCACATCGTACATGAACATCATTCAATTAGTCAATACAATGTACATTATATGTTTTATTCATGAAGAATAATGTAGGTTCGTTGAATCGGAAAAAATCTCTTTAAATTAATAAAATTACGCGGTCCCGACATTATTAATTTATAGAGGTTTTAGTGTATATAGATATGAAGAATCAAGTTGGAGTAGAGAAAAGAATAACACACGCCGCTATATACCTCGTCTTTAGTGACGTTTGTCCCTCCAAACGCCGCAATTAACTATGTATCTTCTTCCCCATCTCATTACTTAGCTCAATGATCTATACTTCTAATTCACTTCTTTATAAAGTTTCAATAAGATATAAATAGAATCAATGTGAGATTTAAACATTTAAATCCTATTGAGACGTTTGTTAGACAAACGCCACTAAAGTATGTGTGTGTAGCGGCATTTCTTGAAAAACGCCACCATATATCAGTCGTGATGTTTATTCAAAAAACGCCACTAAATGTACAAAATTAACAATATTTATTTTAAAAAAACACATCTAAAAACCTATTTTGCTATAGTGCCTTTAATTTGGAGCGAGAGCTATTTTGACCCCATTTTTTTAATACTTTTCTAAATATATAAAAAATAATTATACTTCAAATTGTCTCCCACAAAATATTTTTTATATGTTTGTTTATAGCTTAATTTCACATGTTAGAGAATAAAAAATGTTAAAATTACATTGTTATTTATTTTCTTATTTTACTAATCAGGAGTATCGTTTTTAAGCATTTTAAATTACTATAATTATGTGAACTAAAAGTAATACAGTATTGAAAAGTCAGTTTTTGTATAACTTCGTTACTCACCCTTATACTCTCCCTTTTCGTTCGTTTCTGATTTTTATGTTGTAATCTTTTATTTTACTTAGTTTTAAATCTTGAATATCTCTATTATTTTATCTTAAACGTACATATGGATTTATTTTTGTCTGCATATATATTAAATTATTAAAAAATAAATTTCATATATCACAGGATCCTTTAAAAAATTGTTGAAGTTCACTATAATAATAATAATAATAATAATAATAATAATAATAATAATAATAATAATAATAATAATAGAGTACATCGATTTGAAAGAATTTTAAATGAAAATTTTATAGTAAAAATATGTTTAACGGGAAACTTAAACACTTCCGAACTTATGTCCTCGTCTTTTTGAATGTTAAAATAATAATAATATATCAGTCGAATTAAAACATAATTGATAAAGCAAGAACCGACCGACTTTACCCTTAAACCCAACTTGATTTTTTTAAAAAAATATAAAAAATAAAATTCAAATTGCAATGGCGGATGTATAATATTTTTGAGTAATGTCAAATTGCAATGAATATGATACTTTAGACAAGGTAGCATCGGTTGGGCACTTTATAAAGGGCGAAGGAGGAGAGAGTCAAAGAAAGGGTTGACTGCTTAGCCGGAAAACACCCAAGAAAGGAAAGTTTGGTTGCCCAAAGCTTTTTTGGTTGAATTCTTCTACTTAAAAGTTGTCTTCTCGATTTGTGCGAGTGTGAGTTGTCACCTTTAAAATGCTTAATCATGATAATTAAGAAAAGTTTAAAGTCTTTGATTTAGGCATTAATTAATTAAAGATTCTATGAGTTTTTTTTTAATATACTGATGTGATTACATGATAGTATATATTCAGATTTTTAACTCTTTGACAACGCACATATACTTTACACACAAGCGCTCGAACTCGTGTCTCTTAAGATGAACATCCTCTTTTCCACTGAAGCCACTCGCTGGGTTCTTTGTATGTTTTTTTATGTTACTAAAAAGCATCTTTGTTCGAATAAAATGTATTTTCTATAATATTTCTTAAGTTATAATTACAATGATATCTATGATCTTTACAATCACATATTGATGATTAAGATTAACATCATCTTTTTTTTATTGGAGTCACTCGTTAAGTTATTTGTATTTTTTATGTTGCCCAAAAACATCTTTGTTTGAATAAAATGTATTTTCTATGATAATTTTTAAGTTATATTTACGATGATATCTATAATCTTTACAATCACATATTTATATTATTATTTTATTCATTAATGTTATATAAAATTATATATTATATCAAATAATTTATAAATTAACTACATAAAATCTCAAGTTTTAGTAATAAAGAAATATTTATAAGGGTAAACTACACATATGACCACGTAGCTATTTAAGTGGTTCCAATCAAGCTATCAACCATTAACACATAACAGAGAGGCTAACGTGACTGTTAAATAAAATTAGTATAATTACGCATTTGGTCCTCGTTATTTACATAATCTATCAATTTGGTCATAATTTTAATTTAATAAAATAAATTACACATGCCACCACGTTATTGGAGGATTTTAGTTATTTTATTTAATTTAATAAATTTATTTTTCTTTTTCAATAAGGTGACATCAACTGATTGGAAAAAAATAAATGCAAAGTGACCTAATTTTAAGGGGATCTAAACCAAGGTAAATCTAGAGCAAGTGGCATGCCTTTACCATTGGGCTAACAACTACTTTTTGATAAAGAATAAAAAATTATATATGTGACTTTAAAATAAAATGGTTAATCCAATGAAGGTCATCATCAAGAATCTGGGCATTTGCCCTCAACTGTTTCAAGATGATTAAAAGTTTTGCTTCTTTTTTTTTCTGGGTTTTCTTGTGAATTCGTACCATCTTTATTGAACATGTAACATATACATATATTTATTTAAGATCTGTGAGTAGTTTGATTTTGGTATGGAACAACAACAACCCTTTAGAACTCCATGGATAAAAACAGATCAACTGCGGTTGATATCTGCTTGCAGAAAATGATTGAACAGTATTTATTTTTAAAAAAATCTGAGAAAATAGATCCATCTCTCAGTAATGGTCGCATAATAATTGAAGGGCATATGGTGGGGTCGAAGGACGCCTGCAAATTAGCTGCCATTGTTGAAGGCTTGGAATTGAAAGCTTGAAACTGTATTCCTTAAAATGGTAACACTGATATTTCAATGGTAACATATACATATACAGTGTTGAATGCTTAAAATTGTACCAAAGTCCATAAGTCCTGTGATGTTTTGTTGTTCTTCCATATTACTCTTGCTTGATATCTCCTTCTTGTTTGTTGTATGATAAGTTCTTTTGTTATCCCACTTCAGTTGAATCTAGAATTGCTTTTGGTTTGATATTAAAGTTGGATTACTTGCTAATTGGTTTTAGGTTGGGTATGTTTGGCTTTGCAAATTCTTTTTTTTTTTTTAATGTTAACAGGTTGCGGAGGAAAAAAGCATTTGAACGAATTGCTGAAAATAAACACTTGAAAGAGGAAAATGCGCGATTAAACGTTGAGAACACAATGTTAAAAGAGCAAATAGGATTGCAGCCTTCCAGTGGCAAGCAGCTTGAGCATCAAAGTGTTTCACTCCAGGTAGCAACTGTGAGCTAAGCATTTGTTACATTATGAATTGGATGCATAAAACATATATTGTAACCATTAAGATCAGTCGTTCTTAACATATCTGTTTTTCGTAATTTGCAGGATCATCATCGATCTATCTCTGAAGCTGTTGACAAGTTATGTGGTATATTATTCTACATCTGGTTTGACATATATATAATTTTGTATTGCTTATCATATTGTTGTTGGCCCAATAGCAAAGGTGTGCCACTTGCTCCAAGCTCACCCTGGTTCGAATCCCCCAAAGTCATGCTACTTTGCATTTATTTTCTTTCTCCAATCAGGTGAGGAAGAAAATAAATTTATTAAATTAAATAAAAATAATTAAAGTCTTCCAATAATGTCACCACCTAGTTGAATTATTAATTTATTTTATTAAATAAAAATTAAGACCAAATTGATAGACTGTGTAAATAACGGAGACCAAATGTGTAATTATACCAGTTTTATTTAATAGCCACATCAGCCTCTCCATATGTTTTAACAGTTGGTGGCTTGATTGAAACCACTTAAATAGTTACGTGTATAATTGCTAAAATTGAAAGCATAGTGATCAAATTGACACCAACATAATAATTAAGTGGTCATCTGTATAGTTTACCCTATTTATAATTCATCTTCCAACAAAGTAACAATCACCAGAGAATTCTCTCAGCCCAATTGAGTGAAGATAAGTTGCTTATACACTATAATTTGTGCTTTGCTTTCCGAGATGGGCTCTAGTTTGACACTTGCCTTTATGGATTGGGTCATACCTTTCATCTTTTGATTTTCGAGTTATTTAATTTTTAAGGATAAATATATCTTTTTATGATTAAATTTAGTTTTAAAGTTTAATTTGGTATTTATATTAGTTTTTATTCAAATTTGTGTCGAAATTTATTTTTTAGTTCAATTTAAGTTATTCTGAAATTAGGTATATTCGAGTTGGATGAGCTTACAATACGAATGCAAATAATTTTAAATTTTCATAAAATATAAATATTTTCATTATCAACGTAATAATTAATTGGACTAAAAAATAAAATATGCTAAATTGAATTAAGAAATCAAAGTTAAGTACATAATTAAATTAAAAATAGATTTAGGCATATATTTACCATAACTATAATTAATTTTAAGGTCCTAGACTAGTTCAGAAATTACTTATGAAACCACCATCTCTAAATAATTAATTAAAAATAAATAGATTATAAAACAGATGCTAAAATATATATTCGTGAAAAATAATTTGAGTTTGTAGAATAAAACTATTTTCTCAATCAATAAATAATCAGAAGTACAATTGAGGTGTATAGATCGATGAATCTTATATTACGATTAGTGATTTAAGATTTCAAAATAATATTATTGTGTTTGGATTCTCAACTTTCCCTGACGAGAGCAATGTAACATTACGAATAGTACACACTATTAGGAAATATTAGAGTAATGTTATTATTAGGGGTGTGCATATTTAACCATAACTATTAATCATAACTGTTAACTAATATGACTGTTATATTTACATGTTAATTAATCGAATTGTTTATTTGTTTAAAAAAATTGAATCGTTTAGGCTAAATGATTTTGGTTAACTGAACCACTAAAAATGATGGTTAATAGTTAACCGATAAGTTAACCGTTATTAAATTATTTATACATATATATTTGTTCATAAGATTGGCTACGTCAATCTCGAAACTCTCTTATAATATAATATTTATCAGAATGTTAACCTGTAACCGAACCGTTAATAACGGTTAGTTGTTAAAACGGTTAACTATTAGCAGTTAAAACGGTTAACCATCTCTTAACTATTAGATTACGATTCAATAACTGCTATAACGATTAACCGACCATTTAGACTAAATGGTACGATTAACCTACCATCAACACCCCTAGTTATTTATTACCACCTATTTTATATGTAATGTACGAATATAAACAATAAATATTATTTTAGACAATTTTACCGATGAATTTTATTTGTTTTATCAATTTAATCATGTTGAATAGAATACAAAATAAATTGTCAATAAGATAATAATAAAAAATTAATTAATTAATTAAGTTTAGTTTAGTTAACATCATTATAAGTATAACATACAAGAAGACGTGAAATCGAACTGCTTAAGCACTCTATATCCTTCGGTTTAAGGATGCAATCTGGGTAGTATATACATTTTATTAAAAAGTATAAGAAAATAACAATAATTATCTTAAATAACACAAAAATAATTATGAATTAGTTAGTTTTTTATTTACACTTGGTTTTAACACAAAAATAAATATCACAAGGATAATTTAGTAAAATTTATTTTTAAATAATCTTCTATCCCACTAACCAAACACTATAATCATACATTAATGTCAAATAAATAAAACAAGGTATTGTAATATTTTCATTAATGTGTCAAATAATGTTATATTTCGATAATCTCATTGTCAAATACTATGTAAGATTACTCGATCCGAATGCCCTATGTTATTATTAATACTTATATAATTGAATAATTTACCCTTAATGAGGACCAGAAGAAGTTGAGGGGATAATGTCATGAGAAGGCTAGAACAGTGAGAAGTATATATTATTATATATGATCTTAGTTTAAGCAAAGCACAGTGGTCAATAATGGTGATAATTAAACTTTTGATTGTGCTTAAATCAACCCCCTATGCTGTCTTGTGGTCATTAAATCATTGCTTAATGCCTAATTATCCCTTTAATTGACTCTGCTCATTAATGGAGTTCCTGTGCTGCTTGCCTGCCTACTGCATGGTGCACTGCCCCTCTCAACTTAAAGTAACAAATATTGGCATACGTTAACTAGTCCGATTATGCTTTATTATAATTGATTTTGATTACAGTCTATTTCTTTTTTTATTAAGTAAGGAAATTTATATTTTCAAGACAAATGTCAGAATTTAAATGGTAGAAGGTGAGATAATTTGAGTATCTTTAGTCACTCAGTCAATTAGTGGATTTTGATTATAATCTATTTAAATATACATTATGTGTTTGTTGTTGGTTTTTACCTTTCATCCTCGAGCTTTGGTAATGTTTCTATCTATCTTGTTTCGAGCCTTTGAGTTAGAGTTTTTACTTTTTCTTTGAATGATCATGTTTTTTATCTATAGACGTTAATTTGTGTTTTTGAAAAATATATATGGATCAAATTTATTTACATAAGTTGCAAACTCTCAATGTATTTTTATTTTTTCCTCTTTTAATAAAATTAGCATACTCATTCAATATATATATATATATATATACTATGTGTTATTTTTAATTCTGATTGTACCATATATTTATGTATTTTAAAAAACACCATCAACTTATGTGAATTAAAAAAGTGAAAATTTAAAAGTCGAAACTTCTTATGTGATTTAAAAGATGAAAATTATGGATATCAAAATAGTTATTGCCACTAATTTTTGGTTTTAAAAAATTATAGTTCGACCTAATGATTTTATTTTATTTTTCTAAATTTTATATTAATTGAAATATGAAAACTTTTAAACACGTCAATGATTTGGACTAAATTACAAAATTAATAACAGTGAAAATAAAATTATACCAAAAATAAAGTATAATACAAAAACAAAATTCAATCCTAATTATTTAATTTGTTCATATAATAAGTATATATTTGGTTTACAACTACAGATGTCCCATGGGAGAAGTATAGTTGCACTATAAATATTGCTTGAATCTATTGTAAAGCTTTATATTGTTTTTTTTAAAAATTGACACTCAAACTCACTAATAATGATAGATTCATAGTTCATAATTGGTAATTTCTTAGTGAGAAAGTTATTCATTAATTTTTAGACAACACACATAAGAAATTTGAAGATAAATAAAAAAAACAGTGGAAGGCAACCAAGAGAAGATTTATACGATTGCATGGTTGGTGGGGTCAGAACACAGAGGATGGTGAAGTGTCAGCATCCACCATGCCACGTCGGATAGGTTCAGATGTTTGAGAATGACACGTCAACAAAGCGTTGAGGTGGGCCAATAACCTTTACATAGACTGGATTTTGTCCGAATACAGAATATATATATATATATTAACCATATAGAGTTTCAAATATTTATATAATTTTAAATTTTATTATACAATGTTTTAAGTATTCTATTTTTCTTTAATCTTAAATTAAATATAATTATGGTCATGTTTGATAATTAACACATAACTGATAGCGGATTACATTAGTTGATAGCTGATAACAAATTACATTAGTTGATTTGATTAATAGATTATATTAGTTAATTGTATAAAAGTGTTTGATAAAATTAACTGATAGTCGATAGTTTTTTATTATTTGAACTATAACACCCCGGTCCCATCGAAACCGAGACGCTACATTCGGATTACCACTAACCCGAGCCTTAAAATTTCGTTCAATTTAAAACATAAAGTTTAGCCATAAATCATAATTAAAACGAGTCATAAATAAAAGTTTTCTTAGATAAATTTAAAATCAAAAAACAAATGGTGTTTCGTACGAATTAAGACATTGTATTTCAAAACAAAATAAGTTAGAGTTATAGACCAACTACAATAAGGTTCTATGGATACATAGCCCAACTACTAAAATCAAAGTATTGTACTCGAGTTGAATTGATAATGGGAGATCCTTATCGATGTGCTCGTCCAAACGACGACTTGACAACCTACACACGGAAACCACAAATTCGCATGTTGAGCTTACAAAGTTCAGTGGTACATATCTACTCTACTATACTTCATGACGTTCATAAAAGTAAGCATGCAATATATAGTAAAGAGTGTATGGCATGAAAAAAAGT
Organism: Hibiscus mutabilis; assembly: GCA_019671005.1. Taxonomy (NCBI): domain Eukaryota; kingdom Viridiplantae; phylum Streptophyta; class Magnoliopsida; order Malvales; family Malvaceae; genus Hibiscus; species Hibiscus mutabilis. Next base: position 23,628,827 of record CM033751.1, read on the forward strand.
AAATGAGTTGACAAGCACCATCATAATGGTAGTCAAACTTGTAAATCTGGGACCACCTCGACATTGGGTCCTTCCATTGGCTACATACCCGGAAACACCTAGCCATTGGGTAGCAGTAAGTGTCATTTACTCGGAAACACATAGCCATCGAATGGGGAACAATACATACTCAGAAATATGTAGCCATCGAGTAAGGGTCATCGCATACTCAAAAAAACGTAGCCATCGATTAAGGGCCATCGCATACTCAAAAACACGTAGCCATCGAGTAAGGGTCATCGCATACTCAGAAATGCCTGGCCAGCGAGTAGCGGTATCTCATATTCAGAAACACTTAGCCATAGAATAACAAGCATCTCGTACTCGGAAACACTTAACCATCGAGTACTTTAGAATGAATGAACACGTACTATAGTACAACTCTTGGGTATCTGAATCTCATTAATCTAATCAAATTAAGGCTCACAAGGCCCACGTGCAATAGAAGGCAAGGAAAGACCATTCAAAAAAGGCATCCAAAGTCATAGTTCAACCAAATACTCAAAACTAAAATTTATCATGTTCGATCTCATACCAATATAGCCCTTTCCAAACCTCATTAATCCATTTACAATTAATTCATCAAATTGGGAAATTTTATCAATAGGTATAGTTACGGTCCAGGGCGCACCGATACCAAAACTCGCTATTGGAATTTGGGGAAAGCATGCTCGTATAGGTACTAGGTCGAGCGTATCGATACATGGGCTCATGTATCGATAAGCTACTCACCGTACCGATACCAAAATTGGTTACTAGAATTTGCCAAAACCCAGTAGTAGTGGTATGGGTCAACCCGTATCGATACTGGTTGAATCATGTATCAGTAGGTAGCCTTTAGTTTATCATGATCATCGAGATTTATAAGGGGTACCGATAAGGGTCTCTCTCGTACCGGTACTGAAGCCTAGAACTAGCTTCCCATGTTACAAAATTCAACTTAAAACCTCCAAATTCGACACATATAATCACGTTTTTAACAACAAGAACAATTATCTCAAGAGCATCCAATGGTCAACATGCTTAAACACCCAAACAACTCAACAATGCTTAAACATGCAAAGCAATCACGATTATGAAAGACATGAAGCACTTCAAAGTTTGAGATGTACAGACCTTAAGCATATACTCCAGGGGAAACCATCGACCAATTCTCTACTACTTTTCTGTTTCCCCTTGGTGTTAGAAGTTTCGCCAATTCTTTCAATAAGCCAACAAGTGTAATAACCAATTATTATCTTTCCAAAAGATTAATAAAGGTCACTAAATAATTTAATTAACTCACCTAAGCTTGAATCATCTTTTTCTCTTTTTTTAAAATCAATCCTTTAAAAACTCACAATAAGATTTCTCAAGAATATTTATAAATTACATTAGGGTTTATCCAAAACCCAATTCAAATACTCATTTCCTTTCATAATTCACCTTCAATTTATATTTTCCCTATTATAACCCCAACTTTCTCACTCTAGGGTTTCCATGAAATTTAGGATTTACTTAGACTAATTAATAACCTTCAATAATACACTCAATTTGTAGAAAATGAAGAGATATGCATTTTCTCATCTCACAACCTTACCCAAAATCAAACTAAATAAAGAGGAATTTGAAGGAAAAAATTCATACTATTGGGCTTGAATTAGATCAACTGAAGACCTCCAAGGGGGTTGTAAGTGCTTCTCCAAAGGAATTGGCAAAAACCGAAAAGAATGGACAATTTGCACGGTCGATTTTATAGTGGTCCGACTTCTCAACCAAGTCTACATGCACTACCTTAGCACCACTAAATATTTCCCAATTCACTATTATGAATTGTTTCCTTTTTACAGGCTCAATGAGATAACCTTTATAACATCATCTTTTAACGACTAAGATAGAACCACTATAGTTTTTCCTTAAGCTAAACTAGAATCTCTCCTTTTATAAGGTAATTTGTGTAAACAATGAAAACCTCACAAGGTGGGTGTTTATAAGAATTAAGCTCGTAAGAGTGAAAAGAATAAAACAATGAAATCACTATCTATACACTATATACAAGAGAAATGAGAAAATAAGACTTAAATGATGTTTCTCTTGATCATGATGCTTGGATGTGTTCTCTATCCATCTCCAAGTGTTCTAAGTCTTCTTTTAAAGTGTAGAATGAGCTACTAGCCGTTTATGGCCGTTGGGGGTGGTTTGGAATCGTTGGGAGATGAAAACCAGCATTAAATGCACTTCTGGACATGTCGATATCGGTACACGAGACTCAAATATTGGTACTTGCCATATCAAGAAAAAGCCGTTGTGCATAAAAACAAGGTGTACGTTACATGATACATCTTATCGGTACGACGCCTGGGGTACCAATATGAATGGGATTGTACCGGTACCAAAATTTCTTTTTGGAATTCTGGAAAGCTTGTACATATCAGTGCGCTAAAGGGTCGTACCAGTACGGTTGTCTGTGTATCGGTACCAAGGGTAGGGTATCGGTACAGACAGTTGGTTTTTGACTCTTAAGGCATTTTAAAATATTTGTACAAGTCAAAAACACTTAAAATAATTTTAATTTGTTATATTGAAATATTATCTCAACAATCTCCATATTTTTGATATAACAAAACATCTTGAAAATTTGTTTTTTAAATTGCTCCCTTTTAGGAAAATAATTTTTGAAAAAGGTGAAATTTTTAGAAAAATATTTAAGCTCCCATTTTCTTTTTGAAATTGAATTTTTCAAACATATCTCTCCCATTTTTGTTATGTCAAAAATAATTCAAACAAAGTTTGAAACCAATTGTTGGTACAAAATAACAAAAGTGAGCAAGATAAATGTTTTTAAATCAAAAGCTCCCCCTTATCAAATCATTCTATTTAAAAATAATTGGTTCAAATGCTTGACACTTAAAAGATATTGAATTTCAAGAGAAAATCAATTTAAGAACATATGAAATTCAATGTATCCAAGTCTTTTTAAAAACTTTATGCAAACATATGAATGAAACAATATGACTCATATGCATAAAGCATTATAAAATGCCATGCACTTATAAAAATAAATAAGCAAGAATGCATGAACATTTATCATAAAAATAGGCAACCAAATAATTTTAGAATCAAAAGCATTAAGATTAGATATTACCCATCTTATTCACTTGTGTGACTATATCGTTTCCATATTTTTGCTTTTCTTACCATTGCTCCAACACACCTACAAGAGACATTTACTTGAGTTTTGGTATCCAAATTCCTTTAGATCCTTTTATATTAGTTTCAATGTCCCTAGTTCCCTTAGGAACCCATACTTGTCTAATCTTATAAGATTTTCTTTTCTTTATAGGACAAGTATAAAAAGAATGACTATGTGAGCATTTTGTCATTATTGGATAAGATGAATTATTTGAAGTAGTTTCTTTTTCTTTAGTTAAGCATTCAAACTTAACTCTCAAATCAAGATTTTCTTTTTCGAAAACTTCGTTGCTCATTTTTGAAAACTTTAAAGCATTTTTCAAAATTTCGTTTTGGTTTTCAAAATCAAATTTTGATTTCAGAAGAAAACGATTTTCTTCTTGTATTTGAAAACGATTTTCTTCAATTTGGAATTCATGGTCTCAAATTCCAAAAATAATTCATCAAAAGCTTCTTGTAACTCATCAAAGAAATATGAAATAAATTCACTTGAGTTCGAAGATACTTTAGGCTCATCGAGAGCCATCAAACGTCCCACCTTAGGAATTGAGAGGAGGTTTGCACAAGATGAAGCATCATCTTTCTTCTCTCCCTTCTTGTTGCCATAGAGTTTCTCAAGGTTCTCCCATATCTCTTTGGCACTTTTGCATGTGAAGACCTTCTTGGAAACATCTTCATTGAGGACACAAAGAAGAGTCTGCATAGCCTTGGCATTTAGCTTCACCTTCCTTGTGTCATTTGAACTCTTTTTCTTCTTTTTCTTAGGAACTTCCAAAAATCTATCTTCAATTATTTCCCAAACATCAAAATTGGGTGCTTGGAGGAAATACTTCATGACATTACTCCATTGGAATTAAGAATCTCCTTTAAAGAGCGGAAGACACGAGATAAAGTGGCATTCTTCAAATCTATCCATTTTCTTAAACAATAGACTTCGAGCTTGATGATCTTTTCTCCCGGTTGTGAGACATTCGATGAAGATGAAGCTCTGGTACCAATTATTGGGCTCAAATTAGATCAAATGAAGACCGCCAATAGGGTTGCAATTGTATCTCGAAAAACCAAAAAGAATGGACAATTTGCACGATCGATTTTATAGTGGTTCGAATTCTCAACCAAGTCTACAACCACTACCTTAGCACGATTATGATTTCCCAATTCACTACTATGAATTCTTTCCTTTTTTACAGGCTTAAGAAGATAACCTTTACAACCCTATCTTTTAAAGGCTGAGATAGAACCACTCTAGTTTTTCCTTAGGCTAAACTAGAACCTCTCCTTTTTACAAGGTAATTTGTGTAAACAATGAAAATCTCACAAGGTATGTGTTTACAAGAATTAAGCTCACAAGAGTGAAAAGAATAAAACAATGAAATCACTATCTATATTGTATACAAGAGAAATGAGAGAGTAAGACTTAAATAATATTTCTCTTGATCATGATGCTTGGATGTGTTCTCTAACCATGTTCAAGTTGTCCAAGTCTTCTTTTAAAGTATAGAATGAGCTACTAGCCGTTTATGGACGTTGGGGTGGTTTGGAGCCCTTGGGAGATGAAAACCAGCATTAAATTCACTTCTGGGCATATCGGTGTTGGTAAGTGAGACTCTGATATTGGTACATACCATATCAGGAAAGAGTCATTGTGCATACAAACAAGGCGTGCCATTATGCGATACCATCGTATCAATACGATGCCTGGGGTACCAGTATGAACAGGACTGTATCGGTACCATAATTGTTTTCTAGAATTATGGAAAGCTTGCATGTATCTGTATAATGAAGGGTCGTACCAGTACGACTATCTACGTATCAGTTCCAAGGGTAGGGTACCGGTAAGAACAGTTGGTTTTTGACTCTTAAGGCATTTTAAAACATTTATATAAGTCAAAAACACTTAAAAATAATTTTTATTTGTTATATCGAAATATTGTCTCAACATACACCTTTACCTCCATTTTTCTTCTAACTTGTTATTTCCCTTTATGGGAGAAGAAAGAGATTGACCCATCAATATTATACTCAAATGAAAGAGAATAAGGCAATGATCAATTTCATATTTCACAACCCAAGCCAAAATCCATGTAAAAATGAAGAAAAATGCAAGGAAACAAATTTACTCAAGTTGTCTTCCTTTCTCACGTTGGAAAGAAATGGGGGAAGAAGATTGACATTTGCATCATCTTTTTCTCTCTCTTACAACACATATAATAAGACTTTTTCTATTAAAATAAATCTCATAAATTCTGATATATCCAAGGGTCCATATTAAAGAAGGAAAACACATCCAAATCTAATGGTCCAAAACACTTTGTTGTAAGAGCTTCTATAATTACTTTGGGTAAATTCTACCTTAAATATTTCATCTTTATCCTTGTTTTCACTTTAGACACAAAACTTTAATTCTTATTCATTCTAGTCCTCATTTCCATTTAAATGAGCTCTTACAAAAATCCAATTTCTTCCAATTAAATTCTTAATATAAATATACCCATACCCAGATCCAACTCCCAAATTATTAACCTAAAATTTGGGTCATTACAACTCTCCTCTCATTAAAGAAATTTTGTCCTCGAAATTTGTACCCATAACTAAGAAGAAGATGTTGAACTTTAATAACTCTTCTAAGTTTTCTAATATTTCCCTACGTGTTACTCTGATTTCTCTCAACACATAGCAATTGCAACCCTTGCCTTTATAACAATACAAGCATCATCCCAACTGATTCTTTCTTTTAAATGGATCCATTATCATTCGATGTGTTACTGAAAGCGAAGAGTAAATCCAACGATATCTCGTTAAATTCGTCACACGAATACGTCATCATGGTAATCCAACTTAGGTAGTGGGGCCAAAAAGGTAAATGTGCAACGATATCCTTTCATAACCTCGTATGATTAAAAGAAACAGAGGGGTCAAGCAGTCTTTACATATAAAATAAAATGATTCCTCTCATGGTGACTCCCCGAAGGAGATTCAAACTTTGATGACAACCTTTTATCAATATCCTCGCTTCCCCAACGCAAGACTTTTGAAAGCGGAAGATATTTTCAACTTGTCTCAAGAACTGAACTTATACATCGGCATGTTTATTCAAATTGGTAACTACTGCAAAACCCAATAAATCGATCCTCATGATGTAGTCTTATGCTCAAAACTATATCTTGTCTTGAAAAGGTGTTATCTGAACATTTACTGGGATCAAACTCCGCGTGAAATCCTACCAAGGGATAAGGTTCCACTACAAACTTTGAATCTCACATTGAAAGATAGGAATATACACACTGTAGTGTCGTACACCCTGAACCACTTCCAATCTAAGTAGACTTTTCACCTGGATTTCATCCTTGTCAAAATTAAACGTGATACTTACCAAAAAATACATAATACCATCGAAGCTGTGACTTAAAATATTTTTAACAAAATCAACGGTCGTTCTATCTAATTTCCCTTTAAGAAAATCTCGAAGCATCCTAATCAACTTTAAGAGACTCGATGTTTGACTCCCAATTGATGGCAGGTCAAACACTTACCAACGAATTTAGATACACATCTCCTTAATGCCTTCCAAAACACACGTTAAAAGTTGGTACAATTGTCACTCTTGGAATACGCCTTGTACTTCCCATTGTACTACACGTGAAGAATCTCCTATCTTGATATTTCATTTTCTAAGGCACAAACCACAAATTTCAAGGTCCATCGAAAACCATCAAACCTAGATCCAACCATAACATTGTACCCCCATAATTACAATCAGACGTTACTTCTCACGAAGAGTTAAACAATCCTCAACTCAGAGCTTAACTCATAAAACACGTGGGTAACGGTACTGTCCAGTTAGTATCGATACCAGATTAATCGACTATCGATACTGTATAGAGCTAGTATAGGTACTCCCTCAAACGACCATCACTTGCAATCATTGGTCGATTCACATGAGCATCATAATACTTTAACCCAAATAGAACTTTAGACAATCCATCACTTATTAAGTCCACTTCACTCAGATATCGATTAATCACACGATCAATAGTTCTCACCAACTCGACCCATGTCGTTGTCTGTAGTCTCAATTCCTCTAGTGTATATGAACTCAGAATTTATCAATGTTGGGGTATGTAGCGACTATTTTTTTGAAAAAAAATTATCATAAAAAATAATAAAAAGAATGTATTTTTAATTTTAAGATTTAAAGTTTATATTTGAAGAATGTTGGGAAATTATTTAAAAAGGAAAATTTTGAAAAAGGTTTTTATTTAAAAATAAAATTGAGGGAGTAAATAAATAGGGGTGTTCAAAGTAATAAATGGGAAGTCGCCACCGATCATTTTAAAAGGGGTAGACCGGACACCATTAAAACAAAACCAGAGATTCAACAGTTTGGGTCCGGGAGTCGGTTACGGATGGGGAAGGATTAGCACCCCCACACCGCTCGAAAATTGGTACCGTAAAAATATATTACCGCTTTATTAATATCAAATTTTACGAATTAAAGTGACATTTAAATTAAGATTTGGTTATACATGCGAGTAAATTTTAAGGGCTCCAGTGTTCAAAGAATAACGAAAACTACCATCAACGTTTTAAACTGGAAACCAAGTTTACCGTCGAAAAAAGGAGCACTGCATTGAACAGTTAATATACCCAATATGCAAACTTAATAAGCACGATTAATTATGCTTGGGCAAATAAATATAAACACGATTAAATACATATATGTACATAAATAATATACCATAATATATATTAGCATATAAAAAATATATAATATATGATATATGTGTTACACATATAAAATACCTACATATATAAAAAAACGTTATAACATATATATTTTAATATAATATATGATATTGATAGCACAATGTAATATATTATGTATATAATATATAAAAACCATACACATATATAATAATATCTAATATAAAACATATAAAATAATAATAATAATAATATAAAGTAATAAAGTATATATATAACATATAATGTATATTATAAGATAATAATATATAATATGCTATCATTAATACATATATATTTATAACATACATATTATATTAAAAAAAAGGATATAAATGAATAAATTGACACAACAGAGAGATTAAAGGGGTAATTTTACCCTTCGATCTAGGGACCAAAACGAATTAAAAAGAAAATTTGAAGGCCAAATTAAAAGGAAAATAAAGCTAATCTGAAAGTGGTGACCAAAATGAAAAAAATTAAAACATAGAGGAATGCGGAGCAAACTTTGAAAGGGCGAAGGGATTTAAAATTTTAATTAAACCATTTTTTTGTTTTAACCGGGCCACTATTTATAACATTCATTTTTTAAAACCATTTTTATCCTTTGAAACAAAAAAGAGAGATTTCTCTCTGAAATTTTGGATGAGCACCGTTGTATGTTCATCACCTCCTCCTCGTGTCGCCGTATAAAATTTAGCTCTTTTTCTTTTTTTTAAAACGAAACCAAGTTCGAAAGGAAACCCCTTTTTTTATCGAAAAACCTAACCATGTTTAAAAAGGCATACGAAAAGGGAGGATGATTTGGTGCCATTCCTCGATGCATCGCCCTCGGCCGTTGAAGTTAATGGTGGTCCGAGACCCCGTCAGGTATGGCCCCTCAACTTTCCTCTATTTAGTTTTTGTTATTTCTTTTTTTTTTTTTGAACTGGAAAGAAATAAAAGAAGATTGCTATATATTTTTTACCTCTAAAGCCTGAGGTTTTTCGTTTTTTTTGCCTTTTTTATTGATGATGAAAACTGGTATTACACTAATTTTGCCCGAATTTTATATCCGATGTACATGCAAAGTACAATAATTAAAAAACCTACTCTACACTATTAAGTATGTTTGCCCATGTTGATCTGACTATTGTTGTTTTGTGTATTATTTGTGCATGTTTGGTGGTTGAAGAGAGGAGTACGATGACGTACGGCAGCGCAACAGAGCAGCCACGTGGTTGGGGAGACGAGCAGTCAGGCACGTGGGCGTGTGGCGGAGTTGAGCAGTCGCGGCGGTGACAGGTACACGCGCGTGGAAGTTCTGGATCTTTCTCTTGGCTGGATTTGGACCGTTGGATCAGATCTGATCCAATGGCTCAGATCCCTTGGCGGCAGCAGCATAAGAGAGAAAAATATTAGATATCCTAGGGTTTAGGCTATTTAATTTTTGTGCCAAATGGCCTTTGTAATAGATAGGGTATTGGGTTGTAACATTGGACATTTTTAACTGGACTGACATTAATTATTATGTACACATATATATTTTTTTGTTATTACGTGATCTGTTTCCTTTAGCCCAAATAATAATAACTATAATATTAATATATATACATACGACAAACATATGCCATACATATACATATCAATACACACACACTTATAATAGTTACTATTAATAATATTATTATAATATGGACAAAAATGAGTAATGACAGGGTAGGGACAACATTCATTCTTCTTGCACAAAAATACATCATTTTAATAGTACTGCTTCAAACAAAATAGTCTTGAGCAACTCGAAGCTCTACTTTCATTCCTTAGCCATTTCCAAGGTGATCCCAAATCAAAAAACATTTACGAAGTCTCAAACTTTTTGTCTTCTTAACTAATCACACGATAATTAGTCACTCCAACATATAAGGGTATTTTATTAATTATCTTATTATCGTTCACATCTCCATAACCCTCGTACCTTCACAAACGTCACTTAAAGTGTCAAAATAATATTTGCAAGAAAAATTTAGTGGTTCCAACCCTAACACCGATAATATATCCCGTAAATCAAAGTCGACATCAACGTTACCACGACAAGTATGAGAGAGAGAAAAATTATTTTGAAAATTATTTCAAAATTTCTAGTCCCCAACATCTTACCTATAAGCATCTCATTCTCAATTCGAACTTCGAAGACACAAGGATATTCGCCAATCAGTTATACGAGCCCTCTATCATAGGAGACAGGCAACAATTCTCCACCAGTCGTTTAGCAAGCTATCAATAATTTACGTACAAATCAGCGAACCAAGTTTTTATTGGCAAACAAGTCCAGTTCACCCCTTGGTGAAACACTTGGGCAAATGAAATCTTGTTCGAGTTGCACCCTAGCAACTGAATCTCTAACTTTCTTGATTAGACTAGTGTCATGCGAGATGCGCGATGTAAACCGGTGCCAAACTTGGCCTTACCTCAAAATCAACTCACATCCTTAATATGGAGAAAATTATAACGACTCCTCTAGGATGCATAATGAATACTCTGATGGTTCAAAAGTTCTCAAGCTTCAAACTCTCTAAATTGATATTTATCACATAGATCAAGAATGTTTCACAACCCTGTTATGCCATTCTTTGAGCGACCAATGCAAAAATCACGATAAGCAGACAAAGGTTCAACCTTCTTATCATCAAAAGTTTGGTTCCCTCGAGATCTCAAAGCCTCAAACAAATCTATCGACGCCACAAGCTAACGTCATGCTCGCTTAGCCAAATCAATGTCCATGGTACAAAAACTCTTAAGAATAAAGCTCTATCGAACATGTAGAATGGTTGTCCCCAGTCTGCATCGAGAGTCCAAGATAAATACCCTATTTTCAAACTCTGAATCTTCAACTAGTTCACTTAACTTACAAGTAACCTTACCAAAAAATACTAACTAGTGGATCTTGAGTCCACTATCTTTAAGAAATACCCTTGATAAGGACGATGATACTTCTCAAGTATCAACAAGACTCCTTCCAAACGAACAAAGGATTCTTTGACTAACATATAACTATTGGTCGATTTTGAGAGCAGGTTATCCATACACGTAACATAATGTTATTTATGTATAACGGTCAAGATCCTTTATTGAAACTCTCATAACGTATCTAAAAGCTTTAGAATGACTAACACACCCAAATAAAAACACCATTCAGGTTGTGGAAAGAGGATACATCCTTAACTTCGGCATTTTTCAACTAACCCTTAACTTAATGATCCGAGACAATCTCATTCTCAAAATTATTGCCTTGGGAGACTCAACTCTCTAATCAGCACTCACGACTGTAATTGTAACCATCTTAACGTCACCATCGATGTTTTACGAGGGAAAGATAAGAAGCACATCATATTCTAGTGTTAGAAGAGTACAAACTTAATCTTAGGGGCTTGTATCCAGTGGACACCTTACGACAACTCCTATATACCCCAAAGATTTCCTAGAACCGGCTAAACTTAGGCTCTGATACCACTAAATATAATACCCCGATCTCATTAAATTTTAGACACTATATTTGGGTTACCTCTAACCCGACCCATAAAATTTCATTCAATTAAAAACATAATGTTTAGCTATAAATCATAATTAAAACGAGTCATAAATAAAATTTTTATTAGATAAATTTAAAATAAAAAACAAATGGAGCTTCGTACGAATTAAAACATTGTATTTCAAAACAAAATAAGTTATAAATACATACCAACTGCAATAAGGTTCTATGGATACATAGTCAACTACTAAAATCAAAATATTGTACTCTAGTTGAATCAATGTTGGGAGATCCTTTTCGATGTGCTCATCTAAGCGGTGACCTGACAACCTACGCACGGAAACAACAAATCTGCACACCGAGCTTACAAAGCTCAGTGGTACATATCTAATCTACTATACTTCACGATGTTCATAAAAGTAAGCATTCATTATAAGCAAAGAGTACGTCATAAAAAAGCAATGAGTTGACAAGTACCATCATAATGGTAGTCAAACCTGTAAACCTGGGACCACCTCGACATTGGGTCCTTCCATTGGCTACGTACTCGAAAACACCTAGCCATCGGGTAGCAGCAGGGGTCATCTACTCAGAAATACATAGCTATCGAGTTGGGGACAATACATACTTAAAAACACGTAGTCGTCGAGTAAGGGTCATTGCATACTCGAAAACACCAACCTATCGAGTAGCAGTATCTCGTATTCAAAAACACTTATCCACCGAATAACAAGCATCTCATACTCAGAAACACTTAGCCATCAAGCACTTTAGGAGGAACGAACACGTACTGCAGTACAACTTTTGGGTATCCAGATCCCATCAATCTAATCATTTAATCATTTTAAAGCTCACAAGGCCCATATGCAATACAAGGCACGAAAAGACCATTCAAAAAAAAGACATCAAAAGTCATAGTTTAACAAAAGGCTCAAAATTAAAATTTATCATGTTCGATCTCATACCAATATAGCCCTATTCAAACCTTATTAAGCCATTTACAATTATTTCATCAAATTGGGCAATTTCATCGGTGGGTACCGGTACGATCCATGGAGTACCAATACCAAAACTCGCTACTAGAATTTAGGGAAAGCATGCTCGTATAGGTATTGGGTCGACCATACCGATACATAGGCTTGGGTATCGATACGCTACTCATCGCACCGATACCAAAACCGGTTACTGGAATTTACTAAAACCCACAGGTACCGATATGGGTTAACCCATACCGATACTGGTTGAATCCAGTATTAGTACGATGCCCTCAGTTCATCATGTTCATCGACTCATAAAGGGTATCGATACGAGTCTCTCTGTTACCGGTACTGAAGCCCAGAATTAGCTTCCCATGCTACATAATTCAACTTAGAAACCCCAAATTCGACCCATATTTGTAGTTCCATGTTTTCTAAAGCCTATTAAGATTTTATTAGCATTCCATTACCATTTAATCACGTTTTTACCAACAAAAACAATTATCTCAAGAGCATCCAATAGTCAACATGCTTAAACACCCAAACAACTCAACAATGCTTAAACATGCAAAGCAATCACGATTATGAAAGACATGAAGCACTTCAAAGTTTGAGATGTACAGACCTTAAGCATAGGCTCCAAGGGCAACCATCGACCAATTCTCTACTACTTTTCTCTTTCCCCTTGGTGTTAGAAGTTTCGCCAATTCTTTCACTAAGCCAACAAGTGTAAGAACCAATTATTATCTTTCCCAAAGATTAATAAAGGTCACTAAATAATTTAATTAACCCGCCTAAAATTGAAGCCTTTTTTCTTTTTTTAAAATCAATCCTTTAAAAACTCACAATAAGATTTCTCAATAATATTTATGAATTACTTTAGGGTTTATCCAAAACCCAACACAAATACTTATTTTCTTTCACAATTCACCTTCAATTTATATTTTCCCTATCATAACCCGAGCTTTCTCACTCTAGGGTTTCCATGAAATTTAGGATTTACTTAGCCTAATTAATAACCTTCAATAATACACTCAATTTGTAGAAAGTGAAGAGATATGCATTTTCTCGTCTCACAACCTTACCCAAAATCAAACTAAATAAGGAGGAATTTGAAGAACAAAGTTTACACCTTTACCTCCACGTTCTTCTAACTTACCATCCACCTTTATGAGAGAGGAGGGAGATTGACCCATCAATATTATGCTCAAATGAAGGAAAATAAGGTAAGGATAAATTTCATATTTCACATCCTAAGCCAAATTCCATGTAGAAATGAAGAAAAATACAAGGAAAGAAACTTACCCAAGTTGTCTTCCTTTCTCACGTTAGAAAGAAATGAGGGGAGAAAATGGACATTTGCTTCATCTTTTTCTATCTCTTCCAACGCATATAATAAGACTTTTTCTATTAAAACAAATCTCCTAAATTCTGATATATCTAAGGGTCCATATTAAAGATGAAAAAATCATCCAAATCTAATGGTCTAAAGCATTTGCTTGTAAAAGCTTTCATAATTACTTTTGGTAAATTCTATCATAAAGATTTCATCTTTATCCTTGTTTTCACTTTAGACACAAAATTTTAATCCTTATTTATTCTAGTCCTCGTTTCCATTTAAATGAGCTCTCACAGAAATCCAATTTCTTACAATTAAATTCTTAATATCAATATGCCCATACCCGGATCCAAGACCCAAATTATTAACTGAAATTCGGGTCGTTACATGAACAAGCAAAATAATATGTAAGGAAATAATTATATTCAATACTTATTTGAATGATTTATTAGTTACAAATATTTTGTAACTATTAATATTAATTATATTATAAAAATTAGTTTTTTAATATAACAATATTAAGCATATTTGAAGGATGTATATATTAATTTCTTATTTATGAAACTATGTTTTTAATATAGTTTTATCAATTATTAAATTTATATGTATATATTAATTTCTTGTTTATGAAATTACCGTTTTAATATAATTTTATTAATTATTAAATTTAGATGTATATATTAATTTCTTATTTATGAAATTATTTTTAGGCTATTTAGAGATTTTTTTGTAATTATTAAGGACAAAAGAGCCTTTACAACTCTTATATCTAATCCTCTAATCAAAAAAAATTCCTAAAAAGTGCTTTTTCAATTTGAAAATTTCACCTCAATCTACTGTTACAATCCTCTATCTACCAAACATCTAAATTAGCAGATTTGACTGGTCAAACTTCTAAAATTAATTCACTAGAAAAGTTCTTTACCAAACAAGAATATGTATTTCAACTTACTTAAAATTGTATTCTCATATAATAATAATAATAATAATAATAATAATAACTATTTGGAGAGAGGAGGGGATATTCAGTTCCATAAAATCAACCTGTTAATTATGCATATTGACTACGGCTCCCCAAGTTGCTTTGCCTTTTCCGGTCACTAGACAATATTGGATGAATTAATTATCATGCCTTTGAAATCTGATTGCAAAACTTTTAATCAAAGTTTTATAAATATATAGCACTTTCCGGTATAATATCGTAAAGTTTTATTATATAAACGACCCTTTAATTTTATTATCGAGTATTATTTTAAGAGACAAGAATTCAATTGATTGAGTCCCGAGTTTTGTGCCGCAAAACTTGAGATCCTTAGCCAATGGCCAAATAAAAGACCCGCAAGAGCTCGACGATCATTATTTATAAAGTATAAACACACATTGTACGGACGGGAAGAAGCGTCACACATTTACATTGTATTACAAGCGAGTTGACTTGAGAATGAGACCACAGCAACGTCCACTACTAAAAGAAAGAACTGTACAAAAACTGTGCGTCTGTGCCTAGC
Source organism: Hibiscus mutabilis (assembly GCA_019671005.1). Taxonomy (NCBI): domain Eukaryota; kingdom Viridiplantae; phylum Streptophyta; class Magnoliopsida; order Malvales; family Malvaceae; genus Hibiscus; species Hibiscus mutabilis. Next base: position 23,644,112 of record CM033751.1, read on the forward strand.
GATCCCCTTTTTTTATTATTATTATTATTATTATTATTATTAAGGGAATTTCCAAAGGTTGTCAGCATCTCCTGCGTTATCGGCGGGAGGCAGATAGGTAGCGGCGGCGTCCAACCGAGGAGGGCTAAGCAGCATCCCCTCCGCCATATTGCAAAGAACATTAGGCATATCAAAGATCAAATCCTCGTCCACGAAATCATCTCCCACTGAATACTTCTCAGGCGCCACTACTGTTGGATTAGTGCTTCTCAAAGCATCATTTGCAGCACCCAGAGCCGCCGCCGCCGAGGCTGCCGCTGCCTGGATATCACGCGGGGAAGTAGAGGCCGGCACCGGCAACGAGGTCGCCGAGTTCGGAAAATTAAGTTCAGCATCTCGGCCTTTCAGCGCAAGAGCCGCGACATCGTAAGCGATAGCCGCCATTTCAGCTGTAGGAAATGTACCGAGCCAAATCCTATTAGGCTTCCTTGGCTCCCTAATTTCAGACACCCATTTCCTATTACTCCTACGCCTCACTCCCTTATAAAGCGGGTGCCGCCCCGTAGCAGCTCCGCCGCTGCCACCACTGCTGCTGCTGCTGTTGGAACTTCTGTTGGGTTTGGAGTAATGCATGATGATGATGATGAGAAGAGAAATGGCGGGAGGACTTGGGGTTGGAAGAATGAGAGAAGAGAATCCATTTATGGAGGCTTTAAATTACTCTCTTCTTCTCCTTGTTGTTGTTGTAGAGAACAGAAGAAGAAGAAGATTAAAATGTAAAAGTGCAAACCAGTTATTGATGAACAGATGTCTGCTGATAGTTTGGGTGTAAGGCAGATGTGTGTTGGATGTGTGGGTTGGCCTTTTATGTGTTTTTGGCTGCTAACATATATAACTGCCTCTATATCTTAGCAGTGATTTTGTCTCTTCTTTTATTCAACCCTCACTTTTATTACATTCAAGAAAACTTTTGTCATGATACAATCTAATATCATATCCAATGTCGAGCTTTTTATTAAAATAGAGATATTATATTTTCATACCAAAATTCGAACTCATATAAAATGGGATAATATGAGTATTTTTAATTACTAGGCCAATCAATCTTTTCAAATTTACCTTTTTTACCATGTCTCTACTCCTTAATAAGTTTTTGAAGTATCGTTGTGTTATAAGGTCGATCAAAATACTTAACAGAGTCCTCAACACACGGTTTATAACACATATATAGAGTCAAAAATCTGACAAACAAAAAATTCTTCAGTCGATCTTGTGACTCTTTGTATATGTTCCTAAACTGTGTGAATCACATGAGGCTTTCCTAAAACCTTCCTATAGGTTAGGAGATAAAATCTTAAGGCTAGAACTCATTCATAGACATCTTGAGAACACAATATCAATTGTTGGAGGTTTTGATTAACTGTCTGACATGAAAACACTTCAAAAACTTCTCTCAAAAGAATCAAGAGATCCCTCGACAAATTTTTCAATTACTAAAATTTAAAACCTAACTCACATCAGTTCATCAACTAAAAAGGAAAACAAGATGGTAAATCAATAAAACAGAAATAAAATGACTTAAACTAAGGTAAAGTGGGTGATTAACATCAATAAGTGTTAAGTGTGTTGGTAAAATATATTATTTAGAGAAAATCCATGTTTAAACTATAAAGATTACGTTATTGAGAAGCAACCACGAACCTAAAAATTCATTTCTCATAGAAGGGACATGAATTGAAGTGAAGGCTAAATTCTATGACAAAATGAACCTAAAGAAATTGTTAATGTAATTTAACCCAAAAAAATAGGTAAAAGAAGGAATCCATAGATTTGAAAGGATGTGTTAAACTTGTGTTTGTGGTGGAGAAAATGTTGTCATCTCGAATGAGAGGGCAACATTTTTCTGGTGTCTTTTCACCATGATTTAGTGCAACATTCTCCCGGACATTTGTATAGGGGAAAAACATATGATCTATGATGCATCAAACCCACTTACCATCAAGTGAAATGGGGCTTAAAGACAAATATAGGACCACTACATCCTAATATTATTAAACTAACACCCAAAATTCTAAATTTTTCAGACTAGCACCATTACAGTGAACTCGCCGCACAAGCACGGCGAGTTCCAAAATAATATTATTTTTTATTCAAACTTGCCGTAAGGGCACGAAAAGTTTAGAAAAAGAAATCCCCCAAATTTCTGTTTAAAAATATGTCCGTTGGTCAACGAATACAAAAGACGACAAGTTTCATTTTGTATATGTTGACCAACGGTCATTTTTTCAAGTTAGGGTTTTATTGTTCACTATAAATAAGTAGTTTGGTGTAGAGTATTGATCACCCAAACATTCTTCAACCTCTTTAGTTCGAGCAAAGCTATAAAGATTATGAAGCCGTGTGATTTTGGTAGAGCCCCGGAAAAAGCAAGCACTCAAAATATTTCGAAAGATTGAAGGTAACATTTTTTGAATTTTTAAGATTATGGTGTTTGCGAGTTTTTTTGGTAAAAATTATTGCGAGATTAGGGATTAGGGTTTAGGAAATTATTTAGATATAAGTTATTTTGTTTAATTGGAATATAAAATAATGTTGAAATTTTGTTATTCGGTTATTTTTTACGATTTAAGTTTTTTTAGCGTAAAATTATTGAAAAAAGAATGGCGTTGTTAAGACATGAAGAATTGCACATCACGAACAACACGAAATTATTGGTAATAATTGATTTTCTTTTACAAATTTAAATTTGTTTGTTTGTAAATGATAAAGCAATAATTTAATTGTAACACCCCCTTCCTGTATTCGTACACCGAACACGAGTCGAAAATGTCACAGTAATTTAAAAAAATTATATTGCATTAAAATCAGGACTATTTAAAAATTTTATTTTACTTATAGATAATAATTTCATTATGTCTAAATTCTAATATAAAACACAATATTTATACATATCATGTACTATTCAAGATACATAAACAAAACCATCACAAGGCAAGCCGGTTTTAAACAGTTTAACAAAATAGACAGATTACTTCGTACATGCCACTATTCACATATAAAACCAGGATGTCATAAGTGCTGAAAATAACATGTCAACTTTATGTCTTCACAAAAGTTTTGATGCAACAGCTTCGTCCAATCCTACTCCGGTTTACCTACGCGTATTACAGAAATACATGCTAAGTATCTTGAATAGTGGTTGATGGTGCCTTATATGGTCCAATATTTTTCACGCTAAGTATCGTACATGCCTTATATGGTTGATGGTGCCTTTAAACCACCTAACTACCTTGTATGGTTGATGGTGCATTTAAACCAACTAACCAACTTATATGGTTGATGATGCCTTTAAACCAACTAACCAACTTATATGGTTGATGATGCCTTTAAACCAACTAACCAACTTATATGACTGGTGATGCCTTTAAATCACCTAATACATAATCGACTAATATATGTTTACATGTCCATAAGACAACTCACCATAACTTATTGAATTGTCAATAACTCGTAGACATAATTGTATCAGAAGCTGTAAGTCTCTAAGAGTATACCTCAATATTGTCTAACTTAATATTACATTACCAAGGGCAACCTTAAAAACAATTCCTCCAATTAAGGGCAAATAACACAATATCCGTACATACATCACGTAAAACATTTTATATTGGAGCAGTTCATACCCCAATATGCTTTATAATATTCATGGTATACTGCCATAATCTGTAAATCATTAAAATAAAGTACCATGCTAAAAACATATATGCACTCACCTTTGCCTTGAAATGCCCCTTTTTACTATTCGATTAGTCTCGAACTTTTTCTTTTCCCGGTCTATTAGTACGACCTTGATCTTTATCGATATCTAGATGAAAATAACATATACCATTTCAAAGCATATGTTAGAACATACTCAATCTATATAAAATAATGGAAAGTAAATGAATAACTATCCATTATTTACAAAAATTGATCCGATAAAATTTCCATATTAGAACCAATATTTCTTAAATTATTCTTTAAATTTCCAACTTTTCCCAAAATTTACATTTTAGTCCCTAAGGACACTTTTAAGCCTCCAAACATCATTTTCAAGCCAAATCCTTACAATTCTCATCATTCACACTTTAGGACCCAAACTTTAAAAATTAACATAATGGTCCTTGAATTTTTCGGAATTCAAAAAATGGTCCAAAAGTTAGTATAAACTTCAAAATCAACCTCCAAATCACTTAACTTGATTTTTCAACCCGATATTCTTCAAAAACAAGTTCAACAATCAAATCCCTAAACTTTTCAAAAATTACAATTTGGTCCCTAATGCCAAATAATTAGGGATTTTCATTCCAAACCACTCATATCATCATATTTAACCATTCTTCCTTCATTAACACCTTAAAATTCCAAACTTGGCTCAAACCCTAAATTTTCCATAATTTAAGAACATAGGTATTTCTTCATCTTAACATCAAGATCATACTAATCTAACATCATTCTCATCATTTCCAGCATCAAACAAATTTTTGCCATAATTTCCCTTAATTTTCCATGATAGCTGAATAGTCACTACTAGGTTTTCCCTGGAACTTTCAACATTTAAACAATAGAAACAGCAACACAAGCATGTTTCCAACATGAAAAACCATTAAAACTCAAAATTTCATCATGCTCTTCATCAACCCTAATTACCAAACTCAACCTTAGAGACATGGAAACTAAGCAAAACTTACACCAAAAGATAGAGAATTCAATGGAGATCATTTTCTTATTTCATATCTAAAGCTCAAATCCAATCAAGCAAGCTTAAAAACTGAAATAAAGTTTTCTTACCCTTGTTTGGAACCCCACGGCAAGAAGAGAAAGATGATAAAATTCTCCAAACTTTTCTAATTCTTGATTTTATGGCAAATGGCATATTAAAAGCCTTATTTAATATAAAAATCCTTTTAATAGTTAATTGACTATTTTTGCCCTTGAATTATAACCAATCACAAGCCAACACTTGCCTAATCTTATCCTTAAAAATCATAATTATTAATAAAGTAAGGGTGAAATGACCATTTTGCCCTTAATGAATCAACTTATCTTCAAAAATGCCATTTCCCCCTATTTCACCCAATACTGCATAAAATAGAATTTAAATCGAATAAAAATGATTCAAAAACCACAATATCATATTCTTCTGATCTTTCTAAGACTTCCATAAAATTTTCGTAATTTTCTGTGTTCGAATAGCCATTCGAATTAATTTCTGAAATTTATCCCCTTAATAACATTTCACACAAATCTCGTACCAAAAATCTGATTCCAACCAAAATTATTATACCGGAATAAACTACTCATTTTTTCCATAAAATAATTATTGGGAAAATTACCATGTTGGTCCCTAAACTTTTCCCATCTTTTCACTTTGGCCACCAAACTTTAAAATTTTACGTTTTAGTCGCTGAACTAAAACCACTAACTTTTAATTCTTTTTATTTTAGTCATGTAACGACCCGGGTTTTGGGAACCTGAGCGTCGGGCTAACCCGAGGCATGGGCCTCGCGTTTGGGTCATGTTGTTGGGCCTAAAACCTTGGTGGGCTGGTTTTGGGCTTGAGTTATGGGGTTTTATATAGGGGCTTTGTGGTAATTTCATAATTTGAGAAAAGATGAGAGTGGGGAGAGTTTATGAGTTGCAGAGTATTGTAAGATGATGAAGTCACCTTGTTCCCCAAAAGCTTTTCCACCCTCTTCATCTTCTCTCCATTAGAGTTGAGGGAAAATGCTCCACCTTTATCAGTTTTGTGTTGGAATCCCGAATTTATGTAGAAGGAAAAGTTGTTAGGAATCCTCCAAGGATATACAATTCAAGGTAAGTTTTGCTTGAAATGGTAGAGAAGGGGGTTTTGGAGGGAGAACGAGAATGGTGTTTTAAATCCCATTTCTTGTTGTTAAATCATCTCTTAAACTCCTTTTAATCTTCAAACCATGGTGTAACTCGTTTACAACACTTTCTTGTAGTTAAAGATGTTGGGGATTGTTTAAAGACTCAAGGGAAGAAGAAAGCTTGAGGTAGAATTAGAGCTTCTTCTTAGCTTAAAATCTGAGGTTAGTACACTTCTAACTTCTAGGTGTTCATGTGCATCATCATTTTGGTATGTGTTGCTTGATATATGATGTTTTGATAATTTAGAGCTTGGATGATCATCAATGGTAAATCTTGTAATTGTTGATGTTTAAGGGTAAAAATGGCTAGAAACTCACCTAATGACTTCAAATAACGTGTAGGAACATTTTGGGACTTAATCATGGAGGTTGAGGGAGGGTTTGGTACAATCCTGAGCTCCAGGTTTCGAAATCGGGGCTCGAGTACCGGTATGGGGTGGTTGAGTACCGGTACTCCTTCGCATCTTAGGGGTTGAACTGTGAGAGGTGTACTGGTACACCTCTCCGTGTATCGATACCCCTCGTTAGAGTAAAATTCCAGAGAGGCTTTGGTGTACCGGTACGCTAAGGTAGACGTATTGGTACGGGTAAGAATAGGTACGGGGCGATCCCAGTACCGATATAGGGTACTGGTATGGAACATAGCGTATCGGTACGTGGCAAGAGACAAATTCTTTCAAACCTAAATGGCGTATCGGTACTCAGCAGGGAGTATCGATACCTAGAGGGGAGTACCGATACTCACCTTAGAGTATCGATACTCATTGGGCAATCTGCCCAAGTTTTTACATTTTGAGTTCGGGGGTTTTATAAATTGTGATAAAGGTTCTAATTGGTCCTTTATGATATAAAATGACTGGTAAGATCGAGAATGTATGTTCCGCCTTGCTTATATGGATTAAATGGTTAATTGAGTATTGAAATTAAAGTAAATTGCTTGGTAAGCGTGTTTTAAGGATCCTTGGTAGATCATTTATGGTCGTGCCAGGTAAGGGCACTTGTTTGGTTATGAGTCCTTGTTTGATGGGATCTGGATACCTAGTGAGTGAGTGTTGCAACACATGAAGGCCATCTAATGTGAGATTTCGGGTGATGAATTGAAGGCTATCTGATGTGAGATTCCAGGTGATGATATTTGCTTGATGCGAGATTCTGAGCCCCGCTCAATGTGAGATTCCAATCGAAGACTCGATGTGAGATTCTGAGTATACCGCTCGATGTGAGATTCTGAGTAGCTCGATGTGAGATTCTGAGCATGGGTGGCCTCCTAGTGTCGGGTGACATTGGGCCTTACTCATGGTTTGTTTACTTTTATGTTGTTATTGAGGTGTTGTTTGCTTATAGCATGTGTTTAGACGGTTATGGTAGCACCGATGCTTACCTATCTTGACATCATATCATAGCATACTCTTAATCACGATTCACCTAAATCTTGGTCGAGTGGTTGTGTATCCATTGAGCTTTGTTAGCTCAGCGTTCGGAATCGTTGTTTCCATTCTCAGGTTGATAGATAGTTCGAGTGTAGCGGAGCACCATCGAAGCAAGGATCCAGCATAGGCCTCTTGGTAGAGTACAAGTACTTAGATGTAGTGGGCTATGTATTCGTATGACCCTATGTATTTGTAACTCTATTTGACTTAACTTGTATCGGTCAAATGTTCTATTACTGTATCTGGAGCTCATTTAACTATTTTGAATGGTTTTTAAGTAAGCATGGATTTTAATGCTTTGGTTATGACATGTTGGATGTTTGAGATTGGTTTTACTATTTTTTTTAAAGTGAAAAATTTTATGGGAGTGGTTCGGGCTTGTGGCCCAATTGCAACATCCGGGTTGAGGGTGTTACAAGTCACTGGGCAAATATTGGGGTATTATATTAATTTAAATCTTGTGTTTGTAGACCGAGGAGACACTATTTTGGCCCTGGTTGATATGGAGCGATCTACCAAGCATGCAAATCAAAGGATTTTTGGAGACTGCCGGATTAGTTACGCGTCAAAGACCCGTGACTTTCAAATCATGCCGCAGTTGATTAATGGGTTAGTGGATCGTTGAAGACTAGAGACGTACACCTTCCACATGTCATGCGGGGAGTATACAATCACACTCGAAGATGTTGCTATACATCTTAGTGTCCCATTTTCGGGCATTCCAGTCATTGCGATAAACAAGTATATTCCTGAATATTGCTATTTCAATTATTTGGGGAAGACACAAGATGCAAAGCATCTTGCAGGTAAATGTGTGAAGCTTACCTGGCTAAAGAGTGTATTTGAAGTGGATCAAAATTTTCCTATGCCCATACGAAGGATTAGTATCCTCACGAAGACATAGGCCATATGAGCCTCAAAGGTACTTGCTAGGCCCATACGGAGAATCAATATTCCCACGAGAGCAATAGCGTTTTCCCCCACTTAAACGAACGAGACAAAGCTCGGGTGTAGAGCTTATAACCAAATTTTAAATGCGTAAAATGAGATCATATTCATAAATGGACAATTAAGTTAAATTTTATACGAACTTAGCAAATTTCGACATTAAAACAAAGTTTAATTAGCTTGTGGCCTGACTCTCTTTTTGGACATATCCTCCAATGTTTGTAAAATTGTTCTCGTTGTGGGATAAGGTGTAGCAATCATGCTGCCTTAAAATAATATCAAAACTCCTCAAAGCTTCTTGTGAGTTCTCAGATGCTTGCCCCTGCAGGGTTCTTTGAAATGCTTGCATGTAAATCCTTGCAGCAAAGCTTATTTCTACCTTGAATGTCTTTGAATGATACTGGCATTTTCTTATCTTCCTCTTACGCCTATTAACGTTGATGACCTTAAATCCTTGGCCAATGCAAATTGCACAACTCTGGGCGTGCCCCACTTAAAATTCAGATGTCACTGGCCAAAACTTCCCAAGTAAGAATACCAGAAATTGCCTTGTACTGCCTTTTCCTAGTCGACGAGGTATGAGGACACGAAATTCCTTCCAAGATGCCAAGTTTCCAAGAGATTCATTTGCTTCTTGCCTAATCCATAAACTATCCGAGCCGCCCTTTGCGGGTTTTCAACTCAGATCCTCATTTGGTTTCAAGATGCCCTTTGTGGGTTTTTATCTTGAACCCCTCTTTTCTTTTCTCTTTTTTTTTTTGTATTTAAGGCGCTCTTTGCGGGTTTTTGCCTTTCGATAATTTTATTTTTTCTTTTTCGTTTTCTTTTTTCTTTTTAGGCATAAAACTTCTGAATTCATCGGATTATGAAGCTCATTTCTATCCATCTCGACCAAGATCAATATTCTTTTTGACAAAGCCTTCCTCCAGTTAGTCGTTCATTTTCCTCGTGAGTCTCTATGGATTGGCAGTATTTTCTTTAATACTAAATCTTTTTCTTGGACTTTTTTCGTGAGCTCATGTCGTTCTTCTCTGATTCACCTGACCATGGCAGATGACTTTCAACACCTTTTTCATTGGATAACTAAACTGGCCATATCTTGCTTGGACTCACTCTGCTTCTTCTAGTTTTGCTCCCATCAAGACACGGAGAGATGAAATTTCAACCTTTATTGGCAACTCAACCTTTTATCCCATAAACTAATGAAGACGGTGCTGCCCCTATTATTTCTTGATGTGATGGTAAACAATTGCTCCTAGATTTGGAATCAATACCAAGAAACCTTTATTTTTTATGAATCTATGGCACTTTACTTGTAAGATGCAAGAAAAGGGTTAGCAATGAGGATTTAGAGAAAATTAAAAGTCTAGAAATAAGGATTTAAAGAAAAATAAGACTAGAAATAAGGGTTCGAAGGAAAAAGTCGTGGCAAACATGGAAAAATAGCAAAGTCAGATGCCCCAAAATTCATAGTATGAATGATTCATGAATCCATCAACCGGATAGTGTCCCATTTTTAGGTGGCTCTCTTTAACTCACCCACTCCCCAAATTTCAATATTCCCATTTTTCTAATCTTAATTAGACATTAGAAGTTTGGGGTCCCTGAAGAAAGGTTAACTCAATTAGGCGGAATACGTTCTGAAAACAAACTCCTTTTCTTAGATATTCACGTGTGATCCAAATGGTCTTTTAAGGCTTGTAATGTAGGATAGGCTAAGGTTACAAAAAAAAAGATATATAGGCTTAAATACATGTTTAAGGGTTATTAAACCAAGGATCAATCTTTTTTTATGAAATCCCCATTCTTTATTTCTATGGATCACTCTAGACTGCCCATTTTGGGTTTTCACCCTAGAGTTCATTTCCTTTTCTGGCATATGTCTCATATGAAGGATTCTGCACATGTTTTTCTCCTGTTTCAAATTTTTCTTCGTATTCCAGCTTTCATCTCTTCCTTTTCTTTTTCTTTTTTTCTTTTTATTTTCCTTTTGCTTTTTGTCCTTTTATTTTGAATTTAGGGCATTCAACTTGATCTGACATGTTTTCTTTCTTGCTTATGAACAACCTTTCATCCTCTTTGCTCTCCAGTGTGGGGAATGATCCTTGGTTAGGGTTCAATCACAAGAAAAAATATCAGGCTCAAAAGGGGACCACAAAGGATTTTTTATTTTCATATTTTAGAAGGGAAATGAAGGAATGCCAAATGTCATTTCACACACAAATATCATCAAAGAGAAGCAGTCTTCAGTTGGTAGATGTTTTAGAGTTAGCACTTTATTCAAAGACCTTAACAACAATGTCTGAGAGGAAAATCACTCAAAATTTGTTTATGGGATTTCTCATTAATCCTGAACACACTTTATTACCCTTTTATATCAGGATTAGATCTAAGAATCATTCATACAATCAATAATGGGGATTCTGCAAAGAAGATGTACTTTAAAAGAGAAATTGGTGAAAATTGAAAAGAAAAAATGAAATGTTTTCCACTTGAGAAAAATAAAGGAAATGCATATTTAAACAAGTAAATTAACATAGAAGCACTTACAAAAGATCCCTAATGTTCGCGGGCAAAAGCAAAAGGGTTGGTTCTAAGTATGGCCCCAACATTTTTCGAGAAAATGCCTATATCTACCCCGTGACAAGATTTCATCGCTGGAGTAGTTCAGGTTATAAGTGCTCATCATATTTTTCTTCCTTGAGTCTCCCACTTTTGATAGCTGTCAATATCAGTTCCTCATTCATGACTATGTCTGTGAAACCTTTGGTGGCGTAGTTTAATATATGGTTGTAAAAAGGCCCATTTAAAGTCTCCACGAACATTGAAGTAACTTCGTTTTCCAATAGTGGAGGTTGAACTTTGGCTACCATGTCTCGCCACCTTTGAGCGCACTGATGGAAACTCTCGTTCGGCCTTTGTTCTATGCCCTGTAGTACGATCCTGCTTGGGACCATATTTGTCACATACTCATACTGTTTAAGGAAAGCTCTTTACAGATCTCTCCAAGTGCGTATGTTGACCCGGCTCAATTGGGTATACCATCGGGTAGCAGACCCCGATAGACTGTCTTGGAAACAATAGATGAGTAGTTTCTAGTTTTCCAGGTGTAGTGAAATTTTTTGGCAGCACATGGTCAAGTGCGCCGGAGGGCAAGTGGTCCTGTCATACTTCTCGAAGTTGGGAGGTTTAAATTTTGGAGGAACCACCAAGTCAGACACTAGACTTAAATCTCTAGAGTCTATGCCACCATAGCCACTTCCTCCTTGTAGGGCTCTGATGATCTCTTCGAGCCTATCACACTAATCTTATAGCCTCTTATTCGCTCTGAACTTGTCGATTGCCTTATGGAGATCTCGTACCTTAATACCTTGGTTTTCCCATTGATTTATCCTAGACCTTTCTAGAAGATGAGCCGATGTTCCTGTCGTGCGGATATGGAGCCTCCCCTTCGATGGAAATGTCTCCAAAGTCATCTCGGGTTGGGGCGACAAAACATCGACAACTTCAACTGTCTTTCCTCTTTCTGGGTCCTTGAATCCCAACATAGCCGCTATCTGGCTGACAATGTTTTTCTGAGCTTGTGCAATTTCTTCTTTTAAGTCTTTCTCCATTTTATCGAGTCTATCTTGGGTGCTCATATGGTTTATTTCTAGAGTTGTCAATCTTTCCTCTGTAGTCATAGCTCCAGTATCGTATTCGTGCAGAATCTTGCTACTTGAGTAGAATTTACCATAATTAATCTATATGTATGTATGCAATGATCAAAACATAAACTAATGCAAACAAAAAAAGTTTTTCATTGCCCCATTAGGGTATTACTCTAGAAATAGTTTTTCATTGGATATCGAAGTTCCTTATTACAAAAGATTTTGAATTATATCACGAGTACATCTCGGCCCGAGTGACCAACCCTTTTATTTCTTCGATCAACCCTAGAAGTCTTCCTTAGCTAGCTCCATCATATGTGTGGCTACGTCTTAAAGCTAGACCAATTTATCTCGCTCTTGGAACCTTCTAACATTGTCTTTAAACTGAGTGAACCAATAATCATTGCCCCATTCATTGGTATCTTCAAGGACCAAGATCTTTGTCTTAAATGTTGGTCTCCATGTGCCTGTTGGTTGACCTCGGACCAGCGACGTATACTCGTATTATCATCCTCTTTCTAAAGGAGTCTTCTATCTATCGTGAAAAACTGTTTTCTACTTGAGCAAAGTGCTTTAGAATCGACCCCTTCTAGATATGAGATGTGGATGCAAGAAAAATATGCAAAAAAATACAAAATAAGAAAAAGAAAGAATTAGTACTTCGAAAAACATAAAAGGTCCAAAATAATTTCATTGTACGAATAGTAACTAGGCAGCGCATTCCAACATTTCTGGACAAGTCTCCACGGACTATTCCTACAAAATAATTTTGACCAAATTTCAAAATCTAGGGTTTTTCACATGGCTCTAACGGGGTGGGTTTCTAGATTCACACACATGGTTTGGTTCTAAAAGGTTCCCAAATTGTCCTCAATGTCCCCTACTAAGGGTATCAAGGCCCCTGATTCTCACCCATTATAGGCTTCAAACGAATCAACTTCAACTCAGGGGGACCCATTTTCCTATGCCCATAAGAAGGATCAGTATCCTCACGAAGACATAGGCCATATGAGCCCCAAAGGTACTTGCTAGGCCCATACGGAGAATCAGTATTCCCACGAGAACAATAGCGTTTCCCCCCACTTAAACGAACGGGACAAAGCTCGGGTGTAGAGCGTATAACCAAATTTTAAATGCATAAAATGAGATCATATTCATAAATGGACAATTAAGTTAAATTTTATACGAACTTAGCAAATTTCGACATTAAAACAAAGTTTAATTATCTTGTGGCCTAACTCTCTTTTTGTAAAAAAACAAAAATTTCCCAGTGGAGTCGCCAAGCTGTCGCAACCCTTTTCTTAAGTGGTCTCGACATTTTTTAAAATAAAAGACAAAACAACGGAGTCGCCACCAATCTTTTTATAAGATGTGATTGGATCACCTAAAAATGGGTCATTTTAATAAAATAATTTCTATTTTATTAAAACAACGATTTTGGTCTGCGAAAATAAAAAAACGGGTTCGGGAGTCGGTTACGCGTCGGGAAGGGTTAGCACCCCCACGACACCCAAAAATTGGTACCTAACCGATTACAAAACGTTTTAATGTCAGAATTTGCAAGTTCGTATAAAATTTAATTTATTGTCCATTTATGAATATGATTCATTTTAACGGCCCGACCATCCAGAGATTAAACTCTAATCACCGCCAACACTTATGGCGATAACCAGTTACCTCCTTTTGGTAGGACACCACATTAATTATGTTTCACTTTTTAATCAAACAATCAAAGACAAATAGTGTGTTGAAACTTTTATTATTCTAAAGTGGTTGTTAACCCTAAGAATTGTCTAAGTATTTTTTAACCTGTTAGGGTTAAAATATAATTAAGTGTATTTTATGATTTTTGGGTGAAGAGAATTTTATCAAACCTTAAGGCTCTAAATTAAACTAAGGATGTATCACTAGAAAACCTAAACCTAAGAGTTTTACCTAAACAAATATTTAAATGAAGAGGCATACATTAAAGTTTTAAAAACAAATTAAATTAACGAGATAAAGGTAACATTAGATTAGTTACAAAATTAACTAAAATAACAAAAAGTGGAAAGGAATTTAATAAATTTAAAAAAATGTACCATTCTCTAAAAACGAGTCAACACCATATTTACACCAATTTTATAAAAAAATATAATTAATTTTTTATTATTATTTAAGAAAAATATGTGACAAAAGCAGGCTTAATAGTTTAGAATTCAAGATTTGAAAAATGACTGGTGAGAAAACTATGGATAAATTTAAAGAAAATTTGAAAATAGTTTTATGAAATAAAAAAGTGTGGATTTAAATTAAAATGGCCCACTTTACTTTAGGACATGGGTACAAGCCCAAAAACACTTTTTAAAATTCACTCTTTAAAAAATGGATCGAAACATCTCACTTTTAAAAAAAAATTCTTTCAAGTGTTATGCAAAATAAGATTTCCCTCTTTTATATAAAAATGATAACATAAAATATAAAGAAAGCAAGAAAAAAATACCAATATGAAGAAATTCGCTTCTTGTATTTCCACCAAAGATTCGATACAAAATCCTTGTTTCTCTTACAACTCTTGGATCAAGAATGGTGTAGTGGTGATTACAGAGGAGTATTGTGAATGGTGAATTGTTGAGAATGTGTTGTGAAGATTACAAAGGGGGATGGGGTCTTTATATAGGTATTTTACATACCAAAATTACAAAAAATTGGAATCAAAATCCCCTGATTTCCTCTGATTGCTTACCAAATCTGAGTGATTTGGATTCCCTTTCCCATTTTGCTTGTTTGACCAATTTTGCCTGATTTGGGAATGATTTTCCCTTGATTCTTCCATATTTGATTTGGCATCTTTCATTTTTTTATTTTTTTTATTTGGGCTGAAAAGCAGTGACTACACAACGCACAAAGATGGGTCTTCAAAAGAGATTAGGAATATATGTCGGATTCGAACTCCCCTTGATAACTAAATATCTCGAGCTTCTTATAGGAAATTTATTTACAGTTCAATTTGTTGATTGTCATTTTAATGAGTCAGATTCCCCAACATTAGGAGAGAAAATAATTAGCTGGAAAAAGAAATAAGTTGAAATAAACTATCATTCTTTCATTTTGATCCACATACTCAACAAATATGAACTAGAAGTTCAAAGGATAATTCATATACAAAACTTAGCAAATTAATTGCCAAATGCTTTTGTTGGTCATAAAAGAGTGACTAAGTCACATATACCAGCTATGAATACTCCGATTGAAAATTGATGTTTCAGAAGGACAAACTCTAGTTGCTAATGAGTCTAACTCACGCTTGAAGCGTGGTAGACAAGTAGGTTCCAAAGATAAAAATCCTCAAAAAAAGGAGATATATCTTATGATGGTCCGATCAAGGAATCAACAAATTATGAATATCTCTAGAAGAGATTAAAAGGTCTCTAGTAGAGATATCATACATGACTCAAGTACCTGATAATAACGAGATCTCAATAAATTATGTCATGTCTGGTAATAAGTGGAACCGAAATCAAATCGACGTCGATAATACATTTGCGTGCAATTTAGCACTAGAGATTTTGGATGATGATGTGGATCATTAACCATTGTCAATTGGACAATGTAAACAAAGAAATGATTGGCCAAAATGAAAAGAGGCAATTGAGGCGAAACTAAAATCTCTTTCGAAAAGAGAAGTATTTGGGTCTATAGTCCGTACATCAGAATGTGTAAAGCTCGTTGATATAAATGAGGCTTTGTGAGAAATAGAAATGAAAAAGGGAAAATAGCGAGATATTATAAGCTCTTTTGGTTGAACAAGGATTCTCACAAATATCTAGAATCGATTATGAGGAAACATACTCCTTGATGGTGGATGCAACTACTTTTAGATTTTTTATTAGTCTGGCAATAAAAGACTTAGTTTCCGCCTAATCGATGTTGTTACATTCTATTTGAATGAGCCTCTTGATAATAACATTTACATGAAACTTCCGAAAAGATTTAAACTGCATAAGCAGTTAATTCAAGTTCTCGAAAACATTATTCAATCAAATTGAACATATCTCTTTATAGATTAAAACAATTTGGGTGCATGTTGTACAATCACCTTAGTGAATACTTATTAGCGAAAGGCTATAAGAATGATTCAATTTCCCCGAGCATTTTTTTATTAAGAGATTTAGCTTCAGATTTGTTAATTCAAGTTATATTTGTTATCTAACTTTTTTATAGACCGCTGTTTATTAAAAAGAGAAAATATTTAAATTACAACGAGGGTTTATAATCATAAACAAAACCAGAGTTACTCTTAATAAAAACTAGAAAAAAATATATAATACAATAATGTAAAAAAATTACTAACATTCGACAACCAACCCAGTGGTTGGTGCCTTTGTCAACGGCCAAACAAAATGAAAAAAATTACTGCTAGAGAGAAAATTTAGGTTAAAACACCTTAGTGAAGGTCGCCAGGCCAGGGACTGCCGTGGACAGTTGCTACCGTAAACAAATGACTTCTCTGGCGCCGGCGGATACGTGCGCGGTTGTAGCAAAAATCAGCACAATTAAATGATATATTTCTTTTTCTTTTCCTAATTATTTAATTTCTTTTAAATGAAACCAATTCTTTGAAAGAAAAAAAAATACTTTGGTAGGATGAAAAGAGGAATAATTTAGTCCAAAACAATAATAATTCAAAAAAAGGAAATAAGAACATTTGCAATTTTCAATATGGAGATAAGTTATATGGTAATTAAGTCATAGAAGATGTGGTAATTTACCTTTCAATCCACTGTCGGCAATTTTGCCTTCCTCCTGACTCTCAATTTGCCCCCTCCTACAATTGCATAAATGAAATCGCTTGCCGACAACCATCTTAGTGTAAATTGATATAATGTTAAATTATCTTAATTCCATAATACTCATAAATTAAAAAATAACTTTATAAGAATCCAAGTAAAAGAACAATGCTCAACAAATTGAGAGTTAACCAAAGCATAGACTTTTGCAACTTCTTTTAATTAGGATTTAAACCTTAATTTCAGGCCATAATTGGTCTCCGTTTTTCAAACATTTCTCAGCAATGGGTCAATCGAACTACAAAGAGTAGGCCTTAAAATTAATGTCCAGTCGATCAAAATCGTGTCTATAATTTGGGCCAACTTTAATAATTTAGAATTGTTCAACAATTGCATACTTTGTTTACATAACTGATCCAAGTTTAATAATAACTTTTTGAGCTAGAAGTTTGAATATTTTTAGAGGTTTGACCAGTTAAATTCGTTAATTTAAATATTTGATAAATAAAATATTGTAATAATGGATTGAATTGAAATCTCTCATTTTGAAAAAGCTCTTGAGTTAGAGATTTAAATAAAAGACTTGTAAAGTTTCTTTTGTCTTTGATAATTATAAAAAAAAATTCTAAATAATATAAATTTAAATAACTAATAAAATTAAAAAAATAATTTCATAAATAAGAAATTATTATATAAATTAATAAATACATATAAATTTAACAATTAATAAAATTATATTCAAAATATAATTTCATAAATAAAAAATTAATATATACATCTAAATGTAATAACTATTAAAATTATATTAAAAAGTAATATATACATCTTTCATATATGCCCATTAATGATATTAAAAGTTAAATTTTATAATCTAATTGATATTAATAGATACAAAATGTTAATAACTAATAAATTATTCAAAAAGTATTGAATATAATTATGTCCTTATATACCATTTTACTTGTTCAAATAATCAAACAGTTATCAACTATCAGTTAATTTTATCAAGCACTTTTATACAATCCGCTAATTAAATTAACTAATGTTATCGGCTATCATCTAATGTAATATGCTAATTATAAAACAATGTGAATCTTAAACTATTTATAAATCCTTTCAAACCCTGCTCTAATAAATTTATTCCTTAAATAAGTATTTCACTTTTTTATGCCATTGCCTTGGGATTAATGTCATAATCTCATCGATTTTCTGTCTCTTGCTTTGATTAAAAGATAATTAAACCACGTAAGATGTGAGAAAGGAGCCCCCAACAAAAGGATTCTTCAAAACAGCTAAAATGCAGTCAGATAATAACAGAGTGGGATGGTTAGATTGTTCAAATCAATGGGAAAATTTGGTTGCCATTACCAGAACAACAATGTGACCTTTTAACACATATATTGTCGTTTATGTACATAAGAAAGGAACAAAGTTATCCTTCAAACATGGAAAATGTTCCCAGAAAATGGAGAAATTTACCATCTTTTCAGATGAAAAACAAATCGGAAAAGAAACTAGTGGTTGCCAATTAAAACAAGCAAAAGATGTTTGTTTTAATCAACAAGGCCCCCTCCCCCGTATTCCTTTCTTGCTGCTGTTGCTATATTCATTCCAGTACAAAGTGTTTGATTAAATCCGAATCTAATTAACTTGTGACTAATAATAACGATAAAGTAGACTACCACACTTAGATGATTTGCAGCCAAATTTTATTAAACTCAAATCTCCACTATATCTCCTATTGATATAACAAATATACCTTTAAATAGGTTAAACCTCGAGTTTATCAAGTCCAAAAGTTTTGCCAGTATAAACAGCAAGAAATTATTGATGCTGAAAATAGATACCAGTAAATAGATGAATATGTATATATTAGCAGCTAGAAATTGTACATATTATCCCATTAAAGCCATGTCCATACTAAATACATGAATATTATTGCATATACATAAATACTCTGCTATTATCCTATCAGGCTAAGCAAGTCAGACTGTACTTCTCTCTAATTAACATATGATTTTTCAAAAGAAAGTAAAAATTATCTCAGCTTCAAAACTTTAAGCCATCAAATTCAAACACCAGTTAAAAAAACCTACTTCTTCACTCAATTCTTGCATCAGTAATCCAAAGATGGCGCATTCAACTTCAATTGCCGTCTCTCTAATCTGTTCTTCATTTCCTTTCCAACCCTCAATCTGATCTCTTCTGAAATCTTGTTCCACCATCATGTCAATGGTGTTTGACTCTACATCTTTCCATGAATCCAGCCTTTTGCATACCCTTTCCACTGCCGCTTGTTTATCGATAGAACCGTTGTGTTTCGACTCTTCCTCGGCAATGAGATCGGATACTAGCCTTTTCATGTAATCTGGGATATGTTTTAGATTATAGCCATCAATGTTCATTTCACTTTGTGATGAAGATGCATCATTGTCATCATCTTGCTCTTGTTCTAACATTCTTTTCTCGAGCTCGATAGGATCCAATTCAGCCAGTTTCTCGAATCTACGAAGTTTCGGCAGAAACTGCTGCTTAGCTCCTGGTGATGAAACAAGGAAACCAAGAAAAGGGCATCAATATAATGGTAAACAGTGTCAAGATAAGCATTGAAATTAAACCCAGAAAAAAATTATCAAAAGCATCAGCGTTCAAACTAGACCCAGAAAAATTTTCAAATTGTGACAGACCTCCTAACTTTGACCTACCTTGATGTACAAGGTAACATCTTATGGTAACAAAATCTCCATGGATCCCACATTACATATACCATCATCATCATCGCAAGTTTAAGCATTCAAAGCAATTAAAAAAAACGTACTTTGTACTATTGCATAGGTGCCTTCAAGATCGAAATGGTCCATCCCACTATCACCATCCTCCTCCTCATCATCCACATGTCCATCATCATCCTCGAATGGACGGTCCAAAACAGAAACAGGACTGCATTGTTCTTTTTCTTCTTCTTCTTCAATTTGAAACCTTTTTAAGCTCTGTAATTCATAATTTTCTTTCTCCTGTTACAGACCAATACACCAGCCATTGATTAAGAAATGTTCATATTCAGATAACAGATCAAAGGAACACTTAGAAAAAACATGTCAAATTGAGGTTTTAGTCCCTATACTCCGTGTAAAAATTTAGGCCATGAGCTTTAACTCAGCATAAAAATCACATCAAACCATTGACATAATCTTTTAACAGTATTAGTTACAACGTTTTCAATAATAACAAGAAATTATATGGACTAAATTAACAATTTTAGCACACAGACGAAGACGAAGACGAAGACGAAGACGAATTAAAACCAGTCAAATCAACGAAGACCTAGTTGGGCATATATGCCAATTTAGATCAAATCATGTCCAAAAACAGTAGCAAAAAGTGATTCCACTTGCCGACAGTTCAAGCATGTCGGATAACTCAACTCAGTCACCTGAGTCACGAGTTTACTGGGAAAAACACTCTGAAAGTGAAGAAGCTTTAAACATATAAGAGTTGCAGTTATAATTAACCAAATTGATTATAAGTAATCTTTCATTTAAATGTACAAACCTCTCTTTCATGACGGCTTGGAGATGGGGTTGTTTGAAGCACGAAGTGGAAAGGGCTTTGAGAAAAGTGCTTATCAAAAGCTGAGCTGTGTTCTAAAACTCCATTGGACATTGAAATCTTTTCAGAATCCATGATTTTTTCTTCAATTTTCTCTTCACTTATTACATTGTCTTTCCCCAGAGTTAAATCCCACTTCAAAATGTCCTTGACTGAAACTTTTGATCCACGGTTACCTGTTTCACGCCCTGGGTTTTTGTTTCTATGAGTTAGCTTCTTTAGAATGGAACCGAATAACCCGAAACCAGTGCCATTGCTGTTTTTGTTTTGGGATTTGGTTTTAGATGAAGAATGGTTTTGAATACTAAGAGCAGCTTCAAGGAGAAACATGGTGTTGGGACATTTGGCTTCAAACAAAGGGGATTTCTTTATCAAGTCCGGGGAATCAAGGGTCGAGAAAAAGCAAGCTTTTTTGCAGAAATCGGAAGGAAAGTTTGAGTTTTGAGAGATGGGTTTTCGTCTGTTGATTTGGAGATGAGTTTTAGGCGATGGTTTCCGGAGTTGACAACGCCTATCGGCAATGTAATTCTTGAGAACAAATGGCTCTTGATCCTCTTCAAGCAACTCGTGCAAATGCTTCTGAGCCATCATCAAAAGCTTTTCACTTTGACAAATATAAATTATATATGGAAAAAGAACAATCTCGAGAAGCTATGGGACGTGAAATAGTTGAAGAGAAATCAACTTTAAACCAGGAAGAAAAAAAAACGCATCAAAAGATAAGATTTTTGATGAAGAGGAAGATGAAGTTGGGGTATAAATAAATAAAGAAGGAAATATTAATATATATAGAAAGGGAATGGAGTTATGAAGGAAAGAATGAGGAGAGTTCGCGAATTCAAATCTTGAATGTTTAGAATATCGAGGCAAGCTGGTGATAAAGAAAATAAATCTGCAATTTTTTACACCTTGCACAAAAACAGAAGATAGAAAAATAGCAAAATAAATGGCTGCAAATGTCATTGAAGTAAAAGGCAAAGGTGGATTTGTGCACTCCTAAATTAGTTTGTTTTCAACAATTTCTTTATATAATGAAAGCAAAGAAAAATCTGTGTAAACAAAAAAAATGGTCAAAAAAGAAATTAGCAGACATAAAATATAGAGTATAATAAGTTCAGACATTGTATTATTTAGGGATGATTTTTTTAATTCACAATATTTTTAAAATATTATATTTTATATATTTTGCAATTATATTTATATAACATTTTAATATTATATACTTTTTATGTTTTTATTTAATTTATAAAAATAAAATATTATTAGAAATAAATATAAACTATGCGAACATTATCATGCTAAGTCATGGATGATAACAATCATTAAACAATATTATAAATAAAATTTTAATTTTATAAAAGTAAAAATTCATGAGAACAAACATTAAACTACATTCGAAAGATCTCGTCGAACCATATAAAACTATAAAAATGACAAAAATTACTAATTTTTAAGTTTAAAAATAAGGTTTTTGTGGTTAATTTTTAGGGTAAGCTACACGGGAGACCACCGATCATTGGGGTTGGTGTCGAAATGACTACCGATCTTTCAATTTTTTCAAAATGACCACTCAACTATTGATATGGTTCCAATATAGCCACCAGCCGTTAAAACCTAACAGAGAGACTGACGTGGCAGTTAATAAAAACTTGTATAATTATAAATTTAGTCCTCGTGATTTTCACAATTAATCAATTTAGTCTTAGTTTCAATTTAATAAAATAAATTAATTATTCAATTAAGTGGTGACACATGTCACCACCTTATTGGAGGACTTTATCTATTTTTATTTAATTAAATTAATTTATTTCTATCCTCCAATTAGGTGGTGACACGTTTCATCACGTTATTGGAGAGAAAATCAAAGCATTGCACAAATGTAGTTGGGGGAATCAAACCAACAATCCCTTGGGTGTAGGGGGAAAGCCTCTGCCACTGGGCTAGGCATATATTTATGACATGAAACACAAAATTTAATATATGAGTTATATGATTGTTAATGCCATGAAAAAAGAATTAAATGTGATTTTAGGGGATTCGAACATGAGACACTTATGATGCATAAAAACATCTAACCCAAAATTTTATAAACCCTAAAAACTATAGTTAGTGCATGATTTAAAAAATCTCTAAACCCTAAAAAATATAGCTAGTACACGATTTAAAAAATTTATAAACCCTAAACCCTAAAAATTATAAACCATAAACCCTAAAAATTATTAATTAAGTTAAAAATCATAAACCGTGCACTAACTATAATTTTTAGGGTTTATAATTTAGGGTTCATAAAATTTTTAGGGTTTAGGGTTTATAATTTTTTTAAATTGTGCGCTAACTATATTTTTAGGGTTTAGAGTTTAGAGATTTTTTTTAAATCATGCACTAACTATAGTTTTTAGGGTTTAAGGTTTATAAATTTTTTAGGGTTTAGTGTTTATAAAATTTTGGGTTAGATGTTTTTATGCATCATAAGTGTGTCATGTTCAAATCCCCTAAAATCACATTTAATTCTTTTTTATGGCATTACCAATCATATAACTCATATATTAAATTTTGTGTTTTATGTCATAAATATGTGCCTGGTCGAGTGGCAGAGGTTTTCCCCTACACCCAAGGGAATGTTGGTTCGATTCCCCCCAACTACATTTGTGCAATGCTTTGTGGTGACACGTGTCACTACCTAATTGAATAATTAATTTATTTTATTAAATTGAAACTAGGACTAAATTGATTAAATGTGAAAATCACGGGGACTAAATGTGTAATTATACAAGTTTTGTTTATGTTAACTGTCACGTCAGCCTCTCCGTTAGGTTTTAACGGTTGGTGGTTATATTGGAACCATATCAATAGTTGAGTGGTCATTTTGACAAAATTAAAAGATCGGTGGTCATTTCGACACCAACCCCAAAGATCGGTGGTCTCCCGTGTAGTTTACCTTAATTTTTAATGCGAATAAACAAATGAATTGAAGTTTTGAAAAAGAAAGAATGTTTGACAGCACAAAAAAAGCAGCTCCTGAGTGGCCAAAATCTGTACCGATACATGCATGGTCGTACCGATACGCGAAAAGCTGTACCGATACACTCACGTAGTTTACCGATACCCAGTGTTAATTTTGCCAAGCGACTTTTTCTTCTTTGAGGCATGTATTGATATACTTGCACTCGTACCAATACGCCATACTCCATAAGTGCATTTAATGCTGGAAATAAAATCTCCAACGGCTCCAAATCAACCCCAACAGCTAGTAACGGCCACAAACTCCTTAAAGGATTTAAAAGACTCATTCAAACAGCCATGCAACAACAAGAAACAATATTGCCAACATTCATGTATAAAGAAAGTGTTTTTAAGCTTTAATTATCAATTTTCTTTGTAAAACACACTTGTGAGCTTAATTGTTATATTTGCTCAAGTGTTAGGATTTGGGTGAGTGCTTAGAATTGTAAAAATATCGGCCTTGTGAGATTTTCCTAGTTGCTTATTTATTTTCTATTTGAGAGAGAGTTAGACAAGACTTTGAGGTATAAGTCTTGTGTTGTAAGGGTTATCGCCTTGAGCCCAAAAAAAGAAAGAAATTCAATAATGAATTTGAGAAAATCCTTAGTGGGAAGTTAAGGTAGTGGATATAGACTTTGGTTAGATAGTCGAACCACTATAAATCCTTGTTTCATTTTTTAAATTCTCATTGCTTCCCCACAATCACTCAAAATCCAATTTACCCTTTTTGGTTATCTCAGTTGATCGATTCGAGCTTCCTAACAATTGGTATCAGAGCTTCATCTCTATGCTGAATTAAAATCCTAGAGTCGATCCTTAAAGAGCTCAACCTTTCTACATCAACTGGAGATCATGGCACAATCCATCGATAAGCCTCCTTACTTTAACAATGCCAACTACTCCTATTGGAAGAATAGGATGATGTTTTTCATGAAAGCTAAAGACTATCATCTTTTGGATATTGTTCTTGATGGTCCGCTCATCCCACAAAGAAGCAAGGCAGAATAGAATGTGGAAGATCGCAAGAAAATAGAGCTCAATGAAAAGGCCTTGCACATTCTCTTTTGTGCACTTGGTCCGGAAGAATATTCAAAAGTTTATTCTTGTGAAAATGCCAAGGAAGTATGGGACAAACTTGAAGTCACGTATGAAGGTACAAATAAGGTAAAGGAAACCAATATTAGACTTTTCAACCTAAACTATGAGAACTTCAAGATGGACCCGAAAGAGAAAGCTATGTTCAATCGATTTTCTACCATAGACAATGAGCTTAAAGGATTTGGAGAAATGATCCTAGAGAACAAGCTTGTGAGGAAGTTGGTTTACTCACTTTCCGATTCATGGGATTCTAAAAAGACGGCAATCATAGAAGCAATGAATTTGAAGGAGCTCAAGCTTGACGAGCTTATGGGATCTTTGCTAACCCATGAAATAATGATGTTAAAGGGAAAGAATAAGATAAAAGAGCAAGGAATTAAAGATTTAAATGTTTCTCTCAAATCCTCCACAAGCCAATAAGAAGATTCAAGTGGAGAGGATAGTGAAGAAGAAGAGATGGTTAAGCTTTTCAAGAAATTTACCCGATTCATGAAGCAAGAAAAGGAAGAATTAAGACAAGAATCGAGGATAAAGATGAGGGATCCCATTATATGCTTCAAATGCAAGAAAAGAAAAGTATGATTGCCCTCGTTTCAAGAAGAAGGGATCAAGCTATAAAAAGAAGGCATTTGTGGCTACATGGAGTGATGAAGAGGACTTCATCGATGATGTGGTCCTTTGTCTTATGGCCATCGAAGAAGATTCAAGGGTAACTTCTAATTCATCTACTTTAATTTCATATCCTTTTGATGAATTAGAAGATGCCTATGATGAGTTGGTTTTAGAGTTTAAAAATCACATTTTGAAAAATAAGAAAATGATTTCAAATTTGAAAATTCAAAATGATTTGATTTCTAAAACCAAGGATGAATTTCAAGCAAAACTCAATGAGTTTGAACAAAAGAATGTTGATTTGCAAAATTTATTTCAACAAGTTCATGAAGATAATTAAAAGGAGTTGGATGATCTTAGGAAAGAAAAAGATTTAATTTACAAATATTTTTAAAAGAAAAATAGGGATTGCTCTAAAACCAATTTTATAAAATCAAATTTTTATGTTAGACAATCTAGTTCCCCTAGATTAAATAATGGAAAATGTGTTAAAAATATTTGGGTCCTAAAAGGACTCATTATTTTAAAGAAAAATGATGAAATTGAAAAATGGATTTCAAAGGGGACTAACGCCATAGGATCCAAAGCAATTTGGATACCAAAAATTACTTGATTATCTATTTGTAGGTGTGCTTGAGCCATTGATGATCAAATTCAAAATTTTGGAAGCTCTTGACACACAAAGAAGGAAAGGCACTTAGAGAAGAAAGGCTTAACATCCTATCTTAGTTCAAGTGGTACATTTAATTTTCATACAATTGCTTGATCATATTCTATGTCTAATCTTCATGTTGATCTAAGCATGTTTGTATGACTTCGTGTTGTGTCTAATTGCATATAGTTAGGTGGAGTCTCAATTGCATGAGTTATTTATTTTTGGCCTAATATGTCTATCTTTATGTTTTTCACCTTGAACTTGTAATGTTTGGTTGAATTTGGTGAAATCCATGCTTTGTATGTTTTAAATGTTATGTTTGAGAAGCATGTGTAGCATTATGATCAAAATGTTTATCTATGACCTCTTAAATCCTTTGTATGAATTTAAGATTAAGTTGTAAGGATATTTGAGTTGATTTTATTGCATTTTCACCAATTTCGTGCCAAGTGGTGGAGAAGATGTATTTTGGGCTCGATTTTCTTCAACCGTTTGTGTTGCCAAGTGGTGAAGAAGATGTATTTTGGGTCTTGGTGGTGGAAGCAAAAAGATAGAAGATTAACACAAGAATTTAGAGTGGTTCGGCTTTCTAACCAAAGCTTAAATCCACTACCTTAGCTTCCCCACTAAGGATTTCAACCTATTCACTAAGAATTCTTCCCATTTTCTAGGCTTAGGAGGCAACTGTTTACAACCTAGACTCACTCACCAAGTCTAGCATCCAAAGCTCACAAACCGACCTTTGGGAACACTCTTAAATAAGAGAATTGATAGCAAACTAAAATCCCTACAAGGTTGATGTTTGCACTCTAAAGCTGTCACCCAAAACCTAAAACACTTGAGCATACATTGACACTTTAAGCTCACAAGTGTTGTCTATACAAGAATGGGAAATTTAAAGCCCTAAGACAATTTTTGCATCATAATGTTGTTGACTTGAAGATCATTAGTTGGTGCTAAAGCTTGAAGGTCTCTTTTATACTCCCAAATGAGTTCCTAGCCGTTGGAGACCGTTGGAATTGAATTAGAGCCGTTGGAGACTTAATTTCTCGCAATAAATGCAGTTGTAGAGCTATCCGTACCGATACGTGGGTAGGTGTATCAGTACTGGTACTAGTCGTTATGCTTTTTTTGGTTACGCGTATAGGTACGCCTTGGTTCGTTTTGGTACGCCGTATCGGAACGCCATGGACCGTATCGGTACGACCTGCAATTCAAATAGCCGTTGGGGGTGGTTGAAAACAGGATCGATACGCGTACAAGCATATCAAAACGATCATACCCGTATCGGTACGCATAGGGGCGTATCGGTGCTGTTTTTCGGTTTTGGAAAATTACTATAGCTGAAACCCTTATCTGTATCGATACGGGGTATAACCGTATCGGTACAGACGTGCTGAAAACATAAGTTTGGCTATTTTAAAACATTTAAAACACTTCCAAAACCTTTTAAAAACTTCTCAAACTTATTTTCAAGTTGTTTGGACTAAAAAATATTTTTGAAATCTTTTTAATTTAGTCCAAAACTATTTTTCAATTATTATATCAAAACAAATATCCTAACAATCTCCCCCTTTTTGATATAATAAAACCAACTTGAAAATTTGTTTTTTGAGATTTTCCCCCTTAGTAAAAATAAAATTTGAATAAGAGATTAATTGTTGAAAATCTTATAAGTTCCCCTTATTCATTTGAAAATTCAATTTTTTAAAACATTCTCCTCCTTTTTGTTATATAAAAAATGGTTCAAACTTTAAAGACCAATAATAATGGAGAATTAAAAAAATTGGCAAAAATAACTTTTGTTTTAAAATTGGCTCCCCTTTACTCAAGCATCATTCAAATGTTATTCCAACAATTATGATAAAACTAGTTGAATTAAAAAAATAAATAGATCAAATGAATAAATAAAATTCAACTAATTTTTACCACACTTGAACCGAAGGTAGGATATGAAGCCTTCCTTCTTCAAGTGTTCCTCTTTATGTGTATAGAGCTCCCCCTTAATTTCATCACTTGTTGATCATGCTCCATTACACCTAAAACAAGACAATCAAGTAATTTTTGGTATCCAAATTACTTTGGATCTAGTGACGCTAGGAGCACAAAGTTTTGTCCCCTTAGGAATCCATTTTTCAATTTCATCATTTTTAGTTGAAGTAATTAGTCCTTTTAGGACCCAAATACTTCTAAAAACTTTTCCATTCAAAAATTTAGGAGCACTAGATTGTCTCACTTAAAAATTTGATTTCCCTAAATTATTTTTCTTTTGAAGTTTATTAGAAATCAAATCTTTTTCTTTCTTAAGTTAATCTACTTCAATTCGATGATCTTTTTCTTTCTTTTGAAGCAAATTTTCTAAATCTAAAACTTTGAGTTCAAAATCCTTCAATTTTGCTTCAATTTCCAAATTGGTTTTCACAAGCAAATCATTTTTATTTTTCAATTTAGAAATCAACTTTTTGTTCTTAGAAAATGAAGCTTTGGATTCAAAAACCAATTGGTCATAGGCTTCTTGTAACTCATCAAATATATATGAAGCTGAATTTGAACTAGATGAGTTAGAAGCTACCTCTCTCTCTTGGAGGGCCATCAAGCATAGGTGGGCTACATCATCTTGATCAGTGGAGTCTTCATCACTCCATGTTGCCACATATGTTTTCTTTGAAGATGGTCCCTTTTTGTTGAAGCGATGGCAATCATATTTGGTGTGCCTCGTCTTCTTTCATTCGAAGCACTTGGGGGATCCTTTATATTCTTCTTCGATTCATGCTTAGATTCTTTCGTTTCGCTCTTCATGAATCGGGTAAATTCTCTGAAGAGATAGGCTATCTCTTCATCTTCACTTTCCTCCTCACTTGATTCCTCTTAGTGGCTTGTAGAGGATTGAAGAGTATTGATGTTGACATCAATTCTTTGCCCTTTGCTTTTCTTCTCTATCTCTCTTCTCAAGGGTTGAGACATCATCTCATGGGTAATAAGAGATCCTACGAGCTCGTCAAGCTTGAGCTTTTTTAAATCTTTGGCTTTAATGATAGCCATCTTCTTGCCCTCCCATGATTCGAGAAGTGAGTAAATCAACTTTCGAATGAGCTGTTTCTTCCAGAATCTCCTCTCCAAGACCTTTGAGTTGTTTGACATTTGGGAGAGACGATCGAGCATGCTCTTGATGTCCTCTTCCGGGTTTATCTTGAAGTTTTCATAGTTGAGGTTGAGTAGACCAAGCTTTGTCTCCTTCACCTTATTTGTACCTTCATGGATCACTTCAAGCTTGTCCCACACTTCCTTGACTTCTTCAAAAGAAGAGACCTTTTCATATTCATCGGGGACTAGTCCACAAAAGATGATGTGCAAGGCTTTGCAATTTAGCTTCATCTTCTTCTTGTCTTCCGCATTCCAATCAGCTTTATTTGTATAGAAACGAACGGTCCTTCTTCAACGACGTCCTAAAGATGGTATTTGATGGCCTTGATGTAGTACATCATCCTATTCTTCCAATAGCCATAATGCTCTCCATTGAAGAATGGTGGCTTGTTGATTGGTTGTGCCATTTATCACCATTTGATTGATGTTGTATCGAGCTTTTCGGATCACTTTAATAGAATGTTAATCCCTCTCGATTGAGCCTTGCTCTGATACCAATTGATGGGCTTGTAACACGCTCGAATCGATCTCCAAATACCGTCAAGAGGGTTGATTTTGCTTCCCGAATGAATTGGCTAAATCCGATGAAAATAGTAGACACTTTGCACAAGGATTTTAGAGTGGCTCAACTACCCAACCGAGTCTACATCCACTACCTTAGCATACCACTAAGGATTTACCAATTCATTAAGAATTCTTTCCCTTTTCACAGGCTTAGGAGGTAACCTTTACAACCTTATCTTTTTCTTTGGCTAAGATAGAATCACTCTAGTTTTGACTAAGGCTAAACTAGAACCTCTCCTTTTACAAGGGATTTGTTTGGTAAACTAAATACCTCACAAGGTGAGTGTTTATAGAAATTAAGCTCACAAGAAAGAGTACAAAAGATTTACAATTAAAGCACTCTCTAAGATATGTACAAGAGAAATGAAGAAATAAGATTTAGACTCAAATTCTCTTGATCATGTTTCTTGGATATATTCTCTCTACTTCTTCTTTAAGTGTCTTTGGATTGTATTTATAGTGTGGAATAAAAAACTAGCCGTTGGAAAACTAGTCGTTGGGGACTTTTAAATTACTTGAAGATATATGTTTGAGTCAAAAACACTTTTAAAAGCTTTCAAACATATTTTTTTAAATTAAATGGACTTTAAATTGTTTTTGCAATATTTGTTCAAGTCCAAAAATATTTTTCACTTTGTTATATCAAAATAAATACCTCAAGACCATATTATATTGATACGGCCTTCAACCAGTACCGATACAGTATACTCCGTACCGATACGCATAGACAAAAAGGGACAATTTTTGTCTCTTTTTTTTCTACGCCTTGTATGCTTATTGATTTATCTTGATAAATGGCATGTTTTATTGAATTTATTGGTCTTATTTGTTTTATTTATTTGAAATTCAATTTATTTCTCTTGAATTGTTGGACTAACAATTTACATGATGCTTGAGTAAGGGGGAGCCATTTTTTATTCTTTCATGATAACTTTTTTGTCTCTTTTTCTCCATTGTTATTTTACACCAACAATTGATATTTGTCTATCAATTGGTACTAAATTTTCAACGATTGGTATAACCTTTCAACATTTGTTGTTTTGAAGTTAAATGTGATTTCAAACTTAGTTTTGAAATTATTTTTGATATAACAAAAAGGGGAAGATATAGGTTTGAAAAATTAACTTTCAAAAAGAAAATGAGAGCTTTAATATTTTCTCAAAATATTCTCTTTTTTTAAAAAATATTTTTCTAAGGGAGAGTTTTCACAAAAATAAATTTTTAAGTGGTTTCGTTATATCAAAAAGGGGAAGATTGTTGAGATATTGATTTGGATATAACTTAAAATGAAAAATATTTTTGGACTTAAACTGATTTGCAAAAATATTTCAAAAGTCCATTAACTTGAAAAATATGTTTGAAATGTTTTCAAAGGGTTTTTGACATACTCAAAATGATTTTAAATAGTCAAAATGTCAAAAATTAGCTTTGAGTGTCAGTACCCTTTCCTCGATACTAATACCAGTCAGCCGTACCGGTACACTATGTGTCCGTACCGATACGCCCTTTTGTTTCCCCAAAATTCAGATTTCTAGTAGCCAAAACTCATACCGGTACAGGCATGATCGTACCGATACGCGAGAATATATACTGATACACTCACGTAGTGTACCGATACACAATGTTAATTTTGCCTAACAGCTCTTTCTTCTTTGAGGTAGGTACCGATACACTTGCACGCGTACCAATACACCTACTCCAGAAGTGCATTTAACGCTGAAAATAAAGTCCCCAACGGCTAGTAACGACCATAAACTCCTTAGAGGGTTTCAAAGACTCATTCAAGCAGCCATGCAACAACAAGAAACAATATTGCCAACATTCATGTATAAAGAAAGTGTTTTTAAGCTTTAATTGTCAATTTTCTTTGTAGAACACACTTGTGAGCTTAATTTTTATATTTGCTCAAGTGTTAGGATTTGGGTGAGTGCTTAGAATTGCAAACATATCAACATTGTGAGGTTTTCCTAGTTTGCTTATTTCTTTTCTCTTTGAGAGAGAGTTAGACAAGACTTTGGGTATAAGTCTTGTGTTGTAAGAATTATCTCCTTGAGCCCGAAAAAAAGGAAAGAAACTCAATAGTGAATTTGGGAAAATCCTTAGTGGGAAGCTAAGGTAGTGGATATAGACTTTGGTTAGAAAGTCGAAAAACTATAAATCCTTGTGTCATTTTTTAAATTCCCATTGCTTCCACCACAATCACTCAAAATCCAATTCACCCCTTCTTGGCTATCTCAGTTGATCGATTCGAGCCTCCCAACATTATATCAGGCCACGTCATCACCTCCGTTAATTTTAGACAGTCGGGTACCAAAATAGAAGAAAAATATAACGTTAGGTACCTTTTTGTTAAAAAAATAGTTGAGGTGCCAAAACAGAAATGCGAGCACAAGTGTAGTACTAAATAGGTAGTTTATCAAATTTTGTATTCAATTATTACGGTAATAAATATATTTTCCCCAAATTTCTTTTTTTTCTTTGTCAATTTCGTTTTTCAGCTTAGAAAAATAACACAGCTAGCATAGGATACTCTTTGAAAAATAATTCCAAAACAAAATTTCTGCCCCATCTTGCGTGCGACGAAAATGGAACAATTTTGCTCCAATTCACCGCAAGCTCACAAAGGACAAGAAAAGAGTATATATGTAGTATTTTAATGAGTGTGCATGTATACAAGTTTGGCTTTTGACTCACATTTTTCATAATATATATTATTCTAAAAAAATACTCATAATATTGTATTGGTATTCCATGCCACTATGTCTCATCTAAAGGTGACATCAAAATCCTCCTACATGAAGAAAAATCAATTAAAATTAAAAGGGTTCTCTTCATCTAGTCATGAGGTGTTTCATGGCAAGTGGATTTTCCCAACATAAATCAAACCTAAATATGAAATGTGTTCATTACATACATTTTCTCCTCATTTTTGTCAAGTAAAATATAAGGGGGAAATTGTTATTTTAGTCCAAGAATGTGTGACTATGGAACAATAATTATTACAAGTTATGTCGTTATATATACAATTATTGTTATTATTATTATTTTATAAGTGAAATGAGGGAAAACATGTGCTAATAGTTTAAGGGTTAATGCGAGTGTAGTAGTTGTAGGAAATACGGAGGAGGCTTCTAAGTATCAACTCTTTTAAATAGGATTGGTAGACAAATCAACAAAGAAGCCTTGGTTGTGAGTAGCTTTGTACTACAAAACATGCCTATAAATCTTTCAACCAGATCTTATTCTCATGCCACGTTCTTCGTGGAAAAATATGTATATTGTCCTGTCCTGCATCATACATCAAATTAATTATTCTCTTTCTCCCATTTTAAAAGTGGTTATATCAGTCCAGATTAGTCACCAAAGTCGGGCCTACGAAACAAATCAGTTTAGATTAGTCATGACAAAATCCTAGTAAACCGGGAGGGCAAAAAAATTGATTATATCAGTGATTAAGGGCAAGAGGTTTAGCTTTATGTTTTAGCATTTCAAAGTGTGGCTTCCTATTAGAGCTCACCACAAATGCTACACTGCATCCATTAAATGGGCTGCATAATCAACAAGAGTCATAGTGTAATCCTTATAAGGAATGGATTTGTTTTCTGAACCAAAAAAATGGAAATAAGATTGGATAAGTCGTATGATGTGTAATATATTAACTACAACAAGGGTGTGGCCGGAGATCCTTTGATTAAAGGGCTCAGGCTCTCATATGGATATGGATTGGTGCATTAGAAGGGTGGAAAAAGCCTATCTTAAAACCTCATGTTTTCATTAGAACTCAAATTCAAGGTGCTCACCGGTAGTTTTACATTCCAAAGAATTGGTCATTGTTCCAGGTGACGCCATGCTCTGAACTGCAAATTCATAGTATGCGGGTAGTTCCGGTGGAACAGTGCATCTTATCAAAGCCCAATTCAAGCCTTCGAAGAATGGATGTTGCTTGATCTTGGCAGCACCTTTTTCCGTTCCTAGCCGGTTCTCTGGCTCCTTAACCAACAGTCCTCTAATGAGATCCCTTGCCTGGAAACTAACAAGCGGACTGTCCGGGAGCTTAACACTCTGCAGCACCACATTAGCTAATGTCTCTTCGTTCCCTGCACCTTTAAAGGGTGTCCTACCATACAAAAGCTCGTAAAGAAAGATACCGAAGGTCCACCAATCGACAGCTGCTCCATGACCTTCTCCTTTAATTATCTCAGGAGCCAAATACTCGTGTGTCCCAACAAAGGAGTTGGATCTTGCATCGGTAGGCTCGGCAACAAGCTGAGGCAGTGATCCAGGTCTGATTTTGCTTGTCTTCGTACCAGCAGGCAAGAACTTAGGACCGAAGCATGAGACATGACACGATGGTACGATGCAGAAGGGTTCTGCACAGCTAGATGCTGTGCATGCACCGGATATCCTTGCAGTATCGATATTCGAAGGAGATTTCAAAAGAGTTGGACTAACTGTGCATCTAAGTGAAAGGTCAAAATTTGTGAGCATTATGTGGCCATCTTCTCGAACCAGAATGTTTTCAGGTTTCAAATCGCGGTAGATAACTCCAAGCATATGCAAATACTCCAAAGCAAGAAGAACCTCAGCTACATAAAACCTGCAAACAAAATGATGTATATAACCAGTTCAGAAATATAAAATAGACAATGATCACCAGACGCTTTTCTCTTTTTTAATTATCACAATGAAGGAAACAAGTAAAAACAGCACATCTTGAATACTAGTAAGCAACTCACAGTCAAAACCGATGTTAAGCAAGTCAATTTCAGACATGCTAAAACTTCCTACGATTTGAGTAAAGGATGATCTTTTGTTAAAGACAAGCGCTAATTTACTCGGATATAAGGGGAGTTCCAAGGTCATATAAGCTAGCAATATAAGGAAAGAGTCGTGAACTTAATTGAAGCATCTTCCTTTATTCCTTGTCCTTTCTGTTATTTTTCATCCTCGATTATGAAGATGTTTAGAACTATTAGAAAACGATGCAGATTTAAATTGAGTTTTCATCATGTAAACATCTTACCTAGCTGCTGTCTCAGGAAAACATCTTCCAGGCTGCCTTTGCCGCAGTACATGGAGATCCCCACCGGGACAGTATTCCATAACTAAACATGATAAGTTATCCGATGTGAATTGGGTATACAAAGTAGGTAAAAATGGGTGATCAAGTATCCTTAATATTTCCCTCTCTGTTTGGGCCCTCGGCATTTTCTTCCTTCTCGCCAAATATTCATTGTCCATGACCTTTATTGCAAACAAGCAGTTTGTACCGATAAGCTCAGTGAGATACACTGTTCCGATATCTCCACAACCAAGCTTCTTTAGAAGATTGAAATGTCTCAACCCCAAGACCCCTTCCTGCATCCGAACGTGACGAATGGCTTCCCACTTTGCATCCATTGACATGTGAAGTCTGTTGCCACAACTAGACCCACTTAGGTTGCTATCACTACTGACGCTTGTGCTGCTACTATCACCATGGCTGTTTGAACATTGGGAGAAGTCTCCCTTTCCTCTTGATTTAGGGCTCTTGTTAGCCCTAGGAATCACAGGTAGGTTTATGTTATGTTCAATCAAGGCCGGTTTATGCACGTCAGAGTTCACATGACTCGAGCTCACTTCAGCACTAATCCCGGTTGACTGCAACTTCGTGGAATCTCGATTAGATTCATTGTTTGAACTCTTCATAGAGCAGTGGCATCTCTCACAAACTAATTGACTCGTAGTGGAATCGAAGCTGCTATTAACTTCATTAAAAGTACTAGCAGCGCAAGCAATAGACAAGGAACCCTGCTTCATTTTCGTCTTGGCAGAAGTTTTGTACCTCACAATTGTTTTGGCCACCCGTGGTTCATTACTTGTCATCCTGTTTACTCTGTTGAGATTGATCGAGCTAGAAGAAGCCACAGCATATTTCAACCTGCCCCTTCGTCCCGACTTTGACATTGATGCACTTTTCGGCAACTTGGTTGAAGCAGGCACAGTATTGTCAGCTTCTAATGTAGTATCATCTGCCTTTGGTGCTTGAATTCCAATTTCTCTTGAATCAGAAACATCAGTTTGAGTTGGTGAAGAAGTTCCAGTTCTAATTTGTGTCGTTTCACAAGCAAATCGAGAAGAAGAATTATCATTTTGGCTCGATGACTTATTCTTCGGAGCTTGTTGTGGCATATCCATGATCCTAGAAGAAATTGATTTGCTTTCTTCAGGCACCAAAGATACTTCAACCATGCCCCCCTTATCTTCGTCTCCGGGATGACCAGATCCACTGGCAGCTTCAACTACAACAGAATTGAGCAAACTTTTTATCCTTCCGGTTTCAGAGACCTGAAGAGAACCAGTTGACATCGATAGCCGTTTCATAGCAGCCATTTCCGATGCCTTTGAAATTAAAAGATCCCTTAATGCCTGCTTCAGCGATAACGGCTCCGAAGCACCAACTCTAGGAGAGTGTGGCATCCCCACTGTAATTGGCTTCTTCAAAGCATTTTTCTTTAAAGTGCTCGAGCTTGCGCTGAACCCCTTTGGACCCTTAAGATTGATAGCATCAAAAAGCTGATTAATATCATCTTCCAGAGAACCCTTGTACCCGAGTTTCACCACACGAGGGTTCTGTTCATTATCACCCGCACTCAATCCCGAATGCAGCCGGTACTCCCCTTCAGAAAGTTGTACCGGTTTCAACTCTTCGCCTGCTTCAACAATTTCACAAATACCATAATATGAACCCATTCCAACTATTGAACACTATTCAATTCTCTCAGCTGTATCCAAATGGAAAATTTATGATATCACCCTCCAAATTTATACCGATTCATGGTTCCACATCGACCGACTTCAAAGATCCAAATGCAGAGCAAGTTGGGACCTTACTTTCATCAAATCAACTTTAAAGCTCATATATTCCAACAACCTAAACACAGGCATTGAATTGAAATAAATAAAATTAAAACCAGCAGTATAAAAAAGGCGACAAAAGATATGGATACAACGTATATACATACAAATATTAATGGATATCAAAGCGTAAGTATATCACATCAGCATGATGTTGCCAACTATAAAAAATTTATCAAAACTGGCAAATTTCGAAAATTAAATCATATGTTTCACTACACCAATCAATAAAAGTAGTACGTTTGGTTAAATTTCTTAAACTTAAGTACCTATAACTCAATCTTCCTCACTGGAATCTTATGATGCATTGATTTAAAATCTTTCGCCATGAATATATTCAAATTAGTTAGAATAATTAATTTCCACGGAAAACCCACCACCACACACTCACAAATGTAAAAATCAAAACAAACCCAGAAAATGAAAGCTCAAACATCCTCAAAATTTCTATCAAATGCAGTAAAGGAAAAGGAAATCCACCCTTTCTCCACAAGGGGTAAATGCAGAAGATAAAAGAAAAGAAGAAGGCAAAACTTGAAACAGTACCTTAAGAAAGAAGAAAGAAATGGAAGCATTAAGGAATTTTGAGAGGAAAACGTGAGAAACGAGAAAGTTAACCAACAAATGGATGTTTTGGGATTGAAAATCGTAGCAAAAGTGCAAAAACCAAAGAGGGTAATTTGATTATGAAGAAGAAAAAGATTGAAAAAGAGAGAGGACAAAGAGTCAAAAAACTAAAATAAATCAAAACTTTGTCGTCTTCTTTTGACGGTACATTCTTTTCATTCTCTATCTTCCTTAAAAAATGTGAAAAATCTTTAAATAGAATAAAGTCTTGGAAAATAATTTAACATATTTCATACTGCAAACTGAACCTATCAGACTTTTTTAATTAGGTCAATTTGGATTACTGTAAAAAAATTAGGTCAATTTAGATCAAAAGAAAAATTAGTTTTTTTTAAGAAAAAACTTTAAAACATAAGCAGTGTAAACTTTAGTTTACACGTGTCTTTTAGTTTTAAGGGTTAGAGTTTTAGTTTAGGGTTTATGGATTTAGGTTGTAGGGCTTAGAATTTAATGTTAGTGTTTAGAATTTAGTGTATAGGGTTTAGGGTTTAGTTTTTAGGGTTAGGGTTAAAAATTTAGGATTTTAGTTTTTATAGTGTAAATACACAGACTTGTATAAAACTAATTTTACACAGCATGTGTATTAAAGTTTTACCCTTTTTTTAAAATAATTTTATCACAATTAAATTAAGCTTTTAGTATGTATTTGATACATTGTTATTAACTTTTTTTTAATTTCATTTGAAATCATCATGTATTCTATTTATTTATATTTTAATATTGATTAAGAACATTTATCGACTTCTTAAGAGTTTAAAAAATTCACCATCATTATACTCCTTAAATAATCGTTTTTAAAAAAAGACAGTGAATGCGTATATCAAACCCTATTAAATATATCATTTAAAGATAAAATATAAATAACTATTTACTTAGATGTGAATATAAAATAGGTTGGATATAAAGGAAAATTGAACTAAATATTTTAAAGGAAAATTCTATAACGTACGTCGAACACCGCTGAATATCACTGAACACCATTAAATTAATTAATAAAGATTAAAAATTTCAAGGACTTAATATACAATTAATAATTATTTAAAATAAAATTTTAATTAAATTATTTTTATATATATTATATTTTTTAATCTTTATTTTCAAATAATTAGATCAAATGTCCCCTAAATTAAAAAACCTAAATCTTTTCCTTTGCCATTCCAGCCGTCCCCGCCGCCTGCAGGCGAGATTATTGCCATCGCGCCTCCGTGCAGCCTGACCGCCTTTTCTCGCCGTTCGCGCAGCAAATCCGGTAAGGGCTCTGTTTCAAATTTCAGATTTTCACTTCACGTTACCGGCTGAAAGTGTTGCAAATAATCCTGGACTGTACGAGGAGCCTTTGGATACATGCATGGCGACTACGAAGAACACGAAGACTGGAGTGATTGCTGGGGATGCTGTTGGTGGGGTGACAGCTGTTGCGATAGGTGTGGTCATCGGTCTCTTCTTCTATCAACGCAGATTATCTGCCATGAGGAAAAAGGATGATGATCCATATGGAAACAAATGGACCAAGATCTTAAAGGGAGATAAAGGCATCCAGGGATAACTTAATACATCCATATAAAATTTGTTCCTAATACTTGTTCTTTGATTATGGTTTGCTATGTGATTTACTGAATGCTGGTGTTATTTCAGGTTTCTATGTTTGAAAATGATGGTTTCAGAATGAGATTAGTGACCTTAAAAGGCGACAAATAGTTTCTGCAAAATAATTTATCATTGGTTTAGGCAAGAACAGGGACAATGTACATCGAAATAAAGGTTTGAAGATGGAACCTCGCTAATGATTAAGAGGTTACAGAATTCTCAACACTCTAACAAAATTAATTTTCGTCTGATATCTTAGCTACTCTGGGAAGTGTGAAACACCTTAACTTAGTTCCCCTTTTAGGTTTTTGTGTGACGAAGAGGGAGAGGCTTTTAGTTTACAGATTCATGGCAAATGGTAATCCATTTTATAATCCTGAGGATGATGCTAACCAGGCGTTGGAGTGGTCCTGAGACTTAAAATCTTGTATGGAGGCTGCCAAAGAATTTGCATGACTCCACCACAACTACAATCCTTGAAATACTCTATTGAAATAAAGGTTTGAGATGAAATGTAAATCAATGTAATGTCATAGGTTATAGTTTTTAAGCATCTAATTAAATTAGGGCTTTGAAAATCTTAGGTTCGTTAAAAAAAATTCTTATCTTCTTCTTTCAGCCTTAAGTTATCTTGCATGTAATATTTAGTTTTGTATTTTAAAGCTACATTATAAAGTGTAATCGATTTTATAATTGTGGATTCTTGTCTTCCTTATTCATTAATATGATATTATATCTTGCTGAGGGCTTTCTCATATTCATGTGATGTGTATACCAAATATTGAAATACTTTAAATTTTAAAAATAATTTAGATAAAAATCAAATGTAAAATACAAGTATAATATCATAATTTTTTTATCATTTTAAAAAAGATGATGGGTTTTGAAAAATAACTTAGAGAGTAAAATAAAAAAAATTAGTTAATAACTAATATTCGACTTATTGTAGAGAGTAATATTTCTTTTGTATTTTAATCATATTGAGCCATTATATAATTCCTACCAAATAAAGCTTTAATTTAGACTAAACAAAAAAAATACAGGTATCGCTCTTTATTCTTTCCTGGTTAAAGGAAAAGCTTTTTTTACTCCTTTCAACTGTCCCAAATAATCAAACAATTAAAAATGATATTGGCGATGACAGATTAGACCCATTTTTCTTCTAATTATTTATTTCAGTATAATCATAAATTATGTTTTTCTTGCCCCGGTTTTCAAGGGTTTTGCTCTGACTAATTCGGATTGACTCGTGTCACACACTTAGTTTTTGTGAGTGAGTCTCCTAGCGAGAACTTTCTGCATACACAACATAAGATCTCGAACTCGGGATATACTTAAGCGATATTAAACTGCTTATCACTTAGACCAACAAGTTAGTTAATCATAAATTCTATTAAAGTTTTGATTAAAAATATTATAATATCACTCCATGTTACTATGTGATGAATTCTTAACCGAGTATAATTTTGTTCATTTATTGTTATTACGTATTAAATAGTTTCATAAATTGTAATAAAAAACAGTGAAATGCTCTAACCTAACCTAACTACCCAAGCCTTTCCATCCTCGTAATTTATTACAACTGATACAATGAGTCGAGCTGTAAGGAATTGCCTAAAGAAATCAAATTTCACAAACCCAAACCTCAAACTCCCATTTCCATAGAATTTAATTGCTCATCTCCCAACACCATCCCTGTGGTTTCAACTTTTACATCCCCCTTTGACAATTCTACTGCAGCCAATGGCTCAACCAGGAAACCCATCCGCCTATTGCCTTGGAATGTACCATTCACCAGTAACCAATGCCTTACGGGAAGCCAAGTCCCAAATATTTGAGAGACTCCTTGACCCACCAAAAGATGCTCCCCCCAGAGTGAGTTGCTCACCAAACCCCTTCTCGAAGCAGGACTAGCATCCTTTATAATTTCTCATCAGATTACATCTTAAGAGAACAGTACAGAGATCCCTGGAATTAAGTTAGAATTGGGAAGCTGCTTGAAGACCTTGATGCTTTAGCTGGGACTATCTCTATCAATGTACCTTCTTTTTGTTCTTTTACAAAAATTTGTTCTTTTTTTCAGTTTGTGGTTTAAAAAATGCAACCTTGTTTTGTTTTCTTCTACTTTTGAATGGCTAAAGTTGTGTGCTTTGTTTGTGAAATAGCATTGTTCAGATGATGATAGCACAACAAGGCCTCTTTTGCTGGTAACAACTTATATTGAACAGATTGTTTTGAAGAAGCCTGTTAGTGTTGACATTGATCTCAAAATAGTTGGTTCTGTCATATGGGTTGGTAGGTCATCAACTGAGATTCAACTAGAAGTCATCCAGTCCACTAAAGGTGCTTTAATCTTAAAACTTGTGATTTTTAGCCTTTGCAAGTTGGAAATATCAAGATGCTATTATGGTTCTGGAAAATGAATTAGACTATTGGATTACTGTTATAAGTACCTTCTATTTTTTAGAAGGGCGGATTTTATCAATCAAATCGAAGATTAACTCATTATAATTGCAGTGAGAGGAAATATGAATTCTACATTTGTAGAGATGTTTTTGAGTATCAAGTATCTGTAATTCCATGTCATCTGTTCCTTCTTTATTTGCTAATGTTCAAATATATATCATAATAGCAAATTAGTTATGAATTTTCCTAAAATTTTGATATTTGCCGATACTTTAGAGCATAATGTTGTTACATAGTATACAATATTAATGTTTAGAGAGCCATAGGATGTCTCAGTTTGTAGTTAATCTCAATGAAAATTCAAGTTAAAGCATGGGCTTCTTTGCCTATTTTTTTAGTTTTCACTTGTCTTTTGCTTTATCAATCGTGTTACATTCCTTAAGGATTCTGTTCCATAACTTATTTCAATGGACGAGAATCGACAAGGTATGTTGGAATTCTTGAAAACCTTATTTGCTTTCATCAACGGGTTATTTACTTATCAGCTTTATAATTTCTCCTTGAGTCTCTCCCTACTATTTTTACATCTTTCCTTATTCAACCCATGTTTATAACAAGTCTGCATAATTTCATACTTTTGTCCTTCAAGAAGTAGAGGCATGTTGTCCGTTCCCTGACATTTTATGCAACTTTGACATGTGGGTGCTGAAGTATCATCTATCTTATGACGGTGAAATATTTTACCTTAATGATACTTTGCTCCGAGCTGACTGTCAAATTTAGGATATTGCTTCTCACATAATGTTTATGCTCTGTTGATATGTTTTGATAGTCTTCGTAATGGCACCGAGTTTCCATAACCTAGAAAGGTATCAATATTTTTTGAGTTAATGAAAAGTAATTTGTAGTTTATCAGACTGCACTGTTGTTACCTGTTAGCAGTGTGATTTTGTAGAAATTCTCTTGTTTATAGACATTATCTTGAAGTTTGGCCATGATGATTTAGACTCTGATTAGATGATGTTATTTCTTGCAGAAAACTCGGATGTTTCAGATTCAGTAGCTCTTACGGCCAACTTCATCTTCGTGGCCCGTGACTCGAATACCCGAAAAACTGCTCCTGTCAACTGACTTTCACCAGAAATTGAACATGAGAAGTTTATATTTGAAGAAGCTGAAAGCAGAAGCAAATTGAGAAAAATGAAAGGAGTAGATAGAATAGAATTTGAAAATGGGGAGGTAAATAGACTGGAAGCACTCTTGGCTGAGGGCCCAATCTTCTGTGATATGCTTGCCTTAGTTTAAGGGATACCCGTCTTGAAAATGCTTTGATCTGCCAACCACAGCAGCGGAACATCCATGGTCGT
This sequence comes from Hibiscus mutabilis, assembly GCA_019671005.1. Classification (NCBI taxonomy): domain Eukaryota; kingdom Viridiplantae; phylum Streptophyta; class Magnoliopsida; order Malvales; family Malvaceae; genus Hibiscus; species Hibiscus mutabilis. Next base: position 23,686,387 of record CM033751.1, read on the forward strand.
ATTTCTAAAACAGAACCCTTACCGGATTTGCTGTGCGAACGGCGGGCAGGCTCGAACGGTGGTCAGACTACAATAGAGACGGAGGTGCGGCGGCGACAATTTCACCGGCGGACGGTGGCCAATGGCGGCAGCTGTTGGAATAGCAAAGGAAAAAGATTTAGGGTTTTTTAATTTAGGGATTGGTATTTGATCCAATTATTTTAAAATAAATATTAAAAAATATAATATATATAAAAAATAATTTAATTAAAATTTTATTTTAAATAATTATTAATTATATGTTGAGACTTTAAAATTTTTAATCTTTATTAATTAATTTAATGGTGTTCAACGGTGTTCAACATTAGTGATGTTCAGCGATGTTCGACGCATGTGGTAGACTCATCCTATTTTAAATTCATATACCCAAAAAAATATTTTAAATGACAAGTATACAAATAGGATAAGTTGAAATATGTTCCTAAAATTTAATTTGAGAATATAATTAAATATAATATAAGTATAGCTATATAAAAATATAAATAATTTATTATTGCGTAAAAATTAATATATAAGCGATGTATTAAGTAAACGGTCTACAGTGTACACATATGTATCCTCCTTTTATAATTGTTGTAAATATTATTTATATTTTTATATATTGAATTTAGTGTTTACTAAGCAATTTAAAAAATATATGAATATTTTTATTTTATTCTTATGAAATGATGTCTTCCAACTAAAATCGTGTGTAAATATTATTCATCAAATATAAAACATAATTATTAAATATAGTTTGTAAAAAAGGAAAAAAAATCTCTTTCCAAGACAAGACTATGATTGATTTTACATAGGTATGCGGATTATGTTGATCACCACTAAAACAAAAGCAACGAAGAAAATGATTCTTTCTTTTACTATTGAAAATTTCATTCTCATGAAGGGAAAAAAACACACACATAAGAAACGAAGACAAAAATTGTTCAAACAAAAACAATTATCCTTTTTTTAAACTACCACCATTAAAGGTGTGTTTCCCTTCGAAATAGAAATGTTTATAAATTGTGTCGGTTCAAATCTAAATCTAATTTTAAGAAAATCAAGCACGAGTTTAGGGCAGATCGACATGACCCGTTCAAGTTACTTATTTCCTACTTAAAAGATAATAAAATATTTGAAAAATATAATTTTATATTAATATTTATATAATTAAGTTTACGTGAAATATATAATTTAAAATGTTTCCAAATCTAATCAAATTGACTCATGAGATAAAAATATTTACTTATATCTGACTCAAGCCGAATGGGCCACCTGACGCATCGTCGATTGACTAACCATGAATAGAATAATTTCACACATTTCCTTCGAAATAAGTATGTTTTTTTTTAACTTTTGAGTGTGTTTTTTTTCATTGTATGGTTTTAATTTATTATTGCAATGAGCTAAAAAAAAGGTGAGTTTGCTCAATTTGTTTTCCTTAATCCTATATTGAAAGTGTCCTAAAAGTTCAGTGATCAATATGAAAGTATCTAAAAATTCGACGATCATCTATGTACTTTACCTTATTATTAAAATAATACACTCATTGTAATTGAGAAGATTCTTCAATATAGGATTAAGGAAAACAAATTGAGCAAACTCACTTTTTTTAATCTAAATTTGTTTTCTCCAATAAAAATTTTAAAAGTTCGATAATCAAAATAAAAGTACCTTAAAAGTTCGGTGACCATATATGTTTTTTGCCCTTAATAATACGCAATAGCTTAATGTTAAAGTATTAAAGATGGTTAGGTTTTAAGAAATAATTATGAACTTAGTACAAACTTCACATATTAATTACTTATTTAATTCAATTTTCCATCCACTAAAAAAGTAGGACAAAAAGTAAAAGAAGAGTTAATGATAAATGACCAGGAATCATTGTCAACATCATCCAACAGTTTCTTCAATTCCAATAAATTTGTTTATTAGATCACCAAATGCTTTTCAAAGGGTATTGAGTACCATAGGAAATGGATAGGAATATAAGAAACTTTACAAGATCTATAAAATTTAAAAAAGTTAATTTTAAGGCATTTTAGGGCAATATTGCCTTTTTGGTTGATATTTTGGGTTATAAGGCACACTACCCTATAATTGAGGATCTACGGCAAAAACTACAATGAATTGAAGACGACACCTCATTTTGAATTTTTTAATATTTAAAAATTAAATTTCAATGAAGACGCCACCTGCATGTAGCATCTTCATTTAAGAGTGGATGTTGAGCCGATAAATTCAGCCAATTGCTGAAGCATTGACTTGGGCAGTGGTAAAGGCGCGATAGTTACGCGTATTTAACTCAGGACGCCACCTGGCGTCCTGACCCGAAATGTGCCTATAAATTGAAACGGCAAAACGAGTTGTGGGAGAGGAAAAAAATTGAGTGAGGAGTTAGAGAGGAAAAAATTGAGTGAGAGAGGTGTGAGTAAAAATTTGAGTGAGGTAAAGGTTTTTTTGTGTGGAGAGTTAAGAGAAATTTGAGTTATCGAATTTGGGTATATAAATTTTTAGTTAATTTATAAATTATTTGATTATTATTTATTTATTTATTAATCATATTTATTTTTTTGCTGCAGGAGGTGAAGAGATTTTAAGGGAAGCATTTGGAGCACATTTTCGTTGATTGGGTACTTATTTTTTTAATTTATATAAATTAAATGTAGATATTGTAGACATGTAAGATTTTATTTTAGGGTAATAATAATAATTAATTATAGAATTCCCTATTTTAGGATAATAATAATAAGTTGGGCATTGAATTAGAATTTTTATTAATGTAGCTATGTAGCTATGTAGAGTTTAAATATTTTTCTAGGGTATATTATTTCATTTATTGTTTTATAAATTATTTGATACATGTATATATATATGTTCTATTCTAAAATTTAGGGAACCATATTTGAATAATTGTAGGTATATTCGAGAACAAAAATTAGTATAATTAAGGGAACCATATTCGAATAATAATTCTAGGTATATTCGAGAACAAAAATTAGTATAATTAAGGGAACCATATTCGAATAATTCTAGGTATATTCGAGAACAAAAATTAGTATAATTAAGGGAACCATATTCGAATAATAATTCTAGGTATATTCGAGAATAAAAATTAGTATAATTAAGGGAACATATTCGAATAATTCTAGGTATATTCGAGAACAAAAATTAGTATAATTAATGGAACATATTCGAATAATTCTAGGTATATTTGAGAACAAAAATTAGTATAATTAAGGGAACATATTCAAATAATTCTAGGTATATTCGAGAACATATTTTAGTATAATTAAGGGAACCATATTCGAATAATTCTAGGAATATTCGAGAACAAAAATTAGTATAATTAAGGGAACATATTCGAATAATTCTAGGTATATTCTAGAACAAAAATTAGTATAATTAAGGGAACCATATTCGAATAATTCTAGGAAAATTAAGGCAACCATATTTGAATAATTGTAGGAAAATTAAGGGATGAAATGAAATGAAGGCATTTTTTAGTTATATAATTTGTATATTTGAATAAAATAATAAATATTTTTTTGTTAAAGTAGTTGGTGTGCAGATAAATTTGAGATATGGTGTTTGATCAGTTGTTGCAGTTGGACCATATGCACATTTCATCTTATATCGGCGTAAGTAATTTGTAACTTATTTATTTATCTTCGAGTAAAAAATGTATGTTAGTTGTACAATGTTATTAATTAAATTTAATTTATTAAATGCAGGACGATCAACATTGCTTTCGTCGTCGAGGGACGATGACAGATGAGCCATTTGCTCGCATTCTTTGTCACTTACAGCAGGCGAGATTTTATAATGCGACATTAGTGCGTGGCTATAAGGTTATCCCGGCATTGATAATTGCGTTGATTGAACGTTGGAGACCAGAGACCCACACGTTTCATTTTTCAGTCGGGGAGTGCACGATAACCCTGCAAGATGTAGCTTTACAACTCGGTGTCCTCATAAGTGGAAATACGGTCATGGGGCAGAATAACTACAACGTATATGCGATGTGCAACCAGTTCCTCGGGAAAATCCCTTCACGAACCGACACGAAAGGGTTACGTATGAAGGTAACCTGGTTGGAGAATGCATTCAGGGTGACCGATGACTCAACCGATGAAGAAGTTGCATACGCAACACATGCTTATATCCTGCAGCTTATTGGTGGGGTATTGATACCGGATAAATCTGGTAATCTTGTACACACGCAGTATTTGCCACGGCTGGAAAATTTTTGCGAAGCTCATTCACATAGCTGGGGCTCTGCGATATTGGCGGCCTTATACCATGAAATGTGCAAGGTTGTTATTGTTAGGAAAGAGAACAAGATATCCGATATTGGTGGATGCCTTATCTTATTCCAGTCTTGGGCGTGGTATCGACTGCCATATTTGACACCTATAGTCAATAACCGAGTTGAGTTTCTACTTGCTGGAAGGTAATACTAAAATCAAAATGTATAATGTGTATTTTTTTATTAAAATTATTTCGAAGTAGTAAATAATTTTTTTTCTTTTTTGTGTAGGTGGCGACATGATTTGAGAAATGCGGGGGTGGTGCACAACAACGTTGTTGACGTGAGACTAAAGATCGAATCTAAAGGGAAAAATCAGGTATTAAAGTTGGTTTAAAGTACAGTCTTGCATACCCAAATATTTGTTGATGTTAATATTAATTTTTTGACAGTTCATTTGGACGCCGTACGACGATACGGATGTACAGTCTTGCGTATCCCAATATGTGTGGGAGGGTGCTACATTTTGGGTGCAGTTGTGTCGTTGATCCATTTTTGGTGGTTGAGTTCCAGTACGCTGATAGAGTCATGCGATAGTTCTGGTATCATCAACCCGTTCCTGGTCCTCCGATTGATCTCAACGATATTCACAAATGAGAACAAAAAATTAGGTTTGATGATAACTGAAGGCGCAAACAAGAAAGTTTCATTGCTCGTTGGAACAACCGAAACTTATATGTGCCAACTAATGTGACTCCACTCCAGGAAGATGATTTTTGTGACGATTCAGCTTATATGGTATCATTTTATAACAACGGAAAACCATTCATGGCACCCATGGAAGTGAGTCAGAGATGGGATACAGAGCATAGGTGATCATATCAGTATGAAGCCGGTTCGTCTGCGCATATAGAGGACCTACAACCACCACCAATTAATCATGCGGAGTGGTCATCATGGAGTTCAAGTGTACCCTCAAGGCATGTAGGGGGAACATACGATTATGATGATCCATGGGATAGAGCACTGCAAAGATCCCATATGTTCCATTCACAGCATACTGATGTTGGATCATCCGAAGTGAGTGCGTTTCAACAACCACCTCCATACTTGCCTACTCCGCCCTTTTCCACTCCGCTATGTGCTAAAGATATGTACGCGACACCACCTTCTATGCGGATTTTGGATGACCAGCCAGGCGAAGACGAGCAGGATTTGGAGGACCCCCAATCGCCACAGAGGATGGCTCAACCCCCACGACGGTATGACCAGACATCTTCCCTGCATAGATAAGAGCTGCCGAGGAGGAAGAGAAGATAGGATTTTTTTTTCTATTTGGAATTTTCATATTAATGTTTAAACTTTTATTTGGAACTTTTTATTAATGTTTAAATTTTTTTTATCTCTTACCCACTTATCTTCATTATTAGTTTATCTTTACCCGTTTATCTCCATTATTTAATTTATCGTGTTTTTTTTAAGATGATATGGTAGTATTTGTTTAATTTTATAAACTTTTATAAATACACATTGTGTACACATGATACTCGAACTCAGATCACTTAGATAAAATACATAATCCTTTCAACTTCACATTGTAATTTATCGTGTTTTAAATGCGAACTTTAAAAGATAGTCATTTGATTTTTTTAAAATATCTTTTTTGACAATTTTATAGTATCTTATTGTTATATGTATTCAATTAAATATAACTACATTATAATATTTTTAAAATTTGGGGGCTTGTTCATGAATTTTCCTGATAAATATTAAATAGCACAGCAACATTTAGTAACTATTATGATTAAAAACATTTAAAGCAATTAAAAATTTTAAAATAATTGTCAACAATTTAATTTAAAAATGTTCTGTTACTTCATTAATGAAAGTTTACAAACTCATTCAAAATTATTGTGACGGCCCGACACGATAGTTAGGACGATTTGGACATTTATCTCTCGTGTGACCGGCCGCTTGGCAAAGTCTACAATGCCTAGTTTGAATTCCCTCTCAATCATCTGGATCATCCATACAAGTATGAATGCGGGAGAAAGTTGGTCGACCCTTTAGCTTTCTTCGAAGACTGGGATTTGGTAACCATTCTTCGTATATTGTATCTGTTGGCCAATATTCCTGATTTGGAATCGTCTTAAACATAGGCCTGTAGATATTTGCCATTTTTTCCAACCTAAAACAATCTCCACCAATGTATATGGGTCTATACGGACATGCATGTATGCGACGATTGCGTGAGCGCACGGGTATCTATATGCCTGAAAACAACCACAATCACACCAGTTCACATGCAAGTTTACTCAGAACAATTTGTGCTCGTTCGGGCATACCAAGGCTTGGACATTAAATTCAACATCATTGGGGTCGAAGGAATCCACTCTCATGGCGGTTGCGTCCTCTTGAAGTTTCTCCATACTTCTTTGGAGGGGTTCAGACCACTGTTGTCCCCTATTTATTTGAGAGTTGACCTCCTTCCCTTTGTCGCACCATACTTTGCCCAGTCTAAAGTACATCTCCCAAACAATACTGGCAATTGGTAGATGGCGCGTCCCTTTCAACACAGAGTTGATAGCCTCGGCAAGGTTAGTGGTCATATACCCGTAACATCGACCTTCACCATAGGCCTGTGACCATCGTTCCCTGGGAATATCAGCAACAAAATTATGTACAAGTTGTCTATTCCTTATAAAACGCCTAAACTTCGCATCGAACCTTGGCCGAACCGTTTCATACCCTGCTCGTAAAAAGCGTTAGTTAGTAAACGCAAGACAAATATCATACATAAATAAATCAATAATTTAGACAATAACAAATTACAACTTACCTGCGCTTAAAATTTCATGACGAATATGATTGTTCCAGAACAGAGCCTTAACATTGGCAGCAATATGCCGTATACAATAGGCTGGTTACGCATGTGGTGGTCTCCATAAACTTTCGGCCCTATTGATTACTGATAAGAGAATAGTCCCTCTATCAGAAATCACACAAATCACGTCCTCTTTGATTACGTGTCGGCGTAAATTATTCAAAAAGAATTCTCATCCCTCGGCATTTTCCTTCTCAACTATGGCAAAGGCTATTGGAAATATATTCCTATCTCTGTCTTGTGCCACATTAATAAGCAATTTTTGCCCATATTTCCCGTATAGCCATGTACCATCAATTTGAATCATACGTTTACAGAATGTGAATCCTTTGATGCATGGCTGGAATGCCCAGAATAACTTACTGAATATTATTTTTCTGGGAATTACTTCACCTTGCAGTGTTACCACCGACAATGTTTCGTACTCCACTGTAGTTTCAGGGATAAATACTTGCATTGCTCGTAATAGAGCCAGTAGCTCATTATATGATCTATCTCAATCGCCATAAACTAACGCCATCGCATTTTGCTTCACCATCCACGCCTTATAGTAAGATGGGATGTATCCAAGCTGTGCACGTATCGATGCTACCAACACTGCAATGGCGATCCTCGAATTCTTCTCAGCCAACAACTTTGTGTAAGCGCATATCAAATCAGAGTCAAGGTTTATGTGGTCCTGTGAAGAATTCGAGGATCGTCATTGCAGTGTTGGTAGCATCGATATGTGCACAGCTTGGATACATCCCAATTACATTTGTTCCTCCAATTCACGCACCTTACACAATATGTTCCGCTATCAGATTCAGCAACGCAAGATTGCATATGACTTCTGACGCAGTACTCCTTGATTGCTAACTGAGCATCTTTCTTTGTATCGAATTGAACTCCGAGTTTCAACTCCCCGTCGGTTGAGGCTGAGGCTGAAGAATGAAAAAATACACGTGCCTCATATTCTTGATCCCGCATTGCAGCATAGTCTACCTCATACATGTGGACTGGAGGCACGTACGCTGGAAGATTAGGCTCTGGTTGCTGCGGCTCCAGTTGAACATAACCCCAAATCGACGGCTCATCAGCCAATCTATATCTAGTAGACGCTACTGCCCAAACATCTTCCTCAACATCAAGATCATGACCCTGAGCAGCAGCAGTCCTAACAGCATCAACATCATTAGCATCAAGCAACTCGACATCATCATCTTCTACCACTGGTATAACATTTTCGTCGTCCTCGCTGAAATCATCAACTATTTTACCCCAACGACCATAAACGTTTTCGGTGTCACAATCTATCGTGATATTCGATCACACCACCGACTCTCTTAATTTACCAAAAACTCTACCAAAAACTCCTTAAAACTGAAATTTTTTGAAATGAACAACAAAAGAACAAAAATTCTCGGGCAGGTGATGTATATATATGGACATCCTGACGCCACCTGCAGATGGCGTCCAAGCTTCATGTCGCCACCTGCAGATGGCGTCCCAAGAGGAATCGCCAGACCTGCACGCCATCTGCTCGTGGCGTCTTGTCGAGCCAGCTTTATTCGGCTGACACGGCTGACCACTCTTTTCAGTGCAACTGCTGATTCGCGGCTCAATTATATATATATATATAATAGGTAAAAATGCAGTCACCTTGGCCACTTAACATGATGCCTCACTAAGTCCTAGTTTGATCCTTTCTTTTATAGCACCTCGAACCTTCTCTGATCCGGACTCAACTTCATTAATCATATAAATACATTAAAATATTTGTTAGACTCAAATCTAACAATACCTTAAACTTTCTTTTTAACATAATCATTCGAAAATAAATTTTTTAATTATTTTCCTTTTTTCCCGGTACTTTTCAAAAACTCATTATGATCCTTAGTGGCCAATTTGAACTTCCAATAATTTTCCGAGCTTGCTAACTAACCTTTAAATATAGAATGTTTCAAATTCTATTTTTTTGACAGCTTGCGCTACCTTCAAAGATTTACTTGTATAGGGCATAATACATACTGGATCTTAATTTCCTTTATACTGGAGAAACTATATTCGATAACGGTTCTAACGGTGTAAACCACATAAATTAATAAAATCTAAAAAAATTGTGAAAAATCACTAATTCACGTCACAGACTATCCAAGCAGAAAACTGCTCTGAAATTTTTCTGACCTTCATTCGAATAAAAATTCATATCTTTTAACACGGAACTCGGAATCAGTTTTCGTTTGTTGGAAACGAAACTAGATTGACATACCTTTATATCGGTATAAAATTCACCATCTAACCATTTTTATAAAATTTATGGTGAATTTCTAAACTTACTTCTATAATTTAAATTCAACCTAACTTCCCATAATTAGTTTCTAAATTTACCATAACTTCTCCTTATTTCTTTACCTGTCAATTTTGTCCTATCATTTTACTTCAAATGAATAAATGAAGCTTATATTCATAAATTCTCCTTACATCTTTCATCAAAACTTACATTGTTGAATTGGTCCCTAAAGTTTCATACTTTGCCTAATTAATCCTTCAAGTAATTAAGCTACTATTCCCTTCCTTAATTCAATTCAAGTGCTTAAATCAATCATCTAACTTAAGTACTCATAAAATTTCAATATCACACTTCAATCCCTAAACTTCTTCATGCTTGCCATTTTGGTCCTTCTATCATTCAAGAACTTTATTTTGATCCAAACATCAGAATTAAACTTGAACAATATCAAACTCTTCAATTCCAATTACTTAAATTAATTTTCCAACATTGTATTCATCAAATACAAGCTCAACAATCAAATCTTTAAACTTTACAAAGTTAACATTTTGGTCCCTATTACAATCTAATTAGAGATTTTCATTTCAATCACCTTAAAGCAACACATAGAACCATTTATCCTTCAATCATGTTCTAAAATTCCATACCCTAACAAAACCCCTAATTTTTAAATTTTAGTGGTTCTGCATCTAGACATGAAATTAATTTAAATCAAAGCTTGTAAATATCATTTCTATACTTGATTCAACTAAATCAAGCCTTAATTCAAACAAATCCATAAACCCTAAATTTTCTCTCTCATCAAACCATGAACACTTTTCATAGTACCATGTAAAATTGCTACCAAATGAAAGAGAATTAAACAAGGATTAATTTTTCCTTCATGAACTAACCTTGATTCTTGCTTGAAATGCTTGAAAATTGAACTTGAAAATTTTCTTTTCTCTCCCAAATACCCCATGATGCATGGCCGGAAAAGAGTTCATCTTTTTTAATCATTAATTTACACCTATAACTATTAACTGAATATGAAATTCATTTAATAGTGAAATTACAATTTTGCCATTAAAAATCTAGTGGTTAAGATTAATCTTATCATCAATCAAAGGCCAAGATTAAATCTTCATTTTTCTTCTTCCGAAATTACCCTTGTATCTTCCAAATATTTCAAAATTGTCATTGTTGCCAAATGACCAAAATGTCCTCACTATTCACTTTTTCATCAAATTTGTCATTTTGTAAAATTCTAACTAAATCTAGTTAGAATCCAACCAACTATAATAAAATATTCATAAAATAATATTTATGAATTTCCCATGGCTTTTGGTCTAGTCTCTAAAATTTCAATTCGGTTCGATATCCCGATATTCACTAAATACCTCTACTGCGATTTTACCTTTACCGAGCTATAAGATTTATTCCGAAAATTTTATGTTTCCATATTCGAAAAATAAACACTATTATCTCAAAAAAAAAACTTCCTTTCCTAAGGACTTAAACTGAATTTTTCTAACCCAGTCTATTATTTTGATAATTATAAAAAATCCTCATCTAGTAAAATTTCTCTTAGGAATCCTTTATCGGAAATTCATACGAATATTCTCTACTATTACTGAGTCCAAAATATCGATTAGAAACACTTTTATGGGACCTTCCCGAAGGTCATTTATCCTAGTGTTTCACTGGTCTAAGCACACTTAATAATTTTATTCGATCCAAATTCGATACCTTATACTCAATTTTCATTCCCGGGACCTATATCAGATTTTACTCACTGACCGAATTTATCCATCTACAGGATAAAATTTAGTTATTGGGCAAATTCTTTATTATGGATTTAAAGTTTTCTTTTATTTATGATTTAGCAACAAACTTTTAAAAATTGTCATTTTGGTCACTAAACTTTAACCTTCAATTCTCATTCTAATTTTTATCGGATTTCAACCAAATTTTGCATGTATCCTAATATGCTTATCCTCTATCTCATGATACCTTTAAACCTCAGAAATTCCTTTTCTAAAGCTCCTAATTAAAGAAATCCTAACTTTTCCATTTTTGTCATTTTAGTCACTAAGTCAGCTTTTAAGCTACTAGCTTAGTACCAAATGACCTTAATACTGTTTAACAAAGTTTTGGGGTGTTACAACAACTGTCCTTTGAACTGAGTAAAAGATTCAGAAAAAAGTACAATTTGTAGATCAGTTTAATGGATAGAATTATAGTTTGATAAACTCAACAAGTAATTCTAATAGAAAAGCAGATGATGTCTATTTTTGAAAATTCGAGTTCAAATCGCTTTGTCTGTAAAATGTATGTGCATTGTCAAAGAATTAAAAATATGTATGAACAAATACTACCTTATAATCATCTTAAAACTATTAAAAAATTACAGTTTGATTTCCCAATATCTTACTGTTCAATTTATTTTCTTCTTTCTTATATGTCAAGTTCCTCCGGTCGGTAAACTTTTAAATCTTTGTTTTTTTAGCATAACTCGTGTCCATTTTATATGTTTGTTTTGGTAAACGAAATGTAACCCAAAAAATATTTCAATCCTCAAACATATATATTATAGTTAAAATTTAATTCAGTTAACATCTTTATTATTGCAACATATATACGAATAACGGTTTTTGTGGCTAATCTACCACTGTATTTACATTGGAAAAGAGTTTGACAGATTTTCGATCTACATGATGTCATCGTCGATTTTTTGTGCCGAATAAGAGAGCAAGAGATGGGTCTAGGTTTTTTTTTTGTGAGGATGAAGACGAAGGCGGACGCAGATCGGATAATCGAGAGATTCAATGAATTTTGGCTATATGGATCAAAGGTTGTGTAGCAATGGCACAAAGGGATACACACGATTTCTATTGGCGAAAGAAAAATGGGACGACACGATGATCTCAAGGTAATCAAACCCTAATAAGGTTGAAGTAAAAGTGGCATCGCAGGTTAGCAAGCCGACAGAGGGGATTCGGCAATCGAGTGTTCAACCCAAGAAATATCGCAAATCGATTGTTGGAATTATTGATGAGGATAAATTGGAAATTTTGCACAATTGTGATGTGGGATTTTTCCGCAGGCTAATGCAAGTTATGAAATTAGAAAAGAAATTTCATAGGGCGAATATAAAAGATTTCACAGTGATGAGAGTAGCGGGATCCTTGATTCTATTGATGTTCACAAATAATGAGACTAGGAAGAATATGTTAGCATCGAACTGTCTAGACAAATGGCTGAAAAAAGTCATGGTCTCTAGAATTGGTGATTCCAAATAGAAGGGTTTGGTTATCGGTGATTGGTGAAATGATGTCACACGATTTGTGCAAGCGTACACAATTAATGCAAGTATAGTATATAAAAGTAAATATGTCTGATATCGATCTCACGAGGACTGTTGATTGGATGTCTACAAATGTCAGTGCAATAAGTAAGAAAATAAGGTAAATGTGATAGGTAATGTAGAAACAATGAAAGGTAAATGATATAGGTAATATTGAAGCAATGTGCTGAAATTAAAATAGAAATAATATAATGATGGCAGTGGGGTTCCCTCGGTGATTCATCAACAAAATAACGAATGCTAGCAAGAAACAAAAGAAAAGATGATTGTCGATGCAATAAGCACATGAATATCTTACCAATCTCAACTTCTACCCTTAATCAAAGACTCATATGAGCCCACTCACCACATCTTTCAATGATGGCTGTAGCGATTAATAAATCCGAGTGTAATCCCCACTTTTCTTGAAAAAATGGTTTAAGGGAAATTTCTTGAAAAAGCTCGTGTTTTGAAATAAAATGAGGGATCGCCACGAGTCACTTGGATAAGGTAGACCGGACACCGAAAAACAAAATTAGATATTCAAATGGGCTCGAGAATCGGTTATGAGTGGGGAAGGTTTCGCACCCCCAGAAATCGGTGCCTAAGGGTTCGTATCACATTTAACTAAGAAAAATTAAAAATCAATCTAATTTAATTTTTAACCCCTAAAAACATGAATGCATGAACATGTGATTCGAACAAAATCTAACTCGCAACCTACGATAACTGAAGGAGATGATGCCCGAAGACTCGGGACAACACTCCCACTAGAATATCGAGGTATCGAGTACTAAACTAGACTATTATCCTAAATGAACATGGCAAATGAACTAAATATGGTATTGTAATATGCACGAACAAAACATATGAATATTAACATAAATAAAAAGAAAGCATAAATAAAATAATATAAAAGACGAACATACATGTACACATGAGGGAATAATAATAAAATGAATATAATGTATAATATATATAACACATATTAAAAAAACAATATAGTAATATAAAAAAGGGAAAAAGAAAAGAAAAGACAGTATAGTGTATGGGAAAACATGAACACAAAACCCACCCACACATAAATGCAATGGACGAATACACTTGCACCCACATGTATATACATATACTTAAAGCACATAATATAATATAGTATGTAAAAACGTGATTAAATATAATATATATCATAATATGAAACATAATATATAAACAAAAAGAAGGAAAAACCCATAATATAATATAATATAATATAATATAATATAATATATACTGAGAATTTAAAAAACATAAATTCAAAGCCGAAACGAAAAATCAAGAATTAAAGTATATGCGGGATGAAATTAGAGGGGTTAAAAGTGAAATTAAGCCATCGATCTTTGGGTCAGATTAAGAAAAAAGGACGACATTACAAAGTTTGGAAAAATACACAGACTGAGGGGATGGTTTTAAAACGCGGAATGGCTTGCGGATGATTAAAAGGACGCGAAGGGAGTTATTAATCAAATAACCCATTTTTAAGAAAGAACTGAGTATTCAAGTCAATTTTTTTTAGAAAAAGCCATTTCTCACATTTCAGAAAAAATAAAGATAAACCTCTGAAAATATTCATCTTCCCTCAAAACTCAACCCAGAAACCGTCGCGATTTTTAGAAATCGGCGGCCTCTCTGCCGTGCCGACCACCGCTCAACATCGTCAGCGCCGGCGACCTCCTAAACCGAACTTAAAACCACATTCCCTTTACCAAAGACCAAATCTAACTTCGATTTTCAAAAAAAGTTAGCCGATCTACTCAATCTACCAGAATCAGAACCAAAACCTTTTTTTATTAAAAAAAATCTTTGAAAGTTGAGAGTTTTTAAAACCCTTGCTGAAAAACTAAAATGTGAAGGCGAAGGGGTGATCTTGGAAGAGTGCTGATCATTGGCGGCGCGATCTCAGCCACTGTTACGGTGGCAGCTCGTGATAAAAAAAATGAGGTATGAAACTCTATTTTTTTCCCTTTTTGATTTAAAATATGCAAGAGATAGAATGCAAAATACCTTAGAAACTTTCTCGTTTTTCTATTGATTCTGAATATTTCCCCCTCCCGGGTTACAAATGATTAGGGTTTCAGCTATATAACACCAAAATTACATCAATTTTAAAAAGTAAAAAACAATCTAATTATCCCTATTGGCTGCTATATATTTTGGATGTATTCATGCAATCCTCTATGAATGTTAGCTTGTCCCTGAAATGCTTCTGATTTCTCTGTTTTTTTGCATGTGGCTACCGGAGAGGATGGGGAGGGGGACCAGCGTAAGAATGGTCGTACGCCGATGTGGAGCAGCTGAGCGAAGACGAACAATTTCGATTAAATAGTGCAGTTGACGTGGCATTTATGCAACAGCTAGATCATTCTGGAAGGAGCGTTATCTTACGCGGCAACTGAAGGGTCCAAACGTGGGATACACGTGCACGAGTGGGAAGCCCAGTAACTTTCTAGTTTAATCTGGATCGTTAGATCTTTATTGGATCCAACGGTCTGAAATTAACTGTGCTAAAGAGTGTTAGGGTTTTAGATATAATTAAGCTTAGGGTTTTAATGTTGGGCCCTATTGGGTCGTATATATGTGTATATATATTATAATTTTTGGGGGCTTTTTAAATGTAATGGACTTATAAATTAATAAAACTAGGCTGTTATTTTTAATTAATCTTCATTGTATATATATATATTGTTTTGGTTTTAAAATAATAATAAATAAATAAATAACTAAAATAAGAATAAAAATAAAATAATGAAAAAAATCGGACAAAATTAGCAATTACAACTGCTTCTGTTTGCTCATTTTTGTAAAACAAGAATAGAACAAAGATAAAAATGCACTAATTTTGTTCCCTAATAGAGGAGGCGCGAGAGTGATATCCTTCCTTTTTCGCATTCTAGCAGCAGCAGTTAGGAGGTTGGGGGGATTTCATCTTTCTCTTCTTCTTCATTCTCTTTCTCTTCTATCATCTTCTTTGTTTTCATCTTCTCTGGGCGATTGGTTAGCTGAGATCTCGGTAAAGTAATGCTCAGAAAACACCGAAAATGCTTCAGTAGATCCTGGAGATAATTGGTTCAACACAGCTATCGTTGCCAGATCAATTGCTTTAACATATTTAAAGAATGACTTGAAGAATTCTATTATGGCGCTGAGCAGAGCAGTGCGTAGAGAATTTGTAGCAGTGGCACTAAAAGGTGTTGTATTGGCTACAAGCCCTTTAAGCCGTAGTATCTCTTTTGAAAGCATTCTTGTGGAGGCCTCTATTGCCAGGTCGTCTGGTTTAGTCCGAACTTGTTCCTTTTCACACAATGCAGTGATCAGACTTGGGAAAAGTAGAGGTCATTTTTGGCCGAAAAACGTTGCTCTACTCACAATAGATTCATAAGTCATCCTTCCAACATCAATTCGTCGACCAGTCATTACGGAGTGCAAGAGAAGCATCCTATCGGCTGGGATCGTAGAGTGGTGTCCTGTGGGTCCTATTCGCATGTTCATGAAATGGATCATAGATCTAATATTTAGGGTCTGGTTTCAAGTTGATCCATTTCACAATCTTGTGGTTGGTTGATTTCTATGTCCATTCAGTCTTTGGAATGCATAAGTTGTTTAGCACCTCATCATGAGTGATGTTGGTTGCCGTCGATGCGAAGCCCCCTTGGTCGTCCTCTGCATTATCCAGGTCAAATAAGTTGTTGATTGTCTCAGTAGAGAAGTTTACCATTTTTCCACGAACGAATGTGGTGGTGTCTTCGACTTTGGTGACGTGGGTATAAAACTCACTCACCCAAGAAACATTGATAGTCCCAAGTTGCCGGACAATCTCTTCTCAGCCATGGGTTTCATTGACGGAGAAAATGTTGTCATCAAACTGGAATCTGTATGTACCATTGAATTCCAAGCCCTCTTCCGGTATTAGTTGTTGATTTTAGAAAATCTTGTAGCGCTCCTCCATCTCTAGATTGTAAAAGTTCCGGTGACGGTCAACTTTTTCTGGCCGGTTTGGTGCAGCGAGACATCAAAGTGGAGGATTTCTGGGACGATGTTGTTTCGGTTGGTTTTGGGGTAACTGGTGAAGTACTTGCACTAGCACAGTTAGACGTTCTAGTTTTGGCCATGTTAAATGGAAAATGATGCAAAGAAAGAAGGTTGTAGAATGTGAGAACAGTTTAAGAATGCAAGAAGATAGGGAAACATGTTTTTTAGGGTTATAAAGTATTTGCAATGTTCTGAATTGATTGGTGAAATAAATAAATATGGGTTTAATTGTGTGTGATGGATGGGAAGGCATGTGACATCAGGTAAATAATATGTAGGGTAAAGTAGGATAGAGAAAACCGGTTTAATGATTGTAGGGGAAGGTTAATATTTTGGAAATAAATATTCTTTTTCCACTATTTCCGCAGAATGTCCCAATAAAAAATATCCAAGTTCTTGATTTTTGGTAGGACCAGCAAAGAACTATTTGTGATGTTTGCTTAATAACTGCCAAAATAAAAAAAAAACTTGAGTAAAAAAACTAATAAATCAAATTTACATAAAAATGAATGTGGAAAATAGAATTTGCAGAAAATTAAAAAGTGTAGAAAAATAAAAGGGATAGAAATTGGATGTATTAATCATCCAGTAGCTGGATTTCAGATTTATCACAGTGGACCAATGCTCCCTTGTAGATCTTGAGCCACTGCAACACCTTGGCAAGCTTGCCTAGGCATTAATCCATGAATTGCGATGGGTAATGATCCCATGAGTCATCTAAGATGAGGAAAAAATGTCCATCATACCATTTGATGATCTCTGATATTTCCATAGTATTTAAGATTGGACTGGGTCTTCACTGTGGTTCATTCAAGCTGCTATGATCACCTGCAAGCAAAACTTCATACATACACAAGGTATAACTTATGTCCTTCAAGTCAGCAATATTCCACCCAATAGCTTTCTTATGTTGCGATAAAATATTTAGCACTTTAGCTTCTTAGTTTGATGTTAAGCAAAAAGATGTAACAACAGACAATGTATTATTCTCCCCTAAGAATGCATACTTTAATTATGAGGGACGAGGTTTAAGATCAAGTACCGGGGATGCTCAAATGAGGGTTTGGGAGATTTGAATTCAGCATAATCCAATGGTTTAAAAGACATACATGGTTTGGTAAGTAAAACATTAGATTGTTTAATCTCAACCTTACCTTATTCTTCAGCTACATGCATGGCCTCATCAAAGTCAGCTTGCTCCCCAGCAGTAAGCACATTGCTGCAACATATCCCGGGCAAACTTTCTTTAACTAAGGCTTCCTTAGTGTCTACAAGCTGGCATTATTCATAGTCATCCATGTATTTGAGTGTGCTAAAGACGTTGAATATAATTTTTTAGTCATTCATCTTCATGGTGAATTCACCTTTCTCACAATCAATCACAATACGTCGGTGGTCAGGAATGGTCTTCTCAT
The DNA here is from genome assembly GCA_019671005.1 of Hibiscus mutabilis. Classification (NCBI taxonomy): domain Eukaryota; kingdom Viridiplantae; phylum Streptophyta; class Magnoliopsida; order Malvales; family Malvaceae; genus Hibiscus; species Hibiscus mutabilis. The sequence goes on from CM033751.1 coordinate 23,704,615, forward strand.
AATGATATGGGTATTCTCATCAGCTTCACAGTCAATGATGATAAAGTATGCCGAGAAGACAAAACCATCTACTTTTATAAGGACATCTTCAATTCTGCCCTCGGGTCAGATTTGAGATCGATCGGCCAAATGAAGGATTATCGACGTGAGCTTTACTTTTCCCATCCTTATTCATTTAAACATAAATTTTGACATCAAATTTACACTTGCACCGAGATCACATAGAGTGCGGCCAAAATAGTTGCGGCCTATAGAGCATGGAATGGTAAAACTACCAAGGTCCTTCATCTTGGGTGGCAAATCACTTAACACAGCCACACACTCTCACGCAGTATCAACAATTTCAACTTCGCCTACCATCATTTTCTTTGTCATGATCTCCTTCAAAAACTTTGCATAGATTGGCATCTAATTAATAGCCTCCAGGACTGGGACATTGATGTACAATTGTTTGAGCATGTCCATGAACTTTTGGTACTGAACATCTTGCTTCAGAGCTTTAATCACTATTGGAATGGAGGTGGTGGTCTGGGCTCATCGTGTGGGTTACTGGATGTAGGAGCATCCTTAGCTTTATCATTCTTACCTTCAATAGCAACGCCACCCACTGTATCAAACATAGGAGCTAGTTCTTTATGTGCATGAGTATTGGTGGATATCTTGCTTGGGGTGGAATCTACTAGAGAGCCTCCCCCAAACTTGGCTTCTGTCTTCAGTTGCGTGCCACTATATAGTGTGATGGAAGTGCATTGCTATGCATTAAAGGCCTTAGTGACTTCAGTATCACTAGGTAATTCGCTTGGTGGTCCCACTTTCAATATCTGGGCAATCTGCCCAACTTGTATCTCCAAAGACCGTATAGAGGCAGTGTTGTTTTGCATGATCAATTGTTGGTTTTGCAACATGGCCACCTACATTGTGAGCATGTCATTATGTTTCTTTAGGTGGGCTACTTGATCATGCAAGATAACTCGGGTAGTTCCATAAAATTTTGATAAGAATTATCAAAAGATTAAAGTTGGAGTTAAAAGCTTCATGGTTCTACCTTTGAGTCTTTTGTTGGAATCCATGAGGTTCGTTGGTGACATTCTATTGTGCTCCCGAATTACCTTTGTTACCTCCCCAACCAAAATTTGGATGTTGTCGCCACCCTAGGTTATAGGTGTTGGAGTAGGGATTTTTCTTGTAGTTGGTGCTCCCTACATAGCATCCAGATTCTTGTTTTTGGAGACACTCATTCGACTAATGTTCCCCATTACAGTGCTCAAAAGTGTATTGTACCACATTGGCCTCTCGAACATTGGATAGCCCTTGCATGTTCTTAAACAGGTTGGCGATTATAGAGAGCTGAGCCGTTACAATCTGAGAATCATCTAACTGTAGTGTTCCTAAAGTTTTAGGTCCAGGCTTCAATCTCTTCCTTAGGACTGGTAGTCGAAATTGGCTATTTGGTCAAGTATCGTAAAAGCCTCGTCAGGTTCTCTGTCAAGAAAAGTACGGTTACCTAATGATTCAATCATCATTCTTGTTGGTGCATTAACGCCATTATAGAACATCATAACTTGTAGCCAATCATAGAATCCAATAATCAAGCACTTGCGTAACGTGTCTTTATATCTATCCCATGCTTCAAACATAGACTCACCATCATATTGTTGGAAAGAGATGATCTCACTTTGCTTCTGATTATTGTAGCACCCTTAACGTATACTCATGAATCGAATATACATTAAAGATGTTACAGAGTCGTTTAAAGAAATCTCGACTTATAAATTTATTTTTACAAGTATTTACAAATTTTAGTTTGTAAATCTAACCCTTTCTCGGTTTTCTTGAAAACACAACCTATGTGCAGTTAGCTAGTTTCAACCCTGAATTAATTATTTTAAAACATATTTGGCAATTATTAAAAACAACAGTCCAATTCTGGTGAAAACTAGGTTCGCTATCTAGTCCCTTTCTTGACTTTAAAATCTTACGATTACCGATTATTCTTATTACCAAAGTAATTATCCTTTCTACCTTAGCTTTATTCTGTTACAATGCTAATGTCTTATTTTGCTTTATCCATATGCTATTCTTCATCAAAACTGATTACTTATCTATCATTTAGTCTAATTTAATGCATCATACTCCACTAGCAATTAAATAATTACATGCCCACTAGAGATTATCATAAGCTAGAATATCTTACTAATGTTTTGCAGATTGAAGTTTGATCAGCATGCTCGACTCATCTTCAAATACTCCATCTTAATTTACGTGTGAAACAAACACAAGCTAAGTACGAACTTAGTGAGGCAAAACTTATAAATCAAAGTAAAGCACTTTAATTTTAATAAAAATTGCATAATAAATAAAATACTGAATATAACATATAAGAATTTAGAATCGTATAGAATGACTTATCGAAGTCGTTCCTCTGTCATGTAACCCGTAACAATCAATATCTCATATACATATATAAGGCATTGTCATGTCAAATCAAATATCCAGTAAATCACTTATTTTTATTTGAATCGTATCACTTTCACTTTTCACTTTCCTTTAGATCACTTGTATTTTTTACTTTTTATTCATTTCATAGCCCAATGTAATGTAATTGATAATGCATGGTATGCGAGTCACTATTGAGTATGCACATGTGCGACATCAACTAATATATTGTGCCATAATAAATCACTGTATCACTATACCATTGCTGTAATTTAACCGCATCACTGTATCACTAGGTCATAGTTGTAGAACACAACATCACTGTTTCACTATATAACTGTTGTACACTTATACAACATCAATGTATGACTAGGTCATGGCTGTAGAACACAGCGCCACTGTATCACTATACTCCACCTCATTGGCATGACAATTATACCAAGAATCTCAATAATCATACAAAGGGCTTTTAACATCAATATCTTGTAAAGATCATTATAAACCATTTTAAAATTATTGTAAAATATATCAATTTACGATTCAAATTTTTTTCCGTTCAAATCATTCTAGGTTGAAATATTATATTTCTTTCTCATATTATATATATAATATGTAAAAATGCACTCACCTGGTCCATTTATTAGCTTGCCTCACTAAGCTCTACTCGATCCTTTCCTTCATAATACCTCGACCCTTCTTTTGATCCAAATCAAACTTTATTGATCATATAAATACGAATAACATTCCTTAGATTCAAATCTAACAATACTTTAAACATGCTATCGAATCTAGTCATTAGTATATACAAAATTTCCAAGTGTTTTCTTCCTTCCTTATACTGTCCAAAATATCAAACAGAAACACTTTTATGGGACCTTCCCAGAGGTCACCCATCTTTGTATTTCACTGGCCTGAGCACGCTTAATGATAAGTGTTCAAAAGTACTATTTGTATTACCCTTTTTACTCATATTATTGTTAGACTTAAGCTCATATTAGTTGCATAATTAGTTATTCATTCATTAATTCATGTTTCTTTCCACCGTTGAGCTTGATTACATAACTTGGTGATTTTTGTGGAAAAAGATGCTGCTTTGGTGTGTTTTTGTGTGTGTGCAGGATCACTTGCCAAAGCAAGGCTAGTGCTAGTTTCCAGGGCAATGCATGAAGGAGACGCCGAGCCAGTTGCCATGGCAATTGTCGACAAGAGCAAAGGTGATATGGTAGTCGAAATTGATGACTAGACAAGCCCAAGATGACGTGGAGCAAAGCCCAAACCCAAAGGAATTTGATTTCCATGCAGAGATTAGAGAAGAATTAAATTCCAAGAAGATAGGAGAAGTTCTAGTAGGAATACAATTATAATAAAGAATTATATTCTTTAAAGATAATTTAATTCCAACTTAACTTCTTCCTCAAAGAAAGACTTTGGCCTAGCCCTATAAATAAGAAGGAGATTTCGACAATTCCATAGAGAGCAAGAGGAGAGGATTTTCGACAACTCCAAAGGGCAAGAAGGAAGAGATTTCGACAAGATAGCAAGGAGGGAGAGAGTTCGATTTCTTCTTCTTCTTTGCTTCCATTAGATTCATGGTTTGGGGATTATTCTTATTATATCTTTTGAACCCAACCATGAACTAACTTGATTGGTTGGGGTTATTACGTTTTGTTGTTGTGAGAAACAATTGGATTTTGTTTAGGTAATAAGAGTTTGCACTTTTCTATTCAAGGTTTACTCATTCTTGGCTTTTATTCTTGTTTGCGAGTGAATTGGGAGATGATCTCGTAACTTCATTTATTTATCTAATATCGGGAGAGTTAGATTCAAGAAACGAATGAGTATGGTCTTTATTCAATCTATTGATGGTGAAGATTAATCCGGCTTAGGAATAAGTTAAGGATTTCAACGGCTAAGAGGAGCGCAAGATTGGTTGTTGTTCACCCTTGATTCACGCAAGGATGTATTATCAAGGCATGCACAAGTAGCTAGAGTTTCGACTTAGGGATAAGAAGAAACCATTGAAGAACGCTCTGCCGAACCTTGAAGTTGCTGCCCAGACGCCCAAGTAGTTGCTCAACTAGTTGCCCAGGCAACCATCGATTAGTTGCCAAGGCAACCCCGTTGTGCAAGTTACCACGGCAACTGAGTTGCCCGTGCATTCTTTTACCAAAACGATCCAATCGGCTATCACACCTCAACTCACGATAACCTGGCCTATCTCTCTATTTTTCTTTCATCTATTCTTTTAGTTTATTGCTTTTACTTTTCTCGTTAATTAAAACCTCTATTATCAATTGTGTTTGTATTTTCACAGTGCAGTAACTTAAGCAAAGTGGCCCAAACCAATCCCTGTGGAGACGATACTCGATACTCATATCACTTTATTACTTGCGACGTGTATACTTGCACAATTGCGTAGCACTTATCACACGCAACAAGTTTTTGGCGCCATTGCCGGGGATTGGCAATTGGTGTTAGTTGTTTTTGTTATTGCATTTTTTTTCTCTTAGTTTTACTAACTTTTCTTTTTGTTTGTTTATCAAAAAAAAAATTTAGGTGCGTTACAAGTTAAGGGACATCAACATGTCGGGAAATAAAAGCCGATCTATTCGAGAGATGGTGTTGGAAGATATGAATCAATCGAATCAAGAGTTTCTTGCACCCTTTGATGATTACCTATACCAACTGAGAAAAGCCCAAAGAATTTATACCGTGGAAAAATCTTGTGCTATGTGTGGAGAACATCATGTGTTTGAAAATTGCCCTCACATTTTCGGTGCATATAACTACATAGAGGACCATAGAGGGAACCAGCAACAAAATTCTTCATGGTCTGGTCAAAAAGCTCAATTTTTTTTACCATAACAATTTTGCCGCAGCAATAGATATGCCATGGCAATGTAGTCCTTTTCAAGAGCATTCCAATTCCTTGGAGGAAATGTTACTAGCTTCCTTGGCTAGACTTGACGGATCAATTGAAGAGATTCGAGAGCTATCAAAATCTATGGATACGAGGATAGCTCAGTGGGATGCAACCTTAGGGGATTCAGAAGATCAATTGGGGAGATCCACATATGCCATGGATAACATGCACCAACAATTCATTCCTAGGGATACTGACGTCCCAAGGCAAGAGGATAAGGAGCAATGCAAAGAAATCTCTCCGATGTGTGAGGAACAACTAGAACCTCAAAGTCAAGAGGATGCCAATGAGAGAGACTGCCCAACACATGATGAGCTTGAACAACAAATTGCCTCGGCAATGATTGAGGAGCCTGAACAGAGCAATGCCGTGACAACACTCAGTGAAGCTGAGAACAACAATACTACAACAAATTCCGAGGAACCTGATGCTCAGAAGGTTACAACGTTGATGTTGAAGCAGGAATATGTAGATTGCTCTCATCTACAATTGCCACGGCAATTACACGACCACATGCAAGATCAACGAGATGATAATACTTTGCCAATAAAATATGAGCAGGTAATAGTAGAACCTTTTGAATTCTTTAAAAACTCACCTCGTCCATTGCAGGTATGTCTTGAGGAACCAAGGTTGGTAGATTTGAAGCCATCGAAATCTCTACTGATGGAGATGTTTGAGAGGCCAAAAGAAAACGGTGTTTGGATTCGTAAAGCTTTTCAGAAAATTGGTTCTTCCCTTGACTTACAGCAAATTTTGGCAACTGATTGCCAGGGCAATTGGCTTGAGCAGCAATTGCCACAACAACAAAGGCTACATCCAACCATGATAGAAGTCGACAAGAATGAGGTAATTGAATGGTTGAGAATGGATATAATTTTTCCTATTAATATATTTGTGCCTTCAAGAATAGTAGCAAGGTGGAGAGTTTACATGGACTACAAGCGAACAAAGAAGAAAGACACCTCCACCATGGTAATGCAAAAGGGAGTAGCTGGGAACACATTGGCCCAACTCTTTTTGGGCAATATTGTCACCCGATGAAGGGTACGGATGGACTATAAGAAGTATCGAAAACGACTCTCCTCAAGTTTTCTCAGATATGCAGTAACATTAGAAGTGGTCACTTTAGGAGATGCCTGAGCATGCTCTCATTTCAATATTTTCTTTTTTTTCATTTTTATTTTTAGGAGATATTTTATTTTTCTTCATTATCTTTAGTTTCCAGGTTTTCTTTATTTTCTTTTCCACAACAAGACTCACAACCACCATGCTAAGGAAATTTACTGCCGACTACTTGCCACAACAACCACAACAGAAACTGGTGATGCCCAGGCAACAACAATGGCTTCGGCAACTACTGATGCCCATGCAAGTGAACCTGCATCGGCAAACATGGATCAAATCAAAGCAATGCTATTCACGCAGTACCAGCATTCAACCACCGATTGAAAAATGAATCAAGCAAACGGCACGAAAGAAACTTATCACTCGAGGTGACGACCTCTTCGACTAACTCATTTCATTTAGTTTCTTTTAAATTTTGTTTCACTCTTACATGCATTGAGGACAATGCTTCTCTCGAGTTTGGAGGGGGGTGTTGGTTTCTAGTTAGTTTCATGTTTAGTTGCATTCATCTTTAGCAATCACATATAGGTTGCATATGTTACTTGCCATGCCTTTAATTGGATTTAATTGCTTAAGACTTGTTGAATATCCAATGATGAATTTTTGCCACTGCACTTAATTGAAAGAACCTTTAATTTTATGATTACATGAAAAGAACTTAGAATTTTACTATGATGCTGATTTTTTTGTTTTACACGGTTGTGGCTTGTTGATTGAAAGAAACTTAGTGAACTTAGGTTGCTTAAAATTTGGGTAAATTTAAAATTGAAAATTAAAAGTTAAATTCTTGCTAGAGGTGCCCAAAACTGGCTCTAGTAGTAAATGCACTTTCTTGCTAGAGGTGCCCAAAACTGGCTCTAGTAGTTAATGCATATTAAAGAATCGCTAGAGGTGCCCGAAATTGGCTCTAGTCGACTAAAATAAAATGAGAAATTGCTTACTTTGCTAGAGGTGCCCGAAATTGGCTCTAGTGAAAATAAAAATAAATGCCCCGATAATTAAATTGATAAAAGCTTATTGTTCACATAGAATCTTGAAAATCAACTTGTACACAACTACGCATACACATTGTCACGAGCATTATAGTTTTGTTCAGGGTGATTTTTGTGCTATCTGAAAAATTAAAAGGTGATCATACATTGTGCCACGGTTCTGAGGTTTGAATTCAAGTTTGAAGCATGTCTTTGATGATTAAAGTCTTGGCAGGTAATTGTTAGTTTGCATTGCTTGAGGACAAGCAATAGTTCGAGTTTGGGGGCGTGATAAGTGTTCAAAAGTACTATTTGTATTACCCTTTTTACTCATATTATTGTTAGACTTAAGCTCATATTAGTTGCATAATTAGTTATTCATGCATTAATTCATGTTTCTTTCCACCGTTGAGCTTGATTACATAACTTGGTGATTTTTGTGGAAAAAGATGCTGCTTTGGTGTGTTTTTGTGTGTGTGCATGATCACTTGCCAAAGCAAGGCTAGTGCTAGTTGCCAGGGCAATGCATGAAGGAGACGCCGAGCCAGTTGCCATGACAATTGTCGACAAGAGCAAAAGTGATATGGTAGTCGAAATTGATGACTAGACAAGCCCAAGATGACGTGGAGCAAAGCCCAAACCCAAAGGAATTTGATTTCCATGCAGAGATTAAAGAAGGATTAAATTCCAAGAAGATAGGAGAAGTTCTAGTAGGAATACAATTATAATAAAGAATTATATTCTTTAAAGATAATTTAATTCCAACTTAACTTCCTCCTCAAAGAATGACTTTGGCCTAGCCCTATAAATAAGAAAGAGATTTCGACAATTCCATAGAGAGCAAGAGGAGAGGATTTTTGGCAACTCCAAAGGGCAAGAAGGAAGAGATTTCGACAAGATAGCAAGGAGGGAGAGAGTTCGATTTCTTCTTCTTCTTTGCTTCCATTAGATTCATGGTTTGGGGATTATTCTTTGTATATCTTTTGAACCCAACCATGAACTAACTTGATTGGTTAGAGTTATTGTGTTTTGTTGTTGTGAGAAACAATTGGATTTTGTTTAGGTAATAAGAGTTTGCACTTTTCTATTCAAGGTTTACTCATTCTTGGCTTTTATTCTTGTTTGCGAGTGAATTGGGAGAGGATCTCGTAACTTCATTTATTTATCTAATATCGGGAGAGTTAGATTCAAGAAACGAATGGGTATGGTCTTTATTCAATCTATTGATGGTGAAGATTAATCCGGCTTAGGAATAAGTTAAGGATTTCAACGGCTAAGATGAGCGCAAGATTGGTTGTTGTTCACCCTTGATTCACGCAGGGATGTATTATCAAGGCATACACAAGTAGCTAGAGTTTCGACTTAGGGATAAGAAGAAATCATTGAAGAACGCTCTGCCGAACCTTGAAGTTGCTGCCCAGACGCCCAAGTAGTTGCCCATACAACCATCGATTAGTTGCCAAGGCAACCCCGTTGTGCAAGTTGCCACGGCAACTGAGTTGCCCAGTGCACTCTTTTACCAAAACGATCCAATCGGCTATCACACCTCAACTCACGATAACCTGGCCTATCTCTCTCTTTTTCTTTCATCTATTCTTTTAGTTTATTGCTTTTACTTTTCTCGTTAATTAAAACCTCTATTATCAATTGTGTTTTTATTTTCACAGTGCAGTAACTTAAGCAAAGTGGCCCAAACCAATCCCTATGGAGACGATACTCGATACTCATATCACTTTATTACTTGCGACGTGTATACTTGCACAATTGCGTAGCACTTATCACACGCAACACTTAACAATTTCATTCGATCCAAATTCGGTACCTTTTTTGCATCTTAATTCTTAAAACCGATATCAAGGTATCTATTTCGATCGGATTCACTCTTATACTAAATAAAATTACTTGTTGGAGAAATTTACACTTTAGTCCCCAAACTTTTCCAAGGTTTATACTTTAACCCCCTATACTTTCAAAATTTACAATTTAATCACTAGCCAATATTTGGGATATTATAATTGTGCACGTTGAGTGGATCATATCTATGTAGAAACTTGCTGCACAAGTCATCTCTGGATGTAATAGATTCTGAGGAACAAGTTTTCAACTATGCCTTATCTCGATCTCGTAAGGAGTAGGGAAATAACTTGAGGCGCAAAGCATTATCAGGAATCCTTGGTTGGCGAAAGCAATCGCAAACTTCCAAGAAAGCTTGAATATGTTCTTGAGCATCCTCTTGTTGATCCTCCAAATTGTCCAATGTTACTGAGGATGTTGAACATAAAAGGCTTTAGCTCAAAGTGAGATGTCCCTAGACCAGGTACCACAATCGGTGGATTGAGATTGTTGATAACGAGCTCTATCTCCAACCTAATGGGCCTTCTAGGTGTGACAGGTGGTGGATCCTCCCGTCGTACTTGACCATTATTTTGGACCGCTCCAACAACTCTTTGTCCATAGACTAGGTGTACTTATTGGTTATGTACGTTCTTAGGGTCGTTCACTTCGTCGTCGTTCACCATATTCTTTTTCTTTCAGCGTAGATTCCTAAAAGTTCTTTCAATCTTTAGGTTCAATGGAAGAATGGGTTGTGTGTTGGATCCTTTGGTCATGCACTGGAACGTACCTGAGAAAGAAAAAAACAAAAATTAAATGCAAAAAATAAAGTCTTAAGCGCAATTAAAATGTAATTATCGATTGCCAATCCCCCGGCAACGACACCAAAAACTTGATGCATATCAAATAGTGATGCACTTTAGAGCAAGTATACTCGTCATATCAAGTAATAAAGTGATAAGTAGAGTGTCGAACCTACGAGATTGGATTAATAACCACGGAGTTATTATGCTCTCGAATGTTTTTGCAAGTATTGGTGATTGAAGGTTTAATTAAAACTAAAATTATTAAACTAAAAATAGTTATGATTAAGAAGAACAGTTGCGGAAAATATCAGATAATTATGGAAGTTGGGATTATTGCTAAGGATATATGCTTGATTACCTATTACAATGCTATAGTGACTGGCAATACATGTCTGTGTAAACCATTAAGATCTTTCTCTACTCGACATGATTTTTTAATGAACTTCTGACTCTCTCGATGCCAAGAAGTTAATAATATTGGAACTAAGGTAATACATGTCAGTGTGAACCCTAGTAACTCTATTATTTGTTTAAGAACACTCTTTTAGTCGTTAAAACCCTAAACTTATATCTAAGCCAGATTAGAATTAAGTTAACACCTTAGCCCTACTGTTCACGTTTGTATAACCTAACTCTCTCGATATTAAGCCACAAATTAATATTTAAAAAGCCTCTATCGATAGCTCTTACAATAACTATGCATGAAGAACAATGAACGTAATAGATAAAGGAAAAGAAACTATAGCATTATAAAGTAATCAAAACATAAAATCCTGGTAAGCAATAATCCCAAATAAAGTATTTAGCTCATGTTTGAGCCTAAAACATCTATAATAGAAAGTATTAAGTACGATAATTTATCAAGCAAGAAAAAGAAAAGAGTCGAGCATCATCGATAAACTCACATCGTGCCGTCCAACTGTGCTACAGGTCTCCCACTCCGTCAGCCTCTCTCGAGGAGAATTCTCTAGTCTTCTACCTCGATGGTTCTCCGCAAGCTTTAGACTAGGACTGTTGTCTATAATCACACTCTCCTTGGATTAACGTCCAAGTCTCTCTTATATAGGCAGCGAAACTAGAGTTTAAGAACCCTAAAGTACACGCGACTTCATTAAAGAAAGCCATTGATTTTCTGCTATATTTAATGTTCCGTATCTGGGAGAAAGTCCACATGGGTAAAAGTAGATTTATCTCCAACTCTTCATGCCTCGTTAGCTCCAGCCATATGATCTGCCACTCTTCCGCTCCAACACTCTCCCAGCATCTACCAGTATCTTGCACATGCAGCATAAACCACCATTTTCCCCTTAAAAAGCACCAATATATATGACATTTAAAGAGTATGTAGTGTAAATCCTTATCTACATGCAATTATGTACAATCTAACCTAAATGCAAACTATATGAGCTTGAAAACATACAAAAGACAAGTAAAAAGGGCATACAAAATAAATCATTTATACACTCATCGGTAGCAAATTGTCATAGACCGCCAACCCGTGACCGAGACAGACGCGCACAAGGGCCCCAAACAAGAACACAACGTATTTCACCAGACCGAGAGGGCCGAGTCTGTACCTACTTTGCACACATAGGGCCGAGACAAGTACCCCATGTGCTGCCCAAAACTAGAAGGCCCGATTCAATATCCTCTGTACACATCATGGGGCCTAGACAAGCACCCTCCGACTGCGCACGACCATTGGGCCCAAATCAGCACCCACCATGTTGCCGAGGAAGTTTTGGCCAAGCAACCGGGCCTATCCATGCCCAACCCGCCCAACAGACCAAGACCTATGAATGAAGCTCATCTTTTGACTAACACACCTGGAAAGTATCCTTACCAACTTGATAGCAACAATCAAGTAATGAGTAGATGTGATTGAAAGTGATTCTTCACCAACATATTTGGTATGTTTGTAATATATGGATATAGTTTCCATAGTTAAAGGGCGTAGATCAATAGACAACCCTTAGCCTTTGGATTGAACCATTCATAACAGTTAAATGTAAGAAGGTCCGCTTATAAATAGTGGCTCACCCTTACTCACATCTTCATTCTCCATTTTTTCTTGCCTTAGCTACTTTTCCAAAAGCTTCCACTCATTCTAAGCACCTTTGCTTAGTATTTTGAAGACTGACTTAGTCTTTCATTAAAGATCATCAACTAAGGTCGCACGGTTAAGCTAGTATGACTCTAGGCTCATGACAAATAGTATCAGAGCCTAATTTCGTACACAACCGAGTAGAGATGGTAGGGAACAGCGGATCTGACATCAAGTGCGAGGGTCATCATATGACACAAAAATCAGACAATGCGAAAAGAGCAAACTTGAAGGATTGACTCGTAACACTTGAGGACAAGGTTACCCTCATTGAAGATGCCACGAACGACTCAAGAGAGAGGCTTGACGGGCTTGATGACCTCTTAGAGGATCTAGACACGATGGGTGAAAAACTCAATGAGGAATTCTAAGTGACGCTTAATAAGACCATAGAACATATCGATCAGCAAGACAGTTCACTCAAGGATGAGGTAATCACACTTAAAAAAAACATGGAGGGTCTTGTTCCTTAAACCAAGGTAACAACTTATGAAGATGATGCGACAACACTCAAGAAGGAGATTGGCAATGGTGACTAATGGCACGATAACTAGTGCACCAAAGAGCCGAGTTGATGTCCCTAAACTAAAAGAGTTCAAGGGGATAAGAAATTCCCAGGATGTCAAGAACTTTATGTGTAGATTGGAACAATTTTCAAAACTGTTGGTATCATGGAGGATATCGAAAAGGTAAGCACTATGCTAATTTATTTAACTCACGTTGCTCTTTTGTGGTGGCGACATAGGTGCACAGATAAGAAATGAGGTGGCATCGAAATTCAGACTTAGAGTGAGTTCCAAGCTAAGTTTAAGGCGCAGTTTTAGTCCGAGTATGCGAAGGATGAAGCCCAATCCAAGATGAGACAACTTAAGCATACATGTAGTATTCGATACTAAGTGTGGGAGTTCAACGAGCTGCAACTCTAGATTCCAGAGATGAGCGACAAGTTTGCGCTCTTTGCATTCCTTGATGGGTTAAAACCCTGGGCCAGAATTGAATTACAGTGGAGAGGAGCAATGGAGCTCTCCAAGGCGATAGCTGCCGCCGAATCTTTGCCCAAGTACCAAAAAAATTGAGTCACACAAGTCAAAGCCAAAATCCAATGGTAATGATTTGGGGATCAACAGAGGATGAACGGAGTTGGAAATGAGAGGTCTTCGAATGGCGAGAGAATGGCATCGAATGACAAATCCAACAAGTTCACTATTTCGTAGGAGAATTGCAGACCAGTAAAATGTTTCCATTGCGATAGACCACACTACATCAAAGATTTTCTGACAAAAGCAAAGCTTGCTGCCATCCATGGAGACAATTGGGCTGAAAAGTTTAAACTTGGATCTATAGTAAGCTCTCTTCAAGCCAAAAGTGGTCGCAAGAAGAAGGGGCTTATATTCGTAGACATGAAAGTTGCCGGCAAGAAGCTAAGTGCCATAATAGACACTATTGCATCTGAATTGTTCGTGTCCAAACAAGCTACTAAGAGACTTAACCTTCGAGAAGAGAATGCAAGCGGATAGATTAAAATTGTCAATTCCAAAGAAAAACCAATTATGGGTATCACAAAGAGAGTGGATCTTTAGCTTAGAGATTGGAACGGTAAGACATCCATAAAGGTAATACCCCTTGATGATTACGATTTGTTATTAGATTAGTCGTTCTTGATCAGATTAACGCACATGTCTTGCCATATACCGATGTTTTATGTATCTTTAACTTACGCCAACAATGCATCGTACTGGTGAGTCGTGAGGCGGGCAAAGAGGTCAAGTCATTGTCAACCATCTAATTTACCAAAAAAGTACAAGAAAAAGGGACATCCAAATATGATGAGTCTATGGTGACCATGAGAGTCTCTAAGGCGACGGGACGAATCCTAGAGAAGTTCTAAGACATTACGCTTCTCGAATGGTCGAAGGCATTGCCACCAAAAAGTAAAGTAGACTACAAGATTAAGCCTTATACGAGTGCTGAGCCACCAACCAAAGCTCCACATAAGATAGCACCACCAAGGCTTGAAAAGTTAAAGCAAGCCAAGGCAAGTAATCCAAAGTTGGTGTTGCCAGATCGCACCAAATTTTTTGAGTTCCTCACCAAGGCATCAAACCTTACCATCAGAGAATTGCCAAAGCAAGAGGAACATCCAGTTGCTTTCGAGAGTAGAAAGCCAAGTGAACGAGAAACCATCCAAGAGAATGAGGTAAACACAATGGCTAGATAGAAAGAACATGTTGCCAAGTTTGATGGTTCCACGAAGTCGAAACCAAGAAAGGCCGACATTGTGGGAGACACATCGAGCTAAAAGTCTATGTTCGGAGCCATCAACCAACCCGAGAGAGAAATGCGAAGAGCATCAAAGAGGGTTCATCCCACAACCCTTTAACCAACAAAACATGTCTTGGGTGCCAAAAAGACACGGTGGAGAAAAGGAAGTTTACAGATCAAGAACGCAAGGACATTGAGTCCAAGGTAAGCGATTCAGTCCTTGAAAAATTAAATCTGACACATGGTAATTCTTTTGTTCGTATGTCACTGTTGAGACCGTACAATAAACCACACCGAGAAAAGGCGCAAGTAGACAAGATACCCCACTTTGTACACCATGGGGCCGAGACAATGTGCTACCCAAAACTAGAGGGCTGGATTCAACACCCTCTGTGTACACCATGGGGTACAGACGAGCACTTTCCAAGCCATCTACGACCATTAGGCCCAAATCAGCACCCACCATACTGCTAAGGAGGATTTGGCCAAGCAATTGGGCCTATCCATGCCCAATCTGCCCAAGAGACCGAGACCCATAGATGGAGCTCATCTATTTTACCAACACACTTGGAAAGTATTCTTACCAACTTGATAGCAACAATCAAGCAATGAGTAGATATGATTGGAGTTATTCTTCCCCAACATATTTGGTATGTTAGTAATATATGGATATAGTTTCCACAATTAGAGGGCGTAGATCAAGGGACAATCCTTAGCCCTTGGCTTGAACAATTCATGACTGTTAGATGTAAGAGGGTTCGCCTATAAATAGTGGCTCACCCTCACTCATTTCATTCATCCAAAGTCATTTACAATTCATTCTTGTATTCTCTCATTTCTTGAGTAATATAGAGATATTCACTCACATCTTCATTCTTCATTGTTTTCCTTGCCTTAGCCACTTTTCCAAAAGCTTTCACTCATTCTAAGCACATTTGCTTTGTATTTTGAAGGCTTACTTAGTCTTTGATTAAAGATCATCGACTAAGATCACACGATTAAGCCCATGACAAAATGCTTTACATTAAAAAATAAAAACACAGGTGCAATATTTGGGAAAATAATTTCCTCACTACAATATTTGATCAAGGTATCCCCTATATATACTATTTTTCTAAAGGCATAGTGTAAAAAAATGCCCCTAACGTTTGACTAAATAGTCACTTTGGCCTCTGTTCTTTTTCTTTGAAGCAATTTAGCCCTCAATGTTTCAATTAAGGTCAAAATGACCCCTTTGTGAATGAAAACAATTAGTCAACTAACGATAAACAATTTGAAATGACTTGATAGAATGACATGTTAGAAGAAAAAATATTTTATATTTTATACAATTTTATAAAATTATTTTTTACTGATGTGTCATTATGTAAAGCCAGCATATTTGCCTACATAATACTGCTACTGCTGTGTGCACTGCCATGTAGATTTGTCACGTTATTTTAAGCCATTTACCGTTAGTTAACTAACAATTTTCATCATCAGAGAGACCATTTTGACTCAAAATAAAACATTGATGGCTAAATTGCTTCAAAAAAATAAATAGTTGCTAAAAGACTATTCAGTTAAATGTTATGGGTATTTTTTAGCATTATGCCTTTTCTAAAAATGTCAAAAAAATGAAGATTCTGTTATTTAAGTAAAGCCCACAAATCTGCCGAAAGACCTACCCTAATATTAAATTTGCTGAAGCCCATTAAAGAAACTTTATAAGCCTTGCCAAACGGTAACATTTCTTTCTTTTTACACAATCTCTATTTAAATTATGAGAAAATATTTCTTGATAGTGTAAATTTTCATAAGTAGTTTTAAGAGTAAACTATGCCACTAAACTTTAATTTTTGTATTGAAAATATTACTGAACTATAAAATGATACTATTATATCATTAAACTTTGTTTTTGGCTCAATCCAAGCTCTCGACTGTTAAATGCAAAACGATGTCGTTTTGTTAAAAAAATTAAGAAATTATTACATTTAAGGAGGCTTGAACCAAGAACCTCTAGGATAAAAAAGCTTACACCAAACTACCAGGCCAACTTAGAAACTTAATATAATTCTAACAAAAATAGTATATACATAATACTGCAGTTGAACTTAATTTCATTTATCTCATGATATAATTTTATAATATTTATAATATAATTTTATAAATATATTAATTTTATATATAAATATTATTTTCTAATTTATTTTAAAAAACTAAAATATTATTTATAATATATACAATTAAATTCTAAACCCCAAACCTTAAACTATACATGTAACTAACTAAACCTTAAACCCTAAATATATATAATTAAATCTAAATCCCAAACCCTAAATATATATAACTAAATCCTAAATCCCAAACCCAAAACTCTAAAATTAAAATATTATTTAAAATATATATTAGGATTTGTAATATAAATTATAAATAATATTTTAGTTTTGGGGCTTGAGCTTTAGGCTTTATGATTTAGGATTTAGTTATGTATATAGGCTTAGGGTTTGGGGTTTAGTTACATATATTGTTTAGGGTTTAGCGTTTATGATTTAGGATTTATTTATATATATGGTTTAGGGTTTAGTTACATATATGATTTAGGGTTTGGAGTTTGGGGCTAAGGGCTTAGGGTTTAGTTATATATTATAAATAATATTTTATTTTTATAATATAAATTATATATAATATTTATTTATAAAGTTAATATATTTATAAAATTATATTATAAATATTATAAAATTATATCACAAGATAAATTAAATTAAGCTCAACTGAAGTATTATTTATATTCTATTTTTGTTAGAATTATATCAAGTCCTTAAGTTGGCTTAGTGGTTAGGTATAAACATTTTCTCCTAAAGGTTCTTGGTTCAAGCCTACCCAAATGTAATGTTTTATTAATTTTTCTCTAACAAAACGATGACGTTTTGTTCTATCTTAGGCATCAAAGCAATTATACCAAAATGACGTCGTTTTGCATTTAACGATCCGTTACAGTTTAACGGTCGAGTTTTTGGATTGAACAAAAAAACAAAGTTCAGTGGTATAATAGTAGCAAAAAAATAAAATTCAGTGGTATAATAATATCATTTTATAGTTTAATAGTATTTTCAACACAAAAATTAAAGTTCAGTGGCATTTCGTACAATTTACTGTAGCTTTAATTTAGAGTTTAGTTTAGGGGTTAAGATTTAAAAATTTAAGGAATAGAATTTGGGATATAAAATTTTAGGATTAGATATTTGAATTTTATCTTTTAGAGTAATATCAAACATACTTATTGAAAAAAATTCAACTGTCAGTACATGAAATAACACCCCTTAAACTATTCAGACTTTGTCTCACCTATTAATTTTAGGACAATACACGTTTGAAAGAGTTTGAGCTTACGTCCTCTTAATATTATGAAAACAATCATAAGTAATTTTTTATATATACTTGATGTGTAAACTTTATCCTTGCCTATTTAAACACTAAACCTTAAAATATAAAATCCTAAATCTAAAATATAAAATCTAAATTTTAAATCTTATATACTTAAACCATAAAGAGAATCACTAAATATTAAAATAAATAAGATTATGTAAATTATATCAATATTTTTTCTAACACTTATACTAACCATGCTAAGACTCGATCGACAAATATTAAACTTTTATTTAACCCACCTTATCCATTATTCTATAAAATATGAGCTAACTTATTATTGCTTAACCTCGATTTGGAATTCCACTTTAGCTTAACCCCAAATTTTAACAAAAACAAAATTTCACCCTTTTTAGGATATCGTTTGAATATAACATCATATATCGTTATTCAATTTCAATCCAAAATTTGCTTGGAATGAATAATAAAAAAGAAGAAGGATGAAAAATTAGTTATATGGTTAAGATTCATAATTATTTTTTTATTTTAAATCTTAACTATTTAATTAATTAATTTTTTATCCTTCATCTTTTCTATCTTTCATACCAAGAAAAGCTTAGTCTTAACTTTCGTTCGAATCTACTGATATTATTTATTTTCTTAAAATTGTCATTTTTATTTGATATTTAATAAGCTGTATATTTTTATTAAATTTTGAATAAAGGCAACTTAATATGAACGTTAATTTATACAAAATTCTAAATTTAGTTTAATGGTTAGGCCTTGGACCCTTTATGCAAAGGTACACAGGTTTGATTCCATTTAGCTGTACTAAAGAAAACTTTCTACTACTCAAAAAAATATTTCTATCCAAAAAAAGTAATATATATTGTTTAGTAAAAAATAATATATATTGTATAATTGAAAACGTGTTAGTCTCGGGATTAAACATTAAAGCTCAAATCCCTCCATAGTTAAAGTAGGCCTTTAGAATTTAGGTTTTAAGTTTTGTTTGGTAGGGTGAGAAGAAAATTAAAAGAATAAAAAAATAAAAATTTAAATGAAAAATCAGCCCTTAAATTATGTTTTATATTTTTTCTTTGTCCTTAAACTATTTTCGGTCAAAATAAGTCCCTAAACTATCATTTATGGTCATTTTAAGTTCTTAAACTATTTTTTTGTTAAAATAAGTACCGAAACTATGTCATTTTTTTTTCTTTTAGTTCCTAAACTATCTATTGGTCAAAAAATCTTTGTGATGTGTCGATATCTTATTGGTCGAAATAATTTTTTTTGACTTAGATGGTCATCAGACTTAAAGTGACCACAAATGATAGTTTAGGAACTTATTTTTACCAAAATATAGTTTAAGGGCTAAAAACAAACATAAGGTATAGTTTAAGGGTTAATTTTTTTTATTTAAGCCAAAATTAAAAGGGTAGAAAAGTGGAGATATGGACAAATAATAATTTTTAGTGTGTTCGGTAGGATGGATAAAAAATTGCATTCATTGTTTGGTAGAATTAAAAATTGGCATGAGCAAAAGTTAAACTTTAAAATCTTTATTTTGTACTAACTCACATCTCTTCCTCACTTTGGCTTATCTTTTCCTTCTAATTTTAGGATGATTTATTTTTACACATGAACATTAAAATTAACCATTTCTCTATTTTTTTTCTTCCCACATTTCCTTCATAACAAACACAGACAAATTTTATTTAATTTCATTTGTTTTTCTCCTCCTTCCTTCCTTTAAAAACATTATTTATGAATTTTCATACAAACATGATTGAGATTTAAGGACAACAAACGCATGGACAAAACTACAAAGGGGATGGGTGGGACAATTGTATCCCATTTAAAAAGTTATCAGATTTATAGAATAACGTGGATCATACCGGAACTCAGAAACTAAATATAAAAAAAGTCAAAAATAAAAAAACTAACATGAATCAAAATGGAGTTCAAAAACTAAATTTAAAAAAGGCTTAAGGGGTAATTTTATTCCTGAAATAAATTCAAATCAATAATTTTATTTTTACTTTTTAATTGCATCAATTTAATCATTTAATTATATTAATTTTGCCCTTAAAGTCATTTAACTTTGATGATTTGAGTTTATTTCAGGGGACAAAATGCTTTTAATTGATTTCGAGGGTAAATTTGATGTAATTGAAAAATAGAGACAATATTACTAGTTTAGATTTACTTTAGGTACAAATTTACCCTTTAAGAAAAAAATATCATATCCAACGACTAATTAGGGATGACCATGGGTCGAGTTTTTGGTCAATCCGCACCCGACTCAAAAATTTAACCCACCCGCCCAAATCCGACCTGACCCGACATTTTATGATGTTCAACCCGAACCCGAATTCTAGAGTAAAAATCCAAACCTAACCCAGCCCAACCAGACATAAATAAAAAATTATTATTTTTCATTATTATTCGATAAAATATGGAGTTAACTGAAAAAATACAAATAGAGAGGGAGAATTATAATAATTATTCCATTTTTATTATACAAAATAGGGAGATAATTGAAATATATATAAAAGATGTGCCTTATAACAATTATACCTAAATATTTAGAATATAATTAAACTATTATTTCGGATCAGGTAGGGTAGGGTATTTTTTTACCTTAGACCCAAACCCGACCCGGCCCGATCAGACCTCATCCTAAAAAAAGCATACTCGAACCTGACCCGAACCAAAAATTTTCTTAAAAAAATCTGACCTTATAAAATTGAGTCGGATCAGAACCTGTCGAGTCTGGATCAAATGGTCATCCATACGACTAATACTTCATTCTAACCTAATTGTTCCCCGGCCCAAAAGAACTTGTCTAATGTCTACCAATTCTCTCTTCAACTTAAACAATTGATGTATGCATATTATATTTATACCATCCCTAATGTCATAATCATATTTAGAATATATGCATCTCATGTAAATTTAAACATATTTATGTTTATGTTCTGATCATATTATGTTTCAATGTCGTACTTCAATTATTTTTCTTGTATGTCACCCATGTCATCAGTCGTATGGATTATCCTCTTGCATAGATAGTAGCAAAAGGAAATGGACAAAGAAAATTTTGTATGGATCGTTTGTGCTACTCATTTCCCTTTTCTTTTTTCCTTGCCTGGCTGTGCTGTGTTCTTTCTTTTGTCACTTTCATCACATTTATTATTCAAGTGAGTCCAAAAAAAGAAGCTGACCATCATTTTCATGCACAATTCTGCTCTACCCTTTTATATGATTATCACTTATAAGATCATATCTTTTGTTAATCAAAGAAAAATAACTTATCACGATAGTAGGGTTTAGTACTCGGTTTAATCGATCGGTTTTTTGATTAATGAAATTTATTTTATTTACTCATTTGAAATAAGCACTCAAATAGTATTAATTTTTAGTTCAGTTTAAAATAAGATAAAATTAACTGAAATTCGAAAGGAAGAGCCAAAATCATATGACTTGATTTGTACATGATATGCCATGTCTACCTTTTTGTTTTTTATTTTAATTCTATTAATTCAATAAAAAAAATTCAGCCGGCTTTCGTTATGGTTATACAAAGAGGATACGCCTTATAAAAGAAATACGTTGTCGTTTTTATACCTATAATTTACTTAAAATGTTATATATGCATATGTATTTCAATATAGTTCTCGACAACTTGCTTTAAAATATATAGGGAGTGGGAGGTTTTGAGTATTGATAACAATAAATCGACATATTTATATATTTCGAGGTTTTCGCGGGTATTTTATAATTAAATACATTTTTTAAAATAGGGTATACTAGTGACCTACTATATCAAAATCACGTTTAAACAATATCAAAATGCTTACTATTTAGACAAATCCCATTAATAATAATTATGCGGTATACTAGTGATGAAGTTTTACCATAACTTCTTTAATGGAATTAAAAAGCTGTCATTTGTTTTAATTAAAATTTAGAAAAATAAAAGGGGCATATCACTCACTTTTGTAGCTATGTTTTGATATCAAAATATTTTTTTATTATTGATTAAATCTTAATTTGATTAATATTATTATAGTAATTCAAAGATTGTGAGTTTTTACGTGTTTAAATATATATTTGTTCTTTTATTTTAGAGGCCAAGGGTTTCAGGTATATAAATAATTTTAACATCGTATAAAAATATTTTATTATTAAAATAATTTTAACTTTTAAAAGAACAAGATATGTAATGCAAAAACACAGTATTATTTATGTGATATATTAATCCTTGCATGGAACTTGCATTGAAGTTTAATTGAACATTATTTAACAAAATAGTGCAAATGTGAATAATTGATAATTAATGCTAAATAAAACAAACAAAATGAAAATTACAGCATCAATGACGATGATGAAAAGGAAACCAAAAAGTAGGTCGCTCATTTACATTTAATTACCTGTACTATTTGAGTAGCTGTTAAGATAATGACACGAAAAATGAGTTGTTATATTTTTCTATATAATTAAATATATTAGTGGTAGTTTTTTTTATTTTATAACTGGATTAATAATTATTAAGTCATTTTTAGTTGTTTTAAATTTGAGTTCGCTTTTGTTGACTTCATGTTTGATTCTAGTTTAATTGAAGTACCTTTTAAAGGGGACGGATTTACTTGGAAACGTGGTAATTTATATCAGCGGTTGGATAGGTGCCTCCTTAACAGGGCTTGGATTCAGGCTCCCCCGAATGCTCATGTGCTTCACCTGGACAGATTGGGGTCAGATCATTGTCCCCTGATTTTTCACTCGCAGGGCAGGTGTTTCATTCTCTCAGAGAGACCGTTTCGTTTTATTGTCGCGTGACAATATCACCCCTATTTTGGTATTTTTTGTCTAGTAATTGGAATGTTGATGAGGAGATTTCAGTTAACATTACGAATTTCACCAATAAGGTGGTGGAATGGAACACCAATACTTTTGGCCATATCGGTCAAAAAAAAGGAGTTAATGACACGCCTGCAGGGAATTGATAAAGCGTTGCGGTGTAAACTTGTAGACTCTCTAGGTGAAATGTTGGCAAAAGGAGCAAAAGATATGTGTTGGAAAATATAAAATAGTGCCAAGATGAGTCTTTTGCGTGCAAGTATACATGGTCTGCAAGCAATACAGCTGGTAAGCTGAGTATCGATCTCACAGAGATTGACTTGGAATTCAATTGCTTTGATTGTTACTTGCCTTGAGTAAAAGTTGTTTTGTTGTGAAGTTTGTTTTGGAAATAATTGAAATAAAATAAAATAAATGAAAGTAAGACGTTGGCAAGGAAGGTGCTTTAATGAATGATGAACGTTGGCAGGGAATGCCTGGTTTTCACGCTATTCATGCCGTGCTAGCCTTTAATAACAATCTGTCTTGGCATTGTTTGCCGAGCAGATTCAAAATTAGCAAAACCTCTCTCGATGGTCATTGCCCTAAATTGATCATGTAAAAACCCCTGTAACTCTATAGTGCATGCTTTTAAATAAACCAATTTGATTAAGATCCAATCTATACTCCTAAGGGGTAGATTTTACTCCCGAAGTAAGTTCATCTACTTGAACGACTTCTCTCGAAGCTTCTCTCCTTAGTATGCAACAACTTGATCGTTGCCACCCCAAGTCTGTTAAGATATTGAGGAGCAATAGGCCAACAGTGCCAGCTCTCGCTTGGCATAGTATTTAGGAAACAATAAAGTATGCCGAATAGATAAAACATTGCCAAGACAGATTTATTATTAAAAACTAAAACATAAAATAGCATTCAACGCAAACATCCCCCACCAACTATTAAATTAGTTCATGGTGAGGGATTTAACCAACAACCCACAAACGTTTTCGAAATTCATCATCATTAAAAACAAAATAAAATAACTTGAAAGAGAGAATGGGCTAGAAGGGGTCTCTCGATGCAGCCCTTCAAGATCCAAGCTTCTCGGCCAAGTTGGTCAACCACCTTTCCAAGGTGCAGCCAGTTGTCAATCGTTGCACACCAAGTCATCACTCCGATCGTCTATCAATGAATCCCCTCTAGTCCTCCTCGGTTGGTGTTTAAATAGGCGTGCAAGAAAGGGATAGGATGAGCTCCTCATTTGAATTTTAAATGCAAGGGATAAGAGATAATTATCTTATCCAAATTTGAATGAGAGCTGATCAGGCTAGGGCTGAAGTCATTCTGCCGACGTTGCCTTGACGTCCAAGCTTGGCATGAATCTGCCAACCAGTCTTGGCACTATCTTATTCGTTATTTTTTCAGAGATTGATCCAATTGTTATATTTTTAGAGCCTGATCATGTCCTATTTTTTTCGGGGTCCAACAGCCTCTTGGCATGACATCAAGTTCACTTCTCTGCCAACCGGTGCTTGGCATTGTCTGGTCCATCTGTGCCAACAACACTCGGCATTTTCTTTGGCGCTCCTTCTTGTGTTGCTTTTCTGGGCCAAATCCTATGCCAAACCTGCAAAATTGCCAACAAAACAACCCTTCACACTGGCATAGACAGAATTCTAAACTTCTTATGCAAATGCATGGTTTTATCATCCTAATGCGACTAAATGCACCTAAAAACAAGCAAAAGCATTGTAAGATTGGCATTAAAAACAGTACTTTTGGAGAGTAACACACCCTAAACCTAACTCACTGCTTGTCCTCAAGTAATGCAAACAAAATAAAAACAAAAACTACGAAAATATTGCCTCGACAAAATTTTGGTTGAAAGTCAACACATGCTGGCAAGCAGAATTTGGCTCTATTTCTGTCCTCGGTATCTTAGTGCAATAATGCCAAGTAGGTAGTAATTCAAGTGCAACAATATAACTCTAGTCTAAGTTCATGAAGAGTGCATGATGTGTAGGCAATATGCATCGAGTGTCCTTTCACCCCCTTAGCCAATTTTACTACCTAAACTCAGATTTTTATCATTTTTTTCTTGCCAAGGGTTTCTGTGGGCATTAATTTAAGCTTGCTTCGTGACACTATTTAGCATGAGAGATAAAAAGGAGCATACCATGAATCCCCACCTTAATCTAGACATCACTAGGCTTTCTCTTCAACTCATACTTTAAGGTTTTGGATTTGAGAACTAAGAGGGAGCAAACCACGAAGCTCCAAGTAACTTATTATCCCTAGGTAGAGGAGAGTTCATTTTTTTTATCGCATTGGCAGAACATTGCTGCCTTATTAGTTTCTTTTACCCTGACATCATTTGATCTTTTTTTTTATTTTCAAATCTGAGCATAGTTTCAAAAAGTCTAAGTTTGCTAAGGAACTAGATACATACTACGTGTTAAGTGGAATTTCAATTCCCTAAACTAGAGATCAATTGCCAAGCTAACCTGGCATACTATTCTGCTAGCATGTCATGACAACTAAAGATTAAAATTTCCTCATTGGACAGACACCTAGATCAAATTAAACTTGCTTAACAAATGCTAACATTTTTCAAGATTAAACGAGGCAAAATTTTCTTTTTTTAGTGGTTCTGTATGCATCTATCCTAAATAACCTAAATGGCATGGCAACAAAAAATTAAACATGAAATGCACGACATAGATGTGAAGAAATGCACACCCTCAAACCCAAGATGTGCATTGTCCCCAATGTAAGAAACAACACATATATATAAGAAAAATAGAAAAAATAAAAAATGCATGATCATGTAAATACAATGGAATGAAATGTAAAGGAGTTTAGGAAGAAGATGACTCCCCTTCAAATACTATTTGCAGTGCGGCACAGGTTTTTCTTCTCACAAATGGCCAACGATCAAGGGCCATGTGCTTCTTTCTTTTCAGGCCCGGTTTTGAAGTGACAGTGGAGGCTCTAACTTTCTCATTTTCCTTGACAGGCTCCGATGCAGTAGGTGCATCGGTGGCATCAGATGGCGTGTGTAAAGCAGGTGTCACTGGTAACTTGGCTTTAGTTTCTTTTGATTTAGATGAAGAATCAGAACTAGCAGACTTGACTTGAATTTGAGGCAACGGGACTGTGGCATCGAACATGGTATGAACTGGACTAGCTGGCATGGTATTGTCGCTGACAGAGGGCTCAACAGGGAAGTCTGGAAATTCTGGCACAAAATTAGTTGACAATTTTGTAAGAGCCTCCCTGATTACAATATACCTGGCCTAGATGTAATGTCGCATCTTAGCATTGAGCTCATCAACTATTTTTAACTTTTGGAGAATAATCTCCTGGCGTTGGTGAATTTGGAACAACATTGCCATTAAACTGTCTAGCACAGTTTCTGGCATGGTTGCTAGCGCGGCCTTTGACTCCTTAAGCTTTGGCGTGGGTGCCCTTGCCTTTCCCTTCCCCTTGTCTTTGGGCTCGGCAGCAACAAGATTCCTCCATATAGCAGCAGTAATTGTTGTTCCTTTGATTGTTTGCCCTTTATCCGTATCAAGCCTTGGCACATTATGGTGCATGCAAGCGTTAAAAATCAACAAAGGGAAAAACAAGCTGCTAGTACCTTTCGCTGTGTACTTGTAAGTTTCCTCAATAATGAGCTTGCCAACATTGATCTTGCACCCCATAACAATGGAGTGCAACATGATCATCCTTTCTTACGACACGATCTCGTTATGGGATGTGAGCATCAGATTTGCCTTGAGAAAGTGATTCTATCCCCTCTATTGGGGCTTCAATGTCAGCCTCTGCACCGTATGGTGCCCCTTGGATGACACTGCCCATGCCATGCCAGGCTCACACAGATCTACCAGCAGCTTCTTTCTCTTGGCAGCATTCATTGAGTCAGCGTACTCGAAATACTATCCTCTGCACCATCTAACTCAAACATATTGTTAATATACCCTTCATCAAAATGAACACATTTACCTCTAATCATCAAGAAGGGCGGATCCTTGGTAACAAGGTGCGCATAGAATTCTTGGACGACGGTGGCATAAATCTCCCCTTTTGCTGGTAGAACTGAGTCCATTTATGCAAGTTAATCATAGACATGACTTTCGGAAGAAGCCATTGTTCGCCTCTATTTTGAGCTCGACGTGCTTCTCATAGCAAAAATTTCTCGAGGCAAAATTGGATTCAAACTTTTTCTGAATCTCCTCGTTGAAGAATCGCTTGAAGGAAGTAGAGGAAGAAGCCATTGAAATCGTTGAAGAATTTAAGCGGTGTTGAACAAAGATGAAGAAGAAGAGACGACTTGGGTTTTGGTACTTGCTTGTCGAAAGGAAAAGTAAAAAGTAAGAGAGATATTTGGTTATTTAACCGACTAGGGTAAGAAAGTGAAAGTTTTTGGGTCAGTTGAGTGTTTTAATGGGTGGAGTAATTAGGGATAATGATGAAAAATAAAAAGAATTAATTTAAAATGGGTGAAGTGATAGATGATAGGATAGGGTAAGGATTGGAGTGATAAGGTAATTAATTTGAATTTAATTTTCAACCCAAATTTTGGGTGGCTAGGGTTTAAGGTTAAAAGAAAAATACTCTCTCTTATTGAATGGGCCAGTCATGCTAGGGTTTTTATCATTCTTACAAATTTAACACCGCCGCATGCCAAGCTATTCTGGCACTATGTCTGGCAGACTTCTCTATTGGGACATCAGCTCCTGCCAAACAATCCTGGTATCATTTCTGGCATTGCCCCTGACATGGTTCTTGGCATAATGAATCTGCGCAACTCAAAAGAAACCTTTTAACACAATAAGGGAATAAAAACTTGAAATTTAAAAGAAAGAAAAACTACTAAAAAATCTTGAAACCTAAAAACAAAGAAAATATATATCCTAATATTTACAAAATTTCAAACTTGATGGTGTTTTCATGTTACCTCTGGCAAGAGGATTACCTTCTTGGCATTGTTCTGATCACCTTCCATGTAGTGCTTTAAACGTTGGCCATTTACCTTAAAGATTTCTCCCATCTTCAAGTTCTTGATGTCCACAGCTCCATGGGCATAGGGTCTCACAACTTCAAAAGAACCCGTCCATCTTGATATGAGTTTCCCTGGAAACAACTTAAGCCGTGAGTTGAATAACAAAACACGTTGGCCTACCTCAAACTGTCTTAGCATTATCCTACTGTCATGCCAGCGCTTTGCCTTTTTCTTATAGATCCTGGCGTTCTCACAGGCCTGTGTTCTGAATTCTTCCAATTCATTTAGGTATAGCAACATTTTTCCTCTAGCAGCTCTCCATGCCAAGTGTTCTGATGGCCCAATAGGCTTTATGATCAAGCTCCACTGGCAGATGGCATGGTTTTTTGAAAACAAGTCGAAATGGGTGCCATCATCATGAATAATCACCATAGGGGAGCCAAATCTAGTAAAAATATGTTTGTGCAAGAACTTGGCAACGACCTTGGCATCGTTTGTTGGTAGGGCCACAACCTCTACCCATTTAGATACATAGTCAACAACCACAAGAATATATATATTACCGAATGAGGATGGAAAATGACCCATAAAGTTTATCCTCCATACATCAAATAAGTCTACAGGCATAATGTTTTGGAATGGTAGTTGGTGTCTGCCAGAGATGTTCCTTGTCCGTTGGCATCGATCACATGCCCTGGCATACTCGTGGGCATCCTTATAGAGTGTGGGCCAAAAGAATCCTGACTGCAGCACCTTGGCAGCAGTCTTTACCCCAGTAAAGTGACCCCCATATGGTGCGGCATGGCACAAATGTAATATGTTGTGATGCTCATCCTCAGGCACACACCGATGATTACTTGGCCGGCACACTGTTTGAACAATATTGGCTCGTCCTAATAGTATTGCCTAATTTCCCGAAAGAACCTCTTCTTGGCATTGTATGATAAGTCTGGTGGTAGAATGTTACTTACCAAGTAGTTGACAATGTCAGCATACCATGGCACGACATTAACTGCAAGCAAATACTCGTCAGTAAATTCATCTCTTATAAAATTGGTCTTACCATCTTCAAGATGATGCTCTAGTCGTGAGAGATGGTCAGCTATTAGGTTTTCATTGCCCTTTTTGTCTCAGATCTCAAGATCGAATTCTTGAAGTAGGAGCATCCACCGAATTAGTCTGGGCTTGGCATCATTCTTTGCAAAGATATACTTCAATGCCGAATGATCTGTAAAAACCATAACTTTGTTACCAATTAAATAAGATCTAAATTTGTCAAAAGCAAATACAACCACAATAAAATTTTTCTCGGTCGTAGAGTAGTTTAGTTGTGCTTCGTTCAAGGTCTGGCTGGCATAGTAGATGGCATGGAAAACCTTGCCACGCCTTTGTCCCAAGACTGCTCCAACGGCATAATCGCTGGCATCGCACATGAGTTCAAAGGGCTCATTCCAATTCGCTGTGACAACTATAGGAGCATTGATCAACTTCTCTTTAAGCTCCTGAAATTCTCTCATACAAGAATCGTCAAAAGCAAAAGTGGCATTATGTTCTAACAACAAGCATAAAGGTTTAGCAATTTTTGAAAAGTCTTTAATAAAACGCTGATAAAAATCAAAATGTCCTAAAAAACTCTTTATACCTTTGACACTCGTTGGTGGTGTCAATTGCTTAATTACCTCAACTTTTTCTTGATCAACCTCTAACCCTCTCTCAGTTACCTTGTGCCCGAGAACAATGCCCTCCTTCACCATGATGTGGCATTTTCCCAGTTCAACACTAGGTTTGTCTTTATGCATCTCTTAAAGACTTGCTCTAAACTCTGAAGATATTCCTCAAATGATTTTCCAGACATTGAGAAATCATCCATGAATACCTCCATGTTGTGCTCGATCATATAAAAAAAATAGACATCATGCAACGTTGAAACGTTGTCGGTGCATTACATAGGTCGAATGGCATCCTTCTAAACGCAAACGTCCCATAAGGGCACGTGAACGTGGTCTTCTCTTGATCATCAGGGGCGATGGCTATCTGATTATAACCTGAATAACCATCCAGAAAATAATATAAAGTTTTACCTGCCAACCTGTCTAGCATCTGGTCAATGAATGACAATGGGAAGTGGTTATTCCTCATGGCATTGTTCAACCTCCTATAGTCCATGCACACTCTCCATCCTGTGATAGTTCTGGAGGGGATTAACTCAGCTTCACTATTTTGTACCACGGTTATGCCACCCTTCTTTGGCACGCATTGCACCGGGCTAACCCAAGAGCTATCAGAGATGGGATAAATAATCCTGGCATCAAGCCATTTTATGATCTCTTTTTTCACTACCTCTTTCATGCTTGGGTTTAGCCTTATTTGGCCTTCAATGGTCTTGCCATGGTACTCCTCCAAGATAATCTTATGCATACAAATGGTTGGGCTAATACCTCTGATATCTGCCAAAGTCCACCCTAATGCTTGCTTATGATCATGTAATATTTCCAACAATCTTTCCTCCTGATCATTAGTGAGACGAGTGGCAATGATCACTGACAGAGTTGAGTGTTCACCTAAATAAGTATACTTCAAGTAATCTGGCAATGTTTTCAGTTCCAACGCATGTGACTCCTCAATTGATGATCTAGGTGCCTTGATTTCTCTGCCGGACAACTGTAGTGGCTCAAAATAACTCGTCTCCTCAGCCTCCAAGACTGGTTCTTATGGTTCCTCAAATAGATCAGCTATGCCATCTAAATTGTTGGCATCAAAATTTTGTATCCTGGCATAACTGTGTCATGTCCAAAGTGTAAATGGACTCCATCATCTCATTTGCTTGGCACTCAGCAGGTTCATCTGCACATTTCAAAGCTTGAAACACATTAAATGTAACATGCTGGTCATTCATGCGCATTGTTAGTTCCCCTTTATGAATGTCAATCAAAGTCCTACCCGTGGCAAGAAAAGGTCTACCCAAAATAATCGGGACATTAATATTAGCCTCATGATCCAAAATGATAAAATCAATAAATTTGTCTACCTTTACCAACACATCCTCAATCTTACCCTTGAGATGTGCATAGGATCGGTCTGCCAACTAAAGTGTCACTGTGGTTGGTCTGGCTTCTATGCCAAGCTTCCTGAAAATTGACATCGGTATCAAGTTGATGCTGACTCCTAAGTCACATAGTGCGTTGCCCATGAATTTGTTGCCAATGGTACAAGGAATAGTGAAACTTCCCGAATTTTTTAGCTTTGGTGGCAAACGGTTTAGAATCATGGCACTGCATCCTTCGGTCAAAGCAACAGTTTCAAAGTCTCTCAACTTTCTCTTCTTAGACAGGATGTCCTTCATGAATTTTACATAGTTGGACATTTTCTCAAGGGCTTCTACCAATGGAATGTTGATTTGCAATTGCTTGAGAACCTCCAAGAAGCATTTGAATTGCTGATCTTGCTTATGCTTTTGAAGTCTTGCTAGAAATGGTGGTGGCGGATAAACATATGTCGGCGTTGCTGGCTTTGCCAAGGCAGTGCTAGCATCAGTCTGTTTGGCATCGGTGCTGGCATCGGTATGCTGTATGGCATCGGTGCTGCATCATCTGCTTTTGGTTGTTCTTTCTCTGCTTTACTGGGATTATCTGTTGGCACTGGCTTATCGATTTGTCAATTAACTGGCTGTTTGACAGCCTTCTCCACCTCACACTACTTACCGCTCTAAAGAGTTATGGCTTTACATTGCTTATTTTCTTTGTGCCGAGCATCTTCTGTGTTACTTGGCAATGTTCCTTGGGGTCGATTGCTGAGTGCGTTGGCAATCTGCCCAAGTTGGACTTCCAAGTTTCTCATTAACGCTGCCAAACTCTGGACTGTGGCATCATTCCTCTCCATGTACTTTGTGAGAGTGTCTCATTGGTTAAATCTCTACCCTTGTTGGAAATTGTTTTAGGCTTTTTGCAGCGTGGCATTTTGATAGAATGCTGGCTTGGCATTGTTATGTTGCCTCTGGGTAATCTGGCGCTGGGCATTGTACTAGTTACCTCCTTGATTTCTCCATGCTAAGTTAGGGTGTTGTCTCCAACCTGCATTATAAGTATTGGAGTTAGGATTATAGTAACGATTAACATTGCCAACAAAATTTACCGATTCAGGGTTGACAGAGCATTCATCCACATGATGATTATCTCTACAAATTGTGCAAAAAGGGTCTAATACTTTGACTTCTTGGGACTCATTGTTCTTTTGCAACGTTCTTACCATGCTAGTAAGGTTAGAAATCTCGACATGAATGGACGTTAGTTCATCAACCTGAAATTTCCCATTGGTTTTAGTTTCGGTCCCAAGTCTCGCAACAGGATATTCAAAATCATTGATTGCGATTCTTTCTAGAATGTCAACAACCTCGGTATACGTCTTGTCAAGCAACGAGCCAGCTGCTGAAGTGTCAACAACAGTACTTATTTGTGCATTTAATCCATTGTAAAAGGTCTGTATTTGGGTCCAATTCGAGAATCCATGCATATGACACCTCCTCAGTAGATCTTTAAATCTTTCCCAAGCATCATATAAGGTCTTATCCTTAGCCTACCTGAATGTAATGATCTCACCTCGTAGCTTGGCAGTGAGTATTGGCGACTGAAATCTTGTCAAAAACTTCTGGCATAGGTCTGCCCATGAAGTAACTGAGCCCGGTGGCAAAGAATTAAGCTAAGCCTTAGCTCTATCTCTCAAGGAAAAGGTGAATAACTTTAGCTTCACGGTATCTTCAGGTACTCCATTTTGTTGAAATAATTAACAAATTTCCATGAACTACTTTAGATGTTGCCTCGGATCTCCAGTAAGTGCTCTATCAAACTGACCTACATTCAACAGACTTTGAATCATTACCGGCTTAAGTTCAAAATTGACAGCGTTTAGCTCTGTGCCAACAAGTCCTTGCATCAAATTGTCAATAGTTGGTGCTGAATGTTCTCTAATATGTCTCTCATTAACAACTGGGACAACAGGTGGTGGTGGTATCTCATTATTAAGTGGGTTTCATCCATTGTTCACCATACCATTCACTCCATTACCTTGGTTTTGCATCTCTCGAAATCTTTTTTTAACCTCCCAAGGTTTTTTCAATTTTTGGATCGTATAGCCACTCGTCCACCATATGATGGATTCTGGTCATACACTGATAAAAACAAAAGGGTAAAAACAAAAATAAAAGTAAAAGAAATATAAGTAAAAATTTGAAAACAATCAATTCTGTTGAAATCCCCGGCAACGGTGCCAAAAACTTGCAGACTCTCTAGGTGAAACACTAGCAAAAGGGGCAAAATTTATGTGTTGGAAAATATAAAACAGTGCCGACATGAGTCTTTTGCGTGCAAGTATACACGGTCTACAAGTAATACAATTGGTAAGCTGAGTATCGATCCCACAGAGATTGACTTGGAATTCAATTGCTTTGATTGTTACTTGCATTGAGTAAAAGTTGTTTTGTTGTGAAGTTTGTTTTGGAAATAATTGAAATAAAATAAAATAAATAAAAGTAAGACGTTGGCAAGGAAGGTGCTTTAATGAATGATGAACGTTGGCAGGGAATGCCTGGTTTTCACGTTATTCATGTCGTGCCAGCCTTTAATAACAACCTATCTTGGCATTGTTTGCCGAGCAGATTCAAAATTAGCAAAGGCTCTCTCGATGGTCATTGCCCTAAATTGATCATGTAAAAACCCCTATATCTTTATAGTGCATGCTTTTAAATAAACCAATTTGATTAAGATCCAATCTATACTCCTAAGGGGTAGATTTCACTCCCAAAGTAAGTTCATCTACTTGAGCGACTTCTCTCGAAGCTTCTCTCCTTAGATTCAACAACTTGATCGTTGCCACCGCAAGTCTGTTAAGATATTGAGGAGCAATAAGCCAACAATGTCAGCTCTCGCTTGGTATAGTATTTAGGAAACAGTAAAGTATGCCGAATAGATAAAACATTGCCAAGGCAGATTTATTATTAAAAACTAACACATAAATAGCGTTCAACGCAAACATCCCCCACCAACTATTAAATTAGTTCATGGTAAGGGATTTAACCAACAAACCACAAACATTTTCGAAATACATCATCATTAAAAATAAAATAAAATAACTTGAAAGAGAGAATGGGCTAGAAGGGGTCTCTCGGTGCAGCCCTTCAAGATCCAGGCTTCTTGGCCAAGTTGGTTGAACCACCCTTCCAAGGTGCAGCCGGTTGTCAATCGTTGCACACCAAGTCCTCACTCCGATCGTCTATCAATGAATCCCCTCTAGTCCTCCTCGGTTGGTGTTTAAATATGCGTGCAAGGAAGGGATAAGATGGGCTCCTCGTTTGAATTTTAAATGCAAGGGATAAGAGATAATTATCTTATCCAAATTTGATTGAGAGCTGATCAGGCTATGGCTGACGTCATTCTGTCGATGCTGCCTTGGCGTCCAAGCTTGGCATGAATCTGCCAACCAGTCTTGGCACCATCTTATCCGCTATTTTTTCAGAGATTGATCCAATTGCTATCTTTTCGGAGCCTGATCATGTTCTATTTTTTCGGGGTCCAACATCCTCTTGGCATGACATCAAGTTCATTTCTCTGCCAACTGGTGCTTGGCATTGTCTGGTCCATCTGTGCCAACAATACTCGGTATTCTCTTTGGCGCTCCTTCTTGTGTTGCTTTTCTGGGCCAAATCTTATGCCAAACCTGCAAAATTGCCAACAAAACAACCCTTCACACTGGCATAGACATAATTCTAAACTCCTTATGCAAATGCATGGTTTTATCATCCTAATACGACTAAATGCACCTAAAAACAAGCAAAAGCATTATAATATTGGCATTAAAAATAGTACTTTTGGAGAGGTAACATAAGCACTCGGCTTTCCTTGTTGAGTTAGAACGATCCTTATAGCTGGAGCTTGAGAGTTTGCTTTTGTAGGAGGAAAGTTTATGGTTTTAGAAGGCACGATGTCAGTGGACCTTGCATGGAGACCAAAACACCAAGTATTTTCATACTTTCGTGTCAAGAAGAAAAGGCGTTAACACTATTTCGGCCCTTAAGAAGAGTGATGGTTCATGGTATTTAGACCAAGTTGAGCTATAATATATGGCAGCGGAGTTCTATCATGAGTTGTTTACTAGCTCTGGGTATTCAGGGAATGGTTATGCTATTAGTGGTCTATTCCCGTCAACCCAAACTGAGGATATGAGGTATTCTTTCTTTCACATTACATACGATGAAATTAGCAGTGTGGTGTTCGCTATGAGTCAGCTTAAAGCCTCTAGGGTTGATAAACTCCATGCTGCTTTCTATCAACGAATCTAGAGTGTGGTTGGTCTATGTGTTTACCATTATGTTCGGGATGTTTTCACTGGGTAGCTAATTTGGGAGTCGATAAACCTTACAATTTTTGTATTGATTCCGAAAGTGGTCCCGTCGGATTCCATTAGCCAATTTTAGTCTATTAGCCTTTGTTCAATTTTGTACAAGATCATTACAAAGCTTATTGTGAATAAATTCAAGCCATTTTTTCCTTCCTAGATCTCGAACAATCAAACTAGTTTTTCTCGAGCAGAGCCATCATCGAAAACATTGTTATAGCGCAGGAAGTCATTTATTCAATGAGGTCGAAGAAGGGGCAGAAGGGTTGGATGGTTAGCAAAGTTGATTTGGAGAAAGCATACGATATGCTGGAGTGGTTCTTTATAGTTGATACTGTGCATGATGTGGGGTTGCTGAATGGGTTGGGAGACCTCATTATGAACTGTGTTTTGTATGTCTCGATGCAGGTGCTTTGGAATAGAACTATATCTAGCGTTTTTAAGCCAAGTAGGGGTATTCAACAAGGTGACCCGCTCTCGCCATATTTTTTTGTCATGTGTATAGAATGGCTAGCACAATCTATACAATGTTTGGTGTGGAGGAAAGAATGGAAACTAGTCAAGCAGGCTCGATAAGGGCCATGTATTTCGCATTTATTTTTTGTAGACGACATGGTTCTTTTGGCCGAAGCTTTTTTAGATTAGCTCAACGCCATTAGTCGGGTTATGGCAGAGTTCTGCGTAGTGTTGGGTCACAAGGTTAACATTGTGAAGACTAGTATATTCTTCTATAAGAATGTTGATATTGGTTTGCATGTACAAATTAGCGGTACCTTTAGATTATGGAGGTCTCTGATTTAGGCAAGTATTTAGGGGTCTCTATACTTCATCAACGTGTGACTAAAACATCTTATAACTATCTTATTCAGAAAATCCAAGACAGGTTATTAGGGTGGATGACGAAGGCACTAACTTTAGAGGGTAGAATTACATTTGCGAAGGGAGTTTTAGCCGTGATTCCTACTTATATGATGCAAACAACTCTCCTTCCAAAAGTCATTTGTGAAGAGATAGAAAAGATCATTCAAAGATTTATTTGGGGCCATAATAATGGTAGTGGCGGTATTCATCTTGTATGCTGGGTTGAATTATGCCGGCCTACTAAGAATGGTGGTTTAGGGTTTCGACATCTAGAACACCAAACTAAAGCTTTCATGATGAAGTTGGCATTCAATGTGTTGCGGAATAAAATTACATTTAGGTTCGTGTTCTTCGCTCAAAATATAAATGGGAAGAAGGGCCACCAATTTCAATTAGTTTAGAAATTGCTCTCGCTTGTGAAAAGGGTTGAGCGTAGTATGGAATAATTTTTACAATAGTATAACCTGGTATATTGGTAAAGGTAAGAACGTTGATTTTTAGAGGGATCATTGGATCCAAGATATTGGACCCTTGATCCAATATGTACCGGACCAGCATGCTTTTAGCCCCTACATGTCTTTCTGGACGAGATGGTCGACTCCATGAGGGAATGGAAATGGCCTTTCATGGAAGATTTGTTACCTCTGAGTATTTTACTTACAATTACGGTGATCAAGACACCTTTAAATGCCTTCAGCGATGATGACATTGGATAACGATGAGATACAACGATCAAACTCTTAATTAAGTTAGCATATGAGTTTAGAGTTAGGCAGGTTTCATGTAAGGGGACATCAATTTGGTCGGTTATTGCTAAGTATAAAGGACTGCAACGCATTAAGATTTTTCTATGGCTTGTGGCGAAAGGTAAAATCTTAACCAACTCTAAGAGGGTCCGACGACACCTTGCTACAGACGAGAGGTGTGGGGTTTATGGGGTTGTTAAGGAGGATACGGATCATATCTTCTGTTGGTGTCCCACATCAAATTCAGTTTGTCTATCTTTAATTAAGCAAGAACACTAGACAAAGTTTTTTGCTCTAAATTTTGAGGATTGGTTGAAGTGTAACGTGATGCAGACGAGTTATCATGCGAGGGATTATGTTGAATGGCCTATCATGTTCGGGGGTAGTGCTCTGGTCATTATGGCTAAACCGTAATAGTCTGACCATGTAACGACCCAGATTTATGAGTCAATGATGGGGCGTTGACCCAGGTCATGGACCTTCGTGTTAGATTGGTTAATTGGACCCTTGGGCCAAATTTGGGCCTAATTGGATAAGAATTTGTTTGTTTGAGCTTGAGTGGTGACCAATTTGTAACAGGGGAGAAAGTGGAGGGTTTTATGTGATGATTATACCTTTTTTCAAAATAAAGGTTGAACACCCTTTATTTCTTTGGCTTTTCACGTGATAAAGGGGGAAACAAGAAGACATCACCCATCACTTTCTTCTTCCTTCCCTCATACACTCTCATTTTCTCTCTTTCTCAAACCCTTTTTTCTGAACTCTAAAGATCCAAACTTTATTAATCATTTCTCTCATCCAAGATTCAAGAATTTAATATGTTGATCTCCTCAAGGGCTTCAAGAAAAGTATAATTTTGGTGATAAAGAGGTAAACTTCCATTGATGGGTTTTTGGGTTCAAAGCTTGATGGAGCTTTTCTTTGATGTTTAAGGTTATAAATTCATATCTAAGCTTACCCCTAGTTGTTATCTTAAATGTTGATTCATTTTTCATGTTGGTACGTCAAGAAAATGTGATTTGAGGGTTTCTTCAAGCTTGAGCCAAAGAGAGAAGTTGAAGAAGCTAAGTGGGTGAGTTGATTTCGGGATTCCTTATAAAAGGTCAGTAAATCTCTGACTCCTATATATTCTTGAAGATCATAAAGTGATTGCCTTGCTTGATTTTATAGTGTTTTGGGTATTGTAAGGATGGATCTCGATTTAGAGATTAAAGTAGAGATTTTGATGTTAAGTATGTTGTTAGAAGATCTTAAAATACCCAAAAATAACTTGGTAAATTTTAGTAATCTTTTGGGGTGGATTGGATGAGATTATAGACAAGTTAGGAGTGTTTGCCGAACCTCAGAAAGTGGTTTCTAGGTTTCGATACCGGTATGCGAGAAGTCCGTACCAGTACCCATTGTTTTAGACGGAGAATAAGGATAAACCGTGAGAGGAGTACCGATACATGCTTCAACCTGTACTGGTACACCATTCAAGTTGTATTAGTATGGGTGTAACGACCCAATTTTTGGGTCACTAATTCAGGTTGCAATCCGGGTTTGAGTAATTAAATATTGAGGATTAAATTGGAAGAAATTAGGGTTTAAACGTTTAATTAAAGAGATTTAAGGACTAAAGTGAAAGAGAAATAAAAGTGAGAGTCAAAAAGTGAAAACAAGGAGCAAGATGAGGATTTATAAATTGATGGCTTAAGGGTTCAATAAGCTCCTAAACTTTTGTAAAAAATCAATTAAGACCCTAAACATTTTTGCACTCAATTAAGCCGTCAAACTCAAGAAAAAATTAATTTGGCCCATTGACTAACGTTGACCATTACATTTAATGGTTTTTTTGAAAAACAAATTGGTCCGTGTTGCAATAGTGTAATGTCACTTGTCATTTTTACAAATTTTTAAATTTTAATTTTTAAAAAATATATAAAAATCAGAAGAAAAAAAATTAAATTAAAAAATCTGAAAAATTCTAAAAATCATTTTAAAATATAAAAAAATTAATTTCAAAATTTATTTAAAAATAATAAATAATAATTTTTCAAAAGATTAAAATATTTTAAAAAAATCAAAAATATTAAATATTATTATACAATTACAAAACAAAAATTGAAAAAATATAAAATAATAACATTTATTTTGGTTTTAAAATAAATTTTATTTTTTATATTTTTTTAAATAAATTTTATTGCTTTATATTTGAAAAATCAAAATAACTTTTATTGTTTTATATTTTTCAATTTATTTTTATAATTTTATAATAATATTTAATATTTTAAATTTTTCTAAAATATTTTAATCATTTGAAAAATTATTAGTTATTATTTTTTAATACATTTTGAAATTAAAAAATATTTTTATATATTTTTCAAATAATTTTTAGAATTTTTCAGATTTTTTAAAGTTTTTTAGATTTTTTTATTTTTATATATTTTTGTAAAAAATAAAATTTAAAAATTCCTAAAAATGACAAGTGGCATTATACTATTGTGACACGGGTCAAATTTTTTTTTAAAAAAACCGTTAAAGTTAATTGTCAACGTTGGTCAAAGGGACAAATTAATTTTTTTTCTTGAGTTTGACGGCTTAATTGAGTACAAAACTATTTTTGAGGCTTAATTAATTATTTTGCAAAAGTTTAAGGGCTTATTAAACCCTCAAGCCTAAATTGATTTACCCTTTTTTTTTTTTAGATATTTTGAATTAAAGTTGGCTAGTGGTGGGGGAAGAAAGAGAGAAAGAGGGGGAGAATATTAAAGTAGAGGGAGAAAAAAATATTGGGTTTTATTGAGGGGAAGTACTTAAAGGGATCTTGGCCGACAATCACGCCGCAATTGACGACACTGCCAGCGCCATCGGAAGCGCCTCGCCAAGACGCACTCGGCAGCGAAGTTGAGGTTGCCTGTTAATCTATCGATTTTCTCATTAGCATTTGTCGAAAGTGTCAGGACTTGGATTATGCTATTTCCTTCTCCGATGCCTGTAATAGTTATGATGACTTACATTTATCTTGTTTTCAGATTCGCCGTGCGACTGATGATTCTGATAGCTATGATGATGGCAAATCCAGTGGTAGTGCTATTGTTTCTGAATTTTCATCAAGCTCAGGGCCTACTGAACCCAAAATCAACATTGAAGAGAAGAACTTGTCATCAGAATCATCTGAAACTAACCAACCAGAGACCACAAATACTTACAAAAGGACTCTCTCTGGTGGTCTTCAGAGCCCAAGAATTGAGGTGCCTAAAAAGGCCATATTGGAAAGGATCAACTCAAAGAAGGCATTAAAATCATACCAGTTGGGACATCAGCTGTCACTCAAATGGTCAACTGGTGCTGGGCCAAGGATCGGGTGTGTTGCCAATTACCCTGTGGTACTGAGACAACAAGCTCTAGAGTTCGTTAACTTGTCCCCTAGAACACCACATACTCCAACAACACCATCGGCTTACAGGCGTCCCGGTAATCTTGGACCGACTGCAGCTCAGCCAACACCAAACGAGTCCAATGGTGATGGGATTTCCGGCATCTGAGTGTAAGATTACACCATAAACTTGTCATTTAGTGAATGTAAATTTTCGATCTGCTTTAATGTCACTTCAGCCTCTTTGAAACGGCGTCTAGTATTAACGAAGAAACAATGTTGACGTGTTTTAACCTATTTATTAATTCTGTGGAATTTTGAGTTCTTAGTCCGGTTATTATTTGGAAGAACTTTTATTATTATTTTCATACAACTTTTATCCAATCTCAAGCCCAAGATAACATCAAAAGAAAAGTGCATAAAATTACAAAGGAATTGACAGGTACAAAGAACAAAAGAAATGTAAAGATTAGAAAGTCACAAGGGTAAGTTTCAGTTCAGCCAAAGTTGCTTGAGGCTGTTTTGAAAAGCTGGAGTTGAAAATACAGCTCGCCAGCCTTCCTGCGTAGGGTGAAGTGAATCCCAGAAGAAGTTTGATTTGGGGTTCGAGCAAAGCGTGTACTTCTTTACCCCATTTTTGTCTACACTTCCACGCGAAAATGCAGCACTCACTCCCACGCAACATGGCTGTAATGGGTTCTCAAATTTTGGACCTGCAAATGAAATGAATAACATGCTCAGAATTTTAGAACAAGTCAAAGTATATGTATGGATGGATGGATGTGAGTGTTATGACCTTGATGAGCTTGTGTTTGATTGAAAACGGTCCAAAAGGCACCGTGAATGTCGACAATAAAGAAAGAATTTGAGTTGGCCTGGTTGTTGAGATTGGTGACCGCTTGAAGCAGCAGCTGGTTGTGGAGGTTAACAAGGGCGTTTTGAGCTTGGTTGCACCGTTGAAAGGAGGACGGGGCGGTGTTTGCCGGAACACACCCCAATGGTGGCAGGGAACCCACCGCTATTTTCCTCACTCCCAAGCCATGTATGCGTCTCAAGTTCACGGTAAGTTGGCTCACGATGCTTGAAATAAAGGTCGGAAAACCCTGTCACGGACAAAATATCAAATTACGTCTTGGTATACCGCAGAGTCTAAACCACATGAAAATCTAGTTACGACGTGCGACTGAAATGAGATTTTTTATTTACCGCAGTAGAGCCGTTCACGGCAATGTAATTGGCGTAGTCATTGCCTGAAGCATAGACAAATGCCAAAGAAGTTTCCAAGTCCCTCTCGGTGTAGACGGAGTCATTGATTAACTGTTGCAGAAAATCGATCTGGGTCGTCCTGTTCGGATACGGAGCCCGTTTGTTGAAAACTCCAGTCCCTCCATAAGCGAAGTTCAACCCATATTTCACCCGATCCGCCAGTTGTTTCCTCCATCTGTATGGTATTGGTGTCTTCATTCCCAAGTAACCCGCTGCTTGTCAAGAGATCCAACACACAATTTATGAGTAAAGGACTTTTTTTTATCAAATTTCATTAGATGATGGGAATGATACTTTGATTTGGGGATTCAATTAGAATATTTCAGAGTTTAAAGATCAAATTTCCTTTATATATAACCGTGAATTATTGACACACATTTTAATTGATAATTAAATTGAATTTTAATATAATTCTAGTGGTTGAAAATAAAACGGTGATTAAACGAAATTTATAATTTTTAAGGGGAATAAAATGTGTCACAAACTTTTTTTTTGAACATAAGGTGTCGCAACCTCATTTGTTGTGACGAGTTTGGAACATTGCATTAAACAAATATTATAAGTTATAAATCAAAGTCGTTACAATTTATGCACTCCTTTTAAAAATCAAAGTGGGAGGAGAAAGTGGAAGGAAAACAGGGATGATAGAACAATAAAAGCATATGGAATCACTGAAAAAGAAATGTGTAAATTTTTTTTTGAAGAGAAATGTGTAATGTTAAATAATGGTGAAGACACACAAAAAGCTTACAAACACTTGAAATCATGTGTCAAAAGGTACAGGATGATGATGAAGAAAAATATTGATCTGAATTCTGACATTAAAAAAGAGAGAAAAATAATAAAGATGAACCGTGGTTCGACTTAGTGTGGATTAAGTAAAAAAGTGAGTTAAAAATATAGATTACCAATGAAATCAGTAGACTCGGCCGTCGGATTCCGTAAGGGAATTTCCATGAGCTTGCTAAAGCTATCCTGGTGTTTCCCGTGTTCCCAAACCTTCAACACTTTCAGTTCATTCGAATTCACATTTAAAAAAGGGTAAACTACATAATGGCCACCATACTATAGATAAAGTCGTGATTTGACCATAATATTATTTTTCGAAGCAATTAAGCCACCATACTATTAATTTAAACTCAATGTGGCCACCTGCCGTTAGGTTAACGGCAGGGTGATGTGGCAGTTAAAAAAAAGATATAATTACACATTTAGTTCTTACTATTTACACATTCTATCAATTTACTCCTAATTTTAAATTAATAAAATGAATTAATTATTTAATTAGATGGTAACACGTGTAACACCTTATTGAAGGACTTTAATTATTTATATTTGATTTATAAATTTATTTTCCTCCTTCAATCAAGCAAGTGATGGCAGAGGAAAAAAATGAAATCAAGTAATCTTACCAGAGCAAATTTTAGAGAATAAGAGTAGCTTATCCACTACACCAAGCACAACTTTGTGCTTTATATTATTAAATTAAATATATGTGTCTTAGTATTTTCTACATTTATTCTTTTAATTTAACATAGATAATCATCGAATTAATTTCACGTATATAACCCTAACCCCAAAGCTCAAACCCTAAATGATAATTTCATATATATAATCATCGATGAAAAATCCTTTGAGTGCGTCAACCCTCTTCAACACCGATGAAAAAATTCGACCGTTGGATTGGCTCGACTCTAAAGTATGTGGCTCTTCTTGCCACGTAGAACATCCCCACTATTGAGATCGTCGATCAGAAACTCCAGCCTCCTGGAATCACCATGGCCGAACGGGTAACCTTTCTTCCTCTTTGTGATCCTTTTTCTCTTTAATTCTCTTTTAATTTATCCACTGATGGTGTCCTCTTGTATCAGTTTTGATTGTTTGGTCACTGTGTGGGGTAACTAGGATGTTGGGTGGTTTTGGTTAACTGAAGGAGTGTGCTCGAATGGTGAACTTTAGGGAAAATGAAGAACGAAATAAGCTCTGGTTTAAATGGTGGCTAGAGGTTGGGCGATTCTCCAAAGGTGAAGGGTGACCGGTTGAAGCTCGGGTAATGGTTTTGATTGAGGATAAAGAAATGGTCTTGGTGGTAGCTTCGTGACTGCGGGTGGTTTTTGGTTATAGGATTTGTGTGATGGTGAGGTTGAGGAATGGTGAATTTTTGAAGATGGCAGTGATGATTTTTTTCAGTTCTGGAGGCAGATGAAGATGGTAAGTAATGGTTTTTCCTATGATGAAGGGAGATGGGGTTGAATTTTAATGGAGTGGTGAAGGTGAGGAAATGATGGTGTAGGTGTTAAAGGGAATGATGGGGTGTGCATAGGGTAAGAAAGTAGAGGCATGGGTGGTGGCGTGGAGATCCAATGCATTTAATGCATTCATCTTTTGTTATTTGTATTTTTAATAATAATAATAAATAAATATTAAAATAATAATAATAATAATAATACTAAAATTCAGATAAAAATTAGTGATTACAATTGCCCCTATTTGTTCATTATTGTGAAACGAGAATAGAGAAAAGATCATAAACACTAATTTTTATCCTACTTTCCTGTCTGAAGCCATGGAATCACGAGTTCTTCTGGAACTTTTTATTTTTCCTTGGCAAAACCTTCAGGTTACAAGTTCTTTATATACAGAACTTCTTCACCTTCAAGTCTTGGAGCTACTGGTTCTTCTTATAAAAAAATCTTTCGCTTTCTCTAGGCAAATTCCTCGAGCTACGAGTTCTTCCTATATAGAACTTTTTGCCTTGAAATCCTGAAGCTACGAGTCCTTCCTATATAGAACTCTTCACCCTGAAGTGTTAGAGCTGTGAGTTCTTCCTATATAGAACTTCTTCCCATGAAATCTTGGAGCTACAAGTTCTTTCTATATAGAATTTTTCACTCTGAAGTCTTGAAAATATAGGTTCTTCCTATATAGAACCTTACACTTCAAAAATGGCACCCCATCTTCTTATGGCACGAGTACTGTGAGATTTCCACTTCTTCTCTATCTAACGCCTAGGAATCGCGAGTTCTTATGAACTTTTCACTTTTCCTTGACGAATTCTTCAATGTCCCAATTTCTGTCGTGTTGGCACATAAAGAAGTTTTAACATCATGCCCGAAGGTCTTACTGATGGCTCAAAGGTCTTAACATCATGCTCAAAGGTCTTACTGACGGCATGAAGGTCTTAGCATCATGCCCGAAGGTCTTACTGATGACCTAAAGGACTTAAAAAGTGCATCTCGTTTAGAGAATACCAAAATACCTTAAGATGATGCCCCGATTTCTGCTCATCTCGACATCAAAATAAGGCTTAACATCATGCTCGAAGGTATTAATGATGGCTCGAATGACTTAAAAAGTGGCTTCTTGCTTAGAGAACACCAAAATACCTTAAGATAATACCCCGATTTTTGCTTGTCTTGGCATCAAGAAAAGGCTAAACATTTTGCCCGAAGGTCTTATTGATGGCCCAAAAGACTTAAAAAGTGGTGTCTCACTTAAAGAATACCAAAATAACTTAAGATGATACCCTAATTTCTACTAATCTCAGCATCAAAAGAAGGCTTAACATCATGCCCGAAAAAATTAACATCATGCCTGAAGATCTTACTGATGTCCCGAAGAACTTAAAAAGTGGCATCTCACTTACCTGAAAAACTTAAAAAGTGGTATCTCACTTAGAGAATACCAAAATACCTT
Organism: Hibiscus mutabilis; assembly: GCA_019671005.1. Taxonomy (NCBI): domain Eukaryota; kingdom Viridiplantae; phylum Streptophyta; class Magnoliopsida; order Malvales; family Malvaceae; genus Hibiscus; species Hibiscus mutabilis. Next base: position 23,749,586 of record CM033751.1, read on the forward strand.
AAGATGATGCCCCGATTTCTACTAGTCTTGGTATCAAAAAAGGCCTAACATCATGCCTGAAGGCCTTACTAATGGCCCGAATGTCTTAACATCATGCCCGAAGGTCTTACTAATGGTCCGGAGGACTTAAAAAGTGGTGTCTTGCTTAGAGACTACCATATTGAAATCTTTAATGTGATCTACCTCTTCAACATGAAGTTGTAGATCCAAGTCTTTGCTAGTCGTTGAATACCTATAAAAATAAGCAAAATGCTTTTAAGTTAGCATGCTCCTAACATAGGGATGTCTAACTACATATGATGCATGAATTGCAACATTATCAGATCTGTTCAAATAAGCTTCTATTCTCTGAAAGGTCGTTCTCAATTTTTCTTTGTTTTGCTTCTTTGCAGTATGCTCTTAAATCTCCGTCTTGTCTTGAAAAGGGATTGTTAACTTTTACTAGTCAAAACAAAATCTATTATTTCTTGAAGTGTTTATGCCTGCAACATAGCCCCACCCAACTTGGGTTATGCAATAGTGCCCCCACTCTTTCTTGGGCTCTATTATCATATTTGATTCAACCAAATAAATCATCATCAATTGGGTAATCCTCTCGAATCAGATTTAGCAACGTGCTTTCAATTCTTCTGCGCAAGTAGCTTTCTAGTCTTCAGGGTTACTACCCATCTTTGTAACTAATCTACCTTTGGCCCTATACTATTCTTAAATAAGAACTCTCATCATTTCTTATATTCATCATTGCTCTAATCAATCTTGAGCTCAACTACTTTCTCGTAGTTGACCCAACATTTAGAGTCTTTATCTATTCCAACATTAGGGCGAGCAAAATGCCTCCACTCTCTAAACTCATCTTTAAGTTCAATCTTCTTTATCGAACTCATTAGAGTATATCAACAAAAACCAACTATAGGTCCTTATGCTTTAATTCTCATTATAAAGTAATGTAAAAAAATGCAATTTACTTATGTATATTTCAAAAATAAGAAAATAATTGAATTTTGAAAAGAATGACAAAAAATTTTAAAATCAAAGTTTGGAGAAAATGAAAACATTTTTAAAACCAATGTTCGACCCCAAAATATCAAATGCAATAGTGTATTTGCTTCAAATTGACAAAGATCAACTCAAATGAAGCGTATACTTAGAATATCTCGATTGTTGTGATGATATATGCATATGTGTAGTCTCTTCCAGTCTATTAGGCCTCCGAGAGGAACGATTCCCATACCTAATTTCTAACCAATTTAAGGGGCTCTCTAAATCTCACTAACTCACTATGCCCCATCCTTCCCTCATTTGGTGTCAATCAGACACTTGAAGTTTGATGTTCCTTGAAGAAATGTTAACCATTATAGGATGAATATAATATGAAGACAGACTCATCCAAATTAGATGTCCACGTATGATCAGAATGATCTTTGTAGGCTCGTAGTGCAGGTCATGGGTCACGGTTAAGCAAAACCATATTTTTGTACTTGTTTGATTTGGATATGCTCATAAAATACTTTTTTTTTCATTCTTTGGATCGCTCTAGACTGCTCATTTTTGGGTTTTCACCCTAGAGTTCATTTCCTTCTTCTGTAACTTCGGATCGACTTGCATCCTGACTGGATATTATTGTGAGCTTTCTATTCAAAGGTGATCAATACTTCGAGGCTCTTCAAAATTGTGATTTACTTGAATGAAGGATTACATATAAATCTCTAGGGTCATTTCTTCCAAATCAAAACCTCATTCATGTGTTTGACGTGCTCAGAAAAAATATTCTTTTATCTTTATTCTTTGGATCGCTCTAGACTACCCATTTTTAGGTTTTCACCTTAGAGTTCATTTTCTTTCCTGGAATATGTATCTTTGGACCAATTTGTGTCTTGACTCGGCATTGATGCTCGCTTTCTACTCAAAGGTGATCAACCCTCCATGTCTTCAAAATTGATATTTACTTGAATGGAGGATTACGTAGAAGTATCTTACTCATTTCTTCTAGTTAAAGCCTCATTCTTACATTGCTTGATCCGAGTGTGCTCATATAAAGTATTCTTTTCTCTTTTATCCTTTTTTTCTTTTCTTTTCTTCTTCTTCTTTCTTTTTTTCTTCTTCTTCTTCTTCTTCTTCTTCTTTTTCTTTTTAGACTTCCCCTTTTGGGTTTTCAACATAGAGTTTATTTCCCTTCTTCTAATTTAAGAATATGTATTTTTGGACTATACTGTATCCTGACTAGTATTGATGCATGTTTCTGCTCAAACTTAATCAATTCTCCTCGGCTCTTTTAAATTGAATAGAGAATTTCACATTTGTATCTTTCTTTTTTATTGCATTGTTTAACTTAGTGTTTTCATTCTTGATTGCTTTGGCTTTGATGTTGGAAACTTTCAACTTTGCTTGGCTAGCCCTTTGAACATAAACTTTCCTTTAACAGTTTCTTTCTGATGATTCTCCTGTCTTTGTGTCCAACGTATGTTGTCTCATTTCTTTCTCCTTGGAAAATGAAATAATCTCATTCGCCGTCCCATTCATAGACATCTAGAGAAAGTCTTTAGGGGGTAGAAGTTTAGGATCAACATTCGGTTCAAAGATCTTAAACGACAAATGCCTGAGAGAGGAATTCACTAAATGGGATCTACCCATTACCTGAACACTTGTTTTGTTCCCCCATTAGCCTAAATAAATTACCAGATGCTCGTATTTACAATATCCTCACAACATTCAATTCTTTCAAATCATAAGCAGCTTGTAATTTATCTCTAGATTTGTATCAAAGGTATTCTTTCAATTGAAATTCAAGGCCCTAATAAAAATTATATATACATATGCATGTCCTTTTCAAAAAAATATGTGTATATATGTATGGGAGAACAAAAACTACCCCATAATAATGAATGAAATGTTTAAATAATCAAAGAATGCAAAAATATTTTCTAAATAAGACTAAAGAAAATGCGATTTTCAGTATGACAAAAATAAATAGGCATGCGTCTTTACAAAATATTCCTATTGTTTTAGGGCTTAAGCCGTAGGATTTGTTCTGTGCATTATTCTCAAAAGGGGAAACCAAAATGTAGGGGAGTCTTTAGAAAATAACATGAAAAGATGAGAAACCCATGCATAGGGACTTTCAAATCATTCTGGTATTTCAAAACTGTGCAAGCTTGCCCCATTGTTTACCATTTTATATGTTAGATTTCCATCACCAACGAGCTTCTCTATCTCATCTTTCAGAAGTCAATATCTTTTGGTAGGTGCCTTGGTGCCCTTAAGGTAACTTATTGGAGTCAATGCGTCTTTCCGGTGTTGTTGCTTTCTAGTCCATGACACCTTCCATAATCAATCTTAGTTCCATGGTTTAATGTATGCAATGTATAAAGAATAATTAAAAGCAATCAAATAATATAAGATGCGAGGATGAATGCAAATAAGGCATTGATTTGTGAATAGTCCTATAGGAAGACTTTTATTAAGAGAAGATGCCTGATTACAAAAGATTGACAAATGATTCTACATGTGTCGACTAGCCATCTTTCATATTACCTTGACTTCATGAAGCTATGTACGTACTTGATGCCTCATCTCCGTCTCTGGATTAACTCGTGCGAGCAACACTCTTGCTTTTCTTGCCAAACCTTTCACATGTCTAGCCACTCCTTGCACTTAAACCATAGCATCCGTCATTTCCCTATGTTAGTCTCGAATTAAATGCTCCGATTGCTGAAGCCTAAAGATTATCTGATTGTTGTCTTCTTAAACAGCCTCCCTGAATGCAACAAGCTTGTTCTTGCAAAACCCTTGAATGATATCGATTTTTTTCTATTCCTCCATTTTTTCAATCTTGACTCGGAACTTGCCTTTTTGGAACTTTAGACAGAAGAGCAAATCATTGTATTCTTCGAGAGTAGGGGTCAGGTCTACTTTACTGAGAGGGAAACAACTATACACAGATCCCAAATCTGTGTGAGAGCTTAGAAAAGATCTCGATCAATTTGGACATTAAGAAGGAGGGCTACTTCCTCAAATTCTTGTTGAAAAACGTGCTTCATCTGGATTCCAATGCTTCTGAACTTCTCTTAACCTAGGTTATTTATTTTGTTTTGAAACGATCTGAGTGCGACCGATTACTTCTGACACGTGCCCCATTGATAAACCATCTCATTTTTTCGACTATTTTCGCTCTGACCAACTATAAACCGTAGCATTAGCATTCTTTGTATTTATAGAACGTCTCTCCTATTATGACAGTCTCCTAATATAGAACAATTCTTGAACCAACACCTTGGTATGATATGATGCAAAATTAAATGCGAAAAGAGAGAAAAAACAAAAAAGACAAACACCAAAGAAAATCGAGTTAGTACGGTGAAATAATTGAATGAATAAATTAAACAAATCAAACAATAAATAATAAACAAGGTGACAAATTAAAGCAATTAAAACATGCATAAACAAAAAAAGTAAAAATACGAATAAAACAACCAAAGCCTAAACAGGGTTACCGCTAAAAGGGCAGAGTTACGGTATGGCTCTAAAATGCTAGCTCTACGGTTCACTATGTGCAGTTAGGTTTTAAAGTAAAGGGCACCCGAACTATCGCTAGGACATCGATTCAGGGGATACAACCCATATACCATATAAGGGCGTGAGCCCTACGAAATATAAGGACCGTATCCCGGAAGTGAATTACAACACCATACATAGGTGAATATCCCACAAGGCAAAGTAATCACTCCCACTTAAAAAGGATAGAGCGCAGGAAAAAAGCTATTTATCAAAAACCAGATAAAATAAAGCGGTAAACAAACAAGATTAGGTATTAAAAATTAAATTAAATCGAATTTAAATTTTTCTTAGTAAATACTCTACGAACCCAACTAAGGCTTGACTCTCTTTTTTTGTTTTTGAAAACAAAAATTGCATCCCTAGTGGAGTCGCCAAGCTGTAGCAACTAAAAAATTTGTGCTCATTTAGAAAACCCTTTTTAATTAAAAATATGGCATATGAGGGGGATTTTTTTAAAAAAGATCGTATTTTGAATAAAATTTGGAGTCGCCACCGGTCACTTGGATAAGGTTGACCGGACACTAGAAAACAAAACAAGAGATACAAATGGGTTCGGGAATCGATTACGTGTAGGGAAGGGTTAGCACCCCCACCACGCCCAAAATTGGTACCTAAAGGTTCGTATCACATTTATTAAGAAAAATATAAATTCGGTTTAATTTAACAACTAATTCCTTAAAATGTATGAGTGCATGAGCATACGATTCGAACAATCTAACCCGCAACCCACGATACCAAAGGAGATGACACCTGGAGACTCGGGACGACACTCCCACTAGGATATCGGGACCTCGAGTACTAAACTAGATTAAGGCAATTAATTAAATATGACAAATAATTATGCATGGATAAATATATGATAACAAATATAAATAAAAGATAATAAAATAAATAAAGAACAATACATACCTATATACATACAAATAGTATATAATTTAATAAAGTACGCATACATATATGTATAATACGTAAAATATACGTAAAATATATTATAAAATAATACGACATAAACAATATACTAATATATATACATATAAACGCAAATATATGTACTACATATAACATTAATATACACAACCTAAGGCATAGAGATATAATATATGATATAAAAGGAATAATAATATACATTTAAAAAACAGTAACATATATAACAATATACGTAGCATATAATACACACACACACACATATATATATATATATATATATTTGAGAAGATATCATTTCATTTAATTAATTAGCCATAAAAGGCATCATATAGAACAACAGAGGCAATACAAGATGGACAATCATGAAAAAACCAGACATGTGAAGTACAAGATAAAGCCCATTGTGCCAAAGAGTGGGCAGCCTGATTGGCCGCACGAAGGACAAACTAAACTGTCATGTTCAGAGTTCGTTGGAGAGTCTGACGGATCTCTTAAAGCAGCAATCCAGTAACAGATATGTCCAAAGAGAGAATTGAGAGAATAAAAAAGATTGGTCGTGTCTCCCTCCACAAGTACTGAAGGGCATCCTTCTTTTACAGCTAACGTAATACCTGCAATGAATGCCCGAGCCTTGATTAAGGAACTCTCATAAGAAAAAAAAGTGTCCAAGCATGAGCCACTACAACTAGACCATTATGGTCACGCGCCACGATCCCTATAGCTGTTAGACCGATATACGATGCACCTTCCTTTCCATCAACATTTATTTTAATAATAACAGGTGGAGGCTTACACCACAGAGAAGCATATGGAGGCATCGATGGAGGAAGAAGAGTACCAAAAACGGAGATGTATGCATTCTGAAGGTATTTTGCATTCATAACAATCATTTCCTTCGGTTGCAAATTTCCTTCATGAACAAACACATTCTATATGTTCCAAAAAATTTATAGTAGCAGAATTAGGCTAGTAAAGTCTTCTGCCGTGAGGGATGGAATAACAGCCTCCAACCAGTCCTTACAACTAGTTTTAGTGTCCTGAAAGAGGCGAGCAGTAAACCCAGCTAGAAAGAGAATGTCCCTAGCCTCCGAACAATCTTGGAAAGCATGCAGAGAAGTTTCCTTCTCGATCCCGCAGATTGGGAACAAATTATATCCAAAACCTGTAACACGCAATTTTTTCCCCAGAGGTAGTGCATCATGGCCCAAACGCTACCCAAAATCTAAATCTTTGGCAAAGTTTTAATTGCGCCAATTGCCTTCCAAAACGTCCCTGGAACAACATGGGGACTATTAATATTACCTTGCCAAAAATACCCTGACCTTGTGGAATATACCCCCGAAGAGTGATTAGCCCAAATCTGGACATCGTCAATCATAGAGGAGATAGGACAACTCAAGATAGCTTCCATATTTGCAGGTGAGAAAATGGCGCGAACTTCTACCACATCCCATTGAAGGTGTCCCGGTATCATGAATTTGCCACATGCTAATGGTCAAACATAATTATCTAAATAGGTAGACGAAAAAACAACTTGCTTGGTGCCTCCCCAAGGAGCTGCATGGATAAGGGTTTGGTTGTCAATGCCAACTCTATAAAAATAGCCAGATTTAAACATCGAGATAGCTTTGAACAAGCTACGTCAAGCATATGAGGGTCTATCTCCAAGCTTTGTAGTAAACAAGTTATTTAGCCTGTAAAATCCTTCAATAAAGAGAATTTGAAGTGCACAACATAATCCAAATCTGCTTACCAAGTAGGGCCAAATTGAAACTTTTCAGATCCCAGAAACCCAATGCACTAGTCGCCTTGGGCTGACAAAGCTTAGAGCACGCAACAAAAGCCCAACCCATATCATGAGGTTTCCTAGTCCACCAGAAGTCTCGCACAACAGAAACAATATTATCAATGAGCAATAAAAAAAACATGGCATCACGTATGTTGGTAATGCCTAGGCTACCAACTTTAGAAAATCCCCACGGCCACCGTAGGACAATAAACAGTTAGACCAACGTGTAACACTCTTATCCACTCTGTCCCTTACATAGCCAAAAACCTCATTCTTGTTTTGGCCTACAATCAATGGCATTCCAAGATAAAAACCTGGATCAAATTCTTCACGGATACCGAAGATAAAAAAAATGAGCTTGTCTATCCGCAGAAGTATGCTTGCCAAAAAAGATCAGACTTATCATGATTGATCTTTTGTCCAGATGACATTTTATGTATCTGGAAAATACCTCTCAAGCAAGTAGCCTCAGCATCTGAATTTTTCAAAAAGATGAGGCTGCCATCTACGTAAAAAAGATGATTAATCCAGGGACCATTTCGACACACATGGATACCTTTTCTCTGGCCCGCTCACTGTTCAACTAGGAGAAGTACAGACAAATCATGAGTACATAAGAGGAATAAGAACGAATAGAGTAGATCTCCTTGGCGCAAGCAACGCTTTCGCTTAAGGGGATCCGAGAGTTGACCATTGAGGCGAATACGAAAAGAGATAGAAGAAATACACTTCATAATCAAACTGACCCAAGACACCTCGAGAGCCCCATTTTACATTAAATGGATAAAAAATATAACCAAATCCAATTATTTTTGGACTTAACAGTCAGGCTTGTGCCTTGGGCTCGCGGGTCCTCTCTGCCTTGCTGGATCGGGTCGCTGAAGCGGGTTAATGGTGGGTCTGGAGCGGTCCACGGTGCGCGGGTTAACAGGTATTACTCTTTTCTCTCTCTTTTTTTAATTTCATTCATTATTCTTTCTCAAATAAGCCCATCTTTTCCTCTCAAGCACAACCCTAGCCGCCACTACCCTAACGAGTTTCACTTGTCGTCGTTACCACCAAAGCGTTGCCTTCGTCCTTCTCTCCTTTTTTAATGGTCAAATTTCTCCAAAAGGCATCACAAAACTTATGAAACCTCTTAAAATCATTGAGCTTTTTTGCTATTGATCTAAGGATATAGTCATCGGATCGTCACGGCACTGAGGTATGTTGTTCCCGACATCGTAAGCGTGAATACACCTTGGGATTAAAGAGCCACGACTCTGATCAGCAGAAAAAATCCTTTGAGTGTGTCAACCCTCTTCAACACCGATGAAAAATTTGACCGTTGGATTAGCTCGAATATGAAGTATGTGGCTCTCCTTGCCACGTGGAACATCTCCAGCGTTGGGATCTTCGGTAAAAAACTCTAGCCACTGAGAACCACCATGGTCGAACGTGCAACCTCTCTTCCTCTCTTTTTTTTTTTAATCTTTTTTCTCTTTAATTCCCTTTTAATTTCTCCACTGATGGTGTCCTCTTATATCGGTTTTGATTGTTTGGTCTATGGTTTGGGGCAACTAGTATCCATGGTGGTTTGGGTTAATTGAAAGAGTGTGATCGAATGGTGAACTTTAGGGAAAATAAAGAAAGGAAGAAGTTCTGGTTTAAATGGTGGCTAGAGGTTGGGTGATTCTCCAAAGGTGAAGGGTGACCGATTAAAGCTCGTGTAATGGTTTTGATTGAGGATAATGAAATGGTCCAGGTGGTAGCTTCGTGACTGTGGGTGGTTTTTAGTTATGGGACTTGTGTGGTGGTGAGGTTGAGGAATGGTGAATTTTTGAAGATGACAGTGGTGATTTTTCAGTTTTGGAGGCAGAGGAAGATGGTGAGTAATGGTTTTTTCCCCAAGACGAAGGGAGATGGGGTTGAGATTTAAGGGAGTGGTGAAGGTGAGGAAATGATGGGTGTAGGTGTTAGAGGGAATGATGGGGTATGCATAGGGTGAGCAGGCAGAGGCCTGGTTGGTGGCGTGGAGATCCGTGAAAAAGTTCTTTTGAAAAATATAATTTTTAGATCTCCGACACGATGGTTGGCGTTTGCCTGCAGAAGTCGAAAATTGTTTTTCGGTAGCCGACGAGGGGCGAAGGGTAACCAGTGAATACATCGGAGCTTGACCAGATGTGACGGGATAGATCTAGTGGCAGGACTCGCGGTGAAGTATGGTCGGAGTTCATGAGTTTCATCCGGTTCATAATGAACTCGAATGAAACTCATCCTAAAACTATGGATTTTAATCCATTTCAGCTAAGTTTTCTAGGTAAGTTTTGTTTGTGTTCAGAGGATTTTGGGAAAGAGAGAGTAGCGAGAGAGGTTAAACTGAGCAAATGACCGTTTTAACTCGCTCTGGGGTTTTATATACCTGAGTCAAAATGATGCAATTTTGGCATCGGGTCAAGTAGGGGATTCGCGTTTTTTTAACGGGTTGGGTCTGACCCATGCATTTGATATCCGTTTTTTTAGTTTTGGTCCTCAAGTTTTTCTTGTATTTCAATTTGGTCCCTAATTCAATGGAATTGATATTTTTAGTTTGTAATTTGTGCAATTTGGTCCCTTATTTAATTGTTTTATTTATTTAAAATGCAATTGAATTCTTTATATGTTGCATGTTTTAAATTAAGCATGTAGTATTAATTGCTAGACAATTAAAATACCTAGATTAATAATTAATTGTTTAGAGCTTTAGTCTTAGGTTCTCTACTAGGATTTAATAATTAATTAGGAAAGACGATTGTAGCAAATTAATGGACATTGAGTGAGAAACTTTAAAGTCCTAATTTGATTGGTGTCCCACTATAATGAGATGTTATTCAAGATGAGCTTTTAAGTAGAAAATCCAATATTCATTAAAACCTTTAGGAAATTGACAAATAACCTAGATTAATTAATTACAGACTTAATTAGGATTAGAACTTAAATAATTAATTTTATTAAATGATTAAGGAATATTATATATAATTTTAGGGTTTAAATATGGATGGTGCCCAATTAATCAGGTGTTGTCTCATATAAACCTTTAAATTAAATAATATCATAGATTTAAATAACACACAAATTTAAGTAGAGCTTTTTAGATTAGCACTTAAAATAAACAAGACCATAATCAATCATGCATTTAAACCTTTTATATTGAAAATATATTTTTGGAATATGAATAGAGATGCCCTGAGCGTATAGGGTGTTTTCAATTTATATTCGGATCAAAAATATATTTTCATATAAAAGGAATATTTCCATTCAGAACATAAACCCAATTAATAATTAATAATCAAATTAAATTCGAATTATTATTCTCAAAATGCCAATATGCCACACAAAATTAAAGGTATCAATGACGAGCGTTTGTGGGGTGCTAATCATTCCCCACATGTAACCGACTCCCGAAATCTAATTTTAAAAGAACGAATCTCTGGTTATTTTTATGGTGTTCGGTCTACCAAAGTGACCGGTGGCGACTCCAAAACATTTTCAGAATCGAATTTAAACGAAAACCCCTAATTTCAAAGATTAATCCTCCAAGCTATTTTCACCGGTTCATAAATGGTTTCGACATGTCTCTTTTGATTCGTGGGCTAAATTTTTGGGGTTTTTTTTTAATTTTAATTCGTGAGTTAAGTTTTTTTGGGTGTTTTTTATTCTAAGGATTTCATTAATTAACATATTAGAATAAATATATGAGGCATGAGGAAGAAGATGGTTTTTTATAAATTTTAATTTAGAAGAAAATATTATGTGGAAAATAAAGATGATGTGAGTTTATTTAACTGAGTAGGACCATGGATGAGATTGTGAGAATGGTTCATGGAATAATTTCTTCTAATTTTATTTTGAAATGTGATGAATTGCATGTCGAGACATTGAGATTTTTAATAATTATTTAAAAGACATTAAAAAGTTAATAGTGTTCAGCGGTGTATTGCGTTAGTAGTGTGCATCGGTGTGCGTCGCCCCCGTTCTAGACTCATCCTTAATGATAGATAATATTAGTATATCGAGTGGAAAGACACAAGTTCAAACAGTTTATCTACATGGTATATGAGCTATTAAATGGCTAAAATTAATCAACATATACTACTATGTAATTAAACTATAATATTCAAAAAAATATGTCAATAGATTTCATGGATTTAAATCCAAATGTGTTAACTGTTATTCACAATCGATACAGAGTGAGTATATATATTAATATCGATATGCATTATCCAAATCGATACAGAGTCGCTTTTCTGAAAACCACCCTCAAATAACCCAAAATGAGTCCAAACCCTTGCGTCTTGGGAACGCGATTCGTCGCCGTCCACCGTCGGATCGGCATGAAACTGAGGTATGTTGATATCCTCACCAAGGCACCTCGAGTGAACGTTGTGATTCACCATTCGAAGCTCCGGTCACCAGAATCGAAATGGGAAGGTAAAACTTTCCCCTATTTTAGATTTTAGTTCGATTTCCCCTTTTGTTTTTGGCTCTAATTTGTTTTAATTTCCTTTGTTTTTCTTTAGGTTTTTGGTTATCAATTTGTGGTTGAAGGGTGAAGGGTGATGGTGGGTCGGGTTAACGGTAGTGGAGGGATCGATGAATGAGTTAAAGGGGCTTCGATGATGGCAGTTGGATTGGTTCACTGGTTTGGTGTATGGTGAGACTCAGTTGTGGGTTATGGCGATGAACACTGGGTTTCGATGGTGGGTTGAATGAAGGGAGATGGTTAGGTGAGCTTAAGGGGACCGATTTATGGTGGTTGGAGGTGATGAACGATGGACGATGGAAAATGAAAAATCCCAGTTTATGTTTTTTGACTTTAGTTACTTGCACCTTAATTTTTTTCTTCACCTATATAGATTGGGGCAATATAATTTGCTAAAATTATGAAGAAGAGTGATTGCTCTTTAAAGAGCATGTATTTTCCCTAGATTTATAGATTTAACTATCGCCATATATGTATTTATTGCATATATTTCTGAATTTTCATGTTTATTTCTGCATTTTATCTAACTGAGTTTCATTTACTCGTATTTTATATATTTTTGCCTATTTTGCTTTGTTGTCGTTGTATTTCTAATGTCATTGCAAAGGGAGTTTTCACCACTGCAGCCAGTTCGACACTGCATCTGCCAGCTGTCCAATCTGCTAAAGGTAAGGATAAGCTTGTCAGTTGTACTGTTTGTTACAACAGATTTTGTACGGCTTTAGGACACGCAAATCACCTACAGGACAAGTGTTCGTCCTTGGGCGACCTATAAAAGGATGAATCTGAAGGGGAGAGAGTCGCGCAATTATCATTTTCTCATATGATCTTCAACCTCCGAGCTTTCTCCATCCTTCCATGATGGCTTGAGTTCACTTTCTGGAGATCCGAGGTGAAGTAAGGTAGAATTATATGAGGAAAAGAGGAATCAAGTTCTGAATCGAGGAAAATACGTTGTTATTCTCTAAAACTCTTCTTCATTTAGAGGTTTGTTAAAGATTACTCTTGTATTTTGCACTTCATTGATGATGGTTCAAACTTTTGAGCTTTATGAACTTGTTGAAATTCGTTTTTTAGTTATATATATATATATACATATATATATATATATTTCTACTAGCTTTTTATTAAGCTTTAACTGTTGGATCTGATTTATATTTTTCATGAAAGTGTTGAACTAGCCACTGACATCAACGGATGCAGTGACAAGTCAGGTTAACGAGTATTACAAAAAAAGTTGAACGGATACAACAAGAGTTGATCCGCTCGTTCAAAGGGTTATTGTTCTGACTCATGACAAGAGTTATAGCCGATCTATTTCCCTGAGTCAACAGTTGAAGATTAAATGGAAGCTAGTATTTGAGCTCATATTTTTAATTAATGATTGAGCCATCATAACATTCCCTCGAAGTGTACTTGATCTTTTTGCCAAACTGAACCAAAGAGATCTAGGCTTTATCTTCATATTTCTCTATATTTTAATATACTATGCTATTGCTACCATATTTCATCCTTTATTAATCTTTTATTCCTTTTACTGCATCCAATATTGCATCCACAATTTCCATTTTTATAGAAATGCTTGTGGCTACATAAATCTCAAACTAAATATATCATCATCATGGGATCGATATTCAAATAGGATTTCCTTATTTCTATTCTTACATCGACAGTATTGTTTGCACTTTTAGTGTGACGTTTTCACACCTATCAAGTTTTGGCACTGTTATCGGGGATAACGTTATTTGGTTTTTATATTTCTGCTTGCAATTCTATTTTTTTGTTTATGTTTGTAGTTGTTTCTCATAGTTTTTGTTTTTTGTTTTTCCTTTTCTTTTTATTACTTTTTGTAGGTGTTGCATGACCAGAAGTGCCACCACGCCACTATTTGTACCTATTCTAGAAATTGAGAGAACTTTTCGAAGGAAAATTAGAGAATATAGTGGGATGACAAGACAACCTAACAACAACGAGGGTCTCTTTCACGATCCTGAAAACCCACCACTACACCCACCAGCCCAGAACAAAACAATCCATGAAGTTGTAGTTCCCCAGTTAGACGATTTACAACCGGAAGTTGTTAGACCTCCTATTCAAGCTGGGAATTTTGAGTTGAAGCCAGTTATGTTTCAAATGCTCAACTCCAATGGGCAATATAAGGGGTTACCATATGAAGACACTCGAGAGCATCTTCAATATTTTCTTTTAATTTGTGCTTCTTTCAACCAGCAAGGCATTCCTGATGATGCCTTATAGATGCAATCGTTTCCATATTCTTTGCAGGGCAAAGCTCGTTCGAAGACTCCATATCGGTTTTATTTCATCATTGAATGATCTTTTTACATAATTTGTTTTACGCTTTAATCCACTAACAATGAACTCGCGCTTGAGGAATGATATTACAGCCTACTATCAGTGATAAGGGTAGAATATTGCATATTTTTAATGTGTTTTATTCTTCATTTTCTTGATATATATACTCCTAAACCGCTTCTTTGGGCTTTATTTTGGTAGGAGCTTCATTGGACTATGTTAGCCCAAAACCAACAAATGAAGGCAGAATCTAAATATTCACTGGATGTCATGGCATGAGTCGTGGGCACGGCCTGAGGACGATGCAGTCTGAGCCCGATGAGCAAAAGATTTTGGTGGTCCAGTCAGTAGGTTCTAGAAGGCAGATCGACATTATCCCAAAGTCGAAATTTAGAATTATCTAAAGGATAAATGCATGAGAGATAAATATGGGATTATCCAAAAGATAAAGGAGAATTCAACCGGAGCCACATGTTTCAAATTAATTATCTTTATCTTTGTGGTAAATCCTTGGTTTAAATTTAGTCAACTAGTTTAAAATATTTATCCTTTGTTTTATCTTTATTAGGTTTTGAGTTATTTTACTTTTTTAGAATTCTCGGGTATAAATACCCCTTAGGTTCAACCTTTAGAACTCAGATTGGAATTTGTAATTTCCTTGGTTATTTCTATAGCAGCTTCATCTTCTTTTAATCTTTTACTTTCTTCATTTATTTTTCGATCATAAAAAAGCTAAGCATGATCCAATCCATGCTTAGCTAAATTTCCACTTAGCCTAAAGCTTTGCAATGGCTCAATTCTAATCGTGAGAATTGAGTTGCACTTCACAAATTCGAAAAGTATTCTTCGATTATCTAGAAACTAGGAGTGGCAATCGACCATTCTTTTAAAGTTACTACATCTTCAACTCAAAAAGTCAACATTGATTTGAAAGGTGTTTTGACTTGCTATTTGGGAGTGGGATCGATTGGTCGTAATTTGGCTTTCTATGAACAATCTAGTGGCAGTCCGCTAAGGGGAATCAAGATTGTAATATCCCAATTCTTGGCTAGTGACCAAATTGTAAACTTTGAAAGTTTTGGTGGTTAAAGTATAAACTTTGGAAAAGTTTGGGAGACTAAAGTGTAAATTTCCCCAATAAGTAATTTTATTCAGTATGAGAGTGAATCGGATCAAAATAAGTACCTTGATATCGATTTTAAGAATTAAGATGCAGTAAAATATACTGAATTTGGATCGAATAAAATTGTTAAGCGTGCTCAGGCTAGAGAAATACAAGGATGGGTGACCTTCGGGAAGGTCCCATAAAAGTGTTTCTGATCGATATTTTGGACTCAGTAAGAGTAGAGAAAATTCGTATGGATTACCGATAAAGGAATTCTAAGAGGAATTTTATTCTATGAAGATTTTTGATAAGTATCGGGAAAATAGACTGAGTTAAGAAAATTAAGTCCTAGTCCTTGAAAAAGGAAGTTTTTATGGGATAATAAAGTTTATTTCCCGAATATGGAAATATAGAATTTTCGGAATAAATCCAATAGCTCGAAAAAGGTAAAATCGCAATAGAAGTATTTTATGAATATCGGGAAATCAAATTGAACTGGAATTTCAGAGGTTGATCCAAAAGCCATGGAAAAGTCATAAAATACTATTTTATGAATATTTTATTATATTTGGTTGGATTCCAACTAGACTTAGTTGAATTTTTACAACAATGGCAAACTAGTAAATAAAAACTAGTTGGAGGGCAAATTGGTCATTTGGCCCTAATGGCAATTTTGAAATATTTTAAAAGTTATAAGGGCAATTTTGGAAAGAGGAAATGGAAGATTAAATCTTGGCCTTTATTGATGATAAAATCAATCTCAACTGAGAGCTAAGGAAAGAAAGAGATTTTTTTCCAAGCTCGATTCAAGCCCCGAAACTCAGTTTTCAGGTAATCTCTTCAACTGCAAAGTTGTTCTACTCTTCAAGCTCTATATTTTGATGTCAATAATTCATGGAATTAATGCTTGATTGATGAGAATTCACATGAGAAAGAAATTAGGGTTTATGGATCAAATTGGGGGTTTTGAGATTTTATGATTCCATGATTGAATTCAAGTTGAAATCAAGTTAGTATGATGTTAAAATCATGATATTGAGTTGGGATTTAAGTTCTACATGTTTAGATTATTATGAATATGATTATGGTTTATGGATTTAAGTTTAATTTAGGGTTTGTGATGTTGAATTTATAACTTAGTAAGCTTGATTTGTTGTTTGGAAGCAAGACCCTAAGTTAATTTAATAGGGACCAATTCGGAAATCTTAAAAGTTAGAGGACCAAATTTGAATTTGTATGTATTTGGTGTGTATTTATGTTATTAAGGATGTTGGAGGTGTGAAATTGATGTTAGAATGCTAAATCGATGTTAAATTGAACTAGGGACCATTTTGACATTTTGTCAAAGTTAAGTGACCAATTTGGAAATGAGGTTTTGGATAAGGACTAAATCTGAATTTTAGTTGTAATGATGGAATTAAGGTGATAATGTTGAATTGAGGACTAATTTGCAAAGTTAAGAAATTTGGATCCTTACCTTTGCATTATTAGTGACCATTCGATAAAGAAGGAAAATTAGAGGGAACTATTGTGAATAATTATTTGATGAAGAAGGTGATAAGTTGGTGGTTCAAAGCAAATAATGGGACTAAATTGACAAGTAGAGAAGTAAGGAGAAGTTAGTATAAAAGTTGAAGTTAATTATGGAAGCTGTGTAGAAAACGGGTTTTGGCAGTAAGTTTGAAAATTCACCATAAATTCTACAAAAATGGTTAGAAGGTGAATTTTATACCGATGTAAAGATTTGCTCGTTTAGTTTCGCCTCCAACAAACGGAAACTAATTTCGAGTTCCAATTCAAAATATATGAATTTTTAAGTGACGGAAGGTCAGAAAACAAAGCACCAGTCTGTTCCGAATTCCAGCATTGTAACTGACTTTGAAAATTCGCCATAAATCGTACAAGTTGAATTTGGGCTATTAATGAGGAAGGGAAAACTTTTGGAAATTTTGTATATTCGAATGACTAGATTCGATAGCATGTTTAAAGTATTGTTAGATTTGAATCTAACGAATGTTATTCGTATTTATATGATCAATGAAGTTTGATTTGGATCAAAAGAAGGGTCGAGGTATTATGAAGGAAAGGATCGAGTAGAGCTTAGTGAGGCAAGCTAATAAATGGCCAGGTGAGTGCATTTTTACATATTTTATATATATAATATGATAAAGAAATATAATATGCAACCTAGAATGATTTGAAAGAAAAAGAATTTGAATCGTAAATAGATGTATTTTACAATAATTTTTAAATGGTTTATAATGATTTTTACAAGATATTGATGTTAAAAGCCCTTTGTATGATTATTGAGATTCTTGGTATAATTGGCATGCTAATGAGGTGGAGTATAGTGATATAGTGATACAGTGACGTTGTGTTCTACAACTATGACCAAGTGAAATAGTGATGCTGTTAAATTACAGCAATGATACAATGATACAGTGATTTATTATGGCACAACATATTAGTTGATGGCGCACATGTGCATACTCAATTGTGACTCGCATACCATGCATTTATAAGTCGAGATTAAATCTTATTGAATCTAGTTTCTTTCAGAACAAACGAAATTGAATTCCGAGTTGTAGATTATTTTATAGAAATATTTCTTTGAAGGTAGTGCAATCTGTCAGAAAATGAGAATTGATGCACTTTATATCTAAGGTTAATTAGTATGCTTGAAAGGGGTTAATGGAAGTTCTAAATGGTCATTAAAGACAAAAAAATGGGTTTTGGACCGTATAAGGAAGGAAGGAAAAACTTTTGGAAATTTTGTATTTTCGAATGACTAGATTCGATAGCATGTTTAAAGTATTGTTAGATTTGAATCTAACGAATGTTATTTGTATTTATATGATCAATGAAGTTTGATTTGGATCAAAAGAAGGGTTGAGGTATTATGAAGGAAAGGATCGAGTAGAGCTTAGTGAGGCAAGCTAATAAATGGCCCAGGTGAGTGCATTTTTATATATTATATATATATAATATGATAAAGAAATATAATATGTCAACCTAGAATGATTTGAAAGAAAAAGAATTTGAATTGTAAATAGATATATTTTACAAGAATTTTTAAATGGTTTATAATGATCTTTACAAGATATTGATGTTAAAAGCCCTTTGTATGATTATTGAGATTCTTGGTATAATTGGCATGCCAATGAGGTGGAGTATAGTGATATAGTGATACAGTGACATTGTGTTCTACAACTATGACTAAGTGAAATAGTGATGCTGTTAAATTACAGCAGTGATACAGTGATTTATTATGACATAACATACTAGTTGATGCCGCACACGTGCATACTCAATAGTGACTCGCATACCATGCATTCTCAATTACATTACTTTGGGCTATGAATTGAATAAAAAGTAACAAGTACAAGTGATCTAAAGGAAAGTGAAATGTGAAAGTGATATGATTCAAATGAAAACAAGTGATTTACTGGATATTTGATTTGACATGACATTGCCTTATATATGTATATGAGATGTTGATTTTTACAGGTTACATGATAGAGGAACAACTTCGATAAGTCATTCTATACGATTCTAAATTCTTATATGTTATATTCAGTATTTTATTTATTATGCAATTTTTATTAAAATTAAAGTGCTTTACTTTGATTTATAAGTCTTGCCTCACTAAGTTAGTACTTAGCGTGTGTTTGTTTCACACGTAGATTAAGATGGAGTATTTGAAGAGGAGTCGAGCATGCTGATCAAGCTTCAATCTGCAAAACATCAGTAAGATATTCTAGCTTATGATAATCTCTAGTGGGCATGTAATTATTTAATTGCTAATAGAGTATGATGTATTAAATTAGACTAAATGATAGATAAGCAATCAGTTTTGATGATGAATCGTATATGGATAAAGAAAAATAAAGCATTAGCATTGTAACAGAATAAAGCTAAGGTAGAAAGGATAATTACTTTGCTAATAAGAATAATTGATAATCGCGTAAAGATTTTAAAGTCAAGAATGAGCCTAGATAGCGAACCTAGTTTTCACCCTGAATTGAACTGTTATTTTTAATAATTACCAAATATGTTTTAAAATAATTAATTCAGGGTTGAAACTAGCTAACTGCACATAGGTTGTGTTTTCAAGAAAACCGAGAAAGGGTTAGATTTACAAACTAAAATTTGTAAATACTTGTAAAAATAAATTTATAAGTCAAGATTTCTTTAAACGACTCTGTAACATCTTTAATGTATATTCAATTTACGATTATACGTTAAGGGTGTTAGATTTAATGGTATTAGAGCTACAGGTTTGCCAGTTCTGGATGCTAAACCAAGTTTGTATATGATTTTTATCAGTAAATACATGCCCGTAGGATATCATATTACTGATGTGCTGATTGTATGACTTGATGCTGCTCCTCATTAGTATGATATGGAATGAGACTAGAATAAGGAAAGTAAGACGATGATGTAATTCGTCAGTTTACGAATCTTGGAGGTTAAGAAAGGACTCATAATGGATATGATACAGTGAAATAGGCATGAAAGTTAACTCATGTAGAAGATCTGCGAATTTAAGATCAATTTTAAGATAAATTGGTTACCTATGAATAACATAGAAGTAAGATGTAAATGGAAGGTTGATCTTTAGTCAAGATATTATCAATTAAAAGCTAAAGGAAGAGAAAAAGAGGAAAAGTACCACTTTGAGAGAAGATGATTTGTGCAAGTCAAAAAGGTAAAAGCTTGGATTCAGAATTATTATACCTCAAGGAATCGTGAAAGAGTTGTACCAAGGGCATATTAATGGATCTTATCCTCAGAAGTGAGCAAAAGTTTATAGTGTATGTATTTATGTTTTGGAGATATTGATTGGATTATTCATGTGTCATCACTCTTGAGAAAAAGAAAAAAAAAGAAAAAAAAAGATGAATTGCAATTAGACTTGATACATGAAGATGTGTTAGTAGAAATACTGGTATATGGAGTTAAAGAATTAAGGAATAAGAAAAATTACATTGGTTAAGGCCCTAAGAAGAAATCACAAGGTTGAAGAAGCCACTTAAGAATTTGAGAAGAAAATGAGGGAGTAATATCTACAATTGTTTGAAACACGTATGTTTTGAAAATTCGAGGACGCATTTTCTTAAAAGGCAAGGAATTTTAATATCCAAATTTTTGGCTAGTGACCAAATTGTAAACTTTTAAAGTTCTGGTGGTTAAAGTATAAACTTTGGAAAAGTTTGGGGACTAAAGTGTAAATTTCCCCAATAAGTAATTTTATTCACTATAAGAGTGAATCAGATCGAAATAGGTACATTGATATCGGTTTTAAGAATTAAGATGCAGTAAAAGGTACTGAATTTGGATCGAATAAAATTGTTAAACGTGCTCAGGCTAGAGAAATACAAGGATGGGTGACCTTCGGGAAGGTCCCATAAAAGTGTTTCTGATCGATATTTTAGACTCGTTAAGAGTAGAGAAAATTCGTATGGATTATCGATAAAGGAATTCTAAGAGGAATTTTATTCTATGAAGATTTTTCGGAAAGTATCGGGAAAATAGACTGAGTTAAGAAAATTCAGTCTAAGTCCTTGGAAAAGGAAGTTTTTATGGGATAATAGAGTTTATTTCCCGAATATGGAAATATAGAATTTTCGGAATAAATCTAATAGCTCGAAAAAAGGTAAAATCGCAGTATAAGTATTTTATGAATATCAGGAAATCGGATCAAACTGGAATTTCAGAGGCTAATCCAAAAGTCATGGAAAAGTCATAAAATACTATTTTATGAATATTTTATTATATTTGGTTGGATTCCAACTAGACTTAGTTGAATTTTTACAAGAATGGCAAACTAGTAAATAAAAACTAGTTGGAGGGCAAATTGGTCATTTGGCCCCAATGGCAATTCTGAAATATTTAAAAATTTATAAGGGCAATTTTGGAAAGAGGAAATGGAAGATTAAATCATGGCCCTTGATTGATGATAAAATCAATCTCAACTATTGGATAAAAAGGGCAAAATTGTAATTTCACTATTAAATGAATTTAACATTCAGTTAACATTCATTTCACTATCAAATGTTCATCTTTTCCAACCATAAATGTGAGAGCTAGGGAAAGAAAGAGAAATTTTTTTCCAAGCTTGATTCAAGCCCCGAAACTCGGTTTTTAGGTAATCTCTTCAACTGCAAAGTTGTTTTACTCTTCAAGCTCTATCTTTTGATGTCAATAATTCGTGGAATTCATCCTTGATAGATGAGAATTTACATGAGAAAGAAATTAGGGTTTATGGATCAAATTGGGGGTTTTAAGATTTTATGATTCCGTGATCGAATTCAAGTTGAAATCAAGTTATTATGATGTTAAAATCATGATATTGAGTTGGGATTTAAGTTCTACATGTTTAGATTATTATGAAGATGATTAGGGTTTATGGATTTAAGTTTAATTTAGGGTTTGTGATGTTGAATTAAAGACTTAGTGAGCTTGATTTGTTGTTTGGAAGCAAGACCCTAAGTTAATTTGATAGGGACCAATTTGGCAATCTTAAAATTTAGAGGACCAAATCTGAATTTGTATGTATTTGGTGTGTATTTATGTTATTAAGGATGTTGGAGATGTGAAATTGATGTTAGAATGCTAAACCAATGTTAAATTGAATTAGTGACCATTTTGACAATTTGTCAAAGTTAAGTGACCAATTTGGAAATGAGGTTTTGGATAAGGACTAAATCTGAATTTTAGTTGTAATGACGGAATTAAGGTGGTAATGTTGAATTGAGGACTAATTTGCAAAGCTAAGAAATTTGGATCCTTACCTTTGCATTATTAGTGACCATTCGATAAAGAAGGAAAATTAGAGGGAACTATTGTGAATAATTATTTGATGAAGAAGGTGATAAGTTGGTGGTTTAAAGCAAATAATGGGACTAAATTGACAAGTAGAGAAGTAAGGAGAAGTTATTATAAAAGTTGAAGTTAATTATGGAAGCTGTGTAGAAAAGTGGTTTTGGCAGTAAGTTTGAAAATTCACCATAAATTCTACAAAAATGGTTAGAAGGTAAATTTTATACCATTGTAAAGATTTGTTCGTCTAGTTTTGCCTCCAACAAACAGAAACCGATTTCGAGTTCCGAGCAAAAAGATATGAATTTTTAAGTGACGAAAGGTCAGAAAACAGAGCACCAGTCTGTTCCGAATTCCATCATTGTAATTGACTTTGAAAATTCGTCATAAATCATACAAGTTGAATTTGGGCTATTAATTTATATGGTTGAAAATCTTATTGAATCTAGTTTCTTTCAGAACAAACAGAATTGAATTCTGAGTTGTATATTATTTTATAGAAATATTTCTTTTAAGGTAGTGCAATCTGTCAGAAAATGAGAATTGATGCATTTTGTATCTAAGGTTAATTAGTAAGCTTGAAAGGGGTTAGTGGAAGTTCTAAATGGTCTTTAAAGACAAAAAATGGGTTTTGGACAGTATAAGGAAGGAAAAACTTTTGGAAATTTTGTATATTTGAATGACTAGATTCGATAGCATGTTTAATGTATTGTTAGATTTGAATCTAACGAATGTTATTCGTATTTATATGATCAATGAAGTTTGATTTGGATCAAAAAAAGGGTCGAGGTATTATGAAGGAAAGGATTGAGTAGAGCTTAGTGAGGGAAGCTAATAAATGGCCCAGGTGAGTGCATTTTTACATATTATATATATATAATATGAGAAAGAAATATAGTATGTCAACCTAGAATGATTTGAAAGAAAACGACTTTGAATCATAAATAGATATATTTTACAATATTTTTAAATGGTTTATAATGATCTTTAAAAGGTATTGATGTTAAAAGCCCTTTGTATGATTATTGAGATTCTTGGTATAATTGGCATGCCAATGAGGTGGAGTATAGTGATATAGTGATACAGTGACGTTGTGTTCTACAACTATGACCAAGTGAAACAGTGATGTTGTTAAATTACAACAGTGATACAGTGATTTATTATGGCACAACATATTAGTTGATGTCGCACATGTGCATACTCAATAGTGACTTGTATACCGTGCATTCTCAATTACATTACATTGGGCTATGAATTGAATAAAAAGTAACAAGTACAAGTGATCTAAAGGAAAGTGAAATGTGAAAGTGATATGATTCAAATGAAAACAAGTGATTTACTGGATATTTGATTTGACATGACATTACCTTATATATGTATATGAGATGTTGATTTTTACAGGTTACATGACAGAGGAACGACTTCGATATGTCATTCTATATGATTCTAAATTCTTATATGTTATATTCAATATTTTATTTATTATGCAATTTTTATTAAAATTAAAGTGCTTTACTTTGATTTATAAGTTTTGCCTCACTAAGTTCGTACTTAGCGTGTGTTTGTTTCACATATAGATTAAGATGAAGTATTTGAAGAGGAGTCGAGCATGCTGATCAAGCTTCAATCTGGGAAACATCAGTAAGATATTCTAGCTTATGGTAATCTCTAGTGGGCATGTAATTATTTAATTGCTAGCAGAGTTTGATGCATTAAATTGGACTAAATGATAGATAAGTAATTAATTTTGATGATGAATCATATATGGATAAAGCAAAACAAGAAATTAGCATTGTAACATAATAAAGCTAAGATAGAAAAGATAATTACTTTGCTAATAAGAATAATCGGTAATCGCGTAAAGATTTTAAAGTCAAGAAAGTGCCTAGATAGCGAACCTAGTTTTCACCCTGAATTGAACTGTTGTTTTTAATAATTGCTAAATATGTTTTAAAATAATTAATTCAGGGTTGAAACTAGCTAACTGCACATAGGTTATGTTTTCAAGAAAATCGAGAAAGGGTTAGATTTACAAACTAAAATTTGTAAATACTTGTAAAAATAAATTAATAAGTCGAGATTTCTTTAAACGACTCCGTAACATCTTTAATGTATATTCGATTTATGAGTATACGTTAAGGGTGTTACAAAGATCGAGTTTGATTCTCATATAGACGCTATAACTTGAGTTGGGATCTTCTAGAACGTAAAGCTGTTTTGGTACTAACGGCGATAGACGTGGTTAGACCAGCAAGAACCGAATTTCAAAGATAGACTTGGAAATCTCGGTTAACTAAAGAGAAGAGTTAGGTGCAGGGGTTGGGGCTAGCAAAGCCTAAGGCTAAACTATCATTATTGAATTCTTTCTTTACAATTTACCACTTTTATTTACATTTTATTTTTACTTAATTATTTTTAAACCCTATTTTTATTTTGTATTTAAAGCAAGGTTGAAACAAAGAGGCGATAATGGAATTTTCTTAGTCCCTGTAGACCGACCCTAATTTTTTATATTACTTTTTTTATTTAATTGAGAATTGGAATTTATTTATTTGGCAATTTCAACACTTGTCAAATTGACGCCGTTTTCGGGGACTTCGGCAAAGTTACTAATCACTTCTTGTTTTGTTCTATGACCAGGTCGTTACTTGTAGAACTAATTTATAAACCAAAAATTGAAGCGCTTACCCGAAGATTGCAAGGAAAGACTCTTTGGCGCATAATATGACAAGCGTCATCAGTACCCGACTTTGACGAAATAACTCTCGAAACTGAAGATATATTCTCATTCAAGGACGAAAAATCAGAAGACATGGCTGAACAAACTATTCAAAAGATCGCTATAGCACTTGATGAGCAGCAACCATTGTGCATAACATTTCCAAATAGAGAAACGCCGTTCGAGCTAAAATCGGGTTTGATTAATCTTTTGTCTACCTTCCACGGTTTGCAAAAGGAGAACACACACAAACATCTGAAAGTGTTTCACATGGTCTGCCTGAGTATGAAACCACAAGAAGTATCCGAAGATCAAATTAAACTCTATGCTTTTCCTTTTTCTTTAGTTGATGCAGCTAGAGATTGGTTATTTTATTTACCGCCAGGTTCTATTGATACATGGGCTGATATGTCTCGTTTGTTTCTTGATAGGTTTTTCCCTGCGGCTCGAACAAGTGAACTTAGGATAAGCATTGTAGGGATCCGACAAAAAGAAAGTGAACAGTTATCGATTACTATGAACGCTTTAAAATGTTATGTGTAAGTTTTTCGCAACACGGCTTGTTAGAACAATCCCTCATGAAGTATTTCTATGAAGGTTTAATTTCGGTGGAAATGAAAACTATCGATGTGGCAAGTGGAAGAGCCCTTGTTAACCTGACTCGTTGTGTGGCTAGGGAGTTGATTTCAACGATGGCCGCTAATGCCCAACAATTCCGCCCAACAAATGAACCAACTAGACGGGTTCATGAGATAAGTACTCATTTCATTAAAGCAATGATTGAAAAACTTATTGATATAGTTCAAACTTTGCTTGCAGGTAAAATAGGTCTGGCTCGTTTATACCAAATATGTACCATGCCCGATCATGCGACAAATTGTTGCTCGATGCTTTAAGAAAACACTGTGGCACATGTAGATGTTGTTGGAAACTTCCCAAGACATCCCCAAAGGTGATACGACCCTAACTCAAACACCTACAATGCCATATAGAGATACTATCTGAACCATAGCTACGAGTTGAATACTCAGTTTCTTTAACTGAATCAACCAGCACCGCCTATGCCTTAATAGTACCAACCCCAAAAGTCATCCTTAGAGGCCATAGTATAAAGGCTAGCAATTAGCATAGCAAAATTCCAACAAAAGACTAAGGCGTACTTTTAAGAAATCGACAAACAGATGAGCGAGCTTGCATTAATTGCAAGTCATTTTGGAGTCCTTGGGAAATCTACCATCTCAGATAGAACCAAAATCGCGCGATAGAATATGTATGCCATGTGTAACCCCCTTGACCCGGCTTAGATGCCAGACCGAACCTAGCGAGTCACATTAGGTTTGCCGAGACAAAACTGAACAAATTACTTTGAAAACGGTCTATTTTTTATTTTATCTTATCTAAATACATAATTAAGTCCTAGGGTGATCATGTTAACAACGGTGAAATTTACAACTCAATCGGGCGTTAATTTGACATCCAATTGAACAAGAACGTACTTCAAGGACCAAATCATAATTTTTAAGAATTATAAGGACTTCATTAAATCTAAAGTTATCAACCTTCAATTAGTCAAGTTTCGTGCATATAGGTTAAATTTCAACTTAAAATAATCATCCAAACTCATTTGATTGCATGATCAATAAATAGGGACTAAACTGCAAATATTCTTCATTTCATCTTGATAACGAGAACCCAGATACTTCTTCTAGAAAACAACACAAAATAACACCTACGTCAAATTTGCAGGTGTCATACATGTGATAGAATTCGTCCACTAGCTATAAGTATCCCCTGAAGCAAATATACTATACAACCCAACTTACGAACATTCGTACACTCTATCTGTCCAAGAATCCTCCCAGTACTAGCGAACCACTCCTCAGCTGCCTCTGGAGCTAAACCCTTAAACTCTGTACCTCCCAAACTATGCAAATGCTCTAAAAGAAGGCTTGTGTTAATAGCTACCATAGGTGCTGGTGCAGGTACTTGCACTCCAACTATAGTTGCTTGAAACGCTCTAATCATCACCTGGATCAACGGTGTCATATCCCCAAAAATTGGTCCATGCAGAGCTTGAGGCACACCACCTTCAACTCTATCACCAACAAGATGAATCGGTGGAGGAGGAGGCAACTCATCATTTTGTCCATCCACAACACTACCCATATAAACTATTTTCTCTCGTCTCGGTCCTATTTCTCGAAAATATGAGTCTAAAGCATGATATGTAATAAAACAAATAATTAGGTCAGCTTGAAGCAAGAATCCAAGTTGCACATGTTTCAAAACAAAAATCATTTTACACTTGTAGTAATAAGGCAATGTGTCCCCAAGCTTTTACCCCAACATAGCACATTTCACACAAAATCATACACCGTGCATGTTATACAACAGAATCATACAACAACAATACAACAAACAACCATAACCCACCTCACAACAATCATAACCTAGCTCTGATACCAACAAATGTAACCCCTTGACCTAGCCTAGATGCCAAACTGAATCGAGCGAGCCACATTGAGTTTGCCAAGACAAACCCAAATGAATTACTTTGAAAATTTTTTATTTTTTATTTTATCTTATCTAAATGTAAATTAAGTCCTAGGGTGATCATGCTAGTAGCGGTGAAATTTACAACTCAATCAGGCGTCGATTTGACATCCAATTGAATAAGAACGTACTTCAGGGACCAAATCATAATTTTTGAGAATTATGTGGAATTCATTAAATATAAAGTTACCAACCTTCAATTAGTCAGGTTTCATGCATACCGGTTAAATTTCAACTTAAAATAATCATCCAAACTCATTTGATTGCATGATTAATAAATAGGGACTAAATTGCAAAGATTCAAACTTTAGGAAACATAATACCAGAAATAACTGTCTACGTACCAGTATAGCCATTGTTCGTATCGCAACGGACATATTTTACAAAGAGGTATCAGTATGTTCCTCAAGCGTACCGATGCGGGTATTCAATTTTGAAATAGAGACTTTCAGTGGCTAAAGGGCGTACTGATACGGTTGCCCATGTACCGACACCAGGCTTAATTTCCACCTTCTCGTACCGATACGTCCATAAGGCGTACCGATATGCCTGTGCAATTTTGCACAGGATTTAGCCGAGACAGGCCCTATGATTTGATCCCTGAGGACCCGTACTAGTACGGACTAGCCTATAATGACCTCTTGGTAGAAAATATGACACTTTGACTCAATCTAACATGCTCCAATCATTACTTAATCATCATACAACATTTCATGCAACATTTCCACAATCATATAAGCATAATAGAGGATCATTCACATCATAGCATATCCAAGAAAAGATCCTATAGGCATGATCTCTACCCAAGCATGCAAAACATATCCCAACCCCTCAAAGCAAGTTATACAACATCATACAAGCCCAAAACATCAAATGTAACTTGTCCAAAACAAGGAGTAACCAAAACAACTCTCCCAATTACAACTTGGTCACATTGCCTCTTATTACTACATAGTATTTGTAAAACCATACTTGAAATTACTATGCTCTTAGATTGCCCCTAGCTTGCTTGCTGTCCAAAAGGTCTACTTCTCTGCATTGATGAGAAAGGAGAGTGTCAGCTTATAAAGCCTAATGAGGGAATATCAAAAACACTCATCAATTCATTTAAAACAATTTTGCTTTCAAAAATGTATAAAGTATCTCATGCCAAAACATCTCATGCTTCTATAATCTTTACAAATATGCACTTTTAAACAATTGCAACTCATGTATCATGGATTTCTAACATAAACCTCAATCTAAGCTTCCTCATGCTAAAACCTCAAAAATAGCAAGCTTAAAGAGCATCTCATGTATAAACCATATTATACAAAATATAATCCAATTCTCATGATTCATTATATCATATATTGGCATTCAGGTGATCTAAAAACCATTTCCATCTATTTATATAAACACATTAGATACATTGATTTCCCAAGTGGTTCCTTCGACCACTTCACATACATCCTTGAAACGGAGCAGCCCTCAATGGTTATGATGTATAAATCCAGTAGCGGGAGAATTGGCACACTTTTGACCCCTCGACACTTCGATTCTCATGGTGGATCATAGCACACTCTTGACCCCTTGACACACATGAGGCGACTTATTATAGTGCACTTTAAACCCTATGGCTAGACAACTATATCCGATAACTTTTAATCTCAGCCACTTGCCAATATACTCTATAAAACCACATCACCTCACTATTTTACATATGCATCAAATCAAACCAATTTCCATTAAATTAAACCATGTATTATAGTATTCTCAAAACTCATTTAATAAACCATTGGTCATACTCAATAATCAATATATACAACCATTTGCAACATCTTTCATTTCTAAAACATGCATATAACAGAAAGTAATCAAAACCATAAACATGTACATGAGATTGTATTTTGCGAAACCTAAAACGGGAGTAAGATCATCCAATGCTTACTTTGCATAGAAAAGTGTTTCAAACTTAATCTAAACTCCCAAAAATCATCTTCAAACCTTTTAAAAGCAGTTTACCGCGTTTCCACTTACTGACAACTAAACGCTCCACTAGCCGATGTGAAATCAAGCTTCCGAAGCCTCTGAAACCTCTCCAAAGAATGAAGGATCTATCTCCCCTGTTTTACCCACACAAAAATAGAGGATTAATGCATTTCCATGCATCTCTAAAAACAACAACACAACTCCTCAACTTCGCCTCACTAAAAACCATCAATCGCTTCTTTAAAACTTCTGAAAACACCACCAAACTCAACCTAAACAAAGCCCAGCCGAAACCTAACTATTTTAACATCATCAATTAACATCCAAAAACCACAACAACCTTATACCTCCAACAACTTTACAACACCAAGATCACCTCAAAATCTAACTATTTACAACCTAGAAAATTAGCAATCCACTTAGTTTTGGGATTCTTTTTATTAATCTCTTATCATAACATTAAAACACATCTTATAAATGATCTAAATCTATTAGAATCAACACAAAGCCAGATCCATATCATGATTTATCAAATATTTAATCAAAACTCAATTATAACATTATAATCATGATTTAATCATAAAAATATAACAAAAATCAATAGTAAAGGATCAAGAAATTGAGAATTTCAATAAATAACCTATAATTAGAGGAGAGAAATGAAAATCGCCACTAATTGCTTATTTCTCCTTTAATTGGCAAAGTTTGAGTGAAATCTCCAAGAAAACAAATATGATTTGGTGTAGGAATCTAAGAAATCAATTAGAAAATCAAAAGGAATCTAAAAGAATGTTTTCTGAGAATTTTGGAGTGAAATTGATAGTTTGGCTGCTGAGAAAGTTGAGAGAAAAGTTGAGAAATAAAGTAGTTAAATAAGAAAATGAAATTGGTTATTAAAATCCTTTTACTCTATTCTCTTTTATTTTTACTAAATAACCTTTTAAAAATAGCCTAAATTAAGGGAAAATCTGATTAAAAACTTTTGGTAAATTAGCTCCTTAAAGTTTCTAAGTTTTGACCCTTTTACGATTTAGTCACCAAAACAGTTTTAAAACTTTACATTTTAGTCAAAGACCAAAATGTCCCAAAATTCGATTTTATTTCTTCAAATTGAGTTTCCTAAACCCCCTATAATATAAATTAAACATTTTCTAATATTTTTCCATATTTTATTTTAACCAAAAGCCCTTTATTAAGAATTAATTCCCGAATTTAGCTTGAATCGCCTAATCTGGTTCCCCTAAACCGTCTAATCAATCTAGATAACATCTAAGCCCAAATTTGGGGCTTTAAAACTCTCCCCCTCTTAATAAATTCCATCCTCAAAATTTACTTGACAGAGAAAGGTAAGGAAATTGCTTCTTCAAGTCCTCATTGCTTTTCCATGTGGCTTCCTCTACGCCACGATGTCGCCACAACACCTTTACCAACTCGATGGTCTTTGCACGAAGAACCTTGTTGATTGAATCTAGAATTCTCACTAGCTCATCATCACAGGTCAAATTCGGATTCCATTAAACCTCCTCAATAGGCATCAGATGCGATGGGTCCGATCTATATCTCCGAAGCATCGACACATGGAAAACATCATGTATCTTTTCCAACTCCGCAGGCAACCCCAACCTGTAAGCAACTGGACCAATACGATCCAACACCTCATAAGGCCCAATGAACCTTGGACACAACTTGCCTTTACGTCCAAACCTGATTACCTTCTTCCAAGGCGAAACCTTAAGAAACACTTTATCTCCAACCGCAAACTCAATCTCCCGAAGCTTCAAGTCAGCATATGACTTTTGCCGATCCGATGTCGCCTTCAACCGATCATTAATAGGATTCACCTTTTCATTGGTATCCTTCAGCACATCAAGCAAAGAAACATACTTCTCACCTACCTCCGCCCAACAAAGTGGTGTGCGACACCTCCTACCATACAAGGCTTCATACAGAGCCATTTGAATACTAGCCTAATAACTATTGTTATAGGAAAACCCCACCAACTGTAGCTTCTTCTCCCACATTCCTTGAAAATCAATGATGCAACATCGTAACATATCCTCCAACACTTGGATAACGCGTTCATACTGACCATCCGTTTAAGGATGATATGAAGTACTAAAATTTAACCGCGTACCTAAAGCCCTATGTAAACACTCCCAAAACCTTGCTATAAAGTACGGATCCCTATCCGATACTATAGACTTAGGCACCCAGAACAACCTTACAATCTCATCAACATACATCTCTGCCAACTTATCCAAAGTATACGCCGTATGCACAGCCAAAAAATGTGCACACGTCGTAAACCTATCCACAATCACCCATATAGAATTCTTCTTTGATGGTGTTAAAGGCAAACCAGTTACAAAATCCATTGTAACTCTCTCCCACTTCCATTTCGTAATCCTTAACGGTTGCAACAACCCAGAAGAAAACTGATGCTCAGCCTTAACACGCTGACATACCATACAATGAGCAACAAAATCTACTACATCATTCTTCAAACCAACCCAGAAATACTCATTTTTCAAATCCTAATACATCTTTGTACTTCTCGAATGCATAACAAAAGGACTCAAATATGCTTCAGTCAAAATAGTGTGCCTTAACTCCTCATCCTTCGACACAACCACTCGACTCTTGAAACACAAAACACATTCATCACTAAAACAAAAATCTGTCGGATTGCCATCCATTATATGCTTAACATGTGATACCAACGAATTATCATACGATTATTTCTCCTTGATCAAATGCAACAATGATGGCTTCACTTGCAACTCAGCCAACAAACCAACGTCTTGCATCACACTCAACTGAGCAAACATCGCCCTCAGCTCTACTGCAACCTTCCTACTTAAGGCGTCGGCTACAACATTAGCCTTACCCGGATGATGCTCAATCATCAAATCATAATCCTTAAGCAACTCCAACCATCTCCGTTGCCTAATATTCAACTCCTTTTACGACATCAGATACTTCAAACTCTTGTGATTCGTGTACACAATACACTTCTCACCATAAAGATAATGCCTCAAGATCTTTAACACAAACACCACCGC
The DNA here is from genome assembly GCA_019671005.1 of Hibiscus mutabilis. NCBI lineage: Eukaryota > Viridiplantae > Streptophyta > Magnoliopsida > Malvales > Malvaceae > Hibiscus > Hibiscus mutabilis. The sequence goes on from CM033751.1 coordinate 23,781,902, forward strand.
ATCAAGCTCTATATCATGCGTAGGATAGTTACGCCGTGCACCTTCAACTGCCTAGATGCATAAGCCACAACTTTACCCTCTTGCATTAACACACACCCTAAACCAACATAGGATACATCATTATACACTACAACTCCTTTACTGGCTCTGGTTGAATCAATATTGAAGCTTGCGTTAAAGCTTCCTTCAACTTATCAAAAGCTTGTTGTCTACTATCTGTCCACTGAAAACTTACATCATTTTTCAATAACTTCGTCAAAGGAGCAGCAATCTTTGAGAAACCATCCATAAAGTGATGATAATACCCTGTTAATCCCAAGAAACTACGAACCTCTATCACCGAATTAGGTTGCTTCCAATTCACAACCGCCTCAATCTTCTGCGGATCCACACGAATACCCTCCGTCGAAACAACATGACCAAGAAAAACCACTTCTTTAATCCAAAACTCACACTTACTCAGCTTAGCATAAAGCTTATTATCCAATAGAATTAGCAACACAATCCGTAGGTGTCGATCGTGATCCTCCTCAATACGAGAGTACACGAGAATGTCATCAATGAACACCACCATGAATTGATCCAGGAATTCATGGAATACCCAATTCATCATATCCATAAAAGCTGCGGGTACATTAGTCAACCCAAACGGCATCACCAAGAACTCATAATGTAACACCCATAACGTATATCCGTAATACGAATATACATTACAGATGTTACTAAAAACATATATTGAATTTTTTAACTCTTCGGTAAACAACATTTCTATAAATTTCAACTAAAAACAATTCTAGACAATTATAGCTAGTTTTAACCCTGAATTGGTTTTTAAAACATAAAATTTAGTTATTTAAAAGAAAATATTGTTCAGGGTGAAAACATCGCTTGTTCCCTAGACCCTTTCTTGATTATAAAAATTCTAAGTGATAAGATTTAAATTCTTGTTAAACCGTTATACTTTTACCTTATTGGTAACATTAGTTCATTTTCATATTCCATGTATCCTTGTACTATCATACTTTGAAAATATATATACTTTAAAGTTTGCAAAACAGTTTTCTTGAAAATATAATTACATGCCCACTAGTTCTTGACTATTTTAAAGATGTACGTACTTTCACTTACCGATAACTTGACTTCCAAATGAGTGGCTCCTCCTTGCTAATTCTGATCTGAATAACCTACGTGTGAAATAAAACACACACTAAGTGCGAACTTAGTGAGACAGTTAAACTTATTTATTTTAAAAACATGAAATAATGTAATACAGTGTGTCATATATAAAAGTACATTTCTTTTTCTCTATAACATGGCAAGTATATCACAATGTATATATGTCATGTATTATAACTATCATATAAATCATGTTATTATTGCATATTATATTCTCTATTATGGACATGCTTTCATCATGTAATCATTTACATATCATGTACTCTGTCATGATCATGCTTCCTTTATGCCATCATTTGCATAGCATGTATTTTATCATGGACATGTTTTCATTATGCCATCATTTGCATAACATGTATTCTATCATGTATGTCATGTGCTTCTCGGTCATGTGACATGTAACTTATTTTTCATGTATTATGTATTCATGTAACATTTGTATCATGTATCATATAACATATGTAGAAAGTAACATGTAACATCGGAATCATATATCATGTAACATCTGTATCATGTATCATGTAACATCTCTATCATGTATCATGTAACATCTCTGTCATGTAACATTTCTATTATGTATCATGTTCTTTCATTTAACATTTATTTGATCCAAATATTCGAATTTCACTCAATACGATTTCCAAATTTTCTTTCTTTGAGCTTTATTGCTTTATAGTCACTCCATCATAATCTAACTAAATCTAGTTAGAATCCAAAAAAAAATATTCATAAAATAATATTTTATGAATTTTCCATAACCTTTGGAACTGTCTTTAAAATTTCAACTCGATCCGATGTACCAATAATTACCGAGAAGTTTATCAAGTACAATCCCTACTTGAAAATCTTATAACAATAATCTATTACGAATATTGTTGACTCATGCTGAATCCTTTTTATCAATCAAAAACACTAACATGGAACCTTCCCATTAGGTCACCGATCCTTGTGCTACTTTGGGCTGAGCACTCTTAACAATTTTTATTCAATCCAAAATACGATTTCCAAATTTCTGAACTTTATCGCTTTATAGCCATTAATATAAACTTCGTACGAAAAATCTAGGTAAGATGGAGATGTCACTCTTGGGGTGAACTATTCATTTACGAGGTTAGATTACATAACTTTTGAAAATTACACTTTAGTCCCTAAACTTTCCAAAGTTTATACTTTAACCCCTAAACTTTCAAAAATTACATTTTGGTCACTAGTCAAAAAATTTGGGATATTACACATAATGCCCATAATGCATGCAAAAAGCTATCTTCGACACGTCTTTATCCTTCACCTTCAACTGGTAATACCCAGATCTCAGGTCAATCTTGGAAAACACCGTAGCACCCTGAAACTGATCAAACAAAGGATACTTGTTCTTAATCGTCAACTTGTTGCCATCCTTCTTTTTCACAAACAACACCGGTGCTCTCCACAGTGACTTACTAGGTTAGATGAAACCACGGTCTAGCAACTCTTGAAGCTGCGTCTTCAACTCCTTAAGCTCCTTCGGTGCCCTGCAATATGGTGCAATCGAAACAGGAGCCGTGTCTACATAAGTCTCAATACAGAACTCTATCTCTATATCTGGTGGTAATCCAAGCAACTCTTCTAGAAAAACTCATAGAAAATCGTAAACGGTGCGGATATCTTGGATTCGCACATTCTTTGTAATTGGGTTCATAACATAAGCTAGATATGCTTGACCCCTAAGCTCTCACAACTTCCGCGCTTCCAAAGCTGAAATAACATTGGACAAGAATTTAACATTCTCGCCCACAATCACCACTTCATAATCCTCAGCAAGTTTCAATGAAACTCGCTTGGTCTCAAAATCAACCACAACCCTATGATCGGATAACCAATCTATCCCCAGATTACATCAAAAACCATGAAATGACAACTCCATCAAATCAACCACAAACACATGACCTTGAACCATCAAAGGACATCTTTTAAACAACCTCCTAACGACTACCGTCTCACAAAAAGAACTAGTTACTCGCATACCCACATCTAACACTTCTATATGTATATCAAGAAAACGTGCATGTTCACACAAGATGTATGAATATGTAGAACCAGAATCTATCAAAGAAAGAAATGGTATGAACTGTAAAGTAAATGTACTACAATCATATTTGTATCATTCCTTCCCATACGATGCGCGTAGATCCTCATCGACCTACTTCCCTCAGGTTGAACTGCCACAGTATGAGCAACTATCCTCTGACACCCCTCCCTACGCTGAAAATTACCTCAATCACGCCCACGGCCTCTATGATATAATAGTAGGTGTAGGACCCTATTCATCTCTAACCAGCTACGGGCAATCACGCCTAATGTGATCTCACGAACCATAGCTCTAGCATATACCAAGGGTACCCCAACACTCCCCTGAATTTCGCTACCACACCGCCCACAGTCAGGTGTTTGAACAAAGGTTCTCTAACTATGCTGTCATGCCCAGCACTACTCTCACAATGTCTCGAATCAGGATGATACCTCCTATCCATATGTTTCTTGTACCAATATCTGCTAACATCCGACTTAGCAATCCTCTTCCCAGTAGAAGAACTCCCCAATCGAGAGGATAATCCCAAATTCTGTTCAATGTTCTTAGCTCAGAAAACCAAGACACCAAACTCCTTGTAATCCAAAGCTAGCATATAAGTTTTCACTTCTTTAACCAACTCATACCGAAAATGATTACATCGCTGTCGCTCATCAGAAACCAGCTTTGGGGTATACTGGCTCAATCGAACAAACTGAACCTCATATTCTGACACGGTCATGCTACCTGGACCAACGCTATAAACTCTCATTTCTTTTCATTTTAATAATGAGAACAAATATACTTCTTCGAAAAGAAGCATAAAAGAATTCCCATATCACATTTACAGGTATCATACCCATGATAGACGTCGTCCACCAGCTATAAGCATCCCCCTGAAGCAAAGATACTATACAACCCAACTTACGAACATCCGTACATTCTATATGTCCAAGAATCCTCTCAGTACTGGCGAACCACTCCTCAGTTGCCTCTAGAGCTAAACCCTTAAACTTTGTACCTCCCAAACTACACAAACACTCCAACAGAAGGCTTGTATTAATAGCTACCGCAGGTGCCAGTGCAGGTACTTGCACTCCAGCTATAGCTGTCTAAAAAGCTCTAGTCAAAGCCTGGATTAACGGTGTCATATCCCCAAAAACTGGTACTTGCAGAGCCTGAGGCGTACCACCCTCAACTTCATCACCAACAGGAGGAATCGGTGGAGGAGGAGACAACTCATCATTTTGTCCATCCACTCCTCGGTCTCGTCTCGGTGGATTAACGGTGTCATATCCCCAAAAGCATGATATGCAATAAAACAAATAATTAGGCCAACTTGAAGCAAGAATCCAAGTCGCACATGTTTCAAAACAAAAATCATTTTACACTTGTAGTAATAAGGCAATGTGTCCACAAGCTTTTACCCCAACATAACATATTTCACACAAAATCATACACCATGCATGTTATAAAATAGAATCACACAACAACAATACATCAAACAACCATAATCCACCTCCCAAAAATCATAACCTGGCTCTGATACCAACAAATGTAACCCCTTGACCCGGCCTAGATGTCAGACCGAATCGAGTGAGCCCCAAATAAATTACTTTGAAAATAGTCTATTTTTTATTTTCTCTTATCTAAATGTATAACTAAGTCCTAGGGTGATCATGCTAGCAACGGTGAAATTTACAACTCAATCGGGCATCAATTTGACATCTAATTGAACAAGAACATACTTTAAGGACCAACTTGTAATTTTTTAGAATTATGAAGACTTCATTAAATCTAAAGTTACCAACCCTCAATTAGTCATGTTTCGTGCATACTGGTTAAATTAATCATCCAAACTCATTTTATTGCATGATCAATAAATAGGGACTAAACTGCAAAGATTCAAACTTTAGGAAACATAATACTAGAAATAATTGTCTGTATACCGGTACAACCCTTTTCCTATTATAGCGAACGTATTTTACAAATGGGTATCGGTACAGTCCTCAAGCGTACCGATACAGGTATTTAATTTCCAGCACCAGGCTTAATTTCCAGGCTTAATTTCCCGTGTACCGACACTAGGCTTAATTTCCAGCCTCTCATACCGATACTGCCATAAGGTGTACTAATACGCCTGTGCAATTTTTTACAGGATTGAGCCAGATAGGCCTCGCGTACCGATCCTTAAGGACCAGTACCGGTACGGACTGACCTGTAATGACCTCTTAGTCGAACATATGACATTTTGGCTCAATCTAATATACTTCAATCATTACCTAATCATCATACAACATTTCAAGCAACATTTCTAAAATCATATAAGCATAGTAGAGGATCATTCACATCATAGCATATCCAAGAAAAGATCCTATAGGCATGATCTCTACCCAAGCATGCAAAACATATCCCCCCAACCCCTCAAAGCAAGTTATACAGCATCATAAAGCCCAAAACATCAAATGTAACTTGTCCAAAACAGGGAGTAACCAAAACAACCCCCCCAATTACAACTTGGTCACATTGCATCTTATTACTACATAGTATTTGTAAAACCATACTTGAAATTACTTTGCTCTTGGATTGCCCCTAGCTTGCTTACTGTCCAAAAGGTCTACTTCTCTGCATTGATGAGAAATGAGAGTGTAAGCTTATAAAGCCTAGTGACAGAATTTCAAAAACACTCATCAATGTATTTGAAACAATTTTTCTTTCAAAACGTATAAAGTATCTCATGCCAAAACATCTCATGCTTCTATAATCTTTACAAATATGCACTTTTAAACAATTGCAACTCATGTATCATGAATTTCTAATATAAACCTCAATTTAAGCTTCCTCATGCTAAAACGTCAAAAATAGCAAGCTTAAAGAGCATCTCATGTATAAACCATATTATACAAAATATAATTCATTTCTCATGATACATTATATCATATATTGGCATTCAAGTGACCCAAAAACCATTTCCATCTATTTATAAAAACACATCGGATACACGGATTTCCTAAGTGGTTCGTTCGACCGCTTCACATACATCCTCAAACTGGAGTAGCCCTCAATGGTTATGATGTATAAATCCACCAGCGGGTGAATTGACACACTCTTGACCCCTCGACCACTGCGGTTCTCATGGTGGAGCATGGCACACCCTTGACCCCTCGATACACATGAGGTGACTTATTATAGTGCACTTTAAACCCTATGGCTAGCCAACTATATCTGATAACTTTTAATCTCAGCCACTTGCCAATATACTCTATAAAACTACATTACCTCACTGTTTTACATATGCATCAAATCAAACCAATTTCCATTACATTAAACCATGTATTCTAGTATTCTCAAAACTCATTTTATAAACCATTGGTCATACTCAATAATCAATATATACGATTATTTACAACATCTTTCATTTCTAAAACATACATATAACAGTAAGTAATCAAAACCATAAACATGTGCATGAGATTGTATTTTGTGAAACTGAAAACGAGAGAGAGATCATCCAATACTTACTTCTGAGCTTAGACAAGTGTTTCAAACTTAATCTAAACAACCAAACGCTCCACTAGCCGATGTGAAATCAAGCTTCCGAAGCCTCCAAAACCTCTCAAAAGGATGAATGATTTATTCCCTTATTTTACCCACACAAAAATAGAGGATTAATGCATTTCCATGCATCTCTAAACACAGCAACATAACTCCTCAACTTCACCTAACTAAAAACCATCAAGCGCTTCTTTAAAATATCTGAAAATACTACCAAACTCAACCTAAAAAAGGCCCAGGCAAAACCTAACTATTTTAACATCTTAACATCATCAATTAACACCCAAAAACCACAACATAACAACCTTATACCTCCAGCAACCTTACAACACCAAGATCGCCTCAAAATCTAACTATTTACAACCTATAAAATTTGCATTTTAGGATTCCTTTTATTAATCTCTTCTCATAACATTAAAACACATCTTATAAATGATCTAAGTCAATTAGAATCAAAACAAAACCATATCCATATCAAGATTTATCAAATTTCCCATCGAAACTTAATTATAACATTATAATCATGATTTAATCATAAAAATATAACAAAAATCAGTTGTAAAGGATCAAGAACTTGGGAATTTCAATAAAGAACCCTTAATTAGAGGAGAGAAACAGAAATAACCTCTAATTGCTAATTTCTCCCTTAATTGGCAAAGTTTGAGTGAAATCTCCAAGAAAACAAATAGGATTTGGTGTAGGAATCAATTAGGGAATCAAAAAGGAAAACTAAGAGGAATGTTTTCTGAGAATTTTGGAGTAAAATTGATAGTTTGGCTGCTGAGAAAGTTGAGAACAAAAGTAGTTACGTAAGAAAATAAATCTGGTTATTAAAATCCTTTTAATCAATTCTCTTTTATTTTCATTAAATAACCTTTTAAAAACCATTTAAAAATTGCATAAATTAAGGGGAAATCTGATTAAAAACTTTGGTAAATTAGCTCTTTAAAGATTCTAAGTTTTGACCCTTTTACGATTTAGTCACCAAAATAGTTTTAAAACTTTACCAGACCAAAATGTCCCAAAATCTGATTTTATTTCTTCAAATTGAGTTTCCAAAAACCCTAGAATATAAATTAAACATTTTATAATATTTTCCATATTTTATTTTAACAAAAATCCATTTATTAAGAATTAATTCTCGAAACTAGCTCAAATCGCCTAATCTGGTTCCCCTGAACCGTCTAATCATTCTAGCTAACATGTATGCCAAAATTCGGGGTGTTAAACCATGAATTACGAAGTGAAACTGTTGTTGAATTTGGGACCAGTAAGGACGTCGACTCTATACGCAAAAAACAAAAAGATAAACCGAAACCATCTTGGAGCCTCCCTCGCCATCATCGTATACTGTACCTCCATCATTCCGAGGAAGGCTTATTAAGCGCAATAAAGAGAATGAAGAAAATGAGATTTTTTACATTTTTCGAAAGGTCGAAATTAACATTCAACTTCTCGGTGCAATCAAGCAAGTTCAGAGGTATGCGAGATTTCTAAAAGATTTGTGCACAAACAAAAAAGCTCTCCGAAAATGAAAAGTTAAATTTGGGTGAGAATGTTTCTGTGGTAATTCAAAGAAAAATCCCACCTAAGTATAAGGACCAAGGTATGTTCGCTATTCCCTATAAAATAGGTAAGGTAGGCATTAAAAGGGCCATGTGTGATTTAGGTGCTTTAATTAACGTTATGCCCTTATCTTTTTTTAAGTTGCTTAACATGGGTCATTTGAAAGAGAAATGGGTGATGATTTAGCTAGCATACAGATCAGTGGTGTATCCGGAAGGGGCCTTGGAAAATGTTTTTGTAAAGGTAAATAAATTAGTTTTTCCGGCCGACTTCTACATCATTGATATGGAGGATGATTGATCAAATAGTTCTTTTGAAATCCTTCTCAGAAGACTATTCTTGAGTGTGGCATAAACGAAGTTTGCTGTGCGAAGTAGAATACTCACCATGGAGTTTGACGGCGAAGTGGTGAAGTTTGACGTGTACAAGGCCATGAAATATCCTAAATCTATGCCTAATGTTAGATATGTTAATATAATTGAACCTTCTATGGATGAATATATTGAATATAATTTTCTCGATGAGTTGTACAGGAAATCAAATGATGAAACCGCTAAGGCGATGAAACTAGATATCGCTTATGACGTAGAGTCAAAATCATCTAGCAAAAAGCTAAGCAAACATTTAAATTTAATGCCTTATCAATCTAAACTTTTGCCCTCCATCTTGCAGGTACCACAATTGGAGTTAAAATTATCGTCAGATAATTTGAAGTGTAAATTTTTGAGTAAATGAGATATCTTGTCGCTAATTATTTTAGACAAGCTTTCAAAGGTGAAAAAGATTCGAAGAAATGCCTACATGAATACCCGAATCTACTAGGAAAAAAAGGAACTTCATGATCGTAGAATTTCTCATAAGGAAGTTCTCAGTTGGACAAAGCGTATGAAGTGGAGGAAGTATTTCTTGTAGAGCCTGTAGTCTGAATCAAATCATCGAGCTAACGAAGTTAAACAATATCGCTATAATGGGAGGCAACCCATTTTATCTTTCATTTTTTTATTAATTTTGTACTTTTTTTAAATTTTTATCCAATTTTTAATTTTTTGAATAAAAATGCACAAGGATTTTACATATTCATATGACATGGTCGTGGGATGAAAAAAAATCTCGAATGCAAATGGGAAATTGCACTACGACAACAGTGAATGGTGAAGACAAACAAAAAAATAAAAGGGGGATTGAGGGGCATTTTGGACCTTGTGCATCCAAAGTCACCAATTATTATTTTTCTTTCCCTATTATTATGTTGTCATTTCAATTATGGGGAATTAAGGGACATTTTGGACCTTCCATACCAAATATTGATTAGGTTTTTGTTTCGTTTTGTTTTTATTATTTTTATCATTATTTTTCCTTTTTCTAACATTGTAGCCCCAAATCTTGATCCCCAAGCATTCCTTAGCCAAGCTACCTCCTTCAGCCCCATTATCGCACGCCCTTAAACTCCATAGCCACCCTTCAACCACCACCGAAACCAAGCCCCCTTCAACACCCCTCTTTTTTCCTATAGCTTGCACAACGCCATCACAGCCATGGTCGCTGGCGATAGCCGTGCGATGCCACTGAACCAGACCCAATGCCCACAGCTGAAACACGTTCTTCTGTACCGGTAAGTGATAATATGAATTTTTTACACCATTACTAATGTACCATCCACATTTTGGTTTTCAAGAAATCTTAGTGTCGATCCGTACTCTGACAACTTTTGTTTCTAGTAGCCGAATCGACTACAATGGAATGGCCATGCAGTAAGCACACCTAACAACCCACAACTGCTAGACATGGGGAGTATTCTACCCATTCTCCTTGATTATTCATGATCTTTTAAGAGCTTATTTTGATGATTATGATAGTAACTTGTCTAGACCAACTTAGGATATGCTTGAATTAATTGAGTTACACATGTATAAACTAGTTTGGGCACTTTAGTGAATATGATGAATGTTTTTAACTTATTGGTACAACTTTCATTCTTGCTTAAATATGAGTTTGGTTTGTATCGTTAATATTGTTTGACGTTGTCATTAGGTATGTTGTTTCATGGTGAGACGATTGTGAGTGGTAGATTGGGTTATGTGACTCGATTGGAGGCCAGGGCGAGATGCTTGGGTTGTCATCTCGATTCTAGTACAAAGATCTGAAGGACGAGTTGAGGCTATAGAGTTTAAGAAACAAATAAAAATGAAAAAAAAACAAAAAAAGAAGAGAGAAAAAAAGGAAAGAAAAAAGTGAAAAAAGGAAAAAAGAGAGATACAAAAGGAGAGGAAAAATAAAACTCACACTCCGCCAATCGTCACCACAAGGAAGAATGCTAGTCTTGGTTCGATGATGTCTCAACCTAAAAGCAAACAAACGAAAAGTCTGCATTGTTGATTGTTGTTCATTTGGTTAACTGCTTTTGTTGATTCATTTTTACTGCCCACGTTTGATTATCTTGTTTAACTCTTTTGAACCAAACATGTTTTTAGGATTTTAGTGAAACTTTTGAGCAAGTTTTGACTAAGTGATAGGGAGTAAAAATTAGAATATGCTTCAGGACAAGCATTGAATAAGTGAGCGGGATTTTGATAAAGGTAGAATATTGCATATTTTTAATGTGTTCTATTCTTTATTTTCTCTCTCTCTATATATACTCATAAACTGCTTCTTTGGGTTTTATTTTGGTAGGAGCTTCATTGGACTATGCCAGCCCAAAACCAACAAATGAAGGCAGAATCTGGATATTCACTAGATGTCATGGCAGGAGTCGTGGGCACGACCTGAGGACGACGCAGTCCGAGCTTGAGGACCAGTAGATTTTGATGATCCAGTCAGCAGCTTCTAGAAGGCAGATCGACATTATCCCAAAGTCAAAATTTAGAATTATCTAAAAGATAAATGCTTGAGAGATAAATATGGGATTATCCAGAAGATAAAGCAGAATTCAACCGAAGCCACATGTTGTAAATTAATTATCGCTATCTTTGTGATAAATCCTTGGTTTAAATTTAGTCCACTAGTTTAAAATATGTATCATTTGTTTTATCTTTATTAGGTTTTGAGTTATTTTTTTTAGAATTCTTGGGTATAAAATCCCCCTTAGGTTCAACCTTTAGAACTCGGATTGGAATTTGTAATTTCTTTGGTTATTTCTATAGCAGCTTCATTTTCTTTTAATCTTTTACTTTCTTCATTTATTTTTCCATCATAAAAATGCTATGCGAGATCCAATCCATGCTTAGCTAAATTTTAACTTTAGCCTAAAGCTTTGCAATGGCTCAAATCTAATCGTGAGAATTGAGTTGCACTTTACAACTTCAGAAAGTATTCTTTGATTCTCTTGAAAATAGGAGTGGCAATTGGCCATTCCTTTAAAGTTACTACATCTTCAACTCAAAAAGTCGACGTTAATTTGAAAGGTGTTTTGACTTGCTATTTGGGAGTGGGATCGGTTGGTCATAATTTGGCTTCTTGTGAACAAACTTAGCGACGGTCCGCTAAGTGGAATCAAGATCGAGTTTGATTCTCATAAAGATGTTATAACTCGAGTTAAGATCTTCCAGAACTTAAAGTTGTTTGGGTACTAACGGTGATAGACATGGTTAGACCAACAAGAACCAGATTTTGGAGATAGACTTAAAAATCTCGGTTAACTAAAGAGAAGAGTTAGATGTAGGGGTTGGGCCCTACTGATTGTAACTAGCATACTATCCATAAGGGAAAATTATTTCGGTGATCGACAGAGATTGAGGCTAGCAAAGCCTAAGGCTAAACTATCATCATTGAATTCTTTCTTTACAATTTACCACTTTTATTTACATTTTATTTTTACTTAGTTATTTCTAAACCCCACATTTTTATTTTGCAATTAAAGCAAGGTTGAAACAAAGAAGCGATAGTAGAATTTCCTTAGTCCCTATGGATCGACCCTACTTCTCTATATTACTTTCTTTATTTAATTGAGAATAAGAATTTATTTATTTGACAATTTTGGCACTTGTCAATCAGTTAGATCATGAGACTCTTTACACTAATTGGAAAGATATAAGTCTTTGTTGTGACGATGTCCCAATCACAACATTTAGCAAGAAACTCAGACTAAATTCTTTTACAATGGGTTGAATGCAACCGCAAGACATATTGTCTACGGGTCATCTAATGGTCCATTACTTGATTGCACCTACAACACTGTTGTTGGTGTATTGGAGTAATTTGCTCAAAATGATTCGTAATATCCTAACTCAATGGTTGCATAATGCAAAGCTTCAATGGAGTATTCGAGCTTGACGATCTTTCTTCTCTAAAGGCTCTTATTTCTACTTTAGAGAAAAAATCAAGAACATGAAGGGAACAAGTGAAACTGCTCCTATCTAGCTAGCTCAACAAACTGTTACTCCTGTATTTTCTTGTGAGATTTTTTGCGAGAACCATAACTATGAGGATTGCCCACAACATGCAGAAAATGTTAGTCATGCTAGCAACATGCGAGGCAACAACATAGGTACATATTACAACATAGCTAATTGATAGTCTTGGGGTAATTCTAATTCTGCGCAACATTCAAGAGCATTTCGCTCTGGGAATAATTCCTTTCAAGGGAATTCTAGTGTGCGCCAAGGAAATTTCAGTTATCCGCAGCAACAGTTTACACCACAGACTCCATTGTAGCCACAATAGAATCAGATGCAACCACAACATATTGCTTCACAATCTCAGCAATCACAGTATAGTGTGCAATCACAATATAGAGCACCATCTCAGAATCAGTCTCAGATCAGTCATAATGCTCCATCAGCTATCTCTGACCCATTTGCTCTTCTTGAATAGATGATGCATGATCATTTGTCTCGCACATAAGCTATAGTGCAAGGTCACTCTTCATTAATACGCACTTTGGAAGCTTAGTTAGGGCAGTTGGCTACTGACATAAATCATCGACAGCCGAGCACACTACCTAGCAACACTAAGAGTCTAGTGAACAAGGGTAAGGAGTACTGCAAAGCTATTACTCTTCACAGTGGCAAACAGATTACGACTCGACACAACCATTTCTCATATCTACTCAGGAACGTGGAGAGTCTTTTATACCTTATCATACAGTAGAAAATGGAGATAACGATAACAAGATGAGTATTGTCCCTTCTGTTATTACTCCAGTTCCATCTGTGCTACAACCGAATTTGTCGCCATAATGCCCAATATCAGCGTAAAAATCAGATAATCTATCTCCACTTTTTCCTTAGAGATTTAAGAACACTAATTTTGATTCTCGATTTCAATTCTTTCATAATACTTTGCAACAGCTTACAGTTTAAATTCTTTTGATTGATTCCCTTAAACATATTCCTAATTATTTCAATTTGACACTGCGTCCTGAGGAAGAGATGAAATCAACTCTACTGCACTGTTATAATACTCCTTATGGATGGCACTTTGGTGGATTGAGAACGACTGCAAAAATACTCTAATCTGGATTTTACTAGCCATCATTGTTCAAAGGCGCTCATGGATTTGCCCAATGTTGTGATAGACGTCAACGTACTGGATCCACATTGTAACCCCCTCGACCCAGCCTAGTCGCAAAACCGAACTGATCGAGCTACATTAGGTTTACCGAAGGAAACCATAAAGAAGAAACACGAACCGCGCCCATTTTTTCTTTCTATCTTATCTAGATGCAAATTAAAACCCTACATGTTCATACTTTTCACAGGTGAGAACTCATCTCAACCGGGCATCGAATCGATATCCAATTGGACACGAATACAAATTAGGGACTAAATTACAATTTCAGCAAAATACAGGGGCTTATCCCAATTTTAAGTTACCAACCTTTAATTAAATATATTTCATGCTTATATGTCAAAAATCATCTCAAAACGATCATCCATACTCATCTAATTGCATCCACAACATTTAGGGACCAAAATGTAAGAAAATAAAACTTTAGAATATTCCATATAACCAACTTAACTGCCACCCGTATCGGTACGAGTACTCGCGTTTTGGTACGGCTTCATTACCTTAAATACCCCAGATTCCAGTAGCCAAAATCCATTTCGATACGCCCCGCGTATCGAAACACCCTTAAATAAAATATTGTGCTGTATCAAAACGGGTAGCCGCGTATCGAAACGCTGGCTTAATTTGCATTACTTTGTACTGAAACAACTGCCCGCGTACCATTATGCCTGGACCTGTAATGTCTAATTTCTCTGGTTTAACAAGCTTTCAACCAAACCAAACCACTCTAACATGCTCCTAACATATATCCAGCATACTCAAGGTTCAAACTACATCAAAACATCACAGAATCAACATTGATTCATGGCATCTTGCATCATATGTAAAACTATAGGCATGCTTCCTAGAAAACCATTCAAGTAAAACACCAAGCCATAAACCATTACCAAAAACAAACCATAGAGGTCATTTACAACTCAAGAGTAGCTAAACTAACTTGCTCAAACAGGGAGTTCAACAAAACATCTCCTAAATAACAACGAAAATCCCATTTGCCCTTATTACTTATAGTCTAGTTCAATCATACTTTGGTTACCAAGTCTTGTACCGATCCCTTGCTTGCCACTTCCTTCCAAGCTTCTAATTCTCTACATTGATGGACAAAGAGAGCGTAAGCACACTAGGCTTAGTGAGGAGTGCTCAAAAACAAAACTCCATCAATGCATTTAAAACCATTTCTCAATAACACATTGAAATCTCATTTCAGTCATTCTTTAAGAATCATTTAAACATTACCATTGAAACATCATGCCTTGAAAACCATGCACTTTTCATCTTTAAAACCTAGCATATTAAACCATATGCAATATGAATCATTTACAACAACAAATTCCATTGCTAGACCTCAATTTAAGCCTTCCCATGCATAACAACCATATGCAAAGTTTAAAGAGTAAACGTACAACATTTATCATTAATCAACATCAAGTTCCATTGCTAAACCTCAATTTAAGCCTTCCCATGCATAACAACCATATGTAAAGATTAAAGAGTAAGCATGTATAAATCACATTATACAACATAAACTTTCCAATGATACATCAACAATTATATTGGCTTACAAGTGATCATTAAACAAGTCCATTAACAAAAGAGTTCATTGGATACACAGATTCAACAAGTGTTCAACCAACACTTTAAGCCATCTCAACCGGAATAGCGATACAATAACAATCGCAGTACATTACCAATCGGGTGCACCTTTCAACCCACGGGGACACCAACCCCAATCATAAGTTAGACGCTTAATCCACTAATGGGAGTCTACGGTACTGTTTAACCCCTGTACCGTTAGGGCACTCAGATGGAGTTTTTGGTCCACGAATCTAAACTCCTCAATATCCAAGGCGACTTATTATAGTGCACTCAATCCTATGGCCGGCCAACTATATCCGATAACAATTTTAAAACCACATCACCTGCCAATATAATTAACCATTTAACATTTACCTCACTGTTTTTAACAAGCATTAGCCAAACCATTTTTCCAAAGCAACAACCATGCTTTAAATCACAAGTATATCAAACACAAAATCAGATTATACACCATAAATCAAGGATTAAATACTTGGTAATATCAATAAAGAACCATTTAATAGAGGAGACCACAGACCTTACCCCTGTTATGTGATTTCTCCCTTAATTGGCTTGTTTAAAGCTAAGAAAACATAAGATTTCAATGAGATTTTGTAAAACAAAGTTAAAGAATCAAGTTAGAATCAATAATCTGAGTGAAAAGAATCTCTCACCTCTGGATTTTGATGAAATTCTAAGTGTTTGGAAGAAAAGAAGTTGAGAGAAAAGGTTTTGGAAAAAGTTACATAAATTTTCTTTAAAAGCAAATAACTAACTTAGATATTTTAATCCCTCTTAATCACCCTTTAAAACACATGTTTAAAATGATTTAATTGAAGGGAGAAACCACCAGCAAAACTTGGTAAAATTAGGTCCTTAAGGATTCTAAGAATTTGACCCTTTTTATTTTAGTCACTTTAAAACAGTTTTCAAAAATCGCATTTTGGTCACTAACCAAAATGTCACATTTCCAAATTCTATTTTCCAAAATTGATTCTACCAAAATTCAATATATATTAAAAGATGATTTTTAACTATTTTCCACATTTTTATCTTACTAAAAAATATACGACCCCGAATCCAACTCGAATCTCTAACCCAGTCCACCGGACCGTCTAATAAACCTCAAAACCGCTAGGCCCAAAAACCGGGGCGTTACAAACATCTTGGACAAATGAGATGCAATAGTAGCCACTAATGGAAATCGAGTTATTTGATGTTTGGGGATTAAATTTCATGGGTCTTTTTCCTAATTCTTTTGGAAACATATACATTATGGTTGTGGTTGACTATGTTTCAAAGTGGATAGAAGTTGTTGTAGTGCTTAAAGATGATGCAAAAATTGTTTTGAAGTTCTTTCACAAGCATATACCCACTCAGTTTGGAACAATAAGAGCATTGATCAGTGATTAGGTCAAGCATTTCCACTACAACCAGGTGGCTGCTGCGTTGAAACGCTATAATATAATGGACAAGTAGAGATTTCTAAATGGGCAATTAAAAACATCTTGGAAAAAAGTGGTGAACAACACTAAAAAAGATTGGTAATCTCGCTTATATAATGTATTATGGGCTATACGAACTGCATACAAAACTCCATTGGGAATGTCGTCGTATCAACTTGTTTTTAGAAAATCTTGTTATTTTCCTGTTGTCGACTGACTAATGTTTGGAAAACAAATGATGACTTAACGTAAACATGCAGGGAAATAATGCCAAGAATAGTTTTTTTGCGTGCAAGTATACACGATCAGCAAGTAATATAGCAGTAAGCTGATTATTGTATCCACAGGGATTGTCGATAATTACTTGTGAATTGGAATGAATAGGTTGGTACTTGGGATCAAATCGTAATTAAGAAAATGACTAAGAGAAAGCAAGGATAAAATTCACGCAGATTGGCAAACAAATAAGTCAAGATGATGGATTTTCATTGGCAATGAATGGTTGGATTTCAGGTTAGCAAAGACATCACTTAATAACTTTCGACCTTGGTTTTACTATCGAGCAGATTTTAGGTTAGTATTGTCTCTGTCGATGGCAATACCCTAAGTTAATTACCTTTAACACCTATATGTCTATAGTGAGTTTTCAAACAATTAACTTGATAAAGTTTTAATCTTTACTCCTAAGGGGTAGATTCACTTCTGAAGTAAGCTCATCTACTTGAACATCTTATGTCGATGTTTCTCTCCTTAGTATTTGGCAATTAATCCTTATCTCCTAAGTCTGTTAAGATATTAAGGGATAATGAGCATTCAATGCCAACTGTCGTATGACATAAAACATATGAAATGTAAGCACATGCGAAATAGACAAACATGCCAAGGCATTCAATTATTAAAAGCTTAAAATCAAGCATTCATTGCAAACACCCCAAGCTAACTTAAAGAATTAGTTCATGGCTAGGGAAACCATCAACGAATCATTGTTTTCAAATATCACCATCATAACAGAATTAAAACTAAGAGAAATAGATAAAGAAAGAGACCCTTTGATGCAACCCTTCAATGGATCAAGAGCTCTCGGTCACGGCCTGGTCAAACCACGGTTTGCCTGCTACTCTCTTTCTTCACCATCACGCAGACTCTTGGTTCATTGATGGGCTTCATTTAAATAGGAGATTGTGGAAACCATAGTTTGGGTTTTTTTTTAAAGTTTGTTATGCACCAAAGTAGGCGTGTTATCTTCTTGTCCTCATTTTGAATGTGGGCTGACCTAGTCTTGACTAACGGCCACTGACCGGGCGTCGGTCTTCCTTCTCTTACCAATTGAGCTTGGCAAACCTCGTCCTTCTTTTGCCAACTAAACTCGACATTTCTGTTCTGCTCTTCCTACTCCTGTCCTGCTCTACGAAACTTGCTCATGTTCTGCTCCTGACCTATCTATCATAGCAAGGAAATATCCCTTTACTTTGGCAAAGAAAACCCTACATCCCTTAACTCCTAGACACAAATGCATGAATTTACAAGCTAAATGCACAAATATGTACTCAAAGTCAAGCAATAGCGTGGCAATATATACGTGAAATGTAGAACTTTTAAGGAATTAACACTCCCCCCAAACCTAGCTCATTGCTTGTCCTCAAGTAATGCCACTAAAATATATTAAAGTAAGTTCTTCGGAAAAATTTTGATGATTCACAATACAAGCTAGCAAGCAAAATCAGGACCTAGTTTTATCCTCAGATATCTCAGAGCAGTAATGCCAACATATTAGCAAATTCAAGTGCAACAAAATAACTCTAATCTAGGGTCATAAAGTGTGCATGGAGTGCAGGAAGTTTACATCAAGTATCCCTTAACTCCCTTAGTCAAGTTTACTACCCAAACTCAGAATCTCTTTTTTCTATTATGCCAAGGGTTTCTTTTGCTCGCATTAAATTTGGGTTTGCGTCACATTGTTGTTTGGCGTAAGAAGTAAGAGAGAGCATACCACGAACCCTTACGTTAATCCAAACTTCATCACTAAGCTAACCCTTTACACTCATACCCTAAAGTTTTATTGGCCTGAGAACTAAGATAGAGCAAACCATGAAGCCCCAAGCTACATATTATCTCTAAGGACAAGGAGTGTTCAAATTTTTTTTGCTGCTGGCAAAACATTGTTGCCTTATTCTTTTACTTTTTACCCTGGCAATTTTTTTATATTCTAAGTTCAACTTCAAGAATCATAAGTTTGTCTGGAGAACTAGATGCATACTACGTGTTTGAGTGAGACTAAAGTTCCCTAAGCTAGAGATCAATTGCCAAGCAACCTGGCATTACTAAATCTGTCGACTTATGCTAACTAAAGATTCTAATTTCATCATTGGACAAGGCATACTAGTGCAAATTCTAACTATGCTAGCAAATGTGTTGGCAAAATTATCAGTCCAAAATTAAGCTATGGCAAAAAAAATTAATGGTATGGTATGCATGTGTTAACCTAATCTACATGGCAATCTATATGGCAACAAAATGCAAACAAAAATATCCATGAATGTCATAGAAATAAATGTGAGGCAACACACACCCCTAAACCTAAGTTGTGCATTATACTTAATGCATGAGAACACATATATACAAATGAAATACATGATAAAAATGAAAAATATGAATGTAAGGAGTTAAGGGAAAGATGACTCCCTTCGAAATGTTTCTCTCGCGGGTCTTTCTCTTGACGAAGCTCCCTCTACTTGGTGCTATGTGCTTCTTCCTTTTTAGCAGTGGCTTTGAGGTAGTAGTAGAGGCATTCACATCCTAAAGGACCTCCACAATCACCGTAGTCGGCTCAAATACGGCAAGAGCCGTGGGAGCAGCTAAAGAGGCAGGAGTAACGGGTGGTATAGTAGTTTTGGCAAGCACATCCTCATCAGATTCTTGTGAAGTCTCATTTCGAGTAGATTCGACATGGACATGTGATACTGGTACTGTGGCATTAGATTGCTGGGTCAGAGTGTAGACAGACTAGCGGCTGGCTAGCATTCTTTCGGGGTGCATGCAGCTCAGTTAGAAACTCAAGGAACGGTGGAAAAGGAGAGGAAAACATGCCCTTAAGAGTTGTCTTCAAGGCACGGTCCCTGGCTCTAACATATTTCTAAAGCACTAAGCTTTGCTCCTCAGTCTTTTCCAACTTTTGCAAAATAAGCTCTTGGCGTTGATAAATCTAAGAAAGCAATGCCATTGTGTCACTTGGCATAGGCGTGGAAGGTTTTATCTTGGGTGTCTTGGCAGCAGACACTGGCTCATCAACTTTTCCCTTGCCCCTTTCTTTTGCCTTCCTAGCAATTAATTGGCTCCACAGAGTAGGAGTGATTGTTCTCTTGCATTTCTAGACGTTGTAAGAGTCGAGCTATGGCTCCTTATGCTACATGCAAATTTTGGAGATTAGCGAAGGAAAAATCAAGCTACCACAACTCTTACCAGCACATTTGTAGGTCTCATTGATTATCAAACGACCCATAATGATCTTCCTTTCCATCATGATTGAGTACAACACGGCTATTCATTTCTCTAAAATTGTGTCGTTGTGTACGGTTGGCATAAGATTTGCCTTCAAGAAATGGTTTCATCCTTATGGATGTGGTTTCAATGCCAGCCTATTCATTGTCATCTTGCCCTTGGAAGAAACATTCCACATCGTGCCAACTTCGCACAAATCCTTCAAAATAAGTTATCTTTTGGCAACATCCATGGATTTGGCGAATGTCGAATGCTCTTCTCTTGCACCATCCAACTTATGTAAGCGATTAATATTCCCTTCATCTAATTGAACACATGTACCTCGTACAAATAGAAAAGGCGAAGCCTTGGTGGTGAGGTGGGCGTAGAATTCTCGAACAATGGTGGAGTAGACCTCATCGAGTTGTTTGCAAAAGGCTTCCCATTTTTGTTTCTTGAAAATGGAAACCACTTCCAGCGAAAACCCTAAGTTGTGTTCATTCTTGAATTCAAACCCTTTCTCGTAACAAAAGGTTCGGGCAGTAAAGTTTTCATTATACTTCTTCTTGATCTCATCATTGAAGAAGATTTGAAGCGGTGCAGAGGAGGATGCCATTGCGGATTTGACAAAGTAATGATGATCAGAAAAGATGAAGGAAAGGTTGGGTCTAGCTTTTCTTGCCGTGCGAGAGAATGAAAAAAGTAAAGGTTATTTCTCAAGGTAAAAATGGGAGTTAAATAAATGGTAAGGGAGACAGTTGGGGTGGTTTAATGGTGAGGTTAGTGGAGATAATTATGGTGTGGCGGTTATACATGTATGAGGGAGTGGGATAATGATGGGTTTTGGAGTAATGGGAATTGACGGTGTGGAAAATAAAGCTTGGGTGAAGTAGGGTAAAATTTCAAAGTTTGAAAAATTTTAACCTAGGCGGCTAGGGTTTCCTGCTAATAAAAAATTACCGTCCCCTTGGGCCTTATCTGAAATTGATCCACATGTTACCACTCCTCGTGATGATGGGTATCCAAATACCGGCTTGTCTTGGCATACTGCCTTGGCAAAATATCCTGAACTAATACTCACAAAACCTTTCAAAACAGAAAAAGTAGACCTACAGTAATTAAACTGAAATACTAAAAAGAAAATAATTGTCCTAATTATTTACAATGATCAAACCGAGATAGCAAAAATTACTGAATCTCTGCTAGGAGAATAATCTCCTTGGCTTTACTCTGACTTCCTTCCCAATAATGCTTCAATCTCAGTCAATTCACCTTGAACGTCGTCCCTATTTTCAAGTCTTTTATGTCTACTACTCTGTTAACATAAGGCTTGACAACTTCAAATGGTTTTGACCATCTGGATATGAGTTTACCTGGAAATAAATTAAGCCTTGAATTGAAAAACTGAACTTTTTGCCCAACATCAAACTATCTTGGCAATATTCTGTTGTCATGCCACCTCTTTGTTTTTTCCTTATAAAGATTGGCATTTTCACAAGCTTGTTCCCTGAACTCCCCCAATTCATTCAAATCCAACAAACTCTTCTCACTTTCAGCCCTCCATTCCATGTTCAATTGCTTGTTTGCCCAATAAGCTTGATTTTCTAACTCCACTGGCAAATGGCATGACTTCCCAAATACAAGATTGTATGGGGAAGTTCCTAATGGTGTTTTGACGGTTTTTCTGTATGCCCATAAGGAATCATCTATCCTCAAGGACCAATCATTCCTAGTTTGGTTCACAGTCTTCTTCAAGATATTCTAGATCTCCTTGTTTGAAATTTCTGCCTGACCATTTGTTTGAGGATGGTAGGTAGTGGAAATTATTTCCTATATTCCGTACCTTTACAAAGCTTTAGTGATTAAATGGCATTTAAAATGAGTAACTTCATCATGAATGATGGCTCTGGGGGCATCGAATCTGGTAAAGATTTTCTTGTGTACGAACTTGGCAATTCCCTTGGCATCATTTGTTGGGAGAGCAACAGTCTCAACCCACTTGGATACATAATCTACTGCCACAAGTATATATAAATTGTCAAACGACGGGGGGACAGGACCCAAAGTCTATCCCCCACAGATCAAATAGCTCAACATGTATAATGTTCTAAAATGGAAATTGATGTCTTCTAGAAAATTTTCCAGTACACTAGCATCTATCGCATGCCTTGGAAAAATAATGGGCATCCTTGAATAGTGTTAGCCAAAAAAATCCTGATTGCAGTACCTTGGTTACTGGCACACAACGAAAAATGATTTGGTCGGCACATTGTTTGAACAAAAACGGCTCATCCCAATAATATTATCAGATATCCCTTAGAAATCGCTTATTGGCATTACTTGATAAATTCGATGGCATTATGTTGTTGACCAGGTATTTGACTATGATAGCATACCATGGAATAGTAGCGGTTACAAGCAATTGTTAATTTGGGAAATCATCTTGAATGGAAACGGTGTTGCCATTGTAAACCCCTCGACCTGGACTAGACTCCCGACCGAACCGAGAGAACTACATTAGGTTTGCTAAAGCAAACCGGAGAAAGATTACGAAAATCGGTCCATTTTTTTCTTTTTATCTTGTCTAGATGTGTGTTACTAATCCTAAGTGTACATACTCGAAGCGGGTGAGTTTACAAAGGAATCGGACCATGAGAAGGCAACCAATTGCATAACATACCTATTAGGGACTAAAATGCAAATCTGATAAACTTAAGGACCAAAACTGAAATTAAGGTTACCAATCCTAAATTAGTCTAATTACATGCTTACATGTCAACTTCAGGCCAATACAATCATCCACGCTCATACAATTGTATTCACAAACCTCAGGGACCAAAATGAAAGAAACAAAAACTTCAAATATCCCAAATAACAGAATTAACTGCAGTCGTACCGATACGCGTACAGGTGTTTCGGTACGCCTTAACAATTTCCAAAACTCAAATTCCAGTGGCTAAAACTCGTACCGAAAAATTTGCTCGTGTATCAAAACGCCTAGCCAAAATGCTTAAGACCATACCGGAACACTTGCTCGCGTATCGAAATGCTATGCCTTATAAGGCTTACCCGTATCGAAACACCTTCCTACGTATCGAAATGCTATGCCTGAGATGGCCTAGCCGTACTGGTACGGAGACGCTTGTTTCGATACTCTTGGACCTGTAATGTCCCAAATTGCTGTCTAAACGCACTTTGATGATAACCATAACACTCCAACATGCTCCAAACACTCAAACAACATTACAAGGGTACAGCCCTAACCAAAACATCTCAGAATCAACATCATTACATGGCATTCAAACACTCAAGATTTTCTATAGGAATGCTTCATAATATCATTTTGCCACATAACCAAAACTCCAATTTGACACCTTAAAGGCACATGCAACATGCTTACACATCTAAAGCATCATAGCAAACATGCTTGAATCATCAAAACATGGCAACCATTCCAAGTCAACTAGATGCATACCTAAGCACCCATCTAGAGTCAACATAAGCAACCATTCTCAACAAGCTTAATAACAACAAACCAACCATAAAATCCAGCACTTCACATGCTTAAAAACCATGAAAAAACAGGATTACAAGTCCCAAAAACATGGTGAACAAATTGCCTTATTAACTGGAAATATAAACAGAGTTCATACTCAAGTAGTCTTGCATTTGGATCACTTCAAACATTGCCTTTGCTGCCCCCAAACTTTAATGCTCTGCATCATTAGGAAAAAGAGAGCGTAAGCACACATGCTTAGTGAGGATGCTCTTAAAACAATGATGCATTTAAAATCCTTTGAAAACTAAACACTTGTTTTTAAACCATGCTTACGACCAAAGCATTTTCATTGATTCCAATCAAAACATGCGTATCGACCATATGCAAAAACATTTACAAATCACATGTTTAAATCCCAAAGCATTAAATCATAATACCATGCTTAAATCCCAAAGCATTAAAAAGTAGGTTCAACTCCTGAACTTGCATATATTGGCATTTATAGTGACCTCGGATAGACGACCACTATCATTGATTAGCCGACCGCTAACCTTTAGGTAACCGACCGTTAAACTTACAATTCGGATACACGGACCTCTCATGATAGTCGACCACTACCATAACCCATACCATGCCGACCGCATGATATAACAACCTTGCCGACCACAAGATTAACATCAACAAGGGGAACTGACAACTCAACCCAAGTGATAACATCATAGTCCGAGTAACCGACCGCTTTCCTCAAAGACCCTTAACAACGATCGATTTGTAACATATTATAGTGCACTTCATCCTATAGCATGCCAACTATATCCGATTGTTTTCCCATCATGTCATATAGCCAATATATCATTTACAAAACCATTTACTCAATGTTTTACAATGCATCATACAAAATCACTACATATGTAAATCACATTGCCTAAGCAGTAACACCATTCCCGACCGGAATGAAAACCAATGCTCACTAGAATTTCTTATACTTTTAAACCCCTACATATGTACTTAAAATCATGCATTTACAGTAAGTAAAACAAACCATGTTTACGACAAAAACATGAATCACACATGCTCATATCCGAATCGATATTAAAGAGCAAAAGAGGGAAACTTACTTCTGAGATTAGGTAAGTGTTTCAAGCTTAACCTAAACTCCCATAAACACTTTCAAACCTTTGAAAGACTTTTAAAACCGTTTCCACTCACCGATACAACTCGCCTTGCTTGCCAACACGAATCGTGCTCTCGGCAAGCAACAATCAACGTCAAGCTTCGTCGCCTTGATTATCCCTTATTTTTAACCATATGAAACCATAGGGAAAATGCATCATTATGCATTCAAACCATTGCCAGCAAGCAATTACCCGCAACTCTCAAGTTGCCCACTCACAAACCATCTGAAACTTATCGAAAACATCCTTAAACACTTCCAAAACTTAACCCAACCATAATATAACGATTCAATACATCAAACCTCATCAATTAACATCTAAAAACTCTTTCCCAACATCATTTTGCTTCCAGCAATGATTAAACTCCATTAACCTCACAAAAACCCTTAACTAACAACCTTAAACATTAGAGATTCAACTTGTTTCAGGATTACAATGTTAAAACCAAGTTATTAATTCAATTAGACATCAAAATCATGATCTAATTTGGTCATAAACCCAGCAAAATAGATCCAATTTGAAATATGTCAATTTCATCAATCTAAACACAATTAAACAAATTTTCCTTAATTAAACTATCAAAACACATTAGAAGACAATTGTAAAGAGTCAACAACTTGGGAATTTCAGTAAAGAATCTTTCATTAGAAGAGAAGAACGAACCTTACCTATAATGGATGGTTTCTCCCTTAATTGGATGATTTACATGAGAAAATAAAGTTAAAACAATAAGGCATGAGAAAATAAAGTTAAAACAATAAGGTTTTGGTAAACTAACAACAAGAAATCATTTGGAAACAAAAGATTTAAGAAAAGAAAGATTTACTTGAGGATTTAGAAAAAGAAATTGATGTTTGGCTGAAGAGATTTTGAGAGAAAATATTTGAGAGAAAGTTAGTTACATGATTTTTGTTTAAAAGATTTAATAACTAAATTAATTATCCCCAACCTATTTATATTTTCCAAAACACTTTAAAAATAGCCAATTAAGGGATAAAGCCTGATATTAGACTTTTGGAGAATTATCTCCTTAAAGATTCAAAGTTTTGACTCTTTACAAAGCAGTCACTAAAAATAGTTTTCAAAGTTTGCATTTTGGTCACTAGCCAAAATGTCCAATTTCCTAAACTCGTTTCACAAAATTGATTTCACCACAATCATTAATATTTTTAATAATGATTTTAAAATATTCTTCCATAATTTTATAACCTTAAAAAATATTTAATTCAATTTAATCCTGAAACTGACTCATTGAAAGAGTAAATATTCGCCCGTGAAAATTTTATTTTCATTTTATTTGATTGTTAAATTTTTGTTGATCATAATCTAATCTGATAAAAAAACAAAAAAAAATAAAGATTCGTTATAACATTATAACAAAACCAAGATAAAATATTATCTAGAAATAGAATCCGCGTTTAATTCCTTATATATATATATCCAATATATACAAACAAGATATACAAATTTCTAATAGATCAGATAAAATCTCAAAGCAAAGAATCCCAAGATTCAATCTATTATTCATTAACTACCTGTATATCTTAAGAATAAAATATTTTTTTAGTCATTTTTTCCGCAAGGAGCTGGATGAGAAGAAACACAATTGGATTCACAAACCTCAGGGACCAAAATGAAAGAAACAAAAACTTCCAAATATCCCAAATAACAGAAATAACTACAGCCGTATCGATACGCGTACAGGTATTTCGGTACGCCTTAACAATTTCCAAACTCATATTCCAATGGCTAAAACTCGTACCAAAACACTTGCTCGCGTATCGAAACACCTAGCCAAAATGATTAAGACCGTACCAGAACACTTGCTCACGTATCGAAACGCTATGCCTGATAAGGCTTACCCGCATTGAAACACCCTCCTGCGTATCGAAACGCTATGCCTGAGATGGCCTAGCCGTACCGGTACGGAGACGCCTATTTCGATATGCCTAGACCTGTGATGTCCCAAATTACTGTCTAAACGCACTTTGATGATAACCATAACACTCCAACATGCTCTAAACACTCAAACAACATTACTAGGGTACAACCCTAACCAAAATATCACAAAATCAACATCATTACATGGCATTCAAACACTCGAGATTTTCTATAGGCATGCTTCCTAATATCATTTTTTCACATAACCAAAACTCCCATTTGACACCTTAAAGGCATACACAACATGCTTACACATCTAAAGCATCATAGCAAACATGCTTGAATCATCGTCAACGCGAATCGAGCTCCCGTCAAGCAACAATCAACGTCAAGCTTCATCGCCTTAATTATCCCCTATTTTTAACCACATAAAACCAGAGGGTAAATGCGTCATTATGTATTCAAACCATTGTCAACAAGCAATTACCCGCAACTCACAAGTTGCCCTCTCACAAACCATCTGAAACTTATCGAAAACATCCTCAAACACTTCCAAAACTTAACCCAGCCATAATATAATGATTCAATACATCAAACCTCATCAATTAACATCTAAAAACTCTTTCTCAGCATCCTTTTACTTCCCCCAATGATTAAACTCCATTAACCTCACAAAAACCATTAACTAACAACCTTAAACATTAGAGATTCAACTTGTTTCGGGATTACAATGTTAAAACCAAGTTATTAACTCAATTAAACATCAAAATCATGATATAATCTAATCATGAACCCAACAAAACATATCCAATTCGAAATATGTCAATTTCATCAATCCAAACACAATTAAACCAATTTTCCTTAATTAAACTATCAAAACACATTAGAAGACAATTGTAAAGAGTCAACAACTTGGGAATTTCAGTAAAGAACCTTTCATTAGAGGAGAAAAACGAACCTTGCCTCTAATGGATGCTTTCTCCCTTAATTGGATGATTGACATGAGAAAATAAAGTTAAAACAATAAGGTTTTCGTAAACTAACAACAAGAAATCATTTGGAAACAAAAGATTTAAGAAAAGAAAGATTTACCTGAAGATTTAGAAGAATAAATTGATGTTTGGCTGGAGAGATTTTGAGAGAAAATATTTGAGAGAAAGTTAGTTACATGATTTTTGTTTAAAATATTTAATAACTAAATTAATTCTCCCTAACATATTTATATTTTCTAAAACACTTTAAAAATAGCCAATTAAGGGATATAGTCTGATATTAGACTTTTGGACAATTAGCTCCTTAAAGATTCAAAGTTTTGACTCTTTACAAAACTGTAACCCCCTCGACCCAGCCTAGATGCCCGACCGAACCGAGTGAGCTACATTAGGTTTGCCGAAGCAAACCGGAGAAAGATTACAAAAAATGGTCTATTTTGTTTCCTTTTATCTTCTCTAGATCGTATTATTAATCCTAAGTGATCATGCTCGCAGCGGATCAGTTACAAAGGAAATGGACCACTGAATGGCAACCAATTGCGTACAATACTCTTTACGGACCAAAATGTAAATCTAGTAAAATTAAGGATCATTACCAAAATTGTGGTTACCAAATCTCAATTAGTCAGATTACACGCTTGTAAACTAATTCTTGACTCAAATTGACCATCCAAACTTACACAATTGACAAAACAAGATTCAAGGACTAAATTGAAAGAAAACAGAACTGAACTTCCATAACAGTAACTGATTTAATAGCAAACCGTATCGATACGCTGCTTATTATCGTCCAGCCCTATTTTAGTACACCGTGTACCGTACCGATACGCTTGGTTTAATTAAAAGTCCAATTTAAGAAGATTTAACAGCCATATCGATACGGATGCTAGGTGTTTCGGTACGTGGGTTTGTCTCAAAAAGCAAATTTCTAGTGGCGTGAAACCGTACAGTTACGCCTTAGCCCGTACCGAAACCCAGAGCCTGTTCTTGCCTAGTCGTATCGATACGGTCCCCCATATATCGGTACGCCTAGGCCTGTAATGTCAACTTCAACTGGTTTTTCACTCGAATCTAAATGCATTTGTATACTAACACGCCACATACATGCATAAAAACATCTATCATAACATACTCCATCTTTTTCACCAAGACTTAGCAACCATAACAATTCAATTACTTCCAAAAGATCATTCTATAGGCATGCTCCCTAAAACACTCACCAAACATGCCAAAACATTTAAATGGACATTTCCCATCATATGCAACATTCCAACATTTTTCTAGTACCATAATCAACATGATAGATTCATCAAAGCATAGCATTCAACCAAAGCTATCTAGATGCATACCTAAGTAATCACCTAGCGTTAATCATAAGCAAAACCATTATCAAGTTCATCATCAATAATCGAAGTCCAAACAAAGCATTGACCATGCTCAAAAATCAGGGGAAAAACAGAATTACATATCCCCAAAACATGGCGAACACATTGCCTTATTAACCAGAAACTTAAACCGAGTTCATACTCAAAGTAGTCTTTGTCTTTGGATCACTTACGCTTTGCCTTTGTAGCCCCAAAACTTCAATGCTCTGCATCATTAAGAAAAAGAGAGCATAAGAACACATGCTTAATGAGGATGCTCATAAAACAATTATGCAATTTAAACCATTTGACAACCCAACACTTGTTTTCAAAACATGCTTAAGACCAAAGCACTTTTCCTTGTTTCTAGCCGAAACAATGCATAATAACCTTTATGCAACAACATATACATAATCCATGCTTAGATCCCAAGGCATTAAATCATAAACCATGCTTAAATCTTAAAGCATTATAAAGTAGGTTCAACACATGAACTTTCACATATATTGGCATTTATAGTGACCCGGATAAACTACCCTCTATCCACACATATCAGATACACAGATCTCTCATACCATGTCTAGTTAAACCTCATGATATCCCAAACCTTGCCTAGTTGAACCGCAAGATTTAACACCCTCGCCTTGTTAAACCACGACCTAACACCCTTCCCTAGTTACACCACAAGTTTACCGACCTTGCCTAGTTAAACCGCAATATCACCATCAATTTGGGTTGCCTAGTTAAACCGTATGCCCCAAATGAGGTCCCAACAGTCTGAGTGGCCTCATTAAACCGCCATACCTCAAGGACCCATGGCCACGAACGATTTTGTTTGTATTTTATAGTGCACTTTTAAACCTATGGCATGCCAACTATATCTGATTGTTTTCTCACCTTGTCACATAGCCAATATATCATTTCCAAAACCATTTACTCACTGTTTTATAATACATTAACAAAATTACCACATATGCATGCCACATTGCTAAAGCAATAACACCATTCCCAGACGGAATGGAAACCAATGTTCACTAGCATTTATCATACTTTTAAACCCCTGGAAATGTACTTAAATCATGCATTTCCAGTAAGTAAATCCAACCATGTTTAACACCAAACATGAAATCAACATGTTCATATCCAACCCGATATTCAAAAGCAGAATAAGTGAAACTTACTTCTGAGCCTAGGTAAGCGTTTCAAGCTTATCCTAAACTCCCAACAACCTTTATTAAACCTTTTAAATGTGTTCAATCCAGTTTCCACTCACCAATATGCCTTGCTTTGCTTGCCAACACGAATCAAGCTTCCGGCAAGCCACAAACAATGTCAAGCTTCGTCGCTTTGATAATCCCCTATTTTAACCACATAAAACCAGAGGGCAAATGCATCATTATGCATTCTAACAATTGCCTACAAGCAATTACCCTCAACTCTCAAGTTGCTTACTCAAAACCTATCTGAAACATACCGAAATCATCATCAAACACTTTCGAAACTTAAACTAGCCATACTAAAACGATTCAATCCATCAAACATCATCAATAAACACTTAAAAATAGGATTAATTCATCCAAATACTTCCAGCAAGTACACAACCATCTTAACACCACAAAAACACAAATCTAACAACCTTAACAACTAGAGATTCAAGAGTTTCAGGATTCCATTGTTAAAATAAACTTAATCAACAATATAATACATCCAAAATATGATTAAAAACAATCCTCAACACTGGAAAACAGATCCAATTCAGATCTTTCACAATTTCATAAATTTTACCCAATTAAATCAATATAAAACACAAAATCAGATTATAGACTATAAATCAAGGATCAAATACATGGGAGTATCAATAAAGAACCATTCAATAGAGGAGATCACGAACCTTACCTCTATTGTGTCATTTTCCCCTTCAATTGATTGTTTAAAGCTAGGAAAACACAATATTTCTATGAGGTTTTGTAAATCAATGTTAAAGAATCAATTGTAAATCAAGAATCCAAGTAAAAAGATCTCTCACCTATAGATTTTGATGAAAACTACAGTGTTTGGCAGAAAAGAAGTGGAGAGAAAATGTTGAGAGAAAAGTTACGTCAAATTTCCTTTAATCCAATAACTAACTTTTTAATATCAAAACTCTTTTAATTATTTATAAACCACATATTTAAAATGACTTAATTGAAGGGATAAACCATCAGCGAAAACATGGTAATGTAGCTCCTTAAGGATTCTAAGAATTTGACCCTTTTCAATTTAGTCACCTTTTAAAAATAGTTTTAAAAAATTACATCTTGGTCACTAACCAAAATGTCACCCTTTCAAATCTCATTTCCCAAAATTGATTTCACCAATATTAATCTTATATCTAAATATGATTTTTAATTATTTTCCCATATTTTTATCTCACCGAAAATATTTACTCTCGAATCTAACTCGAATCCCTAACCTAGTTCACCAGATCGTCTAACAAACCTTCAAAACATCTAAGCCCAAAACTGGGGTGTTACAACTCTCCCCCACTTAAGAAATTTCATCCTCGAAAATTAACTAGAGGAAACAAATGCGGAAATTGATCCAACATGTCCGCCTTGCTTTCCCAAGTGGCTTTCTCGACACCACGGTGTCACCACAAGACCTTAACACGCTAATCGTCTTACCACGAAGAACTTTTCTGCTAGAATCAAGGATTTCCACCGGCTTATCATCATAGGATAAATCCAGCCTCAACTCTATATGCTCCATCGGCATAACATGCGAGGGATCCAACTGGTACCTCCGCAACATAGATACATGGAACACATCATGTATTTTCACCAACTCGGGAGGCAACCTCAACCGATAAGCCACAAGACCAACACGCTCAACAACCTCGTATGGTCTAATAAATCTCAGACTAAGCTTACCCTTATGTCCGAACCACATCACCTTCTTCCACGGCAACACTCTCAAGAACACGCGATCGCCAACCGCATATTCAATTTCCCTATGCCTCAAATTCGCGTAAGATTTTTGTTGATCCATAGACGCTTTCAAGCGTTCACACACAAGCTTCACCTTTTCATTCGTGTCTTTTAACATATTCGGCAAGGAAACATGCTTTTCTCCTACCTCAGCCCAACACAAAGGCGTACGACATTTCTGGCCATACAATGCCTCATACGGTGCCATCTCTATACTTTCTTGGTAACTGTTGTTATACGCAAAGTCAACCAAAGGTAAATGCTTCTCCCAGGTTCCTTGGAACTCAATAATGCAACATCTTAACATATGCTCCAAAACCTGGATAACTCACTCAGACTGACCATCCGACCGAGGATGATACGCGGTGCTGAAATTCAATCTTGTACCCAAAGCCTAGTGCAAACTTATCCAAAACCTCGCTGTAAACCTCAGATCCCTATTCAAAACAATGGACTTCGGTACCCCATGTAAATGCAAGACCCCAGCAATATACAGATCTGCTAACTTGTCCAGCGTATATGTCGTATGCACTAACAGAAA
The DNA here is from genome assembly GCA_019671005.1 of Hibiscus mutabilis. NCBI lineage: Eukaryota > Viridiplantae > Streptophyta > Magnoliopsida > Malvales > Malvaceae > Hibiscus > Hibiscus mutabilis. The sequence goes on from CM033751.1 coordinate 23,814,666, forward strand.
ATGTGCACACTTCGTAAACTGATCCACAATCACCCAAATGGAATCCTTTTTAGCTGGTGTCAAAGATAGCCCTAACACAAAATCCATGGTGATTCTCTCCCATTTCCATTCTGAAATTCTCAACGGCTGCAACAACCCAGATGAAAACTGATGTTCAGTCTTGACCCACTGACATACCATGCACTTGGAAACAAACTCAGCCACATCCTTTTTCAAACCAGCCTAGTAGTATGCTTCTTTCAACCCTCGATACATTTTCACACTACTAGGATGCATAGCAAAAGGGCTAGAATGTGCCTCCGTCAAAATAGTGTGCCTCAACTCCGGATCATTTGGCACCACTATTCGACCCTTGAAACACAAAACTCTATCATCATCAAAATGAAAATCCGTCGGATTACCCTCTGATATGTCCTTAACATGCTCAACCAAGGAATCATTAAATGATTGTTTAGCGTTAATCAACTATGACATCGTAGGCTTAACTTGCAACAATTTAACCCGCGTCACACTCAACCTTGTGAACATAGCTCTAAGCTCAACCGCAACCTTATGACTCAACGCATCTGCAACCACATTGGCTTTTCCATGATGATACTCAAACATTAAATCGTAATCCTTAAGCAACTCCAACCATCTATGTTTCCTAAGGTTTAAATCCTTCCAAGGCATCAAATCCTTCAAACTCTTATGGTCCGTGAAAACAACACACTTCTCACCATAGAGATAATGTCTCTAGATTTTTCAAGGCAAACACTATAGCCGCAAGCTCCAAATCATGAGTTGGATAGTTGCGCTCATGAACCTTTAGTTGCCTCGATGCATAGGCCACAACTTTACCATATTGCATCAGCACACATCCCAACCCCACGTAGGATGCATCACTATACGCATAAACTCCTTCCCAAATTCAGGTTGGATCAACACATTAGCATGTGTCAAAACTTCTTTCAACCTCTCGAAACTATGATGTTGCTTCTCCATCCACACATAGGGAACATTCTTTTGCAACAATTTCTTCAACGGTGCTGCGATACTAGAAAACCCATAAACAAAGCGGCGGTAATAACCAGCCAGCCCAAGAAAACTGTGAACCTCCGAAACAGATTTAGGTTGCTTCCAATTGAGAATAGCCTCAATTTTCTATGGATCAACACGAATACCCTCCGCGGAAACCACATGACCAAGAAACATAACTTCCTTAAGCTAAAACTCACACTTGCTCAATTTGGCCTACAACTGATTATCCTTCAACACTTGCAACACAATCCACAAATGTTGATCATGTTATTCCTCGGTACGAGAGTACATGAGTATATCATTGATAAAAACCACCACAAACTGATCAAGGTACTCATGAAACACCCTATTTATCAAGTCCATGAAAGCAACCAGGGTATTTGTCAAACTAAATGGCATCACCAGAAACTCGTAATGCCCGTACCTCGTACGAAATGTCATCTTATGCACATCTACATCCTCAACCTTCAACTGATAATACCCTAATCTTAAATAAATCTTCGAAAACACTGTTGCTCCGCAAAACTGATCAAACAAGTCATCAATTTGCGGCAACGGATACTTGTTCTTCATTGTCAACTTATTCAATTGACGATAATCAATGCACAAATGCATCGTACCATCCTTCTTTTTCACAAAGAGAACAGGAGTACCCCAAGAAGAAACACTCGGTCGAATGAACCCATGATCTAACAACTCCTGAAGCTGGGACTTTAACTCCTTCAATTCCTCGGTGCCATCCTATATGGAGTAATAGACACCGGAGCCGTACCCGCATACATCTCGATACCAAACTCTACATCCCTATCCGGCGGTAAACCCGGTAACTCTTCAAGGAAAACCTCTGGCAAATTACAAACTGCCTGAATGTCCTGCACCCAGACACCTTTAACCTCAAGATTCATCACATTTGCCAAATAAGCTTGGCAACCTCATTGCATCATCTTTCCGCCCGGGTAGCCGAAAAAACATTGGACAAGAACTTTACATTCTCGCCAACCACCATAACTTCATAATCCACAACTGCCTTGTGCTCACTTAATAATTCATACCCAAGATGACATCAAAACCATGGAATGTTAACTCCATTAGATTCGCGGCAAACTCATAACCTTGCACAACCAAAGGACACCGTCTATACAACTTTATAGTGGTAACCGTCTCACCAAAGGAACTAGTTACTAATATACCAACATCAAGGATCTCAACAGGGACATCCAACAAAGATGCATGTTCACTCAAGATGTATGAATGAGTAAACCCTGATTTAATCAAAGATAACAATGACAAGGATTGGAAAGTGAAGGTACCTGCGATCACATCGGTGTCATTGCGACCCTCGCGATAATTATAGATCCGGGCTGGTCCACCATCCTCTGTTCGTACAGCTACGACATGAGCTACAGCTCTCTGACCAATACTTCCACCACGTCTATGATTCGGCTTATGCCTCTTGTCCCAATACCTCTTATTCTGCCTCCCAACATAGCTAAAATCGGCCAATCTCTTACCCAAGGACTGCTCGATATCCTTTTGCAAACCTGGCTCTGATACCAAAAAATGTAATCCCCTCGACCCGACCTAGTCGCAAGACCGAACTGAGAAAGGTACATTAGGTTTACCGAAGTAAACTAAAAAGATTAAACCCAAAACACTTACATTTTTTTCTTTTTGTCTTTTCTAGATGCATCAACGCTTTCCTACATGTTCATACTATTTATAGGTGAGTGCTCATCTCAATCGGGCATCGTAACAATATCTGATTGGTGATAACACTAATTAGGGACCAAAATGTAATTTCAGCAAAATAGACGGGGTTTTCCACTTTTTAAGTTACCAACCTTAAATTAGGTTCATTTCATGCTTATATGTCAAACATCAACCACAAACGATCATCGCTTAAATAATTGACAAAGCAAGATTCAGGGACTAAAACGAAAGAAAACAGAACTTTACCAAAGCCATTAACTAACTTAACTGCCATGGGTATCGGTACGCCCTCTCCAAATCGAATTCCAAAAATTCCAGTTGCCAACTCTTGTACCGGTACAACCCTGCGTACTAATACGCCTTACCAAAACCAAAGACACGTACCGATCCTCAAACTGGTGTACCGATCCCCCAAGCTAAACTCAGCCTTCCATTACCCCAAGCTAAACTCAGCCTTCTCATACCCATACGTGAACCCGAGTATCGGTACGCTACGCTAAAGATACACTCCCGTATCGCAACGCCTAGCCCGCGTACCTGTACCACAAGCCTGAAATAGCTTCTCGTACTGATACGTGAACACGTGTACCGATACGCTTGGACCTGAATGGTCACAATTGGCTGATTTAACATGCTTACCTCAAAACTATACCACTTCATTATGCTATAAACTTTTATACAACAATACCTAAATGCAAAAGCAACCTAAACAACATAAACTTAGCAACCAATTGGCTTCCACTCATTCAATGATATTCTAAAGGCATGCTTCCTAAAAACACTTTGCCTTACAACCCAAAATGCACAATTAAGCCGTTCTCAACATATGCATCATAGCGTCACAATCCATACAACACTAGAAACTTGCTCAAACCATCACAATAAGGCAATCATCAAGGAAACTCTAGATGCATACCTAAGACACCATACATCCTCAACTACAACAAGTATTAACATCAAGCTTAGCAACATCAATCATCCTCAAATTCCAGCATAGAAAACATACTCAAAACCATAAGAAAACAAGATTACAACTCCCAAAAACTTTGGCGAACACATTGCCTTATTATCCGAAAACATAAATCGAGTTCATACTCAAAGTAGTTTATCTCTTGGATCCTTGCAAACCCTGCCCTTGCTGCCTAAACTTTAATGCTCTGTATCATTAGGAAAAAGAGAGCGTAAGCACATATGCTTTGTGAGGATGCTCATAAACAATGATGCATTTAATTACATTTATAACATTTGCTTGCTTTTCCCAAAACATGCTTACCACCAAAGTATTTTCTCATGATTCCAACCGAATTAGAACATAATGATATTCATAACATCATAAACATTTCATGCTTAAACCCAAAGCATTTTAATCCAACCATGCTTAAAACACAAAGCATTTTAGTACAAGATTCAACCCAAGATCTTTCTCATATATTGGGATTTATAGTGACCCGGATAAACTACATCTATCCTATACACATATCGGATACACGGATCTCTCATTTCATGCCTAGTTAAACCGCATGATATCCCAAACCTTGCCTAGTTAAACCGTAAGATTTGACACCCTCTCCTAGTTAAACCGCGAGATTTGACCCTTGCCTAGTTAAACTACAAGAGTACCGACCTTGCCTAGTTAAACCGTAAGATCACCATCAATTTGGGTTGCCTAGTTAAACCGCATGCCCCAAATGAGGTCCCAACAGTCTGAGTGGCCTTGTTAAACCGCCATACCTCAAGGACCCAAGGCCACAATCGATTTTTTTCATATTTTATAGTGCAGTTTTAATCCTATGGCCTGCCAACCATATCCGATTGTTTACTCACCTTGGTACATAGCCAATATATCATTTAGAAAACCATTTACTTACTTTTTTTCAATGCATTTCATAAAACACCACATATGCAAATCTCATTGCCAATGCAATAACACCATTCCCAACCGGAATGAAAACCAATGCTCAATAGCATTTAAAATACTTTCAAACCCCTTCATATGTACTCAAAACCATGCATTACCAGTAACTAAATCATACCATGTTTATCACCAAAACATGCGAACAACATGCTCATATCCAAGCCGATATTCAGGAGCAAAATAAGGAAAACTTACTTTCGAGCTTAGGTAAGTGTCTCACGCTTACCCTAAACTCCCAATAACCTTTACAAACCGTTGTAAAGCATTAAAACCAGTTTCCACTCACCGATACGCTTCGCCTTCCTTGCCAACGCAAAATAAGCTCCCGGCAAGCAACCAAATAACGTCAAGCTTTGTCGCCTTGATTATCCCCTGTTTTAAACACATAAAACCAGAGGATAAATGCATTAAAATGCAATCAAACCATTGCCTAACAGCAAACTCCCGCAACTCCCCAAGTTGCCCACTCAAAAACCATCTGAAACATACCAAAGACACCATCAAAAGTTTCTGAAACTTAACCCAGCCATAAACCAACAATTCAAGCCATCAATCAACATCTAAAAATATCCAAAAAACCTTTCCTAACATCCTTTTACCTCCAACAAAGATTAAACTCGAAAATCACCACAATAACTCAAAACTAGCAACCTAACTAATTAGAGATTCAAGAGTTTCAAGATTCTATTGATAAAAACAACATATCAACATCAAAATACATCCAAAACATATATTAAATCCATCTCAATTACTGTAAATCAAATCCACTTCGAAAATCACCATGCTTCATCAAAATTTCCAAAATAACCCAATTAAACATGGATAAAACATTAAAACCACATTGCAACATACAAATCAAGGACCAAATACTTGGGAGTATCAATAAAGAACCATTTAACAGAGGAGATCACGGACCTTACCCTTGTTATGTGATTTCTCCCTCAATTGGCTTGTTAAAAGCTAAGAAAATACAAGATTTCAATGAGATTTTGCAAAACAAAGTTAAAGGAACAAAATAAAATCAATAATCTGAGTGAAATGAGTTCTTTACCTCTGGTTTTGGATAAAATTCTAAGTGTTTGGAAGAAAAGAAGTTGAGAGAAAAGGCTTAGGAAAAAGTTACTTGAATTTCTTTCAAAAGCTAATAACTAACTTTAGAAAAGGCTTAGAAAAGATTTCAATGAGATTTTGCAAAACAAAGTTAAAGGAACAAAATAAAATCAATAATCTGAGTGAAATGAGTTCTTTACCTCTGGTTTTGGATAAAATTCTAAGTGTTTGGAAGAAAAGAAGTTGAGAGAAAAGGCTTAGGAAAAAGTTACTTGCATTTCTTTTAAAAGCTAATAACTAACTTTAGATATTTAATCCTTATTAAAACTCTTTTAAAACACATGTTTAAAATGATTTAACTGAAGGGAGAAACCACCAGCAAACACTTGGTAGATTAGCTCCTTAAGGATTCTAAGGATTTGACCCTTTTGATTTTAGTCACTTAAAAATAGTTTTCAAAATCGCATTTTGGTCACTAATCCAAAATGTCATATTTCCTTATTCCTTTTTCTAAAATTGATTCCACCAAAAATCATTATATATTAAAAAGATGATTTTTAACTAGTTTCCATATTTTTATCTTACTAAAAAATATACGGTCCCGAATCTGACTCGAATCTCTAACCTGGTCCACCGGACCGTCTAACAAACCTCAAAACCGCTAAGCCAAAAACCGGGGTGTTACAAATTTCCCCACTTAAGGAATTTCATCACCGAAATTACCTAGAGGAAACAGATGCGGAAATTGCTCTTTCATATCCGCCTTGCTTTCCCAAGTAGCTTTCTCAACACCTCGGTGCCGCCACAAGACTTTCACGAGCTCTATCGTTTTACCATGCAGAACTTTCTTACTGGTATCAATGATCTCTATGGGTTCTTCATCGAAGGTTAGATCCGGCCTCAACTCCATATTCTCCACCGGCATAACATGCAATGGATCTGATCGATATCCCATCAACATCGAAACATGAAACACATTATGAATCTTCTCCAACTCGGGAGGCAACCTCAACCGATATGCCACAGGACCCACACGATCAATAGCCTCGTATGGTCCATTGAACCTCGGACTAAGCTTACCCTTACTTCCGAATCTCATCACCTTTTTCCATGGTGACACCTTTAAGAATACACGATCGTCCACCGCATACTCAACCTCCTTACTGTTCAAATCCGCGTAAGATTTATGTCAATCCGCAGCTGCATTCAACCGGTCGCATTCAAGCTTAACCTTCTCATCCGTGTTTTTTAAGACATCCGGTAGGGTAACATGCTTTTCCTCCACCTTAGCCCAACACAAGGGCGTACGACACCTTCGGCCATATAACGCCTCATAAGGTGCCATCTATATACTCACCTGATAACTATTGTTATAAGCAAATTCAGCTAAAGGCAAATGCTTCTCCCAAGTTCCGTGGAACTCAATAATACAGCATCTCAGCATATCCTCCAAAACCTGGATAACCCACTCAGACTGCCCATCTGACTGAGGATGATACGCAATGCTAAAACTTAACCTTGAACCCAAGGCTTGGTGCAAACTCTTCCAAAATCTTGTCGTAAACATCATATCACTATCCGAAATGATGTATTTAGGTACACCATGCAAGCGCACAATCTCTGCTATATACAAATCTGTCAATTTGTCCAAGGTAAACGTTGTATGCACTGGCAGGAAATGTGCACACTATGTGAACCGATCAACAATCACCCATATAGAATCCCTCTTAGCCAGTGTCAACGGTAACCCTATTACAAAATCCATGGTGATTCTCTCCCATTTCCACTCCAGAACTTTCAGCGGTTGTAACAATCCGAATGGAAATTGATGTTCAGCTTTAACCTGCTAACATACCATGCACTTGGAAACAAACTCAGCCACATCATTTTTCAAACCAACCCAGTAGTATACCTCTTTTAAATCACGATACATTTTAACACTACCAAGATGCATAGCAAAATGACTAGAGTGTGCCTCCGTCAAGATAGTGTGCCTCAACTCCGGATCATCCGGCACCACTATTCGACCCTTGAAACACAAAACTCCATCATCATTAAAATGAAATTCCGTCGGATTACTATCTGCTATATTCTTAACATGCTCAACCAACAAATCATCATACGGTTGGTTAGCTTTAATCAACGAGATAACGTGGCTTAACTTGCAACTCAGCCAAAGAAACTGCCCTTCCATGTCACACTCAACCTTGTAAACATAGCTCAAAGCTCAACTACAACCTTACAACTTAATGCAACTGCCACTACATTGGCTTTACCCCGGATGATACTCAATGGTCAAGTCGTAATCCTTAAGCAACTCTAACCACCTACGTTGCCTAAGATTCAAATCTTTATGGGACATCAAATACTTCCAACTCTTGCGATCCGTAAAGATCACGCACTTCTCACCATAGAGGTAATGTCGCCAAATTTTCAAAGCGAAAACCACAGCCGCAAGTCCCAAATCATGAGTTGGATAATTGCGATCATGAACTTTCAACTGTCTCGATGCAAAGGCCACAACCTTCTCGTCCTGTATCAGCACACAACCCAAGAGAACATACGACGCATCACTATAAACCACAAACTCATTCCCAAATTCAGGCTGAATCAACACTGGAGCGTGTGTCAACACTTTCTTCAACTTCTCAAAACTGTGTTGCTGCTTCTCTGTCCACACATACGGAACATTCTTCTGTAACAACTTGGTCAACGGAGCTGCAATACTCGAGAACCCCTCAACAAAACGGTGATAATAACCTGTCAACCCAAGAAAACTTCACACCTCCGATACTGACTTAGATTGCTTCCAATTGAGAATAGCCTCAATCTTCTGTGGATCAACGCGAATACCATCCGCGGAAACCACATGCCCAAGGAATGTCACTTTCTTTAGCCAAAACTCGTACTTGCTCAATTAGTATACAACTGATTATCCCTAAACACTTACAAACACTATCAACAAATGCTGAACATGCTCTTCCTCAGTCCAGGATTACACGAGAATATCGTCCATGAACACCACCACGAACTGATCAAGATACTCATAGAACACTCTATTCATCATGTCCATAAACGCAGCCGGGCATTTGTCAAACCGAAAGGCATGACCAGAAACTCATAATGCCCATACCTTGTACGAAACGCGGTCTTATGCACATCCACATCCTTAACCTTCAACTGGTAATACCCCGATCTTAAATCTATCTTGGAAAACATCGCTGCTCCACGAAACTGATCGAACAAATCATCAATCTGCGATAACGGGTACTTGTTCTTTACCGTCAACTTATTCAACTGACAATAATCAATACATATACGCATCGTACCATCCTTCTTTTTCACAAAGAGAACATGAGCACCCCACGAAGAAATACTTGGTCGAATGAACCCCTGGTCCAACAACTCCTAAAGCTGTGACTTTAACTCCTTCAATTCTTTCGGTGCCATCCTATAAAGAGCAATAGAAACTGGTGTAGTACCCTCATATGTCTCAATACGAAACTCTACCTCCCTATCCGGAGGTAAACCCGGCAACTCCTCAGGAAAAACCTCAGGAAAGTCACAAACAGTCTAAATGTCCTGCACTCGAACACCCTTAGCTTCTGGATTCATAACAATAGCCAAATAAGCTTGGTAGCCATCAAACATTATTTTCTCCGCTCTAACAGCTAAAAACACGTTGGACAGGAACTTAACATTCTCGCCAATCACCACAACCTCATAGTCGTCGGCCAACCTCAAGAGAATCCTCTTGGACTCACAATCCACATCCATTTTGTGCTCACTCAACCAATCCATACCTAAAATGATATCAAAACCCTGGAATGGCAATTCCATAAGATCTGCGGCAAACTCAAGACCTTGCACCACCAAATGACAACGTCGATACAACCTTTTTGTTGTAATTGTCTCCCCAAAAGAACTTGTGACCAACATACCAACATCTAAGATCTAAACAGGAACATTCAACATAGATGCATGCTCACTCAAGATATATGAATACGTAGACCCCGAATCAATCAAGGATAACAATGACAAGGATTGCAAAGTAAAAGTATCTGTGATCACATCCATGTCATTATGACCCTCACGGTGAGCAAATACCCAAGCCGGTCCTCCACCTTCAGGTATCATTGTTGCAGCATGTGCCATACCCCTCTGACCATCCTCGCGCCTCTAAAAATTACCCCTGTCACGGCCTCAGCCGCTATCAAGTGCAGCAACCTGTGCTAGTACGTCTCTCGCAGCTTGAGGACAATCACGCTTCAAGCGATCAGATAATCCACAAATCTAACAAGTTTCGGTATTACCCCAACTATGTGGCACTTACTGCAAAACTCACACTCTAGTGTAAGACGAGCTCCCTGAACACCCTGGCCAACTCCACCACCACGCCTATGATCTGGCTTATGCCTCTTGTCCCTAAACTTCCTATTCTGCCTCCCAAAATAGCTAGAGTCTGCCACTCTTTTACCCAAGTTCACACCTGCGGCTTGAACTGGAGCACCTAATGACTGCTCAATATCCTTGGCTCGATTAACCAATACATCGAAATCTGTGTAATCTGTAGCCAGGAGGTACATCTTAATATCCTTAACAAGACCATAATGAAACCTGTCACATCTCTGATGGTCATTTAGAACCAACTCCGGAGCATACTGACTCAGTCGGACAAACTTTACCTCGTATTCAGCAACAGACATGCCTCCCTGAGATAGCGACATAAACTCGCACTTCTTCATATCCAAGTACTGGGTACCAAGATACTTCCTCTTAAAAGGTCTCCGAAAGAACTCCCAAGTAACATCTGCCTCAAGAACACTAGCAATAGTGGTCACCCACCAATGGTATGCATCCCCCTCAAGCAGAGATACCGTTCAACCCAGCTTGCGCTCCTTGTTGTATCCCATCTGATCCATGATACGGACCGTCTTTTCCAGCCAACCTTCGGCTGCCTCAGGGCTCAAACCTTGAAACTCCACACCTCCCAAACTCCTCAAACGCTCAGTAATCCAGCCATCGCTACTTGAAAAACTCGTTATCTCTTGAACTAACAGAGTCAAATCACTATATACTGGCAGTTGGTGAACCTGGGGTGCTTCACCCACCCCAACTTCAACTGGAGGAACCACTAGAGGAGATGGAGGTAAAACATGAGGGAGATTCTCCTCTTTCTCATTATTCTGCCCAACTACGATAGTATTAGCCATAGATCGTGTCTCGCTTCGAGCCATGCTAACAAAAGCATCAAAACACATTAGAGTTAGGCTAGCGTTAGGCAAAGGATCTAAGTCAACTTTAAAACGCATTTAAAATCATCGGTAATAGGCAATGTGTTCCCAAACATACCCTGACAAAACACTAAACAATCACTGAACATATACACAATTACCGTGCAGTTCAAACAACATCAACTAACCAAACAACAACATCCCAACCTTTCACAAACCTGGCTCTGATACCAAAAAATGTAACCCCCTAGACCCGGCCTAATCGCACCGAGAAAGCTACATTATGTTCACCGAAGTAAACTGAAAAGATTAAACCCAAAACACGTCCATTTCTTTTCTTTTTGTCTTGTCTAGATGCATCAACCCTTTCCTACATGTTCATACTGTTTATAGGTGAACGCTCATCTCAATCGGGCATCGTAACGATATTTGATTGGCCATACCACTAATTAGAGACCAAAATGTAATTTCAGCAAAATATAAGGGTTTTCCACTTTTTAAGTTACCAACCTTAAATTAGGTTCATTTCATGCTTATATGCCAAACATCAACCTCAAACGATCATCCATGCTTAAATAATTGACAAAGCAAGATTTAGGGACTAAAACGAAAGAAAACATAACTTTACTAAAGCCATTAACTAACTTAACTGCCATGGGTATCGGTACGCCCATCCAGTATCGGTACACCTCTCCAATTCGAATTCCAAAATTCCATTAGCCAACTCTTGTACGGTACGACCACGCATATCGATACACCTTACCAAAACCAAAGGCACGTCTCGATCCTCAAACTCGTGTCCCCCATCCCCAATTACCTAAACTCAGCCTTCCCGTATCGATCACGCGAACCCGTGTATCGGTATGCTACGCTAAAGATACACTCTCGTATTGTAACACCTAGCCCGCATACCGGTACCACAAGCCCGAAATGGCTCTCCGTACCGATACGTGAACACGCGTACTGATACGGTTGGACCTGAATAGTCAAATTAGATGATTTAACATGCTTACCTCAAAACTATACCACTTCATTATGCCATAAACTTTTATATAACAATACCTAAATGCAAAAGCAACCTAAACAACATAAACTTAGCAACCAATTGGCTTCCACTCATCCAATGATATTCTAAAGGCATGCTTCCTAAAAACACTTTTCCTACAAACCAAAATGCACAATTAAGTCATTCTCAACATATGCATCATAACGTCACAATCCATACAACACTATAAACTTGCTCAAACATCACAATAAGGCAATCATCAAGGAAACTCTAGATGCATACCTAAGCCATCATACATCCTCAACTACAACAAGTATTAACATCAAGCTTAGCAACATCAATCATCCTCAAATTCCAGCATAGAAAACATACTCAAAACCATAAGAATACAAGATTAAAACCCCCAAAAACATTGGCGAACACATTGCCTTATTAACCGAAACATAAACCTAGTTCATACTCAAAGTACTTTATCTCTTGGATCCTTGCAAACCTTGCCCTTGCTGCCCGAACTTTAATGCTCTGCATCATTAGGAAAAAGAGAGCGTAAGCACATATGCTTAGTGAGGATGCTCATAAACAATGATGCATTTAATTACATTTATAACATTTGCTTGCCTTTCCCAAAACATGCTTACTACCTAAGTATTTTCTCATGATTCCAACCGAATCAGAACATAATGATATTCATAACATCATAAACATTTCATGCTTAAATCCCAAAGCATTTTAATCAAACCATGCTTAAAACCCAAAGCATTTTAGTACAAGATTCAACCCAAGATCTTACACATATATTGGATTTATAGTGACCCAGATAGACTACCTCTATCCTATACACATATCGAATACACAGATCTCTCATTTCATGCCTAGTTAAACCACATGATATCCCAAACCTTGCCTAGTAAAATCGCAAGATTTGTCACCTCGCCTAGTTAAACCGCGAGATTTCAACCTTGCCTAGTTAAACCACAAGAGTACTGACCTTGCCTAGTTAAAATGCAAGATCACCACCAATATGGGTTGCCTAGTTAAACTGCATGCCCCAAATAAGGTCCCAACAGTCCGAGTGGCCTTGTTAAACTGCCATACCTCAAGGACCCAATGCCACAATCGATTTTGTTCATATTTTATAGTGCACTTTTAATCCTATGGCATGTCAACTATATCCGATTGTTTACTCACCTTGTCACATAGCCAATATATCATTTAGAAAACCATTTACTTTCTTTTTTTTTCAATGCATTTCATAAAAGACCACATATGCAAATCTCATTGCCAATGCAATAACACCATTCCCAACCGAATGAAAACCAATGCTCAATAGCATTTAAAATACTTTCAAACCCTTGCATATGTACTCAAAACCATGCATTACCAGTAAGTAAATCATACCATGTTTATCACCAAAACATGCGAACAACATGCTCATATCCAAGCCGATATTCAGGAGCAAAATAAGGAAAACTTACTTCAAGCTTAGGTAAGTGTCCCACGCTTACCCTAAACTCCCAACAACCTTTACAAACCTTTGTAAAGCATTAAAACTAGTTTCCACTCACCGATACGCTTCGCCTTCCTTGCCAACGCAAAATAAGCTCCCAACAAGCAACCAAATAACGCTGCTTTGTCACCTTGATTATCCCCTATTTTAAACACATAAAACTAGAGGATAAATGCATTAAAATGCATTCAAACCATTGCCTAACAGCAAACTCCCGCAACTCCCAAAGTTGCCCACTCAAAAACCATCGAAACAAACCAAAAACACCATCAAAAGTTTCAAACTTAAACCAGCCATAAACCAACAATTAAAGTCATCAATCAACATCTAACAACATCCAAAAACCTTTCCTAAAATCCTTTTACCTCCAACAAAGATTAAACTCGAAAATCACCACAATAACTCAAAACTAGCAACCTAACTAATTAGAGATTCAAGAGTTTCAAGATTCTATTGATAAAAACAACTTATCAACATCAAAATACATCCAAAACATATATTAAATCCATCTCAATTACTGAAATCAAATCCACTTCGAAAATCACCATGTTTCATCAAAATTTCCAAAATAACCCAATTAAATATGGATAAAACATTAAAACCACATTGCAACATACAAATCAAGGACCAAATACTTGGGAATATCAATAAAGAACCATTTAACAGAGGAGATCATGGACCTTACCCATGTTATGTGATTTCTCCCTCAATTGGCTTGTTAAAAGCTAAGAAAATACAAGATTTCAATGAGATTTTGCAAAACAAAGTTAAAGGAACAAAATAAAATCAATAATCTGAGTGAAATGAGTTCTTTACCTCTGTTTTGGATAAAATTCTAAGTGTTTGGAAGAAAAGAAGTTGAGAGAAAAGGCTTAGGAAAAAGTTACTTGAATTTCTTTTCAAAAATAACTAAGTTGAGGCTTAGAAAAGATTTAATGAGATTTTTTGCAAAACAAAGTTAAAGGAACAAAATAAAATCAATAATCTGAGTGAAATGAGTTTTTACCTCTAAAAATTCTAATGTTTGGAAGAAAAGAAGTTGAGAGAAAAGGCTTAGGAAAAAGATATTTTCTTTTAAAAGCTAATAACTAACTTTAGATATTTAATAAAAAAACTTGTTTAAACACATGTTTAAAATGATTTAATTGAAGGGAGAAACCACCAATAAACACTTGGTAGATTATCTCCTTAAGGATTCTAAGGATTTGACCCTTTTGATTTTAGTCACTTAAAAATAGTTTTCAAAAATCGCATTTTGGTCACTAATCCAAAATGTCATATTTCCAAACCCCTTTTTCTAAAATTGATTCCACCAAAAATCATTATATATTAAAAGATGATTTTTAACTAGTTTCCATATTTTTATCTTACTAAAAATATACGGTCCCGAATCACTAAATCTAACCTGGTCCACCGGACCGTCTAATAAACCCCAAAACTGCTAGGCCCAAAACCGGGGTGTTACAACTCTCCCCCATTTAAGGAATTTTATCCCCGAAATTACCTTGAGGAAATAGATACAAAAATTGCTCTTTCATATCTGCCTTGCTTTCCCAAGCAGCTTTCTCCACACCTCGGTGCCGCCACAAGACTTTTACGAGCTCTATCGTTTTACCACGCAGAAATTTCTTACTGGTATCAAGGATCTCTACTGGTTCCTCATCAAAGGTTATATCCGACCTCAACTCTACATTTTCCACCGGCATAACATGTGATGGATCTGACCGATATCTCTTCAACATCGAAACATATAACACATCATGAATTTTCTCCAGCTCAGGAGGCAACCTCAATCAATATGACACAGGACCCACACGGTCAATATCCTCGTATGATCTAATGAACCTTGGACTAAGCTTACCCTTACGTCCGAATCTCATTACCTTTTTCCATGGTGACACCTTTAAGAATACACGATCGTCCACCGCATACTCAACCTCCCTTCTTGTTCAAATCCGCGTAAGATTTATGTCAATCCGCAAATGCATTCAACCGGTCGCATTCAAGCTTAACCTTCTCATCCGTGTTTTTAAGACATCCGGTAGGGTAACATGCTTTTCCTCCACCTTAGCCCAACACAAGGCGTCATTTACACCTTCGCCATATAACGCCTCATAAGGTGCCATCTATATACTCACCTGATAACTATTGTTATAAGCAAATTCAGCTAAAGGCAAATGCTTCTCCCAAGTTCCGTGGAACTCAATAATACAGCATCTCAGCATATCCTCCAAAACCTGGATAACCCACTCAGACTGCCCATCTGACTGAGGATGATACGCAATGCTAAAACTTAACCTTGAACCCAAGGCTTGGTGCAAACTCTTCCAAAATCTTGTCGTAAACATCATATCACTATCCGAAATGATGTATTTAGGTACACCATGCAAGCGCACAATCTACTATATACAAATCATCAATTTGTCCAAGGTAAACGTTGTATGCACTGGCAGGAAATGTGCACACTATGTGAACCGATCAACAATCACCCATATAGAATCCCTCTTAGCTAGTGTCAACGGTAACCCTATTACAAAATCCATGGTGATTCTCTCCCATTTCCACTCCAGAACTTTCAGCGGTTGTAACAATCCGAATGGAAATTGATGTTCAGCTTTAACCTGCTAACATACCATGCACTTGGAAACAAACTCAGCCACATCATTTTTCAAACCAACCCAGTAGTATACCTCTTTTAAATCACGATACATTTTAACACTACCAAGATGCATAGCAAAATGACTAGAGTGTGCCTCCGTCAAGATAGTGTGCCTCAACTCCGGATCATCCGGCACCACTATTCGACCCTTGAAACACAAAACTCCATCATCATTAAAATGAAATTCCGTCGGATTACTATCTGCTATATTCTTAACATGCTCAACCAACAAATCATCATACGGTTGGTTAGCTTTAATCAACTGAGATAACGTAGGCTTAACTTGCAACTCAGCCAGCAAACTGCCCTTCCATGTCACACTCAACCTTGTAAACATAGCTCAAAGCTCAACTACAACCTTACAACTTAATGCAACTGCCACTACATTGGCTTTACCCCGGATGATACTCAATGGTCAAGTCGTAATCCTTAAGCAACTCTAACCACCTACGTTGCCTAAGATTCAAATCTTTATGGGACATCAAATACTTCCAACTCTTGCGATCCGTAAAGATCACGCACTTCTCACCATAGAGGTAATGTCGCCAAATTTTCAAAGCGAAAACCACAGCCGCAAGTCCCAAATCATGAGTTGGATAATTGCGATCATGAACTTTCAACTGTCTCGATGCAAAGGCCACAACCTTCTCGTCCCGTATCAGCACACAACCCAAGAGAACATACGACGCATCACTATAAAAACCACAAACTCATTCCCAAATTCAGGCTGAATCAACACCGAGCGTGTGTCAACACTTTCTTCAACTTCTCAAAACAGTGTTGCTTTGCTTCTCTCCACACATACGGAACATTCTTCAGAATAACTTGGTCAACGGAGCTGCAATACTCGAGAACCCCCCTCAACAAAACGGTGATAATAACTCACAACCCAAGAAAACTTCACACCTCCGATCATCGACTTAGATTGCTTCCAATTGAGAATAGCCTCAATCTTACAGGGATCAACGCGAATACCATCCGCGAAACCACATGCCCAAGGAATGTCACTTTCTTTAGCCAAAACTCGTACTTGCTCAATTAGTATACAACTGATTATCCCTAAACACTTACAAACACTATCAACAAATGCTGAACATGCTCTTCCTCAGTCCAGGATTACACGAGAATATCGTCCATGAACACCACCACGAATCGATCAAGATACTCATAGAACACTCTATTCATCATGTCCATAAACGCAGCCGGGCATTTGTCAAACCGAAAGGCATGACCAGAAACTCATAATGCCCATACCTTGTACGAAACGCGGTCTTATGCACATCCACATCCTTAACCTTCAACTGGTAATACCCCGATCTTAAATCTATCTTGAAAACATCGCTGCTCCCACGAAACCGATCGAACAAATCATCAATCTGCGATAACGGGTACTTGTTCTTTACCACAACTTATTCAACCGACAATAATCAATACATATACGCATCGTACCATCCTTCTTTTTCACAAAGAGAACATGAGCACCCCCACGAAGAAATACTTGGTCGAATGAACCCTGGTCCAACAACTCCTAAAGTCGTGACTTTAACTCCTTCAATTCTTTCGGTGCCATCCTATAAAGAGCAATAGAAACTGGTGTAGTACCCTCATATGTCTCAATACGAAACTCTACCTCCCTATCCGGAGGTAAACCCAACTCCTCGGAAAAACCTCAGAAAGTCACAAACAGTCTAAATGTCCTGCACTCGAACACCCTTAGCTTCGGATTCATAACAATAGCCAAATAAGCTTGGTAGCCATCAAACATTATTTTCTCCGCTCTAAACAGACTAAAAAACACGTTGGACAGAAACTTAACATTCTCGCCAATCACCACAACCTCATAGTCGTCGGCCAACCTCAAGAGAATCCTCTTGGACTCACAATCCACATCCATTTTGTGCTCACTCAACCAATCCATACCTAAAATGATATCAAAACCCTGGAATGGCAATTCCATAAGATCTGCGGCAAACTCAAGACCTTGCACCACCAAATGACAACGTCGATACAACCTTTTTGTTGTAATTGTCTCCCCAAAAGAACTTGTGACCAACATACCAACATCTAAGATCTAAACAGGAACATTCAACATAGATGCATGCTCACTCAAGATATATGAATACGTAGACCCCGAATCAATCAAGGATAACAATGACAAGGATTGCAAAGTAAAAGTATCTGTGATCACATCCATGTCATTATGACCCTCACGGTGAGCAAATACCCAAGCCGGTCCTCCACCTTCAGGTATCATTGTTGCAGCATGTGCCATACCCCTCGACCATCCTCGCGCCTCTAAAATTACCCCCCACACGGCCTCAGCCGCTATCAAGTGCAGCAACCTGTGCTAGTACGTCTCTCGCAGCTTGAGGACAATCACGCTTCAAGCGATCAGATAATCCACAAATCTAACAAGTTTCGGTATTACCCCAACTATGTGGCACTTACTGCAAAACTCACACTCTAGTGTAAGACGAGCTCCCTGAACACCCTGGCCAACTCCACCACCACGCCTATGATCTGGCTTATGCCTCTTGTCCCTAAACTTCCTATTCTGCCTCCCAAAATAGCTAGAGTCTGCCACTCTTTTACCCAAGTTCACACCTGCGGCTTGAACTGGAGCACCTAATGACTGCTCAATATCCTTGGCTCGATTAACCAATACATCGAAATCTGTAATCTGTAGCCAGGAGGTACATCTTAATATCCTTAACAAGACCATAATGAAACCTGTCACATCTCTGATGGTCATTTAGAACCAACTCCGGAGCATACTGACTCAGTCGGACAAACTTTACCTCGTATTCAGCAACAGACATGCCTCCCTGAGATAGCGACATAAACTCGCACTTCTTCATATCCAAGTACTGGGTACCAAGATACTTCCTCTTAAAAGGTCTCCGAAAGAACTCCCAAGTAACATCTGCCTCAAGAACACTAGCAATAGTGGTCACCCACCAATGGTATGCATCCCCCTCAAGCAGAGATACCGTTCAACCCAGCTTGCGCTCCTTGTTGTATCCCATCTGATCCATGATACGGACCGTCTTTTCCAGCCAACCTTCGGCTGCCTCAGGGCTCAAACCTTGAAACTCCACACCTCCCAAACTCCTCAAACGCCTGTAATCCAGCCATCGCTACTTGAAAAACTCGTTATCTCTTGAACTAACAGAGTCAAATCACTATATACTGGCAGTTGGTGAACCTGGGGTGCTTCACCCACCCCAACTTCAACTGGAGGAACCACTAGAGGAGATGGAGGTAAAACATGAGGGAGATTCTCCTCTTTCTCATTATTCTGCCCAACTACGATAGTATTAGCCATAGATCGTGTCTCGCTTCGAGCCATGCTAACAAAAGCATCAAAACACATTAGAGTTAGGCTAGCGTTAGGCAAAGGATCTAAGTCAACTTTAAAACGCATTTAAAATCATCGGTAATAGGCAATGTGTTCCCAAACATACCCTGACAAAACACTAAACAATCACTGAACATATACACAATTACCGTGCAGTTCAAACAACATCAACTAACCAAACAACAACATCCCAACCTTTCACAAACCTGGCTCTGATACCAAAAAATGTAACCCCTAGACCCGCCTAATCGCACCGAAAAGCTACATTATGTTCACCAAGTAAACTGAAAAGATTAAACCCAAAACACGTCCATTTCTTTTCTTTTTGTCTTGTCTAGATGCATCAACCCTTTCCTACATGTTCATACTGTTTATAGGTGAACGCTCATCTCAATCGGGCATCGTAACGATATTTGATTGGCCATACCACTAATTAGAGACCAAAATGTAATTTCAGCAAAATATAAGGGTTTTCCACTTTTTAAGTTACCAACCTTAAATTAGGTTCATTTCATGCTTATATGCCAAACATCAACCTCAAACGATCATCCATGCTTAAATAATTGACAAAGCAAGATTTAGGGACTAAAACGAAAGAAAACATAACTTTACTAAAGCCATTAACTAACTTAACTGCCATGGGTATCGGTACGCCCATCTGAGTATCGGTACACCCTCTCCAATTCGAATTCCAAAAATTCCATTAGCCAACTCTCGTACCGGTACGACCCTGCATATCGATACACCTTACCAAAACCAAAGGCCCGTACCGATCCTCAAACTCGTGTACCGATCCCCCAAGCTAAACTCAGCCTTCCCGTATCGATACGCGAACCCGTGTATCGGTATGCTACGCTAAAGATACACTCTCGTATTGTAACACCTAGCCCGCATACCGGTACCACAAGCCCGAAATGGCTCTCCGTACCGATACGTGAACACGCGTACTGATACGGTTGGACCTGAATAGTCAAATTAGATGATTTAACATGCTTACCTCAAAACTATACCACTTCATTATGCCATAAACTTTTATATAACAATACCTAAATGCAAAAGCAACCTAAACAACATAAACTCGGCAACCAATTGGCTTCCACTCATCCAATGATATTCTAAAGGCATGCTTCCTAAAAACACTTTTCCTTACAAACCAAAATGCACAATTAAGTCATTCTCAACATATGCATCATAACGTCACAATCCATACAGCACTATAAACTTGCTCAAACATCACAATAAGGCAATCATCAAGGAAACTCTAGATGCATACCTAAGCCATCATACATCCTCAACTACAACAAGTATTAACATCAAGCTTAGCAACATCAATCATCCTCAAATTCCAGCATAGAAAACATACTCAAAACCATAAGAATACAGGATTAAAACCCCCAAAAACATTGGCGAACACATTGCCTTATTAACCGGAAACATAAACCTAGTTCATACTCAAAGTACTTTATCTCTTGGATCCTTGCAAACCTTGCCCTTGCTGCCCGAACTTTAATGCTCTGCATCATTAGGAAAAAGAGAGCGTAAGCACATATGCTTAGTGAGGATGCTCATAAACAATGATGCATTTAATTACATTTATAACATTTGCTTGCCTTTCCCAAAACATGCTTACTACCTAAGTATTTTCTCATGATTCCAACCGAATCAGAACATAATGATATTCATAACATCATAAACATTTCATGCTTAAATCCCAAAGCATTTTAATCAAACCATGCTTAAAACCCAAAGCATTTTAGTACAAGATTCAACCCAAGATCTTACACATATATTGGATTTATAGTGACCCAGATAGACTACCTCTATCCTATACACATATCGAATACACAGATCTCTCATTTCATGCCTAGTTAAACCACATGATATCCCAAACCTTGCCTAGTAAAATCGCAAGATTTGTCACCCTCGCCTAGTTAAACCGCGAGATTTCAACCTTGCCTAGTTAAACCACAAGAGTACTGACCTTGCCTAGTTAAAATGCAAGATCACCACCAATATGGGTTGCCTAGTTAAACTGCATGCCCCAAATAAGGTCCCAACAGTCCGAGTGGCCTTGTTAAACTGCCATACCTCAAGGACCCAATGCCACAATCGATTTTGTTCATATTTTATAGTGCACTTTTAATCCTATGGCATGTCAACTATATCCGATTGTTTACTCACCTTGTCACATAGCCAATATATCATTTAGAAAACCATTTACTTTCTATTTTTTTCAATGCATTTCATAAAAGACCACATATGCAAATCTCATTGCCAATGCAATAACACCATTCCCAACCGAAATGAAAACCAATGCTCAATAGCATTTAAAATACTTTCAAACCCTTGCATATGTACTCAAAACCATGCATTACCAGTAAGTAAATCATACCATGTTTATCACCAAAACATGCGAACAACATGCTCATATCCAAGCCGATATTCAGGAGCAAAATAAGGAAAACTTACTTCCAAGCTGAGGTAAGTGTCCCACGCTTACCCTAAACTCCCAACAACCTTTACAAACCTTTGTAAAGCATTAAAACTAGTTTCCACTCACTGATACGCTTCGCCTTCCTTGCCAACGCGAAACAAGCTCCCAACAAGCAACCAAATAACGTCAAGCTTCGTCACCTTGATTATCCCCTATTTTAAACACATAAAACTAGAGGATAAATGCATTAAAATGCATTCAAACCATTGCCTAACAGCAAACTCCCGCAACTCCCAAAGTTGCCCACTCAAAAACCATCAGAAACAAACCGAAAACACCATCATACGTTTCTGAAACTTAAACCAGACATAAACCAACAATTAAAGTCATCAATCAACATCTAACAACATCCAAAAACCCTTTCCTAAAATCCTTTTACCTCCAGCAGAGATTAAACTCGAAAATCACCACAATAACTCAAAACTAGCAACCTAACTAATTAGAGATTCAAGAGTTTCAGGATTCTATTGATAAAAACAACTTATCAACATCAAAATACATCCGAAACATATATTAAATCCATCTCAATTACTGGAAATCAAATCCACTTCGAAAATCGCCATGTTTCATCAAAATTTCCAAAATAACCCAATTAAATATGGATAAAACATTAAAACCACATTGCAACTTACAAATCAAGGACCAAATACTTGGGAATATCAATAAAGAACCATTTAACAGAGGAGATCATGGACCTTACCCATGTCATGTGATTTCTCCCTTAATTGGCTTGTTAAAAGCTAAGAAAATACAAGATTTCAATGAGATTTTGCAAAACAAAGTTAAAGGAACAAAATAAAATCAATAATCTGAGTGAAATGAGTTCTTTACCTCTGGTTTTGGATAAAATTCTGAGCGTTTGGAAGAAAATAAGTTGAGAGAAAAGGTTTAGGAAAAAGTTACGTGAATTTCTTTTAAAAGCTAATAACTAACTTTAGATATTTAATCCTTATTAAAACTCTTGTAAAACACATGTTTAAAATGATTTAATTGAAGGGAGAAACCACCAATAAACACTTGGTAGATTATCTCCTTAAGGATTCTAAGAATTTGACCCTTTTGATTTTAGTCACTTAAAAATAGTTTCAAAAATCGCATTTTGGTCACTAATCCAAAATGTCATATTTCTAAATTCCTTTTTCTAAAATTGATTCCACCAAAAATCATTATATATTAAAAGATGATTTTTAATTATTTTTCCATATTTTTATCTTACCGAAAAATATACGGTCCTCTGACTTGAATCTCTAACCCGATAAAAGCATCAAAACACATTAAAGTCAGGCTAGCATTAGGCAAAGGATCCAAGACAACCTTATAAAACATTTTAATACCTCTATAATAGGCAATGTGTTCCCAATTCATAATCCAACATGGTATTAATCGATCACCGAACATATACACAATCACCATGCAATTCAAAAAACATCAATTAATCAAACATCAACATCCCATCTTTTCAAAACCTGGCTCTGATACCAACAAATAACCCCCTCGATCTGGCCTAGATGCCTGACTGAACCGAGTGAGCTACATTAGGTTTGCCGAAGCAAATCGGAGAAAGATTACTAAAAAATAGTCTATTTTTTCTTTTATCTTGTCTAGATGTGTATTATTAATCCTAAGTGATCATGCTCGTAGCGGATGAGTTACAAAGAAAACGGACCACGGAATGGCAACCAATTACGTACAATACTTTTTAGGGACCAAAACGTAAATCTAGTAAAAATAAGGATTATTATCAAAATTAGGGTTACCAAATCTCAATTAGTCAGATTACATGCTTGTAAACTAATTCTTGACTCAAATTGACCATCCAAACTTACACAATTGACAAAACAAGATTCAGGGACTAAATTGAAAGAAAACAGAACTGAACTTCCATGACATTAACTGATTTAACAGCCAGCCATATCGATACGAGGGCAACCGTATCGATACGGTGATTATTATCATCCAGCCCTATTTTGGTACACCGTGTACTGTACCGATACGCTTGGTTTAATTAAAAGTCCAATTTAAGAAGATTTAACAGCCGTAACGATACAGATACTAGGTGTTTCGGTGCACGGGTTTGTCTCAAAAAGCAACTTTCCAGTGGCATGAAACCGTATGGTACGCCTTAGCCCGTACCAAAACCCAAAGCATGTTCTTGCCAAGCCGAACCAATACGATCCCCTGCGTATCGGTACGCCTGGGCCTGTAATGTCAACTACCGCTTGTTTTTCACTCGAATCTAAATGTATTTGGATCCTAACATGCCACATACATGCATACAAACATCAATCATAACATACTCCATCTTTTTCACCAAGACTTGGCAACCATAACAATTCAATTACTTCCAAAAGATCAATCTATAGGCATGCTCCCTAAAACACTCACCAAACATACCAAAACAATCAATTGAACATTTCCCATCATATGCAACATTCCAACATTTTTCTAGTACCATAATCAACATGATAGATTCATCAAAGCATAGAATTCAACCAAAGCTATCTAGATGCATGCCTAAGTAATCACCTGGCATCAATTATAAGCAAAACCATTATCAAGTTCATCATCAATAATCCAAGTCCAAACACAGCATTAACCATGCTCAAAAATCAGGGCAAAAACAAAATTACATATCCCCAAAAACATGGTGAACACGTTGCCTTATTAACCAGAAACTTAAACCAACTTCATACTCAAAGTAGTCTTTGTCTTTGGATCACTTACGCTTTGCCTCTGCAGCCCCAAAACTTCAATGCTCTGCATCATTAAGAAAAAGAGAGCATAAGCACACATGCTTAGTGAGGGTGCTCATAAAACAATGATGCAATTCAAACCATTTGAAAACCCAACACTTATTTTTAAAACATGCTTATGACCAAAGCACTTTTCCTTGTTTCCAACCGAAACAATGCATAATAACCATTATGCAACAACATATACATAATCCATGCTTAGATCCCAAAGCATTAAATCATAAACCATGCTTAAATCCCAAAGCATTATAAAGTAGGTTCAACACATGAACTTTCACATATATTGGCATTTATAGTGACCCGGATAGAATACCCTTTTATCCACACATATCGAATACACGGATCTCTCATACCATGCCTAGTTAAACCGCGTGATATCTCAAACCTCGCCTAGTTAAACCGCAAGATCACCATCAATTTAGGTTGTCTAGTTAAACTGCATGCCCTAAATGAGGTCCCAATAGTCTGAGTGGCCTTGTTAAACCGCCATACCTCAAGGACCCACGTCCACGATCGATTTTGTTCGTATTTTATAGTGCACTTTTAATCCTATGGCATGTTAACTATATCCGATTGTTTTCTCACCTTGTCACATAGCCAATATATCATTTCCAAAACCACTTACTCACTGTTTTACGATGTATTAACAAATTTACCACATATGCAAGCCACATTGCTAAAGTAATAACACCATTCCCGACCGGAATGAAAACCAATGCTCACTAGCTTTTATCATACTTTTAAACCCCTGCATATGTACTTAAATCATGTATTTCCAGTAAGTAAATCCAACCATGTTTAACACCAAACATGAAATCAACATGCTCATATCCAAACCGATATTCAAAAGCAAAATAAGTGAAATTTACTTCCGAGCCTAGGTAAGCGTTTCAAGCTTATCCTAAACTCCCAAAAACCTTTATTAAACCTTCTAAAGGTGTTCAATCCAGTTTCCACTCACTGATACACCTCGCTTTGCTCGCCAATGCGAATCAAGCTTTCGGCAAGCCACAAACAATGTCAAACTTCGTCGCTTTGATTATCCCCTGTTTTAACTACATAAAACCATAGGGCAAATGCATCATTATGCATTCTAACCATTGCCTACAAGCAATTACCAGCAACTCTCAAGTTGCCCACTCAAAACCTACCGAAACATACCGAAATCATCATCAAACACTTTCGAAACTTAACCCAGCCATACTAAAACGATTCAATCCATCAAACATCATCAATAAACACTTAAAAATAGGATTAATTCATACAAATACTTCCAGCAACTACATAGCCACCTCAACACCACAAAAACACAAATCTAACAACCTTAATAACTAGGGATTCAAAAGTTCCAGGATTCTAATGTTAAAATCAACTTAATCAACAATATAATACATCCAAAATATGATTAAAAACAATCCTTAACACTGGAAAACAGATCCAATTCGGATCTTTCACAATTTCATAAATTTTACCCAATTAAATCAATATAAAACACAAAATCAGATTATAAACTATAAATCAAGGATCAAATACATGAGAGTATCAATAAAGAACCATTCAATAGAGGAGATCACGAACCTTACCTCTATGGTGTGATTTTCCCCTTCAATTGACTGTTTAAAGCTAGGAAAACATAAGATTTCTATGAGGTTTTGTAAATCAATGTTAAAGAATCAATTGTAAATTAAGAATCCAAGTAAAAAGATCTCTCACCTCTAGATTTTGATGAAAACTACAGTGTTTGGCAGAAAAGAAGTGGAGAGACAAAGTTGAGAGAAAAGTTACGTCAAATTTAATATCAAAACTCTTTTAACTGTTTATAAACCATATGTTTAAAATAACTTAATTGAAGGGAGAAACCATCAGCCAAAACATGGTAATATAGCTCCTTAAGGATTCTAAGAATTTGACCCTTTTCAATTTAGTCAACTTTTAAAAACAGTTTTCAAAAATTACATTTTGGTCACTAACCAAAATGTCCCCTTTTAAATCTCATTTCCCAAAATTGATTTCACCAATATTAATCATATATTTAAAGATGATTTTTAACCATTTTCCATATTTTTATCTCACAAAAAATATTTACTCCCGAATCTGACTCGAATCCCTAACCCGATCTACTGAACCGTCTAACAAATCTTCAAAACATCTAAGCCCAAAACTGGGGTGTTACAAAAACAATCACTAAATATAGTTTTCAAAGTTTTCATTTTGGTCACTAGTCCAAAATGTCTGATTTGCAAAACTCATTTTCCAAAATTGATTTCACCATAATCATTAATATATTTAATAATGATTTTAGAATATTTTTCCATAAATTGTATCACCTTCAAAAATATTTAATTCAATTTAATCCTGAAACTAACTCGAATCTCTCATACTGGTCCACTAGACCTGCGAACCAACCCTTAAAACATCTAGGCCTAAAACTGGGGGTTACAACCATCCTCATAGTGGTACTCTAAACGAGACAAATGATTAACCACTAGGTTTTCACTCCCCTTCTTTTCTCGTATCTCGAGATTAAACTCTTGTAGCAAAAGTGTCCATCGGATCAGTCTGGGCATGGCATCTTTCTTTGCCAGAAGGTATTTGATTATCGAGTGGTCTGTGTATACAACAACTTTACTACCCGCGAGGTAAGACCTGAATTTATCGAATGCAACGACAACTACAAGGAACTCATTCTCAATTGTTGTGTAGTTAAGCTGGGCTTCATTCAATGTTCGGCTGGCATAATAAATGGTATGGAAAATTTTATCATGCATTTGTCCTAACACATCTCCAACGGCATAGTCACTGGCATCGTACATAAGCTCGAATGGCTCATTCCAATCTGGTGCCACGACTATTGGGGCATTGATCAACCTGTCTTCCAATTCCTAAAAAGCTTTCAAACAAGAATCATAAAAAGCAAAAGTGGTATTCTGTTCCAAAAGTAAGCATAAAAGTTTAGAAATTTTCAAGAAATCTTTAATAAAGCAATGATAAAAACCTGCATGTCCCAAGAAACTTCTAATACCTTTAACAGTTGTAGGTGGTGGCAATTGTTTGATTACCTCTACCTTTGCTTTGTCTACTTCCATTCCCTTTTTAGTCTCTTTGTTTCTGAGAACTATGTCTTCCTTCACCATGAAATGGCATTTTTCCCAGTTTAAGACCAAGTTTGTTTCTATGCATCTTCGTAGAACGAGCTCTAAACTATGAAGGCATTCCTCAAAAGTTTTGCCAAAGATGAAGAAGTCATCCATGAAGACTTCTAACTTATTCTTGATCATATATGATAAAATTGACATCATGCAACGCTAAAACATTGATGGGGCGTTACACGATCCAAAGGGCATCCTTTTGAAGGCGCATGTCCCATATGGACAAGTGAACATGGTCTTCTCATGATCTTCTAGAGTGATGGCAATCTGATTATAGCTTGAGTAGCCATTCAGAAAGTAATAAAATGCCTTCCCTGCCAATCTGTCCAACATCTGGTCAATAAAGGGCAGTGGGAAGTGATCCTTACGAGTTTCATTATTTAGCTTCTTGTAATCCATGCACACTTTTTATCCCATCATGGTTCTCGAGTGGATCAATTCATCTTTGTTGTTCTAAACCACGAATATTCCACCCTTTTTTGGTACACACTGCACTGGGCTGACCCATGAGCTATTAGAAATAGGATAAATTATCTGGCATCCAACCACTTTATTACTTTTTTCTTGACTACCTCCTTGATGCTTGGATTGAGTCTCCTCTGGGCCTCAATTTTTTTGCCATGGTGATTCTCTAGAATAATTTTGTGCATGCAAATTGTTGAGTTTATCCGTCAGATATTAGCTAAATTCTATCAAGTGGAGTTATCTCCTAGGTAAGCATATTTGAGGTGGCTTGGCAAAGGTTTTAGCTCCAGTTCTGGTGGCTCCTCTATAGATGGTTTGGGTGCCTTGATTTCTCTACCAACCAACTCAAGTGGCTCAGGTCTCCTAAAATAACTCATGGCCTCATTCAGCATGGTTGGTTCTTCAGATTCTTCACTCATCATGGCTTCATCATCTATTTCTCGGGCATCCACGTCCGAACCCTAGCAAATCTGTGCTATGTCTTCATTGAAAATAGACTTCATCAGCTCAACAACTTGGTATTCCTTAGGTTCATATGCACACTTAAGAGCTTGAAATATGTTAAACGTACCTTGTTGGTCATTCATACGTATAGTAAGCTCACTTTTCTGTACATCAATTAGGGTCATACCCGTGGCAAGAAATGGTCTTCCCAATATTATTGGGACATCAACTTCATACTCTAAAAGGATAAAATCAGCTGGGAATATAAATTTAGTTACCTTTCCCAACACATCCTCAATCTCACCCTTAGGATGTGCATAAGATCGATCTGTCAGCTGAAGTTTTATTGTGGTAGGACTTGCTTCAATACCAAGCTTCTAGAAAACTAACATTGGCATCAAATTGATATTGGCTCCTAGGTCACATGGTGCTTTGACCATGAATTTATTGCTAATCGTGCAGGGAATAGTAAAACTTCCCAGATCTTTCAGTTTTGGTAGCAATCTATTGGTTATCATTGCACTGCATCCTTCAGTGAGAGCAACAGTCTCGAAATCACCCAACTTCCTCTTTTTGGACAAAATTTTCTTCATGAATTTGTTCTAGTTGGGCATTTGCTCAAGAGCTTCCACTAATGGTATGTTGATTTGTAATTGTTTAAAGACTTCTAAGAAATGCTTAAATTGATGATCCTACTTGTGTTTCTAGAGCCTTTATGGAAAATGTGGGGGATAACCAAATGTTGGCTCTACTGGTTTTGCCAAAACGTTTTTGGCATCAGATTTAGATATGGCATTGTTAGTGCTTATCTCATTTTTCTCTGTTTCCTTAGGCTCATCTAGTAGCACCATCTTCTCGTCTTGGCAAATGATTGACTGTTTGACTGGTGTTTCATTCTCGCATTGTTTTTCGCTCCGAAGAGTGACTGTTTGCATTGTTCATTCTTTTTTCCCGAACATCTTTCATATCACTCGGCAAAGTTCCTAGGGGTCTGTTACTGAGTGCATTGGCAATCTGTCCTAGCTGAACCTCCAAGTTTCGCATAGATACTGCTAAACTATATACAGTGGCATCATTTCGCTCTATGTAATATGCTAAAGTGTTCCTCTGAGTAGATCTCTGCCCTAGATGGAAATTGTTTTGTGCTCTCTATGGCATCAAATTCTTGTTGAAATCAAGTGGGGCATTATTGTTCTGGCGTTGGGCATTATATTGGTCACCTCTTTGATTTACCCAAGAAAAGTACGGGTGCTGCTTCTAGCCTGCATTATAAGTATTGGAATGTGGATTAGTATTAAGATTATAATTCCCAACAAAATTAATCAATTCTAGGTTTGCTGAACATTTATCCACATTATGATTCTCTCCACAAATAGTGCAGAATGGTTCTAGTTCCTTCACTTCTCATATTTCAATAGGCTTCTGCATCGTCTTCACGATATTAGTGAGGTTGGCAATTTGAGCGTTGATAGATGATATTGCATCAAGCACTAAATTCCTAATGACTTTTGTTCATGTTCCCAATTTGGCAGTAGGATACTGGAGGTCATTAGTGGCAATCCTTTCAAGGATGTCAAACATCTCCGTATAATTCTTGTCAAGCAACGAACCATTCGTCAAAGCATAAACGGCGCCAAAAACTTGTCGAATAACTAATGTTTGGCAAACAATTGATGACTTAACGTAAATATATAAGGAAATAATTCCAAGAATAGGTCTTTTTGCGTGCAAGTATACACGGCCAGCAAGTAATACAACAGTAAGCTGAGTATCGTATCCATAGGGATTGTCTAATAATTAAATGCCACGATAATTACTTGTGAATTGGAATGAATAGGTTGGTACTTGGGATCGAATCATAATTAAGAAAATAACTAAGAGAAAACAAGGATAAAATTTAGGCAGATTGGCAAACAAATGAGTTAAGATGATGGATTGGAGTTGGAAAGGAATGCTTGGATTTCACGCTAGCATAGACAATACTTAATAACTTTCAACCTTGGTTTTATTGCTGAGTAGATTTTAAGTTAGTATTGCCTCTGTCGATGGCAATACCCTAAGTTAATTACCTTTAACACCTATATGTCTATAGTGATTTTTTAAACAATTAACTTGATAAAGT
Organism: Hibiscus mutabilis; assembly: GCA_019671005.1. NCBI lineage: Eukaryota > Viridiplantae > Streptophyta > Magnoliopsida > Malvales > Malvaceae > Hibiscus > Hibiscus mutabilis. Next base: position 23,845,552 of record CM033751.1, read on the forward strand.
TTTAATCATTACTCCTAAGGGGTAGATTCACTTCCGAAGTAAGCTCATCTACTTGAACATCTTCTGCCGAAGTTTCTCTCTTTAGTATTTGGCAATTAATCCTTATCTCCTAAGTCTGTTAAGATATTATGGGGATAATGAGCATTCAATGCCAACTGTCATATGACATAAAATATATGAAATGTAAGCACATGCGAAATAGACAAACATGCCGAGGCATTCAATTATTAAAAGCCTAAAATCAAGTGTTCATCACAACACCCTAAGTCAACTTAAAGAATTAGTTCATGGCTAGGGAAACCATCAACAAATCATCATTTTCAAACAACACCAGCATAAAAAAAATTGAAACTAAGAGAAATGGACAAAGAAGGAGATCCATCGATGTAGCTCTTCAATGGATCCAGAGCTATCAGTCACGGCCTAGTCAAACCACGGTTTGCCCTCTACTCTTTTTCTTCACAACGGCACAGCCTTTTGGCTCATCGATGGGCTTCCTTTAAATAGGCGTTCGTGGAAACCCTAGTTTGGGTTTGATTTTTGAAAGTTTGTTATGCACCAAAGTAGGCGCGTTATCTTCTTATCCTTATTTTGAATGTGGGCTCACTTGGTCTTGAGTAATGATCGCTGACCGAGCATCGGTCGTTCTTCTCTTGCCAATCGAGCTTGGAAATCCTTGTCCTGCTTTTTGCCAACTAAACTTGGCATTTCTCTTATGCTCTTCCTGCTTCTGTCTTGCTCTGCAAAACCTACTCCTATCCTTCTCCTGACATGCCTATCACAGCAAGGAAATGCATGAATTTACAAGCTAAATGCACAAATATGTACTCAAAGTTAAGCAATAGCATGGCAATATATACGTGAAAGTTAGAACTTTTGAGGAGTTAACACTTGTGGAACTTGAACATAAGGCCTTGTGGGCTTTTAAACAAGTCAGCCTTGATTATGAGGCAGCAAGAAAGAAACGATTGTTGAACATTACTGAATTAGAGGAAATTCGATGCAACGCTTATGAAAATGCCTCTATTTACAAGGACAAGAGAAAACACTGACACGATAATATTATTTTGCAGCGACAATTTGAAGCAGGACAATTGGTTTTGCTATTCAATTCTAGACTTAAATTCCATCCAAGAAAATTGCGATCACGATGGTCTGGACCCCTTCGAAGTTATGGAAGTATTTCGACACGGTGCAGTCACAATCAAATATACAAAAGGGGGAATTCCATTCAAAGTCAATGGCCAATGACTCAAACTCTACTTTGGTGACTTTGATCTTGGAAATATTGAGACCATTAAATTGGTTGAATTTTTTTGAAATTCTCTTTAAATGCTTTATTAGAATTATATTTTAGTTTCCTTTTTTTTCTTTTAATTTCCTTTATTTCTTTTTTTTTAGAATAATCTCATTTTGGTTTGTCAAGGAATCTTCTCCTCTAACAACTTGTACGGTAAGAGGCTTAACAAGATATGCATAAATTTTTAGGGGCAATTCGGGTAATTCAATTACACTGATTATTCCTTAAAAATCACAGCCTTTCATCATGCGAGTGGGAAATACAATGAACGGGCATGATTTTTGCACCAAGATCAGGCCGTTAATACTCATCGCATCAGATGATACAAATCATGGCTCTTCATTTTCCTTCTTTTCTTCTTCTTTATTAAGCAACTCTAAACTTCATTGACATCTCAGCCAATTTTTTGCTTTCTCTGATTGTTCGAAGCTTATAAGTTGACATTTTTCTCTACAAAAATCTCTCATTTTCATCTTCTCTCTTATAATACATCATGGCCAAGACTAGGGCAACACGAAAATCTCAATGGAACCCCATGTTCAAAATGTTCCAAGCTCATAATCAAACCCTCTATCTGAGGAACCAGTCGCTCAAAAAGGAAATGTTGAGTGTGAGGTTTCTCAAACAAAGGTTGCGGGTGAGCATTTTAGGGAGCATATCCAAAAGAGAAGCATCCACCTAGAATAGGGGATTAAACTTTCTTTTGAGGAAGAGCCTGGAAAAATCCAACCACAATACCATCGCGCTTCACAAATGGAGCAGTTTTTGTACTCATCCAGTAGCTACAGCTGCCTTGGTAAGAGAATTTTCTGCAAATCTTTTTAAGCCTTCATTAAAACTTGTTTTTGTGAGGGAACACTCTATTCCATTGAATGTTGCGACCATTAATAAGTTATTCAAGAATGTTGTGAGTGGGGATGAGCATGCATTGTTTGTTGCAGAGATTGATAATGATAAGCTGACTCTCCTTGTGAGTAATTTATGTGTTGCTGGTGCATTGTGGTCGGGGACCAATATCGGGAACTTTACTATGAATAGGAAGTTTTTGACTCTAACTGCCAAGATATGGTTTTTAGTTTATTAACTCAAGGTTGTTGCCTTGTACCCATAGTACGATAGTATCCCTTGATAGAACGTGTCTTATACATTCTATATTAAGAGAAGAAATATTGATATGGGTACAATCATCCCTAAGAAGATTAAGGGTTTTGCTGAGAAGAAGAATGGCATATTGACTTTCCCTTTATTGATTATGTAGCTTTGTGAATTCAAAGGGGTAAAACCTCTGAGAAATAAGGAGAGAACCGCCAACAAAGGGTCAATCAACAAGGTTGCCACTGAGAGGATGGCTCGTACTTTAAAAGTTCCTACACTGAGAGTGGGTACTGCAACGAGGGAGGAAAAGGGCAAGACAAAGATGGACGATGCAACAAAGAATGTCCTGTTGCGCGTAATAAGTGCTACGCAATTGTGCAAGTACACACGTTGCAAGTTATAGTATAAAAGATATCATCTCCACAGGGATTGGTGCCACTTCAAGAATCTAGTCTCTTGCACTGTAAAAAGTAAAAACACAAATAAAGGATTATAGGAGTTTAACTAATAACTAAACTAGAAGGCAATAAAGTAAAAGAATAGATGAGATCAAATGAGAGAGATAGGCCAGGCTATCGTAAGTTGAGGTGTGATAGCCGATTGGATCGTCTTGGTAAAAGAGTGCACGGGCAACTCAGTTGCCGTGGCAACTTGCACAACGGGGTTGCCTTGGCAACTAATCGATGGTTGCCTGGGCGACTAGTTGGGCAACTACTTGGGCGTCTGGGCAGCAACCTTCAAGGTTCGGCAGAGCGTTCTTCAATGGTTTCTTCTTATCCCGAAGTCGAAACTCTAGCTACTTGTGTATGCCTTGATAATACATCCCTGCGTGAATCAAGGGTGAACAACAACCAATCTTGTGTTCCTCTTAGCCGTTGAAATCCTTGACTTATTGCTAAGCCGGATTAATCTTCACCATCAATAGATTGAATAAATATCATATTCATTCGTTTCTTGAATCTAACTCTCCCGATATTAGATAAATAGATAAAGTTACGAGATCCTCTCCCAATTAACTCGCAGACAAGAATAAGAACGAAGAATGAATAAACCTTGAATAGAAAAGTGCAAACTCTTATTACCTAAACAAAATCCAATAGTTTCTCACAACCACAAAACACAATAACCATAGCCAAATAGATTTAGTTCATGGCTAGGTTCCAAAGAAACACAAGATAAATAATCCCTAGCATGAACCCAATCGAACAAGAAAGAAAAAGATGAAGAATTGAATCTTGTCGAAATCTCCTTACCCTAGATGCTTATCGAAAATTCTCTCCTCATGCTCTCCTTTGAGTTGTCAAAATTCCCCTCTAATTTATAGGGCTAGGTCAAAGTCCTTCTTTGAGGAGGAAGTTAAGTTGGAATTAAATTATCTTTAAAGAATATAATTTTTTAATATAATTATATTCCTACTAGAACTTCTCCTATCTTCTTGGAATTTAATTCTTCTTTAATCTCTTCATGGAAATCAAATTCCTTTGGGATTGGGCTTTGCTCCACGTCATCTTTGTCGACAATTGCCCTGGCAACTGGCTCGGCGTCTCCTTCATGCATTGCCCTAACAACTAGCTCGGCATCTCCTTCATGTATTGCCCTGGCAACTAGCTCTAGCCTTGCTTTGGCAAGTGATCCTATACATACACACAAAACACACCAAAGCAGCATCTTTTCCAACAAAAACTACCAAGTTATGTAATCAAGCTCAACGATGGAAAGAAACATGAATTAATGCATGAATGACTAATTATGCAACTAATATGAGCTTACGTCTAACAATAATATGAGTAAAAAGGATAATAAAAATAGTACTTTTGAACACTTATCACACCCCCAAACTCGAACTATTGCTTGTCCTCAAGCAATGCAAACTAACAATTACCTGCCAAGACTTCAATTTTCACAAACTTAGCTTTGAACTTGATTTCAATTCTCAGAACCGGGGCACAAAGTATGATTGGCTTTTCATTTTTCAGAAAACTTAGAAGTTACTCGGAATCAAACTATAATGCTTGTGAGTGTGTGCGGAGTTGTGTGCAAGTTGATTTTTCGGATTCTATGCAAACAAGAGGTTTTCAAATTACTTCATTGGGTTCTTTTTAACATGTTTTAACTAGAGCCAGTTTTGGGCACCTCTAGTGTTTTGTTTTTATTTTTATTCGACTAGAGCCAGTTTCGGGCACCTCTAGCAAAAAAATTCTTTTAGCACATACTAGAGCCAGTTTCGGGCACCTCTAGTGATAAATTTCTTAGCACATGCTAGAGCCAATTTCGGGCACCTCTAGCATTCATCCAATTTTTATTCTAATCCTCCAATTTCTTTAATTATCAACCTAAGTTCACTAGAATTCCTTAAATCAATCAAACCACAACAGTGTTTCATCAAATTTAGCATCATAGTAAGATTCTAAGTTTTTCCATGGTTATCCTAGAATAAAAAATTCTATCAATTAAGTGCATTGGCAAAGTCATCATCGGATATTCATCAAATCTAAGCAATTATTGTTCCAAATAAAGGCATGGCAAGCACTTTATGTATCCTAAATGTGATACTTAAGATGAATGTAACTAAACATGGTAACTACTAATAACAATCTCCCCCCCCCCAAACTCGAGTGAGGCATTATCCTCAATGCATGCATTAAAGAAAAAAATAACAAAAAATAAAATGCATACGAGGACTTACTCCGAGAGTTCGTCATCGTAGATGATTAGTTTTCTTTTGGTTGGTGTCTTGATTCTCTTGCTTGAACGCGATGGTTGTTTTCTTGTTGCCAGTGGTGGAATCGATCCTCGTACGGGGTTGTCCTCATCGTCCTCTTCATCAATGTCATTGGCTTTTCGCTTGGAGGATTCAATTGGTGCGATCTTTGTTGGTGCAATGGAGGACTCGTCCGAATCTGTAATATCAGAAAATGATTCCGTAGGAGTTGATTTGGGCATAGGTGATTTACCTTTGGCTTTTGCAGTGGTTGCCGGGATGTCTTTAGTTTTGGTTGCCGTGGCATCTTCAGGGTTGGTTGTCGTGGCATCAGCTTGTGCGTGCATGATGTAGGTTGCCGCGGCATCATCTGTTGCGGTTGCCGTGGCGACTGCTTCATTGGTTGCCGGGGCAAGGATCTCGGCAGGAAAGATTAGGAACGGCACGCGACTGTTCGGGTATTTTTCTAGGATGACTTGGGTGATGGCATTGTTGTGCTCCTTCATGTACCGCATGAACATTAGTTGCCGGTCTTCAATTTGCCTTAGGTGGCTTGCCAATGGTTGCAAGAGTACTTCAAAGTGTCCCGGGGTTGATGGCCGAGTTTCTCGGGCGTTAGGTGCTTGGGCATTAGGGATTACCGAGGCGGCAGGAGCTGTCGCGGCAATTGGAGGCCTTGAAGAATTTCTCGGTGCCTCTCCCATTAGCTTTCGGATTTGTGCTTGATTCCAACCAGACTTTGGTAGGGCCTTTTCATTGGTGGACTCACTTGGGACATGCATCTCCTTGCAAATATTAGAAATTAAGCAAGGGAAGAAAAGAGAACCCTTATCTTTTGAGCTACATACAAAAATCTCATCACAAATAATTTTCCAATGTTAATGATGAGATTATGCAAAATAGAATGTATGAACAAATAATTGTGTGTGGTGGGCATTAAAGAAGTTTTAAAAAACTTATTCCATAGTTTTGCCTCGAGTTTAAGCCGAAGGCGATTTACCGTGCCCTTGTATTTACCGTCTTTCCAATGAGTTCCTGGTTGAGTGAGTTCTTGAAGCACCTTGTCGAGTTGCTTGGGCGTGATTTGATCAACGAAGGCTTGATGCTCGTCCTTCTCAATGTAAAGCCCGTAAAAGGTATTGACGTTTTCGGGGCTTATGAGTATGGCCTTGTCACGAACAAAAACATAAGGATTATCCGGGTTAGGTGAATGAGCATAGAATTCTCTTACCCATGAGATGTTGCCCGGTTCCGGTTGATGGCAAAAGATTTGCCACTTTTGATGTGCAATCCTCTCGAAGATGAATGGTTCAAGGCCAAGATCTTGATGAGAGTTGGAGTATTCAAAGCCTTGTTCTTCATGAATCTTCCGGCTTTCAAACTTGGAGTGAAATCTTTCTTGAACCACCGGTGTAGCAAACTTCTTGTATCTTGGTTCTTTGGAGGAACTTGGATGAACTAAAAATTTAATTTTGGATGCCATGGATGATCTTGGTTGTGAGTTTTGTAAAAACAAATAAAAAAGAAAAGAAACTAAAAAGTTGCAAGATAAAAAGTAGGAATATGTTAAGGTTGATGGGTTTTATAGAAAAGATAGGTGGTAAATATGGTGGGTGGGATTAGGGGAAAATGAAAAAAAGGTTTTGGTTTAGGGAGAGGGTGACGGCAAGGGGGGTTTGATTAGGGTAAATTGGAGGCTTTATATAAGCCTTAGATTCAGCCCATTAGTTTCCTTGTTGAAGATGTTTTCCTTCTTGGATTAAAATTCCTCTTTATCTTGAACTCTTTTCCTACAATTCAAAGACAAATCAAATAAATATTAAAATTAAAGATAAACTAATAAAAGAAAATAAATAAAGATGTATAAAGGGATTCTTAAACTTAAAAAGATAAAAAAAATCTATCCTAAAAAATAGTAATAATCGAAAATAATAAAAAATAAAAAAAGTTCGAAAAATAAAATAAAAAAAATTAATCGAAAATAAAAATAATAAAAATAAAAATAAAATATCAAAGGGAGAGCATGCTCATGCATCTCCTAAGTTGACCATTTCTTTGTTACGTTCCACATAGGCACCATTGTAGTGTTTCAATCTTTGTCCATTAACTTTGAATTCATGGTTGTCAGAGATGGACTTGATTATCATAGCACCATGGGAGAATGGTTTGACAACTTTGAATGGTCCCGACCATCTTGATTTCAGCTTTCTCGGGAAAAGTTTTAGCCGAGAATTGAATAAGAGAACTAGTTGCCCTGGCATGAATTGTCGCAGCAATAGTTTCTTGTCATGCCATTGCTTTGTTTTATCCTTGTAGATTCGTGCAATGTTATAGGCGAGTGCACGGAATTCTTCAATCTTATTGAGGTCCAACAAACGCTTTTGTCTGGCACTTTCCCAATCCATATTCACGGTCTTGATTGCCCAGTATGCCTTGTGTTCGATTTACAGCGGTAGGTGGCATGTTTTGCCATAGACAAGTCGGAAGGGGGACATACCTAAAGGTGTTTTGAATGCAGTGCGATATGCCCAAAGTGCATCATCTAGTCTTAATGACCAATCCTTCCTAGAGGGATTTACAACTTTCTCGAGTATACCCTTCAATTCCCGGTTGGAAATTTCTGCTTGCCCGTTGGTTTGTGGGTGATATGTCGTGGCGATCTTGTGTGATATGCCGAAGCGTTGCAACATCTTGGTAATTAGTCTGTTGTCAAAATGCTTGCCTTCGTCACTGATAATTGCTCTCGGCATCCCAAACTGTGTAAATATATTTTTCTGCAGGAATCGTTGTACGGTCTTGGAATCATTGTTGGGAACTGCACCTGCCTCCACCCATTTAGACACGTAGTCGACGGCAAGTAGAATGTAGAGGTTGTCGAATGAAGATGGGAAAGGTCTCATAAAATCGATCCCCTATACATCGAACAATTCTACCTCGATGATGTTCTGGAGCGGCATCTCATGTCGTCTAGAGATATTGCCCGTCCTCTGGCAACGATCACATTGCTTGTAAAAGTCTTGGGCATCTTTGTACAATGTTGGCCAATACAAACCGGATTGCAAAACTTTGGCCGCGGTACGAGTTCCTCCAAAATGTCCTCCATAGGGTAAAGAATGGCATTACCGGAGTACATTCTGTTGCTCTTCTTCAGGGACACATCGGCGTATAACCTGATCTGCACATTGTTTAAACAAAAGAGGCTCATCCCAAAAGTAATGCTTAGCATCATGGCGGAACCGCTTCTTCCCTTGGTGAGTAATGCCATAAGGTAAAATACCACAAACAAGGAAATTAACTAAATCCGCGTACCAGGGTATTACCGAAGCATGTGCTGCCGTGGTGACTGCTCCCAAAATTGCCGAGGCGTGCGCATCAAAGGCTTCTGCGGCGTCGAGAGTTGCCAAGGTGTGTGCATCCATGGTTGTCGAGGCGTCGAGGGTTGCCGAGGCATGCGCGTCCATGGTTGCCGAGGCAACTAAAATTTGTTCATCCGGGAATGCATCGCATATCTCTAGATTTGTGTCCTCCTTCCTGTTGCGTTCTAAACGTGATAAGTGATCGGCCACTTGAATTTCTGTTCCTTTCCTGTCCTTAATTTCAATATCAAATTCTTGTAAAAGTAATATCCAACGAATCAAACGAGGTTTGGCATCCTTTTTAGCAAATAGATATTTGATTGCCGAATGGTCCGTATGAACAATTACCTTTGTACCAATCAAATAGGATCGGAACTTGTCAAATGCGAAAACTATAGCTAGTAACTCTTTCTCCGTTGTTGTGTAATTCACTTGAGCACTATTAAGAGTTTTACTAGCGTAGTATATCACATGGAAGGTCTTACATGTGTGTTGGCCTAGGACTGCTCCTACCACGAAATCACTTGCATCACACACGAGCTCAAAAGGTAGCGTCCAATCTGGTGGAACGACAATGGGTGCCGAGGCAAGCTTTTTCTTTAGGGTTTCGAATGCTTGGGTGTAAGAATCATCAAAATTGAATACTTTATCCTGTTCAAGCAAATTGTATAAGGGTTTAGTGATTTTAGAAAAATTATAAATGAACCTCCTGTAAAAACCTGCATGTCCAAGAAAACTTCGAATTCCTTTAACCGAACTTGGTGGGGGGTAATCTCTCGATCACGTCCACCTTGGCTTTGTCTACTTCAATTCCCTTGGATGAAATCTTGTGGCCGAGCACTATCCCTTCATCTAACATAAAATGGCATTTCTCCCAATTAAGGACTAAATCAGTTTCTTCACATCTTGCCAACACCCTCTCTAAATTGCCGAGACGGTTGTCGAAGTCATTACCAAAAACAGAAAAATCATCCATGAAGATCTCAAGGAAGTCTTCGACCATGTCTGAAAAGAGTGCCATCATGCATCTTTGGAAGGTTACCGGGGCATTACACAATCCGAACGGCATCCTTCGGAAGGATAAGTACCGTATGGGCATGTGAAGGTTGTTTTTTCTTGATCTTCTGGTGCTATGGCAATTTGATTGTAACCTGAATAACCATCAAGAAAACAATAAAAGGGTTTAGCTGCAAGACGGTCAAGCATTTGATCAATGAAGGGTAATGGAAAGTGATCTTTCCTAGTGGCTTTGTTTAGCTTTCGATAATCCATACAAACCCTCCAACCGGTCACAGTCCTGGTTGGAGTGAGTTCATTGTTTTCATTACTTACCACCGTTATACCTCCCTTTTTCTGTACACATTGTACCGGACTTACCCATGTACTATCAGAGATAGGGTATATAATGCCGGCGTCAAGCCACTTGATGATTTCTTTCATTACAACCCCTTTCATGGCATGATTCAGTCTCCTCTGGGCCTCAATTAAAGGTTTGTGATCATCTTCCAACAAAATCTTGTGCATGCACACTACCGGGCTAATTCCCTTCAAGTCGGTAATTGTCTACCCTATTGCCTTTTTGTGTAGCTTCAACATCTTGATCAGCTTCTTTTCCTGCTCAGGCTGTAACTTAGAAGAAATAATTACAGGCAATGTATTATTGGTTCCTAAGTATGCATATTTTAGTTGCTCTGGCAATTGTTTCAACTCAAGAATCGGTGGTTATTCAATAGAGGGTTTTTCGAGCTTACCTGAGTAATCCAGTGGTTCAAAGTATGTACCTGGTCGATTGACTAGCCAATTTGCCTCTTCTTGTTGTTCCTCATCGACCAGTTCTTCATACTCCTCAGGTTCCTCTTGATTGGCAATGTAGTTGCCGAGGCAACTAAATTCCTCGTCAAAGTTAAACTCTGCCGTGGCATGAAGAAGTTGGCATTCTTTTGGATCATCGGCATGCCTTAGTGTTTGGAACACATTTAGTTTAACTTGCTGGTCATTCACCCTTATTGTGAGTTCTCCCTTTTCAGCATCGATCAAGGTTCTCCCTGTTGCTAGGAAAGGTCTCCCGAGAATGATAGGTGCATGTTCATCTGCTTCACAATCCAAAACAATAAAGTCAACGGGAAAAATAAATTTATCAACTTTTACCAATATGTCCTCAATTTTTCCCTCTGGATGCACATAGGATCTGTCGGCTAGCTGTAGCATAACTGTTGTAGGTCTTGCCTTCCCGATTCCTAGTTTCTGGAAAACCTATTTAGGCATCAAGTTTATGCTAGCCCCAAGGTCGCATAATGCTTTTCCGACATAGTGATTTCCAATAGAACAGGGTATTGTGAAACTTCCAGGATCCTTCAACTTGGGTGGCATACGATTGTGCAACATTGCCATGCATCCCTCTGTTGCGGCAAGTGTTTCAAACTCTCCTAGCCTTGTTCTCTTGGACTCAACGTCTTTAGGAAACTTGGCATAGTTTGGCATTTGTTCAATTGCTTCCACCAATGGCAAGTTGATGTGGACTTGCTTTAGGATATCAAGAAACTTCTTGAATTGATATTCTTGCTTTTGTCGCTTCAACCTTTGTGGGAATGGTGGTGGAAGTCGGATATCTTCGATCCTTTCATTGGTTTAGAACCTAATTGATGGCATTGCCGGGACAACTAGAGTCGCCGAGGCATTATCATCTGGGGTTGCCGAGGCATGCTTATCGCAAGTTGTCGAGGCATCTTTATCGTCGGTTGCCGAGGTATGCTTATTGCCGGTTGCCGAGGCAATTCCTAGTTTAGCATCTGAGGCTTTGCCGCTAGGTTTGTCTTGATCTTTTTGTGGAGTTGTGTTTGACGAGCGGGTTTGAACCTTTCTAAGTTGTTGGCCACTTCTAGTGGTGATTGCCTTACATTGCTCATGGCCAGTTCCTCTTGCGACTTCAGTATCGCTAGGTAAACCTCATTGCGGTCTAGTATTCAGATTTTGAGCAAACTGTCTGACTTGATTTTCCAATGATTTGATTGTCGCACCTTGGTTTTGCAATCTCATCTCGGTCCTGTTAATAAAAGCATCAGTTCTTTTTATGAAGTTACTATTCTCAGTCATATAAGATTCAATTTTCATCATAAAAGCATTTAGAGAATTTTCCAAAGAACTAGATGTTGTCGGTTGTTGCTGCGACAACTGTTGCCGTGGCATATTCTGCTGGAATCCTGATGCTTGTGCATTCTGATTGTTCTGGTTTAGAGCATTGTTGGGATTACTCCATGAAAAATTCGGGTGCTTCTTCCAAGCTAGATTGTATGTATTGGACATCACATTGTTGTTCCGATTGTAATTCCCCAGGTAGAAGCTGGATTCCGGATTCTGCATACATTCAGAAGAATCATGGTTATCACCACATAACTCACAAAAAGAATTCGTTACCTTGACTTCATGTGTGTTGTTTAGTTTTTGCATGTTCTGGACCATCTTGGTTAAAGTGGCCAGTTGTGCCGAAATTGAATCTGATGATCCTAGTTCATGTAGTGTGGCTTGGCGTCTAACTCATCCTCCTCTAGTAGATGGAAATTGATAATCATTCTTGGCCAGCATGTTTAAAATTTGCATTGCTTCCTCCGGCGACTTATCTAGAAGTATGCCATTTGCCAAGGCATCTAGCATCATCCTTGTTGGTGTGTTCACGGCGTTGTAAAAATTGTTACTTGAGTCCACACCGGGAATCCGTGTAGGGGGCATTTGTGTAGAAGTTCTCTATATCGCTCCCAAGCCTCGTACATGGATTCATCATCTGCTTGCCGAAAAGAAGTAATGTCGTTTCGAAGCTTATCAGTCAAATTTGTAGGATTAAACCGAGCAAGGAAATCACGACAAAGATCGGTCCAAGATGCTATTGATCTGGCAGGAATGCTATTCAACTATACTTTCGCCCTATCCCTCAGTGAATAGGGGAATAATCTTAATCGTAAGATATCGGGGGTGACTCCGTGTATTTTGAAAGAGTTACAAATCTCGAGGAAATATTTCAGATGTTACCGTACATCTTCAGTTGCTGAGCTGCCAAATTGACCAATTGTGTTGATCATATTAAACATTACCGGTTTTAACTCAAAGTGGTCAGCTTCAATTTCAGGTGCGACAACTCCTGGATTAAGTCCATCAAGATCTTCTTCAAGATAGTCTCAAATAGTTTTGTTTCGTGCAAGAATCACTCCTCCTCCTGCTAGAACATCTTGATTCATATTGCCTACTCTTATCCTTCGTCTAAGTCTTTGTAAGGTTCGTTCGATTTCTGGATCAAAGGGATATTCTGGTGTAGTCGGTCTCGCCCTGGTCATATACCAATGCAAAACCAAAGTTTGTTAGCCCTTTGAATCTTAAACAAGAAAAGTAAAAAGAAAGTGCAAGAAAATAAAAACAAAGTCGTTGTTGCCAATCCCCGGCAGCGGCGCCAAAAACTTGTTGCGCGTAATAAGTGCTACGCAGTTGTGCAAGTATACACATTGCAAGTTATAGTATAAAAGATGTCGTCTCCACAGGGATTGGTGCCACTTCAAGAATATAGTCTCTTGCACTGTAAAAAGTAAAAACACAAATAAAGGATTATAGGAGTTTAACTAATAACTAAACTAGAAGGCAATAAAGTAAAAGAATAGATGAGATCAAATGAGAGAGATAGGCCAGGTTATCGTGAGTTGAGGTGTGATAGCCGCTTGGATCGTCTTGGTAAAAGAGTGCATGGGCAACTCAGTTGACGTGGCAACTTGCACAACGGGGTTGCCTTGGCAACTAATCGGTGGTTGCCTGGGCGACTAGTTGGGCAACTACATGGGCGTCTGGGCAGCAACCTTCAAGGTTCGGCAAAGCGTTCTTCAATGGTTTCTTCTTATCCCTAAGTCGAAACTCTAGCTACTTGTGCATGCCTTGATAATACATCCCTGAGTGAATCAAGGGTGAACAACAACCAATCTTGTGCTCCTCTTAGCCGTTGAAATCCTTGACTTATTCCTAAGCCGGATTAATCTTCACCATCAATAGATTGAATAAAGATCATATTCATTCGTTTCTTGAATCTAACTCTCCCGATATTAGATAAATAGATGAAGTTACGAGATCCTCTTCCAATTCACTCGCAAACAAGAATAAGAACCAAGAATGAATAAACCTTGAATAGAAAAGTGCAAACTCTTATTACCTAAACAAAATCCAATAGTTTTTCACAACCACAAAACACAATAACCATAGCCAAATAGATTTAGTTCATGGCTAGGTTCCAAAGAAACACAAGATAAATAATCCCTAGCATGAACCCAATCGAACAAGAAAGAAAAAGATGAAGAATCGAATATTGTCGAAATCTCCTTGCCCTAGATGCTTGTCGAAAATTCTCTCCTCATGCTCTCCTTTGAGTTGTCAAAATTCCCCTCTAATTTATAGGGCTAGGTCAAAGTCCTTCTTTGAGGAGGAAGTTAAGTTGGAATTAAATTATCTTTAAAGAATATAATTTTTTATTATAATTAAATTCCTATTAGAACTTCTCCTATCTTCTTGGAATTTAATTCTTCTTTAATCTCTTCATGGAAATCAAATTCCTTTGGGATTGGGCTTTGCTCCACGTCATCTTGGGCTTGTCTAGTCATCAATTTCGACTACCTTATCACCTTTGTTCTTTGTCAACAATTGCCCTGGCAACTGGCTCGGTGTCTCCTTCATGCATTGCCTGGCAACTAGCTCGGCATCTTCTTCATGTATTGCCCTGGCAACTAGCTCTAGCCTTGCTTTGGCAAGTGATCCTGTACATACACACAAAACACACCAAAGCAGCATCTTTTCCCACAAAAACTACCAAGTTATGTAATCAAGCTCAACGATGGAAAGAAACATGAATTAATGCATGAATAACTAATTATGCAACTAATACGAGCTTAAGTCTAACAATAATATGAGTAAAAAGGGTAATAAAAATAGTACTTTTGAACACTTATCATGTCCTAATAAGAGATAAAGTCTGAAAGAAAGTTCTGACCATAGAGAACAAACACGATGTTGTGACGAGCATACTTGGAAAGGTTGCAGCCACAGTGCAAACAATACACCTGGCATAGAATTTATTCTACGCCTATATGAAGACGTGGCACAAGTCTGCTCTTGCTGGCATGAGCCGGATCACTCCACTTACTTTGCCAAAATTTCTCATTTTCTCTCCCATCATCTGTAGTTATGACTTCTTATCCGATTATGTCACAAAAGATGTACCAGCCAAGTTAATTCCCCTGACAATGTTAGTAAAGCTGGTTACTCACCACGAGAGGAGGCATCGAGTAAGATCATAAGGGATTGTCTTTTTTACTTGAATATCCCTATGGATATTACTGCAATACCCTTGTTGCCAAAGAAGATTAAGTCTTTGTTGAGGACGTTGATGAAGATAAAGATGATAGTTTCATTGTTGAGAAGTCTGCCATAGAGAAAGTTTTTGTTGAGAAGAATTTGGTTGTATCCAAGAATATGGATGCAACCTCAGAAGGAACTCAGCTAAAGCTAGTTGGTGCTAGACCAACAGAAGCTACGTCTATATACGATGACCAAGAGGCAAACCCTCTTACGATGGTGTTATACAAGGCACCACCACTGATCATCCTTCATGCGGCTGATGATGTCGATGATAAAGAGGATCCAGAGAAAAATGACAAAGTTGTACATGATGAAGAGACCTCTCTTACTAAGAAAGAAAATAAGAGAAAGCACTCAAAGTCCAAGGAAAAAGTAAGAATAAGAGAAAGGAAGAGAAGAGGGACAAAAAAAAGAAGTGACGCTCTGTCTTCTTCTCCCATGAGCAGGAAAACTGAGCTAGTTTATTTTTATTTTTTTTAGGCATGCATTCCATATAGTGTAATTTCATTTTGTATTTCTGTATTGTCATGACATTTGCATTGTCATTGTAATAATATGTAGTTGTAGTAGCATTGTATTCATTATTGTAACCATATTTTGTCATTACATCTTGTCATTACATTCTGTCATTGCATTCTATCATTCTATTCTGTTTTCTTTTGCATTGGGGATAATGCAATCTTTAAGTTTGGGGGTATACTCATAGGAGTTGAAATGCACCCCCATTTCAAAATTTTCAAAAAAAATTCCAAGCAAATGTAAGGCTCACTTTGTGTTGAAAATGTTCTGCTTGCATTCGATGTGTAAATCTTGAATTATTCTGATCATTGATAAGTTTTTCGGATATACATGATGGATGATTGCATTTTTAACTCTGCATGGATATATATGTTTGCTTGATTAAGAATATCTAGCATCATCCCTTTGATTTTTGATGATTTCTATCTGTTTCAGCATGTGTTGTATATATTAGTATATCTTATTAAGTATAAATAAAAGGCATTTCAATGTGAGTGCAATAAAATAAAGTAGCTTTAAGGGGGAACACTCCTCTACATGCATTAGAAAAATAAATCTGGCCAAAGGTTGTCACTGCATGAGTGTGTGTCGTTGCAATGAAGTACTTCCTAAGGGTTCGTTGCACAACATCTTACTCCTCAGGGTCTAGGGTATATTCATTGTTCGATATCCCTAGCTACATAAAAAAATAAAGAAAGAAGAAAAACATGAAAAATATTTATATATTGATATTCGTAGTACTAAATAAATGCTGATTGGTTGAATGAATCTGAGATGATAGGCATGCTGCTAGGAATTCTTGAATTGCTTGCTTAACTATTGATGTGGAGTTGATTATGAAATCCTTTATCTTGTCGATGCGATGAGTTTATTGGTTGATTGGAATATTCAAGTATCTAGAATGCCTCTAAATTGTTGTTGAACCTTGTTGCTTTAAATTTTACTTTAGGACAAGTAAAAACTCAAGTTTGGGGCGTGATAGCTCTTTAAAGAGTATGTATTTTCCCTAGATTTATAGATTTAGTTGTCCCCACATATGTATTTATTGCATCTATTTCTGCATTTTCATGTCTATTTCTGTATTTTATCTAACTCAGTTTCATTTGCTCGTATTTTATATATTTTTGCCTATTTTTCCTTGTTGTCGTTGTATTTCTAATGTCCCTACAGAGGGAGTTTTCACCACTGCAGCCAGTTCAACATTTCATCTGCCAGCTATCTAGTTTGTTAAAGGTTAAGGATAACCTTGCAAGCTGTACTGTTTGTTACAACAGATTTTGTACGGCTCTGGGGCACGCTAATCACCTACAGGAAAGGTGTCTAAAAGGACGAATCTGGAGGAGAGAGGGGGTCACGCAATTATCATTTTCTCATATGATCTTTAACCTCCGAGCTTTCTCCATTCTTCCATGGCGGCTTGATCTCACTTTCTGGAGATTCGAGGTGAAGTAGGGCAGAATTATCTGAGGAAAAGAGGAATCAAGTGCTGAATCGAGGAAAATGCATTGTTATTCTCAAAAACTATTCTTCATTTAGAAGTTTGTTAAAGATTACTCTTGTATTTTGCACTTCATTGACGATGGTTCAAACTTTTGAGCTTTATGAACTTGTTGAAATTTGCTTTTCAGTTTATATATATTTCCACTAGCTTTTTCTTAAGCTTTAATTGTTGGATCTGATTTACGTTTTGCATGAAAGTGTTGAACTAGCCACTGACATCGATGGATGCAATAACAAGTCAAGTTAACGAGTATTACAACGAAAGTTGAACGGATACAATGAGAGTTGATCCACTCGTTCAAAGGGTTATTGTATCGACTCATGACTAGAGTTATAGCCGATCCATTTCCCTGAGTCAATAGTTGAAGATTAAATGAAGCTAGTATTCGAGCTCTTTTTTATTGCTGATTGAGTCATCATAACATTCCCTCGAAGTGTACTTGATCTTTCTGCCGAACTAAACTAAGAAGATCCGGGTTTTATCTTCATATTTCTCTATCTTTTAATATATTTTGCTATTGCTACCACATTTCATCATTTATTAATCTTTTATTCCTTTTGCTGCATCTACACTTTCCACTTTTACATAAATGCTCGTGGCTACATAAATCTCAAACCAAATACATCATCCTCATGGGATCGATATTCAAATAGGATTTCCCTATTTCTATTCTTGCATCGACAATATTGTTTGCACTTTTAGTGTGATGTTTTCACACCGATCAAAGAGCATACCAATTTTGGTTCGCCGAAAAACCCATCGGAGTGTGTTATTGGATGAAGAAAAGGGTTGCCGGTGAAGGTGAGAGAGGGGTGGGGTGGGGGTGAAGGAAGGTGAGGTGAGGGAGGGTATGATTTTTTAATTTAATTTTTTTATTTAATTAAGTGTATTAAAATATATATTTTTTTATTATTTTTTATCTTCACGTCATAACAGTGTTAGATATTTAATGGTGGAGTGGCCAAAATATGTCAATGTTTAAATTTCAATGCTAAAATTGATCATTTTGAAAGTTGAGTGACCAAAATAGGCCACGGAGCAAAGTTGAGTGATGATTTAAGTATTTTACCCTATTATTATTTTCATACAACTTTTATCCAACCCCAACCCAAGATAACATCAAAAGAAAAGTACATAAAATTACAAAGGAATTGACGGGTACAAAGAACAAAAGAAATGTAAAGATTAGAAAGTCACAAGGGAAAGTTTCAGTTCAGCCAAAGTTGCTTGAGGCTGTTTTGAAAAGCTGGAGTTGAAAATACAACTCGCCAGCCTTCCTGTGTAGGGTGAAGTGAATCCCAGAAGAAGTTTGATTTCGGATTCGAGCAAAGCGTGTACTTCTTTACCCCATTTTTGTCTACAGTTCCACACGAAAATGCAGCACTCACTCCCACGCAACATGGCTGTAATGGGTTCTCAAATTTTGGACCTGCAAATGAAATGAGTAACATGTTCAGAATTTTAGCACAAGTCAAAGTATATGTATGGATGTATGTATGTGAGTGTTATGACCTTGATGAGCTTGTGTTTGATTGAAAACGGTCCAAAAGGCACCGTGAATGTCGAGAATAAAGAAAGAATTGGAGTTGGCCTGGTTGTTGAGATTGGTGACCGCTTGAAGCAGAAGCTGGTTGTGGAGGTTAACAAGGGCGTTTTGAGCTTGGTTGCACCGTTGAAAGGAGGACGCGGCGGTGCTTGCCGGAACACACCCCAATGGTGGCAGGGAAGCCACCGCTATTTTTCTCACTCCCAAGCCATGTATGCGTCTCAAGTTCACAGTAAGTTGGCTCACGACGCTTGAAATAAAGGTCGGAAAACCCTGTCACGGACAAAATATCAAATTACGTCTTGGTATACCACAGAGTCTAAACCACATGAAAATCTAGTTACGAAGTGTGACTAAAATGAAACGTTTTAGCTACCGCAGTAGAGCCGTTCATGGCAATGTAATTGGCGTAGTCATTGCCTGAAGCTTAGACATATGCTAAAGAAGTTTCCAAGTCCTTCTCGGTGTAGACGGAGTCATTGATTAACTGTTGCAGAAAATCGATCTGGGTCGTCATGTTTGGATACGGAGCCCGTGTGTTGAAAACTCCAGTCCCTCCATAAGCGAAGTTCAACCTGTATTCCACCCGACCCGCCAGTTGTTTCCTCCATCTGTATGGTATTGGTGTCTTCATTCCCAAGTAACCCGCTGTTTGTCAATAGATTCAACTCAAAATTAATGAGTAAATGACTTTTTGGTCAAATTTGATTGAAGGATCGGATCGATACTTTGATTTGAGGATTCAATTAAAATGTTTCAAAGCTTAAAGATTAAAATTATATATATAATCATTAGTTATTAACACAAATTTTAATTGATAATTAAATTAAATTTCGGTATAATTCTAGTAATTGAAGATTACTTAACTTTTAGAATTATAGGGTAGAAAATTACGAGAGAAATATAATGCTTATGAGATCTTTGTAGGGAAGAAGTAAGAGTTTAGTATTAGATAATAAAAAATCTATGTTTAAACTTTATAATTTCTATGTTATTATAGTTGACTTTTTTTCTCTATCTCTATCTGTGAGATTTTGTAGGAATGAAATTCTAAAGATAGTAGGTAGAGTTGTTCACGTTGATGGAGTTATTAACAAGTAATAAAATGGTTGTGGTTGGATTTGAAAAGTGATTGTGCTAAAGTTTATGGGAATGTAAACTAAAATATTATTATATAGAGAAAGATGCACTTTCATTTAAAAATGGCGACTAAAAAGAAGTAATCAAAATCATTACAATTTATGCACTCCTTTTAAAAATCAAAGTGGGAGGAGAAAGTGGAAGAAAAAGAGGGATGATAGAACAAAAAAGCACATGGAATCACTGAAAAAGAAATGTGTAATGTTAAATAATGGTGAAGACACACAAAAAGCTTACAAACACTTGAATTCATGTGCCAAAAGGTACATGATGATGATGAAGAAAAATAATGATCTGAATTCTGACATTAATAAAAAAGAGAGAAAATAATAAAGATGAGGCGTCGTTAGAAATATAGTTTACCAATGAAATCAGTAGAGACTCTACCGTCAGAGAAACGGCGTGCAGGTTTCCCAGGAAACGTGATTCCGTAAGAAAGTTTCCATGTGCTTGCCAAAGCTATCCTGGTGTTTCCCGTGTCGGCATACGAATCCCCGAACAAACAATTTCTGCTCTCCTTTTCCCAAACCTTCAACACCTTCATTTCATTTGAATTCACATTTAAAAAAAGAAGAAAAAAACCTATACTATTGAAATAAATTGTTGCGGTGAAAGATGAGAGCAGAAAGAAATATAACGACGGGGTTTGAATTGTTCTGTGAGTTACCTGAGAAAGCAGAAATAAGAAGGAAACAGCAGAAGAAGAAGAAGAAAACTGTGGAGTTTTGAGGGACCATTTTAGAGTGTTGTGTTGCTTTAAAGCGTATATTTGCGTTTTGGAGGCAGCATACACATTATATAGAAAGTGATAGAGCGGGACGTAAAGCCTCTCATAACGATTTGATAGTTGATTAAAATATTTATGGAATTAAAGCAGACACGGAATGGAAATTGTATATTTTAAAATATGACAAATTGAAATTCTTTAAGAAACCAAATCAACAAGAAAACAACCAGTAAGAGCTAAATTCTAATAGACTAAAATAAAAGGTTTTGGTGATGACTTTATTATAGTAATAATAATTTAGTATGGACTGGAGTAATCTTTATTTGAGGCAGAGTTATTGTAAAAAACTTTAGTTAGAATTCAATTCTCCACATGTAAATATATTATATATTTATATGGATTTGTATTATTTATTTCCATATTATAATCAAATTTAAAAAAAAAATATAAATATGGCCAGTTACATACATCTTGATATATTTATGCTTTCAATATTGTGCAAGTTTCTTTTTCTTTTCCACTCGGAGGTTTCTAAGTTGTCCTCAAGACTATTATGTATTAATGTTAATATATGTAGATCGAGCGGAAAGATATAAGTTCGAGTAGTTTTATACGATGTGTATGTTATTAAACGGCTAAGATTAATAAACATATACTATTATGTAATTAGACTATAATATTAAAAAAATGATGTTAATAGATTTCATGGATGCAAATTCAGATATGTTAATTGTTATTCACAATAAGTTCAGAGTGAGTATAAATATCAATATTGATATGTACTATCCAAATCCACTTCATTTTTACGGATAATAGATTTGGATTATGATATTCTAATCTACTTTATTTTTACAGATATTTTTTAAAGTTTTTATTTAATATTTTGTAGATACTTTTTTGATAATTTCTTTTTTTAGTTACTAAATATGAATATTTAGTATATTGGGATATAAAACAAATTACTTGATTAATTTGAATAGTAATACTCAAAATTAATTGGATAATAAACATATTTAGATTTTAAAATAGATTTACATGTTCAAATTTTTAAAAACTGTAAATAGAGAAATTATATCATAGGTCCGGCTCACCACGTCATTTATGGTTCCAACCAATAAAAATCATCAATTTCATTAAATTTTTCCATGTCATCTCTTTACTAAGTGAATCTACAATTGGTAAAATGTGTTTTTAATTTACAGTAAATCTGAGTGAAGATTCACTTGGTAAAAAGATGACATGGGAAAATTTTATGAAATAGATGTTTTTTATTGGTTGGGACCATGAATGACGTGGCGAGCTGGGCCTATGATATAATTTCTCCGATAAATATCCAACATATAACCTCTTTAAAAATTTGGACCAAAATATTCATTTTTTAAACTGGAATGAATTTTTAACCTAATTTAATTTATAGTAGAGAAATTTAAATGATTTTTTAGATATAGTATATGGATTAGATGATCCTTTTATAATAGATGGTCTAAAATGAACTTCTAGAGTATATGGACTTCTAATAAATTTTAACCTAACCTGATGTAACAAGAAAATAATAGGCATAATGTTAAAAAATAACTCTATCGTTTGATTGAATAGTCATTTTGAGTCATATTTTTTGAAGCAATTTAACCATCAACATTTTATTTTGGGTCAAAATGACCCTATGCGGATGAAAACTGTTAGTCACTAACAGTAAACAACTTAAAATGACTTGACATAATGACATGTCAGCTGAAAAAATAATTTTATATTTTATAAAATTATTTTTTGAATGATGCGACATTCTTTCAAGTTAATACTTTTGTCTATATGACCCTGCCATGTCAATGCGCACTGCCATGTAGGTCTACCACATCATTTCAAGCCATTTACAGTTAGTTGACTAATAGTTTTATCCGTAGAGAGATCATTTGACCAAAATTAAAACGTTATGGGTTAAATTATTTTAAATAAAAAATATAAACTAAAATAATTATTCAGACAAAAGTGTGTATTTTTTAGCTTTATGCTAAAATAATATAATTCTCTGCTATCTATAAATCATCTTAAAAATATTATTTAATAAATTAAAATTTAAAATTTCCCCATTTAAAAAGTTAGAGACTCATTCTTGTGTCTGGTCAGCTATATATTTCCTTATCTCATGGGTCAAATAAAGAACAAAGTGTCGCACAAAAAGAAGAGTCGTGGGGCTTAGAAAGTAAAAAATGACCCACCCCTACTTGATTTAATTCCCACAATCCTTCCATTTGGAATTATTTGTTTTATATAGTTTCTTTGTTGGAATTATTCGATCATTCAGTTTCAATCAATAAAATAATTGGTCGCGCTGCCATCTCTATTATTGCAAATGTATGAAATTCTAATAATTAAATGAAATAAATTATTATCTTGTAATCACCTGTAGATTATTTTAAAAAAATTAGATAAATTACTTAAAAAATTATAAATTTTAATTCTAATCCTAATCCTACCTGGAGGTAAGGGGAAGGAAAACTCTAGGGGAAGGATATGAGTGCTCCTAGTGGGTTTAAAACTCATAACTTAAGAGAATATGAGAGACTAAAGATAAACAGCTTGACTAACCAGCCAAATATACTTGTTCTAGATTACTCAAACTATTTAAACAAGCGGAAACTTTTGTAAATTAAACTGAATTGATTTGAATGAATTAATTAGTTTTAATCAGTTTTTAATTCAATTAATCCATATTTCAGTTTAATTAAACTTGGTCGGTTCTTGAAAATTAAACAGACTAAATCAATATATAGCTATTAATAAATATTAAACATAATAGCCATGTGCTCAACTTGTAATACCTTTAGACCTAAACCGAACACCCATTTCCAGCTTGACACAAAATTAAATTAAACTCATTACAAAGTCCAAATACATATCCAACGTGGAAATATGCTTAAAAGGTGAAATTGGCCCTTAACAAAAAATTAATTAAGTTTTTATGAAAATTTTCACCTAATTTAGCTCTCAAAATTTAAATTACACTCAATTTAGCCCTTCCATTATGTTTACCATGTTGACTGTCAATGCCCTCTAACAGTCAAAGATAGAAGGACACGTGTCACACTCTAGATGTGCCACATCTTCAAAATCAATTTTTTTAAAAAATCTTAACAAATATATAAAATTATTAAAAATTATAAAATTTCTAAAAAATTATAAAATTCATAAAAATTGTAAAAATATGAAATTAAATTATTTTTTCTTAGTTTCCTTTATTTTTTATAAAAAATAAAATATTTTTTTAAAAAAAACCCAAAGTTTCATTTCTTTCAAAAAAAAGTCCTATAAATCCCTAAATCAAGCATTAGCACCGATTCAACCACCAGCCACTCCCCGTCTCAGGAAAACCCCTCCCATCTTCGTCATCCTTGCACTCATTCTCATTGTTCGACACCCCTTGCATCTCCCAACATGTGCTCTCACAATATTTCTCCTCACCAGTACTGTCGTCTGCCACAGTATCAACAACTTTCACCATCGATTAAACTGATTTGAGAATTTGGGAATGTAGGGTTAGTGTTTAGGGTTAGGGATTTGAAAATGTTGGGAATTTTGAAAAAAATTGAAATTTTGGGGTTTTATAATTAAAAATATTTTTAAAAAAAATATACAATTTTTAAATATTATTTCATTATAAATGTTTATATTTTCAATAATTATTACAATTATTTTTATATTTTTCAATTTTAAGTAAAAAGTAATTTTTATAATTGTATACATAATTTTAATTTTTTTACATATTTAAATATTTTTAGATTCTTCTTGAATTTTTTAAATAATTTTCTATATTTTTAATTTTTTGTAATTTTAAATATTTTTAAGATTTTAAATATATTATTTTTAAAATTTTTTTAAAATTTTTAAATAATTATTTACGATTTTGATGATGTGGCATGTCCAGAGCATGCCACGTGTCACCATCATAATAACTACTTTTAAGTCAACGGTCAACTATCTGTTTTACGTCAAGCAATACGTGGAGTAACTCCCGATTACCAAATTCTGAGGAGTCGGTATCAATTTATGCCTAATTGCTCCGCATATAGTTCCTCTAACTATATTTTCTAAACGAACCATAGCCAATCCAAATTGGTCTTGTAAGAGATCCGCTACAGAACGAATAAGCTTAATTTGAATTCTAATGGCTCAATTGAGTGAAAAAAAATTATAAGGGCTTATTAATTTTTAGATTTTTCGTTGAGGGTCGATTTAACCTTAAGCATGCGAAAGAAAAAAAAATTAAGTGACATTGGGAAAAGAAAATAAATAATAAGCAAAAAGTCTAACTTATGAACGTGTTCCATCTGGGATAAATGATAAATTTAAGGGTAGAGTACACAAATGGTCACTAAACTATCTCAAAAAATACAAAATGGTCACTAAACTTTCAAAAGTTACATAATGGGCATTAAAATTTAGTTTTTGTTACAAAATGGTCACTAAGCCATTAACTGTTGTTAACTGAGTGACATGGCAGTTACGAAAATTTGTATAACAACACATCTAATCCTCAATATTTATACATTCAATCAATTTAAACATCAATAATGAGGGTTAAATTAGGACTAAATTGATTGAATATGTAAATATGGAGGATTAAATTTATTATTGTTTAAATTCTCGTAACTGTCGCGTCATTAACTTAAGGGTAGTTAACAGCTCAGTGGCCATTTTGTAACAAAAACTAAAGTTTAATGCCCATTATGTAACTTTTGAAAGTTTGGTGACCATTTTGTATTTTTTGAGATAGTTTAGTGACCATTTGTATACTTTACCCTAAAATTAATGTTACGAAAAAGAATTTATAATTAAAAAGTCAACCAAACCAAATCAAATAAAAAGAAATTCAAGTTAGGGGTGGCAAAGGGCGGGTCGGGAAGGTTTAGTATTTTTCACTCTGTCCTTAACACTTGTGGGTACAGTTTTGAGGAATCTCATTAAACGTTTTGGAGATTTTTTTGTCCCCATGCCCACCCCTTATAGATCCCCACGGTTTTCGGTTAATATACGTACCCAAAAAAAACTTAATACATTAATACAAATACTCAACATTAAATCTCCCAAATTACAAACATAAATGATACATTCTATTTGGTTTTAGAAAATATTTTCTATTTTTGTTTTCTATTTTCATTTTCAGAAAATAATTTTCATTTTCAGTTTTCTAAAAATTATAAAGCATGCTTGGTTAATAAGGATGGAATCTTATTTTCAAAAATAGAAATAGTAAAAAATGTATTTGGTATATAACTTTCCAAAATAGAAATGGAAAAATAATTATTAAATACTTAAAATAAAATATAGTTAGAAAAGTATTATTATAATAATAAATAAACAAAATATGAGTAAATAAACTAAATAATTAAAAATGGCATTAGAAGGATTCGAATTCTAGTTAAAATTAAAAAAAAAACCTTGTTTTCATATTTTCCACTTCTCTAAAACATTTTCAGTGAAAATATTGAAAACATCTTTTTTATGTTTTCAAATTTTCATTTATTTTTGTTCTCATTTTTTAGTTTTACAACCAAAAATGTTTTCTTCACTATTTTCTATTTTCCAAGAAAATGAAAATAAAAACAAACTTCATTCTCTAGAACCAAACAGACCCACTAGTTTTACCAACAACAAACAAACCATTTCAAAACTATAAAACATAACTAAAATATTAACTATTGAAACATGTCAGCATGCATTACCTTTAAAAGAAAATTATATAACTAATAATCTACTGTTTCAAATCATGATTCGTTTGTTCTAAAAGGAACTAAATTTGATAATCTTTTCAACCATATAAATTAACTCTTCTAATTTTACTCATACAATTTATGGTGAATTTCTAATGTTACTGCCATTGTTGTTTTTGGAAACAATTAGTCTTTTCTTCTAACCTTTGCTCACTCAAAAATTAATAACTCATAATATACAACTCGAAAGCAAAAACCATTTGTTTTAAGCGAATCTAGAATTTCGTATGGTTATAGAAATATAAGTGATGTGATCCAAGGCAGCACCAAACTTCTTGGGGCCTTGCTCACATCGGAGAAATCACAAGATTTAAACACTTGTTCCCTAGCCGAGGATCTCAACAATTCAAGTTCAAATATGCTTTTTCAAGCCTTGAATACGAGCTTGGAGCCTTGGCCATCTTTTGAACAAATGCAGCATGTTACGTATGCATTTTAATATATGTATTTGAGTGCTAGCTTAGGAGTGTGTTGCATGTAGTTGCATGAGCATTAATAAAAGTGCATGTTTAATTATGCATGATAGTTCATTTATTGCACATGAATAAATAAGCATGTCAGTTCATTAAAGCATGTTTAGTTCATTTAAGCATGTTATTTCATTTAAGCTTGTTTAGTTCATTTAAGCATGGTAGTTCATTTAAGCATGTGAGTTTATTTAAGCTTGTTAGTTCATTAAGTGTGCTAGTTCATTTAATTAAACTAGTTCATTCAATTAAACTAGTTCATTTAAATCTGTTTGGCATTTTTTTCATTTTTAATAGACAAGTTGTTATCTAATGGATGTTTAATGTATTTTCGGTTAGGGAATTCATTTGGGATCAATGGCTAATCATTTTCTACAAGAATGAAAAAGCATTCACCACCAATTAAATACACTTGAAGACACAATGAAGGCTGATCGGTTTCAAGGCATTCAAGGGAGTTTTAAACCACTTAAAGGTTATCGGTTTCTGCAATGAAGCAAGGCATTCAAACCATTTAAAACACTACCTAAAGAGATACTTAAACACCACTTAAGAGCTACTTTAACACCCCGTAAAGCTTACCAGTTTTTTTTATCAAGGAAGACATGCAATCGAAGTCTTCATTATCATTGCTTAAGGGGGAGTAAAAGCATGAATTAAAACAGCACTTAAGGAGGGAATTCAATGAGTCTTAGTCAACTAGTTCTCCATTTTTGGATAGGATCTAGGAATATCTGAGTCTTGAAGTCTTCTTCAAACTTATTCCTCTATTTCTTAGCTTTCCAGTACACTTTGAATCACCTCAATTTGATATATAGAGCTTAAGATATGACCAGATTATTGAACACAATGCAGGCTGGAAATTTAATACGGGAATAATCACAAGATGCTTTTTCCAGAAATTCAAGAGGCCATTCAATTGTTGAATTCAATGCTTCATTATCATCCTTTAAAAGAGAATGAATGACACTCAACCAAGCTCGGCAGCTCAAAGGAATCTTTCATATGGACTACATGTATGTCTACATTCATCCTAAGAATGTCCACATTCATCCTAAGAATGTCCACATTCATCCTCATCCTACAAGCTTTTCGGTTGTTACATGAAGAAGAGATAATCGAAGCTTTATGTCTTTAAGCCTATAATTATGTGAATTTATTCCTTGTCTTTGCCTATTCAATTCAGATGCTATGTCCCTATAAATAGCCATCCATTTCCTTTGTAAACACAACTTTGAACATTTTAATACACTTTTGTGAGCGTTTAATCTCTTTGTTCTTCATTGAACTTATCTGAATTATCAAGGAATTTCTCATTGTGGCATCAATTCTATTTTTATTCTATTATATCATTGGTTCCTAGTTGTTATATAACTAGCACATCTCGATCCATCCTTGGATTTTGAGCATTATAAGGTTCGGGTCTTCACTGTAATATAGTATTGGTTCTTCCTTCGTTTCAAAACCGAACTATCTTCATTTTTTCCATCACCATCACTCCCCCCATCATTGTCACCATCATCTTATCATTTTTCCATCACCATCATTTTCTCTTCATTTTTTACATTTCCACCATGTCACTTAATTAGCTTCTGCCACCATATCAATTCCACCATCATTTTTTTCCTTTACACAAAATACCCCTTTTTGAAACCATTTCCGCATCTCTGAGAAAGATTTACTGCGTTCATAATCGGACAAACGTAATTTTGGTTATTTCGTAACCGGGATCATACCATTTGGTATCAGAGTTTTGTGAACCAAGTATCGATTTTTCTCTTTTCTTAATAGTGAAAAAAGTTCAAAAAATATTACAAAAAAAGAAGTTCAAAAAAAAGAATGAATAAAAATCCAAAGAAAAGAAGTGCAAAAGAAATATGAAAAAAGAAGAAGTTGAAAAAAATAAAAAAATAGAGAGGGATTATTCGATTGAGTTCTCAATTCTTGAGCATCATTGTTTTCTACATCACCTTTCAATTTTTTTTGCATCATCTGGTTTCATTTTTTAGCTTACCATACCCAACTTTATCTTCATCCGATTCCACAAGGTTAATCTTTGTTCAAGTCAACTTAGTTCCTTTAAGAACTTAGGGATAGAACGAGTGGTAAAAGGCAAAAGAGAGAACATCAAGGGAATAAAAGCCAGACCCCAAGTACAAACACAAGTGGAGTGAATTTTCTTTCCAAATGACTTAGTGAGAATTTTGTTGAGTGATATTATTTTTTGGAGAGAAATAGTGAGGTTTTTTTTAGTGAGGATTTTTATTATTCTTTGATTCATAATGTCTCGAAAGTACACAATGTAGTCACCCATTTTTGTTCAGGTTTTAGTAATATTAGTATTATTTTAATAGTAATATTATTAATATAAAATCAAAAAATCAATAAAAATAAAAAAAGAAAGCAAAATATATATATAATAATCAAAAAAAAGAAGAAAAAAAAGTAAAAGTAAAAAAAGGACAAAGCAATGCGTGGAGCATAAAGCTCCACGTCTAACTTTTCCCTCCCCATTTGCCTATAAAAAGAATTTGAGGGGTGTGGCACGAAGCACCAATAGAAGCCCCAAAAATTGAGGGAATGGTCGGCCTGTGCAAGGCTGGCCAGCTGGTTCGATCCAGCATTCGATCGGGGCCTTTTTATGGTCCGATCTTGTTAATTTTTGGGCCATGACGAGATGACACAGAGATTTTGGTGGGGTTCGGTCAAAATTTTTATTCCAGCTTCTAGTGGGGTAAAAATTTGATCCTTATCTTTCTATTTATTTTTTATTAGTTTAGAAATAGGGTAATATATAGTTTTATATTTATTTAATATTGATATGTTTTTATATTAAATTTATTTTGTATGTTATGTTAGATTTAGTTTTTAGGGTCTTGGTATTTAGTTAGGAGTGGCATCCCGGTTTTCGGATGTCATCTCTTCTAGTATTGCAGATCGTGAGTTTTTCATTTTAATTAATGACATGTTTATGCGTTTTATTTTGTTGCATATAGTATTAGGCATGTATCCCGGTATTCTAGTGGGAGTGTCATCCCGGTCTCCGGGTGTCATCTCTTTTGGTACCGTAGATATAAAGGCAAATTTAATATTGCCATGCATACATGCATTTTTAGGAATTAAATTAGATTGAATTTTTAGTTTTCTTAATAATTACAATAAGAAACCTTAGGTACCAATTTTGGGCGTAGCGGGGGTGTTAACCCTTCCCCATACGTAACCAACTCTCGAACCTAGAATTTTGGTTTTGTTTTCGGTGTCCGGTATACCTTATCTAAGTGACCGGTGGCGACTCCATATTTGTAAAAAAATACAATTTTTCTTAAAATCCCCTTCTTTAAATAAAATTATTATTTTGAAAATAAATAGTCGCTACAGCATGACGACTCCGTTGGGGAGTAAATTTTTTTAAAAAAATTAAGAGTCGAGTCTTAGTTGGGTTCGTATCGTAATTGTTAAAGAAAATTTAAATTTAAATTTGATTTAATTTAATTTCTAAGTCTTGTTTGATTTTGATATAAATTGTCATCATATATTAGTTTTATAACCCTTAAGTGGGAGTGATTACTTCGCTTCGTGGGGTCTTCACCTCCGTATAGTGTTGTAATTCACTTCTGGAATTCGGTCCTTATATTTTGTGAGGTTTTCACCTCCGTATGATATAAGGGTCGTATTCCCTCGAATCGATGTATGAGTGAAAGTTCGAGTACCATTTTCTTTAGATTCAAATCGCATATAGTGGCCCGTAGGAGCCCACCCTTAGTAAGAACCATGTCGTTATATTGCCCGTTTAGAATTAACCATTTTAGGTTTCGTTTGCTTTTATTTGTTGTACATGCCTTTTATTCACTTCGAATTGATTACATTATTTTATTGTTGAGTATTTAATTTACTTATTCGATTGTTTTGTTATACTGACTTGTTTATTTTTTGTTTTATTTTTATTTTTTTTCTTTTTTGCATCCAATTTGCATCTCATATCATACGTAAATATTGATTCGAAAAATGTCCAATTTAGAAGACATTCGAGATGGGAGAGAAGCCTATGATGCCAAGAGCGATAACGTTATAGTATCGGGTTGGACCAAACGAAATCTAATCGAGGAGAGAGACAAATTAGCGAGGAGACACGTGTCAGAGGCTGAGATGACATATCATGGACGTAGAGGTAGATCCTCATTGAAGCCAGTGGTCCCCTCCCAAATTTCAAAAAAATCACATTTAACCCACTAAAATTTTAGAAATTTTAATTTGGCCCCGCTAAAATTTTTAAAAATTATTATTATATTTCAAGATTTTTAAATAATTTCAATTAAATCCCTTTCTATTTTTTTTAAAAAAGGGGCTTTGATAAGTTTTTTTCTCAAAAATTTTAGTTAAACTCATACATTTTATGAAAATTTTAAATTAAACTATTTAAAATTTTTAGAAATTTTAATTTAAGTCTCTAGAATTTTCAAAACCTTTAAATAGGCCCCTTCAAACTCGATTGTCAAGATTTACTCCTGAAAAAAGAGACCATTGTCTATATTTTGCCTGCACCGGCTAGCAATCTCCTTAAAAGCTTCGAGGCACATAGATTACTGTCGTAGATCTTTTGAGCAGCGGAAGAATAGAACGACGGGCTTACTTATTAGCCAGAGACGGTGTTGAGACGTGGAGTGCGAGTCATGTTTTCCGAATTCAAGATCTCAAGAAGAGAAATTAACCGTTATCTGTAATTCATTTTCAGGTTCTTGAGATCAGACATCTTCTCTGATTAAACAGAAGTTTCTCTGAGGACTGTTTGAGAATCAACATCTTCATTCGCATTCATCATCATAAATTTCTTTTGTGTTCTTTATCATTTTTTCACATTTGTTTTGAATTGCATTCTCATAACATAAAATGAGGTATTAATTTTCGCAAGTGACCATCGCTATAGAGGGCGATCATAATGAACAAGAGGTCTCGTGATCAGATAGAGTAGATAAATTCCAAGCATTATCCGAAGAATAGAGAGGGTGAATCATTTGAAGATTTTGAATCAAGCAGGGTAACTAATATTCACGTTGGGGACGAGCGAATTGAAGTACAAGAATTGAAGTAGAAGATGTGGCCGACGCAGTAATGCCCATGAGTCAGAAAATTAACCCAGCACTATACCATGAAGAAAAAACTAACTCGATTGTTGGACGAAGTCAAGAAGTTAAGGCTCGTCAATATTTGTAAATCTTAGAAAAGCATCATCTGATGTAACTAGCCTTTTGTCTAATAGAAGTATTTCTATGATGAGCACTTTGCGATCAATACCTTATTGCATTCATATTTAAATTTCATTTCAAATCATAGGTGTTGATTCGAAAATTATTTCATATTAGGAGATCTTTATAATAGGAGAGATGTTCTGTAATGTATAGAGTTTGATAATATTACGGTCTAGGATGATCCGAGCAGAAGCAAATAAAGAAGAGACATAGTTGGAGTACCAAGTACGTGCTTTACTCCAAGAAATCAAAATACTAGGAAGAATGACTATTATCAATCTTTTGTAGACAGACATCTTATCTTGATAAAAATCTTCCTAAAAGATTATTTGACAATTAACACCTCATTTTCATTCATTCTTGCATTTTTTTATTGTTATGCTTTATACATTTCGTACATTGCATCACCTAATATGTTCCTACATCATGACATATGTTTTTTTCATAAAACATTCATAACAATTACATATTTGCATCACCGTGAGCCTGTACATACATTGCATAAATATTTAAGAGAATGTAGTTTTGCACCATTATTAAGAAATTTTTTTCAAAATCCACTCTTCCGTGAGGATACATTTTTTCAAAAAACAATAATTTCTCAATTCAACTCTTTCATAAGGACTTTTTTTTCTCAAAAACATGAATTTTTTAATCCAACCTTTTCACAATAATTTTTTCCTTAAGGACATTAAAAAATAAAATAAAATAAGATTTTTTTCCTCGATCCTTTTACAGCGACCTTTAAAAAACCAAAATTTTAATTTCATCATTTCGCAAAGATTTTTTAGTAAAAAAATTTTGTGATTCCATCCTATCTTAAAGATATTTTTAATTTTGTCTTTTCGTAATGATAAAAAAAGAAAATTTATTTGATTATTCTTTCATGTATATAAAAATTTTGCATACATTAGTCCATATAATGATAGAATTGATTGTGGGATTTCATGGTAGCAAAGCTGGAGAAATAGCCCAAGATAATAGGGGTATTGACGCCTTGGATGCAAGAGATTTCGACTTGGTCCTTTACCTGCTTTATCATGGGTGCACCGGGACATGCCACCCAGAAGTGTAAGTGTAATATCCCAAATTTTGGCCAGTGACCAAAATGTAAATTTTGAAAGTTTAGGGGGTTAAAATATAAACTTTGGAAAAGTTTGGGGACTAAAGTGTAAATTTTCCAAACAAGTG
Source organism: Hibiscus mutabilis (assembly GCA_019671005.1). Taxonomy (NCBI): domain Eukaryota; kingdom Viridiplantae; phylum Streptophyta; class Magnoliopsida; order Malvales; family Malvaceae; genus Hibiscus; species Hibiscus mutabilis. Next base: position 23,878,490 of record CM033751.1, read on the forward strand.
ATTTTATTCAGTATAAGGGTGAATCTGATCGAAATAAGAACCTTGATATCAGTTTTGAGAATTAAGATATAGTAGAAGGTATCGAATTTGGATCGAATAAAATTGTTAAGCGTGCTCAGGCCAGGAAATATTAGGATGGGTGACCTCCGAGAAGGTCCCATAAAAGTGTTTCTGATAGAAAATTTGGACTCGGTAAGAGTAAAGAATATTCGTATGGATTTATGATAAAGGATTTCTAAGAGAAATTCTACTCTTTGAAGATTTTCGATAATTATTGGGATAATAGACCGAGTTAAGAAAATTCAGTCTATGAATTTAGGAAAGGAAAATTTTAAGATGATAGTGTTCATTTTCCGAATATGGAAATATGGAATTTTTGGATTAAATCTGATAGCTCGATAAAGGTGAAATTGCAGTAAAAATATTTTATGAATATCGGAAAATCGGATTGAACTGAAATTTTCGAGGCTGTTCCATAATCCATAGAAAAGTTATAAAATAATATTTAAGGAATAGTGACCGGTTGGGAATGAACTATTTTAGTTGGACTGTAATGGAATGGCATTTTTGAAGTAATGTAGTAAATAAAAATTAGTTAGAGAGCAAATTGGTCATTTAACCCCAATGGAATTTTTCAAATATTTAAAAAGTTACAAGGACATTTTTGGAAGAAGGAAATGGAAGAGTAAATCTTGACCCTTGATTAATGATAAGATCAATCTCAACCGATAAATTAAAAGGGTATTTTAGTAATTTCACTATTTAAAATAATTTAAAATTCATTTAAAGATACATGTGGCATAATATGGATTATTTTTATGTAGAATGGTCAAAGATGAAGTCTTTTTCATCTACTACATTTTGAAACTTAAGGAGAGAAAGGGAAAAAAATTCCAAGTTTGATTCAAGCCCCGAAACTCGATTTTCAGGTAATATTTTCAACTGCAAAGTTGTTCTACTCTTCAAGCTCTATCTTTTGGTGTAAATAATTCATGGAAAACATGCTTGATTGATGAGAATTTTGCATGATAAGAAATTAGGGTTTATGGAAAAAGTTTAGGGCTTTTGGAATTTTATGATTTCATGATGAAATTCAAGTTGAAATCAAGCTAGTATAATGTTAAAATCATGTTATTGAGTTGAGATTTAAACCCTACATATTTTAGTTTGTATGAAGATGATTAGGGTTTATGAATTCAAGTTTAATTTAGGGTTTGTGATGTAGAATTACTGATTTAGTAAGCTTGAATTTGTTATTTGGAAGCAAAACCCTAAATTAAAGGTATAGGGACCATTTCGGCAATTCTGAAAGTTAAAGGACTAATCTGAATTTTTATGATTTTGAAGTGTATTTATGATATTATTGATGTTGGAGATGTGAAATTGAAATTAGAATACAAAACCGAAGTTAAATCGAGTTAGTGACCATTTTGACAAATTGTCAAAATTAGGTGACTATTTCGGCAATGAGGTTTTTGATAAGGATTAAATTGAATTTTAGTTGAAATAATATAATTCAAGTAGTAATGTTGAATTGAGGACTAAATTGTAAACTTAAGAAGTTTGAATCCTTATTTTTGCATTTTAGTGACTAATTCAGAAAGAAGGAAAAATTAGGGGGGTCCATGTTGAATAATTATTTGATGAAAAGGGGTGATAACTTGATGGTTTGAATCAAGTATTGGGACTAAATTCAAAATAAGAGAAGCAAGGAGAAGTTAGTATAAAGTTTAAAGTTATTTATGGAAGCAGTGTAGAAAACTGGATTTGGCAGTAAGTTTGAAAATTCACCATAAATTCTACAAAAATGATTAGAAGATGAATTTTATACCGATGTAAATATTTGTTTGTCTAGTTTCGTGTCCAACAAACGGAAACTGATTTCGAGTTCCGAGTAAAAAGATATGAATTTTTAAGTGGTGAAAGGTCAGAAAACAGTATGGCAGTCTGTTCCAAAATCAACATTGGAAATTGATTTTGAAAATTTGTTATAAATCGTAAACGTTGAATTTGGGATATTAATTTATATGGTTGAAAAGCTTATAGAATCTAGTTTCTTTCAGAACAAACGGAATTGAATTCCGAATTGTAGATTATTTTATAGAAATATTTCTTAGAAGGTAGTGCAATCTGTCAGAAAATGAAAATTGATACATTTTGTATCTAAGGTTAATTAGTAAGCTTGAAAGGGGTTAATGGAAGTTCTAAACGGTTATTAAAAACCAAAATGAGTTTGTGAATAGTATAAGGAAGAAAAGAAATTTATGGAAAATTTTTATGATTGAATGATTAAATAGCTTAAGTGAAATATTGTTAGAAGTGAATCTAACAAATGTTTATTTATATTCATGTGATAAATAAAGTTGGATTTGAATCAAGATAAGGTTCGAGGTACTATAAAGGAAATGATCAATAGAGCTTAGTGAGGCATATTAATAAATGGCCAAGGTGATTGCATTTGTAAATGTTTGCATTACATTGAAAATGGCATTGCATTTCTCTATAATACATTATACATTGCTCGACATGGAAAGCTTCATGGAATACCCGGTACGAATTATTGTTTGCATAAATGATGATGCATTATGCATACATGAAATATGGATAATGACAAGACTAAAATGAAACAAGTTACACCTGGGGATCTACGCCCATAGTGCAAATGCACTAACAAGGTATTTATATAAGGAGCAAAGAGCGTCCTTATATGAGGAGAAAAGAACGTCCTCTCGAGTACGTACTCTACATGGCACTACGGTGCAGATAGCCTACGGGGTTTTCATGGGCCTCTAGCCAGACACGATGATAATAATAACAAGATGTTACATGATACAGATATTACATGTTACATGATACAGATATTACATGTTTACATGATACAGATGTTACATGATTTCATGATATATGAAAAAGAAGTTACATGTTACATGACAGAAAAGTACATGACATACATGATAGAATGCATGTTATGCAAATGATGGCATAAAGAAAGCATTATTATGTTCAAGTACATGATATGCAAATGATGGCATAATGAAAGCATGACTATGTCAAGGTATATGTTATGTGAACGATTACATGACGAAAGTAAGAATATGTTAAAAGATACGTTATGCAAATGCTTACATGATAATAATAGAATGTTGAAAGTATGGCTATAATAAAGATTACGTTATGTAAATGACTAATTGATGATCATGAAATATTGATTGCATGTTTCTATGATAAAACTGATAAATGACATGAATTATGATTGAAAACATGTCTATGTTAAAGAATATGTTGTGCATATGATTACTTGATGAATATAGAATGTTGAAAATATGATTATGTTAAAGAATATGACATGCACATGAATACTTGATGATTACGGAATAATGATAGTATGATTCTATGCTAGGTAGATTAATGATATAAATCAGATTTGGACATGCTTGCCATTTTACAAAACATGTACTGCACTTTTCATATGATACACTATAATGCATTATTTCATGTTTAGATTAATGAGATTAATTGCCTCACTAAGTTTGTACTTAGCGTGTGTTTTATTTCACACGTAGGTTCTCTGAAAATAGACTAGAAAGGATGAGCTGTTAATTGGGAAGATCAAGTTACTATCTGTAAGTACAATACGTACATCTTTAACGTAATTTGATAGACTAGTGGGCATGTAATATTTTAAGTGGGTAAACTGTTTTGTAAGTCTAAGTTTATAACGTATTTATACATTGTCATGGAAGTATGGACTTAGAGAAATAGTTTGCTATTAATAATTACGAATTTTGATGAAGTTAAATGTTGTTTAACCCTGATCGCATAAAAATTTTGGAAATCAAAAATGGATCTAGGCAGTGTACGTAGTTTTCACCCTGAATTATATTTTTATTTCAATAACTCAATTATGAATTTTACAATCAATTCAGGGTCAAAACTAGCTGCAATAGACCGACATAGTTTTAATTCAAAACCGAGAAAGGGTTAAACTGCGAGATGAATTTTGGTATAAAAAAATTTACAAGTCAAGATTTCTTTCAATGACTCCGTAACATCCTTAATGTATATTCGGCTTACGAGTATACATTAAGAGTTTTACAGTAAGCCTCTAATAAATCAAGAGGCTGGTTGGCAGTGGAATCATGACACAAGAGTTGATCCAGTAATAGAAGGCAATAAAAGAATGGGGCAGGCTTACACCGTGCTGAATAGGCTAGAATGAGTTGGCACCTTGAGGATAATTCGAAATTCCTTATGTTTGGGCTCTCATCTTTTATATTTTCAGATTCTTTAGCATTTTGATTTCCTTTTTATAAGAATAATGTACAAATCTTACGGCTTTAGCCCAAAAACAGTAGGAATATTTTGTAAAGATACTTGTAATTATTTTTGAAAATGTTAGAGTTTGGCAAGTTCGACCAAAGTATTTGCATAACGTGCTTAAACACGGTCAAGTTTAAGACAATGGGTAATTCAAATCCCCATCAAAAATCCATTCTTATGAATGGTCAAAGGAAAATAAATCATTTGGAAAAATCTAGTGTCATGATTGGTATAAACTGATTGTACCTAGGGGAATGGTACAGCTAGCCCGGAGCAAACGGCTACCGGTAAAGGCAACTCAAAACCGTTGATCCCTATGCATTTGGGAAAAATGCAAAAGAAATCTATAAGCTAAACTATAGATTTTCCTTGAAAAAGAAAATTTCAATTTGTTATTTAGAGAACATTTTTTTGCATTTTTGCATTCATTAATTCTTTAAACATTTCATTCATTGTTATGGGGTAGTTTTTGTTCTCTCATATGCATACACACATTTTTTAATGGACATATGTATATATCATTTTTATCAGGTCCTCAAATTTTAAATGCAAAAGTGCCTTTAGTTCATATCCAAATGTCAATTCTAAGTTGCTTACGTTTAGAGGAAATTGATTATTGTGAGGATATTGCAAATGTGAGTATCCTCGGTCCTTTTAGGCCGACAGAGGAACAAAACAAGTGTTTAGATAATGGGCATATCCCATTTAGGAAATTCCCCTCTCAGACATTTATCGTTTAAGATCCTTGAATCGAGTGTTGACCCTAAACTTCTACCCCCTAAAGGCTTTCTCGGGATATCTGTGAATGGGACGAAGAATGACATTCTTTCTCTTTTCAATAAGGAAGAAATGAGATCGGACAGATTGGATACGAAAGCCAGAAAATGACCAAAAGAGCACGATAGAAGAAAGAATACGTCAATGGAGCCCACCAAGTATAGCCGAAAAATGCCAACCAAAAGGCCGAAGCAATAAGAACACTAAAATGAACAATATAATAAAGAGAATGGAGAAGATACATGGAGAATTCACCATTCAATAAGTAGCAGTTTAGAAGAGACGTCAAGAATTGATTACGTTCGAGTGGAAGCAGGCATTAATGTCCAGTATAGATACAGTTTAGTTCACAGATACATCACAAACCTGAATAAGAGGAAAAAGATTTAAGGATGAAAACCCAGAATGGGTGATCTAAAGCAGAAAAAAGAAAAACAAAGAAAAAGATAGAAAAGAAAAAACGAGAAACGAGAGAAAAAAGAAAAATAAGAGAGAAAAGGAATAAAAGAATTTTTTTTGCATATACTTCACACCCAGATCAAACAATATAGGAACGAGACTTCAACTGTAAGGAATTAGCAAGAGATACATAAAGAATCAATATTTCAAGTAAATATCAATTTTGAAGATTTGTATAGAAGCGTATATTAAAGCCGAGACAAGACAAGTCGGTCCGGAGATACAGAAAAAAGGGAAATAACCTCTAGGGTGAAAACCCAAAAATGGGCAGTCTAAAACGACCCGAAGAAATAAATAAAGAAAAGAATAATATTTCATCTGAGTATTCCAATTATAAGAATTCCTAGAGATTTGCACAACTCTCTATTTAAAGAAATCTCAGTTTCGAGGAGCCTTGGAGGATCAATCATTTTTGAATAAAAATTATCATCAATATCCAATCAAAATACAAGTTAGCCTACAGTTACAGAAGAAGGAAATGAACTCTAAGATGAAAACACAAAAAATGGACAGTCTAGAGCGATCCAATGAATGAAAGAGAAAAGAATATTTCATAAGAGCATATCCAAGACATGCGAGTATAGAAATGCAGTTTCACTTAACCATGAACCCAGGGCCTGCATTATAAGCATCCAAAAACCTTTCTGATCATCCATAGATATCTAAGTTGAACAAGATTGACTTCATATTACATTTTGCCTATAAAGGTTAACCTTTCTTCAAGGAACGTCAAACTTCAAAATGCCTGGTCGACACCCAAATAAGAAAGGATGGGGCATGGTGAGTAGGTGAGATTAAGAGAGCCACTTTAAATGGGTTACCATTTAGGAATGGGAATTGTTCCTCTTAAAAGCCTAATAGACTAGAAGAGACTATACATTTGCATATATCTCTACAATAGTCAAGATCTTCTAAAAATACGCTTTATTCGGGTTGATCTCTGTCAATTTGAAGTAAATGTGTTATTGCATTTGATATTTGGGGGGGGGCAAACATGTTTTTGAAGTGATTGGCATTTTCTCCCCAAATTTTGATGTTTACCATTTCCCTCAAGCACTAGTTTTTAAAGTGTTTGGCAATATACTCCAAATTTTGTTTACCATCCTCCAAACATCAGTTTTCAAAATATTTGGCTTTTTTCTAAATCCTGATTTTTAGATGACTATAGTTTCTCTCTCGAGCACTAATTTTCAAAATATTTGGTATTTTCTCCCAGATTTATTTTCAAAAGGACTGACTTTTTTTTAAATTATTGATGAGAATTAAAGCATAAGGACCAAGAGTTAGTTTCCGCCGAGATGTTGCAAGAAGAATGGATTTAAGGATGAGTTTAGAGGGTGGGAGCATTTTGCCCATCCCAATGTTGAGACAGATGAAGACTCTGAGTGTTGGGTCAAAGAAAGTAGTTGAGCCTAGAGATTAATTGGGGCAATGTTGAGTGAGAAGAATGATGAAAGTCCCTACCTAATGGTAGAGAAGGGACTAAAAGAAAGATCTGCGAATACGGGTAGAGACCCAAAAAAAGAGAGTTACTCGCGTAAGAGAGATAAGAGCGTGGGTATTCAATTGATGACATGAAGTGAAGATTACAGAGCATACTGCAGAAGAATGAAGTGGAGAAATCTGAAAAATAACCTTTCAAGGAATAGGATTTTAAAGCGGAAAAAATAAGAAAAAAGAAGAAAAAAAAGAAAAAAGAGGAAAAAAAGAAAAAGTATTTGAAGACGAGCAAAGAATTTGATCTGGAGCTTCATGTTGAAGAGGTGGATCCTATTAAATATTTCTTACTGGTAGCTATGTTGGCGTGAATCCAGTTCTTTGGTCTGTAGCTTCATGTTGAAGAGGTGGATCTTATGGAAGATTTCTTATTGGTAGCCATGTTGGCGTGAATCCAGATTTCAAGATTTTCGATTGGTAGCCATATTAGCGTAAATCCAGATTTTAAGATTTTCAATTGATTGCCATGTTGGCGTAAATCCAGATTTTAATATTTCTTATTGGTAGCCACGTTGGCGTGAATCCATATTTAAAGATGAATATTGGTAGCCATGTTGGCATGAATCCAGATTTTAAGATTTTCGATTGGTAGCCACGTTGGCGTGAATCCAGATTTAAAGATGAAAATTGGTAGCCATGTTGGCGTGAATCCAGATTTTAAGATTTCTGATTGGTAGCCATGTTGGCGTGAATCCAATTTTCAAGATTTTTAATTGGTAGCCATGTTGGCGTGAATCCAAATTTCCAATTGATAGACATTTTGGCGTGAATCCAGATCTTAAGTCCTTCGGGCATGATGTTAAGCCTTCATTGATGTCAAGATAGTCAGAAATCGGGGCATCCTTTAGAGATTTCCAGTCTTCAGCCTTTTGGGAAGCAATGGAAATTTTTTGGTACTCAAGCCATAGGAAACGTGATACCATTTTTGAAGATAAAGGTTTTATATAGAAAGAACCCGCATTTTCAAGACTTTGAAGTGAAAGGTTCTATATAGAAAGAACCTGTAACTTCAAGATTTCAGAGCAAAAGGTTCTATATAGGAATAATCTGTCAAGTTCTATAATAGGAAGAACTTGTAGCTCAAAGATTCGAAGCAACATGTTCTATATAGGAAGAGCCTACAACTTCAAGATTTCAGTGCGAAAGGTTCTATATAGGAAGAACCCATCGCTCCATCATTTTAGAGTAAACAGTTCTATATAGGAAGAACCAGTTACTCCAAGAGTGAGAGGTTCTATATAAGGAGAACCAACAAATCTTAACACTTCGAGGCGAAAGGTTCTATATAGGAAGAATATGTAGCTCAAGGACTTTAAACATGGAGTTTTATATAGGGAAAACTCACCGCTCTAGATTTCAAGAAAAAGAAAAGAAAGTGAAAAAGAATAATAAAAGAAGAAAAAGGAAAAAGAAAAAAGTGAAAAAGAATAATAAAAAAATGAAAAAGAAGAATAAAGGAAGAAAAAGAAAAAAAAGAAGAAAAAAGAGAAAAAGAAAGAAAAAAGAAAAGATGAAGCAACGAGATGATCAAAGTCGATCGACCAAAAATATGTATGCAAGGACCATCAAAGATTTTCATCTGCAACCTCGTATTTTGGAGGAATAGAACTCATCCAGGATTTCAATCTACAACTTCACCTGTGAATAGGTGGATCTTAGCAAAGCACCAAGGGTCTTCTGTACTCACCCAACAATGATGTTATGACATTCAGTTTTTGATGCTAAGATGATCAGAAATCAGGGCATCATCTCAAGGTTTTTCGATCTTCAACCTTTTGGGAAGAAATAAAAATCTTCTGGTATCGGGGGCATCCTCTCAAGAAATCGGAGCATCAAAGAATCTATAGCTCGAAGAACCTGTCCAGATAAGTGAAAGGTTCTATATAGGAAGAACCTATAGCTCCAATACTTGAAGGTGAAGAATTTCTATATAGGAAGAACTTGCAGCCTGAAGAATTCACCAAGGTCAAGCTAAAAGTTCTATATAGGAAGAACTTGCAGCTCTGAATCTTCGGACATGCAAGTGAGGAAGCAAATACCAACAAAGTATCAAGAATCTTTTGTATTTGCCCAATTATGATATTTTATTGTTTTTGATCCCAGGACGATCAGAAACCGAGGCATCATCTCGTGAACTTCTATTTCTTCAGCCTTTTGGGAAGAATTAGGAATTCTTGGTGCTCGAGCCATTAGAAAATGGGGAGCCGTGTTTGAAGACAAATGTTCTATATAGGAATAACCCACATCTTCAAAATTCCCAGACGAAAGTTCTATACAGGAAGAGCTAGTAGTCCTAAGATTTCAGAGTAAGAGGTTTTATATAGGAAGAACTCATTACTCTAAGCGAAAGGTTATATATAGGAAGAACCTATAACTCAAAAGACTTTGAAGCAAAGAATTTTATATAGGAGAAACTAATGCTTCAGGATTTCAAGACTAGAAATTCTATATAGGGAGAACTATCAGTTTGAAGAATCCAAGACGTAAAAGGTTCTATATTGGGAGAACCTGGAGCGTTGATAGTTGAAGGCGAAAAGTTCTACATAAGAAGGACTTGCAGCCCAAACACTTTACCGAGGACAAGCTAAAGTTCTATATAGGGAGAATTTGCTTTTCTAAGGAACCAGTCAGAAGAAGAGAGAACAATTCTATATAGGAAGAACTTGTGACTTGAAACTTTTGATTTTGAGATTTTGTCTTCCCCAATGGATCCTCTATTTAGAAGACTATAGCTTGAAAAGTTGGCCAAGGAAAAGTGAAAAGTTCCAGAAGAACCTGTGATTCCAAAGCCAAGGAGAGGAAGTAGGACAAAAATGAGTGCTAATGATCTTTGCTTTGTTCTCGTTTCACAAGAACAAGCAAAGAGGGGCAACTGTAGTCACCCATTTTTGTCCGGGTTTTAGTATTATTTTAATAGTAATATTATTAATATAAAATCAAAAAATCAATCAAAATAAAAAAAGAAAGTAAAATATATATAATAATTAAAAAAACAAAAGTAAAAAAAGGACAAAGCAATGCATGGAGCATAAAGCTCCACGTCTAACTTTTCCTTCCCTATTTGCCTATAAAAGGCAATGGAAGGGTGCGGCATGAAGCACCAATCGAAGCCCCAAAAATTAAGGGCATGGCCGGCCTGTGCAAGGCTGGCCAGGGGCCTAGAGCAGTGCCCTCAGCTCCAGCTGGTTCGATCCAGCATTTGATCGGGGCCTCTTTTATGGTCTGATCTAGTTAATTTTTGGGCTATGGCACAGAGATCTTGGTGGGGGTCGGTCAAAATTTGTATTCGAGCTTCTAGTGGGGGTGAAAAATCGATCCTTATCTTTGTATTTATTTTTTATTAGTTTAGAAATAGGGTAATATATAGTTTTATATTTATTTAATATTGGTATGTTTTTATATTAAATATATTTTGTATGTTATGTTAGATTTAGTTTTTAGGGTCTTGGTATTTAGTTAGGAGTGACATCCCGATTTTCGGGTGTCGTCTCTTCTAGTACCACAGATCGTGAGTTTTTCATTTTAATTAATGCCATGTTTATGCATTTTATTTTGTTGCATATAGTATTAGGCATGTATCCCGGTATTCTAGTGGGAGTGTCATCCAGTCTCCGGGTGTCATCTCCTTTGGTACCATAGATATAAAGGCAAATTTAATATTGTCATGCATACATGCATTTTTAGGAATTAAAATTAAATTAGATTGAATTTTTAGTTTTCTTAATAATTACGATAAGAACCCTTAGGTGCCAATTTGGGCGTAGTGGGGGTGATAACCCTTCCCTATAGGTAACCGACTCTCGAACCTAGAATTTCTGGTTTTATTTTCGGTGTCCAATCTACCTTATCCAAGTGACCGGTGGTGACTCCATATTTGTAAAAAAAAATTGATTTTTCTTAAAATCCCCTTCTTTAAATAAAATTATTATTTTTAAAAAAAATAGTCGCTACACACAAGATCTAATGTTTCTACAGGAAACAAAGCACCAGACTTTGCTCTACAAGATTTTAGCTGTGAGATGAGACAGGTATTGCAACAAGCATTTGAGCCCATTGAAAGGAGTTTGGATCGCTTAGAGAAAGCTACACATCGGAAACAAACACCTCCATCGAAGGAACAAAGGCAACTAAAACGGAGAGAACCCTCAAATAGTCTCGAGTTCTACATCAAAATGGAGTCAAAGATCTTGCGAGAAGAATTTCACCTCTCAATCAAGAGGCATTGCTCAAAGTTCCAAGTCTAGAAAGCCTAGCACATCTTCTTTCAATTTCAAAAGTTCAACACGGAGCAAGCCAAACACTTTTGTATCTTTCTATCCAAAAAGTCTAGCTCAATTTCAAAAGTGTTTTGGCAACTATGTCAAAGAAGCAAAATTGCAAGAAGCGCTAGAAAAAGAAAATGTTTGTAAAAATGAAAAAGAAATTTTGGAAGAAGAGATAAAACAAATTGAGGGAGAATGAAAAAAAGATATATGAAAAAGAATAGATTTTTGAGGAAAATGAAATTGAAAATGAGAGAGAAAAGGAAAGTTTTGAAAAAGAAAAAGAGATTGAGAAAGAAAAAGAATGAGATATTGAAAAGAATCGATTTGATGTAAAATCAAGTGAGTGTGAGAGGCAAGAAAAGAGTGATCTTGAAAAAGAAATTGTTTTAGCAAAAAAAGGAGAGGAAACGAAACTTTTTTGCACTAACAGCCTTAATTTGCCTACTCTTGATTTGACATTTTCTCGGGATTCTATGAAGGAATTTTTGGGAGACGCTCCAAGGGAAGACATTGAAGAATTCAGTGTGAAAGATGACACGCCATTTTTTCTTTGCACTAATGAAATTAACAATTCTTCTTCTTTGTCATTGTTTTAGGATTTCCATGAAGAATATTCAAAAAAATCCCAATGAAGTTGCCCCTCGTCAAGAACAACATTCCTCAACCATCCATTCGGAGCACTCAACCTCAGTGCTTTGAATTTTTTTTTGATTTTGTGATAGTTTTCCCTAAAGCTAACCATGATTTATTTTTCAAGGGAAATGATTCGATTACCCAGAGGATTAGATTCAAAATATAATGTTAAGCCTCTTGGTTTATTTTGGAAGAATTTTTGGAGAAATAAGAATGCCAAGCGAATAGCGTACCATCCGCCATTCAAAGAATTCGACAAGTTCATTTTCTTATCTTTGAAAGAATTGATTACTTGTCTTATTGACCAAGTTTTGTACGCAGGAGACAGCGTTGAACTTGCGAAGTCAATTTTGTCTAACTGAGATAACAAGTTTGAGGATTTGCGAACCAAAAGCATAGAAATCTATGGTTTTCTTGGAAAATCATTGAGGAGTGAGACCAAACCAATTCTCTTTGCAACATGCCTTCAGTTAATTGTTAAAATTTTCGATCTGAAACAAAAATTGTCCGAACAATCGAGGGCGATTGTTCATAAAAGTTTGAAAATGTGGGAATGATGTTTGCCGTGTGATTTTATCGCTAGCAAACAGTCAAACTCTTCTGCCACCAAGCACTCACCAATTGAAAACCTTGACATGTTTGACTTTTCTACTCCTCGACATTTTATTTATTTTCCTACTAATCCACTTGTGATTATAGAGGAAGAAAGTAAATACACGTTTGAAAAAGAATTACACAGAAAGATGTGAGGAAATAAAGAGTAAGAATTTTGTGTCCTGTGAACCTTGACTCTAGAAGTCATAACACTTCCCGTTCTGCACCAGTCAAGTAGCATGAAAGCAGAATTCATCGAAAGCGCAAAAGAACTATTTTTGAACTAGGAGATTGGTTTCGGTTCGAAAGGCGAGTGAAGAAGTTCCCGTCCCTACGGAAGTCAAAGTTATTCCCTTTTATAGCAAGCATTGATTTGGGGACAATTCGCTTTCAAAAAGGGGGAATGATGTGATCCAAGGCAGCATCAAACTTCTTGGGGCCTTGCTCACATCAGAGGAGAATTCACAGGATTTAAGTACTTGTTCCCGAGCCGAGGATCTCAACAATTCAAGTTCAAATATGTTTTTTCAAGCCTTGAGTACGAGCGTAGAGCCTTGGTCATCTTTTGAACAAATGCAGCATGTTACTTATGCATTTTAATATATGCATTTGAGTGCTAGCTTAGGAGTGTGTTGCATGTAGTTGCATGAGCATTGATAAAAGTGCATGTTTAATTATGCATGATAATTCATTTATTACACATGAATAAATAAGCATGTCAGTTCATTAGAGCATGTTATTTCATTTAAGCTTGTTTAGTTCATTTAAGCGTGTTAGTTCATTTAAGCATGTGAGTTTATTTAAGCTCGTTAGTTCATTAAGTGTTATAGTTTATTTAATTAAACTAGTTCATTTAAATTTGTTTGGCATTTACTTTCATTTTTAATAAACAAGTTGTTATCTAATGGATGTTTAATGTATTTTCGGTTAGGAAATTTATTCGGGATCAATGGCTGATCATTTTCTACAAGAATGACAAAGCATTCACCACCAATTAAAGACACTTGAAGACACAATGAAGGCTGATCGGTTTCAAGGCATTCAAGAGAGTTTTACACCACTTAAAGGCTATCGGTTTCTACAATGAAGCAAGGCATTCAAGCCACTTAAAACACCACTTAAAGAGCTACTTTAACACCCCATAAAGCTTATCAGTTTTTTTATCAAGGAAGACATGCAATCAAAGCCTTCATTATCACCACTTAAGAGAGAATAAAACCATGAATTAAAATAGTACTTAAGGAGGGAATTCAATGAGTCTCAGTCAACTTGTTCGCCATTTTCGGATAGGATCCAGGAATATATGAGTCTTGAAGTCTTCTTTAAACTTGTTCCTCTAGTTCTTAGCTTTCCAACGCACTTTGAATCACCTCGATCTGATATCGGGAGCTTAAGATATGACCAGATTATTGAAGACAATGCATGTTGGAAATTCAATACGGGAATAATCACAAGATGTTTTTTCCAGAAATTCAAGAGGCCATTCAATTGCTGAATCCAATGCTTCATTATCATCCTTTAAAGGACAATGAATGAAACTCAACCAAGCTCAGCAACTCGAGGGATTCTTTCATATGGACTACATGTATATCTACATTCATCCTACGAATGTCCACATTCATCCTCATCCTACAAGCTTTTCTGCTGTTACTTGGAGAAGAGATAATCGAAGCTTTATGAGTCATTAAGCCTATAATTACGTGACTTTATTCCTTATCTTTGCCTATTCAATTCGGATGCTATGTCCCTATAAATAGCCATCCATTTCCTTTGTAAACACAAAAACATTTGAATACACTTTTGTGGGAGTTTAATCTCTTTCTTCTTCTTTGAACTTATCTAACTTATCAAGGAATTTCTCTTTGTGGCGTCAATTCTATTTCTATTCTTTTATATCGTTGGTTCATAGTTGTTATATAACTAGTGGGTCTCGATCCATCCTTGGATTTTGAGCATTATAAGGTTCGGGTCTTTACTTTAATATAGTGTTAGTTCTTCCTTCGTTTCGAAACCAAACTATCTTCATTTTTCCATCACCATCACTCCCACCATCACTGTCACCATCATCTTATCATTTTTCCATCACCATCATTTTCTCTTCATTTTTTACATTATCACCATATCACTTAATTAGCTTCCGCCACCATATCAATTCTACCATCATTTTTTTCTTATACAAAATACCCCTTTTTGAAATTATTTCCGCATCTTTGAGAAAGACTTACTGCGTTCACGATCGGGCAAACGTAATTTCAGTTATTCCGTAACCAGGATCATATCAATAAGGCTCACTTCTTGATTTATGTTTTGTTACAAAATGATAACTGTGTCGTTAACATCCGTTAAAGAGATGACGTGGCTGTTAAATTTTTTTTATAATAGTATATTTAGTCCTTCATAGCTACACATTCAATTAATTTAGTCATCATTCGAAAAGGTTCAATAAATTTAACCTTCAATTTTTACACATTGTTATAATTTAGTCCTATTTCTAAAAATCTTGAGGTTAACTAACCTCTCGGCTAAACTTTTCAGGCTCGGGTTTTAGAGTTTAAGTCCATTTCCGGCGAGATCAAGTATCACCAACCTCGACGGCTCTATAACTTGTGACGGAATTTGAGCTGAAAAAGGCAGAAATGAGAGGTCTAATTGTGATAGCCTTGACAGGTTCCCAATTGCACAAGGGATTTCGGAGCCATTGAAGTCATTGTCAGACAGATTGAGCCTTCTCGGGTGATGGAGTTGAAAAAAGCTGTTGTTGGAGTGGATATAACCATAAATGAAGCTGCTGCTGAGATCAAGTCCAATTACGTGACGAGTGTTCTCATCACACTCAACGCTATCCCAAGAGCAGCAATCCCCGCCAACTTGTTCTTCAAGTTTCCCTGAACCAACCTTCGAATAAGCAGAAGAGACCGGTTGAGAATGAAGCTTTCTTTCAGCTGCAACAAAGCAGAGAGTTCAGAATCCAAACAAGGTTGCTGCACAGAAGAAACATATTGAGTAATAAAATAAGGAAGGATTAAGAAGATGAAGCATCTTAGCACAAAGTGTTTTAAACACTTCCCCATGTTAAATAGCTTAACAAAATATATTTGATACTAAAATGTTGCAAACGACAACCACTTTTATAGACAAAATCTAAGTTGTGTACGCTGGTGTTTAAATACTACAATTCAACATTAAATGAAATTTCCGTACAGAAATCTGAACTAGAAAACTCCAAAAGCTCATCATCGTGGTCCCGTTTTTTATTGTCTTATGAGTAGAAAAAACGAGGGTTCAATAAGTCTTTAAATAGGCTAAAATGAACGTCCAGTCTTGGACAACACCAAGGTGAAATTAAGGTCCCATCCTGCTTTGGTTGCTCTCACAGGCAGTCCAGATTCTTTACGCAAAGACTAATGCATCTATATCGCTCCAATTACTAGAATTAAAGATTTAATGTCTATCGTCCTCTTATATAGTATATTTTTTAACAATCACTGAAGATGGGCTAAACTCATTTTTAGCCGGGCAAAGGTAAGTGAACTGGGTAAGGTTAGCCAAGGAATTGGGATTTGTCGGGAAAACAAGAGAAACCTTATGACTATTAAAAAAAATTCATGTACTTAAAAAAAACATTTTATCCATATCAAATTATCACATTGTTTAGGTATTTTATCACGTTTATTCAAGTTTAAGTTTATTTTTTGGCTTAAATGAAAAATAAGTGCCCAAAGTAAACTTCTTTTGAACTTTAGGTGCTTAAAGTATTTTTTTGCAAAAAATGGGTGCCTAAAGTTTACACCGTTACAATTTTAGGTGCCTGGCAGTTAAAGGGTGTTAAAAAATTGTTAACCAATCAATGCATGACATGTGGCACTAATTTGAATTTTTTTAACTTTTTTGAAGGAAAAAACCCCAAATATTCAATTTTTTAGAAATCCTAAAAATTTTCAATTTTTACAAAATAGTACCCAAATCACTAAAATTTCCCAAACTCAAACCCCCAAATCGTCGCCGCTCCTGCCACCGATCTCCGCCCCTGAGTACACCCCTTTGGTCGCCGAACCTAGGCGGTCGTTTCCCCCAATACGACATCGCTGGAAATACCGAATGCAGTGGCAGTCAAACGTCGATTTCGCATTTGACATTCTGTTGGCACGTCGTTCAAAAAATAAGAATTCTAGTGCAAACTTTTTATGATCTTTCAACATTCAAATATTCATATTTTTTAAAATACATATCGAAATCGATCATTGTGTATTTTAAACAAAATTAGACTGAATCACGTTTACAACGATGTAAAAGATTACTTTCTAATTATTTTATGAAATTTACGGAGAATTTCCAAACTTACTCCAGCCGGCCATACTCAGATTATGGGAGATTAGATTTTTGTTTAAAAATGGGTAAATTGCTCTTATGGCCATCCAATTTTGTAAATATTGGGGGTTCCTTCAGATATTTTGAGGGATCCTCACAGTAATTTATACGGGTACAGTTTAGTTATCCTCACGGTTCGGATATAGCAATCTCTGTCCACATCCCCATTTGAGCTTCGGTGATAAAACTTCCCTCGTCCCCGTGGGTGAAGATTTCGATTATTCCGCATACCCGTCAGCTCGGATCCCCACGATTTTCAATTATTCCCCACTCGATTGACACCCCTAACAGATATTACCTTATAATCATCTTTAGACTATTAAAAATAATAAGATGATGAAATTATTTCATTTAATTCAAGAAGTAATTAGTTTGGAACTCTATAATACACTGACATCTAAAGTATTTACACCATTTCCGTTAAAATAAAATTAACGAGATCATTTATTTTGTTCGGTTTTTAAGGAAAACTATTACCTACATCGACAGTCGAAACAAAAAGTTATCATAAGCATCTTAGTTTTATGGATTAAGGATTTAATTTAGGGTTTAAGTTAGAGGTTTAGTTGTATTAGTTTAGAATTTAGGGGTTGCAATTAGAATTTAAAGTTTAAAGGTTAGAGTTTAGATTTTAGAGTAATATGTTAGACATATATGCTTTAACCTATAAACCCTACACTATATTCATAAACTGTTGAAATATTGATTTTGATATAACTAAAACGAAAAATGTTTTTGGACTTAAACTAATTTGCAAAAATATTTCAAAAGTCCATTAACTTGAAAAATATGTTTGAAATGTTTTAAAAGGGTTTTTGACATGTTTAAAACGTTTTTAAATTGCCAAAGTGTCAAAAACAGGCTACCGATACAGACGTAAGCGTACCGATACCCAAAGAGCCCATACCGGTACGATTTTTTGTGTATCGATACGCCCCTTTGTCCCCTTGAAGTTTCAAATTCCAGTAGTCAAATTGAGTACCGGTACGGCTTCAACCGTACCGATACTCTAGGGTGCGTACCGATACACTTGTATCGTGTTCCGATACCCTGTGTAAAATTGCCCAACGAATCTTTCTATTTTGAGCAGGTGTACAGATACCAGTGCTTGCGTACCGATACCGAAGAGCCTAAAAGTGCATTTAATGTTGGAAATAAAGACCCCAACGGCTCCAAATTAACCCCAATGGCTAGCAACGGACACAAACTCCTTAGAGGGTTTAAAAGACTCAATCAAACAGCCATGCAACAATAAGAAACCAACTACCAACATTCAATGATAGAGAAATTGTTCTAGAGCTTATTTGTGTCAATTTTCTTTGTAGAACACACTTGTGAGTTTAATTGTTATATTTGTTCAAGTGTTAGGTTTGGGTGAAAGCTTAATTGTGCAAACTTATTTGCGTTGTGAGGTTTTCCCTAGTTTGCTTATTTGTTTCTCTTGTAAGAGAGTGTTTATCAAGACTTTGGGGTATAAGTCTTGGTGTGTAAGGGTTATCTCCTTGATCCAGGAAAAAGAAAAGACAAATTAGTGAATTTGTGGAAAATCCTTAGTGTGGATAGCTAAGTAGTGGAAGTAGACTCGGTTGGGTAGTCGAACCACTATAAATCTTCGTGTCTCTTTTTTATTTCTTAGCCATTCATCCACCAAAGCAAAAATTCAACCTACCCCTCTCTTGACTATTTGGTTGATCATCGAGCCTCCCAACATAAACCTTAAATTATAACCACAACCCCTATACTCTGAATCCTTACATTAAATTGTTCTATTTAATTTGAAAAAGCAATAAACTGTTTCTTTTTTACAAATCTTAAATATAATCATAATCCTATCTAGAGGGAACTCTAGGGGAGGAAGGGGAGTGCTCCTAGTAGGTCTAGAACCTATGACCTAAGAAAATATGAGGGAACAAAAATGAGCTGTTTGGCCAACCGACCAAATATCCTTGCTTAACAATAAACTATTCTAAACTCTGTAATTAACAAACCTTAAAATTAACCTAAAGCCTTATTAAATTTAGAGTTTGATTGGATCGTATTCTTATATGAAGAAAACATTTGTTTTCTTCTAGACTTAAAACTTAAAACTTTACTTAAAATAACTTCTTACTATTTAACTTAACGGAAATTGATATCAAAATGTCTTGAAAATATAAAGTTTTAAGAGTAAAGTACGTAAATGATCACTAAAGTATCCAAAAACATTTATTTTGGTCACTAAATTTTTAACTATTACAAAATGAGCACTAAACTTTGAAATTTGTTACAAAATAGACATTGAACCATTAGATGGCGTTAATAGCTTAACGACATACTGACTGGACAACAAAAGTAATAAGTTAATCATTACAAAATGGTCATTGAGCTTTGTAAATGTTACAAAATGGTCATTGGACTATTTAATTGTTACATAATGGTAAATTCACTATTTAATTGGTACAAATGGTCATTGGACTATTTAATTGGTACAAAATGGTCAAAAAACTATTTAATTGTTACAAAATGATCATTGAACTATTTAATTGTTACAAAATGGTTAGTTATTACAAGTTATACTGTAAATGTTTTACTTGTTGGTTTCAAGAGACTTTGTTTCCATAAATGTTTCAGATGAAGGAATGAAATAGTTTTTTGTTTCCAAAAGTGTTTCTTAGGGGGGGGAGACCTTTAGTTCCTTTCATTTATAATATTTTTGGAAACAAAAAACTATAATTCATTCCATTCGTTCATTTGAAATGTTTTCTGAAATCAAAGTCTTGAAATCAATAGTAAAAAGCCTTACAGTATATAACCTGTAATACTAACCAATTTGTAACAATTAAATAGTTTAATGACCAGTTTGTAACAATTAAATAGTTCAATTATTATTTTGTACCAATAAAATAGTGAATTTACCATTTTGTAACAATTAAATAGTTTAATGATCATTTTGTAATATTTACAATGTTCAATGACAATTTTGTAACAATTAATATATTAATTTTGTTGCCCAATCAGCTCGTTGTTAGGCTATTAATGGCATCTAACAGCTATGTGTCCATTTTGTAATAAATTCCAAAGTTTAGTGCCTATTTTATAACAATTAGAAGTTTAGTGACCAAAATGAACACTTTAAGATAATTTAGTGATCATTTGTAAACTTTACCCAAGTTTTAAGTATAGTTTTCTTTTAAAAATAAAAAGGGATAAAGTCAAAAAATACCCTCAATGTTTGATTGAATAGTCACTTTGGCCTCCTATTCTTTTTTGGAGAAATTCAACCCTCAACGTTTCATTTTGGGTCAAAATAGCCCCTTTGCGGATTAAAATTGTTAGAAAATTGATGGTAAACAGTTTGAAATGACTTGACAGAATGATAAGTCAACAGAAAAAATTATTTTATATTTTATATAATTTTATAGAATTATTTTTTGACTGATGCAACGTTTTTTAAGTCAACACATTTGTCTATATGATACTGTCATGTTAGCGTGCACTGTCATCTAAGTTTGTCTCATCATTTCAAGCCATTTACCGTCAATTGACTGACAGTTTCATCCACAGAGGGGTCATTTTGACCCAAAATAAAACGTTGGGGTTGATTGCTCCAAAAAAAAAGCATTTTTTTGGCTTTATGCCAAATAAAAAATTGAGAACTTTGTGACTAAAATGTGACTTAAAAACTTGAAGATATTGAAATAAACAAGTCACATCGAAGCATTTTTAGAAGAAATATCTGAGGACATAGATTTTGTTTTCATTTTTCGTTCTGTAACTTGAAGTTATTTATAGAGAATTCTCGTCTCTTTTAAGGATTCTAATTCATCTTCTTGCTACATTATGATACGAATATGAGTTCTCTTTTTTGTAGCATACGGTGGGGAATATGATTTCTACATTATGATACCAATAATGCGTCAGCATTGCACTTTGCTTCAAGAAATATGATAAGGATTTGCAAAGTTTTGATTTTTTTTAATTAAAAAAATTAACGAGACATTGAGAGTTACACTTTTCATTATCGAATTTATCTCATCGTTTCACTTTGAATTCGTAACTCTCAATAATGAAAAATGGATCCTTAATCACTTTAGTAATCTTCTTGACATGGGTAGGCTCATAACCTCAAGAGAAAAATGGATTGAAGGATCCTGTTGCCTCTCAGCTTCTTGTGGTTGCAGCTTTTCAATAAATTGGTTATAGATTTGTTGGAAGATTTTTACAAGGATATTTAAAAAATTTCCATACCGATTCCACCAATGTTAAATCAAAGGTTTAACAGTTAAAAAGGTGTCCAACTTATATTTTTTTCCTGTTTGGTGTCTAACTTTTTTTCGGGCCACTTTGGTCCCTAAGGTTTCATTCCGTAACTCGAATCAGGTTTTTCCGTGACAGGCATTAAGAAATTTTCGTTATCCAATACAAACACAACACGTGGTAGTTTTCTAGTATTTTGTTTAATTTTCATTTTAAAAAATCAAAAATTCTTTAATTTTATAAAAGAACTCCAAAATCTTTAATTTTTTTAAACCCCAAACCCTAAATTCCTCTCCTCCCACCACCGATTCAACCACCACTAGCCACATTTATCTTCGTCGGCCCCCCACGGCTGAAAATCTCATCATCTCGTCGTCAAAAATCGACAAATGACCGTCGATTGTTCCTTCAACGAACATCCAACAATAAAAAAAATGAGACCGATTGGGCTTCTAACCGACATCTAGAGGGTGAAGATGTTGAATGATGAAGTACACGACACTTGGGTGGTGAACGGTGAACAACCGACGTGCGGAGATGCCAGACAGTGAGAGAGATGTGATTTGAGCTTTTGATTGAGAGAAATTAAAAATGAGGTTTTTAAAGAGATTCAAAAATCAAATAAATAAATAAGCATGCCACGTGTCATGTTATAATTGGATAACGGTATTTTTTAACAACCGTTGACGAAAAAACCTGAATTGAATTACAGAAGAAAACGTTAGGCACCTAAGTGACCCGAAAAAAACGTTAAGAACCAAATTGGAAAAAATATTATAGGTTTGGCACCTTTTTTTACTGTCAAGCCTAAATTAAAATACATTGAAACATGCTTGTTCATAACCCTATTTAATGATCGATTTTGATAGTGAATTCAACTAATATGGATTAGGATACACTTACACAATTACAAGTAGTTTTACATCATTTTAACCATTAGATCAAAATTAAATTAATGGGTAAGATTTTTTTCCAAGTTTTCATTAATAATAAATCATTAAACTTTCATTTACCCTCTCCTCATCATACTGCAACCCATTCTACTTTTAAGAGTAACGGAATTGTTTTCTCTAAAAGTTTTCGGAAAGTAGTTTACACAATCTAACAAAGGAATACGGTATGAAACTCTGCATTGTTGTTTTATATATTTCCGCTTTGGAACTTGGAAGCAAGTGTGATGATTGAAACTACGCCAAAAAGTAAAAACACAAGTTTATGAATTTGAAACAAAGAAATTAGCAGACCCAGGAAAGACTTGAATTTTATTATCACAAATTTATATGTGCTGTATATACAGGTCTGGTAATGGTATTAGCCTAGCCTGCATATTAGCAGAATGATAACCTAGGCTGATTTCTTTTTCCCTTGTTGAATGTCCAGAAATGGTAGAACAAATTAGTTTCTGTTGGGATTATATAATCAGTGGAAAGTTTCAATCAAACAAATAATGGCTGTCTGCTTTCTTATTACACTCTAATAAATCAAATCCAAAACCACAGAAATTAATCAAATTACTTAAAACAATAAAAGAAAGTGAAATTTTCAAAAAAAAAAATAAGCCCCGGGTTTGGAGAATAAAGGGACATGGGAGAGGATTTAGCTTTCATTTTTTACCCCTAACATTCTTTCATTTGCAAAAAAAAAAAAAAAAACTAGTAGAGTTCTCAAAGATGTCATGGTTGGGTTTGTTTTTGGCAAGTTCCTAATACAAGTATCTTCCCTCATTCCCCACCCTTGACTCATATTACAATTCAAAAAGCAGCCATTGGTCCATAGAGAAGGAACTTTTACCTGCACTGTTTGACTTGTGCCCAGGTAATGAGCATTAGAGATGTGCAAATTGAATCTTCATAACGATTCTAACAAAAAGTTAGGTTCCTTCTTCCCATCGGCCATAATGCTTCAGAGGCAATTGAGCCCTGCATAGAATGAGAGAACATAGGCAACACTTTAAAAAGGAAAGCTTTGAATAATGCCATAGCTTTCAGCAGTACAATCGTTCCATACTCGTAGAGTATGACACTCCATGTCGGGTTTCTCTCTTTAATAAAACATGACCAGGATTTCATATTCAACCTTTCTCGGACAACAAGATAAGACAGGCTATCAAATTACTTGAAAAGGAAAACACAGGTTGCATGTG
This sequence comes from Hibiscus mutabilis, assembly GCA_019671005.1. Classification (NCBI taxonomy): domain Eukaryota; kingdom Viridiplantae; phylum Streptophyta; class Magnoliopsida; order Malvales; family Malvaceae; genus Hibiscus; species Hibiscus mutabilis. The sequence goes on from CM033751.1 coordinate 23,901,782, forward strand.
TGGCCTAAAATGAACTATATATAAACAAGAAAATAAATAGGTTGGAAGACATTTTGTTGAATTGCTGAAACAGAAATTACAATAGTTCTCTACCCATGATTTTACCCTAGCTAAGAATCATTGGAGGCCCAAGTCAAGAACCATTTGAGTGTTCAATTAAACAAATGCTGATTGTGGAGTGTCCATCTCTCTTTTACTAAAACATGATCGGGATTTCATATCCAACCTTTCTCGGAGAGAAAGACAAGATGGATTCATTACATTACCCGCAAAGAATAAAACAGGTGCCACAAGTGTGACCTAAAACAAACTATAAACAAGCGAATAAATAGGAGCACACAAGCAATTTTGTTTAATAGCTGAAACAGAATCTATAGACTGTTTTCTATCCATGGTTTTACCATATAGCTGATAATCATTAGAGGCCTAAGTCAAAAACCACTCAAGTGTTCAATTAACTAAATGCTGATAGCTGAGGACATGGATATTAGGTAAATATACTTGCATGATAATTACCTTCGAAGGAAAATAGATTATGATTGAACATTGTCAAAAAAGAACAGCCTCATGATACTTCTCATATTTTAACATTTGGAGAGCCCAAGATATTAGCAGCCACTTTTCCGACGTTGCCCTTTGCATTTACAGCAGCTTGTCCAATGGCATGCTTAGCATTGGCTGCCTCATTTGCTAAGATTGATTTCTTTATCTGCCAAAGAGAAACAGACACCAGATTTCATTATCTAAGATTGATTTCTCGTGATTCAAAACATAAGCTTAAACATAGCTTAACATAATTCAAGGGAATAATCTCTCTTCATACATAAAAGTAAAAGTAAAAACATAAAGACGTCTTAATCAGTTCATTTATTAAGAAATGCAAAATATACAGGGGCGAAAACTTACCATCGCCAGCCGCTCTTTGTGAACCTCATTTGTCAGCTGCAAAACAAACAAAATCACAAATTTGAAGAGTCATAAATCAGTCTGTATAGAACTGAAACCTTTTGCAAAAAAACGTGCATCTAACCTCACGCTCCTATGGATAAAAATTAAGAATTTACCGGTTTTTTGTAAGTCTTAATCTCGTCACCACTAAATCCCGGAAGAGTCATATTCCAATTTCTCTCTGTATCAAGCAATACAACAATAAAAGTTAAAGTACCACTGTACCAGATGTGTGGGAATAAGAAACTAAAGAGGCTACCTTTACCAAATAACTAACCAAGATGTAGAAGAATGTCTTTTGCTTCCAATGTATCTGATTTTCTATGCTTAGCCAGTGAGCAACCAAATGTTGTGATCTAAAGAGAGAGAGGATCATAATGTTCATATCGGATATCAAGAAGTTTGTAGAATGAAGTACAAAGTAACATATTAATTATTAAGTGGCATAGTACTCACATATAATGCAGTGAGAAAAAACTAACAAAACAACAGAGAAATCCAGGAATGCATTTTCCCTATTTAAGATCTGGAATGAAACTTATTTTCATTAAGATTTCAAACACTTTCCAAAAAATTCATCAAAGTCCATTTTACCCTTTTCATTAGCTGATCAACCTATTCGGTACATCAAATCATTAAAGGACAAGAAGAAAAAGATTTAAGATAGAGTTCATAGGTTACGTTGTTAAAAAATTAAAATCCATGTGTCACATTTGCATTGTTTTCCCACAAAGCAAAATAGGCTTAATCCCAAACTTAAGTAGTTTGGGATCTGCACAACGCAATTGTATGTATAATGAATTCTTTGAATAGAAGTTCAACAACTCACAGAATCCACAAATTCTTCTGCAATATCCACAAGAATATCTTCAACTTCAGGCTCCAATTTCTCAGATGGATCAATCTGTACAAAAATATAATGTCACGTTTGAAGATAGAAAAAGCATGAGAACTCCATAAGTATTCTACAAGAACCAAAGACAAAATACATTGTAGTCGGTGTATGGGGAAATGCATATTGCTAAAGACCTGCCTCACAAAAATCATTCATTGAATGCTTTGAGAAAATTTGTATTCTGAATATTGCATCCATCAAAACATAATTACTGAACATCCTTGTATCACTAGAATCTTCGGTGAGGATCACAAAATTTCATATGGGAGACCTAAGAACGACAGCCAAAATGGAATAACACAATACCCCTTGAATATAACCAAATATATTAAAGTGCATTTAGAACAAATTTGTGGAGAAGAAAATTTGCTTAATACCATTGAGCTTTTTACATGCTGTACATGTACATCTTTAATGAACTCTAATCATTTCCTTATATGGTATAACATACTAGATACCTTTTTGTAAAAGGTATAGAGTTGGTAGAGTGACAAAGAGGATGCTGGAAAGAATAAGATCCTGCAATATCAACCTCCGGGTCCTAAATGTAATAAAAGGTATAGATTTGGTAGAGACAGAATTAAAATCCTGCAATACAATCCTAAGGATCCTAAATGTAAAGATAGGTCCAGAATAGTTCACCTGGTTAACAAGATCATGAATGCTTCTTTTGCTAAGAATCCGACCACCAGACTCCTCACTTTCTATAATAGCTGCTTTATTTTGGTTCACTACCTGGACTGGGCTTGGCTGTGCCATTGCAACAGAAGAAGGTTTTTGATTTGCAGAACCCTGGGCTCTCGAATCTTGTTGTTGATGGGGCAAAGGTTGTGGGCCCCTTGATTGTGGAAATTGTTGTTCCAAATGTTCCTGCTGCTGGTGTGACGGTATAGTTTGTGGTACCTGTGGAGATGATACATGCTGTTGTTGTGAAACTGTTGGCAAAGAATGATGTTGGGGAATATGCGCCCTTGATTGCAAGGATGGTGTGCTAATCTGCGGTCTATGCCAAGGGGGAGGCAAAGGAGGCTTCCCTTGTGTTCCAGATGATAGCCACGGCTGATTAGGGGATTGAGGAGTTCGTGGCGTACTTGGTGCTGAGGAACCCGAGGAACCAACAGCTGACACTCTCATAAGGCTATGCCCTTGGAAATTCTACCCAAAAAAAATTAAATGAAACAAGAGAAAAAAGGTTGGCAGTGATAATACATTCTATGGTAGACAATTACCCCTTAGCTTCCTCAAAACAAAGGACAAGGAGAAAGAGATAATTTTCAAGATTCACTAACGTTTCTTCGCCATCTTAAATTCTAAAACATTTATTAAGATTTCCATTGGAATATGCTGAACCTGTTATCATCTGGACTATAGCAGCATATATAGTAAATAAAAAAATCAATTACATTTAAATTAATTAAAGGAATAACATACGTTAACCATGTAACATAATACTAACTTGGGTAGATGGGGACTGGCTGGTTGGTGAAGATGTTGGTCTAAGAGATGATTGCAAAGGCCTTTGTTGATGCTGAGCAGAAATCCCGCCTGGTCTCATTTGTGAACTTGAGCCAACTGATGACCCCATCCCTATTCCACGCATCATTGGCCTTGCCTATTAAAGAGCCAAAACAAGAGGAAATTTGAACATCACAAGCTTAAAATTGTAAATGAAAATACCCCGAAGCTTAAAATCCCACCTGGGAAACATTGGAATTGGAGGTTCCGCCGAAGGAATGGCCAAAGGAACCGGTAAACGGAGTAGATGGCGAAGGTGATGGAGATGGGACAGAATGTGACGAAGGAACACCTAGGCCAATGCTGCCTCGCGGCTGAGAGGAAAGAGTAGGGGAAAGGGACGATGAGGCGGAGGGAGAAGAGGAAGAGAAATGGGTGAACTGAGAGGAGTGCTGTTGCCATGGCCTCGAGAATGAGGCGACGGGTCTTGGCTGAGGAGTGGGCAGAGTTGGTTTAGGATGCGGCGGCTGTTGCGGTGGTGGTATGGCGGAAGGTAAGGGTTTCGGGATTTGATTGGGATTAGGGATTGCGGTGGAGGATGTTGAGGGTATTGAGGAGGGCGGGGTTGATGTCGTTTGTTGTTGAATTTGTGGCGGTTGTGATTGCGGCTGAAGCTGCGACTGCGTCGGTTGGGGCTGTGGTTGTGGTGGATCAGCGGCGGAGGAAGGAGGAGCATTGGGAGTTGGCTGAGGTTGCTGCTGTTGATCCATTAGGAGTGGAGGGAAAGGAGGGAGGGATTCCAAAGGAAGTTAAGTTATTGTTAGCCGAATGAAAAATCAGCGGTTAAACTATGTTTTAGTTTGTTTTTAGTTCTTAAACTATTTTTTTTGTTAAAATAAATTTTTAAATTGTTAATTTTGATCACTTTTAAATTTTTAAATTATTTTTTAATCAAAATAAATACTTAAACTATTCATATTTTTCTTTTTAGTCTTTAAACTATTTATTTGTCAAAAAAAATTTGTATTATGTTAACATCTTATTAGTCGAAATATTTTTTGACTTAGAGAATTGCTTGACTTAAAGTGATCAGAAATAATAATTTATGACTTATTTTGACCGAAAAATTGTTTTAAGGGCTAAAAGCAAACAAAAATTATAGTTTAGGGGTTGATTTTTCATTTAAGCCTTTTCATTTCCCCCTAAACTATTAAAACCCCTTAGTTTATTTTACATTTTTAAATCAGTCACTACTCACTGTACTTTATAAATAATAATTCATTAACTACTAAACAAACTAAAATATATTAGTCAATACATTTCAAAAATATATATATTAGTCAATAAAAATAATTTCACAATAATAATTCTTTTTCATAAATAAGTTTTCGCCAAAATCATTAGAACCTTAATATAAAACAAGGCATAAAGTCAAAAAATACTTCCAACGTTTGCTGAATAGTCACTTTGGTCTATACCCTTTTTTGGAGCAATTTAACCCTTAAAGTTTTATTTTGAGTCAAAATGACCCCTCTGTGGATGAAAACTGTAAGTCAACTAACGATAAATGGCTTGAAATGACAGACAAACCTATATGAAATGCACGCTGACATGGCAGTACCATATAGGCAAATGTGTTAACTTGAAAAAAACGTTACATAAGTCAAAAATAATTTTATAAAATTATATAAAATATAAAATAATTTTTATGTTGACTTATCATTATGTCAAGTCATTTCAAACTGTTTACTGTCAATTTTCTAACAATTTTCATCCGCAGAGGGGTCATTTTGACCCAAACTAAAACGTTGAGGGTTGAATTGCTCCAAAAAATGGGTCAAAATGACTATTCAGTCAAACGTTGAGAGTATTTTTTGACTTTATGCCATAAAACAAACATTCAAACACCCACCTAGAAATTTGATTTAGGTTTTAATGATGTTTGTTTGTGGAGAAAAAAATAAAAAGAATAATTAGTTTGATATGTTTTTAAGAAAAGAATATTCTACTAATGGTTTAATTAGTTTTGAGTTCAAATTTTATGTAGTGTTTTTAAATTAGTTTATTTAAAGATTACATGAAAATATAAAAAAATAAAAACTATTAATTTTATTTAAACTAAAAAAATGAAAACATTTTAATTATTTTTCAAATGAGTTATACTCGTTTAAATCGGTGACATAACTTGAGAAAAGGTATAGGAGTATTTAGATGATTAGTTAAAGATTGAGATTAAATCTTTATAAACAAGAATAGTATAACATGTGTTATGTGTAGAAGTGAAATAATAAAAACAATAAAGAGCTTTCATGAGAAAATCATAAAATAGATGCCTATTAAGTTAAGAAAATATAAAACTTATTTAAACATGATGTAATAATTTAAAGACTTTTTAATATATTTTCATTAAAAATATTCATTTTCTTTGTTTTTAACATCATATTATGACTTGTGATTATATGATATTATCAATTTTTTTAATTTTAAATCATTAAAAATGCTCATACATCATACTGAGATAAATTACTCGAACTTAGATTTCCTAAAAATGACAATGTTCTTTTTTTTAATAGAAACACTCAACAGGTTCAAATAATAAAAATTTTCACTAAATTAAAACAAATAAAAAAGTCCAAAAACTCCTTGATTTATTAAAAATATAACTAAACTCCTCGCGATTTTTGTACTCAGCTTAGCCTTCCGACTAACCAAATTTACTAATCAAACCCTTTTGAAAGTTAAATTTTAGGGTAAACTACCTACTTAATATTCCATATATTCTTGTGTTTTTATTTTAGTTATCCAACTAAATTTTTTGGTAAAATAATATCTAACGTTGCGTTTTATTTTTATTTTGATATTTTACTGTTAAAATTTAATGGCAAATATAGCGTGTCATTTTTTATTAAGAGAAAGAAAATAAAAAAAATAAAAAATGGCATGTCGGTTTTGTGGTTATTTTTTAACGGTGAACTATCAAAATAGAAATAAAATATAACGAGTATTATTTGCCCAAAAAATAGTTAAATAACTAAAATAAAAAACACAAATAGGTAGAGCAAGTTGGAGTTCGATAGGATTTTTAGTGGCGACAACTTGGTAGGGATGGTGTTTAAGGATAAATTGTGAGATTGTCAACATGGTTTTTATATTGAAAAGCGGACTTTTATGATATTATATTAAAATTTAGAAAATTTAAAATTATATTAAAATTTAGAAAATTTAAAATTATTTAAAGAATGTGATATTGGGTCCATCCTTGATTAGGGGTGCTAATTGAGTTAAACAGCTCGCAAACAGCTCGAACTCAGTTTGGTCAACGCTAGATTTAAATTAACTCTACTCGAATTTGAACTTAACTCGAGATCTTAGTAAGTCGAGTCGAACAAGGGCCAACTCAACTCGATAAGTTTGTGAGCAGCTTGCTATTTTTTTATGAATTTTTGGTGGCTAACATACAAAATATTATGTTCTAATAAGTTTAAATGGTAGTTGAAAATTCTATAAAAATTCAATGACTTGCTAGGAAATTTACCCATAAAATATTTGATTTTAGAAGAAATTAAATTATGGCCTTGTTTGGTAAACAACTTTTTGAGCTAAAATTTGATGTTTGAAGCATTTTAGAGGTTTGATCAATCAAATCCGCTAATTTGGATGTTTGGTAAATAGATAATTGTAATAGTGGATTGAAGTGAAACCTCTCATTTTGAAAAAGCTCCTTTTATGAACTTTTTGAGTTAGAGGTTTGGATAAAAGACTTGGAAAGACTATTTTCTCCTTGATAATTATAAAAAAATTCTCTAAATAACATAAATTTGATTAACTAATAAAATTAAAAAAATAATTTCATAAATAAGAAATTAATATATACATCTAAATTTAATAATTATTAAAATTATATTAAAAAGATAATTTCACAAATAAAAATTAATATGTACATTCTTCATATATGCTCAGTAATGATATTGAAAAAATTATTTTTTATAATCTAATTAATATTAATAGATGCAAAATGTTAATAACTAATAAATTATTGAATCAAGTATCAAATATAATCATATCCTTATATGTCATTTTGCTTGTTCAAATAATCAAACAGCTATCAACTATTAGTTAATTTTACCAAACACTTTTATACAATCAACTAATGTAATCCGCTAATCAAATTAGCTAATGATATCAGTTATCCGCTACCAGCCATCCGTTAATTGTCAAATAGAGCCTATAATAATTAACCTTTTCTTTTTTTATTAATGTCTTTCTTTTTTCTTCTATTATTACTTTATGTATATAAGTATAAAAGAGGAAAAGTCTTTAGTTCCCATAAAAAAATACGATTGAAAGTTAAATCCCGAAATCCCTAAGTTCATCTATCATTTGTTGTCCATCGAAGATTGTTGAGAAAGTAAAAAGAGTCTCAAACTTGAATATCGATTTCATCGCTAACTCGATCATGATAGGTTTATTTATTTATCTCCTCAGTCGTCATGTTTTTTTTTCAAATTTGCATTGTAACGACCTGAATCTTGGGCTTTGTAAGATTGATCCTTGGATCCAATTTATTGGGCCTTGTGTTGGAAATCCCAAAACAATGATATTTGAATTGGGCTTTGTGATAAATAAAAAGAAAAAAATGAAGAGATTTTAAAATTTAAAAAGGTGGTTGATTTGATGGGGGAAAAAAGAAGGGAAATAAATGAGATATTTTGGGGAGAGAGAGAAAAGGGAGAAAAAGGGAGAAATCAAGTTTTGAACCTCGATCTACGGCCATCGGAGCCGCCATGGATTACACCGCCATAACCATCACCTTCAGCTCGACGAGAGGAGTCATCCGGTGGTCGCCATGTCGTCGTCGCCACTCGTCGGGGTGAGAAGAAATAGTGATTCGGAGAGCTAGATCGGCATGAAGCAGTGCTCAAAACTATGAACGGAGGCCAAAATTGGAACCACCGGCCTGAGAACTGTCGGTCTGGAGTTCGCTGTCACCGGCCGGCCACAGGAAGGCGCCCTACGCGCCACCGCCTGTGCGTAGGCTGGCAGGCAGGGTAGGTGTACACTGCTTTCCAGTGCACCCTGCCGCACTGGATTCCTACCCGCGGGTGCATACAGCTTATCCTGCACCTACGCCGCACTAGATCACCAGGGATTTTGACCGACCCGTTGACCGCCCGTTGACTTTTTTGAGAGACCCTACCTAGGGGTTTCTCGACGTTCCGAATCTAATGGCGTTGTCCGTTTTGCCAAATTCAAATCTGGTAAGTTGTTTTTACGCGTTTGACCTTGTGTTTTGAATAGGGGTGCACAAATTAATGTATGTCTGTATTTGTTGATATAAGGATTGATCAGGTTTGGATATCAGATCGAGTGGATTTCTCGGGAAGTTTGAATGAAGATTTTAGCGATCTTGGCTTAAGGTCAGTACACCTCGAACTCTGATATGCTTCATGAGCATCATAAGTGTGATTGCCTTGTATGTTAGTGGTTACAAATTAGGAGATGAGTATTAAGCATGTGTTGATACTATTAGATCGAGGCTTGATGAATTATTAGGATGCTTAATAGGCTTGAGAATGTTTGAGTCAGCTATGAGCTTTAGAGACTGTATATGATTGTCTGAATATCCGTATGATCATCTGACTGCGTGATTGGTGGACTAATTGATATATAACAATACCTTTCGTGTTAGCCGAATAAATTAATATGTTCGATTGAATATTTGTTAGAGACAATAATGATAAATATTCGATTCAATGGATAAAAAGTCAGTAAAGGGTAATAATTAATTAAGTACGCTAGCAACATACTTAAATAACTTTCATAAGCTTTAGGGACCGAATAAGCGTACTCGGGTATTGTTACCCACTGAACTGAATAATCGGGGATGCCGGTTAGTGATGGAAGTGAATAAGAATTATTAATAAATTGATTTACGCTTTAGTAATAAAGGGAGATGGGTTTTGAAGGGAGTACGGGTACGCCTCCCAGTGTATCGGTACCCCTTGCATGTTAAGGATTCTAGTAGCGTTTTTTAGTACCGGTACGCAAGGGGTGTATCGGTACCCACTGCTGCATTGCCTGAGAAAGGCTTAGCATATCGGTACGCATGAGTAGGAGTACCGGTATAATACTGGGTCAATACGGGGTGATCCTAGTATCGATACGGGTTGAGGGCGTATCGGTACGACTCAATGGTTCAGTTCTTTCGAACCTAAAATGAGTATCAGTACTCATGGCTGAGTATCGGTACCTAGTGGGGAGTACCGGTACCCATATAGGAGTATCGGTACCCATATAGGAGTATCGGTACTCGCTGGGCATTCTGCCCAAGAAATTTAGGTTTATATTCAGGGGTTCTATAATTCGAGACAAAGGGCCCTAGACGTCTTTTAAGGTGTAAAATGAATACTAAAACTAAGAAATAGAGATTTTAACCCCGTAGGTGAAATAATTGGCTAATGACTTGGTAAATATTGGGCAAACCGTGTGAGGTAGTAACCCATAGAGATCCTAGGTGGATCAATCGAGGCTGTGTGGTAGTTAGGGTATTTGTTGTGTGCTGAGGGGACACCTAAGTAGTCGAGTCATCCCTTGTTGTAGGGATTGGATACCCTAAGTGTGTTGCAACATCTTGAAGATTCCCGAATGTTGGATCCCGATGCTATGTGGACGCGAGCCTCATTCGAAGATGCTTGATGAGATATCCCGAGCATAGATGTAGGATCCCGATGCTATGTGGATGCGGGCCTTATCCCCTTGAGTATAGGATCTCGATGCTATGTGGACTAGGGCCTTGCTCAGAGTATAGGATCCCGATGCTATGTGGACGTAGGCCTTACTCGTAGTGTAGGATCCCAATACTTTGTGGATGCGAGCCTCACTTAGAGTGTACGATCCTGATGCTTTGTGGACGCAAGCGTCACTCCAAAATTTATAGTTATGTCTTTGTGTTTTGCTCGGATAATTTGGTGGGATCTTGAGCATGTTTGGGCTTTGTGAGCCATGTATGATGTTTTGCTATTTTGAGAGCATGTGTTTAGGTGACTAGCAGTAGCGCCACATGTTTATCTATCTCTTTTTATTGCTTGTACTAGCTTGCATGCTTATATTTATGATTAGCATGAAGTATAGTTGAGTAGATGTATACCACTGAGCTTTGTAAGCTCAGCACTCAGAATTGTTATTTCCGTGCGTAGGTTGGTCATGGGTTCGAGGAGCACTATCGGCATGAGATTCTAGCAAGCGGCGTCGTCAAAGTATGATACCTATGTTTAGTGGGCTGAGTATTCATAGAACCTTACGTGTATGAGTCTGTAATTCTTACTTTGAATTTGTATTAATCAAGTCAATTGTTTAAATCTTTTTATTTAAATGGAGCTCCTTTGTAACGTTTTAATCGTTTAAATATTTATTTTGAATTGTAGCTTTAAATGTTTTTGGGAAGCATTTTATTTGGGCTAAACCAAGTTAAAAATTTTATGCTTTTGGGCTGGGCTTGAGGCCTAGTGTGACATCTGGGTCGAGGGTGTTACATTTAGTGGTACCAGAGCTTAGGTTTAGCCAGTTCTAGGAAACCTCGGGGTGGTATAGGTGTTTTGGTAAGGTTTCTAGTGAATACATGCCCTTAAACTCAGATCATACTCCTTAAAGACTAAAATCTTGGTGGTGCTTCCAATGTTGCGATGATTAAATGGTTGAGATCATGGCCGAGAGGGCCGAGCTAAGTGTTGGGTCGCTCATGGGGGTAAAGTCGATGGTGAAGTTTTCTTGGATTGTTGAGATACAAGTTGGTTGAATGATGCCAGAGTCGAGGATGTATCCTCCTCCCGCCACTCGAATAGAGCATTCGTTGCGTGTTGAAGATGTTCTGAAGCCTTCGAAGTACGTTATGAGTGTTGTGGCAATAAATATTCATCGTTATGCGAGAATAACGTTGTGATTGGGGTTTGGATAAACCGCTATCAGAATCGATCAGTGGATGCATGTTGGTTGGAGGACCCTTTTGATCGCTTAAAAGTGAGTCTTGTTGATACTTAGAGAGTATCATCACCCTTTATAGAGGCGTTTCTCAGAAATAGTGGATTCGAGGTCCACTAGTTCGTTAGAGTGTGGCCAAAGTTAGATGTTCTACAGGTTTGAGAGAGCTACCTCCTTGAGAGTTGTTGTTTTTCGGGAATTGCGTTGGGATAATCAAATGTGATGCTAGCTCATAATATCAAGAGTTGTACCCGAGGCTTTGAGACCTCGAGCGAACCTAGCCTTTGGTAATAAGGATGTTGAACTGTTGCCCTTCTATCGGGATTTTTGTAGTGGTTGTTCGTAGAATGGCACAGCAAGGTTGTGAGGCATGTATGACCGTTCGATAGATGCTAATGTGAGCAGTTCAACGCTCAGGAGCTTTCAGACCTCTAGATTGTTTGTTTATACTTCTTGGAAGAGTCGTCAGGGTTTCTTCCCTATCAAGAATGTGAGTGGGTATTAAGGCAAGACCGAGTTAGACGTTGATGCTCATTATCGTTATCAAAGGATGCCAACCCAGTTGAAAAAGTTAGAGGTTCGGTTGCAAAGGTATAACTCAAACGGGGTTTTTTTGTCTAAACGTTTCGCTCAAAGGAGAATCGGGTTTGTTAGCTAGTAAGAAGTTGGTTCGTTGAGATGATGCTTAAACCGTTGATAGCCTATTACGAGGTAGTAAAGGATTGTTATGTGTCTCTTAAGGTGGATGACTCGTTTTTCCAAATCGTGATGCACCCGTGTATTTTTCAGGGTTTGGTTCGATGACGAGATGGTTGTGGTTAAAGTATCAAAGGTTTGTAGTTCGAAACAAATTTTGGAATAAAGATTTCTCTTGTTATGGCATGTCATGGTAACGTTTGATGTCTATAGCAATGTTTGGGGTATTTCGGTGATGACGGGGTAAGGGCTACCATATTGTCTCTAGAATATAAGTTTGGCTCTTTGCTTAACATGTGTGTTTGTACAAGGGATATGAAAGGATGAGCATTGGTAAAATAATGACCTCGGTGACCTTGTGTTTGAGAATAGTTAGTTGCCATGTTTTCAGTCAGGGAAACAAGGGTTTGAGACTTCGTAAATGCTTCTAGTGTATCACAGTTTCTTTGAGGCAAGTCGAAGAACGTTGGTGGACATTCTAGCTACGAGAGGCTGTTATATTGTGATAGTGCTGCTGACTCGATTAAAGTCGAGTAAGGTTTCGATACATTAAGGATATTTTGTTGTTTTGTTAAGACTGCACTTTTGTGCAAGAAATATGACGGAAGTGCTTACCCTCAACAACGTAATTCTTGGGTGCTTGATCTTTAAAGAATTTGAGAATTGGACAACGACATAAGTTGAAGTAATTAAGAGCTTTTGACCGTATGTGATCAGATATCACTTAAGTAAAATGAGCTTGATAAGTATGAAGTGTACAAAGTTAATTTATATTTGAGTATCAAGTTGCCCATGTGAAGCAATTGAGGATTGCAAGTAGTGGTAATGTAAAAGAGTATCGATACCAGCTCTATGTGATACCGTTACTTGTTTCTTTTGGTGTCGATACTGATCGGCCAGTATCGATACCCGTGTGGTTTAAATCGTTAAGCTTTACGTTGAGGGTTAGTTAGTTTTGAAAGCCGTGAGAAGTATCGGTTGCTTATTTTTAATTGGGCTCAGTGTCAGGATTGAATTTTAGGTTAGATGGTTTTAATGGAATATGAAATATGTTTTGGGTGTTTAAGGAAAGACATGAAATGGCAAGAGACTCTTTTTATATAGTATAGTGGTCGGAATACATAATTTTTGTAGAGCGACAGTTGTGCATAATTTTTGTAGCATGCTTTAGGGGAAAGTGTGGAGTCTTGTGTTTGAGATAGCGTTAAGTGGTTGACTTATCGTCAGTGGGGAGTTTAGCGTTGAGTTTTTCAGAGTTGTTGTGATGTTTTGGTGCTCGTTAGTGGGAATTAAATGGATAATCGTGGATTTTGTAAATGATTGGTGAATGCACAGTTTCGATGGTATTTCGTTGAGTAATGGTACAGCCATTGGTAGGCAATGTTTGATATTCTTTTTGGCAAGGTAAGGTCCGAATAAAAAGTCCACTTAGTTTGTTTGCTGGTTTGGTTGTACTACATCGCAGTGTGTGCATGTTATTTTTTGATATGAGATTCAGATTTGTGATAGAACCTTATTCCTTGGTGGGATTTCATGCGATGACAGATCCAAGTTAAGGTACAGATGACATATGTTCAAAATATGTTGTAGTTTGAAGTGTAAGACTCATGTGTAAACCGAGTTATGAGAGTTACTTTGGCTATTGTTATGAGTAAACATGCCAAGTTTGAGGTAAGTGCTTGAGGTGAGTCGAGACGCTATTCATTTTCAGAAATCTTGCATCGGACAAGTGATGAATTTGATAAGGGATGCTTTTCGAGCTAGAGTCTCCTTCAGAGAGTTGTCACAAGAGGAATCGTTTCGTTGTTACAGTGGCTGTTTAACATCACATTCTTTTAGACTATACAAAATTGTGGGGAGAATTCGTAGTGCAACAAATCTTTTGGGATCTATAGCGTAAGTTAAGTTTCTTGCTGACGAAAATTGTGTGACAATTTTATACCGTTGAGTTTTGGCTTGTCGTCGGTGATGTACCGAATAAAGATGAAATCTTCCTGTGTAAAAGAATAAGTTAAGATTATGTTTGTAACATTCGATGACAATGTTAATTCTGATAAGTGTTGAGAACAGAGTAGCGCAACGGGTTATATTGGACACCTTGAAGAGTTAAGAAGTTTTTGTATCCTTCTGGTCTTGCTAGTACAAATTTCGAGGACAAAATTTCTTTTAAGGGTGGGAGAATTGTAACGACCCGAATCATAGGCCTTGGACCCAATTTATTGGGCCTTGTGTTGGAAAGCCCAAAACAAGGATATTTGAATTGGGCTTTGTGATAAATAAAAAGAAAAGAAAAAGGGAAGAGATTTTAAAATTTAAAAAGGTGGCTGATTTGATGGGGGAAGAAAGAAGGGCAATAAAGAAGATGTTTTGGAGAGAGAGAAAAATGAGAGAAAGGGAGAAAATAGAGGAATGAGGTTTTGAACCTCGATCTATGGCCATCAGAGCCGTCGTGGATTACACCGTCGTCACCATCACCTTTAGCTCGACGAGAGAAGTCATCCGGTGGTCGCACCATCCTCGTCGCCACTCGCCGGGGTGAGACGAAATAGAGATTCAGAGAAGCTAGAACGGTATGAAGTAGTGCTCAAAACCGTGAACGGAGGCCAAAATTAGAACCACCGGCCCGATAACTACCGGTCTAGAGTTCGCCGTCACCAGCCGGCAACCGGAAGACGCCCTCACGCGCCACCGCCTGCGCGTAGGCTGGCAGGCAGGGCAGGTACACATTGCTTTCCAGTACACCCTACAGCACTGGATTCCTGCCCGCGAGTGCATACAGCTTATCTTGCACCTGTGCCGTACTGGATCACTAGGGGACTTTGACCGGCCCGTTGATCCGTTGACCGCTCGTTGACTTTTTTGGGGGACCCTACCGAGGGGTTTCTCGACGTTCTGGATCCAATAGCACAGTCCGTTTTGCCAAATTCAAATTCGGTAAGCTGTTTTTACGTGTTTGACCTTGTGTTTTGAATAGGGGGTACACAAATTAATGTATGTTCGTATTTGTTGATATACGAGGATTGATCGGGTTTGGATATCAGATCGAGTGGATTTCACGGGAAGCTTGAATGAGGATTTTACTGATCTCGGCTTAAGGTCAGTACACCTCAAACTCTGATATGCTTTATGAGCATCATAAGTGTGATTGCCTTGTATGTTAGTGGTTGCAAATTAGGAGATAAGTATTAAGCATGTGTTGATACTGTTAAATCGAGGCTTGATCATTATTGGGATGCTTAATAGGCCTGAGAATGTTAGAGTCGGTTATGAGCTTTAGAGACTGTATATGGTTGTTTGAATATCCGTATGATCATCTGACTGTGTGATTGGTGGACTGATTGATATATAACGATGCATTTATTGTTAGCCGAATAAATTAATATATTTGATTGAATATTGGTTAGAGACAATAATGATAAATATTCGATTCAATTGATAAAAAGTCAGTAAAGGGTAATAATTAATTAAGTACGCTAGCAACATACTTAAATAACTTTCATAAGCTTTAGGGACCGAATAAGCGTACTCGGGTATTGTTACCCACTGAACTGAATAATCAGTATTTAAATGGAGCTCATTTGTAACGTTTTAATCATTTAAATATTTATTTTGAATTGTGGGCTTTAAATGTTTTTGGGGAGCATTTTATTTGGGCTAAACCAAGTTAAAAAAATTATGCTTTTGGGCTGGGCTTGAGGCCTAGTGTGACATCTGGGTCGAGGGTGTTACATGTATGTTTACATTAAGCTCTAATAGTATCACTAGATTTTACCTATATTTAAAAAACAAGATAAAAATTTTGGCGAGTTTAACGAGCGACAAATTTTTTTAACGGGCACAAATCGAACAAAATTTTTTAACGAGTACGAATCGAGCATTACTTAACTCACGATCAATGTCGTATCTGGGCATGGGCATGAGAGACAACTGCCCAGGGCCTAGAATTTTTATAGTCAATTATACTTATAAAAAATATTTTTATATCAATTATAAGATCCAATTTTTTTAATACTAATTATTAGGGACTTAATTTTTATCAATATTTATTATTCTAATTTTGTCTCAATATTTATTATTAGGGGCCTAGTATTAAAAATTAATTTTTTTCCAATTCTTGTTATTAGGGACCTATTTTTTCAACATTTTTTATTAGGGGCCTACTCTTGAATTCAAGTTTCTTTTCTAATACTAGTTATTAAGGGTCCATTTTTTTCAATACTTGCTATTAGGGGCTTAGTTTTATTTTCAATGCTTGTTATTATGGACCTACTCTTAACATTTATTTTTTAATACTTGTTATTAGGGACAAGGATTTAAATAACGGCCTGCAACCGCAACATCGACTGTTATATAGTGGTAGCGACATCATCCGAAACCGCAATGTTTGTAACCTTTATGTTCACAATAGCATATGTTATTAAAAAAATTACAACAACGATACCCGCAGTGACCACAATAACATCCGTTATATCTACAATCGCAATAAATACAACATGATCGAAAACGCGACCGTAACCGTAATTTAAATTTCTAATTATGGGCCTAAATTTTTTTAATTTACCCTAGAACCACCCGAATCTCAAAAACGAGCCTATGGTTAAGGGAGAGGAATTAGTGATGTGGGCCGAGGATTTATGGGTTAAAGGCTGAAAGATTTGGTTGGGTGAATAGAGAAAATTAAGATTGTATTCACTTTTTAAATGTTGTAAAAATATAGAAGATAAATTTTCCATTTTTTTTCGTGGACGGGGAAATCAAGCGTTAAGGGTCAAAGTATAATTTTTTACAACGATAACTGAATTTTATTAAAAAAAATATATAGAAGATGTTATAAATACATCACATCTAGAAGTGATAATTATATGAACTAGTCTACAAAAATTTCATACAAAAACTCAAAAGTGCAAAAAAAATATTTTCTTAGAGATTAGCATACAATTAAATTTCAGAAGCCTGAATCTCCTTGTCTCTATCCAAACGAGACGCATTAAGGGATGAAAAAGGAGGAGTGAGCGAGCCAAACTATTAGGCAAATTGCTCTACTACCCAGGACTGATTACATCGGCAAACAACTATCAATCGAGTGAGAATCTATCTATCTATGACCACCGACAGAATCATAATCAGAAACTAGCATCGTGAAGATCTCTGTGCGGGTGTCAAACGACCATTAAAGTATGTTGAAATCATGCCAAAACGACAGATAAAATAAAATTACAAAAATAAAAAAACGTGTCATAAAAGTAAAAAAAAATATACCACAAGAGTAAAAATTCTTATTAAAATAAAAAATTGATGATTTTATCCATGAAAGTTGAAATACTAACTCTAATAATTACGTTGGAGGTAAGCAAAATGCTGAAGGAACGAGCTCCACAACCACAAGGGGTTGAGGCATTTCAAATTGACGATTTTATCCATAGGCCCATCTTGTCAACAACGATTTTTCACGTTAAGGTCATTATAATCAGAAAAAGAAAACGTTATCAATGGTGGAAAGTTGCAGGGGTAATGCAGTCATTTGGTTGAACTTGAAATTTATTTTGATGAGACAATTCTTTCAATCTAGTTTATTTCATTTATAATATTATAATTTAAATCTAAAGGGTTAAAGGTCAAATTAGCCCTCAACAAAAAAAATCAATTAAGCTCTTATAAAAAAATTTCGCCCAATTTAGCCCCTCTTTTACGTTGACCGCTTTGATCGACAATGTCCTCTAACGGTCAAAGATAGAAGGACATGTGGCACACTCTGGACGTGTCATGTCATCAAAATCATTTTTTAAATAATTCTTAAAAAATCTACAAAATTATAAAAAAATCTAAAACATTATAAAAAATTATAAAAATTCATAAAAATTATAAAAATATAAAAATATTAAATTAAATTGATTTTTTCTTATTTTTATTTAATTTTTTTTATAAAAAAACATAAAAATAATTTTTTTTTAAAAACCCAAAGTTTCATTTCTTTAAAAAAAGCCTCATAAATCCCTAAATTAAGCATTAGCACCGATTCAAACACCGGCCACTCCTCGTCGCAGGAAAACCCCTCACATCTTCGTCGTCCTTGCAGCCATTCTTACTGTTCGACATTCCTTACATCACCCAACCCGTTCTCCCACGATATTTTTTCTCACCAGCATCATCGTCTGCCACAATACCAACAACTTTCACCGTCGATTAAACTAATTTAAGGATCTGGGAATGTAGGGTTAGGGTTTAGGGCCAGGGGTTTGAAAATTTTGGGCATTTTGGGGATTTTGGGTTTTTATAATTAAAAATATTTTTTTAAAAAATATAAATTTTATATTATTTAATTATAAATATTTATTAATTATTATTACAATTATTTTTGTATTTTTTGATTTTAAGTAAAAAATATTTTTCATAATTTTATACATAATTTTAATTTTTTACACATTTAAATATTTTTTTAGATTTTTCTTGAATTTTTTAAAATAATTTTTTATATTTTATATTTTTTGTAATTTTAAATATTTTTTTAGATTTTTAATATTTTTGAATTTTAAATATATTATTTTAAATATTTTTTAAAATTTTAAATAATTATTTATAGTTTTGATGATGTGGCATGTCCAAAGCATGCCACTTGTCACCATCATAATAACTACTTTTGAGTTAACGGCCAACTGTAATGATCAACGTTACGAAAGGGCAAAATTGATCGCAATTTGAATTTTGAGGGCCTGATTGATCGTAATTTAAATTCTAAGGGCTCAATTGAGTAAAAAAATTTCATAAAAGCTTAATTAATTTTTTTGATTTTTCGTTGAGGGCCGATTTGACCTTTAAACCAAATATAAATTTATAAAGAATACGAAAACTCTGGGCATATTGTCACGGGGCTAGGATTCAACTAGCGAGACCGTGTGGCCCTAGTCGCAGAACACTCGAGAGGCGGCTAGGCCAGCCTGAAAAACCAAGCAAAGAACTTGGTGAAAATGCGGAAGCAAAGTGTAAGGAAGAACAAAGGTGGAAAAGTGAATGCTTTCTCTTATTACTCAAGAAAATTAGATGAATGACAAGGTTGGGGTGAGCCTCTATTTATAGGCGAACACCCCTTGATCTGACAGTTACAATTGAATTGAATCAACGGTCAAGATTAACCTACCCTATCTATCTAAGGAAAGAAGATAACATTCTAATCACCTTCCTTAATAGATGAGATTGTGAAGGATTGGCATGGATGCTTTCCTTGTGTGGTGGGAGGAGAGTCTCCATGAATTGGGGGATTGTGTTAGCTTTGTCCCTTTCCATAGATATCTTGGTCAAAAAGATGAGCACTATCCAATGTGTGGGCAGGCTTGGGCGGATTGGACTCGGACATGCCTAAGAGCTTGGACAAAACCTCTTGGGCTGATTGGAGTGTGCTAGACTTGGCCCCTTGGTGCGAATGGATGGTGTTGGCATTAGGCTCGGCCCCTTTGTGTGCTTGGATAGTGCTTGACTCGGCCCCATGGTTCTTGGCAGCATGTAGTGTGCGTGCTTGGCCCCCTTGGTGTGGAGGTAGCTCGGCCATGGGCTGTTAGGCTGTGACAATATGTTAAATTTATTTTTTAAAAACTTAATGTTACTTTGTTTTTTTTTTACTAAAATGTTATTTTGGTATATAAGTAATAACATAAGAAAATTTTAATTATTACATAATTTGAAAAATAATTTATCAAAACATAAAAATGATCAGTACAAGTGTAAACTTAAATAACTATTCAAAATAAGTAATATTTATTCCTCTAATTTATTCAAACTAAGTCATATGAGTAGCTAACAATTATAAAATAAAGTTAATTTATTACTAATTTATGTACTAAAATATACTCCAACATGAATAATAAATAATATCCTTACCAAACCTAACATAAAATTTTGTGATAAGATATTAACCAATCAATTAATTAAAAATAAAAATTTTCACAACTTTTTTTTTTATTTTTTGAAATGTGTCTAATGATAAACACTAAAAGTGAGTGACTTATTAGTTATCGTTGACAATATATAGAATAATTTGCATTTTATTTTAATTACATTATACCACCTTTTAAATTTACAAATTAATTAACAATAAATTACAATAATAATTTTTTATTAGTAGTCCGTGTATTGTTAAAAATATTTATTTTTCATTTTGAAATTTAGTGAATAGGAAAATATTTTCTTTATTTTATGGTATTTTTAAATCTAACATTTAATCTTACCGTATATTTTTATGTTTATATTTAAATATAAAATACGAGTGAAAATATAATTCAATGAGTGGTCTTAGTAGAAAAGAAGATGATGTGCATTCTAAGAGACACAATTCAAGATACTTTATCAGCAAGATCTATATCTTATTAAAGGATTAAGAAAAAAGTTTGATATTTCAAAAAAGAGAGAGAGAAAAAGTATGAACAAATACTACCTTATAATAACAACTTGTTTTAGACAATGATAAGTTTTTTTTACACATCAACCAAGCAGCTTTATTAATAAATAAAAATAAAAACATAACATAACTTAGAAGTTTTTAGAACATCAAAAAACAAGAAAGAAAATGGTAAATCTAAAAATAAAATATAAGCGGTGCACCAATCAGATCATACACTTCCTCTTTGCACAAAAAAAATCTCTGCAGTCCATTATAGGAAGGGTCCTTGAGGAGTTGCCAAAACACGAACTAGATGAAATTCCCAAAATAGACAGCAACCATCTTTCAAGCATATTCCCAAAAACGACGATTCGCTATAAATTACATCGGTAAACAACCCAAAACGGAATCAAACTCTATGTGACCATCGACAAACACGAATCAGAAGCAAGCGCCATGAGGGTTACCGTACGAACACTGAAAACCTGCAAAGTAACCACATAAACGTGTCATAAAGGCAAAGAAAATGTTTCCTACATACAGATGAAAGCGCAACAACATATTTGAAGAAAAAAATAAAATAAACAAAAGAAAATAAAAAAGCATGAATCACCGATGGTCAACAACCAATACCAAAACTGATGTCGCCACTGATTAGACAAAGAACAAATAAAAAAACAAGCCGATGGTGTTCAGAGGAGCAAGGAGAAATGCGGCTAGTAGACAATGATAAGTTAAGCTCAAGTTTAATGTAAAGACTTCATTTGATTAGGCTATATCTTTCCAATTAAAAAAATACTATTTTATAATTACGTTAAAATTATTAAAAAGGAGAGTGCAAATAGAAAAGAAAAATTTTCTATTCACGCTTACATTTATCAACAAAATTTAGAATTAAAGCTTTGTTCTTGTTGTTGATTGGATCTTAGACTATTAGCTTGGTTAACATTATTGCTATTACAACATCATCGAGTTCGTGGGTTCAAGCGTGGATCTTAGACTAAATTTAGCATTTAATTTTTTTCGGTGAAAAGGGATAGAATTATTACCAGGAGTCTCGTTAAAAAACCTCCCTATCCTAGATGGAGGAAAAAGAGTGCCCATGGTAATAATCACACAGAGACAAGCGTGAAAACGCAACAACAGAACACATCAACTAAACAAACCAAGACAATTACGTCTCAAGACCCAAATTAAAATCATCCTGCAAAAGGTCCGCAATCTCAATCGGTGGAGCTTCAAACCGAATAACATGTAGACAATCGTTCCTGGCAAGCTTTGCAAGAGCATCAGCAACTTTATTCCCATCACGCCGCGTATGATTTAGTCGAACCGTCCATGCTCGCCGCTTCAACATATACAAGTACCGCACAATCAAAGACGAACCATGAGGAACCGCATCCAACTTCAACACATTAAAAATATCCATGTTGTCTACTTCTAAGATTATATTACGATACCCCAACTCTCATGCAAAGTCAAGCCCAATATAGGCACCCCATAACTCTACTTTCATAACCGAACAAACTCCAATGAACTTCGCAAATCCCCCACGCCAAATTCCGTCATGATCCCGTAGGACACCACCACAAGAGGCCAACCCATCACTCGATCGCCGCACACCATCCGTATTTAGTTTAATCCAACCAACATCCGGTAAGGACCACGCTGCTACTGCGCCTAAACTAGTTCCCACAATCGGTCCTAGCCCCTTTGCCGATTCAAGAGCAGCCACAACCGTGGCCTAAAGCTGCCGGCTACGTTCAATAGTCAATCCCTAGCCCTCCAACGGCGAATCAAAAACCACAAAATTTCGAACAAGCCATAGTTGCCACACAATGACCCAAACAAAATATCCCAGTCACATGGATCTTTGGCAAAATACTCAGGCTGAGATAGATTCACCCCAATCTAATCTTTAATTTCCATAGAGAAAAATTTTATCCATCACTCTACTTTTACCAACGACGACCAAATCGAAATTGTCGAACGATATAGCCGTAAAATATGGGAAAACGAATCTGACTCTCCATGGCATATCGGGCACCTATCATCGTGTGTAAAGTGGTGATGACGCCGTTCCTCATTAGTCATCAACCGCTCGCTACAGGCAAGCCACAAGAAAATGCGGATCCGTTGGGGACCTCTAAACTTATGGATAACACGCTATACCCTATCCGGAGCATCCTTTGTAGCTCTTATCCGAACATCGTAAGTAGACTTTATGGTAAACTTGCTCGTTGCCGTATGACTCTAAACCACCGTGTCACTTCCAAACTTCGGCAAAGGCAGTTTGACCGCAGCGATATGCAACAACACCTCCATCGGCAGCAACCCTTGGAACAATGGCCAGTTCCACTCACCCAAATGAGTAACCATATGCACAACATTTACGATCCCCATTCCCTCCAAACCTGAGCCCGAAACATGCGCACTAAGATGGCCGAGATCACCAAGCCAGGGATCAAACCAGAAATCCACCTCTCGCCCATTGTTAAGGCTCCAAATAACACCCTGTCGCACATCATCCCACACAATACTTAGGCCTTTCCAAAGCCGAGAACAATTACGGTTACGAAGTCCACTGAGAATTCCATCAAAACATTTGTATTTTGCACGGAGGAAAAGCACCCAAAGCGCATTTTTACACTTGAGGAGATTGAATGCGAGCTCCATGAGAAAAACTTCATTTTGTACCCCAACCTTCTTAAAACCAAGCCCACCATTGCTAAGTGGTTGACAAACTGTATCCCATTTCACAAGAGGGACACCTCGACGGTCAACAGTTATGCCCCAAATAAATCTTCGGATTAACCATTCAATCTCACTACAGAGTTTCTTTAGAAGGACTGGCAAGAACAGCCTTAGCTAAAGTAATACGACCAGCAAGTGAAAGCTGTTGCGCTTTCCATCAACTCAGCTTTTTCCTAATCGCCTGAAGCAAATACTCATAAGATGCAGTCGTGACCCGCTGATGAAGCAATGGTACCCCAAATATTTACCAAGGTCTGGCACTTCAGCAAAACCAAAAGCAGAACTTATGGCATTCCAAATCACCAAACACGATACGAGAGAAGAAAATAGTCATTTTAGCACAACTCACCTTATGCCCAGATGTCATACAAAAATCATCCAATATAGACCGAATCACCCCTACCTACTCTATGGATTCCTCATCAAAAAGAACCATATCATCAGCAAAGAATAAATGCGATATGGTCGGTGCTTTCCTCGAAGTCCGAAATGGTTTCCAGTCTCCCTCATTAATCTCCATCTGAATAAATTGCGCTAATCTCTCTATGCATAGCACAAACAGATACGACGACAACGAATCACCTTGCATAATACCCCGAGAAGGCTAGAATGGCTCAGATATCGATCTATTCCAAAGCACCTGCGCCGAAACCATAGTGACACAACTCATAATAAGCTGACGCGATATCTTTGGAATCTCAATATCAACTAGCGTATTCTCAATGAAATTTCACTAAGCCTTCTCAAGATCAATTTTAATTGCCATCCAACCATTCGCACCAGATTTCCTCCGCATAGAGAGAATAACATCCTGCATAATAACAATATTGTCCTTGATAGCACGACATGGCACAAAGTTAGTCTGGTTCTCCGACACCCAAATAGGCAAAAAAGGTTTTAACCTATTAACGATAACGTTCGTGATAATTTTGTAGACCACTGTGCAAAAGCTAATCAGATGGAATTACTTATATTCTCAGGCGACGTAACCTTCGACAATAGCACTAACAAAGTTCGATTAAGGGCCTTAAGGATCACTCGATTAGCAAACACCTCACCAATGAACGAGCAAACAGACTCCCCAAGAATATCCCAATGTCCCTAGAGCCCATCAACACCGGGGGCTTTAGACGAGCCTATATCAAACAGAGCTGTGTGAATCTCCTCATGAGTAATCGGCACGCCTATACATGATAACTCTCGACTCGCAACTGATGAAAATAAGTCATTCCCACTAGCTAGAACCTCCCCCAACCGTCCACTAGTAAATAACGACTTATAAAAATCCAAAACCATATGCGCGAGATATGCCTACTCCGTAACCCAAGTACTGTCCTCCGCTTTCAACGTCGAAACATAACGAGCCCGCTTAAGTGCAAGGACAGAAGTATGATAGAATTTCGTACATGCTTTTTGTCGTCAAAAGCACTCCTCTTGTGTCAGAACCTCATCAAGCTTCGCTCGCAACTGACATGCAAGGTTAGCAAGAAACTCAAAATGCCGAAGAATTAAAACTGCATCAATACCCACAACCGAGCAAAAATTCTTTTCTTTCTTCGACCAATATGCCCAAACACCTCAGTGTTCCAACTACCAACATCCGCTTGAAAAACAGAGACATTTTCTTCTAGAGAGCTGTCATCCTTCCAAACTAACATAAAAAACTTCTTAAACTGAGGATGACCATGCCAAGCCTCAATAAACCTGAATGACCTATTGCCCGAACCCTGTACCACCCCCACCGAGTGTAGAAGAATATGACAATGATCTGAACCCAGGTGATCAAGATGTTGCACATAACCATTCAGAAAAGACGAGACCCACTTAGAATTACTGAGGCAGCGGTCAAGCCGTTCATGTAAGTTACCTCTATTCCAAGTAAAAGAATGGCCCCGAAAGCCCAAATCAACAAGTCTAGAGCTAAATAGAAAATCCGTAAAACGCTGAATCCCACAAACACGACTAGCCGCACCGCCCACTCTCTCATCAGCAGACAAGATGACATTAAAATCCCCTCCTAAAACCCAAGGTACATCAGCCCCCGGATTCATATAATGAAACTGGTCCCACAGATGCTTACGCATTGACACCGTAGGACTCCCATAAATAGATTTGAATTGAACCCACATAACAGAATCAATATCACGCACACTTCTATTAATGAATTAGTTTGAAATATGCATAACTTCCACCTCAACTGAATCATCCTACAACAACCATATACCACCACTGAATCCATGAGCCTACACACGATAAAAATTTCCAAAACCCAACTTAGACACCACTTTATCAGTAGCACCACCACTAATATGAGGCTCGAAGACAACTACCAAACACGGCCGATGCTCTTGCCTAAAAGACTTAAAAAACCTGTGAAATAGAAGACTAGCCACTCCTTGGAAATTCTAAAACATTATTTTAATCATCATAAATAGTTAAACAAAAGGAACACCAACCTCAATGATCTGTAGCGATCACCTTCTCTTGATCCTTAATGGGATCATCGTCAGACACTATCATAGCAACATTAGGAACTACCGAGGCCACAACCGACGATCCTGGGTACTCCCTTAAAGACTCGGCAATATCAGGACCTTTCTGAGGCTCTCTTACCATATCAATACCATTCTTTGGCACCCAAGCGGTGTTCAGCGATAACTCTTCAAGAACCGACAGAGCATAGAGACTATTTTCAACGGTCTTCCAAGCCAGAACACTGCGACGATTATTCTCCTTTACCGTCTTACCACCACTAATTTAAACCTTCGGTTTCTTTTCACCCGACAGACCAACCCCGTAGCTTCTTGCTCAACTATTATTACCGCTTTATGCGTATCCCCAGGCACCGTTGTTTGGCGCGACACCACATCCACTAACTGACCCTCAACCCTAGGGATCACACTCACACTATCTGTGGAGTGACCAACCGTCCTTGCCTTCTTATCAGGGTTAGACATTTTATACGCTGAGTTTTTAATACTAGAACGCATAGCAGTCAGTCTCGAACCAGTCTCCACCTTGGAAATTCCCCCGCCATTAACGCCTTGACATAGATCATGTTCCTCATCCGTTGCTAATGCCGCATACCGAGAACCACTAGTTACACTCTTCTCCAGCATGGTACCCGAATTACTCTTTGAGGATGGTCGTCGATGTCAGTTTTCTACCACCATCTATGGGCCATATAACTCACCAGTCCTCTCCTCGTTGACTACTTCAGAGTCCCCATCACTCACCTTATTCAAACTCCTAGATGCCACCACCGATTGCACTGGAGCAACCTCACAAGATTCTTTTGAATGGCATACACTCCACAGGCAAATCAAATTTACTGCAAACCTTCGTACTCCAACCTTTGGACATTGCCATCAATACAAATACTAGACAAAAATTTCTTGTTTAAATCGACCATAACTGTAAGCCTGACAAACTTCCTCATCTCTTGTACTTGTGTGTTATAGTCTATTTTCAAAACCTTACCAATAACGGTGGCAATGTAACGAAATGTCACCTTAGTATAATAACGGTACGGTAGACCCGACAATCTCACCTAAACAATTACATGTGATGGATGTTTCTCCGCAATCATGAATGAACGATTTCAGGGTTGTACAGTATGATAACTACCAAAAATAGTCTATGGACCTGCCGTCAGCACCTTCGTATAATCCTTCTCATTCGAAAACTGAACCAAAAAATAGTTATTATCGATATCCACCAATTGAATATCCCCAAGCGGTTGCCAAAGCGCATGAATTCTGGTTTCCAAAGTCTTAAACCCAATCGTACAACCCAAGAGCCGAACAATGATCGTATTACTCATATTTCTATTGATTTGGTCATGAACACGATCCAAAATATGTATCAAAGGGATCAACAAAGCTGCATCAATAATCATATCTTCATCTATGATAACGACCTCTTCCTCACAATAACTAGGTATCACTCCCTTATTAGTAACCTTGCTAGCATAAGATCCCGACACAGACTGCACATCACCAGCAGTGCCTAACCCGATCACCGAACATTGTTTCGCAGCCTCAGCCCCAGGGGAGTCAGTCACCGCAGCCCCGACCCCCATAGCGTTGTCCTCTTCCATTGAAGAACTCTCCATTAACGTATCTGTTGTAGACGAATCACGCCCATTCTTAGCCAAACGATGGTCCTCGGCCAACGCTTACGACGTCATCTTCTCTAGCGGCTTCGAAATAACCACCTCCGGCAACTTTTCCGGCGGTCGGCCGCTAGGATTTTCATGTGGCAGTGGAAAGATAGGAACGTGAGCAGCGTTGGGGTTTTCCATATCTTTATGATTTAATTCTTTAAAATTGTAAAATTTCAAATTAGCATTTACTTATTTTAATTTATCAAACGCTATAAACTAGTTTTATAAAAACATATATTTACTAAAATAATTATATTTTTTGAAACTAAACATTTTTAATTATTATTAACGATTTTTTTGTTAATAACCAATAAAATAACCTCCTAGTTTAATTTTTTCCTACATAATTGATACTTTTAATATACATGTTAAAAATGCTAATATATAAAATAATATATAAATTGTGGAATTAAATATTTGAGGAGGATGGAGAAGTGAGCGGGTATGGAGGATTGTGACTAAGGGTGGGCAAAACTCAACTCGACTCAAAAAAATTGAATTATTCGACTCGACTCAGGGCAAAAAATTCGACTCGTTTTGATTCGACTCGACTCGAAAAAATTTCAAATAAAGTTTGAGTTATGAATGGAAATTTGAATAACTCAAATTTTTTAGTAATTAGTTGATTAGTTTTCATATTCGAGTCGAGTCTGTCAATTCTGCATGATATATTATGTATATCACATGTGAAAATATAAAAAAATATATATGTATATCGTATATGCATATAGAAAGCTGCTAAAATTAGAACCAGTATGTGCACAACTCAGCCCTAAGTATATGTATATAGAAATATATATGTGCACTACTACGTATATGCATATAGAAATATATATAAAGATATATATATATGTACAATTAAATTTGTATAGAAACTCAAAAACTCGACTCGATTCAAAAAAAATTCAAATAAAGTTTGAATCATAAAATAGGACTTACAAACTCAAATAACTCAAAATTTTTTAACTCGACTCGATTCGATCGAACGCCCAACCCTAATCGTGACGACGGTTCAAACCAATAAAGGACCATCATTGTGAATCTTGGGACAACCTAACCCACCATTATTAGGGGTGGGAATCGGGAGGTGCGATGACGATTTTGCATTTCTCATTTCGTCCCCAACACTTGTAGGGACAGTTTCGGGTAGTCTTCATCACATGCTTCAAAAAAAAATTTGTCCTCATCCTCATACCTATCGAATCCTCACGATTTTCAAAGAATCCCCAACTCCAACAAAATTTACTAACCAAAATATATGACCAATTTTAATTTACAAGTCATATTAAATACACTTAAAAAAATGTGGTCGAAGGGGAATAAGGTAAACCGGGAGATAAATAGATTATATACTTTTAATTAACATAAAAACGATAAATTACTAGAGAGGTCACCCAAACTTAATAAGGTTTAAACAAAAATGCACAAATATCTTGATGGATTGAAATATTGATAATAAGATAGGTAGATATACATGTAGATGAGAGTTAATTATATACTTTTTAACATTTTTGTAAAATATAGGGATCTTTATAGATATTTTTTGGGGATTCTATGGTTCGGATATAGCAATTATCGTCCACATCCTCATTTAAGTTTCAGTGATAAAATTTCTCCATCCTGTCCTGTGGGTAAAATTTTTTATTATTCTCTATCCCGTCGGTTCAGATCCCTACGATTTTCGGATATTCCCCACCCAATTCCCACCTCTAACCATCATTGAGCCCAAAAAATAAAAGTTATATGCCATAATTCGTAATAATCATTCTTTAAGTTATATGTCATAATTCGTAATTATCTCTATTTTCCCAATTTCCCCTGGAAAAGTTCAGAACGGCGAAGCTTTCTCCACCGCTTATTGGATTGCTGCGAACAAGGTTTTTGGAAAGTTTTAGTTATCTCTTCAGATTTAGAAGGCAATTTTGGGGGCTCGATTTCAAATAGGTCAGCTTTGTCTTCACTACTGTCATTTGATTTGATAAACAATAAAAATATTGGGGCTTATTATTTAAATGCCATACGATTGTGATACAATAATTGAATTCGATAAGTGAAGTTAGGTAAGTAGCATAAGTTAACAGATTTAATTTGAAAAATTATTAAAAACAATGAGCGAGAGCAGTGACAGACGCCGACGATGTTGGACTATCTTTGTGGGTCATCTTTCGAATTAGATTCATTGGAAGAGGGTGTAGCAGGTATTTGATCAGCACAGACAAGTGATAGATGTCTTTGTTCCAATGAAAAGAGCAAGAGATGGTACGCGGTTTGGATTTGTTCGTATGAGGACAGAGATAGAGGCTAGACGGGCTATTGAGCGTTTGCATGGTGAGTGGATATATGGATCACATATTACTATCTCTTTCGCCCGTAGAGCATCTCGAGATTACTATTGGAAACGAAAAGATAGAGCGGGGTTAAAGAGTGTGAAAGAGTTGAAGGCGCAGTTTGGGGAGGCACAAGAGGAGAAACGGATTCGGGCTGTACAGGGTGTGATCGCCACAAATAAAGTTGAGGTTTTACAAAGCTGTGCGATCATGTGGTGTCGGTTCTTAATTGAATCGCAGTGTTGGCGAGAGAATTAAAGGCGGCGGAAATTAAAGGTCTTTCAATAATGCGTATTGCGGGGTCTCAACTATTGTTAATGTTTACGAGTCTAGAGGTTAGAAGATGAGTTCTCGACAACATGGCGCTTGATAAATGGTTTATAGGTGTGCGAAATTGGGTACCTGGTTTAGATTCGGGGAATCGACGTGTGTGGTTAGCGATTAGTGGACTGCCGATTCATGTCTGGTCGCGAGAGACTTTTGATAATTATGCTTCGCTTTGGGGAAGTATAATCAGATGTGATGATTTAAATCTTGAGCCATATTCATTCGAACGAGGATGAATTCTCATTGAGACCTCACAATTGGAACAGATTGATGAGGTTATAGAAATACAAGTAAATGGCGAGGCATTTCGAGCACATGTGATGGAGATAGAACCATCTGTAGATCAACTAGTGTGTGCCAATTGTAAGGGGGCATGTGAGTCTGATGAGGAGAGTGTTGATGATGAGCTACAATCGGATGACGGTGTCAAAGATCATAAGGTAATGAACTGTGAGGAACACAAGCATTGTGCTTCGAGTGAGTGGATAGAGGATGTGGAGTGTGATAGAAAGGTAACAGGTGTACAATTTAGTCCCCGAAGGGATAGTGCACAACAAGAAAATTTAGATATTAGTATAGTACCGTATTGGCAAGATAATCAGTTGTAGAATGTACATGAACTAGTTGAAGAACGTGTGAGCGGTGGAATGGCACACTCAAGGGATTATACTGCGGATGAGTAGGTAGGATTAGTATCGAGAGTCGAGCCTGTGATGGTGCGTGGGGTGGATAGTGGATTGGGGCTGAATGAAATGGTATTGTTTGATTGTTCGATGCAGTGTGCTTCGATGAATTTAGAGGCGGGTGATAGTAGGCCAATGGTTACCAGTTTTGATGTCTATGTGAAACCTATAGCAATACTCAATTTTGAGAACTCTAAGCAGGAGAAACATGCAAATGTAGAATAATTAACAACCAAAAAAGGGAAAAGATCTCAGAAGAAGGTTAGCAACATTGGGGATTAGCTAAAAGGACCAACATCTAAATCAAAGTCGCTATAGCAATGAGAGGATATCCTAAGGGAGGCACGTGAAACGGTCTAGCTTGGTCGATTGATAGGGGTTCGCACTATTGGGAATGAGGAGAAAATTGTGAAAGATATTGCAAAGATTATAGAAGAGCGAGAAATGGGATGTTAGGAGTCGCGTTGCGTGTGTTGTTGTGGAACACAAGGGGGTTAGGTTCTTCGGCGAAACAAAAATTGGTGTAGAATACACTACGTCTACATGGTTGTGATTTAATCTTTCAGGAGGCTAACACATTTGTGGATGTATTGGCAAATGGGGTGTAACTCGTATAGCTTGGTTTCGAATGCCTAAATGATTCAGATTGTTTTTTCTACCCATGTTGCAATTTATCTTTAATGATGATCTTTTGTGATTAAGGGTGTGCTGTGTGGCGTGTAGAACGTTTGTTGGGTCCATATCAGGGTGAGATTGTGTTCTGGTTTTTGCGGACATGCTTGCAAAACAAAGGGTCGATAGGGAGTCGATATTCTCTGATGGATTTGCCAATGTGGGGCTTCCCAATTGT
This sequence comes from Hibiscus mutabilis, assembly GCA_019671005.1. Taxonomy (NCBI): domain Eukaryota; kingdom Viridiplantae; phylum Streptophyta; class Magnoliopsida; order Malvales; family Malvaceae; genus Hibiscus; species Hibiscus mutabilis. Next base: position 23,933,230 of record CM033751.1, read on the forward strand.
CTCGGCAATTAGCTTGCCACGGCAATTGACTTGCCTCGGTTAACTTGCCATGAAATTTGGCTTGTCACAGTAATTGTGGTTGTTGGGTGCCTTGGCTAGGCGTCATGGTTGGCAGTTACGACATAGTGTTGTTTTGTTGCAACGTGTGGGGTTGTGAGAGGTTGTGGCAGTGGGTGGTCTGGTTCGGTTGCGAGTGATGTTGGAGTTAGGGGGTGTCGGGTGATTAGAGTTGTTATTGGCTTTGGGCGTCTGCTGTTGGGATTGACATTGGGGTGTTGTTGCTTTTTGGTTCGAACGTTTGCCCTTGTTTGTGTTTCGGGGTGTTGTTTTAGTGTTTTGTTTGCTCGTTGTATAACATGGTCATATGGTACTCTTTTCTTCCATTTAGGCTTAGGGGGATTTTTAATGAGGCCTATGATCATGTCTCAGATTGCATGATTTTCCTTAATAAAATCATACTTTCTTGCCGATAAAAAAATAATCAATTATAACGTGATTTTTCATAATGAAAAAAATCAACCCTTCCACTCTGTAAAAACTCAAAGTTCCAGTTTTCTATCACCATTCATATATTTATGATAATTTGATTTCAGTTCAGATTTATTTAATTTGATTTGATATTACCGTTCACAAATTAAAACTTGTAATCACCCGAACCAATCTAATCTAATCTTATTTTATATTTAATTTTCAAATAATTGTATTCGATATAAAAAATTCATTAAAATTTTCCCCTTAAATGACCGTGTTCAATTCGTAAACATGCATGATTGTTATGTCAGTAAACAGATTCATGGCTCTATGTATATGCACAGATCTTTTCTTCCATTTCGTCTCTCAAAATTCTTTTCTTTATTTTCGTTCACTGCTGCAATTAGAAACCCAGGCTCCCTATAAAAAGGTGATTTCTTTTCTGTATTCTGATTCTAACCAGACATCCTACATATGATGTTGTGTCTAATTAGTTTAGTTTTGGGTTGGTATAATTAATTCAAGTTGTAATTCTTTCATCATCTTGTTAATTTGAAAATTATCATTTCAGTTTTGGACTATGTTGAATTTGAATTTTTTGGATGAGTTGCTATGAGTTTCATGTTCAAGGCATCTCAAATTTTAGTTGTTTAGAGTTCAGATAATTTTTTATTTTGATTATTCTAGTTGGATTGATATTAGATTTGAATAAATTCATATTCAAATCAAGTTTGATCAGGTTAAATTCAGATGTTCAAGTTGGAGTTAAAATTAACTGTCTATATAAATTCATTCAATAATAGCTTTATTTCAGTAAAAATAAGATAGAACAACAAAGAGAATATAACATTATCATGGATTTAGTTTAATTTACACTGGCCCTGTTTGATAATTAACTGATAATTAATTTTAAATGGTATTAGCTAATAGTTGATTGCTAATTGTATTTGTTAACTTGACTAGCTAGTTGCATTAACAGATTGTATAAGAGTGAATTAAAATTTATTAATGATTAAATTTATATGTATATATTAATTTATTAATTATGAAATTATATTTTTCATTTTATTAGTTATCTAAATTGAAGTTATTTTTAAAATCTTTAAAATTTTTATATTTAATCCTCTAACTCGATTTAAGAGAAAGTTATTTTTAAAATTAGAGGATTTTTTTTACTCGAATCTCTCCTCTCCAAGTAGGGCCATTATATTCCCTATATTGATGCAGTTTTGTTTAAAAGACAAATGACAACCTTTTCTGAACTAAAAACGGTAAAATATTTTTTATTAAAAAAGAAAAGGTACAATATAGATAACGTAATTTATTAAAAAAAGATTTGAAGACTAAGTACACAAAAAATTCATACATATAAATTCCAAAAGCGTAAAGAAAATAGAAATCTTTCTTTGAAAAAATTCAACAATTATCAATAATACTTCTTGTCTCGGTCTAACTAGACGCTTAATAAGTAATGAGCAAACAAGTAATTTTGTAGGTTATTTTGCTAAACAGATCTGAATGTAATGACAATCAACTACGAAGAGGTCATACTACTGAAGAGAGTCGACAAACGCAAATCAGAACTAACTGTCGTAAGAAGGTCTATAAGAACACAAATATACCACAAAAAGATGAGAAAACGTGTCATAAAATATAAGCGTGCCACAAGGCAGAAGAAAAGTGTATCACAAAGGAAGATAAACTAAGAGCAACAGGATGTGCGAAAGTAGAAATTCAAAACAAATGAATTTTTATTAAAAAATATAAAAAAAATTAAACCTAAAAAAACAAAATAAAAAATAAAAAAAAATAAATGTTGACAGTCGACGATCAACATTAAAAAGAAAGAAAACAACAGCGATGACCATAGGGGGAAAAAAGCAAACGGCATCCTTAGAGTATAGTCCTTCCCCTTCAAATGACAACCTTCGAATTAAAACAATAATTTTTATATGCATTAATTAAGCAACCAGTGAAATAAAGATTCATGTTCCACTTGCTGTTGTAAGCTTATTTCATGTGGAAAAAAATAAGTTCAGAACAAAATGTAATAAGGTTGGAAAGTAGTCTTTTTTAATCAAACCTGAATCCAATTACTTAGGAATTTAAAGTTATCTATCTACAGTCGTAATATAACATTCGATTTAATGGACGATTTTATCGAAATATATCGATTCTTTAAATTATATAAAAATAACACTTATTTAAGATCATTTATCAAAATGATTTTTTGACACATGAGAGTAAAAACTGTGGTTGATAGTAGGGCTATAAATGAGACGAGACAGATCGTGAGCTACTCGAATTCGACTTGGTTAAAGTTTGACTCGATTGAACTCGACTCGAGTTCTTAACGAGTCGAGACGAGTTACTCTATACCCGGCTCGAAAAGCTCGCGAGCTACTACAAAATATAATATATTATATTACATTGATTAATTAGGATTTAATTTTGGGTTTAGGGTTAATTTAGGGTTTATAACCTGGTTTGAGATTTAGAGTTAGGTTAAGTTAACAATGGTTTATAGGTTTTTGGAAATAAGGGTAAACAAATTAGGGTTTAAATCGAGCTTGATAACTTTGAGCTCGCGAGGTTTCGAGTCGAATCGAGCCGAGCTTAACCCTGAGTATTTTGAATTCGAGTCAAGCTTAATGATACTCTAGTTCGACTCGGCTCGTTTACACCCTAGTTGATAGAGTGTCCTTTCACTTACATGGCATGATCTTCAGGAAAAATATGATTAAAAAACGTGCCTTTGGTGATTTTTAGGAAAATCTTGCACAATTAAAAATTAAAAATGAAGAAGATGAAAAGTATCAAAAGAAAAAAAAAAACAGAGTTTGCCTTAAAAATGTAACTTGCACGATACATATTAACATAAATTAAGTCGTTTTAAATGGTGGTGTGCGTGTATTAGCATTGTCTTCAATCACTCAATAAAGTTATGTTAAAATGTTATTTTAAGCACTTCGAACAACTAATATTTATTCAATGTGAAATCTGATAATACAAATCTCACAATGATTAAATATAGAGTTTCTCAACCATTCAAATATACCTTTTATGTTTTTAACAAGCATTTATTTTTGGTTGAAGACAATGCTCATACATGTGTGTTGCCATCGTTACTTGACATAACTTTTTTTGATAAATTCTATATCTAATTCTAAGCTTACCTAGAGGGGAAGAAAATAAGAGACTATAAGGGAAGGAAAGGAAATGCTCATAGCGGGTATAGAACCTATGATCTAAGACAATAAGAAGTAACAAAGATAAGCAGCTTGACCAATCAACCAAATATGCTTGCTTGACATGAATCTTAAGTTACATCTTATTGGACAAAATTCATTTAATAAGTTCTTTTTTCTTGTTACTTTTTATTTTGTTCACTTTGGTCTTTGATTGTGTCAACTTATCTTAAAATCCAATAAAGAGATGTTTCATCAGGCATGTCTTTTAAAAATCATGCTACATAGGTGAAAGTAAGTCGAACGCGACTTCTTGAGATTTAGTTGTTAAATATGCGGGAAAAAGTGTCATGTCAATCCCGTCTTCTTAAAGTTGACACTTTCAAGTTAGTGACAGTGCCGTCGGCTTGTGGAGTTGGCGTCTGATAAAGGGGAGTGATTCGCTCCGCTCTTTCGAAGGGTGGTTCTGTTTGGTGTTTTCTCAATTTTAATTTATGAATCAAAATCTATTTCTCTCATGGAATATCAAAGGTCTGGGGCAATTTGAAAAAAAGGCTGCGGTCAAAAAAATTATCTTGCAAAGTAAAGGTAGGGTTATTTTTCTTCAGGAATCGAAGCTCCAACAGGTTACCGATCTTGTTATCCAGCAAATTGGAGGTAGGGGGTCGAATTTTAAGTGACTTCATTCTCCGTCAGTGGAGTCTGCAGGTGGGCTTATGTCTTTATAGGGATGTAAAAAGTTGACTCGACATAAAAACTCAACTGAAATCTGCTCGAGTCAGAATTTGGTTTGACTCAATGATGCGATGACCCGAAATCGATCTGTAATCGACTGTTGTTGACCCAAACCCGAGTTGGACCTATTACTGTAGTAACTGAACCCGACATGCATCCGACCGAGAACGACCCGAACCCGAATTGAACCTGTTATTGTGGACCCGAAACCCGACCTGCACCCGACTGAAATGAACCCGAACCCGAGACTAACATGGCAAAAAACCGACATTAGCCGACTGAATCGACCCATAGATCCGATTTTACCCGACCTGTTTTGAACTCGACCTGTTAATTGACCCGACTTGTTTTGAACCTGACCTGTTGTTGACCTGAACTAATATTGACCTGTCTTGATTTACCTATCATGTAATTGAGGAAGCCTATGATTTGATGATTTGATGAATTTAAAGTGTTGATAAATGTAAACTATTAAGTGTTGGTAAATGTAAACTGTTAATTTTTTAAATCAATTTAAAGTGCTAAATAATCTTTTTGTTATATATACTTATATAATCAATTAAAAATATCAAAAAAAAGGAAAGATTGAATTTAGATATTCATTTGACACTACTAAGTTTGAAATTTTACTAAATAATTCAATGCTTAGTAATAATTTAATATGCTTAGTAACTCATTTAATATAAATTATTTGTCAAGTTTGAACTACTAAGTTTTAACTAAATTAAAGTTTTAACTTTCATGTTGATGTTATCATGTGTACAGTTACATGTTTACATCCATATTAGAATTTTGTGTATAATTATATTTAATCAAAGTTTATTATATGTTATAATAATAATGACTGAATTGAATTAACTTATTAAACTTAGAATCTAATTGAGCTAAACTAAAATCTAGAAGCATAAATCACGGACATAATTAAAAGAATTCTACAACTAAATGTGGAATTTCAATTAAATTAATTTAAGTTGGGACTCAATTGAATTAAACTAAAACAATTGGTAGAAAAAGAAAAAGACAATTGGTAAAAAGGAGGGAAAATGATAAAATTTTGGAGAGAAATAAGCCACCCATTTTTTAGGTTTGAGATTAATTTACTTTTAGTCGAAAAATTTTGGAGGGATAAAAGCCACCCAAAATTTTGGAGGGAATTAGGGGAATTTTTATTTTTGGTAATTTAGTCTAATAATATTTTTGTTTATTCTAGTCCCTATAATTTAATTTTTAGTCAAAATTGCCCCATATTCATTTATATTTTTTACAATTTAGTCTAATTTATTCTAGTCCCTAAAATCTAATTTTTACTCCAAATTAATCCCTATTCATTTTTTGTATTTTATTCTATTCCCTAAAAAGTAAAAACCTGCCCGTTCATTTTCCAAGTTGATCTGCTCGCAGCCCGCCCATATTTAGAAAGCAATTGTCAATTCCTGTAACAAATGGAGGAATCTTGCCCGCCCATTTTTTAATGGGTTATTAGTGGATTAGGCCATTACTAGTTTAGGAGCTTTACACTTAAGTCATTTTTTTATTCTTTAGTTTTAGTTTGATTCATTTTAGTCCTAATTTGAGTTTAGTTTTCTTAGACCTTTAGGTTTAGGTTCTTTTTTAATTAGATCCTCCTTCATAAAATTGTTTAATAATTAAAATGTTTGACAGGCTTTTGAAGGCCCAATTTATTTCGGCAAAGATAAAAAACGGCGTCGACAATTATAATGTATTAAATTATAATTATTAGTGTTTGGGGTTATGAGATTAGTTTAGGCATTAGGGGATTAGTTTTGCACTTTAATTATTAGTGATTGCAAGATTTAGGGGTTGATGTTTTGGGTTTAGGTGTAAATGTGTTAAGTTGAGTGTTTGGTGTTATGGAATTAGTTTAGGGATTAAGGGATTATGCTTGCACTTTAATTATTAGTGATTGTAAGATTTAGGTGTTGAGGTTCGGGGTTTAAGGGTAAATGTGTCAAGTTGAGTGTTTGGGATTATGAGATTAGTTTAGGAATTAGGGATTATGCTTGTACTTTAATTATTAGTGGTTGTAAGATTTAGGGGTTGAGGTTTGGGGTTTATGGGTATAATATACGTTTTAAGTTGAGTGTTTGGGGTTATAGGATTAGTTTAGGGATTAGGAGATTTGAGGATTAGGCTTGCGCTTTAATTATTAATGATTGTAAGATTTAGGAGTTTGGGGTTTAGGGGTAAATGTGTCAACTTGAGTGTTTGGTAGGAGTTATGAGATTAGTTTAGGGATTCGGTTTGTACTTTAATTATTAGTTATTGTAAGATTTAGGGGTTGAGGTTTGTGGTTGAGGGATTCGAATTAACCCCTGTTTATTTTGAAATTTTCTAATATAGTCAAATGTTTTTAATATGATGATATTTTTGTTCATTATAGTCCCTAAAACTTTATTTTTAGCCGAAATTGACCCATATATATTTATATTTTTGGTAATTTAGTCGAATAATATTTTTGTTTATTCCAGTCCCTACAATTTAAATTGCCCCATATTTATATTTTTGGCAATTTAGTCCAATAATATTTTCGTTTATTCTAGTAGCTAAAATTTAAATTTTACTCCAAATTGACCCTTATTCATTTTTTTATTTAGTCCAATGTTTTTAATATGATGATATTTTTGTTCATGTTAATCCCTAAAACTTTATTTTTATTCCAAATTGGCCCTTATTTTTTTTGAATTTAGTCCAATGTTTTTAATATGATGATATTTTTGTTCATGTTAGTCCCTAAAATTTTATTTTTCACCGAAATTGACCCCTATTAATTTCTAATTTTTGTAATTTACTCCAATATTTTAAATATGATGATATTTTTGTTCATTATAGTGCCTAATATTTATTTTAATGTGATTCGTGTTTGTAAAAGGCGTTAAATAATTCACTTGAAATGACCCTACCCAAAGTCTATCGATTATTTGTACCAAACTCAAATTTAATACGAATTCGAAACCCGAATTAACCCGACCTGAAGTGAACTCGACCTGAAATGAACCCGAGCTGAAATGAACCCGAGCCCGAATTAACCCGTCAATTAACTGATTCGGACCTGAACTGTTTTGACCCGACCTGAAATGAACCCGACCTGAAATGAAACTGACCCAAAATGAACCTGACTTGAAATGAACCCGACCTGAAATTGACCCGCACCCGACCCGAATCGAGTCGAAACATTAAATCGACCTGAAATGACCTGTATTTGATTTGACCCGACCTGAACCCCATCCGATTACCTATTTTTACATCCCTATGTATCCCTATGTCTTTATGGGATCCCTTATTCTTTGAATTAATATCGTCTGTTGTGATGGAAAAATTTATATTGATCAGGGGTAAGCTTCTCTCTGTCTCCCAGTTTAGATTGTTTACTGGTTAATGTCTATGCACTAAATGACTCAACTGAGAGGTTAGTGGTCTTTCAGAATATATATTCAATCGTTTCAAGCTTTAATTCTCCAACTTTGTTTGGAGGTGATTTCAATATTTTAAGGAATGCTGGGGAAAAATCGGTTCTAGTTTACTTAAGGGTGTCATGGAAGTCTTTGACGATTTTATTAAGTATCTTGGCCTAATTGATTTGCCGTTATCAGGGGGAAATACACGTGGTCTAAAATGAGAGAGCAACCTTCTTTCAGTAGGTTGGACTGCTTTCTTGTGTCCGCAGATTTTGTAGAAGTTTGGCCGGATCTCGTCCAACAAGTTTTGCCAAAGAACATCTTAGATCATAATTCTGTCTCTTTGTTCGTTGTGAAGTTGGATTGGGACCCAAACAGTTCAGATGGTTCGACCATTAGGCTGACGACTCAGACTGTATGAATGTTATAAAAGAGGCCTGGGGCAAATATGTCAGGGCAAACATTAGCAGGTTATTACGACAGTGCAAACTGTCTTCTAAAAGCTGGGTGGCTAAAAGAAAATCTGAAGTCAAAGACTCCATTCAAGATTTAGAAAGGCATATATCTGAGCTTGAAAGTGAAATAGCTAACGGGAATAATGATCCAAAGGTCCGGTCAAGCTTAGTGTCAACCCGCTCGAAGCTATGGTCCCGAATCCGATTTGAAAAACGTGAGTGGTTACAAAAATCAAGGTTGAAATGGTGTGAGTTGGGAGATAAAAATGCGTGCTTCTTCCATGTTATGGCTTCCTCGAGAAGAAATAATAATTTTTTTCATAAGCTGAAAGTTGGCAACGAGGTAATTCAAGAACCCGAAAAAGGTGAAGAAAGTGGTGGAAGACCACTTCAGTGGTATTTATAATTCTTCTTCAACAATTTCAGTAGAGAAGCTGAATTGTATTCTACGCTGCCTTCCTAGCGAAGTTGCTAATTCTTTTAAAGATCCTTTCTCAGTGGAAGAAATAAAATTCGCCCTCGATTCTCTTAATAGCACCAGGCCCCTGGCCCAGATGGCTTCAACTTAGGATTCTTCACACGCTTCTGGCTCATGTTGAAGGATGAATTTTTTGATTTTTTCCTGGAATTTTATAAAGGGCAGATAAAGGACGGTCCTTTTAACCATTCCTTCATTGTTCTTATACCGAAATTGAAAAATCCAACATCTATTGTGGATTACAAACCCATTAGTCTCATGGGGTGTGCATATAAGTTGTTGGCTAAAGTTCTATCTATCCGCCTTAGTAGAGTTTCCAATGAGTTTATTGGGGAGTCCCAGTTTGTTTTTTATCCTGGTAAGCAAATTTTGGACTGCTCCCTCATCTCAAATGAGATCATTGAGTACACAAAGAGAAGGGGTCTCAAGGGTGTGATTTTCAAAGTTGATTTTCGTATAGCCCATGACACGCTGGATTGGGATTTTCTTATATTTGTCATGAAGAAGATGGGTTTCGTCAGGTTGTGGGTTTCGTGGATCAAGTCTTGCTTTTCTTCCGCTAATATCTCTATTTTAGTCAATGAATCTCCAACAAAAATATTCTCTATTGCTCGTGATTTACTCCAAGGTTGCTCGTTTTCTCCTTTATTATTCAACCTCGCAGCCGAGGCTTTAAGTTCTTTGCTTTTCCATGGAGTTTCCAATGGCTTTTTCTCCGGATTTCGAATAGACAACAGTTCTACAGAAATTTCCCACTTACTATTTGCCGACGACTTGATAGTGTTCTGTGGAGCTAGTGAATCTCAGATCAGAAATGTGTTTCGGTTGCTTAGATGTTTTGAACTTGCGCCTGGACTTAAAGTCAACCTTAGTAAGTCCAAATTGTTTGGTATTAACGTCGACAACAGGTTGATTGATCATTGGGCCTCCCTCTTTCAATGTAAAAGCGAGCAATTTCCATCCCTTTACCTTGATTTGCCGTTGGGCAGATCAAAAAACTCTGTTCAGATCTAGCAGCCTATTGTGGATAAAGTTAAGGCGAAGCTTGCTGGTTGGAAGATGAAATTATTATCATTCTGGGGTCGCATAATGTTGATTAAGTCTGTTTTGTCTAATCTGTCAATTTATTATATCTCCTTATTTCTAATGCCTGTTGCGGTTAGTTCTCAATTGTCAAAGCTCATTGCAAAATTTTTATGGGGATCGTTGGACAGCCGAGCTATCCACTGGTTAAAATGTGAATCCCTATATCTGCCTAAAGAATATGGGGGCTTAGGTCTTCTTGATTTCAAATAAAAAATCAAGCTTTTCTTTGCAAATGGTTGTGGAGATACGGAACTGAACCAAAGAGCTTGTGGCGTAAGACAATCGCTGCAATTTATGAGCCTAACAATTGCTCTTTATTGCCTAAGAACATGGGTGTCACGAACAAATCATGGGTATGGAGGAGTATCTCCTCGAATATTGCTATGTCTGGTAACTTCTTCTCACAAAATATTATTTTCATTGTTGGAGATGGTAAATCTATCCAGTTTTGGTCGGATAATTGGATTGGGAACATTGTGCTAAAAGATAGATTTTCTAGAATCTTTGCTTTAGCCATTAAGAAATCCGATCCTATAGCTAAGTTTGGTGCTTTTTCTAACGGCGTTTGGTGTTAGAAAATAGAACTCCGCAGAGGGCTATTTGATTGGGAGAAACAAGTTTCGGATTCCTTCATGGGGGTGATTCATATTTGTCGTTTAAGACCTGAGCTTCCTGATAGCATTAGGTGGAAAGCAGACTCCAAAGGGGTCTTCAGCTCAGAATCTTTGCTTTAGCCATTAAGAAATCCGATCCTATAGCTAAGTTTGGTGCGTTTTCTAACGGCGTTTGGTGTTAGGAAATAGAACTCCGCAGAGGGCTATTTGATTGGGAGAAACAAGTTTCGGATTCCTTCATGGGGGTGATTCATATTTGTCGTTTAAGACCTGAGCTTCCTGATAGCATTAGGTGGAAAGCAGACTCCAAAGGGGTCTTCAGCTCAAAATCATACTGTAAGTCTCTTATCCCTTCAAATTCTGTCAAGTATAAAGTTTGAAAAGTTGTTTGGAATAATTTGGCTCCTCCAAAAGTCGCTTCATTTGTATGGAAAGCGATGCACGGGCGTATTCCTACTAAAGTTGAGTTATCTAAGAGATGTGTTTCTTTCCAACAACCCACGCTTTGCCCTTTTTTGTCTCAAAGAACAAGAATCAGTTATTCATTTTCTTTGTCATTGTAATTTCACGTGGTGTGTATGGCAAAGATGGTGTAATGTTTGGCAGGTTTCATTTGTGTTTCCAGCATCTATGTGGGATTTTATTATGCAATGGTTCCAATTTCCTATTTCTCAGTTGCATAAACAGGTTTGGCACCTTAGTTTTTTCTCATTCATTTGGTCCATATGGCTATTCAGAAATGAAGTTATATTCAAAGGAACCCGAGTGGATGGCCGTCTACTCTTTGATCTATGCTTATTGAGACTGAGTTGGTGCTGTGAAGCTAGATGGTCAAGTGTAGGTGCAACCACAACGGATCTAATCAGTAATCCCAGAAACTTTGTTCTTTTTGCTGGCTGCCTATCTGTTCCGAAAATAACTCTTTGATTCCTCCCTCCCCTTGTTCTCTTAAATTCAACACTGATGGTGCCGTTGCAGGTAGTTTTGGCAATGGCGGGATTGGAGGGTGTTTGAGGAACGAGTTTTCTAGATTGCTGATTTCTTTTTCTAAATCTGTTGGTTGCGTGGAAACTACGACTGCTGAGATTTTGGTCGTTAAAGAGGCTCTCGTTTTGATCCGTCTAAGACACCAATTGTGGTGTTCGAAAGTGACTGCAAATTGGTCGTGGATTGGCTACTGAGACCCTTCTCATCTCCTGAAATCTTCAAACCTCTTATTCTGTCTTGCTTAAATCTCTGTAAGGGGTTAACATGGAAATTTGTTTGTGCCAAGGGAATGTAATGAGTTGGCGGATAGCTTGGCAAAAAAAGGTATCCTGCGTTCAGAGGATTTCTTAGAGATCGTTGTTTGGGTCGAATTGAATTATGGTGCAGGTTCTAAGACATGAGTTCTATTCTGGTCAATATTTCTGATCCGATGATGGGTTAGAAGTTGCTTTACTTTCACTACAGTTTACTGGGTATGCTGTTGAGTGATCTTTAAAGTCCAAAACAATTGTGAAGTGTGGCATTGCTTGATTTGCTTCTATAGGTAGTGCTTTGTTTCTCTGAAGGTTCTATTCTGAGTGTTTATTGATGTTTTTGATCTTGCTCTTTTGGTCGTACTCGGTCCTATATCGGCTTTGATATGGCACATTCTTTTTTTTTTTCAATTAAGTTTAAGAAAAGCTCATATCTTTGCGTATTGTTATATGATTCACCTCAATATAATTGTACAATTCGTATCTTTCAAAAAAATAATTAATTTTAAAAATCGATATATTTCCATATAAATGTTTATGCAATTGGGTTATTAGTCAATCAATTTAATTGAGAATAATTAATTAGAGGTTTGAGGATAAGATGAAAAGCTGTACAAGAAAGTAATTTTGTTGGTGCTAAACATGTCGTCGTGTCCATTCCTCATTATCAGTGTTCATTGTATGGTTAAGATTGAATTAACTGGTCGAATTAAAATTTATTTTGATTAATTGGTTCATTAATTAAATCTTTGGACGGTTAACGTTAAATTTTTTTAAATTTGATTATCGATTTTTTATTCAAAACCAGTAAATTAATCAAAATTTAATATACAACTAATATATATATATATATATTATCAGAAAGTAAGTATGATTTTATTAGAGTGAATCATATATACTAAAACATGGCCGTATGCCTCGTTAAAAACCTCACAAAACCTAAATGGAGGAAAAGAGTACCAAATGATCATGTGACAAAGAAGGACCAAACACCAACACAAGAACCAGACCCTATTGCAAAAAGCAACCACATCGTATGACACCCGAAACCAAATGCAAGCACCCAACCAGTCGTGAGCATAAAGCTAAGGCACTCGACCAGTACACCCTAATCCCATGCAAAATCAAACAGTAAGACCAAGCAAGCATCGCCAAGTATCATCAACCCCCAGCGCCAAGCATGAGGACACATTGCCCCAACCACTCAAAACTACCAAAGAACATAAAAGGGGGATCAACACCCTATTTAGCCAAGATGTCCACGAAACCGTTAGCTATCCGAAACACATGTGCAAAACAAACACAACATAACTCCACATCTAGCCAAATCTATCACCACGAAAATGCTCCAAAACCTCCACGGCCAACGTTCTTTATGCAACACCCAACCAATTGTCACAGTAGAATCCGACTCTACAATCAAGCTTCCACCGTATGCCATCACGATCGCACTATCAACACCGAAGCCCCTCCAATTTACTTTCAAAGCTCTATCTCCACCATGCTTTCAATTATGTCTTCTACATTACCGTCTCATTCTTAGTTACGCTACCTAAGCCGTTGATAACCCCTGATAAAATCTCATCATGTACTATCACACGTGCCTCTCCCGCTTTTCAATATATCATGCAATATCCTTTATCAAATTATCCTCATTACACACCGTCGCTCATCGCTCCTTGCTATTCCTCTTGATCCCCCTTATTTAATAAACGCGCTATATCTTTAACGATCGCTTCTTCGTTACCAATTGTTGAAACTCATAAGAATTTCCCTAACTATATTGTTTCTCTCGCCTCCTTCAATAGAGCTTGTTGTCGCACAACACTCAGATTCAGTGAATGAACCTCCCTTCGCCCCACGCACATGCACTGCTAATGATCTGGCCCGCCCTCTCCCTTTTTTACACGAACGATGTAACCCCTTGACCCGGCCTAGTCGCAAGACCGAACCGAGCAAGCTACATTAGGTTTACCGAAGTAAACCGAGAAGACGAAACCTAAACCGCGTCCATTTTTTTCTTTTATCTTGTCTAGATGAATTATTACTTTCCTACAAGTGCATACTGTTCACAGGTGAGAACTCATCTCAATCGGGCATCGAATCAATATCCAATTGGACACAAACGCAATTTAGGGACTAAATTTCAATTTCAACAACATACAAGGACTCTTTCCAATTTTAAGTTACCAACCTTTAATTAAATATATTTCATGCTTACATATAAACAATCAGCTCAAAATGATCATCCATACTCATCTAATTGTATCCACAAGATTCAAGGACCAAAACGAAAGAAAACAAAATCTCACTTTCATGACATTAACTGAAATAATAAACAACCGTATCGATACGCGGTCAACCGTATCGATACGGTGACTTACATAAAATAGCCCCATTTCGGTACGCCGTATATCGTTTCGATACGCCTACCTGGAAACAAGGTTTATTTAAATTTGATACGGTATGAAGGTGTTTCGGTACGTGGATTATATTCCAAAAAGTAGTTTCCAGTAGCATAAGTCTGTACAAGTACACTCAATCCCGTATCGAAATGCCAAGCTTGTTTTTGCCTAGCTGTACCAAGACATTCAAGCCCGTATCGAAACGCCAAGCTTGTTTTTGCCTAGTCGTATCGATACGGTCCCCCGCGTATCGGTACGCCTGGGCCTGTAATGTCATTTTCAGCTGGTTTATCATACATTTAACCATACCAAAACATCCTAACATGCTCCTAACATGCATCCAACATAATCTAGAATCAAACCACCACATAACATCACAAATTCAACATCAATTTACGACATTTTGCATCAAATGTAAATCTATAGGCATGCAACCTAGAAAACCATTCAAGCAAAACTCCAAACTTTATACCATCACCAAAAATAAACCATAAAGGCCATTTACAACTCAAGAGCAACCAAACAAACTTGCTCAAATAGGGAGTTCAACAAAACATCTCCCAAATAACAACGAAAACCCCCTATTGCCCTTATTACTTATAGTCTAGTTCAAAACATACTTTGGTTACCAAGTCTTGTATCGATCCCTTGCTTTCTGCTGCCTTCCAAGCTTTAATTCTCTGCATTGATGGACAAAGAGAGTGTAAGCACACTAGGCTTAGTGACGAGTGATCAAAACAAAAAACCATCAATGCATTTAAATCTATTTCTCAACAATACATTGAAATCTCATTTCAACCATTTTTTAAACATCATCTAAACATTACCATTGAAACATGCCTTGAAAACCATGCACTTTTCATCTTTAAAAACCAGCATATTAAACCATATGCAACATGTATCATTTCCAACAGCAAATTCCATTGCTAGACCTCAATTTAAGCCTTCCCATGCATAATAACCATATGCAAAGCTTAAAGAGTAAACGTACAACATGTATCATTAACCAACATCAAGTTCCATTGCTAAACCTCAATTTAAACCTTCCCATGCATAACTACCATATGCAAAGCTTAAAGAGTAAACATGTATAAATCACATAAACTTTCCAATGATAAATCAACAATTATATTGGCTCACAAGTGATCATTAACCAAGTTCATTTACCAAAAGAGTTCATCGGATACACAGATTCAACAAGTATTTACCCAACACTTCAAGCCTTCTCAATGTAATCACTCATTTTTACCTGTAAATACATATTAGTGTTGCATGTATACTTATTATATTATATGTTTATTGTTTGCATGAGTATTACTAATATATATAAGGTGTGGTGTGCATGTATATTATAAGCTATGTATGTATACGTATTAATGGTGTATGTGTGTCGCGTATGTATCTATAGAGTACGAGCGTATTTGTTTAATGTATATAGATGTTATGTTAATTATGTGTATGATTATATGTACATATGCTAGTATGTTATATTAACTAATGTTTGTATAAGTATACGTTTGTATTATGTATGTGTATTGCTGCTATAATTATATTATTATTAATATTATTGGGCTGATATATGAAATGAAATCCAATATATATATATATATTAAATCAAATAAATGAATTACAGTCCAAGTCCAATTACAAATAGTTACAAGGCCCGGTTGGCCCAAACCCTATCTAATTACAGCTGTGTGTGCAGGTGACTGTGGGTCGTTGGATCAAGATCTGATCCAACGACCACGATCTAACCAAGGACCAAAATATCTGCCAGGCGCGTGCTCCACACGTATGGACCGTTCGAGTGCCACGCGCGAATATCCCACGCGTGCGTGAGCCCCACGCGCTCTGACTCCTCGACTGCTGAGCTCCACATGGCACGATCTGGAGCCGTTTCACCAAATCGAGGCTTCATCCAGGCCGTTTATCCTTCAAGCCATCTCGACCGTTAGATCAGATCTGATCTAACGGCCGAGAACACGTCTGGCCGCTGGCAGAACCCCCACACCGCCACCATGCCGATCTTCAACCACCGCGCTCAGAACATGTCAAACACAACAAGAAAAGAAATGTCAGTCCAGATCTGAAAAAAGAAAATATTATGCAACTTGTAACGAAACCAAAGACAGGCATATATATGTAGGAAAATATTTTGCAACAGAGAGTGGTAACAGACAAGAACAGAGAGTTGTAATAAAAAAAACAAGTTGTAATCGAACCAGAAGTTACAATCGAAATACGAAAGTCAGTCCAGTGGTAAATATTTGTTTCCCTTTCTTATTTTTTGCATGCATATACAAAAGAAGTAAAAAAGAAAAAAAAAAAAAGAGTCAGAGATCTTACCGTCGCCATCTGTGGGTCTCCCCTCCTCAGTGAAAAGCCTTTCGGCTTCCCCAAGCCAGATACGGTGAACTGAAGGGAGGGGTAGAACCCTTGTAGTTTCGTTTTGGGTTTAAAAATGGTTTTTTTTTCGTTTCAAATTTCCTAGATCTAGGGCAAATAGAGGCGTATCCTCTGAATCCAACCTCGGATTCGTGTCGAGGGTGAGATGGGGGTTATTTTGGTGTGTTTTCGAGGCTCGCCGGCGCCGGTTAGCGGCGGCCGGCGACGGAGAAAACTGCGGCCGGCCGTCGAATTCTTGGTTTCATGGGGGATAGTTGAGAGAAAATGAAGAACATAGGTTATTACAAAAACTGAAAATGAAGCAAATGAAGGAAAATTTGGTTTCGGCCTAAAAATAGGGTTTATATAGTTGTTATTATTTCGTTAAATGGGGAAATCACACACTAAATCCCCCCGCGTTTCCAATATTTTCATTTTTGTCTTGCCGCATGGTATATTTACAACTCTAGTCCCTCTTGTATTTCAAAATCTTGCAATCCAGTCCCTAAATTACACCGAATCAGTTTTTAAATGGTAAAATTACGCCTTTAGCCATCCCGCGTTTTTGAACTTTTCATTTTGGGTCTGCCCCTTGGTCTAATTACAGTTTTGATCCTTTTAGGTTCTGTTTACTTCGCATTTTAGTCCTTAAATTACCTATTATTGTTCTTTAATTTATGCCATTGACTTTTATTTTTCTTTCATTTCAGTCATGTTTCTTTGTAAATACTCAGGTTCGTATTATAATCGTATATGTTAATGTATTCTTTTGTCTTATTTTATATCCCTCGTATATGCCTCGTATTTTTATGTTTACATGTATATGTGTATTAAGCTTATGATAGTTACGTATCATTTTTATCCGGTTATTCGTATCAAGTATGTTATATTCTAGTTGGTTCGTACATAGCATGTTTTATATATTTTTATATGTGTATGTTCTCTTGTTTTTTAGGGTTACATGTTAGTATATTTACCCTTTTTGTACGATATGTTGTCCCATATATGTTGGAATATGTTTTATTACTAGCATGTATGTCTTTTTGAAATATTTGTTCGTCTATATACGTATTTATTCCTACCTTGTTATTGTGGCATGTTAAGTTTTCTTTTATCTGATATTAAGCTTGGTATGTATATGTGTATTTTAATTGCATATTTCATTTATGTTAGATTAGCATTCTGATATGTGAATATTTACTGTTTTTAAATTATCTGCTATGTCTTATATTTTTGTCATTAAGATTGCATATGGTATATAAATTGTTAATGCGGTTCCCTTTTATCCAAGCGTAAACGGGGCCAGTATCAGGCGTAGTGATAGTGGTTGGGCGTTTACTCTCGGATAACGGGGCCTTTAAAATTTATTCGCAATTATGACCGAATTTTAAACTAATCGTCACTTTAATCCGAAAAATCTAATATTAATAAAGCGATAATTATTAAAGTACCAATTTTGGGCGGTGTGGGGGTGCTAATCCTTCCCCATCCGTAACCGACTCCCGAACCCAATCTTTTTGAATCTCTGGTTTTATGGTGTCCGGCCTACCTAAGTGGCCGGTGGTGACTCCATTTTTTTTAAACGCGGTTTCTTTTAAAACCCCACGGAATAAATATTTTATATCCAAAAAATCACAAACACCTTTCAAAAACACTTCGAAAATCCTCGTTTTTTTAGCGATAAAAAAATGGACATCGCTACAGATGGCGACTCCGCTGGGGACATTTTTTGTTTTTTTTTTAAAAAAAACAAATGAGAGTTAAGCTTTTAAATTAATTACCGCTTTAGTAATATTAGAAGTTCCAGATTAAAGTGACTATTAAATTAACATTCGGTCATAATTGCGCGTTTGTTTTAACGCATTTAAAATATGTCATATAAACCCGTCTTTTTAAGTGGGGGGAAAACGCTAATGCTTTCGTGGAGATATCGTTCTCCCGTATAGGCCTAGCAAGTACCTTCGGGGCTCGAGTACCTTATGCTTTCGTAAGGATATCCTTCCTTCGTACGGGCATAAGCGAATGGGTCCCCCTGGATTGAACCCGGTTGAAAGGAGCCTATAATGGGTGATGATCGGGGGCCTTGCTACTCTTAGTAGATGACATCAATGACAATTCGGGTACCTCCTAGCACCAACACTGCATGTAGAGAACATAGAAACCCACCCTGTTAGAGCCATGCAGATAACCTTAGGTATTTTAGACGGGATAAATATGGTTGTTTTGTGTGTTTATTCTATTTAATTTTGTCCTTTTATTTACATATTCATTAATTTTATCTGGTACTGACTTGTTTTCTTTTCGCTTTTGTTTTTTTTTCATACATCATGCATTTGCATCACATAAAGGTACTGGATCAAGTGGTTTGCCTGATCAGAAAGTCTTTCACCATGGAAAAAAGGTGTCTTAGGAAAGAATAGCTTAATTTGTCAGTCAGACATTGGTCAGAGGTCAACCAGAAAATCCAAGTGGACAGTTTGCCGAACGAACGCGTAATAGCAGGGTACACCTATGTGAGTCTCCAACAGAACGACCTATGGGATCTTCAAAGCATTTGGGAAAGATGGGACCGAAGACTACAAGACTTGTTTTGCAACAGTTATGGCGACATTGCACAGTTGTTATATGTTCGGGTTAACCAACCCCTACTCCGAGCTATAGTCCAGTTTTGGAATCCGGATTTTTGCTGCTTCACCTTCAATGGGCAGGACATGATGCCTACGGTAGAGGAATACACTGCTTTACTTAACCAGAAAAATATTCAGGAAGATTGGATCTACGAGAAGCCTCCGAGGAATCAGAATTACGCTGCGAAACTCAAAACCTTTGCGGGAATGAGTGATGATTGGGTTAATGGCCTCCTTCAGATCCGAGGAGACAATACAGTCTTTGCATGGGAAAGTATTCGGGACATCATACCGACACATCCAGACGAGGCAAAGAAAATGGACTTGTTCGCTTTAGGAATATATGGCTTGGTGATCTTTCTAATAGTACTCGGGAACATTGACATAGCCATTCTGGATTTGTTTGAGCGGGTGAAACGGAAAGCAAACCCAGTACCAGCAATCTTGGTCGAGACTTTCATTTCCTTAAATGCTAGCCGAAAACATGAAGAAGGACGTTTTCGAGGATGCGCACAGCTGTTACAAGTATGGATTCAGAGTCACATGTGGAAGACACCAACAAGGGTTCTGTCGGGGATATCCTTCCAAGTTTTTTTGCCTTTACGGGAGTACTTATCAAAGGAATGGCGAGAGGAATTGAAAACAAAAATGTGGACCAGTTCATTCAGGAACATTCAAGATGAAGACATAGCATGGAGGGTCTCATGGCTTGGTAAAGTTAATTATTTTCTGTACAGTTGTGGTGACTTCAACTGGCTGATGATGTTGGGATTGCATGAAGGGATCGCCTGTGCTCCGCTTTTAATGTCTCGACAGTTCAGATCATGACAGTTCATTCCCAATACCGCCGGATTAAGCCAAACTAAATTTCTTTTCAAAGGGGAGTTCAAAGGAAAAATTCAGACCATCATGAGGGCCTGGGACCATTGTTACCGGATCAGGGTGGAAGGAGATACCGAGCACATGACTACCCCAGACTACGATCTTTGGAGACGTTTGAGGGTTAATAATGTGATTCCCGAATTTGATCAAGGACCAACAGTGTCACTCGAAGAGCTTACAAGGGTGGTACCGTCTGAAGCTGACATCTTAAGGAATGAACTCGAAGAAGTTAAAAGGAAAATGGACATCCAACAGACCCAACATGCGAGCGAGCTCTATAAGGCAAGCTTAGAGGTTGACGAGCG
Organism: Hibiscus mutabilis; assembly: GCA_019671005.1. NCBI lineage: Eukaryota > Viridiplantae > Streptophyta > Magnoliopsida > Malvales > Malvaceae > Hibiscus > Hibiscus mutabilis. The sequence goes on from CM033751.1 coordinate 23,953,518, forward strand.
AGACGGGATCATTAGGCAGTTAAAGAAATTAAATGCAGATTTGAACGACAAGAATACTCTTTATCAAAAATATGCCCTTCTACTACAAGCAAAAATACAGAAGGCCAGCCGGAGTCAATTCATAGCCGTGGAAAGAGAAAGGATGAATGGTATCTGTTTGGTGGAAGAAGAACGAGAAATCAGCAAGAGAGCAATCGAGAAAGAGATAAAAAGCTGCCGGTTGGCTATGGAAGAAGAAAATCAGTCTTCCAAGAAGGCCATTGATCAGGAAAAAGAAAGACTCAGGCAAGAAATCAGTAAGGGAAAACAAGCTGTCCATCATGCCGTATGGAAAAGAAAGTCCATGAGTAGCCAAAATAGACTGTTAGAAATGCAAAAGTTGTACAATGACACTATTCAAAGTCTGGAGCAAAGCCAAAGTCAGAATGGCGAGTTAAAAGGAAAGGTGGCGGAAGTTGAACACTCACTTCGAATGTACTGCCGCAGGAATGGCTTCACTGAGCTTCAAGAAAGAGAGCGCGAAGAGAGCATGTTATGAGCACGAATTGAGTCCCTCGAAGCAACTGTTGAGGATTACAAGGAAAGAATTAGTGTGTTCGAGGAAGCTGCAGCTGAAGGGGACACCTATTGGCAAAAGAGACTACGCGACGCTGCCCGAATGGTACATGACAGGGACCAGTATTACGTAAACCTAATGGTGGACATACAGCGAGTCGCCAGGCATGTGAATGATTTAGCCATCGAGGCTGAGACACTCCGACCTTTCATAGCCCCGGGAATGGAAGAAGCTCCCAGGTTCCTCAAGCTGCTCAGGGTAATTGGAAAATTAGGAGATAGAGCTAGAGCCTATCTATAGGACTCTGTGTTGTAATTAGATCTTTTGTATTAGGGATCTTTATTTTGTAACACGAACTTTGTTGTAATCCAGACCCTTTAATTCCTGTGGAAGTAGTTCAAAGGGGTGATTACCAACAGAATCAGTACCTTATCTGCATACATTCTTGCATTTGCATCATTATACATGCATTTATTTCTTGCAACCATATTAACATTATGAATATTGTGGCGTTGTGTGTAGTTAACCCGCAATCATTCATCACCCATACTTTACCCGGTTACAAAGAAAGCTCATGGAAGACATGATAATCAGTCTAGAAAGAGGGCAAAAAGAGCTCGAGAGAAGGCTTGAAGAGGCCCAGAGAAGCCTCAGTGATCAGATTGCGCAGTCGCAAGCATCTATAATATCCAACATAACCACATTGCTGGCTAAGAGTCTTGGAAAAAGAGTGGAAAGAGAAAATGTTCAAGAGCCAGAAGGTACCCCGGTACACTACAAGGTTCAACCAACTGCACCAAACCCGGCTAGGATGGTGTATATCGACCCTGCAGGAATGTCATCTAGCTTTCAAATAGGGGCACCTAAAACTCAACCCCTTGATGCTGAAGCACTCTATGAAGAAGAAGCGCCGGACCTGAACATGGTTGAAAGAATCAGGAATGAGGTAGAGAAAAAGTGGGAGGAAAGATTTCGCCTCATGGAGGAAAAATTTAAAGTGTTACAATCAAATGAAGAATCAGGAAATGACGCTAGTGACTTAAGTTTGGTGTCCGATCTTGTCTTACCGCCAAAATTTAAAACGCAGAGTTCGACAAATACGATGGAACCACATGTCCTTCCGCATACATAACTATGTACTGTCGAAAGATGGCGGCCTACCATAAGGACGAAAAACTACTGATCCATTGTTTCCAGGACAGTCTAACTGGAGCGGCGTTACGTTGGTACACCCAGTTGAGCAAGGCAAATGTTAAGACATGGAAAGATCTGTCAAGAGCATTTACTGAGCAATATAAGCATGTAACAGACATGACCCCCAGCAGAATTATGTTGGAAAATATGGGGCAGAAGTCCAACGAAAGCCTGCGGCAATACGCCCAAAGGTGGAGAGAAGTGGCCGCCCAAATTCAGCCACCCATCCCGGAGCATAAAATTACGCCATTATTTGTCAATACTCTGAAAGGGGCACTCTTTGATCGTCTCATAAATAACACAACGCAGTGCTTTGCTGACTTAATCGGGGATGGGAGTCCCTTGAACTGCAATTAAGAGCGGTAGAATTGATGGCGGGAAGGGTCTCGGAGTATAATAAGAGAAATGAAGTAAACACCACCAGTTTTTATACCGCCAAGAACTTCACAGTCTCACAGCCACAAGCACCTGTGGAAAACACAAAACTCGAATCAAAGAGATGAGAGAATCGCGAAAAAAAGAAAGAGAAGAACTTTCACTCCCGCCGCTTTTGAACTCGAACTTTACTCCCAATTGTATGAAGCGGACTGGTCCGCCATACATCGTTACTCTGTCAATCCGCCCTTCCCGTCTTGGTATAATTCGACGCGCATTGTGACTATCACGGCGGAACCCCGGACATCCCACGAGAACCGCGCCTTGCTTTCAAAAAAACTTGTGCAGAACTTAATCGATTCCGGGATATTGAAGTTTGAAGAGCCGAGTGTAGCCAACAACCCGCTGCCTAATCATGGGAGCAGAGGTGTAAATGTTATTGAAGAATACTTTACCAGGAGGATTAAGGATGATGTGTCAGAAATCAAATCTCCTTTACGGTGGGTATTTCAACAGTTATGCATGGCTCGTATGATCGACAAAGGCATGATAACAAGGCGGAAGGGATGTGGAGTGTATTGTGAATTCCACCAGACAGAAAGGCATGATATTCAAGAGTGCGATGAATTCAAGAAATTGGTGCAGCAATTGATGAATGAAAAGCAAATAGTATTCTTCGAGGAGCCCATGGGGAAGAAGGGGCCGGACGTACACATGACGGATAGCCCCAAATCTAAATACGGGAAGGATAGACCTTTTATCATCTCCCCCAGGCCAGGGAATACAAGTGTCTCCCAAGGAGAAACCAGCAAGATAAGTCCTAAGATCATCATTTCAGCACCCTCTCCATTCCCATTCAAAGATATGCGGCAAATCCCCTGGAATTATGCTGTAAATGTGACCACGCCAGAAAAACCAGAACACGGTTAGGTAAAAGAGCCTACGCTGAAAGACCAACAAAGCCAGAACGATGTGAACGTTGGTGAGGCAGGCCATTTCACAAGGAGCGGCCGATGTTATTCCTCCGAGGCTTTGAAAGCAACTGAAAAAGATAAGGGGAAGAGTACAGCAGTTAGCCCTACGCAGATATTTGGAGAAGAACCTCCCCAAAGATAAATGAGCCGGTAACTGAGGCCGAGGCCAAAGAATTTCTAAAGTTCTTGAGACATAGGGAGTACAGTGTAGTGGAACAACTACGAAAGCAACCGGCCAGGATCACAGTAATGGAATTACTCTTGAGTTCAGAAAAGCACCGGGAGACGTTACTAAAAGTGCTGAATCAAACTTTTGTGCCCTAGGACATTTCTGTGACAAATCTAGACATGATAGTGGGGCATATCATTGCCTATAATCATATAACGTTCAGTGATGATGAGATCCCTGAGGGAGGAATGGGGTCCACCAAAGCCCTTAACATCACTACCCACTGCAAATGGGTATGTAGTGCCAGGCGTACTGATCGACAACGGGTCAGCATTGAATGTCTTGCCTATGGTGACCCTGCAAAAACTGCCAATGGATGGTTCGCACCTAAAGCCCTGCCACAATTCGGTAAGAGCCTTTGATGGTATGCAAAGAGGAACAATGGGGAAAATTGAGGTGCCCCTATTGATCGGACCAACTGAATATGTGATCGATTTTGTGGTGATGGACATAAAACCATCTTACAGCTGCTTGTTGGGAAGACCATGGATCCACTCCGCAGGAGTTGTCCCCTCATCATTGCATCAGAAATTAAAATTTGTAGTCGAAGGCAAATTGGTCACAGTAGAGGCAGAGCAGGAATTTGTTGCTTCAGTGACATCAGACGCCCCCTACATTCAAAATGATGAAGATGTTGCAGAATGCTCGTTCCGAGCATTGGAACTAGTAAATGCCACATTCGTTTCGGAGGGAAGTCGGATCCCATACCCCAGGTTATCTAATTGTACCAAGATGACCATCGCAGAAACTTTGGGCCGAGGAGCCAAAGTAGGAAAAGGGCTGGGGAAGAAATTACAAGGAAACCTGAGACCCAAGAATATGATAACCAAGAAGGATCGTTTCGGGCTGGGTTACCAACCAAATGTCCAACAGAAGAAAGAGGAATATAAGAGGAAGGAGGAGCAAAGAAAATCCAGATCTAAAGGAGAAGACATTCCGTGGAGACCGATGTCCTTTCCTAGTTTGAAAACCACTTTTGTCTCCGGAGGGTTCTACCAGCCAGGTCAAGATGCTGTGGAGGCAATGAAGGAAAATAAAGTACTCAACCAGGAGGAGATACTCAGTGAATCATTTGAAGGGATGTACATCAACATGATAGCTGAAAAGGACCGAGGTAGCAAAGTGTTGACCAACATCCGCCCTTGCCGTCCCGGGGAAACACTCGATAACTGGAGCTGCATTGATCTACCTGTAGTTTTTAGGAATAGATCAGAGTAATGCTCCGAATCAACCTTTTGTTTTTGCCCGTAAACAATGGGGATCTCTTGTACGGGGCACCTATGTTAACTTTGTGATTGAAATGAAAATATCCCCACTTTCCTAAAATGACCAAAGTTTCATTTATTTCATTCATGCATTTTTCATGTTCATTCCCTTCATATAAAGATATGCCAGGACTTATCAAGATATGCCAGGGTTGAATACCGACATAGTGGTGCACAAACTGCCAACAAAATCGGAGTGCAAACTAATACAGCAAAAACTTCGGAGAATGAGACCAGATATGTTGTTAAAGATCCGAGAGAAAGTGAAAAAATAGTTTGATGCTGGATTCTTGGAGGTAGCCAAATACCCCGAATGGGTTGCAAACATTGTACCAGTACCAAAGAAAGACGAGAAAGTTCGTATGTGTGTAGATTATAGGGATCTGAACCGAGCCAGCCCTAAAGACAACTTCCCTTTACCACATATTGACACGCTGGTTGACAAAATCGCAGGACATTCATGGTTTTCCTTCATGGACGGCTTCTCAGGGTACAACCAGATAAATATGGACCCTAACGACATGGAGAAGACCACATTCATAACCATGTGTGGCACTTTTTGTTATCGAGTGATGCCGTTTGGGCTAAAGAACGCAGGGGCAACATACCAAAGAGCAATGGTGACTCTTTTCCATGACATGATGCACAAAGAAATAGAAGTATACGTGGACGATATGATTGCCAAGTCCCAAACAGAGGAAGAACACCTACAAAACTTGAGAAAACTATTCCAAAGACTACGGAAGTACCAACTGAGGCTCAATCCTGCCAAGTGTACCTTCGCTGTTACTTCTGGAAAACTCCTAGGGTTCGTGGTAAGCAGAAGAGGGATTGATCCAGATAAAGTGAAAGCCATCCAGGACCTCTCACCACCCCGCACTCAGAAGGAAGTTCGCGGTTTCCTGGGGAGGCTGAATTATATCTCTCGTTTCATTTCCAAATTAACCGACCAATGTGACCCGGTCTTCAGACTTCTTAGAAAGAATAATCCTGGCATGTAGGATGAAGAATGTCAAAGAGCCCTAGAAAAGATCAAAAAGTACCTGACAAATGCTCCAATTTTAGTCGCACCAGTACCTGGTCGACCACTAATTCTCTACTTGACAGTTTTTGAGAATTCAATGGGATGCGTACTGGGGCAACACGATGAGTCAAGAAAAAAGGAGCAAGTCATCAATTACCTAAGCAGGAAATTCAATGATTGCGAAACGCGGTACCCGCCTGTGCAGAAGCTGTGTTGTGCTCTAGTTTGGGCTACCAAGCGGCTTAGACAGTACATGCTGTACCATACTACCTGGTTGATATCCAAGCTAGATCCATTGAAGTTCTTAATGGAAGCGCCAGCACTAACGGGAAGGATGGCCCGATGGCAGATGCTCTTATCCGAATTCGACATCGTATACGTTAACCAGAAAGCCGTAAAGGGGAGTGTCGTAGCAGATTTCCTAGCTAGTCGTGCTTCGGATGACTATGAGGCATTGAAATTTAATTTCCCAGACGAAGACTTGATGTGCATTACAACCGAATAAGAGGTTTCAGATGATAAATCATGGAAACTTTACTTCGATGGAGCCTCTAACGCCCTCGGACATGGGATAGGGGCAATGCTAATTTCTCCTAAGGATGTCTATTATCCTTTCACCAGCATATTGGAATTCTTCTGCACAAACAATATAGCTGAATACGAAGCTTGCGTTATGGGACTGAACTCAGCTATTGAGAGAAAGATTAAGGAACTTCGAGTATTCGGAGATTCATCCTTAGTCATTTACCAATTGCGCAGGGAATGGGAAACCAGGGACCCGAAGTTGGTCAAATATTACGAATTGATCCAAGAGCTCACCAAAGAGTTCGAAAAGGTCAGCTTCAATTACCTACCCTGAGAAGAAAATCAGATGGCAGACGCATTGGCAACCTTGGCATCCATGTTTAAGACAAACACCGGGGCAGAAATAAAACCGATTGAGATGCAGACGTTTGAAAGGCCTGCTCATTGTTGTAATGTATAGGAATAGATTGATGGAAACCCATGGTACTATGACATCTTGCAATATGTCAAGCTTCGAAAGTATCCAGAAGGGGCAAACGACAATGACAGAAAAACGCTCAGAAAAATGGCAACAAAATATGTCCTAGATGGGGAGATCCTATATAGGAGGGGTCATGATCAGACATTGTTGAGATGTGTGGATGCCCGGGAAGCGAAGGAGATTTTAGCCGAAGTATATGACGGACTCTGTGGAACGCACGCCAACGGGCTGTCTATAGCCCGGAAAATTATGAGATATGGTTATTTCTGGTTGACCATGGAGGGAGATTGCATCGATTACGCCAGAAAATGCCACAAATGCCAAATCTACGCTGACAAAATTCACGCACCCCCATCGCCTTTACACACCATGAATTCTCCGTGGCCTTTCGCAGTGTAGGGCATAGACATCATCGGGCAGATTCATCCGAAAGCTTCCAATGGACACCGTTTCATTTTGGTCGCCATAGACTACTTCACTAAATGGGTAGAGGCAGCGTCTTACCAACATCACAAGAACTACAGTATGTAAGTTTTTAAAGAAGGAGGTTATTTGTCGATATGGATTACCGGAAAGGTTCATCACCGACAATGCTTCCAATCTGAATAATAAAATGATGACGGACGTGTGCACTCAATTCAAGATAACACACCATAATTCCACAGTCTATCGTCCTAAAATGAATGGGGCAGTGGAAGCAGCAAACAAGAACATAAAGAAGATCATAGCAAAGACCACGGATACCTACAGGGATTGGCATGAGAAGTTGCCATTTGCCATTTTCGCCTATAGGACGTCCATTCGCACATCAACGGGGGCAACACCCTACTCCTTGGTGTATGGTACCGAAGCAATACTCCCAATCGAGGTAGAGATCCCGTCTCTCCGAGTCCTAAACGAAGTAAAATTGGAAGAAGCCGAATGGGTGCCGGCCAGATACGACCAGCTAAATCTCATTGACGAAAAGAGACTAAAGGCCATTTGTCATGGTCAAATGTACCAAAAGCGGATGGTGCAGGCATACAACAAAAAGGTGCGCCCAAGAGAATTCAAAGAAGGGGATCTGGTGCTCAAAAAAATCCTCCCTATCCAGAAAGATTCTCGAGGAAAATGGATGGCCAACTGGGAAGGACCGTACGTCGTAAAAAAGGCATTCTCAGGAGGAGCCCTAATCCTAACAGAAATGGATGGAGATGAGCTGAAAAATCCCGTAAATTCTGATGCCGTCAAGAAATACTATCTTTAAAAAAAAAGAGAAAAAACAAACAAAAAAATGAAAAAAGAGAACAAAAATGGAGAGCTCAAGGTGAAAACCCGAAACCGGGCGTCTTGAAGCAAAGGGAGAACCCGAGTTGAAAACCCGCAAAGGGCGGCTCGAGTAAATTGAAAAGTTGAATATCCGAAGAGAAGGGTATCCCCATGAACATCATGAAGAGGAGGCTCCAGGCAAAAATTCTACACCGGTTGACAGGATCATGTATCATTCATATCGAAGATAATTAGAGATCTTGTATTTCATACTTAACTTTTCTTTTTTCTCATGTGTGTCATACCTTTCTTTTTAAGATATCCCAAGCCTTTAATCGTAATAAAACCGTGTCTTTGAGCATCCATTCCTTGTCTTCTTGTTAATTTCAGTCAAATAAGTTAGCATAGGCTTATATTGAAACAAGAGATTTCGGAGCATTACTGTGATTTAACCTTAACAATGCAGGTGATCAAAGAAAACGATGTTAACTCCGTCCTCTAGTTCCCTACATAATGGCTGTTGATAGGGAATGTGAAAAGCTTCAAACAACCGGATAGGATGACCAATGGCGTACGTCTTATCTATTTAAGGAAGGCATGCGAGATAACAAGAGAGATCTCTTGTGTGAAAACCCAGAAGGGCACCCCTCAGAAGAAAAAAAACTCTCTCTAAAGTGAAAACCCGAAAGGGCACTTTAGAATTCCAAGTCGTAATTGGAGAAAAAGAAAGGTTGGGATGGTTGAACCTGACAGTGAAGCGGGGTATCGATGCCCGTAAGAAAGAAGAAAGCGAACGTCAAGATCAAATAAGGACAAAAACAAGCCCACCAAGATATTGACACTCATGCATCATGAATAGTCAGACATCACTAGGATTAGGAGCATGTCAATTCATTTGTCATAGCATTTTGTTTTTATATCAGACAGGTATCTGCAGATCCAAAGAGACATCGATGGCCATCGTGGTGTGAATCCCAAATGAGAAGACAATGTTTTTACATACAAAAGGCATATGTTTTCAAGCTCTAGAGAGAGGTTCTATATAGGAAGAATCCTCCGCTCCGAGGCTTCAGAAGCTGAAAGTTCTATATAGGAAGGACTGACAGCTCCAGGGTGAAGACTAGCAGTTCTATATAGGAAGGACTCCCAGTCGAAGGAATTCACCCATGACACGCAAGATTATATAGGAAATCCTGCTGTGTCGAAAGCGAAGAGTTCTATATAGGAAGGGCTCCGAGCTTCAATGTCTTAGAGTAAAATATTCTATATAGGAAGAATCCGTAACTCCAAGATTTCAAACGCCGAAAAGTTCTATATAGGAAGGACCGACGGCTCCAAGGTGAAGACTCACAGTTCTATATAGGAAGAACTCTCAGTCGAAGGAATTCACCTATGACACAGGGTTATATAGGAAACCTGTTGTGTCGAAAGCGAAGAGTCTTATATAGGAAAGGCTCCGAGCTTCATTGTTTTAGAGTGAAAGGTTCTATATAGGAAGAACCTGTAGCTCTGAGATTTAAGACACCAAAAGTTCTATATAGGAAGGACTGACGGCTCCAGGGTTTGAAGACTAGCAGTTCTATATAGGAGGAACTCCCAGTCGGAAGAATTCATCAGCGGCGCAAAAGGTTTTATATAGGAGAAACCAGCGTTGAAGGCGAAGAGTTCTATATAGGAAGGACTCCAAGCTTTACAGTCTCGGAGTGAAAGGTTCTATATAGGAAGGACTCATAACTCGAGGTTTCAGAGCGAAGGGTTCTATATAGAAAGAGCCTGTAGCTCCAAGATCGGAAGGTGACGAAGCTCTATATAGGAAGAACTTACGAGCCCGAAGATTCAGCTAAGGAAGAGCAGAGATGTCCAAAAGAACACGTTTTTCCAAAGCTACAAACAGGGAAGTCTGATAAAAATGAGTGCTTATGAATCTTTGCTTTGTTTCACATTCCATGAGAACAAGCAAAGAGGGGCAACTGTAATCACTCATTTTTACCTGTAAATACATATTAGTGTTGCATGTATACTTATTATATTATATGTTTATTGTTTGCATGAGTATTACTAATATATATAAGGTATGGTGTGCATGTATATTATAAGCTATGTATGTATACTTATTAATGGTGTATGTGTGTCGCGTATGTATCTATAGAGTACGAGCATATTTGTTTAATGTATATAGATGTTATGTTAATTATGTGTATGATTATATGTACGTATGCTAGTATGTTATATTAACTAATGTTTGTATAAGTATACGTTTGTATTATGTATGTATATTGTTGCTATAATTATATTATTATTAATATTATTGGGCTGATATATGAAATGAAATCCAAAATATATATATATATATATTAAATCAAATAAATGAATTACAGTCCAAGTCCAATTACAAATAGTTACAAGGCCCGGTTGGCCCAAACCCTATCTAATTACAGTTGTGTGTGCAGGTGACTGTGGGCCGTTGGATCAAGATCTGATCCAACGGCCACGATCTAACCAAGGACCAAAATATCTGCCAGGCGCGTGCTCCACACGTATGGACCGTTCGAGTGCCACGCGCGCGTGCGGTCCACGTGCGGACGCTTTGATATCCCACGCGTGTGTGAGCCCCACGCGCTCTGACTCCTCGACTGCTGAGCTCCACGTGGCACGATCTGGAGCCGTTTCACCAAATCGAGGCTTCATCCGGCCGTTCATACTTCAAGCCATCTCGACCGTTAGATCAGATCTGATCTAACGGCCGAGAACAAGTCTGGCCGCTGGCAGAACCCCCACCCGCCACCATGCCGATCTTCAACCACCGCACTCAGAACATGTCAAACACAGCAAGAAAAGAAATGTCAGTCCAGATCTGAAAAAAGAAAATATTATGCAACTTGTACCGAAACCAAAGACAGGCATATATATGTAGGAAAATATTTTGCAACAGAGAGTGGTAACAGACAAGAACATAGAGTTGTAATAAAAAAAACAAGTTGTAATCGAATCAGAAGTTACAATCAAAATACGAAAGTCAGTCCAGTGGTAAATATTTGTTTCCCTTTCTTATTTTTTGCATGCATATACAAAAGAAGTAAAAAATAAAAATGAGGGAGAGTCAGAGATCTTACCGTCGCCGTTTGTGGGTCTCCCCTCCTCAGTGACAAGCCTTTCGGCTTCCCCAAGCCAGATACGGTGAACTGAAGGGAGGGGTAGACCCCTTGTAGTTTCGTTTTGGGTTTTAAAATAGGTTTTTTTTCGTTCATATTTCCTAGATCTAGGGCAAATAGAGGCGTATCCTCTGAATCCAACCTCAGATTCGTGTCGAGGGTGAGATGGGGGTTATTTTGGTGTGTTTTCGAGGCTCGCCAGCGCCAGTTAGTGGCGGCCGGCGGCGGAGAACATGGCGGCCGGCCGCCAAATTCTGGGTTTCATGGGGGACAGTTGAGAGAAAATGAAGAACAGAGGTTATTACAAAAACTGAAAATGAAGCAAATGAAGGAAAATTTGGTTTCGGCCTAAAAATAGGGTTTATATAGTTGTTATTATTTCGTTAAATGGGGAAATCACACACTAAATCCCCCCGCGTTTCCAATATTTTCATTTTTGTCTTGCCGCATGGTATATTTACAACTCTAGTCCCTCTTGTATTTCAAAATCTTGCAATCCAGTCCCTAAATTACACCGAATCAGTTTTTAAATGGTAAAATTACGCCTTTAGCCATCCCGCGTTTTTGAACTTTTCATTTTGGGTCTGCCCCTTGGTCTAATTACAGTTTTGATCCTTTTAGGTTCTGTTTACTTCGGATTTTAGTCCTTAAATTACCTATTATTGTTCTTTAATTTCTGCCATTGACTTTTATTTTTCTTTCATTTCAGTCATGTTTCTTTGTAAATACTCATGTTCGTATTATAATCGTATATGTTAATGTATTCTTTTGTCTTATTTTATATCCCTCGTATATGCCTCGTATTTTTATGTTTACATGTATATGTGTATTAAGCTTATGATAGTTACGTATCTTTTTTATCTGGTTATTCGTATCAAGTATGTTATATTCTAGTTGGTTCGTACATAGCATGTTTTATATATTTTTATATGTGAATGTTCTCTTGTTTTTTAGGGTTACATGTTAGTATATTTACCCTTTTTGTACGATATGTTGTCCCATATATGTTGGAATATGTTTTATTACTAGCATGTATGTCTTTTTGAAATATTTGTTCGTCTATATAATGATTTATTCCTACCTTGTTATTGTGGCATGTTAAGTTTGCTTTTATCCGATATTAAGCTTGGTATGTATATATGTGTATTTTTAATTGCATATTTCATTTATGTTAGATTAGCATTCGATATGTGAATATTTACTGTTTTTAAATTATCTGCTATGTCTTATATTTTTGTCATTAAGATTGCATATGGTATATAAATTGTTAATGCGGTGCCCTTTTATCCAAGCGTAAACGGGGTTAGTATCAGGCGTAGTGATAGTGGTTGGGCGTTTACTCTCGGATAACGGGGCCTTTAAAATTTATTCGCAATTATGACCGAATTTTAAACTAATCGTCACTTTAATCCGGAAAATCTAATATTAATAAAGCGGTAATTATTAAAGTACCAATTTTGGGCGGTGTGGGGGTGCTAATCCTTCCCCATCCGTAACCGACTCCCGAACCCAATCTTTTTGAATCTCTGGTTTTATGGTGTCCGGCCTACCTAAGTGGCCGGTGGCGACTCCATTTTTTTTAAACGCGGTTTCTTTTAAAACCCCACGGAATAAATATTTTATATCCAAAAAAATCACAAACACCTTTCAAAAACACTTCAAAAATCCTCGTTTTTTTTAGCGATAAAAAAAGGGACATCGCTACACTCAACTGGAATAGCGATACAATCACAATCGCGGTACCTAACAACCGGGTACATTTTCAACCCACGGAGACACCAACCCCTTACCTCGGTTAGATGCTTAATCCACTAACGGGAGTATACGGTACTGTAAAACCCCTCTACCGCTAGGGTACTTGGATAGAGTTTTCGGTACACGGATCTAAACCCCTCAACATCTAAGGCGACTTATTATAGTGCACTATCAATCCTATGGCCGACCAACAATATCCGATAACAATTTTAAAACCACGTCACTTGCCAATATAATTAACCATTTACCTCACTATTTTTAACAAGCATAAAACCAAACCATTTTCCAAAGCAACAACCATGCTTTAAACCACAAGTATAAATCATATACTTACAAGGATCACTTACCATGTGCATCATTCAGCATCTCATGCTCAAAAACAGTATCTCAAATACTTTAAAACATGCTTAAACAGTAGGTAACATGTAATCCAAAACAAGTGCATAAAACCATTTTAATCTAGCACAACAGAGAGAAAAACCACTTTATACTTACTTTCAAGTTTAAACCAGCGTTTCAAGCTAAGTTTAAACTCCCACAAACCACTTTTAAAACATTCCAAAGCTGGAATCCATGTTCTCACTGACCGATACGCGAAACCTCGATTCGCCGACGCGAAAACAAGCGTCCAAAGCCTCCAAAGCTTCACCGATCACTTCCGGATCACTCTCTCCTATTTTAACCACATTACAACAGAGGATTAATGAATCTCAATGCATTCAAAACACTGCAACAACAAATCCACATAGACTTCCACAATCTTCTCAGAATTACCCAACCATAACAACCGAAAACATCATCTAATCCTTTCCAAACACAACTCAGCCACAATCTAACAATAGATACCTTCAATATCATCAATTAACACTTAAAACAGGATTGTTTCATCCAAACACCTTCAGCAACTAAACAGCAACCATAACTTCACAAAACACCAATCTAACAACCTAGACAATTATAGATTCAAGAGTTTCAGGATTCCATTGTTAAAATCAACTTAACAACATTATAATACATCTAAAATATGTTTAAAATCAATCTCCAACACTGGAAAACAGATCCAATTTGAAACTTTCTTTTTTTCATCAATTTCACTCAATTAAATCAATTAATTCAATATAAAAACACAAAATCAGATTATAAACTATAAATCAAGGATCAAACACTTGGAAATATCAATAAAGAACCAATCAATAGAGGAGATCACGGACCTTACCCCTATTGTGTGATTTCTTCCTCAATTGGCTTGTTTAAAGCTAAGAAAACACAAGATTTCAATGAGGTTTTGTAAATCAAAGTTAAATAATCAATTGTAGATCAATAATCTAAGTAAAATTAGTCTCTCCCCTCTCGTTTTTGATGAAAACTTGAGTGTTTGGCAGAAAAGAAGTGGAGAGAAATGTTACGTCAATTTTCATTTTTATTATCCTTTAAAACACATGTTAAAATGATTTAATTGAAGGGAGAAATCACCACCAAAAACTTGGTAAAATAGCTCCTTAACGATTCTAAGAATTTGATCCTTTTTATTTTAGTCACCTTTAAAACCAGTTTTCAAAAATTGCATTTTGGTCACTAGCCAAAATATCACACCTCCAAACCTTATTTTCCAAAATTGATTTCACCAATATTAATCATATATTAAAAAATAATTTTTAACCATTTTCCATATTTTTATCTTACCAAAAATATACGATCCCGAATCCGGCTTGAATTTCTAACCCGATCTACTGGACCGTCTAATAAGCCTCAAAACTGCTAGGCCCAAAATCGGGGCGTTACGAACGAGCATTCTCACTTGGAAATACCACATCCAACACGTTTCTTCCCCCTTACTGAACAACTTGTGCCTTAACCTGAGAAGTATCAGGTAATGGCTCCACTGGAATTGTAAGCCTAGCCTCTATAGGCCCAATCTCTCCCGGTTCTACTCTCATTGACTCAAAATTTACGGGACAGTCTATCAAATCCAATTCTTTTAACCTCGATCTTGCCTCACACTTCTCATCAAGCTCCACTCGTGATATCATACTCACATTTTCATCCGACATCCAATCCTTTGAACTTGACTGAACTTCTAAAGTTCTATCCTCTGATCGCTGCTCCTCAAATCACAATTCATTTATCCTCCAGGAAGGTGCAACCTCCTTATCCAGCCCTTCCCGATTAATCCCATCATCTTTGGCAGTCGAACCACACTGCTTCATATCTTGTGCATCCTCATTCACCAGCATATCCTTCTAATCACCCCCAGACCCATCTCTATTGGACTCATCATCCCCGCTCTCACTCTTCGACCCATACGCACGTTCACAATAGGAACATAATTGCATATTTGCCAATGGTTCAAACTCAACAACACGAACCTGATACGACACCCCTTGCACTTGTAACTCTAAGACCTCGTCGATATGTTCGAATTGATCTACTTCCACCAGTACATGTCCTCTTTCAAACGAATTAGGTTCCATGAGAGAATCCTCACACTTTATCAACGTCCCCCACATCGATGCTATATTAACAAAGGTATCTCACGACCATACATGCATTAGGACCCCCGCAAAGTGACAACCAGACCCTCCGATTTCCTCTATCCAAATCTAGCTTCCAAATTTCAACCTTAGAAAACCATTTGCTTAATGCCCCATTACTAAGAATCTCACGTCGAGTATCACTACTTGAGAACATCAGTAACATTTTCGACCCTGCAATACGCATTATTGAGAATCTGACAATCTTCGCCTCTTTTAAAGCCTGTGCGAGCAATGCAATCTCCATTGATACTCTACACCACGCAATTGCACAATGTTGGAGGATTTTAATTTTACCATCATCCTCCACTCCCTGAACAATTCGCTTATAACCCTCCCCCTTATGAGCATCCACTCTAATGCTCAATTCATCACTGCCCGTCTTCCAATTCCTCGTTTTTTACCTCCAAAAGTACTCTTGTGCCGCTCTGCAAGCGAAAGATACCCTCAATCTAGACTCATAAATCCACTTACCATCTAATCTCTCAATTGCCCTCCTGGCTGCAACCTCTGACTCCATACGCACAAAGCCAAATCTTGCTCCATCAATCGCCCTTTTTACTGGAACAAAAACATCTAAAACCTGTCCATGGCGATCAAACACCTGTCATACTCCCTTCCAATGTATTTGATCCAATATATTCTCAATGTACATAGTCCAAACCCGACGATGGCTATGATTGCTCGACACCACTCTTGATCTCCAATCTTAATTTTAACATTTGACTAACGCTAATGAATTCCAAATAGTTTACCTATAAACCCTCAATCCATCATGAACAACAATATTAACCGAACAACAAAACCTAAAAAGAAATTTGAATGATTATACCTTTGGAGATGATCGTAGAGGGATATGTGAGAGATACTGAATTTGAATTCGATTGTTGAAGCAAAGGGAAGAAACTAGAGGCAGAGAGATTTAATATATTTTAAATTTAGGTTCAAATGTTATCAAGGACCCAAAATATTTAAAATCTAATATTTATATTTCGTTAGTCAATATTAAACTCAACCCAAAAGGAAAATAAAGTATAAAAATTAAAAATATCTAAAAAAACTCATTTTTCAATTTTTTACTTTTTTTAAATTTTTATTTTGATTCAAAACTAAAAAAATGTAAAAAATTTATTAATTTAAAAATCGACTGAATTAATCGAACTTAATTCGGTTCGATTAATAATTTTAAAAAAATAACTCAATTAAAATTTTAAAAAATTAATTTCAATTTTCAACAGTTCAATTTGATTATCAATCAAACCAATAGTTTAGAGACCCTATCACAAGGCTCGTCACTAGATCTATCTGAATTTTAAATAAATAATCCTGCTGAATAGTCAAAATTTCCTTTCTAGTCACCGCGCACTAATATATAAACCTCAAAAACTTAACACGAGATCCGAACCGATTTACCTGATCCGAAATTTATTATAGATCCGAATATGATAGTTTAAATTTGATCCGAATCTGAACCAAAATCGAACCGAACAAAAAAAAACCCCAAATTTTAGCTGAATTGAAAACAGCTTGTGCTCAATTAGAACTGAACCGAAAATAGCTCAAACCGAAAGTCAAACTGAACCGAAAATCAACCTGAGCCAAAAGCAACCCGAATAAAAAAACAACCCAAACCGAAAGTAACTTGAACTAAAAGCAACCCGAATTTAATTTGCTCAAATATGTATGTTTTATTCTCCTTTAGTACTATATTACTAATTAACAACCACATTTAGTAATAGTTAATGGTTTAATATCATCTTTTCTCCAATAAAAGATCATCTTCATATTTTGACTAAAATCGAAAACAACCTAATCCAATATTTACCCAACCTAAAAAAACAATCGATCTGATACTAACCCAAACCAAAAATCAAACGATTTGATATTGACATGAGCCAAAAGCAACCCGAATAGAAAAACAACTCAAACCGAAAGCAACACGAACTGAAAGTAACCCGAATTTAATTTGCTCAAATATGTATGTTTTATTTTCCTTTAGTACTATATTACTAATTAACGACCACTTTTAGTAATAGTTAATGGTTTAATATCATCTTTTCTCCAATAAAATATCATTTTACCGATCCGATATTTCCTCAACCCGAAAAAACAATTGATCATATACTGACCCAAACCGAAAATCAATCTATTTGATATTGACCTGACCCAAAATAACATAGACTCAAACTAAATATCAATCAAACTCGTCCCGAAAACAACCCGAACTGAAATGACCCGATCTGAATGACCCGATTGTCACATCTACTAGTAAACGATTTATTGTATTTTTTTTGATTTAGTAGTGTTACAATAATATTCATAAAACAAATTTCAGGGTTCGAATCCACACAAGAAGTGAATAGAATAAGAATCGATGACCATTAGGTCTATTAGTGAATCTCACAAACAATTTATTCCATTAAGAAACAAACAACCAAACAAATCAAGAGTCAACGCTATATAAAAAAATCAAGTCAACAATATATATAAACTTCCCCCCAAAAAGAATCGAACAAGAAATATGACCAAAGAATTCACTGTGCCGCCGCCGGCCGGTAGTTTTTCGTCAAATCCGTTTTTATCAGTAAATTATTCAGATATTATAATTTGTATTTAAATTAAATATTTAAATTTGAAAAAATCAAATTCAATACTTTTAAATCTTTTAAAAACAAACAAAATTTTCATTTTGTAATCTGAAATCAGATTTAAATATCTGAATCCATAATCTACATCTGTATAAATAATTCAGTTCAAACAATAATATCTAAAAATATATTTGTATCCACTACAAATAAAAATTTTAACATCTAATTTTATAAATTATTAAAATTTACAATATTCAAATTAAAAAACAGGTCAAATATCTAATTTTATAAATTATTAAAATTTACAACATTCAAATTGAAAAACAGGTCAAATATCTAATTTTATAAATATTTAGCTATATATTTGAATTTTATCCATGTAAAATAATGTTGAATCGTTCAACAAAAAAAAAGTTGAATCGATTTAATACCTTATGCTGCGTATCTAATTAAAATTGTGCACTAGGTCAAAGTTCAATATTGTTGTAAATAGATTACAGGCTTGTTTTTTTTTTTTGTTGCTTTTAGTATTTTTTTAAGTGCTTTCACTTGTAATTGAGTGTTTTTTATTGCTTTTAAAAGTGATTTTTCACCCAAATCAAAAAGTTAAATTTTGTGGCTTTTGTGATGGAAAAGTTAGTTTGAAAATAAAATTATTTTTTTACCATTTATTATTTAATTATAATTGATTGTTAAACTAATATTTATACATAATTATAAAATAATATATATGTTATAGTATTTATATTGAGAATAAAATTATTTTATTTTAAATTTATTATGAATTTGTAATTGTTATGTTCGTATATAATCTAGAATATAATATATATTTTTAAATTAAAATTTTTATTATGATTTAAGTTAATTTATTTCATACATCATAATATTAACGAATTTGAATATCACCCAAGTCCACTTATTTTACTTTACAATACTATGTTTAAAATAGACATTTGTTTTCTCAAAATCACTTTTTGACATCAATGACAAACACCAATCAAACTTTTTAAAATTACTTTTTTACCACACTTTTAAAATCACTTTTTTTACCACACTTTTTAAAAGTTATGCCAAACTAAACCTACGTTTATTCAAACATTTTGATTAGAATATGTTCAAAATATTGTAATTAGAAACAAACAAGCAAACCAGATATTACGCTTATTCAAATACTAAAGGGAAGATGGTAAGACAATCATAAATATAGCATCCTCCATTTGGAAAAAAAAGATGATTTTTACGTCCCCTCCGGAATCCACACCAAATCACGCAAATCATGGAGGAAATCCTAACACGATTATGTACAACAATTCCGGTGGGCAGCTGCCGGGAGGGGTGGTCCCGATCGTAGTTTCTCAATCCTTGGATCGGTTAGGTTCTCCGATGCCTTAGGGGATCCAGCCAGAAGCGAAAAAAGCAAGAGATCAGGACACAAGTACTGGTATTGTTGAAGGTGTTGGCATGGCTACTGATGTATCTGGTGTTGCGGCCATGGATGTTATTGAAACTCCTGGTAGTGCTCCACTCATACCCCCCCGATGGGCAGACTGCACGGGAAGGTCAAAGTATGGTCGCTACAGATGAGGCAGCTGTCGCTCGGAAATCATATGCAGCGATGGTCACGGCTTCTCATGCTGTAGGAAGGCATGCGAGTTTGTCCATATCAGATGATAATATAGACATCCAGGATTCGGATTTCTTGATAGACCGCAGCGGTGCCTTTCCGAAGACTCAATTTTCTGAGAGAGTTCATGATCTGATTGACAAGAGTATACAATGGGCAGTTATTGTTCGTCTCTTTAGCAGATCGATTGGGTACAAAATCTTGGCATCTAGGGTTCAGACGTTGTGGCAAATTGTAAGTAATTTTTAGATTATTGATCTAGATAATAACTATTTCTTGGTTAAGTTTGAATCTGTAGATGACTGCACAAAGGTGCTAACGGGCGGTCCGTGGACAATATTCAGTTGTTATTTGACGGTTCAACCCTGGACCATGGCCTTTTCGAAAACTGAGAAGCATCCGTCCCAGGTAGTGGTATGGATTCATCTTCCGGGTCGTTCACATCGCTACTACTCCAATGCACTTTTTCAAAACATTGCTAATGTTATTGTATTGGTATTGATGGTTTCGTTCAAAAACTTGAGTATGTGGGTCTACAGCAAATCTGTTTCAAGTGTGGCAAGTACAGTCACTCTCAAGATTTTTGTGGCGTTCCGAAATCTTCTTCTAATAAGGGTGCGGGGCAAACATCGATTAATGCAGCTCAGGATAATAGAGTAGGACCGGTTGGTATTGAAGAGAATTTGTATGGGCCCTAGATGGTTATTGATAGATGGCAACGTCGTTCGACAAAGGTATCTGCTGCTAAAGAGGATGGTCCTCTGAATGTTCGAGGTGGATCTTGATTTAATGTGCTTCATAATGTAGTTGAAGAGGGGGGATTGCTGAAGGTAATGCTATTCTGGAGAGTACAGCTCAGCATGCAGCTAAGGGAAAGAGTTTACAGTCTGAATCTGATGCGCGTCCAAGGAAGAGTTTTTCGGTTCGTCAGACAGGAGCTGGACCATCATGTCCCCCTTTAGTCGATGTCACGAATGTTAATAAATAGGCTAATGGTGTTGCTGCTGTAAATGGAGATGTTGTTGTTCTACTAACAGTGGTAGGTTCAGATACCCGTGTACGATCTCATGTTCCGGCAATTGCAATTGGTTCTCATAAGGCAATCTCCATTGTTGAGGGGAAGAATGATAATAAAACTACGACAAGGCTACGAAATTCTTTGAATCAAGGGAAGGGTGGTACTGCTATGAAGGTGATAAATAAGAAGAGCTTGAAGGTGTCTAAAAAATCTGAACCACGTGTGCCCCCTCGTCCTGTTTTATCGGAGTGTGTTCAAACTTTCTCAGCACAGCTGGACAAGCTCACCCCCTACGCAAGTACCAGTGACATTGCCTGATGACACCGGGTAGATGAGTGAGCCTGTTGAAGGCGTGCATGATCAGACTATGCTTGATGGAGAGCAGGATCTTTTCGATACGGCTAATGGTGAGGGAAGAAAAATTTGCCTCCTTCTCTTTAAGGTCTATCGTTTCTCTCTTTTTTGTTATCCGTGATTAATATTATGTTTTAGAATACTCAGGGTACGACAAGCACTGATTTTAGACGTTACTTTAAGAATTTTGTGAGAACTAATAATCCGCAGATTATTACTTTGATGAAAACTCAGGTTAATGGTCGTAAAACGGATAAGGGCTTCGATTTTTCTAATTCTTTTCGAGTGAAGTCACGGGGCTTTAGTGGTGGTATTTGAATTCTATGAAGGGATAAAGTCGAAGTGGTTTTTCTTTTAGTATCAAATCAGTTTGTGCATGGGAAGTATCGCTATCCGAATATGAGTAAATAGGTTTATTTCACTGCGGTTTATGCAAGCCAGAATGTGACTTTGCGTAAGTATTTGTGGGATAATTTGCTTCTTTTAAATTTGGAGGATGACGAGCCTTGGATTTTTAGAGGCGACCTTAATGCTATCTTTTGGAATGCTGAGCGTTATGGTGGTTCGAGTGCCTTTTTGGGTACAAGCTCTCTCTTTCAGGATTTTATTTGCAATGTTGGCCTTACTGAAATTGATTATAGGGGCGAGGAATTCATTTGGAATAGGGGAAATCTTTATCAACGCCTCGACAGATATTTGGCGAACAATGCATGGTTCTTGGAATTTCCAGACTCTATTGTAATGCATCTTAATCGTATTGGCAGTGACCATTGCTCGCTTCTCTTACAATCGTGGGGAGCAAAGGTAGCTAATGTGGCGTGACCATTTCGTTTTATTGCAGCTTGGCAAGAGCACCTGAATTTTCATGAACTCCTTTCATCCATATGAGATTCTACGATCATTATAGAAACGAATGTATAATAGTTTCAGGAGGCGGTTAAATAGTGGAATATTGAGGTTTTGGGACATATTGGGCGCAAGAAAAAGAGGCTTTTGGTGCGGCTCCGAGGGATTGATAGAGCTCTTCGGGTATCTTACTCGAATTTCTTGGTTTACGTGCTGAATTAGACCTTGTTCTTGAGCAGGAGGAGAGTTTGTGGTACCAAAAGGCGCGAAGCAAATGGATTCTATATGGTGATAAGAATGCGCGTTTCTATCATGCTTCCACAATGACGTATATAAAGGCTAATGCAATTTTGGCTCTTAAGTTGGCCAATGGCGAATGGAGTACGAATCAAGTAGAATTGCAAGCTCATAAAATTGATTTTTTCAAGGCCCTTTTCACCACTGCCAACATCACTAATCAGCAATATTTGAGATGAATCCCTTTAAAACACTAGGAATTAATAGTTTACATGCGGTTTTCTTTCAGCGAAATTGGAATATTGTCGGTCGGAGTATCTGTCAGTGCATTAAACGAATATTTGCAGGAGAACCTGTTCCAGAATCCATCAATAAAACGTTTATGGTCTTAATTCCTAAGATTAATTCTCCTGAGACTATGAGCCAATTTTGGCCTATAAGTCTTTGTACAGTTTTGTATAAAACAATCACAAAGGTGGTGGTGAATCGTATAAAACCTTACTTATCTGATTGGATTGCTGACAACCAAATGAGCTTTGTACCAAGCAGAGCTATTTGTGACAACATCATAATTGCACAAGAAGTGGTACATTCAATGAGACAGAAAATAGGTAGACGAGGATGGATGGATATGCAGATTGATCTAAAAAAGGCCTATGATAGACTAGACTGGTCGTTTATTGATGATACATTGTAGGATATTGGCTTTCCAAATGATATTCGAACTCTCATTTTAAGGTATATTTCTAGTGTGTCCTCTCAGATACATTGGAATAGTTCGATGACGGACTCTTTTTCTCCTTCTAGAGGAATTTGTCAAGTAGATCCTATTTCTCTATATTTATTTGTCCTCTGCATGGAACGCCTCAATCAGGCAATCAAATAGAAACTTGAAGTGGGTCAATGGAAAGGTTTCTGCACATATAAGCATAGTCCGGTTATCTCTCATCTCATGTTTACGGATAACATGGTCCTCTTTACTGAAGCCTCTATGGAACAACTTTTAGGTAATTTAGAATGTTCTTATAGAGTTTTGTCATGCTTCGAGGCTTAAGGTGAATGTTCAGAAGACTAATATTTATTATTCGAAGAATATGCCTGCTAATGTACGTCACTCTATCAACAATGCTTTTGGCTTTTCTAAGGTCGATGACCTTGGACGGTACTTAGGAGTCCCAATGTTTCATCAGAGGGTGACTCGGTCTTCGTTCTTATTTGGTTTAGAAAGTTCAGGATCTTCTTTCAAGATGGAAAGTGAAGTACTTATCCTTTGCAGGATGGGTTATTCTTGCAAAAGTTGTTTTATGCACGATACCTTATTATTCCATGCAAACCACACGCTTGCCTAAAAGCACTTGTGATGATATTGAATGCTTGATTCACAATTTTATTTGGGGGCGCACTGATGGTGGAAGGGGTGTTCATTTGATCAGTTGGGATGAAATATGTAAACCTGTGTTGACAGGTGGCCTCGAATTTAAACAATTGAGTGTGCAGAATGATGCTTTCTTAATGAAGGTGGCTTTCAACCTTGTCGATAAACAGAACCATCTTTGGGTTCGCTTTATCTGCGCAAAAGATAAATACATGGACGTTTTAATGGCATCTTTGTATCGGCATAATTGTTCCTATCTATAGCATGGCTAAACCTTAGTTTGGCATGATGTACGGAGCAGTGTGATTTGGAATGTTGGTAATGGGGAAAACATTAATTTTTGGCATGATAATTGGCTCAAAGGGGTCGGACCTCTAGCCATGGTTATAACCGACCATTCATATTACCTCCCGAGTTTTACACTAGTTCAGACAATGGTGAATTCAGATGGGCAGTGGGCATAGGATCGCTTCCAACATCTTGTGCATGCTGCTGTTCTTGATCACATTGCAGCAGTTAAGGCTCTAAGTTCGAATGAAGCTATAGACAAGCCTGGGTGGCGATGGTAAGATAGCTCTTTATTCACGGTAAAGTCTGCTTATACCATGAAACTTCCACATTAAATTAGCGATGGGAATACAATTTGGAGATTGATTCAGCAATTTAAAGGTCCGTAACGAGTTAAGGTTTTCTTATGGTTGGTTTGTAAAGGAAGAGTTCTAACTAATGGAGAGCGAGCTTGGCGATAGCGGTGCAAGCATGAAGGACATCGATCACATCCTTCAGCATTGTCCGTGTGCAACATCTATTTGCTTTGGCTTGATTCTTGCAGCTAAGCATCCAATTTTTTTCTCTCTTCCTTTGGTGGAATGGATTCGACTGAATCTAGCAAACCCAAACTACTTTGGCGTTTCTAAAGCTAATTGGGAATTGCTATTTGGTTTAATTATATAGAATCTTTGGATCTCACGAAATAAAAAGGTGTTCAAGCCTTATGACATGGATAAAGGGAATGTGCTTGATCGTAGCCCATGCCTAGCAATGGAGGCTCACCGTGCTATAGAAGCACTAGGGCCACTACAATGCCCCAATATTGTTGAGCGACAGCAGCATGTGCAGTGGGTTCCCCCCACAAGTGGTGTATAGAAACTTAATGTTGATGGCACGCACAGTCCATCCGATAGAAGTGCTTCCTGTGGGGGTGTCATTCGAGATTCAAGTGGTTTATGGATTGTTGGTTTCTCAAAATTTATTGGTAAGTGCTTTGCCTTGAAAGCTGAATTTTGGGTTGTGCATTAGGGCTTGGAGTGTGCATTGAGATTGAATGCCGAGTCTGTTGTGGTAGAATCCGATAGCCTAGAGGTGGTTCGTGCTTTACAAAATTATAGCGGGAGGAGTCCATATTCCTCTTTGCTTGCATCCATCCGAAGTTTGTTGCGAAATCATTGGAGTGTTGAGTTTAGACATGTCTTCAGGGAAGGTAACCGGGTAGCTGATGCTTTAGCGAGATTGGGTTCGTGGAATGATTTCCAGTCACGAACATATATGTATCCTCCGGATGAGGTTTTAAATATCCTGCATGATGATTTTTGTAGCTAGTTTTAGCTTTGTTTGTTGGATGTACTCTTATTTCTGTAATACTACCATAGGTACTCTTTTCCCCCGCCTAGGTTAGGGGGATTTTTAACGAGGCCTATGGTAGTATCCCTCTTCTTATTAATCAAAATAAATTACTAAAGGTAAACTAACTAGATTACATTATTACTTTAAATATGTTACTTGATTTTTTATTTATAAATTCATGTATATAAAAACAATTGTATAATAATTGAAATTAAAAAAAAATACTCTTAGGTTAGTAAGGTACCACGTACACTTCAATCTAAATCCTTCTAATAAAATTATTTGTTCAAAACAAGACTACTCTAACAAAACAATGAATCGAATGAAAAATAAATATGTTGAAAAAACTGAACATCTATTAACTCAAAGAGTGACAACAAATCAATCTTAAAAACAAATTATACGAGACAAGAAAAACTTGTATGACACGAAATAAAAGCTTTCATTGTTATCGTAAGAAAATGGTAATAATACTTATTAAACAAAGATAAACAAAATTTTAGATTTGCAAAATAAATCATTGGTTTATAAAATAAATGTGAAAAATAAAAGTTGTTGATGCTCAAATCATCTATTAGAATTGATCAGATCCATATGAGCAATGAGTCAAATAAACGAAAAGTGAAAAAAGATAAAAACGAAAAATAAATAAAACTAGGAGAAAGAAGATGAGGAGATGAAATGGATTGATGGCATTGGCGACTCTCAAACTATCCATAATAGTAATTAATTAAAATTGTTATACGAAGATTAAGGGAGGAAAAAATTAATTTTCTTAAAAATACGTGATTTTCAAGCAAATTATTATTCTCATCACTTCTTGTGTACATAAATGTTACAATATAATAATAGATTTTAATTTTTATATATTAGTTCAATTAGTATTTATTTGAAGTTATGAATTAAATATTAAAAAAAAACTTTGATACACAGGTCATGTAAACTTTAGTTTATACGTGCCTTTTAGTTTTAGGGTTTTAGTTTAGGGTTTAAGGTTGTAGGATTTAGAATTCAAGATTAGTGTTTAGAATTTAAGGTTTAGGGTTTAGAGTGTGGGGTTTAGTTTTTTTAGGGTTAGGGTTAGGAATTTAAGATTTGGATTTTTATACAGGCTTGTGTAATTTTGCACAAGCCTGTGTATCAAAGTTTTACCCTTAATTATTTATTCTTTTCATATTAGTCATACACTAGAATTACATTTTCCAAATCATCTTCTCTAATAATACATCAAAACTAAAAAAAATGTTAAATTTATTTTTCTTTTGCATCAACAGATCTCCCTCATCCCTTGAATCAACGAAATTCCTACTTCTTTTTTCTTTTCCATCGAGTAATCTTCAATTGACCATCACTGAATTTTACAATTATGTATAAATGGACCCTACAATATTTTTGTATTAATTAGACTAAATTTAGAGATGGCTTAAATATATATTTCCTATCCGAGCTATACACCTTCTTTTAAGTTAGTACCTAAAAATATTTTGCTCCCAAGTTGATACCAGGACTAGACATTTTTTCTCAAGTTGGTACTTAAAAAATTTTGCTCGCAAGTTGGTACCCGAACTTTAATTTCATTCATTGTTTTGGTATTTTTATTAACATTTTTAGTCATCAAAACTTATACATTATACTATTTTGATCCTAATTCAAAACAATTCAATAAATTTAACCCTTCATGTTTAAAAATTCCATCGATTTAGTAAAAAGTTACGATATTTTTAAACCAAGCGAGCCTATAGTATAACAAATAATTGGATAATTGCATTCTATGATAAAACAACAAATTATAGTTAAACTTTTATTACTAGGAAAGTACTATAACATTCTTGGGAAAAGAACAAGCAATTTAAGAGAATAACAAAAGAAAAAAATTGATAGATTTTTAAATATAAAGGGTTAAAGTTATTGATTTGTTTCGAATTAGGACTAAATTGATAGAATATATAAATTTTGGTACTATTTTTGGAGAATGTGTCTAATTCAAGTACCAACTTGAGAACAAAATTTTTTTAGATATTAATTTGAGAGAAAGTGCCTAGTTTAAGTGCCAAATGTATATTTAAGTCATTAGAAATGATAAAATTTACCATTTGAAATCAATGAATATTTTGAAAAATAAAAAAATTATAAAAACTACTTTTCTATTCATTATTTTCAATACTTCTGTTTTTTTGCATATAGTAGATACCCGACAGAATTAAATGAATATTTCTTTTAATGAAATATCTAAAAAATAATTCTCATTAAAGATTATGTAGAAAAATATTTTTTTCCGTTCTCGTAAGGTAAATTCGTTTTTAGTCAAAAGCTATTTTTAAATTTGTGCTTAGTTAAAAGCGAGTTTAAAATTCGTTTTTGGCTAAACACAAATTTTATCAAATATAGAATAAAAAATATTTTTCTACGTAATCTTAATTGAAAGTTGTTTTTAGATAATTCTCGAAAGGGAAAATATTCATTTAATTTTCTCCCAACAAAAGAGATGAAGAAAAGGGGAATAGGCATGGACGAACCTAGGGGGTGCTGAGGGCAGCTGCACCCCTAAAAATTTTAAATCCTCCTATATTTTATATATTTCTTTTATATTTCTTATTAATAATCTAATTTTACACCATATAAATTCTTATAATTTTGTACCTTCTATATTTTAATATAATTTATACTTTCTTCCTTAAAAGTTTGGGTCTGTCCCTGAAAATAGATACATGCACTCTTATTAAAGTACTAACTACTACGAAATTTTGTTGGTTTTGCCGTTTGGAGGCTTCGTTCGAGACATGGGCCAGTCCTTGTTAAATTGCTTTCAATTTGTCTTATTCTTCCTTTTCAGTATTTGGATATCAAAATCGATTTGCTTTATCAAAAAAAAAAAATCGATTTGCCGCCACTCTTCCATCATTTTTTAATAATAAATTTTGGCGTATATTATGAGAGAACATGGTGATTTGAAAATTGTATAAATGATATTGTAGCGATGTCCGTTTTGCTTAAAAACAGGGTTTTCGAAGTGTTAGTAGTTTTTTGGGTACTAAAATATTTATTCCGTGGGGTTTTAAAATAATCGTGTTTTATTTAGAAATTGGAGTCGCCACCGGCCACTTAGGTAGGCCGGACACCATAAAACCAGAGATTTGAAAACTATTGGGTTCGAGAGTCGATTACGGATGGGGAATGATTAGCACCCCCACACCGCCCAAAATTGGTACTTTAATAATTACCGTTTTATTAATATTAAACTTTTCGGATTAAAGTGACGATTAATTTAAAATTTAGTTATAAGTGCGGGTAAATTTTAAAGGTCCCGTTATCCGAGAGTAAACGCCCAACCACTATCACTACGCCTGATACTAGCCCCGTTTACGCTCGGATAAAAGGGCACCGCATTGACATTATATATTCCATTATGCAAACTTAGTGAGTAAAATATAAAACATGGCAAATAATTTAAATACAATACAAATAAATATTAACATAATAGAATACTAATCTAACATAAATAAAATACTAATCTAAAACATACATACATAAATATTAATCTTACTTATAAATAAAAACAAATTTAACATAAATAAAATGCTAACATTCATAAATATTAATTTAAAACACAAATAAATATTAATCTAACACATAAATAAAAACGAATCTAACATAAATAAAATATTAATATAAAACACAAATTTAAAACATATTAAATACTAATCTAAAACATAAACATACAAACTAAAAAATAAGAATACAATTTTAAAATAACTAATACTTCATTAAATTATAAAAATTACAACACTAATAAAAAGGGAAGAAAATATACCTAACTAGGAGCTCGAATGACGAACCCCACCGAGATCTACCGCGACCTCTCCAAAAATATTAACTAGATTGGATCCAAAATAGGACCCCGATCGAATGTTGGATCGAACCAACTGGGACCGAGGGCACTGCCCCCAACCCCGGCCAGCCTTGCGGCCGGCCATGGCTCCCACGAATTGGGTGCCAATTCACTTGCCAATTTGTTGGCAATTTTTGGTGTGAAATTCTCTCCCAAATTGGCTGCCCACATGCAAGCCTTTATATAGGCAAGGGGTGGGTATTTTGGGTGACGTGGAGCAACATGCTCCACGCATTTTCTTTCCTTTTTTTTAATAATATATTTTTTTATTATTTTTTAATATTTTTCATTAATTTTATATTAATAATAATATTATTAAAATAATACTAATAACACTAAAACCCGGTCAAAAATGAGTGATTACAGTTGCCTCTCTTTTATTGTTCTTGTGAAACGAGGACAAAGCAAAGATCAAAAGCGCCCATTTTGACCTACTTTCTCGTCTTTGGCTTCGGAATCACGTGTTCTTCTGGAACTCTCCGCTCTTCCTTAGCTGAATCTTCAAGCTTGTAAGTTCTTCCTATATAGATCTTCTTCACCGTATGATCTTGGAACTATAGGTCCTTCCTATATAGAACCCTCCACTCTGAAGCCTCGAGTTATGAGTCCCTCCTATATAGAACTTTTCATTATGAGACGGTAAAGCTTGGAGTCCTTTCTATATAGAACTCTTCACCTTCAACGCTGGTTTCTCCTATATAAAACCTTTTGCGCCACTGATGGATTCTTCAGACAGGGAGTTCCTCCTGTATAGAACTGCCAGTTTTCAAACCCTGGAGCCCCCAGTCCTTCCTATATAGAACTTTTAGCTTCTGAAATCTCGGAGCTACAGGTTCTTCCTATATAGAACCTTCAACACAACGGGTTTTCCCTGTATAAAACCTTATGTGTCATGGGTGAATTCCTTCGGCTGGGAGTTCTTCCTATATATAACTGCTAGTATTCACCCTGGAGCTGCAAGCCTTTCCTAAACAAAACTTTCAACTCCTGAAGCCTCGGAGCGGCGGATTCTTCCTACATAGAACCTCTCGCTACGGGAGCTTGAAAATATAGGCCCTTCCTATATAGAACCTTTATCTTCAAATTTTTCTTTTCTCTTTTTCCTTTCCCCCTTTTTCTGCTCTCTTTTTTTTTCTTTTTCTTCCTTTTCTCTTCTCTTTTTTTTCTATCTCGTTTTTTTTAACAAGACTGTTGATATCTTTGGACTTACGCTACTAAGGCTGCCACATCATGCCCGAAGGACTTACTAATGGCCCAAAGGACTTATCACCATGCACGAAAGACTTACTGGTGGCCTGAAAGACTTAACACCGTGCCCGAATGACTTACCGATGACCCGAAGGATTTAATATCTGGGCCTTACGCTGCTATGGCTGCTGATTTTTCTGGACTTACGCTGCTAAGACTGCCGAAATCTTTCTTTAATTTGGGGATTCACACCAAAAATGGCTACCGATCTTTCTTTATATTTGGGGATTCACGCTGAAAATGGCTATCGATCTTTCTGGACTCACGCTGCTAAGGCTGCCGAAATCTTTCTTCAAATTTTGGGGACTCACGCCGAAGGTGGCTGCCAAACTTTCTTCAAATTTTAGGGACTCACGCCGAAGGTGGCTGCCAAACCTTCTTCAAATTTAGGGACTCACGCCGAAAATGGCTGCCAAACTTTCTTCAAATTTGGGGACTCATGCCGAAAATGGCTGCCAAAACTTTTTTTAAATTTGGGGATTCACGCTGAAAATGGCTGCTAAATTTTTCTTTAAATTTGGGACTCACGCCGAAAATGGCTGCCAAACTTTCTTCAAATTTGGGGACTCACTCCGAAAATGGCTGCCAAAACTTTCTTTAAATTTGGGGATTCACGCCGAAAATGGCTGCCAAAACTTTCTTTAAATTTGGGACTCACGCCGAAAATGGCTGCCAAACTTTCTTCAAATTTGGGGACTCAGGCCAGAAATGGCTGCCAAAACTTTCTTTAAATTTGGAGACTCACGTCAAAAATGGCTGCCAAAACTTTCTTTAAATTTGGGACTCACGCCGAAAATGGCTGCCAAACTTTCTTCAAATTTGGGGGCTCACGCCGAAAATGGCCGCCAAACCTTCTTCAAATTTGGGGACTCACGCCGAAAATGGCTTCCAATCTTCTAGGACTCACGCTGCTCTAGCTGCCGAAATCTTTCTTCAATTTGGGGATTCACGTCGAAAATGGCTACCGATCTTCTTCAAATTTGGGACTCACGCCGAAAATGGCTGCCAAACTTTCTTTCTTTAATG
Organism: Hibiscus mutabilis; assembly: GCA_019671005.1. Taxonomy (NCBI): domain Eukaryota; kingdom Viridiplantae; phylum Streptophyta; class Magnoliopsida; order Malvales; family Malvaceae; genus Hibiscus; species Hibiscus mutabilis. The sequence continues at coordinate 23,984,655 of CM033751.1, forward strand.
AAATCCACTTCTTAATACTCTTTGATAATTCTTCAAGTACCTGTCCAAAACAAACAAAAATTGACATGCCCCTATCTATATGATGCATGCAATGTAATGCTTTTTTTCTCATCTTTTTCTCTTTTCTCTCTTCTCATTTTCTTTTTCTTTTCTTATTTTTTTCTTTTTTCCTTCAATTTCTTCTTATTTTTTTCTTTTTCTTTTCTTTTTCTTCCCCCTCTATTTCTTTCTCTCTTTTTCTTTTTTTTCTTTCAGCCCCTTTTTTGTTCTAAAGTCTTACACCCTGAAAGGTCGCTCCTCAGATTTCTTCATCTCTTTACTTCTTCACTGCATGCTCTTAAATCCTCATTTGAACATGCTTTCAAACCTTTTATGCGGAAGGTTTTCTTGTCTTTGGGGTTATCACTCGTCTTCATAATGATCTTCTGGTTCTTATATTATTCTTATAAGAACCCTTGTCATCTTCTTCGCTTGGCGTTGCCCTATTCAACCACGTGCTTCACTGCTTTGAATTTTCTGACCCATCATACAGAGCCTTGATCTATTTCTAGTCACCAGGGTGAGCCAAAATGCTTATATCCCCTGAGCTCATCCTTGATCTTCGCGTAGCATTTTGAAGGGAACTAACTCTCGGTCCCTATGCTTTAAATCTTATCATCATTCATTTTTAAAGTAATGCAAAAAGCAATTTACTTGCGTATATTTCAAAAAATAATGATTGTTTGAAAAGATAACAGTCATTTTGAAAATCACAACTTGGAGGGGATACCAAACATTTTGAAAACATTGTTTGGAACAAATGGTAAACATATTTTTCTTTTCTTCTTTTTTTCAAAGACCAAATATTTTTTTTAAATAATATTCGGAGAATGGTAAACAAAATTCGAAGTATATTGCTAAACATTTTAAAAACTAATGTTTGGGGGAAATGGTAAACATCAAAACTTTGGGAGAAAATGTCAAACCTTTTAAAACATGTTTGCCCCCGAAATATCAAACACCATAGCGCATCTGCTTCAAGTTGCCAGAGATCAACTCTAATGAAGCGCATATTTAGAAGATCTTGACCATTGTGGAGATATATTCCAATGTATATTTTCTTCTGGTCTAATATGCTTTTGGGAGGAACAACCCTACCTAGTTTTTACCCCGTTTAAGGTGGCTCTCTTAATCTCACTATCTCACCATGCCCCATCCTTTCCTCATTTGGGGTGTCGACCAAGCACTTCAAAGTTTGACGTTCCTTGAAGCAAAGTTAACCCTTATAGGCGGAATGAAATCTGAAGACATTCTCATTCAACTTGGATATCTATGGATGACCAGAATAGTCTTTGGGGCTTGTAATGTAGGCCTTTGGTTTATGGTTAAGTGAAACAATATTTCTGTACTTGTGTAACTTGGATATGCCCATTATTCCTTCCCTTTTTTGGATCACTCTAGACTGCCCGTTTTTGGGTTTTCACCCTAGAGTTCATTTCTTTTCTTTTTATTGTAGGCTGCCTTGCATTCTGGCTATATATTGATGTTCGTTTTCTGTTCAATAATGTTTGATCCTTCAATACGCCTCGAAACTGAGATTTCTTGAATGAAGGACTATGAATACATTTCTGGGAATTCTTGTGATTGGCACGCCCAGATGAAATGTTATTCTTTCTTTCTTCTTTTCTCTTTTTTCTTTTCTTCTTTTTCACTTTTTCTCTTGGATCGCTCTAGACTGCCCATTTTTAGGTTTTCACCCTAGAGGTCACTTCTTTCTTATGTACCTTCAGATCAGTGTATTTTGGTTGGATATCGATGCCAGCAGGCTCAGGCAGACTACTCTTTTTCTTCATTTTTAGGATCACTCTAGACTGCCTATTTTTAGGTTTTCACCTAGAGGTCATTTCCTTTTTCGAAATTGGCAATCTTCGGGCCAACTTGTCTTGACTTGGCTTCAATTCGAGCTTCTATACTAATTTTCAAAACTGATGTTTACTTGAAATGTGGATTCCTTCTGTCTCTTGCTCATAGTTGAAGTCTCGTTCTTGCATTGTTTGATCTCTGTGTGAAACATATAGAATATTCTTTCTTTCTTTTTCTTTTTTCCTTTTTCTTTTCTTTTTTTTCTTCTTTTTTTTCTCACTCTTTCTTCTCTTTTTTATTTTGTTTTCTTTTTCCTTTTTGTTTTAGACTGCCTATTTTGGGTTTTTAGCCTTGAATCTCTTTCTTCTTATTCGAGTCTATAAATGTATCCTCGAATCAACACGTATCTATACTGGGTATTGATGATATCTTCTGCTCGAAGTTACTTTTCTTTCTGCAGCTCTTCTGATATTTACTCGATCTGGATTGCTTCGGCCTTCTGATTACCATTTTTCTTCTTTTCTTTGGTTTTTCGTTTGGACATATCCTTGTTTTCAACCACTTTCTTCTGATGATTTTCTGATCTTCGTATCCAATCTGTCTGGACTCATCTATGTCTTCTGGTAAAGTAAAAGAATATCATTCGTTGTCAAATTCATAAATGTCACGAGAATGCCTTCAGAGGGTAGAGGTTTAGGGTCAACTTTTGTTTCAAGGATCTTAAACGACAAGTGCCTAAGAAGATAAATTCTTAAAATGGGAACTGCCCATTGTCTAAACACTTGCTTTGTTCCTCTGTTGGCCTAAGTAAACTAGAAGATACTCACATTTACAGTATCCCACAACATTCAATCTCTTCTAAATATATGCAACTTAGAGTTGATCTTTGGATCTGAAGCAAATGTACTGTTGCATTCAAAATTCGAGGACCTGGTATAGAAATGATATATACATATGTCTATTAAAAAATACGTGTATATGCATATGGAGAACAAAAACTACCCCATAAAAATAAAATGTTTAAAGAATCAAGAATGTAAAAATGCTTTTCTAAATGGAAATGTGATTTTTAATTCTAAAAAAATATCTATTTGGGAGTTTTTTTTCTTTCAAAGCATTGAGAATTTCTTTATGAACTGATGGGAAAACCATAGGGACCTCCGGACTACATTTCGAGTACTAACTCATTCCAGTCCTTTGTAGTGCAGGCTTGCCTCTTCTCTTGTTTTCCACCGCTGGATCAACTCTCTCGCCATGACTCCCTCGTCAACCAGCTTCTTGATTTTTTTCTATTAACGACCCCAAATTTCTTAGTGTCATACCCCGACGCCTCAATGTGGAACTCACATATACTGTATGAATCAAAACTGTGAGCATATGAGCTTGGCGTAATCTTTATCGGCCTGGAGGTAAGGTACTAACCCTTGACCAGATAAGGCCATATGTCCGAGATGGAATAATCCGAATATCTCTAAATATGTACTTGTTCGAGGAATTTTTCTTAGTGATTCAGGGGAATCTGCCTGTCTTCTTCTCTTACGAACACGAGAACCTTTGAAAGTGGTACCCGTTTATCTCATTCTTTCCTTCTGCTCCTAGGCATGTCTGGTCTTTTAAACTTAGGTCCCGAAGTGCATGTTTGATTCTCTCTCCGACTATTATGAAGTCCTCAAAGCTGGCATTCATTTTCCCGAGCACCTTATCAAAGAAAAAATAAGAAAGGTGGCATGTAAGTCACTTTCCTCTTCATCTACGGGAGGCTGCACCTGGGTCGCTAAACACAGACACCTCAAAGCACATTCCTTGAAGCTTTATCAGGTTTCATCTTCGTACCCTAGAGATACTGACGACTCGGTGCTAGGTCCAAAGCATATCATATCATGGTAGGTCCTGCTAGACTGTCGGGGAAGTAGTGGATCGGCAATTTTTCAATGCAGCCCCATCTTTTTTTTTGCAGAATATGGTCACGTGAATCTTGGGGCATCTTATTCCGTTATCATGCGCAAATCTGGAGTCTTTGGAATCCGGAGGAACGACCAAATTAGGGTTCAAACAGAGCTTTCTTGCATCAAACTTCTTTTTCCTTTCTCTTTTTCTCTCGAGCCCGTCTTTTAACTTCTCAAATCTTGATTTTTGAGTGTCTTCGATTCTTTCATCCATGATAAAACCCTAATCGGTCTTTGACTTACTCCTCATAAAATTTATGCAAGGTAATAATAATGCAAGATAATGATAATGTCATGTAAAACATGCCAGGATCGTGGAAAGCAATGCAATGCAATCCTAAAATATAAACATGAATGCAATAAGGTATTGATTCCAAAAGTGATCCCCATAGAACGGCATTCATTGAGGCCAAAAGGTTTCATTATATCAGATTTAGATATTTACAGTTATTGATAAGCTTCAGTGTCTACTTTCTTAACTTCATCCAGTAATCAGGTCAGCTTGCCTTCTGTAGCCCAACACTTGGTCCATGTTCTGACTAAGCCTGCCACCTTGTTGAGCCGCCTTACCTGCTCGAGTAATATTGATCTTCGGGTCTTCATCTATCCCCTGCTTAGTCTTTCACAGCTTGGAAGTTGTCATACTTATTTTCCAACTGAAAAGTATTGGATTGCCATTGCTCTGTCGTAAACTTGTTCCCAAAACTGTTGTTAATGGCTAAGTTATTCTATAGCACATCTCTAGAGACTGTCGTACCTATTCCCAATTTCCTCAAACTTATCTGATAACAGCCTAACTTGATTCTTGCTTGACTAGTTTCTCTTCTTCCAATATTCTGAGTCGTCATTCAACTGAACAACACCGTTCATTTACTCTTTAAAGGTGACCCAATCTGATATTCTTAAACACTCAGTGGAGCTTCGGGTGATCATTCTGAAAATTCAATTTTATCAAAGTTATCTCTTTCTTATCTGAGCTGGCTGAACTCGAAATAATATCACTCTCCTAGGATGCCCCTATCTCCGATCTTCAAATTTAACTCGCTTGAGTGACCCATTTCCGCATTACTTGAACTTTGTCCTCGATATCGATTCTTCCTCGACTTTTTCCCTCGGGTGATTGTTAGCTTACTATAGAGTCTCCATGGGAATTAAAGGGTTCAGATTACAAAAAAAAGGTTCATATTACAAAAGGAGTCCCTATTACAAAAAGAGTCTCTATTACAAAAAGTATTAATTACAAAACAAATTTCCACACATAAGCCCTAGCTCTACATTATAGCTCCTCGACAGCTCTGAGCAACTTGATAAACCTTGGTGCTTCTTCCATGTCCGGGGTTACGAAAGGTCGGAGAGTCGCGGCTTCGGTAGCTAAGTCATTCACATGCCTTGTAGCTCGTTGTCCACCATCAGGGTCTCGTGTGTATACTTTGGCACTACACGTTTGCTCGGCAAATCATTACTTCGGATATGTTGATTAATCTCTGACCGATGTCGCGCGACTGGATTGATGCCGTCCTTTCCTAAGACACATTTTTTCCATGATGAAAGATTTTCTAATTGGGCAAACCACTTGAATCAACGCCTCTATGTAATGTGGATGCAATGATAATGCAACAAAAGTATGTGTAAAATGAAAATAAAAATAAAACACAAAAAATGAGTTAGTACCAGATAAAAATAATAAATACATAAATAAAATGACAAATAAAATAAGGTAAACAAAAAAAAACTCTATTTATCCCGTCTAAAACACCTAAGGTTATCCGCATGGCTCTAAAGGGGTGGGTTTCTATATGTTCTCTACATGCAGTGTTGGTGCTAGGAGGTACCCGAATTGTCCTTGCTGTCCTCTACTAAGAGTAGAAAGGCCCCCGATCATCACCCATTATAGGCTCCTTTCAACCGGGTTCAATTCAGGGGGACCCATTCGCTTATGCCTGCACGAAGGAACGATATCCTTACGAAAGCATAAGGTACTCGAGCCCCGAAGGTACTTGCTAGGCCTACACGAGAGAACGATATCTCCACGAAAGCATTAGCGTTTTCCCCCACTTAAAAAACAGGTTTATATGCCAAATTTTAAATGCGTTAAAATAAATGCGCAATTACAACTGAATATTAATTTAATAGTCACTTTAATCCGAAACTTCTAATATTATTAAAGCGGTAATTATTTGAAAAAGCTTGACTCTCTTTATTTTGTTAAAAATAAAAAATAGTCCCCAGCGGAGTCGCCATCTGTAGCGATGTCCGTTTCGCTTAAAAATAGGGTTTTCGAAGTGTTGGTGGTTTTTCGGGTATTAAAATATTTATTTCGTGGGGGTTTTAAAATCGTGTTTTATTTAGAAATTGGAGTCGCCACCGGCCACTTAGGTAGGCCGGACACCATAAAACCAGAGATTTGAAAACTATTGGGTTCGGGAGTCGATTACAGATGGGGAAGGATTAGCACCCCCACACCGCCCAAAATTGGTACTTTAATAATTACCGCTTTATTAATATTAAACTTTCCGGATTAAAGTGACAATTAATTTAAAATTTGGTTATAAGTGCGGGTAAATTTTAAAGGCCCCATTATCCGAGAGTAAACGCCCAACCACTATCACTACGCCTGATACTGGCCTCGTTTACGCTCGGATAAAAGGGCACCGCATTGACATTATATATTCCATTATGCAAACTTAGTGAGCAAAATATAAAACATGACAAATAATTTAAATACAATACAAATAAATATTAACATAATAGAATACTAATCTAACATAAATAAAATACTAATCTAAAACATACATACATAAATATTAATCTTACTTATAAATAAAAACAAATTTAACATAAATAAAATGCTAACATTCATAAATATTAATTTAAAACACAAATAAATATTAATCTAACACATAAATAAAAACGAATCTAACATAAATAAAATATTAATATAAAACACAAATTTAAAACATATTAAATACTAATCTAAAACATAAACATACAAACTAAAAAATAAGAATACAATTTTAAAATAACTAATACTTCATTAAATTATAAAAATTACAACACTAATAAAAATGGAAGAAAATATACCTAACTAGGAGCTTGAATGACGAACCCCGACTGAACCCCACCGAGATCTACTGCGACCTCTCCAAAAATATTAACTAGATCGGATCCAAAATAAGACCCAGATCGAATGTTGGATCAAACCAACTGGGGCCGAGGGCCAGCCTTGCGGCCGGCCATGGCTCGCACGAATTGGGTGCCAATTCACTTGCCAATTTGTTGGCAATTTTTGGCGTGAAATTCTCCCCCACATTGGCTGCCCACATGCAAGCCTTTATATAGGCAAGGGGTGGGTATTTTGGGTGACGTGGAGCAACATGCTCCACGCATTTTCTTTCCTTTTTTTTAATAATATATTTATTATTATTATTTTTTTGATTTTCATTAATTTTATATTAATAATAATATTATTAAAATAATACTAATAACACTAAAACCCGGTCAAAAATGAGTGATTACAGATCTAAAAAGTAATGTGATTTTTTAAATATTTATAAATGATACTATAGAAAGTCAATAAAATAGTTTCTATTCCTCGAGTTAAATTTTAATAAAAAAATTATCTTTTTCTGATGTCTCTTTCTATTTTTAATATTAAAATTTTTAATTTTAAGTCTTAACTTTAAATTTTAAATCATAAACTTTAAAAATATATTACACTTTATTTTAAACTCTAAATATAAATCCTAACCTTAAACTTTAATATTAAACTTAATATTTTTAATATAAAAATATAATAAAGACACCAAAAATATACAAAAGATTATGTTCCTTAAGTTTATAAACGACTTGTACCCGTCATAAAAGGAAAAAAAATGGCATTCCACAATTGGCTGATTAAAGTGAGTGAAAACTTCCTTAAAAAGTGCCTTTTCCTCAATAATGAAGTTGGAAATCTAAAAAAAGAAAATACTAAAGAAATAATCGCCATTAAAATGATAAACAAATTAACCATTTCCGATAATCAAAGTATAACGATAAAATAAGTGTTTAAATTATATATCTATTTTGTAATAGATATTTAACATTTTTTGACCGAAATAAATGCACGGCATTTGTATGTTATTATTTTAGGCGTTTAACCGTTAAAAAAATTATTACCTAACAAAAATATGACATGTGGCCTAATTTTTTTAAAAAAGAAAAACATGAAAAAAGCTTTAATTCTTTTATTAAAAAACTCCTAAATTTTGTAAAATTTCCATATCCACTCAAATACCCAATCCTAACCCTAAAAATTCCTAGATTTCTCCTATTTAACCACCGATTCAACTGCCACCAGTCACCTCAGTCTTCGTCGGATGATGACGACTGAAAATTACATCCTCAAATAGTTAAAAATTGACGAATGAATCGTTGATTGCACTGTAGATGAACATCAAACAATGAGAGAGAAAAAAGGTCGATTGAGTTTCTGATCGACGACATGAAGCTGGGAGATGCTGAACAGTGAATACGCAATGCTTGGATGGTGAACAATAAACGACCAATAGGTGGAGGATGCCGGGCGGTGAGGTAGACGAGATTTGAGGGTTTGTTTAAAAGAAATTTGAAGTTTAAAGTTTTTAAAGAAATTTAGATTTTTTTTAAAAAAATCATAAATTAAAAAATAAAAACATGTCACGTGTCATGTTATAATTGGATAAATAATTTTTAACGACCATATACCTAAAATGGTAACAATATAAATATTAGACATTTTTTTCGGCCAAAATAAGTTAGACGCCTATTGCAAAAAATATATATAGTATAATTTGAACACTTATTTTATAGTTTAACCTAGGGGTGTAAACGAGCCGAGTCGAGCTCGAGTAGTGCTAAGCTCGACTCAGCTCGTTAAGATTTCGTGTCGAGTTTGAGCTCGAGTAATTTTTAACGAGCCTGAGAAATCTGAGCTCGACTCGGCTCGTTAAGAACTCGAGTCCAGTTCGAGCTTGATTCGAGCCCAATCGAGTCAAGTGTTGACCGACCTTTGACCGTGTCGGACTCGGGTAGCTCACGATCTATCACGTCTCATTTAAAGCCTATTAGAAAAAAACTTTGATACACAAATTGTGTAAACTCAAGCTTGTTAATTTAGGGTTTAGGGTGTTAGTTTAGGGTTTAGAGGTTTAGGTTGTTGGGTTTAGAATTTAAGATTTAGATTTTAGGGTTTAGGACTTATGTTTAGGGTTTTAGGTTTAAGAATTTATATTTTAAATTTTAAAAAACAAAAAATTCAGTATATTATATTTTCAAGTAACTCGCAAGTTTTTCGAGTCGGATATCAATTAGCTCAGCTTGTTAAAAACTCGAGTCGGATTCGAGCTCGAGACAAGTTCAATCAAATCGGGCTCAAGTAACTCGCGATATGTCTCGTTTCATTTACCGCCCTAGCTTAACCGTAATCAAAAGCTAAACATATGAAAAAGTATAATAAAAATATCACAATATAATAATAATATTATAAAAATAATAAATATCAGAACTACTGGGTAATTAAGTAAGAACGTCTTCTGCTATGTTAGAAATAAATCTTCAACAGTCCCATTTGGTTTCTTCCGAGATCTAGATATGGCAGGAGGAGTTAATAGGAAAATATCAGCTGCATCTGCAAGAGCTCACACCAGAAAAGCAAAGCAAAACACTTCCTTCAGGTGTTTTTTTTAACAAAATTTATAAAAGATCTAACCTCTTATTTGATCTGATTTGGGCTAGAAGCCATGTTGTAGAATTCCCCATTTCTTTTAAAGTTCGGGTCACTTTGTTTCCTTATTTCTCTGTTTTTATTCTTGGAAAGCATACGAAAGGGATTTTGGATCTTTGATTTGCATGGATTTTTTTTTTGTTGGTAATTTTAATGAATTTTTTGTTACTGCATTCTCTGTCTCTGTGTTAACAGTTGGATTTTGTAGCTTAGCTTGATGTTATCCATTAATAGCGTCAACGATTGGATTAGTATTTTTAAATTGAAGAAAAGGCGATTTACTTTTTAACCTTTTTAAGTGAAGAGACTTGACCTCAAACTGCATCCAAGTACAAGTACAAGGACTAGTGGCATATTTTGACCATGATTATATTGTAATATATATATGAGACATGGGATGACTAATTATTTTCAATTCCGGGTTTATTCACAAAGATACTATTGGTCTTGTCTGTGGGAGCTTTGGCATGGGCTTTTCAGGCCATTCAGCCACCACCACCGAAAATATGCGGCTCTCCTGATGGTCCACCTGTCACGGTATCGAGAATAAAGCTAAGGGATGGACGGCATTTGGCCTACCGAGAGCGTGGCGTTCCACGAGATGTGGCAAAGTATAAAATGGTCGAAGTCCATGGATTCGATTCTTGTAGGCTTGATACTATTAATCTGTCAACGGTATTTGTTTGTTGTGGTCATTTACGCTTTCAGCTATAAGATGCTTGGATTGAGTGTCATTTGACTTTGTTGTTGTCTCTACTTTCTACCAGGAACTCGTTGAACGATTAGGGATCTACATTGTGTCTTTCGACAGACCAGGTTATGGAGAGAGTGACCCTGATCCGAAATGAACGGTAAAGAGTATGGCTTTGGATATAGAAGAGCTTGCCGATCAATTGAGACTGGGATCCAGGCTTTATGTAATTGGATTTTCTATGGAGGGGGGGCAGCTGATTTGGAGCTGCCTCAAGTACATCCCTCACAGGTATTCCTTTTACTGAACTAATCGAATGCAACTTAAGCGACCAAGAGATTGCATACAATGTTTGTTCTACCGTTGCGTACTCTACTTGTGCTTTTCACTTCTCTCATACAAGGGATGTTTGCAACTCCGACAGGTTAGTAGGGGCAACATTGATAGCTCCAGTAAGTAACTACTGGTGGTCTGGTTTACCTTCAAATTTAACGAACCAAACATATTGATACATGCATGAGCGGGGTTAAATTACTCATATTGGACAAGAAGCTGAATTTGTTCGATGCAAACAATAATGGCCAAAACAATGCACGCATAGGAGGTCAAAAACGATGCATCTTGGACAAGAAACTGAATCTGTTTGTGAAGTCTGGAAAGTCAGCTAACTTGCGACGAATTTTTGGATGGGATCCAGGCATTTATGGGTCAACATGTATTCTTAAAACTTGTCCGGCTGCAAATTAGCTTTCCAACGCATCTTGAAACGCCTTAATCGGACATCTGGATCTCAAGATAAGTCTATTTTAGCGAAAACAACGCATGCAGAAATTCCTATACGGGATTAATACGGGATTTTTGGATAATTACGAATTTTCAAGATTTTATTTGATTATTTGTAATTTAAATCAATATAGGATTCTGCAATATCTATTAGGATCAGATTTATTTAATTAGGATTTTATTTTTAGCATTTATTTATTATTAGAAGTTACTTATCTAATTAGGAGATTAGATTTTAGCATTTATTTACTGCATTTAATTCCTAAGTTTAGTAGGATTAAAACTTCTCCATGACCTATATAAAGAAGGCTTCACCCACATTGTAATTCAGATTTCATTGATTAATAAAAACTTCTCTTTGGAGATTTTAATATTCTTTGAGTTTGCAAGTGTTCGGTAAACTTGTCTAGAAGCCATCTTCAACATAAGATCATCAAGTTCTTGTGAGGGAGATCATCTTCACACTCTTGCTTGCCTAGGTAATTGCATCTAGGAGGGTGGGTTAGAGCCGCTTGAGGTTGCTTGCTTAGATAATTGCGTCTAAGAGGGTGCCGAGGACAAAACAACAACTATCAATTCATCACGCCATCTCCACATATTCAAGCTTCCTCCATTGATGCCACCACCATAAGCAAATCTGAATGTTTAGATTTGTTCTTTATTTTGGTTTGTTTTGTTTTTCTCTTTATTCGAATTTGCGCTACTCTATCATTTGGTATCAGATTTGGGACGATTCTTGGCAAGAATTTTGGCGTTTTTGGGTGAAAAACTCGAAAATTAGGGAAAATTTGTCAAATTCAAACGAGCGAATTTTGAACTGAAAATTTCCAGATCCTATCTACACCTTTGGAGAAGTCACCACATAAAATTTCAGAATTTTTTGACATCGGGAACACCTCGAATGAAGTAGATCAAGTTGCTACAAAATTCCCGGGGTTTCGGGGTTTTTCTAATTTTCTTTCATTCTTAGCCATTAGTTTTCGTTTGTTTTAGCTTTTATTGCTTCATACACATCTTCTAACACCTTCTTGTTTCCTTGTATTAGTAGGACTAAAAGTTGCATACTCTTCTTTCTCCTTGCAACTATAATTCTATTGGTGTCTAACCTTTTCTTTGGATTCTTAAAGCAATTAGGATGTTTTATTCTCTTTTCAACACTCGTTATCGTATACCAATAAATATTTTTCGGTCACGATGTAAGATACAAGGTAATCTATGTTCTTTAATCATTGATGGTGATAGTCGTGTAAACTTAGTGAGTAGCTTCATTGTTGATGCACTCGATCTACCATGCCAAGAACACCTTAAGTCGTATCATCTTCAAGGATTTAATAGCGGACCGGATATGAAGGTAACCGAACGTTGTTTAATCTCTTTTACTCTTGGAAGCTATTGTGATGATGTATGGTGTGACGTGGTTCCTATGGAAGTCACCCACTTGCTATTAGGAAGACCTTGGAAAAATGATCGGGGCGCTGTCCATCGAATCAATACAAATGGATACTCGGTTGTGCACCAAGGCCAGAAGCTCTCGTTTGCTACAATAGAGCCGGAAAAAGTAGATGAAGAAATAGCAAAAGCAAAAAAACAGTGTGAGAGGATAAAACGAAAAAGATTGGAAGCGCAAAAGGCTGAATCAATTGACCACACAAAGGCAACCAACCATGAAGACATCCCAAAACCAGAAGGTACACATGATTCTCATCGTACTTCTACTTCTAGCATTTGTGCAAATGTTGATATTGGAGAAGAACCATCTCCCAAACAAAAGGATAGTGATAGTGAACACATTAGACAAGATGACAATGCTTATAATCCCTCGTGTGAAGTAGTAGGTCCACTTGCTATACTCTCATCACCTCCCCACGAAGAAAGTAAGTGTAATTCTAACCCTTCATTTGGTTCTTGTCCTATCATTCCATTAGAAACACTTTCTCCTCTACAGAAATTGTACATTGATGATAAATCTTATGAGAGGGATATGGGATGTGAGATACAAAAGACTAAGAGTAAAGAGGCCGAGAGTGAAAAAAGTCAAATTAATGGCCCAAATTTGGTGAGTGAAAATACATATGAGGTAAAAGTCACACAAAACCCAAAAGAAAAAGACAAGAAAAAGAACACGATGAGTGATTTTATTTTCACTAATCCTTACAAATGTTCGAGTAGTGCTGTCTTATTTTTTCAGGATTTTGTTGAACCATTGAGAGGAGCTCAGTTAGATCACTCCACATACAACAAAGAAGCCTTTTCAATTGAAGTTGATGATTGTTCTCTCATTGCCGATTTAGATTCGAGGACGAATCCTTTTGAGGAGTGGGGGAATGATACATGCATGAGCGGGGTTAAATTACTCATATTGGACAAGAAGCTGAATTTGTTCGATGCAAACAATAATGGCCAAAACAATGCACGCATAGGAGGTAAAAAACGATGCATCTTGGACAAGAAACTGAATCTGTTTGTGAAGTCTGGAAAGTCAGCTAACTTGCGACGAATTTTTGGATGGGATCCAGGCATTTATGGGTCAACATGTCTTCTTAAAACTTGTCCGGCTGCAAATTAGCTTTCCAACGCATCTTGAAACGCCTTAATCGGACATCTAGATCTCAAGATAAGTCTATTTTAGCAAGACAACGCATGCAGAAATTCCTATACGGGATTAATACGAGATTTTTGGATAATTACGAATTTTCAAGATTTTATTTGATTATTTGTAATTTAAATCAATATAGGATTCTGCAATATCTATTAGGATCAGATTTATTTAATTAGGATTTTATTTTTAGCATTTATTTATTATTAGAAGTTACTTATCTAATTAGGAGATTAGATTTTAGCATTTATTTACTGCATTTAATTCCTAAGTTTAGTAGGATTAAAACTTCTCTATGGCCTATATAAAGGAGGCTTCACCCACATTGTAATTCAGATTTCATTGATTAATAAAAACTTCTCTTTGGAGATTTTAATATTCTTTGAGTTTGCAAGTGTTCGGTAAACTTGTCTAGAAGCCATCTTCAACATAAGATCATCAAGTTCTTGTGAGGAAGATCATCTTCACACTCTTGCTTGCCTAGGTAATTGCATCTAGGAGGGTGGGTTAGAGCCGCTTGAGGTTGCTTGCTTAGATAATTGCGTCTAAGAGGGTGCCGAGGACAAAACAACAACTATCAATTCATCACGCCATCTCTACATATTCAAGCTTCCTCCATTGATGCCACCACCATAAGCAAATCTGAATGTTTAGATTTGTTCTTTATTTTGGTTTGTTTTATTTTTCTCTTTATTCGAATTTGCTCTACTCTATCACATATCAGCTACAGTTACCGCAGGACCAATGGGCACTTCGTGTGTCTCACTATGCTCCCTGGCTTACCTATGGTGGAACACTCAGAAATGGTTCCCTGGTTCTAGCGTTATCGCCAACAGTCTTGATAATTTTTCTAGTGAGGACCTAGAACTTGTGATGAAGAGCCCTATGAGGAATCTCGTATGTATGTCTCGACCAGAAAAATTCACGCATTTTTTTTGTCTTAGCAGTTTAATTCGGTTGACTAATAGTTAAGCTGTGGTTTGTTGCATTTGTTGATTGTGGATTTGTGGTGGTATAGTCATTGGAATCTGTTGGCAGTATAAGGAGTTTATGAGAGTAAAAAGTTGTGGGGGGTTAATGGTTGTTCTTTGAAGTGCTTGTCTATGTCGACGAAATCTCGTCTTAGAATATTTTTACGATCGATTCTCGAACTTCATTTCAGTTGCTGCAATCGTAATCTTGTCTGTCCTTTCTTTAGGCACACTTAAGACAGCAAGGTGAATATGAGTCCCTGCATCGGGACATGATAATCGGATTTGGAGCATGGGAATTCTCTCCCGTGGAACTGGACAACCCATTTCCTGACAATGAGGGCTCGGTGCACCTATGGCACGGAGATGAGGATAAGCTTGTACCGGTTACGTTGCAACGTTACATTGCCCAACAACTCCCATGGATTCAATACCATGAACTACCTGGCACTGGACATATGTTTCCACTCGACGACGTGATGCTGGATAATATAGTAAAGGCACTTCTGGTCGGAGAGAAGTAGTCTGCGCTACGTTTATAGGTTTTCACCCTTATCCCATTATCCTCTATTGTTAGACAGTTAAGTAATTAGTTGTTAATTAGGTGCAAGGTTGTTATCATTTTGTTAAACAGTTAGGTCTTAATCTGTTGTGCCGTTTGAGTTGTTTCTAGATAGTTAGGTATGGGCTATCAATGTAATAGACAGGGACGGATTCAGGATTTCGGGTTAGGGGGCAAAACATGATTTTTTAAAAGTGAGGGGGCAAATTCAAAAATAAACCAATTTCTTAAAATTTTTTATAGAAGGACCAAAGTAAAAAAAAAAATTCGGGGTGGAGGCAATTGCCTCTCCCCACCTCTTAATAGTTCTCTCTGTGGTAATAGGCTTAGTATCTTTTAATCCAATTTGATTTCAACTTTAATAAAAATCAGAATCTCCTTTCCTTTCTTAAATTCTTTGTTTTTTATTAAGCCTTAAAATATTATATTTCAAGATAAAGATAAAGATTCGAACCTATATAAAGTGGGGGCATAAATAATTTGATGAAAAATGTATTTTCAAAATTTATTTTAATCATCAACCAAAGTCTGTAAATATATGTAAGCTTATACATTCATGAAAAAGGTTTTTTTTTTAGGTAAGAAGTGTTCGTTAAAAACTCTTTTTATAACAAAGTATGATCCGAATAGTGGAGGGGTAAAGAGTATATCAAAATATAATTAATATTAATCATTATGAAAAAAAATAACTGCACCGAAATATTATCCATCATGAGTAAAGGTTAGAATTCAATGTAAAAAGCTTTGACCGTTAATGGACTGAGGACACTTCGACGTCACAGAATTAATTTACTGTGTAAAAACTTCAAAAACCAACTGAAATCCACTTGAATTTGAACTGATTGTAATCTGAGGTGATGACGATTTGAATTCGACCGAGTCTGACATGATGTTGAGCCAAACTCAAATTGGATATGATGATATTGGATTCGAACCCGACCTGGATCAGATTTGAGAATGATCCGAACATAAATTGAACACGATAATGTGATAATCGAACTTAACCCGACTTGATATGACTCTAAACTCAAATTAACCTAGTAAATATTTGATAGTATCCGACATAAAACAACTCGAGATCCGATTTTACCTAACATGTTATCAATCCGACTTGTTGTTGACTCGACCTATAAATAATCCGACTTGTTGTTAATTGACTGAACCTGTAAACGAGTAGAGTAAGTGGTTTGGATTCAATTTAATACCAAAACTCTTACAACATGTTTGGTTGGCTTGTAACTGACGTGTTATATTATTTAACACGTCTGTATTACGAAAGGTACAAATAATCATGTGCTTGGTAGAAGTGATATTTAGTACATCGTATTATTTATCACCGAGGTAGATGTAGTGCTCATTTAACATTCTAGTTTTGCGTCAGTTTAGTGATGATTATAAATTAATTTTTCAATTATACACTCGTACTATTTTTCACATCTTTACATCGTTGAAAACGTGTTAACTACTTTTTCACATATTTACATCGTTGTAAATACGATAACTATTTTTTCATGTATTTACATCGTTGTAAATGCATTCACTATTTTTTCACGTATTTACATCGTTGTAAATACATCGTATAACAAAATAACCTTTTAAATAGAGTTACAGACTCGACAGTGGTAAGATCCTATGAATACATTAGCCCATACTAAAATAACAAGTACTGTACTCTGAGGCGAACGCGGTGCTAAGAAATCCTCGTTGTTCAAAAAGGGGTGACCTGTCAACCTACGCACGAAAAATAACACATCTGCACGCTGAGCTAACAAAGCTCAGTAGTACATTTCTACTCTACTACAATTAGTGATTATCATAAAATACACATGCAAGATAATATAATCTAGAGAGCATAGATAAGACTTTCACTATCTATGAGTTATCATCTAGCCTACACTAGCTAGAGTTCTTAGATCACCTATCTCAAGGCATCATTAATTCTACGACAAGACATACATGCTTCCACAAAGCTTTACCCTACTTGAGGTCACATAGCCTATCGAGATACTCGAGCTCACATAGCCCATCGAGTTAATACATGTCGTACCCTGATTACTTAGCCATCGGGTACATAAGCTATCATTTAACATCTACACAGCATACATAATAAATCCATACATCATCTATATAATGGCCAATGAAGCCCTACTATACCCATGCTCACACATCATCTGTAATCTTTGAGTGTTTAAGTGATAATCACGTTTTGGTGATTGAGGGAAGTTTGTGTAGCAGCAAAAGATCTACAAACCAAGGTAAATATGAGTTAAAATGGTGGAGGTTGAGGTTTTGGTGGGGGTTAGTGTGGAAGAACGAGAGTGGAATGTTTGAGGCTCCATTCATGGCTTAGTGGATGTTTTTAGCTCTTAAATTTCTCATGTTGAGTTTTATAGGAAATAAACTGATCTAATCAAGTAAATAAATACCTTAATTTTTATTCAGGAATCCGGTTGTGTTGAGGCGCTGCCTTTTGTGAAAGATGACCGCCCTCTACAAGTATCCACACGCGAATGGACGACGAACGGCTATCAGAATGCTAGTTCCAATCAAGATTTCGAAAATCTAGTTTTGTGGTTTTGGTGGCTATTTCGAAATACCTAGATACCTCTCAAAACCTTTGACATACATATATATATATATGACTTGAATAGGGTTAGGTTGAGTTCACTATTATAATTTAATTAAAACTCTTTTTAAATAAATTATAATTTAAAATGAATTCTTTTATCTTATAAAGAATTCAAATTCAACCAACTTTAGATAAAGTGATTTATTTAATAATATTATTTATTTAAAATAAATAAATAATAGATTCCTTATCTGATAAGAAATTTAAATTCAATCAAATCTAGATAATGAGATTATTTGATAATTCTAGCGACCAAATTTGAAAATAAAAAAATTTAAAAGTTTCGAATATGCGGGATTGCTAAAAAAAGGAGTAATAGGTTTCCTTGTATTTTTTGGAAAATATTTAAGAAATGGGGAATCTTTAAAAAAATTCGTGTTTTTGAAAAAAACAGTAAAACTTGGTGTCGCCACCTGTCATTGAGGTAGGCCGGACACCATGAAACCAGAGATTCGATCAAAAACGGGGTTCGGGAGTCGGTTACGGATGATGAAAGTTTTGGCACCCCATACTGCCCAAAAATTGGTACCGTAAAAAGAAAATAATAATTACTGCCTTTTTAATATCAAACTTTGTGAATTAAAGTGACGATTAATTTAAAATCCGGTTATACATGCGAGTCTATTTTAAGGACCTCGTTATTCGAAAATAAACCGCAAAACCACCATCACTACGTTTGATACTGGCCGCGTTTACCCTCGAATAACAAGACTCCGCATTAGCAAATTTAAATCTCAGATGCAATATTTACATGAGAAATAAAAGAAAGAGACAAATATAAAAACATAAAATAAACACAAATATAAAATAATACCACCAAATTACATGCTATACAAAACAATAATATACATATATTAAACCATATTATAATATTAGAGGTAACATACGTAAAAGCATATAAAAGTTATAAATAAATTATATACATATCATATAAATATAAAATAAACATATATTTACTAATTTAAATATACAATATACACATGCAACATAAATTTAAAGGCTATATCTATCTTTATCATACCTTACATCAAACTAAATAAATAAATAACCACCAAACCAAGCATAAACATCCAACATATATCAACCCATACTAATTATCACATAAATCATCAAGATAAACAAATAAGAATGAAACTTAAACAAATAAGAAAGAATTACCAACAAATCTCATCAATATTTTGCTGGATTAAAATCCGTAATAGTGGGCACATATGTATATTGTATATTGCTATTTTAAAGTATGACACAAAATTAAGTGACTAATTATGTTAGGCGTGTCATAGGTATTAAAATGTCATGGAAATAAAAGTGTAGATACCATAAGATGTATTTATACTTCAATGAGGGGCAGAGTTATAAATACTTAATAGTTGATTATTAAATCAACTATATAAAGAGGTAGTGGTCCCCAAGAAATAGGTTAACTTGTATTACTCTTGTCCCCGTCAGAGAGTTTTTTATGGCAAGGGCTAACCTATCTTCTTGGAAGGTCACAACTATCTTTTAGACGATCTCCATTAAAGGATTCAAGGTTTTCAGCCCATCAATAAATTCAGGTACGCTTCCGCATTTGGTTTATTGGGTTTATTATTTTTGATATTTTGACATGATAGATCCTGGGTTTAGATTTCATATCTATTATGGTTTGGTTCTAACAAGTGGTATCAGAGCCTCGTCATGTTGAATCATTGAGAACTGATTGTTTTTTTCCTGGAAGATCACAATCGTAAACTTTTAATTTTTCTAGTTAAGCGCCACACTAATCTTTGTTTTCCTTCCCTTAATATTTAGGGTTCAATTTTCAATTGAATTATTTTTGCGATGATTTAAAGGAAAAGGGCGTTAATAACCATCATCGTCATTATGTGTTTCTGTGCAATTCCAAAGCAAATGTTTGAAGGCATGATTACATTTTGAATTATATTTTTTAATCATTACTGTTTAAACTTTAAGAATTTTATGCTTTATGCGTAATTATCCCTAAATTCTGTGAAGGGCAATTGAATTTCAATGTTGGTAGATTATGTTTCCTTTATCGATTTAGTTTTTTAGGGTTTTATGTATTATGATAAGGAAGGGTATTTTAACTTGCTCTTAACTTTTGTTGAATCATCAAGTTTTGTTTTAGGGTTACATTTATGTTACCGGGGCATTTAAATCTTTTAGTGGTAATATTATAATATGGTTTCGAATTGCCTCCCAGTTTCTCCCTTATGTTGGAATAGCCTTAGAACTATATTGATAAAGGTCTATCGATTACAAAATTGGTTTAATTCATTCACTGTAATTGGAAAAGAAAAAGTTACAATATGCTACCTTTAAAGTATGTTAGTATCATATATTACAATGGTTCAAGTATGTTGCTATTATTGTAAGCAATTATTTGGGTTTGAATCATTATTTTTTTTCTATTTGATTATGATCACACGCTATTATTGTTATGAATTATAGAATATATGTTTGGCAATGATATATATTCAATTTGGTTTGATCAAGAATTTTAATTTTGATCGTTAAGTTTTTATTTAATATATATATATATATATATATATATATATTAAAGTTTCATGTGATCATTATATGTATTACTCATTTGTATGATACTTCTAATTTTGGCTTTTAGTTAAAGATTGAATGTTTTGAATTCAAGTTTTATTTTGATAAATACATGCTTAAGGAATTTTTTGAGAAACAAATCAAAGATTTTGGTTTTTCAATTTACGATAGCCCCATATAGACAACTTTATTTGGGTTATTTCGGAAACTTAAGTGTTATCAGAAATTTCAGTTTTGACTGTTACATAATTTTAAATTTGGATATTGGTACATTTATGTTATATATTTTAAGATAAATTAATTGAAGCATTAAGTCACCAAAGTGACCTCTATTGTAGAAATTATTTTATTTTAATATATAGAAGGTTTTGTGCATGTAAGTCGGATTATGTTAGTATTAATCGGCCCAAAGGAAGGTTAATAATTAACATTATTACATGTGCAACTATGGTAATAAACATGTGATAATTATTTAGTTTTATATGTGAGCAATAAATCGGCCCAAAGGAAGATTTCTGTTTGACATGTTCTTATTATCAATGTTTGATTATTGTACCAAGATATCACTTGCAAGTTAATGTTTTGTCCAAAGATGGAATATTAATGGAGTGTCCGGTATCTTGATATGAGGTTTACCTTTATTCAAATTTATTATTATTTTGTTTATCTTTTAATTTGATTGAAAGATAAAATTAAGACAAATATTTTGAAACAATTAAATTCATATTTTAGATTCGGATGTCTAATATTTTAATGGATTAATTGAAACATAATGTCACCAAAGTGACCGCTTTTGTGTAGATTAGTTTATTTAAAATATTATGATAATTATGAGTTTTTGTAATTCATGCGTTTATTAATTGACCCAAAGGAAAGTTAATATTTGGCCGAATTACAACGACAACTGTGGTGATAAATATGTGACAATTATAAGGTATTTTATGTGAACAATACGTTAGTCCAAAGATTAATCTATTGTTTGACATAGTTTATTGTCAATGTTTGATTGCTACAACAAGAGTACCGCTTACAGATTAATATTACTTGTCCAAAGACTTGATATTAATGTTGTGTTTGGTATCTTGAGGGGAGCTAGCCATTATTTTGAATTTATTTGTTTACTTATGAATATTTATGTGAGCTTGTTTTTATTTTATCTACTTTTTTGTTCTATATTTAGGTAATTTATCTTTGCTGTCACAATATCTGTTAAATACATTCTACACTCATGTTTAGTGAAGCTAGTTTCAAGGAATAGAAAAGACACTTAGATATAGTATTTGGTTGTATGAACATAGACATTGCACTAAGGGAAGAATAACTTGCACCTCTCATCGCGGTAAGCACCCATAAAAGGGATTTTGAGAGGTGAGATTGTTCAAATCGCACAAGTCTAATGGTTATAATGAATAACATTTTATAAGTCTTTAGGAGTAAAAAAAATCTAAAGAGATTACTCCTATTAAGGGTTTCCTTGACGAAATTAAGAAATGTTTTACCCAAAACATTAAGGTTAAGATGACATCACTTATGCCTTCTTTGATGTCTATGACGTATAAGGGTCAAGGAAGTGTGAGGGAGTACAATAAGAAAATTTTAATATTGCTTCAAAATTTAAGGCACATAAGGTCGAACTTTCTAACAATTGTTTGTGCTTATGATTTTGGTATCACTTCCTATACAGTTTAACCAATTCAAAATTAGTTACAACTGTCAAAATGAGAAAAAGACTTTAAATGAGCTTATTTCTCTTCTCATTGTGTTAAAGAGGAAGAAAAGTTGAAGCATTATAAGTGTAAAAGTACTCATCCGGTTAGTGCTCATTTAGTTAGTGTCTCTAAGAATAAGGGCACTAAAAAATATATTAGAAAAAAAAGTTGCTAAGGGTCCTAATCAAAAGAAACAACAATAAGTTACAAAGTATTGATTCTTTTGTATAAGTTTGGACACATGTGAAGAAATTAAACTTCAAAAGTGAGCAACTACTTCTGTTATTTTGAGTGATCCATGGGCTGTAAATTTTATGATCCCACAATAAGGATTATTTTAAGGAGAGATTTATAACATTTTTAGGATGTTGAGTTTGGAGGAGAAATAAGGATAGATACATTGTAATTGAGGAGGAGTTGGATTATAACTTAATTCATACTATCACTTTTGATGATGTTTAGGTTTTCACACCTATCATTAATCAAGAAGTGAATCAAGTACCTCAGCAAAACAATGTTGAACAACTCCTATTCAAGATAAGGTAATTGTTTCAGAAGAACAAACTCAACAACCTTAAAAAAATAAGTGTCATTAAAGATATCCACGAGAGGAAGAAGAAATACTATTCTAGATTATTAATTTGTATTTCTTCAAGAAAATAAGGATAATAATGGAATGATAGAAAAAGATTCAATCATTTTTTATCAGATCATAAAAGTTCCGACTCTCAAAAGTGGATTGATGTCATTCAATAAGAGTATAATTTTATGCAAGACAATAGAGTTTAAGAATTTGTCTCACTACCTGAAGGTGCAAACCAATTGGTTGTAAATGGATATTTAAAACCAAGAGGATGGAAATGATAATGTGGACAAGTATAAGGCATGTCTTGTATCTAAAGGATATACTCTAAAAGAAGACATTAATTTTGTGGAGACTTTCTCTCAAGTTTCATTGAAAGACTCTTTCAGGATAATCTTGACGCTTGTTGCTTATTTTAATCTTGAGCTACATAAGATGGATGTTAAGCCTGTGTTTTTCAATGGCGACATTGAAGAAATGAATTACATGGTACAATCATAGATTTGTGTCTAATGATACAAAATCAATGATATGTAAATTAAATAAATTCATCTATGAGCTTAAGTAGGACTCACATTAATGAAATTATAAATTTCATATTGATTATCTCATTCGGCTTTGAGATAAATTTGGTTGACAAGTGTATATACTACAAGTTCAAAGTGAGAGTAAACAAAGTGATACTCATATTTCTAAAGAAGACAAATTTAGTCTTACACAATGCCCTAAAAGTAACCTTGAAATTTAGAAAATACAAATGATTCCATATGCATAAGCTATTGAGAATCTAATTTATGTTCAAGTATGTATGTGTTCGGATATTGTGTACATTGTTAGAATGTTAGACATATATTTAAGCAATTCTAGTTTGAACCATTGGATAGCAGCCAATAGGGTTATGAGATATGTTTAGAGAACAAAAAGAAATATACATGCTTACATATCGGAGTTCTGGTAAGTTAGAGATCATCAAGTTTACAGACTTCGATTCTATTAAAATACTGACGCAAAAGAATTTTGTCACATGGGCTGCTAATTATAGATTGAATAGAAAGACCATTTCAGTTATTTTGTGACAATAAATATGCATTCATTTATTCTATAAACAGTAGTAACACTTCAACTTTGAAGCACATAAATATTAAGTTCCTAGTTGTTAAAGAAAATTTAGAGTGGTTGTATGTCTATAGAGCATGCTGGTACAAACTCCATAATTGCGCGCTTATTAAGAAACTGGCACCCTAGGTCTTTCATGAGCACACTACTCATGTGATTGTAATATTATTTAAGGATATTCAGTTTTAGTGGGAGTTTCTAATTTTGAAAAATGCTTATTCGTTTTAGACACAATTTTGGTTATTTCAGTTTAAGGATATTTTAAGATTATTTTCTGCAGAAATAAAGTTCTTTTGGTTTATGTACACTCTGAATTCAATAAATTTTGATCTCGCTAAGGTTTATGAGGGCCAGTTGGAAATAGACATGTTTGGTTCACATTTCACGTAATTTTCCATGCTACGCATCCATGATTGATCTATGTCATTTGACTATATTTGTATATGTGACCATTGATGGGTCTTGTCATGATTGATACGATAAAGGCTGCTTTATCCTATATGGATATAGTTGATGGACGTTGAATCATCAAGTTTTGTTTTAGGGTTACATTTATGTTACCGGGCATTTAAATCTTTTAGTGGTAATATTATAATATGGTTTCAATTGCCTCCCGTTTCTCCCTTATGTTGGAATAGCCTTAGAACTATATTGATAAAGGTCTATCGATTACAAAATTGGTTTAATTCATTCACTTTGTAATTGGAAAAGAAAAAGTTACAATATGCTACCTTTAAAGTATGTTAGTATCATATATTACAATGGTTCAAGTATGTTGCTATTATTGTAAGCAATTATTTGGGTTTGAATCATTATTTTTTTTCTATTTGATTATGATCACACGCTATTATTGTTATGAATTATAGAATATATGTTTGGCAATGATATATATTCAATTTGGTTTGATCAAGAATTTTAATTTTGATCGTTAAGTTTTTACGAATATATATATATATATATATATATATATTAAAGTTTCATGTGATCATTATATGTATTACTCATTTGTATGATACTTCTAATTTTGGCTTTTAGTTAAAGATTGAATGTTTTGAATTCAAGTTTTATTTTGATAAATACATGCTTAAGGAATTTTTTGAGAAACAGTCAAAGATTTTGGTTTTTTCAATTTCTGATAGCCCCATATAGACAACTTTATTTGGGTTATTTCGGAAACTTAAGTGTTATCAGAAATTTCAGTTTTGACTGTTACATAATTTTAAATTTGGATATTGGTACATTTATGTTATATATTTTAAGATAAATTAATTGAAGCATTAAGTCACCAAAGTGACCTCTATTGTAGAAATTATTTTATTTTAATATATAGAAGGTTTTGTGCATGTAAGTCGGATTATGTTAGTATTAATCGGCCCAAAGGAAGGTTAATAATTAACATTATTACATGTGCAACTATGGTAATAAACATGTGATAATTATTTAGTTTTATATGTGAGCAATAAATCGGCCCAAAGGAAGATTTCTGTTTGACATGTTCTTATTATCAATGTTTGATTATTGTACCAAGATATCACTTGCAAGTTAATGTTTTGTCCAAAGATGGAATATTAATGGAGTGTCCTAGATCTTGATATGAGGTTTACCTTTATTCAAATTTATTATTATTTTGTTTATCTTTTAATTTGATTGAAAGATAAAATTAAGACAAATATTTTGAAACAATTAAATTCATATTTTAGATTCGGATGTCTAATATTTTAATGGATTAATTGAAACATAATGTCACCAAAGTGACCGCTTTTGTGTAGATTAGTTTATTTAAAATATTATGATAATTATGAGTTTTTGTAATTCATGCGTTTATTAATTGACCCAAAGGAAAGTTAATATTTGGCCGAATTACAACGACAACTGTGGTGATAAATATGTGACAATTATAAGGTATTTTATGTGAACAATACGTTAGTCCAAAGATTAATCTATTGTTTGACATAGTTTATTGTCAATGTTTGATTGCTACAACAAGAGTACCGCTTACAGTTAATATTACTGTCCAAAGACTTGATATTAATGTTGTGTTTGGTATCTTGAGGGGAGCTAGCCATTATTTTGAATTTATTTGTTTACTTATGAATATTTATGTGAGCTTGTTTTTATTTTATCTACTTTTTTGTTCTATATTTAGGTAATTTATCTTTGCTGTCACAATATCTGTTAAATACATTCTACACTCATGTTTAGTGAAGCTAGTTTCAAGGAATAGAAAAGACACTTAGATATAGTATTTGGTTGTATGAACATAGACATTGCACTAAGGGAAGAATAACTTGCACCTCTCATCGCGGTAAGCACCCATAAAAGGGATTTTGAGAGGTGAGATTGTTCAAATCGCACAAGTCTAATGGTTATAATGAATAACATTTTATAAGTCTTTAGGAGTAAAAAAAATCTAAAGAGATTACTCCTATTAAGGGTTTCCTTGACGAAATTAAGAAATGTTTTACCCAAAACATTAAGGTTAAGATGACATCACTTATGCCTTCTTTGATGTCTATGACGTATAAGGGTCAAGGAAGTGTGAGGGAGTACAATAAGAAAATTTTAATATTGCTTCAAAATTTAAGGCACATAAGGTCGAACTTTCTAACAATTGTTTGTGCTTATGATTTTGGTATCACTTCCTATACAGTTTAACCAATTCAAAATTAGTTACAACTGTCAAAATGAGAAAAAGACTTTAAATGAGCTTATTTCTCTTCTCATTGTGTTAAAGAGGAAGAAAAGTTGAAGCATTATAAGTGTAAAAGTACTCATCCGGTTAGTGCTCATTTAGTTAGTGTCTCTAAGAATAAGGGCACTAAAAAAATATATTAGAAAAAAGTTGCTAAGGGTCCTAATCAAAAGAAACAACAATAAGTTACAAAGTATTGATTCTTTTGTATAAGTTTGGACACATGTGAAGAAATTAAACTTCAAAAGTGAGCAACTACTTCTGTTATTTTGAGTGATCCATGGGCTGTAAATTTTATGATCCCACAATAAGGATTATTTTAAGGAGAGATTTATAACATTTTTAGGATGTTGAGTTTGGAGGGAGAAATAAGGATAGATACATTGTAATTGAGGAGGAGTTGGATTATAACTTAATTCATACTATCACTTTTGATGATGTTTAGGTTTTCACACCTATCATTAATCAAGAAGTGAATCAAGTACCTCAGCAAAACAATATTGAACAACTCCCATTCAAGATAAGGTAATTGTTTCAGAAGAACAAACTCAACAACCTTAAAAAATAAGTGTCATTAAAGATATCCACGAGAGGAAGGAGAAATACTATTCTAGATTATTACTTTGTATTTCTTCAAGAAAATAAGGATAATAATGGAATGATAGAAAATGATTCAATCATTTTTTATCAGATCATAAAAGTTCTGACTCTCAAAAGTGGATTGATGTCATTCAAGAAGAGTATAATTTTATGCAAGACAATAGAGTTTAAGAACTTGTCTCACTACCTGAAGGTGCAAACCAATTGGTTGTAAATGGATATTTAAAACCAAGAGGGATGGAAATGATAATGTGGACAAGTATAAGGCATGTCTTGTATCTAAAGGATATACTCTAAAAGAAGACATTAATTTTGTGGAGACTTTCTCTCAAGTTTCATTGAAAGACTCTTTCAGGATAATCTTGACGCTTGTTGCTTATTTTAATCTTGAGCTACATAAGATGGATGTTAAGCCTGTGTTTTTCAATGGCGACATTGAAGAAATGAATTACATGGTACAATCATAGATTTGTGTCTAATGATACAAAATCAATGATATGTAAATTAAATAAATTCATCTATGAGCTTAAGTAGGACTCACATTAATGAAATTATAAATTTCATATTGATTATCTCATTCGGCTTTGAGATAAATTTGGTTGACAAGTGTATATACTACAAGTTCAGTGAGAGTAAACAAAGTGATACTCATATTTCTAAAGAAGACAAATTTAGTCTTACACAATGCCCTAAAAGTAACCTTGAAATTTAGAAAATACAAATGATTCCATATGCATAAGCTATTGAGAATCTAATTTATGTTCAAGTATGTATGTGTTCGGATATTGTGTACATTGTTAGAATGTTAGACATATATTTAAGCAATTCTAGTTTGAACCATTGGATAGCAGCCAATAGGGTTATGAGATATGTTTAGAGAACAAAAAGAAATATACATGCTTACATATCGGAGTTCTGGTAAGTTAGAGATCATCAAGTTTACAGACTTGATTCTATTAAAATACTGACGCAAAAGAATTTTGTCACATGGGCTGCTAATTATAGATTGAATAGAAAGACCATTTCAGTTATTTTGTGACAATAAATATGCATTCATTTATTCTATAAACAGTAGTAACACTTCAACTTTGAAGCACATAAATATTAAGTTCCTAGTTGTTAAAGAAAATTTAGAGTGGTTGTATGTCTATAGAGCATGCTGGTACAAACTCCATAATTGCGCGCTTATTAAGAAACTGGCACCCTAGGTCTTTCATGAGCACACTACTCATGTGATTGTAATATTATTTAAGGATATTCAGTTTTAGTGGGAGTTTCTAATTTTGAAAAATGCTTATTCGTTTTAGACACAATTTTGGTTATTTCAGTTTAAGGATATTTTAAGATTATTTTCTGCAGAAATAAAGTTCTTTTGGTTTATGTACACTCTGAATTCAATAAATTTTGATCTCGCTAAGGTTTATGAGGGCCAGTTGGAAATAGACATGTTTGGTTCACATTTCACGTAATTTTCCATGCTACGCATCCATGATTGATCTATGTCATTTGACTATATTTGTATATGTGACCATTGATGGGTCTTGTCATGATTGATACGATAAAGGCTGCTTTATCCTATATGGATATAGTTGATGGACGAGATTGTTACAGAATATTTATTATATAATAGCAATTTTTTGAGCTCATAAGGTTATACATTTGTCAGGAAACATATGTTGCCCAAGTGGGAGATTGTTGGATTAAAATCCGTAATAGTGGGCACATATGTATAATGTGTATTGCTATTTTAAAGTATGACACAAAATTAAGTGACAAATTATGTTAGGCGTGTCATGGGTATTAAAATGTCATGAAAGTAAAAGTGTAGATACCATAAGATGTATTTATAATTCGATAAGGGGAGAGTTATAAATACTTAATAGTTGATTATTAAATCAACTATATAAAGAGGTAGTGGTCCCTAAGAAATAGGTTAACTTGTATTACTCTTGTCCCCGTCAGAGAGTTTTTTATGGCAAGGGCTAACCTATCTTTTGGGAAGATCACAACTATCTTTTAGGCGATCTCTATTAAAGGATTCAAGGTTTTCAGTCCATCAATAAATTCAGGTACGTTTCCGCATTCAGTTTATTGAGTTTATTATTTTTGATGATTTGACATGATAAATCCTGGATTTAGATTTCATATCTATTATGGTTTGGTTCTAACATATTTCCATTCAATCATAAGAATGATTACACAAGTAAACAAGGGAAGAAAATACCAAAAACCAAATATATGCTCGATCGATCAATCCACAAATCGTTGTTGTTGGGGTTGAAAAGCTTGATTTAAGGGTTGGTGGTTCGAATGGTGTAATGTTGGAGGGTTGGGACTTCGGTTTAGGAAAAATTCATAATGAAATCCGGCTGTTTTTTTGGGGGAAGTGAAATGGGAAAATGTGATGGCCGTGAGAGTGGTTTTACATGGGAAAGTGGAATGAAAACTTAGGGGGTTCGACAGTGAGTAGAAAAAATGAAATAGGATGTGAAGGAAGATTGTGGTTCCAGGGAGAAAAATAGAATAGAGCAGTCTGCGTGGGTTCAGGCACAAAATGAAAAAAAAAAGGGGAAATGGATCCATCGAATCCGGTGGTAATCGAATGGTGGGGCATATATATTATTATTATATTTTTTATCCTATAAAAAAAGAACCAATGAGGTTCAAGACCTTACTCACTAAGTAGTTGTTCACCCAATAGGATTCAAGCATCCATCCAACCAATTGGAGTGAAGCCTTAGTGAGGAAGGAGTTGAGATTTTTATTTCTTTTTTGTATTTTTATTATATAAAATCATATGGAATGAGCCATGTAATTTTGAGCTTAGGATATAAGGTTTTGGGTATCAAAAGGGATAATGTGGATTGATCTTATTTCGAGCATTTTTAATTTAAACCCGAACAAAATTTAGTGTCTACAGCCGCCTCTCTTTTCTCATTGCTATGAAATAGGAATAGAGCAAAGACTAAATATACAAATTTTGTCCTATTTCCCTATCTGAAGATTATGAACTGCGAGTCTTTCCTAAATAGAACCGTTCGCCCTTCCTCTTCCAGAAATCCTAGTGTTGCAAGTTTGAAACTCCTCGCCTGAAATCCCCGAGCTATGAGAAACATCCTTAAGAAAGAATAAAGTCAGGGAGTTCGAATTTCAATAAAATATCCTTAAGAAAATGATCGAATAAAGAAATTCGTATTTTAGGAAAAACAATCATTTAAGAAATGATCGAATTAAGAAATTCGTGTTTTAAGGAAAACAACCCTTTAAGAAAGGATCGAATTAAGAAATTCGTGTTTTAAGAAAAATAATCCTTTAAGAAAGGATCGAATTAAGAAATTTGTGTTTTAAGAAAAATAATCCTTTAAGAAATGATCGAATTAAGAAATTCGTGTTTTAAGAAAAACATCCTTAAGGAGGGATAAAATTAAGAAATTTGAATTTTAAGAAAAATGTCCTTTTGAAAGGGATAGAATTGAGAAATTTGGATTGTGAGAAAAACTTCCAATTGAGAAATTTGGATTGTGAGAAAAACGTCCTTTTGGAAGGGATAGGATTGAGAAATTTAGATTGTGAGAAAAACGTCCTTTTGGAAGGAATAAATTTGAGAAATTTGGATTGTGAGAAAAGCGTCCTTTTGGAAGGAATAAATTTGAGAAATTTGGAAGACCTTTAGAAATCCAAATTATGCAAGTCAAAGGACTCTTGGTTCTATGAGATCTATTTCTCCTTTCGTGAAGTTGTAGATCCATCCTCTTATCAATCTTCAAATGACTGTTTAAAATAAATAAAATGCTATGATGATATGAGTTAGCATGCTCATAACATAGGGATATCTAACTGCCAATAATGCATGAGCGTATTTTACGATGCAAAGATGCATGCATGAATGAATGAATTGAGGACCACTTGGGCGAGTCCTATTCTTCAAGGAAGCTGATTGAAAAATCTGTGTCTTGCTTTTTCACTGGGGCTCCACTGCGGCTGGAATACCCCATCTCGTACTAGGGTTCAACCTTGCAAAACGCATCTTCAAAGTTTCCACTCTAGACTGCTCTTACTGAACTTTGCTAAATTTGGTCTTGGGAATATCCTCGCCATGGGTCACATTTATGCCCCAACAAAATTTTTGCCCCAAAAAATTTGCTGCTTACTCTTGTTCTCTTGTTGCTAGCAAGATTTTGAGTAATGCAGAAAAGTCTTTTATACATGTTCTGATTTCAATGTGAGATGCTTATTGAGAAAACTGATTTTTCTTTTCAAATTATAAATATATTAGGCAATATCAAATGCCCCGAATATCAAGTGCACGAACAACACTAAAAATGGCTTACCGAGGATTGCCCTAATCAAATTATGTGTTTAGGAGACCTTAAAAGCTGAATTGATGTTTGAAGATGTGAAGTACATCTTAAGTCTACTTCGATATTTGACCGATTTGCCTTTGGCAGGTTCATTCTTGTCTGGGGAATCCAATTCATCACATTCCTTTGGCTCGAAATAAATGCTAGAGCAAACAAAAAAATTCCCGAGCTACTCAGCATTGTCATGATTTTGAAAATATTGCCATCACTCATGAAGCGAAGACGTTCAATTAGAACGAGCTTCATCGGAGTGCCCCAAAGATTCCACACTCTTATATGAAAAAATGCCTATTACCAGGTTTCAAACATTGGAGTACTTTTTGATTGATTTGAAAGAATGCCTATTACCAGGCTTCGAAGATTTGAAAAAAGGCCTATTACCAGGCTTTGAAAGTTAAGTCAATTTGTCTTGTTTTGAAAATGCCTATTACTAGGCTTTGAACATTAAATTGCACCGATCTGTCAATATGTGTGATTAATGTGAAATGCAAGTCACATGTTCATGATCTCCGCAACTTAGGATTTCAACTAAACACAGGCTACTCAGAATCAACCTTCGGGTTAAAGTCAATGTTCTTTGCGCAATTGATATACGGGGACCCAATAAGCAAATATATTTACAAAATGAAGAGATTTGAAAAAAAGATTGCATCTTTTTATTGAAACTTTGAATATGTTACAAAAAATGATATCACCGCCGGGCTTTTTTCTCTTTTGTTTTTGAATGTAAACTTACCGGGGGTGCTCGGGTGCCCCCAATGCTGATCACTTACGCTGTCTGGAATGCAAATGTGGGTTACGAAGCTTGCCCCCTTTTTCACCGGTTGGGGTATCATCTTTGTCGATCATGACTGATCCTTTATTTTTACCCGATGTGATGATGAATGAGGAAATATATGTCTAGATGTTATGTTAATGTGAAGATGCAGTAAGTGAATGAATAGCATTTTAGAAATGATGTGATGCAACTACGATGCAAGTGGATAAAATTAATATTAATTAATGAGATCAATGTACGATGCAAATGTTGTGCAAACATAATCAATGTATGATGCAACTGTACTATAAATGAATAAAATTAACGCGTGAGTGCAATTATCATGGAATTTATGCTCATGTGGTGCAATGTAAGTCAAAGTGTGATGAATGCATGCGAATGCAAAGTGATTGTCCTAAATGCAGAGGCATTGATTTAGACATGGCTTCCAAGGAACAACACCCACGAATATATGAGAGAAATTTGCAACTTTTGAATATTGCATTTAATTGACATCTAGGTTACTAGATTTCCTCTCGATTCATGAACGATTTTCACTGTGTCCACCATTCTCGGTTCAATACCTCATGACGGTATAATGAATATGATGTTGATGTATGGAATGGAAAATAAAATGCAAGGATGTATGCAAGTAAATGTGTTGACTCCTTTTGGTGGTCACCCTTGAGCAACTTTAATGGGATTAGAAAGATTCTCGCTACAAAGGAGGTCGACGATCTTCCAAGTCTCGAACCTATCTTCGAATTCTTTGAGGGCTCCGTATGGCTAAGAGGGGTATGATGCCTTGTTCCATCCCGAGGTAATGAAAGGGTATAGTGAATCAGCTTCCGTTGCTAGAGTCTTCCTACATCGGGCTATCACTTGTGCTTGGTCCATTGAAAATGTGTTATACTGATCTTGACCTTGAATGAGTTGGCTAGGATCACGAAGACGCCTAAATGGTTCTGAATCGTAGCTTTGAATCTGATTTCGGCTGGCTTCAAAGTAATGTCGAATTCCTGAGCGTGTCTTCTCCTTTTTGAGACAACTCTCATCCGTGATGAAAGATCTCTAGTTGGGCAAACCACTCGAATCAACGCCTTCATGCAATGCAATGTGGTTGTAAAAAACATGTGCAAAACAAGATAAGACACAAAAAGAAACATGTCAGTACCGGACAGAATCTTATATACATATAAGAAGATGAACCAGGAATTTAAATCAAGCATCAAACAAAGCAACCCTAGGTTTAACCACATGGCTCTAAAGGGGTGGGCTTTCTATGCTTTCTACATGCAGTTTTGGTTCTAAACGGTACTCGAACTGTCCTTGCTATCCTCTTCTAAAGAGTAGCAAGGCCCCCGGTCATCACCCATTATAGGCTCATTTCAACCGATTTCAATTCAGGGGATCCTTTCGCTATGTCCGTACGGGGAAACAATATTCCCACAAAAACATAGGGTAGTAGAGCCCCGAAGGTAGTTATTAGGCCTATACGAAGGAACAATATCCACACGAAAGCACTAGCGTTTTCCCCCCACTTAAAGGATGGGTTTAAATGTCAAATTTTAAATGTGTTAAAATAAACTCGCATTTATAAACGAATATTACCTTAATCGTCACTTTACTTCACAATTTTCGATATGAATAAAGCAATAATAATTATTTTTGTTCTTTTTGAAAAATGGTCTGACTCTCTTTAGTTTTAAAAATTAAAACTAGTCCCCAGCTGTAGCGACCAAATTTGAAAATTCAAAAATTTAAAAGTTTCGAATATACGAGATCGCTAAAAAAAGGAATAATAGGTTTCATTGTATTTTTTGGAAAATATTTAAGAAATGGGGATTCTTTAAAAAATTCGTGTTTTTGAAAAAAAACAGTAAAACTTGGAGTCGCCGCCGGCCATTGAGGTCTGTCGGACACCATGAAACTAGAGATTCGATCAAAAACGGGGTTCGGGAGTCGGTTACGGATGGGGAAGGCTTTGGCACCCCATACTGCCCAAAAATTGGTACCGTAAAAAGAAAATAATAATTACCGCCTTGTTAATATCAAACTTTGTGAATTAAAGTGAAGATTAATTTAAAATCCGTTTATACATGAGAGTCTATTTTAAGGGCCTCGTTATTCGAAAATAAACCGCAAAACCACCATCACTACGTTTGATACTGGCCGCGTTTACCCCCGAATAACAAGACTCCGCATTAACAAATTTAAATCTCAGATGCATTATTTACATGGCAAATAAAAGAAAGAGACAAATATAAAAACATAAAATAAACACAAATATAAAATAATACCACCAAACCACATGCTATACAAAACAATAATATACATATATATATATATATATTAAACCATATTATAATATTAGAGGTAACATACGTAAAAGCATATAAAAGTTATAAATAAATTAAATACATATCATATAAATATAAAATAAAGATATATTTACTAATTTAAATATACAATATACACATACAACATGAATTTAAAGGCTATATCTATCTTTATCATACCTTACATCAAACTAAATAAATAAATAACCACCAAACCAAGCATAAACATCCAACATATATCAACCCATACTAATTATCACATAAATCATCAAGATAAACATATAAGAATGAAACTTAAACAAATAAAAAAAGATTACCAACAAATCTCATCAATATTTCCATTAAATCATAAGAATGATTACACAAGTAAACAAGGGAAGAAAATACCAAAACCCAAATATATGCTCGATCGATCAATACACAAATCGTTGTTGTTGGGGTTGAAAAGCTTAATTTAAGGGTTGGTGGTTCGAATGGTGCAATGTTGGAGGGTTGGGACTTCGGTTTAGGAAAAATTCATAATGAAATCCGGCTGTTTTTTTGGGGGAAATGAAATGGGAAAATGTGATGGCCGTGAGAGTGGTTTTACATGGGAAAGTTGAATGAAAACTTAGGGGGTTCGACAGCGAGTAGAAAAAAATGAAATAGGATGTGAAGGAAGATTGTGGTTCCGGGGAGAAAAATAGAATAGAGCAGTCTGCGTTGGTTCAGGCACAAAATGAAAAATATGGGGAAATGGATCCATCGAATCCGGTGGTAATCGAATGGTGTGGCATGTATATTATTATTATATTTTTTATCCTATAAAAAAGAATCAGTGAGATTCAAGACCTTACTCACTAAGTAGTTATTCACCCAATAGGATTCAAGCATCCATCCAACCAATGAGAGTGAAGCCTTAGTGTGGAAGGAGTTGAGATTTTTATTTTTTTGTATTTTTTATTATATAAAATCGTATGGAATGAGCCATGTAATTTTGGGCTTAGGGTACAAGGTTTTGGGTATCAAAAGGGATACTGTGGACTGATCTTATTTCGAGCATTTTTAATTTAAAACCGGACAAAATTTAGTGTCTACAATAGTATTATTTATTTATATTATTTTCGAAAAATAATAAAATAAATAAGATATTCTATTACGAATTTAACCTTTTAAATTCCAATAAATAATCTCTAATAATTTAATTTAAAATAATCGCATTATCTTAAATTTATTATTGAGAGTAATAACCACAACCATTCTTATCCATTCTTAGTGTGCGACCCTATAGATTCATTTAACGTTGGTAGTAGATAAAATCACATTTTATTCTACAAGTCCTAAGTGGCCTCTAGCAAGACATTATGACTACCCAAGTTAAATGAAAAGCTCATAATCCGAGACAACCTTAATTCAGCTTATGTCATAATCCTTTTATCTCATGATATCTTGATAGAATGTAAGACTTGGAAAATGTTGACCTTATATCGTTCTATCTTTAGTTTCTCGATGCCCAATTGAACTGAATAAACAAATGACATTGATCTCTATCAACTCATTTGAGCATGACCATGCGTTTCTCAGTCTCAATCATCGAGGGGCCCAAAGATATCTCTCTTATGTTAAGAGGGATAAATTCTATCTTAATCACTCACATCTCACTGCATGATTCCTTATTATGTTCAAGCATAACCTTTATAATCGTCCGATTAAAAACAATTTTTGACTATGTCAAAACATAATAGTTATCATGTTGAGAATCGTAGCAATTTCAGGTTTAAGGATTTAATGTCATAACTGTTTGAAGATTAATATATAACTTTAATCCATCTATTAATCTTAAGACGAGTCGATCCTAATATTTGTTCTCAATAAATACATATATGAATTTGATTTGAATCTCATTCACATATTCATCTTATGAATATCTATCAAACTTCATACTAATCTTAGCTTATTATCGTTCCCACAATAATAACTGATTAGGGATACTTAGAATAATAATATTCAATGATACAAAAAGCATGCAAATTTATCATAATAATAAATTCAATAATCAAAATATCATGTCCATACAATAGACCTTATGGTACTATCGCTAACATCTCCTAGTGGTGTTATAATTCATTGTGTAACTCTTTCTTGTAGTGAACGAGGTGGGCGAGCCATCAAAAGCTCTAGGAAAGAAGAAAGCTTGAGTTGGAAGCTTGGAGACCTTTTCTTCAGAATTTAGTCAAGGTTAGTACACTACTAACTCCCTTTGTTTCCTGGAAACCATAAAATTAGGCTTTGTTTCATGTTTGTGGTGTTTATGGTTTGGATGAACCTTGGTTGATCTCTAATGGTAACTTATGAATTTGACGTTGTTGAGGCCTAGAACTAGTAGTAACACACCTAATTTACTCCCCATAACATGTAGGAATAATTAGGGATCAATGATTGATGTTAAGGGTATAAACAAGGGATTCTCGAGCTCCAGATTTTAAAACCTGGGCTCGCATATCGGTACGGTTCAGTCTCGTATTGATACTCCCTTATGGAAGATAAGTCTTCTAGGAAAAATTATAAAAGGCATCGGTACGGCTGGGGGTGTACCGATACTACTATTTCAATACAAATTCCAGTAGCCAAAATAGGTATAGGTATGCCAAGAGGCATTTCGGAACGAGTATGCGTACCATATGGGGTTTCGGTACGCGATGGGAGCGTATCAATGTGGGGCTGCGAACAAATCTTTCGAACCTAAAGCGGGTATCGATACTCGAAGAGGAGTATCGGTACCTAGAGGGGCATATTGATACCCATGAAGGCGTATCGATACTCGCTGGGCAATATGCCCAAAGAATTAGACTTTGAGTTCGAGGGTTCTATAATTTGAGGTAAAGGGCCTGAGGGGTCTCTTAAGGTATAAAATGAATATTAAAACTGAGAAATTGGTGTTTAAACCCAGTAAGTGGAATAAATGGCTAATAACTTTGTAATTAGTAGGTGAATTGCTTAAGGTAGTAACCCATAAGGATCCTTGGTGTATTGGTTGATGTTGTGTGGTAATTAGGGTCATTGCTGTGTGCGGATAATATGCCAAAGTAGTTGAGTCAATCTTTGTGTTGTGGGATCTAGATACCCAATAATATATGTTGCAACACCTTGAAGACTCATGAATGGAGGATCCCGACGCTGCGTGGACGCATGCCTTATTCCCAAGAGTGTAGGATCCTAATGCTATGTGGACGCGGGCGTTACTCAAAGTATAGGATCCAGATGTTGTATAGACGCGGGCCTCACTCAATATTGTTGGTATTATCTGTGTGATGTTGTGTGGGTTAATGATGTATATGTGTGTGCTATGTACGAGATCATATATCTATGTTGCTATGTATTAGGCGGTTATAGTAGCGCCATCGTTATTGTTAAGTGTGAAAAAGTATTATATTTTTACCCTATTTACTCTTAATTATTGTTAGACTTAGGCTCATTTTAGTTGCATATTTAGTCATTCATGCATAATTTCATTGTTTCCTTCATCGCTATGCTTGATTACATAAATAGGTTAATTTTCATAGAAAAAGGTGCTGCTAGTGTGTGTTTTGTGTGTGCAGGATCAAATTGCCGAAGTGAGTAGGAAATTGCTGAAGCAATTGCCGCGACAATTAAGGACAAGAAGATGTGGCTGTCGATTTTTAGGGATTAAATTCTAGAAGATTTGAAATTCAATGAAGATATCCAAAGGAGATTAATTCCCAAAAGTTTAGAAGAAATATTTGGAAAGTAAATAAATAAAAGAGATGTATCTCTTTTACATTCAATGCCAATTTAAACTCATACTTTCCAAATATAATTTGACCTAGTCATCCCCTATTTAAAGGAGGCACGCCGTCACAAGCAATAGGAGAAGAGAGAGGCTGTCGAGATTTTCTTTATTTTTCTTGTGTTTATTTTGCACCAAGCCATGAACTAAATTTAATTGGCTTGGGTTATTGTGTTTTTGTGGTTGTGAGACGTTTGGATTTTGTTTAAGTTTTTGAGTTGCAATTCAATTTCAAAGTTGGTTCATTCTTGGTTCTTAATATTGGTTGCGAGTGAATTGGGAGAGGATCTCGTGATTTCAATCATCTATTTATCTAATATCGGGAGAGTTAGATTCAAGAAACGAATGAGCATGGTTTTCATACAAACGAAAGTTGGTGAAGACTAATTCTACTTAGGGATAAGTTACGAATTTCAACGGCTAAGAGGAGCGCAAGATTGGTTGTTGTTCACCATTGGTTCATGCAGGGATGTATTATCAAGGAATGCACAATTAACAATATTTCGCGTTAGGTATAATGAGGAATCATTGAAGAACACTCTGCCGAACTTTGAAAGTTGTCGCACAATTGCCCAGGTAATCGCCTCATTCTTAATTGCCCAGGCAACCATGGGAGCATTGCCCAGGCAATCCGATCAGGCAATTGCCCCATTCTTAATCAACTAGGCAATCGCGAGAGCATTTTCCAGGATATCCGATCCGGCAATTGCGGGAGAATTGCCCTGGCAATCCGTCGGCCACTCAATTACCACGACGGTCCATTCGATCATCATCCCACAGCTCACGATAACTCAGCCTACTATCTCTTACTTGATTACATCTCTTCTTAATTTACTTGTTTCTTTTAATTTACTCGGCAAAATTAACCCCTATTATCAATTCTGTTTTTACTTTTATAGTGAAAGAAGTTAGATTCCTGAAGTAGCACCAATCCTTGTAGAGACGATATCTAATCTATACTATAACTTGCGACATGTACACTTGCACCAATTGCGAAGCACTCTAAACATGCAACAAGTTTTTGGCGCCGTTGCCGGGGAATGGCAATAACGACTTTGTTTTTAAATCCATGCACCTTTATTTCTTTTTGTTTTATTTTATTTACTTTTCGATTTCAAGGGACTTACAATTTTGGTTTTGCATCTGTGTATGACCAGGGCGAGACCAACATCACCATAATTCCTTTTTGAACCCGAAATAGAATGAGTTCTTCATAAGAGAAGACGTGAGAAAAGAGCAGTAATGGCAGATCCTATTGTCCCAGACGACAATCAAAATAATATGGCAATAGGAGGAGGAGCTCAAATCGAACAACGAATACATGTCAGGAATAGACCAATCCGAGACTACCTAGAGGAAGATCTAAACGGTTTTAATCCAGGAGTTATCACACCTGAAATAGAAGCTGCCCACTTCGAATTGAAACCTGTGATGTTCAACATGATAAACACAATTGGACAATTTGGAGGATCGAGCACTGAAGATGCCAGACAACATCTCAAATCATTCCTGGAGATTTGCAATTCATTCAAACTACAAGGAGTCCATGAGGATGTCCTAAGGCTGAAATTATTTCCCTATTCACTGAGGGATAGGGCAAAAACGTGGTTAAATAGTATTCCATCCAGATCTATAGGATCATGGACTGATTTATGTCGTGATTTCATTGCTAGATTTAGTTCTACAAATATGACAGATAAATTGCGTAATGATATTACTTTTTTCGGCAGGCAGATGATGAGTCCATGTACGAGGCGTGGGAGCGATACAATGAGCTTTTACACAAATGTCCCATGCACGGATTCCCATTATGGACACAAGTGATGATCTTCTACAACTCAGTGAATACACCGACAAGGATGATGCTTGATGCCTCGGCAAATGGCATACTACATGACAAGTCATCTGAGGAGGCAATAGAGATTCTAAACCGTCTCGCCAAGAACGACTATCAATTCCCAAATACCCAAAGGGGAATAGTCAGATAAAACGCCACGATAAATGAGTTTGATTCATCGGGATCAATTTCTGCACAATTGGCCGCACTAACCAATTTGGTTAAGAATATGCAATGGCCAAGCAACACACAGGAGATCAAGGTAGTAGATTCAATTTTTGATTTATGTAATGGTAACCATGATTCTTCTGAGTGTTTACATAACCCAGAATCAAGTTTTTATGTTGGAAACTAAAACCAGAATACAATGTGACATCCAACACCTATAATCCAGCCTGGAGGAAGCATCCGAATTTCTCATGGAGCAATCCGAACAACCCCCTCAATCAGAACAGTCAGACTGGACAAGGATCGGGATTCTAGTAGAACATGCCACGGCAACAGATACCACAGCAACAATCGACACAATCTAGTTCTTTAGAAAATTTTCTCAATGCTTTTATGTTAAAAACTGAATCTTATATGGTTGAGAATAGTAGTTTCATGAAATGACTGGCGCTTTCATTAACAAGACTGAGATGGATTGCAAAATCAAGAGGCAGCCTTGAAATCATTAGAGACACAAGTAGGGCAATTCGCTCAAAACTTGAATACAAGACCCCTTGGCGGACTACCTAGCGATACTGAGGTCGCAAAAGGAGTAGGCCACGAGCAATGTAAGGTAATCATCACTCGGAGTGGTCGAAAGCTTGAGGAAGATCCAAAGGAGAACACTCAACCAACAGAACGATCTCCTATGCAAAAAGATACTAAAATTGATGAATTGGTAATTGCTCTGGCAATTTCTAGCGGTAATGCAGTTCCAATTACCCCGGTAATTCCTGATATCTAGACAGCTCCAATTGCCCTGGCAATTCCTGATGCAATTAACGATAACAAGCCAAAACTAGAAAAGAATGAAGAGGAGATCCGAATTCCACCTCCATTCCCACAAAGGTTGAAACATCAGCAGCAAGAATATCAATTCAAGAAATTCTTAGGCATCTTGAAGCAAGTTCACATCAATTTGCCGTTAGTAGAAGCGATAGAGCAAATGCCGAACTACGCCAAGTTCCTTAAAGACATTGTCTCTAAGCGAACAAGGCTAGGAGAGTTTGAAACAGTGGCAATGACAGAAGGATGCGTGGCAATGCTACACGACCGCATGCCACCTAAACTTAAAGACCCCGAAAGTTTCAGCATACCATGTACTATTGAAAATCATTATGTCGGGAAGGCTTTGTGCGATCTTGGAGCAAGCATAAACCTCTTGCTGAAATCTGTTTTCTAGAGATTAGGAATAGGGAAGGCAAGGCCAACAACAATGATGCTTCAACTTGCAGACATATCCTATGTGCATCCAGAGGAAAAAATTGAAGATATTTTGGTAAGAGTTGATAAATTTATTTTCCCGCTGATTTCATTGTTTTGGATTGTGAAGTATATGAGTTTGCACCCATCATACTTGAGAGACCATTATTAGCAACGGGAAGAACCTTGATCGATGAAGAGAAATGAGAGCTCACAATGAGAGTAATGACCAGCAAGTCAAACTCAATGTCTTCCTGACTCTTAAGCATGCTGATGAAACGGAATAATGCCAAGCCATTCATGCCACTACCGAATTCAATTTTGATGTAGAAGAAAATTGCCTCGGCAATTACAGTACCGAACCAGAAAACCCTGAGGAACTGATTGACAAGGAGCTTGATGAAGCAAACTGAATAGTGAGTCGAGCAGGTAAGTATTTTGAACCATTGGATTACTCAGGTAAGGAAGGTAAACTTGAAAAACCTTATATTGAGCAACCACCGGCACTTGAATTGAAACCATTGCCAGGCAATTAAAATATGCTTATTTGGGAAACGATAACACTTTGCTCGTGATAAGTTCTTCTAAGTTACAGCCTGAACAGGAAAGGAAATTGTTCGATATGTTAAAGCTGCACAAGAAGGCAATCAGATGGACAATTGCTGACTTGAAGGGAATTAGCCCGTCGGTATGTATGCATAAAATCCTTTTGGAGGATGATTATAAACCAGAAATTGAGGCATAAAGGAGACTTAACCCTGCTATAAAGAAAGTCGTGAGGAAAGAAATCATCAAGTGGCTTGATGCCGGTATCATATATCCTATCTCTGACAATACATGGGTAAGTATGGTACAATGTGTACCGAAAAAGGGAGGTATAACAGTGGTAAGTAACGAAAGCAACAAACTCATTCCAACTAGGAATGTGACCGGTTGGAGGGTTTGTATAGACTATCGAAAGTTGAATAAAGCTACTAGAAAAGATCACTTCCCTTTACCTTTTATTGACCAAATGCTTGATCGTCTTGTAGGGAAATCTTTTTATTGTTTTCTTGATGGTTACTCAAGTTATAACCAAATTGCTATAACACCGGATGATCAAGAGAATACCACTTTTACATGCCCATATGGTACTTATGCATTTCGAAGGATGCCATTCGGTTTATGCAATGCCATGGCAACCTTTCAAAGATGCATGATGGCAATTTTCTCCGACATGGTGGAAGACTTCCTCGAAATATTCATGGATGATTTTTTGGTATTTGGGGATAGTTTCGACAATTGCCTCGACAATTTGGAGAAGGTAATGTCATGATGTGAAGAATCCGATCTAGTGCTAAATTGGGAGAAATGTCATTTTATGGTGGACGAAGGTATTGTGCCCGACCATAAAATCTCGAGAATTGAAGGTTATACTTGAAAAAGTTGTTAATCCCTCTCGAAAGGATTGGTCCACAAGAATTGATGAATCACTATGGGCATATCGAACAACATTCAAGACACCTTTAGGCATGTCAACTTACAAACTTGTTTATGGAAAGACTTGCCACTTGCCGGTAGAGATCGAGCATAGAGCTTATTAGGCAATTAAAACTATTAACATGGATAGGGAGAGTGCAGGGCAAAAGCGATTACTGGACCTCAATGAGATCAAAGAAATTCATGCCATAGCCTACGACAACACAAGGATTTATAAGAAGAAAACAAAGCATTTGCATGACAGGAAGTTATTGCCGCGGCAATTTTTGCCCGGGCAATTAGTTATTCTCTTCAATTCTCGGTTAAAACTCTTTCCGGGAAAACTGAAATCAAGATGGTCTAGGCCATTCGAAGTAGTAAAACAATTCTCCCATGTTGCCATGATAATCAAGTCCACCATTGACGGACATGAATTCAAAGTTAACGGACAAAGATTGAAGCACTATGCCGGCACCCATGTTGAGCGAGACAAGGAAGTGGTTACTCTAAGAGATGCATAATCATGCTCTCCTTTAGTATTTTTTTTACTTTTTACTTTTGTTTTTAATTTTGGACTTTTTTTATTTTTTGGTTTTATTTTTTTATTTCGTCCTTTAAATTTTAAATCTGATCTTTCCATATTTGTTTTAGGATGTTTTAATTTTCCATATTTATCTTTTTAATTAATGCTTATCTTTTTATTTGTGTTTGAATTTTAGGAAAAGAGTTCAAGACAATGAGGAGTTGGATTAAAAAAGGGAAGTTTGCATTTAAAGAGGGAATAATGGGCTAATTTTAAGTGATTACAAAGGCTTATGTGAGTAATAATTTTTACCCTAATTTTCACTCCTTCTATTACCCTAGTCGCCTATCCCTCTATAACCACCCAATACCCTTTTTCCGCACACCTCGACCAATCCCCTCTTCATCTTTTAATTTCATCATTCTTCCTACTTTCTTTTCTTTCCTACCATTAGCCGAAACTTACCATTCCCATATCCAACTTCACATTCAAATATTCAACTCCATCAATTCTCTATTCTACTCTTTGAACTCTTTAGTTTTCTTTTATTTTCTTTGTTTTCTTCCAACCACAACCACAAACACCATGGCCAAAAATCTCAAAACGATGGATCACCCAAGTTCTTCCACGGAACCACCATTCCGCCGCTTTGCAACAACAAAAATTGAGGAGAAATATCGAGCAAAGTTTGCAAATCGCAAGGTATGAGAGGAGCAAGGATTCGCTTATGACATTTCCCAAAAGAATCTCGGCCTCGAAAAGTTCATCTTCAAAGTTATCGGCATCACAAGTGGCAAATCCTTTGCCATCAACCAAAGGGCGGCAATGTCTCATGCGTAAGAGAATTTTATGCTCATTCTCCTAACCCAAACAATCCCTATGTCTATGTTCGTGGCATGGCTATCCCTATTGATGCCGACACTATCAACACCTTCTACGAGTTATACATAGAGAAAGATGAACATAAAGCTTTTGTGGATAACATCACGACCGAAGAAGTTGAAAAGGTGTTCTAAGACCTCACCATTGAATGAGACGAATAAAACAAAGAAGCCTTAAAAGGGACGGTAAACCGCCTTATGTTAAAACCCGAGGCTAAACTTTGGAATAAGTTTGTTAAATCTTGCTTAATGCCCACAACACACAACACCACAGTTTCTTATTCTCGCCTTTTATTGATTCATTCTATTTTGAACAAGCGAATTATTAATGTTGGACAA
Source organism: Hibiscus mutabilis (assembly GCA_019671005.1). Taxonomy (NCBI): domain Eukaryota; kingdom Viridiplantae; phylum Streptophyta; class Magnoliopsida; order Malvales; family Malvaceae; genus Hibiscus; species Hibiscus mutabilis. The sequence goes on from CM033751.1 coordinate 24,029,366, forward strand.
ATTATATGTGATGAGATATTTGCTTGTAGTTAAAAAGATTTAGGTTCTCTTTTCTTTCCGTGCTTAATCTTTCAACTATGAAAGAAAGAGAAGGTGCCAAGCGATCCGACAGACGAGAAGTTGCCCTCTAAAACCAGGTGGAACCGAGCTCAATACTTGAAGTTTATGGGTGAGGGAACGACGAAAGAACATGAAGAGCCAAAGACAACCTCAACAGCAAAAATTGCCTCGGCAATTCCAGCTAAACACGCCTCGGTAATACCGGCAGAAAATGCCTCGATAATTCCAGATGCCCGAGCAAGTGCATCCGCATCGGCAAGCATGGATCGAATATTGGAGATGCTCCGCCCACTATCCAACCGAATAGAGTGAATGGAGGCCCAGCAATTACAATTCATGCGGTAGATGAGAGATCATAATGTAGCTATCACACGAGTGATCCTTGAGAAGTATCCTGACAACACTGTGCTTTTTTCGGTGTTTTCTGCCAACCTAGTTGCCCCGACAACTGATGATGCCACGGCAACTGCTGCACAAGACAAAGATTCAGACAAGAACATACCTGAATCGATGAAATCACCATCGGTTGAGTCATCAAATTCGAAACGCAAAGCTTCTATCATTGAAGAGACCGACCAAGAAAATGAACAAAGCGATAAGGTTTCAGAAGTAAAAGCCCAAAACACACCACCAGCCGCACGTGCACAAGCACCTAGAACAACAAAGCGAATCAAGCATACGGCCCGAAAGAAACTCATCATCCAAGGTGACGACCTTTCCAACTAACTCATTTGCATTTTAATTTATTTTTACTTTTCTTTACTTGCATGCATTGAGGACAATGCTTCTCTCGAGTTTGGGGGGTAGTTGTTTCTAATTAGTTTCATGTTTAGTTGCATTCATCTGTAGTAATCGCACATAGGTTGCATATATTACTTGCCATACCTTTGATTGGATTTAATTACTTAAGACTTGTTGAATATCCAATGATGAATTTCTGCCATTGCACTTAATTGAAAGAACCTTTAATTTTATAGTTGCATGGAAAGAACTTAGAATTTTACTATGATGCTGAATATTATTGACACGATTGTGGCTTGTTGATTGAAAGAAACTTAGTGAACTTAGGTTGCTTAAAATATTGGGTAAAAAATTTAAAAAAATTCTTGCTAGAGGTGCCCAATTGAACTGACTAAACAAATGAAATTGATCTCTATCAACTCATTTGAGTACGGCCATGCATTTCTCAGTCTCAATCATCGAGAGGCCCAAAGATACCTCTCTTATGTTAAGAGGGATAAATTCAATCTTAATCGCTCACATCTCACTGCATGATTCCTTATTATGTTCAAGCATAACCTTTATAATCGTCCAATTAAAAATGATGTTTGACCATGTCAAAACATAATAGTCATAATGTTGAGAACCGCAACAATTTCATGTTTAAGGATTCAATGTCACAACTATTTGAAGATTAATATATAACTTTAATCCATGTATTAATCTTAAGCTGAGTCGATCCTAATATTTGTTCTCAACAAATACATATATGAATTTGATTTGAATCTCATTCATATATTCATCTTATGAATATCTATCAAACTTCATACCAACCTTATCTTATTATTGTTTCCACAATAATAACTGATTATGGATATTAGAATAATTAATAATATTCAAGGATACAAAAGCATGCAAATTTATTATTATAATAACAAATTCAATAATCAAAATATCATGTCCAAACAATAGGCCTTAGGGCACTATAGCTAACAAATAACAATATGCATCTAGGCAAGATAAAAAGAAAAAAATAGGGCTCAGTTTAAGGTTTTAGCTCGGGTTTGCTTTGGCAAACCTAGTGTGGATCTTTTAGTCTGCTTTCGGCTAGGCCGGGCTAAGGGGGTTACATTTGGTGGTATCAGAGCTAGGTTTACGAAAATTGAGATGCTGTTGGTGTTCGTATTATGATGTTTTTTGTGCACGGTGATTGTTTATATGTACGATGTTTGAAATATGTCATGTTTGGGTATCTTGGGGACATATTGCCTTATTACTACGTTTATGAAATGATTTTGGTTTGAAATGAAAGTCTTGGATCCTTGCATGAAGCTGGCCTGATTATTTTTGTTTTTGTGTAATTATCATGCCTTAGATACGATTTAGACTATGCTACCAACAAGAGAATTGCGATCTAGCAAAAACGCTACTGTCGGAGGGTAGGGAGTTGAGGGCGAGATTGTACACCCTCAACAATTTTCTGCCTCCTCCACCTAATCCTCATGAGAGAGTAGAACAAGTACCAACGGAACCACCTGGTCCTATTTTTGGGGATATTGATAAGTGTTCAAAAGTACTATTTTTCTTACCATATTTACTCATATTATTGTTAGACATAGGCTCATATTAGTTGCATAATTAGCCATTCATGCATTAATCCATGTTTCCTTCTATCGTTGAGCTTGATTACTTAACTTGGTAGTTTTTGTGGGAAAAGATGCTGCTTTGGTGTGTTTGTGTGTATGTACAGGATCACTTGCCAAAGCAAGGCTAGAGCTAGTTGCCAGGGCAATACATGAAGGAGATGCCGAGCTAGTTGCTAGGGCAATGCATGAAGGAGACGCCGAGCCAGTTGCCAGGGCAATTGTTGACAAAGAACAAGGTGATATGGTAGTCAAAATTGATGATTAGACAAGCCCAAGATGACGTGGAGCAAAGCCAAATCCCAAAGGAATTTGATTTCCTTGAAGAGATTAAAGAAGAATTAAATTCCAAGAAGATAGGAGAAGTTCTAGTAGGAATATAATTATAATAAAGAATTATATTCTTTAAAGATAATTTAATTCCAACTTAACTTCCTCCTCAAAGAAGGACTTTGACCTAGCCCTATAAATTAGAGGGGAATTTTGACAACTCAAAGAGAGCAAGAAGAGAGAATTTTCGACAAGCATCTAGGGCAAGGAGATTTCGACAAGCTTCAATTCTTCATCTTTTTCTTTCTTGTTCAATTAGGTTCATGCTAGGGATTTTTTATCTTGTGTTTCTTTGGAACCTAGCCATGAACTAAGTCTATTTGGCTATGGTTATTGTGTTTTATGGCTGTGAGAAACTATTGGATTTTGTTTAGGTAATAAGAGTTTGCACTTTTCTATTCAAGGTTTATTCATTCTTGGTTCTTATTCTTGTTTGCGAGTGAATTGGGAGAGGATCTCGTAACTTCATCTATTTATCTAATATCGGGAGAGTTAGATTCAAGAAACGAATGAATATGATCTTTATTCAATCTATTGATGGTGAAGGTTAATCCGGCTTAGGAATAAGTCAAGGATTTCAACGGCTAAGAGGAGTGCAATATTGGTTGTTGTTCACCCTTGATTCACGCAGGGATGCATTATCAAGGCATGCACAAGTAGCTAGAGTTTCGACTTAGGGATAAGAAGAAACCATTGAAGAACGCTCTGCCGAACCTTGAAGGTTGCTGCCCAGACGCCCAAGTAGTTGCCCAACTAGTCGCCCAGGCAACCATCGATTAGTTGCCAAGGTAACCCCGTTGTGCAAGTTGCCACGGCAACTGAGTTGCCCGTGCACTCTTTTACCAAGACGATCCAATCGGCTATCACACCTCAACTCACGATAACCTGGCCTCTCTCTCTCATTTGATCTTATTTATTCTTTTACTTTATTGTCTTCTAGTTTAGTTATTAGTTAAACTCCTATAATCTTCTATTTATGTTTTTACTTTTTACAGTGCAAGAGACTAGATTCTTGAAGTGGCACCAATCCCTGTGGAGACGATATCTTTTATACTATAACTTGCAACGTGTATACTTGCACAATTGCTTAGCACTTATTACGCGCAACAAGTTTTTTGGCGCCGTTGTCGGGGATTGGCAATAGCGACTTTGTTTTTATTTTCTTGCACTTTCTTTTTACTTTTCTTGTTTAAGATTCAAAGAGCTAACAAACTTTGGTTTTGCATTGGTATATGACCAGGGCGAGACCAACTACACCAGAATATCCCTTTGATCCAAAAATCGAGCGAACCTTACAAAGACTTAGACGAAGGATAAGAGTAGCAATGGCTAATCAAGAAGGCAATATGAATCAAGATGTTCCAGCAGGAGGAGGAGTGATTCTTGCACGAAACAGAACTATTCGAGACTATCTTGAGGAAGATCTTGATGGACTTAATCCAGGAGTTGTCGCACCTGAAATTGAAGCCGACCACTTTGAGTTGAAACTGGTAATGTTTAATATGATCAACACAATTGGTCAATTTGGCGGCTCAGCAACTGAAGATGCACGACAACATCTTAAATCTTTCCTCGAGATTTGTAACTCGTTCAAAATACACGGAGTCACCCCCGATGTCTTACGATTAAGATTATTCCCCTATTCACTGAGGGATAGGGCGAAAGCATGGTTGAATAGCATTCCTGTCGGATCAATAGCATCTTGGACCGATCTTTGTCGTGATTTCCTTGCTCAGTTTAATCCTACAAATTTGACTGATAAGCTTCGTAACGACATTACTTCTTTTCGGCAGGCAGATGATGAATCCATGTACGAGGCTTGGGAGCGATATAGAGAACTTCTACACAAATGCCCCCTACACGGATTCCCGGTGTGGACTCAAGTAACAATGTTTTACAACGCTGTTAATACACCAACAAGAATGATGCTAGATACCACGGCAAATGACATACTCCTAGATAAGTCACCGGAGGAAGCAATGCAAATTCTAAATAGGCTGGCCAAGAATGATTATCAATTCCCTTCTACTAGAAGAGGAGGAGTTAGAAGCCAAGCCACAATACATGAACTAGGATCATCAGATTCAATTTCGGCACAATTGGCCACTTTAACCAAGATGGTCCAGAACATGCAAAAACCAAACAACACACATGAGGTCAAGGTAATGGATTCTTTTTGTGAGTTATGTGGTGATAACCATGATTCTTCTGAATGTATGCAGAATCTGAAATCCAGCTTCTATGTGGGGAATTACAATCGGAACAACAATGTGATGTCCAATACATACAATCCAGCTTGGAAGAAGCACCCAAATTTTTCATGGAGTAATCCCAACAATGCTCTAAACCAGAACAATCAGAATGCACAAGCATCGGGATTCCAACAGAATATGCCACGACAACAGTTGCCGCAACAACAACCGACAACATCTAGTTCTTTGGAAAATTCTCTAAATGCTTTTATGATGAAAATTGAATCTTATATGGCTGAGAATAGTAACTTCATAAAAAGAACTGATGCTTTTATTAACAGGACCGAGATGAGATTGCAAAACCAAGAGGGGCAATCAAATCATTGGAAAATCAAGTCGGACAGTTTGCTCAAAATCTGAATACTAGACCGCAAGGAGGTTTACCTAGCGATACTGAAGTCGCAAGAGTAACTGGCCATGAGCAATGTAAGGCAATCACCACTAGAAGTGGCCAACAACTTAGAGAGGCTCAAACCCGCTCATCAAACAAAACTCCACAAAAAGATCAAGACGAACCTAGCGGCAAAGCCTCAGATGCTGAACTAGAAATTGCCTCGGCAACCGGCGATAAGCATGCCTCGGCAACCAACGATAAGGATGCTTTGGCAACTTGTGAAAAGCATGCCTCGGCAACCCCAATTGATAATGCCTCGGCAACTCCAGTTGTCCCGGCAATGCCGTCAATCAGGTTCCAAACCAATGAAAGGATTGAAGATATCCGACTTCCACCACCATTCCCACAAAGGTTGAAGCGAAAAAAGCAAGAATATCAATTCAAGAAGTTTCTTCATATCCTAAAGCAAGTCCACATCAACTTGCCATTAGTGGAAGCAATTGAACAAATGCCAAACTATGCCAAGTTTCTTAAAGACATTGTGTCCAAGAGAACAAGGCTAGGAGAGTTTGAAACAGTTGTCGCAACAGAGGGATGCATGGCAATGTTGCACAATCGTATGTCACCCAAGTTGAAGGATCCCGGAAGTTTCACAATACCCTGTTCCATTAGAAATCACTATGTCGGGAAAGCATTATGCGACCTTGGGGCTAGCATAAACTTGATGCTTAAATCAGTTTTCCAGAAACTAGGAATCGGGAAGGCAAGACCTACAACAGTTTTGCTACAGCTAGCCGACAGATCATATGTGCATCCAGAGGGAAAAATTGAGGACATACTGGTAAAAGTTGATAAATTTATTTTTCCCGCTGACTTTATTGTTTTGGATTGTGAAGCAGATGAGCATGCACCCATCATTCTCGGGAGACCATTCCTAGCAATAGGGAGAACCTTGATCGATGTTGAAAAGGGAGAACTCACAATGAGGGTGAATGACCAGCAAGTTAAACTAAATGTGTTCCAAACACTAAGGCATGCCGATGATCCAGAAGAATGCCAACTTCTTCATGCCACGATAGAGTTTAACTTCGACGAGGAATTTAGTTGCCTCGGCAACTACATTGCCGATCAAGAGGAACCTGAGGAGTATGAAGAACCGGTCGATGAGGAACAACAAGAAGAGGCAAATTGGCTAGTCAATCAACCATGTACATACTTTGAACCACTGGATTACTCAGGTAAGGAAGGTAAACTCAAAAAACCCTCTATTGAACAACCACCAATTCTTGAGTTGAAACAATTGCCAGATCAACTAAAATATGCATACTTAGGAACCGATAATACATTGCCTGTAATTATTTCTTCTAAGTTACAGCCTGAGCAGGAAAAGAAGTTGATCAAGATGTTGAAGCTACACAAAAAGGCAATAGGGTGGACAATTGCCGACTTGAAGAGAATTAGCCCAGCAGTGTGCATGCACAAGATTTTGTTGGAAGATGATCACAAACCTTCAATTAAGGCCCAGAGGAGACTAAATCATGCCATGAAAGGGGTTGTAATGAAAGAAATCATCAAGTGGCTTGACGCCGACATTATATACCTTATCTCTGATAGTACTTGGGTAAGTCTGGTACAATGCGTACCGAAAAAGGGAGGTATAACAGTGGTAAGTAATGAAAACAATAAACTCATTCCAACCAGGACTGTGACCGGTTGGAGGGTTTGTATGGATTATCGAAAGCTAAACAAAGCCACCAAGAAAGATCACTTCCCATTACCCTTTATTAATCAAATGCTTGACCGTCTTGCAGGTAAACCATTTTATTGTTTTCTTGATGGTTATTCAAGTTACAATCAAATTGCCATAGCACTAGAATATCAAGAAAAGACAACCTTCACATGCCATACGATACGTATGCCTTCCGAAGGATGCCGTTCGGATTGTGTAACGCCCCGGCAACCTTCCAAAGATGCATGATGGCACTCTTTTCAGACATGGTCGAAGACTTCCTTGAGATCTTCATGGATGATTTTTCTATTTTTGGTAATGACTTCGACAGCTGTCTCGGCAATTTAGAAAGGGTGTTGGCAAGATGTGAAGAAACTGATTTAGTCCTCAATTGGGAGAAATGCCATTTTATGGTAGATGAAGGAATAGTGCTCGACCACAAAATTTCATCCAAGGGAATTGAAGTAGAAAAAGCCAAGGTGGACGTGATCGAGAGATTATCCCCACCAAGTTCGGTTAAAGGAATTCAAAGTTTTCTTGGACATGCAGGTTTTTACAAGAGGTTCATTCATAATTTTTCTAAAATCACTAAACCCTTGTGCAATTTGCTTGAACATGATAAAGTCTTCAATTTTGATGATTCTTGCACTCAAGCATTCGAAACCCTAAAGAAAAAGCTTACCTCGGCACCCGTTGTCGTTCCACCAGATTGGACGCTACCTTTTGAGCTCATGTGTGATGCAAGTGATTTCGCGGTAGGAGCAGTCCTAGGCCAACGCACAGGTAAAACCTTCCATGTGATATACTACGCTAGTAAAACTCTTAATAGTGCTCAAGTGAATACACAACAACAGAGAAAGAGTTACTAGTTGTAGTTTTCGCATTTGACAAGTTCTGATCCTATTTGATTGGTACAAAGGTAATTGTTCATACGAACCATTCGGCAATCAAATATCTATTTGCTAAAAAGGATGCCAAACCTCGTTTGATTCGTTGGATATTACTTTTACAAGAATTTGATATTGAAATTAAGGACAGAAAGGAATAGAAAATCAAGTGGTCGGTCACTTATCACGTTTAGAACGCAACAGGGAGAAGGACGCAGATGTAGAGATATGCGATGCATTCCCGGATGAACAAATTTTAGTTGCCTCGGCAACCATGGACGCGCATGCCTCGGCAACCCTCGACGCCTCGACAACCATGGACGCGCACGCCTCGGTAACCCTCGATGCCGCAGCAGCCCTTGACGCGCACGCCTCGGTAATTTTGGGAGCAGTCGCCAAGGCAACACATGCCTCGGCAATACCCTGGTACACGGATTTAGTTAATTTCCTTGTTTGTGGTATTTTACCTTATGGCCTTACTCACCAAGGGAAGAAGCGGTTCTGCCATGATGCTAAGCATTACTTTTGGGACGAGCCTCTTTTGTTTAAACAATATGCAGATCAGGTTATACGCCGATTTGTCCCTGAAGAAGAGCAACATAATGTACTCTGGCAATGCCATTCTTCACCCTATGGAGGACATTTTGGAGGAACTCGTACCTCGGCCAAAGTTTTGCAATCCGGGTTGTATTGGCCAACATTGTATAAATATGCCCAAAACTTTTACAAGCAATGTGATCGTTGCCAGAGGACGGGCAATATCTCTAGACGACATGAGATGCCGCTCTAGAACATCATCGAGGTGGAATTGTTCGATGTATGGGGGATCGATTTTATGGGACCTTTCCCATATTCATTCGGTAACCTCTACATTCTACTTGTCGTCGACTACGTGTCTAAATGGGTTGAGGCAGTTGCAGTTCCCAACAACGATTCCAAGACCGTGCAACTATTCTTGCAGAAAAACATATTTACACGGTTTGGGATGCCGAGAGCAATTATCAGTGACGAAGGCAAGCATTTTGACAACAGACTAATTTCCAAGATATTGCAACGCTTCGGCATATCACACAAGATCGCCACGGTATATCACCCACAAACCAACGGGCAAGCCCAAGATAACGTGGAGCAAAGCTAAATCCCAAAGTAATTTGATTTCGGCCTTGAACCATTCATCTTCGAGAGGATTGCACATCAAAAGTGGCAAATCTTTTGCCATCAACCGGAACCGGGCAACATCTCATGGGTAAGAGAATTCTATGCTCACTCACCTAACCCGAATAATCCTTATGTTTTTGTTCGTGACAAGGCCATACTCATAAGCCCCGAAAACATCAACACCTTTTACAGGCTTTACATTGAGAAGGATGAGCATCAAGCCTTCGTTGATCAAATCACGCCTAAGCAACTCGACAAGGTGCTTCAAGAACTCACTCAATCGGGAACTCATTGGAACGATGATAAATACAAGGGCACGGTAAATCGCCTTCGGCTTAAACCCGAGGCAAAACTATGGAATAAGTTTGTTAAAACTTCTTTAATGCCCACCACACACAATACTACCGTTGATATACCACGTCTTTTGCTCATACATTATATTTTGCATAATCGCGTCATTAACATTGGAAAAATTATTTGTGATGAGATTTTTGTATGTAGCTCAAAAGATAAGGGTTCACTTTTCTTCCCTTGCTTAATTTCTAATCTTTGCAAGGAGATGCATGGCCCAAGTGAGTCCATCGATGAAAAGGCCCTACCAAAGTCCGGTTGGAATCAAGCACAAATCTGAAAGCTAATGGGAGAGGCACCGGGAAAATCTTCAAGGCCTCCAATTGCCGCAGCAACTCCTGCCGCCCCGGCAATCCCTAATGCCCAAGCACCTAATGCCCGTGTAACTCGGCCATCAACCCGGGACACTTTGAAGCACTCTTGCAACCATTGGTGAGCCACCTAAGGCAAATTGAAGACCGACAACTAATGTTCATGTGGTACATGAAGGAGCACAACAATGCCATCACCCAAGTCATCCTAAAAAAGTACCCGGACAATCGCGTGCCGTTCCCAATCTTTCCCCCCGAGATCCTTGCCCCGGCAACCAATGAAGAAGTCACCACGGCAACCACAACAGATGATGTCGCGGCAACCTACATCATTCCTGCACAAGCTGATGCCACGACAACCAACCCTGAAGATGCCACGGCAACCAAAGCTAAAGACATCCCGACAACCACAGCAAAAGCCAAAGGTAAAGCACCTATGCCCGAATCAACTCCTACGAAATATTTTTCTAATTTTTCAGATTCGGACGAGTCCTCCATTGCATGAACAAAGACCGCATCAATTGAATCCTCCAAGCGAAAAGCCAATGACACTGATGAAGAGGACGATAAGGACAACCCCGTACGAGGATCGATTCCACCACCGGCAACAAGAAAACAACCATCGCGTTCAAGCAAGAGAATCAAGACACCGACCAAAAGGAAGCTAATCATCTACGATGACGAACTCTCGGAGTAAGTCCTCGTATGCATTTTATTTTTTGTTTTTTTTATTTTTCTTTAATACATGCATTGAGGACAATGCCTCACTTGAGTTTGGGAGGGATTGTTATTAGTAGTTACCATGTTTAGTTACATTCATCTTAAGTATTACATTTAGGATACATAAATTGCTTGCCATGCCTTTAATTGGAACAAGAATTGCTTAGATTTGATGAATATCTGATGATGACTTTGCCAATGCACTTAATTGATAGAATTTTTATTCTAGGATAACCATGGAAAAAAATAAAATTTTACTATGATGCTAAATTTGATGAAACACTGTTGTGGTTTGATTTATTTAAGGAATTCTAGTGAACTTAGGTTGATAATTAACAAATTGAGGGATTAGAATAAAAAAATTGATTGGTAGAGGTGCCCGAAATTGGCTCTAGCATGTGCTAAAAAAAATTTTATCACTAGAGGTGCCCGAAATTGGCTCTAGTATGTGCTAAAAAAAATTTTTGATCGCTAGAGGTGCCCGAAACTGACTCTAGTCGAATAAAACTAAAAACAAAACACTAGAGGTGCCCAAAACTGGCTCTAGTTAAAACATGTTAAAAAGAACCCAATGAAGTAATTTGAAAACCTCTTGTTTGCATAGAATCTGAAAAATCAACTTGCACACAACTCCGCACACACTCACAAGCATTATAGTTTGATTCCGAGTAACTCATAATTTTTCCAAAAAATAAAAAGCCAATCATACTTTGTGCCCCGGTTCTGAGTATTGAAATCAAGTTCAAAGCTAAGTTTGTGAAAATTAAAGTCTTGACAGGTAATTATTAGTTTGCATTGCTTGAGGACAAGCAATAGTTTGAGTTTGGGGGTGTGATAAGTGTTCAAAAGTACTAATTTTCTGACCCTATTTACTCATATTATTGTTAGACTTAGGCTCATATTAGTTGCATAATTAGCCATTCATGCATTAATCCATGTTTCCTTCCATCGTTGAGCTTGATTACTTAACTTGGTAGTTTTTGTGGGAAAAGATGCTGCTTTGGTGTGTTTTGTGTGTATGTACAGGATCACTTGCCAAAGCAAGGCTAGAACTAGTTGCCAGGGCAATACATGAAGGAGATGCCGAGCTAGTTGCCAGGGCAATGCATGAAAGAGACGCCGAGCCAGTTGCCAGGGAAATTGTCGACAAAGAACAAGGTGATATGGTAGTCGAAATTGATGACTAGACAAGCCCAAGATGACGTGGAGCAAAGCCAAATCCCAAAGGAATTTGATTTCCATGAAGAGATTAAAGAAGAATTAAATTCCAAGAAGATAGGAGAAGTTCTAGTAGGAATATAATTATAATAAAGAATTATATTATTTAAAGATAATTTAATTCCAACTTAACTTCCTTCTCAAAGAAGGACTTTGACCTAGCCCTATAAATTAGAGGGGAATTTCAACAACTCAAAGAGAGCAAAAGGAGAGAATTTTCGACAAGCATCTAGGGCAAGGAGATTTTGACAAGCTTCAATTCTTCATCTTTTTCTTTCTTGTTCAATTAGGTTCATGCTAGGGATTCTTTATCTTGTGTTTCTTTGGAACCTAGCCATGAACTAAGTCTATTTGGCTATGGTTATTGTGTTTTGTGGTTGTGAGAAACTATTGGATTTTGTTTAGGTAATAAGAGTTTGCACTTTTCTATTCAAGGTTTATTCATTATTGGTTCTTATTCTTGTTTGCGAGTGAATTGGGAGAGGATCTCGTAACTTCATCTATTTATCTAATATCGGGAGAGTTAGATTCAAGAAACGAATGAATATGATCTTTATTCAATCTATTGATGGTGAAGATTAATCCGGCTTAGGAATAAGTCAAGGATTTTAACGGCTAAGAGGAGCGCAAGATTGGTTGTTGTTCACCCTTGATTCACGCTGGGATGTATTATCAAGGCATGCACAAGTAGCTAGAGTTTCGACTTAGGGATAAGAAGAAACCATTGAAGAACGCTCTGCCGAACCTTGAAGGTTGCTGCCCAGACGCCCAAGTAGTTGCCCAACTAGTCGCTCAGGCAACCATCGATTAGTTGCCAAGGCAACCTCGTTGTGCAAGTTGCCACGGCAACTGAGTTGCCCGTGAACTCTTTTACCAAGATGATCCAATCGGCTATCACACCTCAACTCACGATAACCTGGCCTATCTCTCTCATTTGATCTCATTTATTCTTTTACTTTATTGCCTTCTAGTTTAGTTATTAGTTAAACTCCTATAATCTTTTATTTGTGTTTTTACTTTTTACAGTGCAAGAGACTAGAATCTTGAACTGGCACCAATCCCTGTGGAGACGATATCTTTTATACTATAACTTGCAACGTGTATACTTGCACAATTGCGTAGCACTTATTACGCGCAACAGATATAACTTTATTGCCTTCCAGGTTTGCCGTGAGAGCGTTTACGTAGCCTTAGAGAAGTTGAGTTTAGGGGTTGTCACCCGAGGTATCTGAGGAGTAGATGGCCAGTAAAGAGCGTATCTTAGTTCAGATGGGTTGTAACGATGATCGCAAGCTGGGATATGTTGTTTCCCTTTTGCAAGAGGATGTGTATCGTTGGTGGACCACTATAATCACGAGCATAGAACCCGATGATGTGACGTGAGAATTCTTCCAAGCTGCCTTCAAGAAGAAGTGTGTGGGAGTAAGATACTTGGACGATAAGTGTTGCGTGTAATAAGTGCTACGCAAATGTGCAAGTATACACGTCGCAAGTAATAAAGTGATATGAGTATCGAGTATCGTCTCCACAGGGATTGGTTTGGGCCACTTTGCTTAAGTTACTGCACTGTGAAAATAAAAACACAATTGATTATAGAGGTTTTAATTAACGAGAAAAGTAAAAGCAATAAACTAAAAGAATAGATGAAAGAAAAAGAGAGAATAGGCCAGGTTATCGTGATTTGAGGTGTGATAGCCGATTGGATCGTCTTGGTAAAAGAGTGCAAGGGCAACTCGGTTGCCGTGGCAACTTGCACAACGGGTTGCCTTGGCAACTAATCGATGGTTGCCCGGGCAACTAGCTGGGCAACTACTTGGGCGTCCGGGCAGCAACTTCAAGGTTTGGCAAAGCGTTCTTTCAATGGTTTCTTCTTATCCCTAAGTCGAAACTCTAGCTACTTGTGCATGCCTTGATAATACATCCTCCGCGAATCAAGGGTGAACAACAACCAATCTTGCGCTCCTCTTAGCCGTTGAAATCCTTAACTTATTCCTAAGCCGGATTAATCTTCACCATCAATAGATTGAATAAAAACCATATTCATTCGTTTCTTGAATCTAACTCTCCCGATATTAGATAAATAGATGAAGTTACGAGATCTTCTCCCAATTCACTCGCAAGCAAGAATAAGAACCAAGAATGAGTAAACCTTGAATTAAAAGTGCAAACTCTTATTACCTAAACAAAATCCAATTGTTTTTCACAACAACAAAACACAATAACCCCAGCCAATCAAGTTAGTTCATGGTTGGGTTCAAAAGATATACAAAGAATAATCCCCAAACCATGAATCTAATGGAAGCAAAGAAGAAGAAGAAATTGAACTCTCTCCCCCTTTGTTATCTTGTCGAAATCTCTTCCTTCTTGCCCTTTGGAGTTGTCGAAAATCCTCTCCCCTTTTGCTCTCCCTCTGGAATTGTCGAAATCTCCTTCTTATTTATAAGGCTAGGCCAAAGTCCTTCTTTGAGGAGGAGTTTAAGTTGGAATTAAATTATCTTTAAAGAATATAATTTTTTATTATAATTGTATTCCTACTAGAACTTCTCCTATCTTCTTGGAATTTAATTCTTCTTTAATCTCTGCATGGAAATCAAATTCCTTTGGGTTTGGGCATTGCTCCACGTCATCTTGGGCTTGTATAGTCATTAATTTCGACATCCCTATTGCATTTTTCTCTTTGTCGACAATTGCCATGGCAACTGGCTCGACGTCTCCTTCATGCATTGCCCTGGCAACTAGCTCGGCGTCTCCTTCATGCATTGCTCTGGCAACTAGCACTAGCCTTGCTTTGGCAAGTGATCCTGCACACACACAAAAACACACCAAAGCAGCATCTTTTTCCACCAAAATCACCAAGTTATGTAATCAAGCTCAACGGTGGAAAGAAACATGGATTAATGCATGAATAACTAATTATGCAACTAATATGAGCTTAAGTCTAACAATAATATGAGTAAAAAGGGTAATAAAAATAGTACTTTTGAACACTTATCACGCCCCCAAACTTGAACTATTGCTTGTCCTCAAGCAATGCAAACTAACAATTACCTGCCAAGACTTTAATCATCAAAGACATGCTTCAAACTTGAATTCAAACCTCGAAACCATGACACAAAGTATGATCACCTTTTAATTTTTTGGATAACACAAAAATTACCCGGAACCAAACTATAGTGCTCGTGACAATGTGTGTGCGTAGTTGTGTACAAGTTGATTTTCAAGATTCTATGTGAATAGTAGGTTTTTATCAATTTAATTACTGGGGCATTTATTTTAATTTTCTCTAGAGCCAATTTCGGGCACCTCTAGCAAAGTAAGGAATTTCTCATTTTATTTTAGTCGACTAGAGCCAATTTCGGGCACCTCTAGCGATTCTTTAATGTGCATTAACTACTAGAGCCAGTTTCGGGCACCTCTAGCAAGAAAGTGCATTTACTACTAGAGCCAGTTTTGGGCACCTCTAGCAAGAAATTAACTTTTAATTTTCAAATTTAAATTTACCCTAATTTTAAGCAACCTAAATTCACTAAGTTTCTTTC
The DNA here is from genome assembly GCA_019671005.1 of Hibiscus mutabilis. Taxonomy (NCBI): domain Eukaryota; kingdom Viridiplantae; phylum Streptophyta; class Magnoliopsida; order Malvales; family Malvaceae; genus Hibiscus; species Hibiscus mutabilis. The sequence continues at coordinate 24,044,618 of CM033751.1, forward strand.
AATCAACAAGCCACAACCGTGTAAAAGAAAAAAAATTGCGCATCATAGTAAAATTCTAAGTTCTTTTCATGCAATCCTAAAATTAAAGGTTCTTTCAATTAAGTGCTGTGGCAAAAATTCATCATTGGATATTCAACAAGTCTTAAGCAATTAAATCAAATTAAAGGCATGGCAAGTAACATATGCAACCATATGTGATTGCTAAAGATGAATGCAACTAAACATGAAACTAACTAGAAACCAACACCCCCCAAACTCGAGAGAAGCATTGTCCTCAATGCACGTAAAAGTGAAACAAAATTTAAAAGAAACTAAATGAAATGAGTTAGTCAGAGAGGTCGTCACCTCGAGTGATGAGTTTCCTTCGTGCCGTTTGCTTGATTCAATTTTCGGTCAGTGGTTGAATGCTTGTGGCTGGTACCGCGTGAATAGCATTGCCTTGATTTCTTCCATGTTTGCCGATGCAGGTTTACTTGCATGTGCATCAGTAGTTATCGAAGCCATTGTTGTTGCCTGGGCATCGCCAGTTTCTGTTGTGGTTGCTGTGGCGAGTAGTCGGCAGTAAATTTCCTTATTATGGTGGTTGTGAGTCTTGTTGTGGAAAAGAAAATAAAGAAAACCTGGAAACTAAAGATAATGAAGAAAAATAAAATATCTCCTAAAAATAAAAATGAAAATAAAAAGAAAATGAAAAAGAAAATATTGAAAGGAGAGCATGCTCAGGCATCTCCTAAAGTGACCACTTCTAATGTTACTGCATATTTGAGAAAACTTGAGGAGAGTCGTTTCTGATACTTCTTATAGTCCATCCGTACCCTCCATCGGGTGACAATATTGCCCAAAAAGAGTTGGGCCAATGTGCTCCCAGCTACTCCCTTTTGCATTACCATGGTGGAGGTGTCTTTCTTCTTTGTTCGCTTGTAGTCCATGTATACTCTCCATCTTGTTACTATTCCTGAAGGCACAAATATATTAATAGGAAAAATTATATCCATTCTCAACCATTCAATTGCCTCATTCTTGTCGACTTCTATCATGGTTGGATGTAGCCTTTGTTGTCGTGGCAATTGCTGCTCAAGCCAATTGCCGTGGCAATCAGTTGTCAAATTTTGCTTTAAGTTAAGGGAAGAATCAATTTTCTGAAGAGCTTTATGAATCCAAACACCTTTTTCTTTTGGCCTCTCAAACATCTCCATCAGTAGAGATTTCGATGGCTTCAAATCTACCAACCTCGATTCCTCAAGACATACCTGTAATGGATGAGGTGAGTTTTTAAAGAATTCAAAAGGTTCAACTATTACCTGCTCATATTCCATTGGCAAAGTATTATCATCTCGTTGATCTTGCATGTGGTCGTGTAATTGCTGTGGCAATTATAGATAAGAGCAATCTACACATTCCTGCTTCAACATCAACGTTATAACTTTCTGGGCATCAGGTTCCTCAGAATTTGCTGTAGTATTGTTGTTCTCAGCTTCACTGAGTGTTGTCGCGGCATTGCTCTGTTCAGGCTCCTCAATCATTGCCGAGGCAATTTGTTGTTCAGGCTCATCATGTGTTGGGCAGTCTCTTTCATTGGCATCCTCTTGACTTTGTGGTTCTAGTTGTTCCCCACACATCGGAGAGCTTTCTTTGCATTGCTCCTTATCCTCTTGCCTTGGGACGTCAGTATCCCTAGGAGTGAATTGTTGGTGCATGTTATCCATGACATATGTGGATCTCCCCAATTGATCTTCTGAATCCCCTAAGGTTGCATCCCACTGAGTTATCCTCGTATACATAGATTTTGATAGCTCTCGAATCTCTTCAATTGATCCGTCAAGTCTAGCCAAGGAAGCTAGTAACGTTTCCTCCAAGGAATTGGAATGCTCTTGAAAAGGACTACATTGCCATGGCATATCTGTTGCTGCGGCAAAATTGTTATGGTAAAAAAATATTTGAGCTTTTTGACCATACCATGAACAATTTTGCTGCTGGTTCCCTCTATGGTCCTCCATGTAGTTATATGCACCGAAAATGTAAGGGCAATTTTCAAACACATGATGTTCTCCACACATAGCACAAGATTTTTCCACGGTATAAGTTCTTTGGGCTTTTCTCGGTTGGTATAGGCAATTATCAAAGGGTGCAAGAAACTTTTGATTTGATTGATTCATATCTTCCAACATCATCTCTCGAATAGATTGGCTTTTATTTCCTGACATGTTGATGTCCCTTAACTTGTAGCGCACCTAATTTTTTTTTGATAAAACAAACAAAAAGAAAAGTTAGTAAAACTAAGAGAAAAAAATGCAATAACAAAAACAACTAACACCAATTGCCAATCCCCGGCAACGGCACCAAAAACTTGTTGCGTGTAATAAGTGCTACGCAAATGTGCAAGTATACACGTCGCAAGTAATAAAGTGATATGAGTATCGAGTATCGTCTCCACAGGGATTGGTTTGGGCCACTTTGCTTAAGTTACTGCACTGTGAAAATAAAAACACAATTGATAATAGAGGTTTTAATTAACGAGAAAAGTAAAAGCAATAAACTAAAAGAATAGATGAAAGAAAAAGAGAGAATAGGCCAGGTTATCGTGATTTGAGGTGTGATAGCCGATTGGATCGTCTTGGTAAAAGAGTGCAAGGGCAACTCAGTTGCCGTGGCAACTTGCACAGCGGGGTTGCCTTGGCAACTAATCGATGGTTGCCTGGGCAACTAGCTGGGCAACTACTTGGGCGTCTAGGCAGCAACTTCAAGGTTCGGCGGAGCGTTCTTCAATGGTTTCTTCTTATCCCTAAGTCAAAACTCTAGCTACTTGTGCATGCCTTGATAATACATCCCTGCGTGAATCAAGGGTGAACAACAACCAATCTTGCGCTCCTCTTAGCCGTTGAAATCCTTAACTTATTCCTAAGCCGGATTAATCTTCACCATCAATAGATTGAATAAAGACCATACTCATTCGTTTCTTGAATCTAACTCTCCCGATATTAGATAAGTAGATGAAGTTACGAGATCCTCTCCCAATTCACTCGCAAGCAAGAATAAGAACCAAGAATGAGTAAACCTTGAATTAAAAGTGCAAACTCTTATTACCTAAACAAAATCCAATTGTTTTTCACAACAACAAAACACAATAACCCCAGCCAATCAAGTTAGTTCATGGTTGGGTTCAAAAGATATACAAAGAATAATCCCCAAACCATGAATCTAATGGAAGCAAAGAAGAAGAAGAAATTGAACTCTCTCCCCCTTTGTTATCTTGTCGAAATCTCTTCCTTCTTGCCCTTTGGAGTTGTCGAAAATCCTCTCCCATTTTGCTCTCCCTCTGGAATTGTCGAAATCTCCTTCTTATTTATAAGGCTAGGCCAAAGTCCTTCTTTGAGGAGGAGTTTAAGTTGGAATTAAATTATCTTTAAAGAATATAATTCTTTATTATAATTGTATTCCTACTAGAACTTCTCCTATCTTCTTGGAATTTAATTCTTCTTTAATCTCTGCATGGAAATCAAATTCCTTTGGGTTTGGGCTTTGCTCCACGTCATCTTGGGCTTGTATAGTCATTAATTTCGACATCCCTATTGCATTTTTCTCTTTGTCGACAATTGCCATGGCAACTGGCTCGGCGTCTCCTTCATGCATTGCCCTGGCAACTAGCACTAGCCTTGCTTTGGCAAGTGATCCTGCACACACACAAAAACACACCAAAGCAGTATCTTTTTCCACCAAAATCACCAAGTTATGTAATCAAGCTCAACGGTGGAAAGAAACATGAATTAATGCATGAATAACTAATTATGCAACTAATATGAGCTTAAGTCTAACAATAATATGAGTAAAAAGGGTAATAAAAATAGTACTTTTGAACACTTATCAATAAGAAACGTGAGTTTATAGTTTTGGTTCAGGGCAGTATGACAATGTTTGAGTATGAGGTGCAGTTCATGAGGTTGAGCCAGTATGCACATGAGTTGGTGTCAGATGATAGGCACCGATACGAGCGCTTTTGATATGGTTTGGTGCAAGATGTCAAGACTTATATGTTGGCCACTGAGTACATTGAGTTTGATGTCTTGGTATTACGGGGAAAGGATATTGAGCTGAGTTTGGGTTTATCTCGTTGATCTGGAGGTTTTAGCTCTTGAAAGAGAGCTGCAGAGTATAGTTCTACGGGTGGCTAGTTAAAGAGGCATCGTGATCAGAGGTTTTAACCAGATGCAAGACATGGTAGAGATGGTACAGGATGAGGATATCAAGTACAAGGTGCTCAAGTTCGTTCAGTGCATAATGGTTGTTGGAGCTGTGGCTCGAGAGAACATTTGATGCAAGATTGCTCGTGTTTGGCCAGAGAGGGGCAGGCTCCTATAGTTGTGGCTGTGAACTCTTATTGGAGTTGTGGGTTGACAGATCACATGAGACGTGATTGTCCTTTTTCTTGTTAGGGGTAGGCATGCACTTATTCTTGTTGCTACACCACCTAAAGGTCGTGGGCACGGTCGAGGTACCTTTCAACGAATGGAGGAGGGGCAGAGGACTGTGGCACATACCGTTGCAGTTTGACTAGAGGATAGTAGACTGACGAGGATCTATGCTCATCGCGAGAGGAGGAATGACCTAGACGTGATAGCAAGTACCTTTACCTTGCAGTCTATATCATTGTTATCTTTGATAGATTCTAGTTCTATGCATTCATATGTATTGCATGAGCATACATATTTGCTTGGTATACCGGTAGAAATGCTTGATGTTGATATGCAAGTGACAGTTTCTTTTAGAGAAATGATCATTACGAGGAAGTTGTATCGGAGGTGTCTTCTGATGGTTCAAGGTCATGTATTTGCGACTGATCTAATGGAGCTGCAGTTCTATGGTTTCAACATGATTTTGGGCATGGACTGGTTGTCTGAGCATCGGGCTGTGGTGGATTTTGAGTCCAAGCGGGTTTCATTGAAGCTTGCTAATGATTATGAGGTTTTGGTTGTGGGCGAAAATGTAAAGTTTTTATCCAATATGGTTTCGGCCATGGAAGCGCGTCAGTTGCTTGATTGTGGATGTTAGGCGTATCTAGTTTATGCGATGAATTTGAATATGGAAGAAGTGCAGACTAAGGATATCCGTACTGTTTATGACTTCCTGGGTGTGTTCCTAGAAGAGTTACCTGAGTTGCCACCAGATAGGAAGGTAGAGTTTTGCATCGAGACATATGTTGATTCAGCTCTAGTGTCGATTATACCATATTGCATGGCACTAAAGGAGTTGAAAGAGCTAAAAATGCAACTTTAGGAGATGTTGGATTATGGTTTTATCCGGCCTAGTGTATCGCCGTTTGGAGCACTGGTGTTATTTGTTAAAAAGAAAGATGGCACATTGAGGATGTGTATAGACTATCGACAATTAAACAAGTTTACGATTAAGAACAAGTACCCCTTGCCATGAATTGATGATTTATTTGATTAATTATGGGGTGCTACGGTGTTTTCCAAGATCGATTTAAGATCTGGATATTACCAGCTGAAGATTAAGAATAAAGATATGTTGAAGACTGCTTTCCGTACAAGGTATGGCCATTACGAGTCTTGGTGATGCCGTTTGGGTTGACGAATGCGCCTGCATCATTCATATATATGATGAACCATGTGTTCCATGAATTTTTGGACTAATTCGTAGTAGTTTTCATCGATGATATCCTTGTGTACTCTCGTATCGAGGAGGATCATGATCGACACTTGCAGATTGTATTGTAGACCTTGTTGGATAATCAACTCGATGCGAAGTTGAGTAAGTACAAATTTTGGATTAGGGAAGTGGTTTTTCTTGGTCATGTGGTTTCTGCTGAGGGTATCCGGGTAGATCCTAAAAAGGTTGAGGCGGTTGTGAATTGGAAGCAACCAAAGTCAGTGACAGAAGTCCACAGTTTTTTGGGTTTGGCGCGTTATTACCATTGTTTCATAGATGGGTTTTCAAGAGTTACTGCTCCGTTAAACAAGTTTTTACAGAAGGATGTGCAGTTTGAATGAACAGAAACTAGACAGCAGGCTTTTGAAATGTTGAAGGAAGCTCTAACGCAAGCTTCAATCTTGATTCAACCTGAGTCAGGGAAGAAGTTTGTGGTGTATAGTGACGCATCCTACTTCGGGTTGGGGTGTGTGTTAATACAGGAGGGGAAAGTTGTGGCTTATGCATCAAGGCAAATAAAAGTGCACGAACGCAATTACCCTATGCATGATCTTGAGCTCGCTACAGTAGTGTTTGCGTTAAAAATTTGGAGGCATTACCTCTATGGTGAAAAGTGTGTTGTATACACTGATCATAAGAGTTTGAAATAGTTAATGCCACTAAAGGAGTTTAATCTAAGGCAGCGTAGATGGTTGGAGTTGTTGAAGGATTATGATTTGACCATTGAGTACCATTTGGGAAAAGCCAATGTTGTGGTTGATGCTTTGAGTAGAAAGGCCGTTGTGGAGTTGAGAGCCATATCTGCGAGGTTAAGTGTGACCCGTGATGGAGGGTTGTTGGCAGATTTGCAGGTAAAGCCGTTGTTATTGCATTTGATTAAGGAAAACCAGCCGTATGATGAGGCGTACTCTTTTCAGATTGTGGTGATGAGGTTTTGTGATTTAAAGATCAGATTGTGGTGCCTAGTGACGAGGAGTTGAGACGGTTGATTTTGACTGAGGCATATGCTAGTCCTTTCGCTATACATACCGGTAGTACTAAAATGTATTAGGGGTTGAGGAAAGTGTACTGTTAGGCGGGTTTGAAAAAGTATGTAGTTGATTTTGTTGCTAGGTGTATGGTATATCTGTGAAAGCTGAACATCAGTTTCCTTCCAGGTTGTTGCAACCGTTGAAAATCTCGAATTGGAAGTGAGGGAGGATCACCATAGATTTTGTGTCGAGATTGCCTTTGACACCGACTAAAAAGATTTTATTTGGGTGATTTTTGACCGGTTTACAAAGTGTGAACATTTTCTGCCTGTGCATACGACGTATTCGTTGGATAGGTCGACCGATTTATATGTTGTTGAAATTGTGAGGTTGCACGGAGTACCTAAATCGATTGTTTCAGATAGGGATATGCGGTTTACAATGAGGTTTTGGGGATGTTTGCATCGAGATTTGGGTGCTCGCTTGAATTTTAGTACATCGTATCATCCTTAAATGGATGGCTAGTCTGAACGTGTGATTCAAATCTTGGAGGATATGTTGAGATGTTGTATCATTGAGTTCCAAGGAACTTGGGAAAGACATTTGCCTTTCGTAGATTTTGCGTACAATAATAGTTATCAAGGAAGTATAAAGATGGCACCGTATGAAGCCTTGTATGGTAGGAGGTGTCGTACACCCTGGTGTTGGGTTGAGGTTGGGAAAAAGTATGTTTCCATGCCTGATGTGTTAAAAGACACGGGTGAGAAAGTAAAAATGATTTGTGACTGGTTAAAAAAGGCCTCAGATAGGCAGAAATTCTATGCAGATTTGAAGCGTAAAGAGCTTGAGTACGTTGTTGGTGAAAAAGTTTTCTTGAAAATTTTACCTTGGAAGAAGGTGATGTGTTTTGGGCGTAAAGGAAAGTTGAGACTGAGGATTATTGGACTGTACGAGGTGCTGGAATGCATTGGTCTTGTGGATTATCAGTTGAGGTTACCTCATGAGTTGGAGAAAATTCATGATGTGTTTCATGTGTTCATGTTGCGAAGGTATCGCTCGATCCGTCGCATGTTATGCCAGTTGAGGATGTTAAGTTACAATCGAATTCTTCTTATGATAAGGAACCAATGGAGATTCTTTACTCCGATAGTAAGGTTTTTTCTGGCAAGACGATTGAACTTGTTAAGGTGTTGTGGCGACATCGCGGTGTTGAGGAGGCCACGTGGGAGAGTAAGCCGGATATGGTTGCTCAGTTTTCGCATCTATTTCCATAAGGTAAATTTTGAGGATGAAATTTCTTAAGGGGAGAGTTGTAACGCCCCAATTTTGGGCCTAGGAGTTTCCCAATTGGTTTAGATGGTCCGTTGGATCGGATTAGATGATTCGAGTCAGTTTCAAGATGAAAATTGGATGGAATATTTTTGGAAGGATTAAAAATATGAAAAAATTATCTAAAATCCTTATTTATTATGGAAATGATTTTGGTGGAATCAATTTTATGAAAAGGGGTCTGAAAGTGGACATTTTGGGAAGTGACCAAAATACAAAGTTTCAAAATTGTTCTTAGTGACTGTTTTGTAAAAGGGTCAAAACTTTGAATCTTTAAGGATCTATTTACCCAAGGGTCTAATATATACTTTTTCCCTTAATTAAATATTTTAAATGATTTTAAAATAAATAAAAGGCTTGGGGAAATAATTGGATAATTAAAAATCCTTAGAACAAACTTTACGTAACTAACTTTTCACAAAAAACATTTTCTTTCCAATTCTCTCAGCCAAACACATTTTTTCTCTTCAAAATCTTCAAGTAAAATCCACTTTTAATCAGTCTTTTGATTTCAATTGAGTTTATAATGGTTTCCTAACAAAATAAACTTGATTTCTTATTATTTTGGCTTTGGAAATTCAACTAATTAAGGGGAAAAGAAACCATTAGAGGTGAGGTTCGTTCTTCTCCTCTAATATAAGGTTCTTTATTGAAATTCCCAAGTTATTGATCCTTTACACATTTTTCTAACTTGATTTGACGATTTAATTGTGGAAACTTGATTAAATTGAGGTTTAATTGATTTATTTGAAGAATTTCCGTATAGGTTCTGTTTTGCTGGGTTCTTGATTGATTTTAATCATAATTTTGATGTTGAATAATGTTAATAGATGGGTTTTAACATTGGAATCCCGAAACTGTGTGAATCTCTAATTTTCTAGGTTGCTAGTTATGTGTGTTTGAGGAGTTGAGGCCGTTAATTGAATGCTGGAGATAACAGGATGTTAGAGATTTGTTTTTAGATGTTAATTGAAATGTTGAAATATTAGATTGTGGCTGGGTTAAGTTTGGATGAGGTTTGTTGTTAGTTTTGGGAGTTGTGGAATGGATTTGGGTAAAGGATGTTGAGGTTTTGTGTTGCTGGAATGTTGATTACATTTTGATGCAATGTACCTCTGTTTTGTGTGGCTAAAAGCAGGGGAAGTCGGTCCTCAAGCTTGAACGTTGGTTTTGGAAGCTTTAGAGGCATGATTGTCGCATCGTCAAGGGGGGTTTACGAGTCGGTGAGTGGAAACGTGTTTTCAACTTTGCAAAGGTTTGAAAGTTGTGTTTAGGAGTTTAGATCAAGCTTGAAACGCTGGTCTAATCTTGAAAGTAAGTAAAGGAGGAATTCTCTCTCGAACTTGGTTTGGCTAATAGTTTGATGCACTTGTTTTACATGGTTTAATTACTCACTGTATATGTATGTTTTGAGCATGGTTTAATGCTGGAAATTGGTTACAAAATGATATTGATGCATTTGAGAGTAATGCACATTTTGTTAATATTTATGAACATTTTTTAATGCAAGGTTTATTGCATTGGTTAAATGGTTTTGATTATGCATATAAAAACATTGAGTTGATTGGCAAGTGATAGAATAAAAAGGTTTGAAAATGAAATCGGATATACTTGGCCGGCCATAAGATTGATAGTGCACTGTAAAAAGTCACCTTGGATGTTGAGGGGTTTATACGATGTACCAAATACTCCATCCAAGTACCCTAACGGTCGAGGGGTTTATATGTACCAAAAACTCCCGTTAATGGATTAAACATCGTACCAATAAGTGGCGTTGAGGGGTTTATGTGTACTGAATACTCCACCACGGGTGTCACAACGGTGGAGGGGTTTATGTGTACTGAATACTCCCGTGTGTGAGCCTTGTGTTACCATTAGATTGTTTGTTAAGTGTTGAGGGAACACTTGTTGAATCCATGTATCCGATGTTATGTTTTATAAGTAGGAACTTGGTAAATGATCACTTGGAAGCCAATATAATTGTTTATGTATCATGAGATGGATTATGTTGTTTAATGTGTGTTTAATGTGGTTTAAACATGTTTTACTCTTTAAGCCTTGTATTGTTAGTATGCATGGGAAAGATTAAATTGAGGGTAGCAAATGGGAATTTGCTGTAGAATCCATGATACATGTTGCATATGGTTTAATATGCTGTTTTGGAAATGTTAAGTGCATGGTTTTGATAAGGCAGATGTTTTAAAGAGTTTTGAAATTTATCTAATTAAGGTTTGGTAAACTTAATTGTACTAAAGGTTTGTTTGAGCATTCAAACTTAAACTACTCCAGCATCCAAACTTAAACTATTCCAATAAAACATTGATGATGGTTGTGTTTGAGCATTCCTCACTAAGCCTAGTGTGCTTACGCTCTCTTTTTCATCAATGCAGAGAATTAAGATTGAGGCAGCGAGGAACCAAGGAAAGGAATCTCAAAGACTTGTTATCAAAGTACGGTTTGGAACGATGAAAAGTAGTAATAATGGCAATGTGTCGATTGAGGTTTTGGGAGGGTTTTTGATGAACTCCCTATTGTTGCAAGTTTTAATTGTTGTTTTGGAATTGTAATAAGTTTTAAGTGATGAAGATGTGATTGGTTTTATGATTTGGAAGTGGTTTAGGAAGCATGCAATTTGGTCCCTAGTTGTTATGAATGCAATTAATTGAGTTTGAGTAAATGTATTGGAATGGAAATTAGCCTATGAGCATGAAATTTATCTAATTAAGGTTTGGTAAACTTAATTGTACTAAAGGCCCTATAATTTTCATTATTTACATTTTGGTCCTTTTGGTAAATAGTTGTTATAGTGGACCATGTTCTGTGTTCTGATCCAAATAAAATGCTACCGCTGAAGCATGCTTATGTAGGACAATAACGATATGCTTCGGTAAACCTAACGTGACTCTTTTAGTCTGGTTTCTGCTAGGCCGTGCTAAAGGGGTTACAACCACGTCAACCCTAGTTGTTATAATGCGTAGATACCTCATCCAAGTATTGCTACACCATAAATTCGGGGCTCAAACCTAACCCTAATTAGGGTTTCGTCTGTACCTATTTAAAGGAGTTTAAGAATGAGCCAATAGAGAACTGGAGCCACAAGGAGAAGAGAAGAGTAGAAGCAACCTGGGCAGTTTTGCCGAGAACTCTAGATCTATTGAGGGGCTGCATCAAAAGAACTCCATCTTTTGTTCATCAATCTTGATTTATCTCTTTACATCCATTGTTGATGCCATGGCAAATGATTCGTTGCTGGATAAAAATTAGAATGAGGCATATGATATCATAGAAAGGATTGCCACCAATGATCCCCAATATCCTACAACGAGATTGAGAGCCGGGACGAGAGTAGCTAGAAAGTTAGAACTTGATGTACTTTTATCAATCAATGCTCAAAATGCAAACCTCACTAATATAGTGAAGACAATGCAAAAACCTACTAATGTCCATGCAGTAAAGGTATTGGAATTATTTTGCACTATTTGTGATGACGACCATATCATGGAAAAATGCCCGTAAAACTTAGAGTCAGTGTATTTTGTTGGTAACTACAACTGTAATAACAACTCGTACTCCAATAAATATAATGCGAGGTGGAAGCAACATTCAAACTTTTCATGGTCAAACTAGGGAGGTAACCAATTTAATGCCCAGCGTCGGAGCACCAACGCACCACCTGGTTTCAACCAGAATGTGATGCCACAAAGAGCACAGAATAATCTACCTTTAGTGCAAAGATATTCCAATATGAACATCCTAAAAGATTTCAACACGTGAAAAAGAGCTAATTGTTTGCCATGAGCATAAATTAGTGCCAGCAGAAGAAACCAAGGAAGCTAAGAAAGGGGAAGCAAGCACCAACAATGCCAGATCACAACTTTTTGCCAACCCTACCTTAGTAAAACAAGTAGAGCCAGAACACATAGCAGACATCCGAGGAATTAGCCTCATGACTTGCATACTGAAGATCATACTAGAAACTGATGGAAAAATAATTGAGCGACAAATGAGATCGATTCTGATCATGACAGATTTAGTGAAGTGATGTGTGCTCAGATGGATAGTTGCTGGAAGGAAAAGTGGATTCCAAATGACTGAGAATGGAGAGATGAAGCAGAAAATTTTGGCTGCAACAAAAATGCCAGAGATGTTGTGGCTAGAAACTGAAGATTTCATGAAGATTGCTACAACAATTTTGGAACAGAATGAGGATGACTATGCCTCGAAAACAAAGAGATTATTCGGTTTTCTAAGGTGCTTGTTCAAAGTCACCATGGAAAAACATTCTCCTTCATCGCGCAATCGAGAGTTTGGCATACTCAAAGGAAAATAATTCTTCGGCTTTCTAAGTAGGTTATTCAAATAAATGATTGCCATAGCCTACCATCCACCAACCAAGAGGCAAAAGACTAAACATTGCTGGGAAAGAAGTCAGAATAATTCCACAGAGACCATTCTCCTTGCAGACATTCAATAACTTTTTTTGCCAACCCAATTTGATCATTGTAATAAGTTTAGGAAAGTTATTTTGTTTTATTTCCTTCAGTACTTAGGAGAATAGTATTTAGTTTTTCTTTTAGTTTTTTTTTCTGTTTTGAAAGGTTTCTTTGGTTCTTAGCACATGAATTTTTGCCAAGGGATTATGCCAAGCTCTTTTGGCATTCGAACAACCATTGTCACACGATACCACGTGGACACTCTTCAGCCCAGGCCCATGGATATTTACACTGAGCAGGAAACTCAGCCATCCCTCAGCCTGATCATACTTCAGCCTATCAATCTGATGCCACTGTACCAATATCACCGGCCTACTAAGATTCTGCCAAGAGTAAGACCTAGCATTTGGATCCTGAGGCTGATGATGAAGCACCAAAACGAGGATCTTTTATTAAAAGAAAGAATCGCTCTACTCGCCTAAATCATTCCTCAGGAAAGTCCTCATCCCCATAACTCCTTACATTCATATATATATATATATTTAGCATACATTACATTTGTATATATATTTGTTTCCATGTATTGAGTACAATGCATACCTTTGGTTTGAGGGTATGTATTACCTCGCATTTATTGTCATGTATATGTTTCTGTTTGCATTATTCCATATAAATAAGAGTAGAACCATGCATATCACACCATTAATTTTTTTTGCCAAGGCTTGATTTTAACTGATAATTTTGCCAAACACATTGCTAGCATAATTAGATTTCGTCCTAGTATGCCCTTGTTCAAAGAGGAATTTAGAATCTCTAGACTTTGTAAGAGCCAGTAGACTTAGTAAGGATGAGTTTCTTGGAAATTGATTTCTAACTTAGGGAAATTTAGTTTCACATTTGTAGATCACTTGCCACTGGATGGTCGAAACCACCAAGTGATGAGAAAGTGAAGGAAACGCTCATGGGCATCGAGAAAGGTCACTAAGTCACCATAGATTTGACCAAAAGAGTTTTCATCATCTATTTCTCATCTTTCATCCCCAAAAGATTGGCAATTTTTGTAGAATCAATAGTAAATTTCTTTCCCATGAGATAGGATTCAATAGCTATGATTTTATTTTTCTCTTGATTTAAAATACACAGGGCATTTGAGTAGAAAATACAGAAAAGATTCTCTTAAATAATGCCGAATATGTTTAAAAAACTCATAAACTTCTATTGCCTCATTAAATCAAGATATTGAAAATTAAACTCAATGGAGAACATATAAGTAATTTGAACAAAAAAAATTCAGTTTTGAAAAAGTTTTTGTAAAATTTTTGAATACAAGGATATATACATCCTAGATATACAAAAATCACATCTAAAATCTATACAAATATAAAGTAATTTGAATTAATAAAAAAATAGGTTTCTACCTTGAGTATGGATAAATGGATGAATGAGGAGGTGTGCATAAAGATTGATGATCAAAACTTGGGTTTGATGATTTAAGTAAAAGCCCCCAAGATTTTTGAAGAATTTTGATGAAAAAATTGAGAGATTTGGAGGGAATTTATAGGGAAAACGGCTAGGGTTTTTGATAGATAAAATTGGTGTTTGATTTGAATAAGGAAACCCTTATTTATGGCTCCATCGGATACAAGTATCGATAAGCATAAAGTGCACCAAATCTGCGTAACGGTATGGTATACCCTCGTATTAATCCTTGAATCATACCAGTACAAACTTGTTTGTACCGAAATATTGCCTCTAATACCCCGTATCAATACGAAAACTCCTATATCGATCCCTTTGACCAAATTTGGCTGCAAGGGACCTAAAATTTTGATTTTACTTGAATCAAAATGCATGATTATGATATGAGAGCAACATGAATGGGCAAAATAGATACATGCTCCCCATAACAACATGAATAGATGCATATAAGACAAGATTACACAAACATGAACATCAAACAAATTCAAGCAAGATTTTAGATCAAAATAAAGGCTCTAAGGTTCAAGAAAGGCTAGTAAGCCCTAACTCTCTCCTAAGAGACCAAAAATGCTCTTTATCTGAAGGTTTAGTAAAGATATCCACTAATTGTGCATGGTATCTACATACTCTAGAACAACATCATTTTTCAAGACATGATCTCTGATGAAATGATATCTTATTTCTATATGCTTGGTTCTAGAATGTTAGATGGGATTCTTAGAGAGACAAATAGCACTAGTATTGTCACACTTTAAAGGGATGATACCTACATCAATTCCATAATCTAAGAGTTATTACTTTATCCAAAGGACTTGAGCACAATAACTACCGGCTAAAATATATTTCACCTCAATGGTAGATAGCGTTACGCTATTTTGCTTCTTAGAAAACCATGAGATAAGCATGTTACCTAGGAATTGACAAGTATCGGAGGTGCTCTTTCTTTCTATCTTACAACCTCCATAATCCGCATCCGAATAAGCATACAAACTAAAGGATGAGTCTCTAGGACACCAAAGACCTAAACAAAGAGTGTCTCTAAGGTATCTAAAGATTCTTTTAAGGGCTTGTAGATGTGATTCTCTAGGACTAGCTTAAAATCTACCACACACGCAAACACTAAACATGATATACGGTCTACTTGCGATAAGATAAAGCAAAGATCTTATCATAGATCTATAAAGCTTAAGATCAACACATTTATCTCTTTCATCTTTGTCAAGCTTTGTAGATGAGCTCATTGAAGTGGATTGAGGCTTCACATTCTCTAAGCCAAAATTCTTAAGCATATCTTTGATGTACATTGCTTGATTGATAAAGATGCCATTTTTTCTTTGTTTGATTTGGAGTCCCAAGAAGAATGAGAGCTCCCTCATCATGCTCATTTAAAATTCACCTTGCATTAGCTTAGCAAAATCTTGGCGAAGAGACTCATTAGTAGAACTAAAAATAATATCATCAACATATATTTGAACTACTAAGATGCCCTTGCCTTTTCTTTTTATAAAAAGTGTAGTATCAACCTTCCCTTTGTTAAAACCTTTTTCTATTAAAAAATTTGATAATCTTTCATACCAAGCTTTAGGAGCTTGTTTCAAACCATATAAAGCTTTTGAAAGTTTGAAAACATGGTTTGGGTATTTTAGATCTTAAAAACCTGGTGATTGTTCTACATACACTTCTTCATTTATAAAGCATTTAGAAAGGCACTTTTAACATCTATTTGAAAAAGCTTGAATTCATGATAACATGCAAATACAAGCAACATCCTAATAGCTTCCATTCTAGCTACGGGTGCATAGGTTTCATCAAAATCAATTTCTTCTTCTTGAGTGTACCTTGAGCCACAAGTCTACCCTTGTTTCTCACTATGTTACCACTCTTATCTAGTTTGTCTCAAATTGATTTAACTTTTCTTGCATAGCCAATATCCAATAATAACCATTTAATGCTTTTTTGATATGGCTCTATGTATGAGATAAATGCAACAAAATTACAAGTATTTCTAAGTGAGGATTTAGTGGTTACCCCTTTGGACAGATCACCCAAAATCTCACCACCTTTGACATAATTGAACTCCCTTGGGTAGGTCACCTTTTTTCCTCTAGAGACATGTCCTTCAAGGCTTCTAGAGGTGAATCTTGTGGTTCTTCCTTTGTTGGAACTTCATCTACCTTTGATGATTGTCCTCCACCATCATTGGCATCAAAAATTTCTACATCATCACCATCACAAGTATCCTTCCTTAGAAGAAGGTTATCATCGAAAACAACATGAATAGACTCTTCAACCACTAAAGTTCTTTTGTTAAATACATGATAGGTTTTAGAGTTTAAAGAGTAACTTAGAAAAATTGCTTCATCACTTTTTGCATCAACTTGCCTAAATTGTCTTTTCCATTGTTTAAAACAAAACATTTACATCCAAAATGATGAAAATAGCTAATGTTAGCTTTTTATTTTTGAAAAGCTCATAAGGTGTTTTCTTCAAAATTAGCCTAATCATTACACTGTTGACAATATAACAAGCCGTATTTGTGGCTTTCGCCCAAAAATACTTAGGCAAATTGTTTTCACAAAGTATGGTTCTAGCAATTTCTTCTAAAGTTCTATTTTCCCTCTCTACAACCCAATTTGTTGAGATGTTCGAGGAGCCAAAAAATTATGGCTAATTCTATTTGAATTACAAAATTCTTCGAAACCAAGATTTTGAAATTTGGTTTCATGGTAACTCCTAACATGTGAAATAGAGTAACCAACATCATTTTGGTTTGCTGTTGAGAACGTGATGAATTTTTCTAAAGCCTCATCTTTTGTACTTAAAAAGAGAACCCCAAGTAAATCTAGAGTAATCATCAACTAAAACAAATGCATATTGTTTTCCACCCAAGCTTATAGTTCTAATAGGCCAAAAAGATCTATATGGATCAATTGTAAAATTCTACTTGTAGAAACATCATTAATGAATTTAAAAGAAACTCTTTTATGTTACCTTTAGCACGTGCATCACAAATTTTGTCAAGAGAAAGCTTGATTTTAGGCAAAACTCTTACTAGATCATTTGAAATAATTTTTTTCCAAAACACTCATACTTGCATGTCTTAGTTTTCTATGCCACAACCAAGAATCATGCTCATCTTTTGCAATAAAACATGCATTTGAAATATGAATGTTATCTAGATGCACCATGTAAATATTTCCTATTCTATGACCTATAAGCACAATTTTATTATATGCAATATAAATGATTTTGCAACCATTTAAATCAAACATGACATTGAAACATTTATCACACAATTGGCTTATGCTTAAAAGATTATGCTTAAGACCGTTGACATATAAAACATTATCAATGATAAGAGTGATTACCAATGGAACTAATTCCTTCAATGTGGCCTTTGTAGTTGTCACTGAAAGTCACTAATCCTCCACTTTTTGGTTTTAGCTCCAAGAATCTACTCTTGTCACCGATTAAGTGTCTTGAGCATCCACTATCAAGGTACCATGAGTTTACACTTGAAGTTTTGGCCTTGTAGCAATGCTCCCCCTACAAACATAGAATTAAGTCTTGATTTTTGGTACCCAAATTCTTTTGGGTCCATGATTATTAACTCCCAAAATCTTGGTTCCCTTGGGAATCCAAAAAGTAATAACATCAATGTTATTAGAAGTAACAAGTTCCTTAGGAACCCAAACACTTCTAATTTTCTTACCATTAGAGGGCCTTTGGAGGCCTCTATGTTTGTACCCATTAAGGTTTCTTCTCATATTGTTGGGTTTTGAATGATTTTCCTTTTTCAAAATGAGGTGTCCCAACTTTTCTTAAAGAAGCTTTAAGATCACCCACTTTCTTTTGGTGATCATCATGAACTTTAGAGATTAAGTTATACAAGTCTTGTTTTTTTTTCAAAATCTTTTTGTTTTACTTGCATATCCACAACCTTTCTTTCAATTTCCATATTGGTTTTGGATAAAGAATCATTTTGGTTTTTCAAATCAAAAATTGTTTTCTTATTTTTCAAAAGTGATTATTTATATCTTAAAACCAACTCATCATAAACCTCTTGCAACTCATCATAAGCTTCTTGAAGCTCATCAAAAGTGAAATCGAAATTAGATAAGTTTGAGGTTACCTTAAGATCCTCTTCCAATGCCATGAGACAAAGGTTGGCTACCGTTTGCTCTTCCTCATCGGATGATTTTTTACCGCTCCAAGTAGCTACATGTGCCTTGAGCTTCTTCTTCTTTAGTTGGGGACAATCAAACTTGATGTGTCCTGGCTTTTTGCACTCATAACAAACGATTTGGTCATTCTCTTCTTTTTTTGACTTGTTCTTGAAACCCCCTCTTCGTTGGAACTTTTTTCCATGATTAGATTTCATGAACCTTCTGAATCTCTTGGCTAGAATAACCATTTCTTTATCTTCTTCTTCATTAGAATTGCTCTCTTCTTGTGAATCTTTGAGAGCAATTCTCATCTTCTTCTTCTCTACTTCTTTCTTATTCTTTTTCTTTTCTTCATTCTTCTTCTCATCTTTTCTTCCTTTCTTCATTAGGTCATGAGTGAGAAGAGACCCCAAAAGAGCATCAAGCTTTAAGGTTTTGAGATCCTTAGCTTCGTTGATAGCAGTCTTCTTTGAGTCCTATGACTCAAAAAGAAAGTAGATAAGTTTACGAACAAGTTTATCTTCTAGAATTACTTCTCTATAGCCTTTAAGCTCGTTAACTACGGCGAAAAAATGATCGAACATCTTGGTGATTTCTTTATCTGGTTTTATTTTGAAGTTCTCGTATCTTAGATTGAAGAGTCCAATCTTGGTTTCCTTTACTTTATTTGTGCATTTATATGTAACTTCTAGCTTTTCCCATATCTCATTTGCACTTGTAGAAGAAGACATCTTTGCGTACTCGTCTGGTCTAATAGCATAAAATAAGATGTGTATTAATTTGTCGTTGATTTGTAACTTTTTCTGATCATCATCGGTGTATTCTTACTTTGTCTTGGGAACGTGTCGATCTCCTTCTTTCTTTATCAAAATAGATGGTTTTTCTTCCACTACATCCCAAAGAAGGTAGTCATTGGATTTGATGAAGAGCCTTATTCTATTCTTCTAATAAGGATAGTTTACCCTATTGAAATAAGGCAGTTTAGAGATAGATTGAGATTTCGCGAAGTGGTTGCTAAAGGTAAAAGCCATGGCATACTTGTTGATTGATTGTACATTGGTAGGATCTACTCAAGAGGATGTGAAGCCTTCTAATGAGTGTAGCTCTGATACCAATTATTGGGATAAACAATCAATTGCAAATGGCCAAAATGGGGTGAATTGACAATTAAAATTTTGGTGGAAGAAAAGCAAAGGCAATAAAAAATTACACAAGAATTTTAGAGTAGTTCAACCTTCTCAATAAGGTTTACATCCACTACCTTAGCTATCCACACTAAGGATTTCTCAAATCCACTAGATTTGCTTTTCTTTTGAGGCTCAAGGAGATAACCTTACAACTCTCTTAAGGTTTATACCCCAGAACCTTAACACTTTGAAAGAAAATTATAAATATAGAAAAACAAAGAAAACCTTACAAAGACAGTATGTTTGCACAATTTTTGGTTCAATCAACCCCAAACACTTGAATAAAAGGATTACAATAATGCTCACTCAAGTGGGTTTACAAGATTTGACTAATAAAGCTCAAAGCTTGTTGGATATGTACTTGAATGCTTTAGACTTGATGAATAGTTGTTGAAGAAGCTTTAGAGACTTGATTCTACATCTCCTCATTGATTTCTAGCCGTTTGGGTAGTTGGGATATTGATTATAGCATTTGGGTTGTATTTTTCCTATAATAAATGTTGTTTGGCAACACTGAGTATCGGTACTGAACAATCGTATCGGTACCTGCCATAATAAGAAAGAGCCATTGCAACAAAGGAGTACCGATAAACGACCAGCCATATCGATACGAAGTGGCTATTTACAAAGGGTATTAGTACGTTTCGTACTGTATTGATACTGATTTTGCTCACTGGAATCGTGGGATGTTTTAGTTAAAAGGCCGTATCAATATGCCCCTAGGTGTATCGATATGTGTTAACTAATTTTTAAAGTCATGGTTCCAATAAAACTGACAAGGCAACGGTCGAATAATAAATAAAAAGATTTATAAAATCTTTAACCCCCGTACTGGTATGCTATAAGCTGTACTGATACTCAAAAGAAATTTGGTTTCCAATTTCAATAAGGCATAACGATACGCGCATAGCCGTATCGGTACCCTATAGCCATTAAGCTTAAAATAGTTTTCCAGTAGCAAAAAATTATACTAATACTCCATAGGCTGTATCGGTACTTCTGTACCAAATTGGCTATTTTGAGTACCAAAATACTTGGAAAAACTTTGGGGATTTTAGTTTTGACTTAGAAAATATTTAGGTTCGAATGTCTGTCAATTTAGTGAGTAAATTGAGTACTTTAAAAATTTATTCCTTTTTACAAAGTAGTCCTTGTTATATCAAAATCAAATATAGGTTTAACGGTTGGGATTGGGGGACAAGATAACATTAGTTATAATTGAGAGATCAAAAAAAATTATTAAATTATCTCTAATTAAAAATAGGGTCAAATTGAAATAATAAGGGTTAAATTTATTATTTCTTTCAAATTAGGACTAAATTGTTTGAATGTGTAAGCGTGGAGGACTAAATATGTTATTATAAAAAATATTTTAACAACCACATCACCCTTTTAACAGTTGTTAACGGGTCAGTGGCCAAATTGAAACAAAACTAAAATTTTAAGGGTAACATTGAAGCAATTGGAAGTTTTCTTACCAAATTGAATAATTCATCAAAGTTTAGTAATCATTTGTGAACTTTACCCTTAAATTAAACTGAATGTAGGAATTATTATAGTAATGAAAGTTTAATTATTTTTTGAATTAAAAATAAAAATATGAAAAAATAATATAAAAGTTATTTTTTTAAGATTTTATTCTAAAAGTGGATAAAACACTTTCGGTCCTTAGAATTTCAAAACTAATTAAAACAATTAATGGTACATTGCGATAATATGAATATTGGTAAATTGCGGTACATGGCATTTATCGTAAAATTATCCTATCTACCAGACCACCAACTACAAATATTGGGTACAATAATAAAAACATATATTATACCAAAAAAAAGTTACCTCAACTCATGAATTATCGTATTACATTTTTTTGAATAATTGAATTTGATTAAATTCTAGTTATATTTATTGATGTCGATTTTGGGTGATACTAGACAAGGAGGTAGAGATAACAACCGAGTGAAGGTTTCAGAAGGAGGCTTAGTGGTTCACCTGTTGTGAGATGGGCGGAGAGCCACAGTGGATGGTGGTTGACTGTATAATTAGGCGGTTCACCCCTGGTAGACTTAGGGCTGAGAGTCGCAGACAATGTAGAGAGGGCGAGCATAGGCGTACAGGATATGAGAGAGAAAATGCTCTATGTAGAAGGGTCTTCCCCTTTGTCTTCGGTCTTAGGGGTATTTATATCCCTTGTTGTTGTAGATAGGGTAATGTTTGATGAGATCGTGTCGGGCCTAGTGATGGCTATTGATGGGCTAACATATAGTAGCTCGGCTATCAGGCTGTAAGCTAAGTCAAGCTTGATGTTATCTTGTCTCAGCGCAGTGGTCTCCGGAGATGATAGGTTCGAAGGTATAGAAGTGTCCAGGAGATGAGCTCCAGGCTCTGTAATATTAGAGCACAGTGCGAAGGTAGAGGTGTTTTCTTCGGAGGTAGAGTTTTCAGATGTGTTTGGCGGAGGTACAACACCAGTCCCCCTTAGTCGAAAGAATATCATAAAATGGCATGAATTGAGATCTAAACGGTTGATTTTTATATGTGGGGAATGTCGTTCTTGGGAAAACGCACCATCATTGTTCGTGGCCCTTGTGAGTGCTCTAGAATAGGGACGTGTAGCACCCTTAACGTATACTCATAGTACGAATACACATTAAGGATGTCACAATATTATTTAACAGAATTCTAGACTTGTAAAAAATTTTTAAACATCTGACATAAAACTAGTTTATAAAATAACCATTTCTCGACTTTTGAAGTATTTGTGGCCTATTTGCAGATTGCTGGTTTTGACCTTGAATTGGTTTATAAAACATGTTAGTCAATTATTAAAATAAGTATGTAACTCAGGGTGAAAACTAGGTACACTGCCTAGGCTCTTTCTTAAATTTAAAATCGCTACGCGATAAACGATAAATAAAATTTTATCCGATTAAATATCATTACTAGTAATTCTTTAACCATACGAATAATTTTTATTTATCTGACTACTAATCAAACTTATACCTTTAAAACAACTAACGAATAAATTAATACATGCCCACTAGAAAATATCATAAATTAGAATGTCTTACTGATGTTTGGCATATTGCAGCTTGATCAACATCCTTGACTCATCTTTCGGTAAGTTCCCAATAACCTACGTGTGAAATAGCACACGCTAAGTAATTCACTTAGTAAGGCAACTATAAATTAAAGTAAAGCATTTCAATGTATAAAAATAACATAAATAAACAAATTACTGTGTATATTATATAAAAATATAGAATCGTATAAAACTGAATTATCAAAGTCATTCCTCTGTCATGTAACAGTGCAATACAGTTTCTGCAAAATGGCAAGCGATCCAAGTACAGTTTATAACATAACATATAATAAATATAAATATCATGCTATCAGTATTCATCAATCATCAGGTAATCATTTACAGTATAACATTCTTTAAAGATAGCCCAAAGTATATAATATGAGATCAAGGTAATCGAGTCACATGAATAAGACACCAGTGTGTCTAATGTGAACATGTAAATGAGTACGTACTCGAAGACGCTCTTCTCTCCTCATAAAAGCACCTCGTTAGTGCCATTAGCACTATGGGCATGGATCCCCAGGGTGCACACCAAGGGCTTGGGTCCACAAGGTGTATATGACACCATCATAGTCACAAAAACATGTAATCATATTATAACTTGAGTGATGCAGCTGCTAAGGACTCTATGGCATGCCAACTATACCATGGACTCTCGTAAATAAATACTTGGACATTTCATTTCATTATCAATCAATCACCATCATTCATGTAAACGGGCAATTCACATCCCATATTTCATCATAATTATTCATATGTACTTGCTATTACTGTATTATGCATCACATCAATTCTTCCAGTATATCATAATCAAAGTCTGTAACATGACTGAAATATTTATCATAGAAATGACCATGTACTTTACATGACACACGGTCTATTATGTTTAAAATAACATACCAACATACTTATCAGGTAATTTTTATCATATAGTGTTAATAATTTTATCATTTCCATTATCTTGCCACTTGCAGACATAAATTATAATTTCTGATCAGTTTATAACTTTTAAACAATGCATTTTCATATTCAGATCAGGGTTGACTTATCGCAAGTCTTCCCTTTTATAATTAACATACATATAAATGTTGCACTCACCTTGGCCACTTTAACACAATGCCTTACTAAGTTCTAGTTCGATCCTTTCTTTCATAGTACCTCGAACCTTCTTTGATTCGGACTTGACTTCATTAATCACATGAATAAAATAAAATATTTGTTAGATTCAAATCTAACAATACCTTAAACATGCTGTCTAATATAATCATTCGAATATAAAATTTCCAAATATTTTTCCTTTCTTCCTTGTACTGTTCAAAAACTCATTATGGTCATTAGTGACCAATTTGAACTTCCAATAATTCTTTCGAGCTTGCTAACTAACATTTAAATACAAAATGTTTCAAATTCTGTAATTCGAGTATTTCATTCACTTAAAGGTTTAGGGACTAAAATGAAAATCTTTTCCATTTCAATGTCATTTTCAATATATTTATCACCAATAGAATCCTTACCTAATAACATTCATCATAAATTCTTCACTTACAACTTTTGTACATTCTAGTCCTTAAATCATTGACTTTGCCGAAATGCCATTTTGGTCCCTAAACTCGAATTCATTTTGATTCGAATGTAATTTCCAGCATTTAATCACATTTCTAACACAAATACCCTAATTTCCAAATTGTTACACGCTGGTCCTTACATTTTCTCACATTACTGAATTGGTCACTAAATACAATCCAAGGATTCAAGCTTCCTAACTTTGCAACTAAGCCTCCAATCATTGTTAATTCATCAAACTCATCATTATACTAAAAAATTAGAACTGATCCTTGTCAATTTCCAGCATGCCGAATTGGTTTTTACAATTTAACAAATTGCTAAAATGGCCACTAATCAAGATAACACCAAATTTTAGCATTCCAACTTCAATTTCATGCTTAGCAAAACCTTATATAATCAATAAAAACTTATCAAATACAAAACATCAGTCCCTAATCTTAATCAATCAAACCGAATAGGTCCATAAAGATTTCCAAATTGCTGATTTAGTCACAAGTTGAAATAACTAGATTTTCAACCACCAAACATCAAATTCAAGCTTCAATTATCATCAAATCTATAAATACTCTTAAATTCTCAGATTTAAACACCAGCCCTTAACCTTTAAATGCTGGACGAAATAGTCCCTTAACTTTAGACATCGATCCAATTTAGTCCCAAGCATGGAAACAACAAAAAATCAAACATAGTTTCTTAAATCTTCAAAATCCCCAAAACTCACATAACCCTAATTTTCTCTCTCTACCAAAACTAAAAAATCAGCCAAGAATAACATGATATATTGGTATCATTTGATAGATAAAATTACATAGAACAACTTTTCAGTCGAAGAAATTACCTAAAAACCGAGATTCGGGGCTTAAATCGAACTTGAAAGATTTTGCACTATTTTTTTCTTCTTTCCCTAGCTCCCACGTTACATGGCTGGAAAAAGATAAACATTTGTTCATCTTTTAATCATTATTTTACACTTGTAACTATTAAATGAATATGAAATTCATTTAATAGTGAAATTACAATTTTGCCATTAAAACCTAACGGCTGGTATTAATCTTAACATCAATCAAAAGCCAAGATTAAATCTTCATTTTTATTTTTCCAAAATTGCCCTAATATCTTCCAAATATTTCAAAATTGCCATTGTGGTCAAATGACCAAAATGTCCTCAACTATTCACTTTTTCATCAAATTTGCCATTTTGTAAAATTCTAACTAAATCTAGTTAAAATACAATCAACTATAATAAAATATTCATAAAATAATATTTTATGAATTTTCCATGACTTTTGGTCCAGTCTCTAAAATTTTCCATTTAATCTAATATACTAGTAATTAATCATTTTCTCATAATTAAATCGTAGGATTCATCTTGAATCAAACTAAAAATATTCTCAACACTTGTAACAGACTTTTATAACCTTCCTTTATCATATGGTGAAAACTCATAATTTTTTGGTTCGATCTGGGAATCCAAATTCTATTTAAACTTTGACTGTGATTTCACAATAATCGAAATATCGGTTCAATACCAGAATTCCACATTCGATCCACACCCTTAGGTGATCTATCTATTTATGAAATGAAAACCCCTAACTTTTGGGAAATTACAATATTAGTCCTTCAACTTTTCATATTTAGTCTTGTACCACACAAGTTTTGACTACTTAACATTTTGGTCATTGAACTTTAACCTTCAATTCCCATTCTAAATTTCCTCGAATTTTAACCAAACTTTGCAAGTACCCAACTCAATTCACTATCTATCATATGATACTTTTAATTCTAAGAAATTTCCTTTCTAAAACCCATAATTAAGAAAATCCTGACCTTTGCAATTTTTTAGTCATTAAGTTAGCTTTTAAGCTATTATCTTAGTACTACACTTTAGAAAATTTTGGGGTATTATAGGAGGGGCATGGGTTGTTGCGTTTGTAGTGGTGTTTCTGTGTGCTCCTTCAAAGGGGCTTAGTGCCATTGTCACTTTTTTTGGTGAAAGGAAAAGGAAACTCTCCTCATTAGAGGCTCTGCAGATGGGAGGAAAAGAAGAAAAAGACTTTGGAAGGATCTCCGACTGTGTTTGTTCTTGGGAAGAGTAAACCTTTCAAGACTATCATACCTGGTAGGGGTGCCGAGGCTTCTTCTGTAGTTGGGCATGTGGCTCTGATAGTCACAACAGATATCCCTAAGATGCTCGCCAATACAGTTGCTCAAGGATTCGCAGAAGAAGAGGCCATAATACTCTCGGTCCCGATGGATTGTAAGTTCTTGTACTTACTTATGTCATTTAATTTTTGGGGGATCTCTAACTTTTTGTGTGCATGTTTTAAGGTCACCATCGATGGAAGTAGTTGGGCATTTTTTACCTCACCTCTAAGGGATCTTCGAGCTGATAGAGGATAGGTTGTGAAATTCCCTCCGTAAGATAGGTAAAGGGGCTCATTTGGTTTTTACGAAAGCTGAGACGGCTTACAATGGTTAACAAACATCATTGGCAGCCAAAGAGAAGGAACTGATCAAAGCCAATAATAAGGTTACTTATATGTCCAAAGAGATTGTAGCCTTAAAGCAATATTTAACGGATACACAAGGCCTTCAAAGTAGGGCAAAGACAAGGGATGCAGATGAGCATTGAGGAGGAGCGATCGCCGAGGCTGAAGTTATATCGTAGAAAGAAATAACCTTGAGAGTGTCTATCGATTTGAAGAAGAAAAAAAGGAAGAAATAGCTATGGCTCAAAAAGAGAAGAAGAACTTGGCAGAGATCATAGAACGTTAGAGGGCCGTTAGGTTAGCTGTGGAGGAAAAGCTCGAAGATTTTGTCGACTATGCAAAAAAATATGAGCGCAGCTTGGTATGCAGTATTCAGGCTATTGCTGGACCTTTAGACTTGACCGGTCTAGATCTCGATTATTGTTAGAAGGTTGTAAAGGGAGACGTGGGCTTCAATCTCTATAATCCATCCGATAAAGCATGAGAGACAGTCTGTATGGGATTATTTCCTTATGTCCTCATGAAGGGATATGATGATGATGAGCCTTTTAGTCCCACAACTGTTATCTCGAAGGCTCCTTTGGGTACTGGGCTCTGAATGAGGCGAAGGGCCCCAAACAATTACAAGATTGTAGGAAAGGTCAAGTCGAGGGCGTTACAGAGGATAGGATGAATGATTCTTCAACTGTTGAGGCAAAGAACCCTTCAGAGTCTGGCTCAAATGACTTTCCAAAGTTTGTAATTAGAGGCTATTTGGAGACAGATGATTAGTTGGGAGTTGAAGCAACGGATTTGTTCATCGCTAAATTGAAAAGTTTTTTAGAGGCTTGATCCACTCTGCTCATGTGAGGTAGCATAAGAGCCTTGTAACTTTTTCATATATTAATAAAATCATGCCACTCATAGCTTTATATTAAATGTGCTCACATCTCTTTCTCTAGGGAGATCAAACATATCTTTGGAGGATCTTTCCCTTTTAATCTTCAAAGGGTTTTTCTAAAAGGTACAAAGTTATCCCTTCAGAGGTATCCATGTGTTTGTAGTCATCGTGTGCCTTTCTTGGCACAAAAAATAGGTATTTTATATTCTATAGAAACAATCATTGATAGACGGGGGAATTTCAATACAATCGTAAAAATAAATGTAAGGCGAATGTCAACATCTCTTTTGGGCTCTTAGAGGGTTTCTCTCAAAAAACGTGGAGGCATCCCCTTAGAAGCGACCGTGTAATTGTAAACCTCGTGTATCTTTTTTGGTGTAAAATATAGGCTTCTCTAGTTTTGTAGAATTTACAGTGTTCGTGGTGTTAGTGAGACAGAGGCATCTCCCTTAGGAGGCAGTTGTTCATTCATAGTGCCTACAAGCTTCTTTTGCCATAGGACATAGGCTTCTTTGTTTATTTAGAATCGCGATGCTTCGAGCATCAATAGGATATAGACATCATCTTTTAGAGGTAACTATTTATTTGTAGAGTTCGCATGCTTCTGTTAGCATAAGATATGTAGTCCTCTCAGTCCTTGTAGAATTATGATACTTTGTGTATCAATAGGACGAAAGCATTTCCTTTCAGAGGTAACTTTTTGTTTGTAGAGTCCATATACTTATGTTGGCATGAGATATGTAGTAATCTTCTTCCTTTTAGAATTACGACGGTTCAAGCATCGATGGGACGAAGACATCTCTTTTTGGAGGTAACCGTTGTTTGTATAGTCCACATACTTTTGTTGGCATGCGATATGTAGTCATATTCTTCCTCATAGAATCGTGATACTTCGGGTATCGATGGGACAAAGGTATCTCCTTTCAAAGGTAATCATTTTTCTGCAGAGTCCTGATAAGTGTTCAAAAGTACTATTTTTATTACCCTTTTTACTCATATTATTGTTAGACTTAAGCTCATAATAGTTGCATAATTAGTCATTCATGCATTAATTCATGTTTCTTTCCACCGTTGAGCTTGATTACATAACTTGGTGATTTTTGTGGAAAAAGATGCTGCTTTGGTGTGTTTTTGTGTGTGTATGTGCAGGATCACTTGCCAAAGCAATGCCGAGCTAGTTGCCAGGGCAATGCATGAAGGATATGCCGAGCTAGTTGCCAGGGCAATGCATGAAGGAGACGCCGAGCCAGTTGCCATGGCATTTGTCGACAAAGACAAAATGCAATAGGGATGTCGAAATTAATGACTTTACAAGCCCAAGATGACATAGAGCAAGGCCCAAGCCCAAAGGAATTTGATTGCCATGCAGAGATTAAAGAAGAATTAAATTCCAAGAAGATAGGAGAAGTTCTAATAGGAATAAAATTATAATAAAGAATTATATTCTTTAAAGATAATTTAATTCCAACTCAAACTCCTCCTCAAAGAAGGACTTTGGCCTAGCCCTATAAATAGCAAGGAGATTTCGACAATCCAAAAGAGAGAGCAAGGGGAAATTTCGACAAGAGAGCATTAGGGGAATTTCGACTTCTTCTTCTTCTTTGCTTCTATTAGATTCATGGTTTGGGGATTATTCTTTGTATATCTTTTGAACCCAACCATGAACTAACTTGATCGGCTATGGTTATTGTGTTTTGTGGTTGTGAGAAACTATTGGTTTTTGTTTAGGTAATAAGAGTTTGCACTTTTCTATTTCAAGGTTTATTCATTCTTGATTCTTATTATTGTTTGCGAGTGAATTGGGAGAGGATCTCGTGATTTCATCCATTTATCTAATATCGGGAGAGTTAGATTCAAGAAACGAATGAATATGATCTTTATTCAATCCAATGATGGTGAAGATTAATCCGGCTTAGGAATAAGTTAAGGATTTCAACGGCTAAGAGAAGTGCAAGATTGGTTGTTGTTCACCCTTGATTCACGCAGGGATGTATTATCAAGGCATGCACAAGTAGCTAGAGTTTCGACTTAGGGATAAGAAGAAACCATTGAAGAACGCTCCGCCGACCTTGAAGTTACTTGCCCGATCGCCCAAGTAGTTGCCCAACTAGTCGCCCGTGCAACCATCAATTAGTTGCCAAGGCAACCCGTTGTGCAAGTCGCCACGGCAACCGAGTTGCCCGTGCACTCTTTTACCAAGACAATCCAATCGGCTATCACACCTCAACTCACGATAACCTAGCCTATCTCTCTCAATCGATCTCATCTTTTCTTTTACTTTATTGCTTTCTAGTTTAGTTATTAGTTAAACTCCTTTAATCCTTTAATTGTGTTTTTACTTTTCACAAAGGCAATAACTTAAGCAAAGTGGCCCAAACCAATCCTCGTGGAGACGATACTCGATACTCATATCACTTTATTACTTGCGACGTGTATACTTGCACAATTGCGTAGCACTTATCACACGCAACAAGTTTTTTGGCGCCGTTGTCGGGATTGGCAATTGGTGTTAGTTGTTTTTGTTATTGCATTTATTTCTTAGTTTTACTAACTTTTCTTTTTGTTTGTTTTATCAAAAAAAAAAAAAAAATAAATGCGCTTCTAAGTTAAGGAACATCAACATGTCGGGAAATAAAAACCAATCTATTCGAGAGATGATGTTGGAAGATATGAATCAATTCAATCAAGAGTTCCTTGCACCCTTTGATGATTACCTATACCAACCGAGAAAAGCCCAAAGAACTTATACCATGGAAAAATCTTGTGCTATGTGTGGAGAACATCATGTGTTTGAAAATTGCCCTCACATTTTCGGTGCATATAACTACATGGAGGACCATAGAGGGAACCAACAGCAAAATTCTTCATGGTATGGTCAAAAAGCTCAAAATTTTTTTACCATAACAATTTTGCAGCGACAATGATATGCCATGGCAATGTAGTCCTTTTTAAGAGCATTCCAATTCCTTGGAGGAAACGTTACTAGCTTCCTTGGCTAAACTTGACGAATCAATTGAAGAGATTCGAGAACTATCAAAATCTATGGATACGAGGATAACTCAATGGGATGCAACCTTAGGGATTGAGGAAGATCAATTGGGGAGATCCACATATGTCATGGATAACATGCACCAACAATTCATTCCTAGGGATACTTGTCCTAAGGCAAGAGGATAAGGAGCAATGCAAAGAAATCTCTCTGATGTGTGAGGAACAACTAGAACCTCAAAGTCAAGAGGATGCCAATGAGAGAGACTGCCCAACACATGATGAGCATGAACAACAAATTGCCTCGGCAATGATTGAGGAGCCTGAACGAGCAATGCCGCGACAACACTCGGTGAAGCTGAGAACAATAATACTACAGCAAATTCTAAGGAACCCGATGCCCGTAAGGTTACAACGTTGATGTTGAAGCGAGAATCTATAGATTGCTCTCATCTACAATTGCCACGGCAATTACTCGACCACATACAAGATCAACGAGATGATAATACTTTGCCAATGGAATATGAGCAGGTAATAGTTGAACCTTTTGAATTCTTTAAAACTCACCTCGTCCATTGCGGGTATGTCTTGAGGAACCGAGGTTGGTAGATTTGAAGCCATCAAATCTCTACCGATGGAGATGTTTGAGAGGCCAAAAGAAAAAGGTGTTTGGATTCATAAAGCTCTTCAGAAAATTGATTCTTCCCTTGACTTAGAGAAAAATTTTGACAACGATTGCCACAAAGAATTGGCTTGAGCAACAATTGCCACGACAACAAAGGCTACATCCAACCATGATAGAAGTCGACAAGAATGAGGTAATTGAATGGTTGAGAATGGATATAATTTTTCCTATTAATATATTTGTGCCTTCAGGAATAGTAGCAAGGTGGAGAGTATACATGGACTACAAGCGAACAAAGAAGAAAGACACCTCCACCATGGTAACGCAAAAGGGAGTAGTGGCAAGCACATTTGCCAAACTCTTTTTGGGCAATATTATCACCCGATGGAGGGTGCGGATGGACTATAAGAAGTATCGAAAACGGCAACCTTCAACACCGCAACAACTCCTAATACGCACGCGCCTCTGCAACCATGGACGCCGCGCACGCCTCGGCAACCCCGACGCCTCGGCAACCATGGATGTGCATGCCTCGGCAACCCTCGACGCCACGGCAACTACACCGACATTTATTTTTATTTTTATTTTTTGAACTATTTTGTTCTATTATTTTTTGTTATTTTTTCTCTTTATTTTTTAGGATATATTTTATTTTTCTTCATTATCTTTAGTTTCCGGTTTTCTTTATTTTCTTTTCCACAACAAGACTCACAACCACCATGATAAGGAAATTTACTCACCGACTACTCGCCACAACAACCACAACGGAAATCATGCGATGCCCGCATAACAACAATGGCTTCGGCAACTATCGATGCACATGCAAGTAAACCTGCATCGGCAAAACATGGACCAAATCAAGGCAATGCTATTCACGCGGTACCAGCCTCAAGCATTCAACCACCGACCGAAAAATTGAATCAAGCAAACGGCACGAAGAAACTCATCAATCGAGGTGACGACCTCTCCGACTAACTCATTTCATTTAGTTTCTTTTAAATTTTGTTTCACTCTTACATGCATTGAGGACAATGCTTCTCTCGAGTTTGGGGGGGTGTTGGTTTCTAGTTAGTTTCATGTTTAGTTGCATTCATCTTTAGCAATCACATATAGGTTGCATATGTTACTTGCCATGCCTTTAATTTGATTTAATTGCTTAAGACTTGTTGAATATCCAATGATGAATTTTTGCCACTGTACTTAATTGAAATAACCTTTAATTTTAGGATTGCATGAAAAGAACTTAGAGTTTTACTATGATGCTGAATTTTTTTTACACGGTGTGGGTTGTTGATTCAAAGAAACTTAGTGAACTTAGGTTGCTTAAAATTTGGGTAAATTTAAAATTGAAAATTAAAAGTTAATTCTTGCTAGAGGTGCCCAAAACTGCTCTAGTAGTAAATACACTTTCTTGCTAGAGGTGCCCAAACTGCTCTAGTAGTTAATGAACATTAAAGAATCGCTAGAGGTGCCCAAATTGGCTCTAGTCGACTAAAATAAAATGAGGAATTGCTTACTTTGCTAGAGGTGCCCAAATTGGCTCTAGTGAAAATAAAAATAAATACCCGATAATTGAATTAATAAAAGCCTGTAGTTCACATAGAATCTTGAAAATCAACTTGTTCACAACTACGCACACACATTGTCACGAGCACTATAGTTTGGTTCCGGTAATTTTTGTGTTATCCGAAAAATTAAAAGGTGATCATACTTTGTGCCACGGTTCCGAGGTTTGAATTCAAGTTTGAAGCATGTCTTTGATGATTAAAGTCTTGCCCGTAATTGTTAGTTTGCATTGCTTGAGGACAAGCAATAGTTCGAGTTTGGGGGCGTGATAAGTGTTCAAAAGTACTATTTTTATTACCCTTTTTACTCATATTATTGTTAGACTTAAGCTCATAATAGTTGCATAATTAGTCATTCATGCATTAATTCATGTTTCTTTCCACCGTTGAGCTTGATTACATAACTTGGTGATTTTTGTGGAAAAAAATGCTGCTTTGGTGTGTTTTTGTGTGTGTATGTGCAGGATCACTTGCCAAAGCAATGCCGAGCTAGTTGCCGTGGCAATGCATGAAGGATATGCCGAGCTAGTTGCCGTGGCAATGCATGAAGGAGACGCCGAGCCAGTTGCCATGGCATTTGTCGACAAAGACAAAATGCAATAGGGATGTCGAAATTAATGACTTTACAAGCCCAAGATGACATAGAGCAAGGCCCAAGCCCAAAGGAATTTGATTGCCATGCAGAGATTAAAGAAGAATTAAATTCCAAGAAGATAGGAGAAGTTCTAATAGGAATAAAATTATAATAAAGAATTATATTCTTTAAAGATAATTTAATTCCAACTCAAACTCCTCCTCAAAGAAGGACTTTGGCCTAGCCCTATAAATAGCAAGGAGATTTCGACAATCCAAAAGAGAGAGCAAGGGAAATTTAGACAAGAGAGCATTAGGGAATTTCGACTTTCTTTCTTCTTCTTTTTGCTTCTATTAGATTCATGGTTTGGGGATTATTCTTTGTATATCTTTTGAACCCAACCATGAACTAACTTGATCGGCTATGGTTATTGTGTTTTGTGGTTGTGAGAAACTATTGGTTTTTGTTTAGGTAATAAGAGTTTGCACTTTTCTATTTCAAGGTTTATTCATTCTTGATTCTTATTATTGTTTTGTGAGTGAATTGGGAGAGGATCTCGTGATTTCATCCATTTATCTAATATCGGGAGAGTTAGATTCAAGAAACGAATGAATATGATCTTTATTCAATCCAATGATGGTGAAGATTAATCCGGCTTAGGAATAAGTTAAGGATTTCAACGGCTAAGAGGAGTGCAAGATTGGTTGTTGTTCACCCTTGATTCACGCAGGGATGTATTATCAAGGCATGCACAAGTAGCTAGAGTTTCAACTTAGGGATAAGAAGAAACCATTGAAGAACGCTCCGCCGAACCTTGAAGTTGCTGCCCAGTCGCCCAAGTAGTTGCCCAACTAGTCGCCTGTGCAACCATCAATTAGTTGCCAAGGCAACCCGTTGTGCAAGTAAGTCGCCACGGCAACCGAGTTGCCCGTGCACTCTTTTACCAAGACAATCCAATCGGCTATCACACCTCAACTCACGATAACCTAGCCTATCTCTCTCAATCGATCTCATCTTTTCTTTTACTTTATTGCTTTCTAGTTTAGTTATTAGTTAAACTCCTTTAATCCTTTAATTGTGTTTTTACTTTTCACAAAGTCAAGAACTTAAGCAAAGTGGCCCAAACCAATCCCTGTGGAGACGATACTCGATACTCATATCACTTTATTACTTGCGACGTGTATACTTGCACAATTGCGTAGCACTTATCACACGCAACAAGTCCACATGCTTCTATTGGCATGGGATATGTAGTATTCTCCATCCTTGTAAAATTGTGACACTTCGAACATAGATGGGATGAAGTCATATCCTTTCGAAGTTAACTATTTGTTTGTAGAGTCTATATACTTCTATTGGTATGGGATATGTAGTCATCTTCATCCTTGTAGAATCGTGATGCTTCAAGCATCAATGGGATGAAGGCATCCTCTATCTTTGTAGAATCAGTCAAAAGTAGGGGTTTCGATGTAACCCTTGGAGAAACAGGCGTAAAGAGGTTGAAACTGTGTTAGAGTATTCGAGAACTGAAGTGACCTGAGAGGATTACCTTTGCGCTTTTATAGGATCATTTATAAGGTAGGGCGGAGTCATATTCGTGCCTTTTGTAGAAACAATCAAAGTTTGAAGATAATACTCAGATGGAGGGAAACCCAAAATATATAATATAGGCGTGTGAAGAAATATGTAGTCATTTATTCGAGTAATAATTTTAAATTTCTCTTACGATTATACCAAGTTCCTAAAGTGTTTAAAAATAAAGTGGGTTTCCCTAGTACCTGAAGGTTTGGAGGAGTGCGTGTTTGTAGTTGAGATCATTTGTTAGAGAGATATTTGTAAAAATTCATTCTTGTGTAAATTCCAATTTTATTTCATTTGTTGGGAGTCATCCGTACTTTCTTTAGTCTTGTACACAGAGACAACTAATAGGCGTAGGTTACCTTATAATTTACATACTTTTACAAGTACAAGTTGGAGGGTGCTTTCTCTCTGGCAATATCCTAGTCTTAGGCCACCTACGGTGGTAGACACTATCTATACTCGCAGGGGCGCTGAGTTGTGGAGACTCCTGGCCATTGGTGCTTCTTGCGCTTGTCGGGCTGGACTGACCGTAGTACTTCCCCTACGAAGCATGCTTCCTTAATACGAGAAGCCACTTCATGGACTGACCAGAGATGGTAACTTTCGGTGTCTTGCTAGTAAGATAGTCTGAAGGCCGCTAGATGGTGCATGTGGAGTCCAATCCTCTCTTCACGGTTGTTGTCGTAGCACCTCGTGATGGTGGAGGGGCTCTCGAGTTCCTCTCGGTGGGGTAAAGTCTTTGCCATACGACTTTGGGCTTTCACTTCCTCTGATCTCATGGTGGCACCCTTGATGTTGGTGGTGAGATATTGTTGACTCATTTTCTTCGGTGTTTCCTTTCTCGTTACTATAGGCACTGCTATTAGTAGGGGTTGACGGTGGTGAAAATATCGTCAAAGGAGATGAGAGGTTATCAGGAACAAAAAGTTGTCGCGATTAATTCTTTCGGTCGGGAGGATTTCCACGCTCACCGTACCAATTGTTGATGCCGATTTTGGGCGACACCAGACAAGGAGGTGGAGACATGCAGACAACAGTCGAATAAAGGTTTGGGGACGAGGCTTGGTGGTTCACCCATAATAGGATGGGTGAAGAGCCATAGTGGACGATGGTTGACTGTAGAATCGGGCGGTTCACCTCTGGTAGACTTGGGGCTGAGAGTCACAAACAATGTATAGAAGGCAAGCGGATGCATACAGGAGATGAGAGAGAAATTGGTCTATGTAGAAGGGTCATCCCCTTTGTCTTCGATCTTGGGAGTATTTATATCCCCTTGTTGTTGTAAGCGGGGTGATGTTTGATGAGATCGTGCTAGGCCTAATGATGGCTATTGATGGTAGCTCGGTTGTCAGGCTACAAGCTAAGTCGAACTTGATGGATGTATTGTCTCAGCTCAGTGGTCTTCGAAGCTTATGGGTTCGGAGGTGTAAAAGTGTCCGGGGAGGAGCTTTGGGCTCCGTAATGTTTTTCGAAAGTGTTTGGCGGAGATACAAAAAAAATATAAGCTAAAATAATTATTCAGTCAAACGTTAAGGATATTTTTAGACATTTTGCCTATCCTAAATTCTTGGCATGTTTATTAAGGTGCATCGGACAATGAGGCATCAATTTTTTTGTATGTATATAATAAAATATTTGTTATTAAAAATAATTGGAGATCTAACTGAGTTTATATATATTTTTTGTCTATAAAGATGATATCGTTGACCTTATCAAAAAAGCTATCATTTATACTTTGTTTTAGTTTAGTTTTTTTTTTCTTTTTAATTTTTGTTTGTACATATTTGAATTTTTTGTATTATCTTGGTTATTGAGTTTTTCTTTTTTGATGAGTAGGAAAAGTGTTTTTTCTTTGCTCTTTTGACATTATTTTTTAATGATTGAATTTAATGTTATTTTCTCGGTTGATGTTTATTTAGTTATTTATTAATCTATCTTGATTTGAATCATTAGTTTAACTTTTTCATATCGCTAAATACTTATAATTACTAAATATATATCGTGGTTGAGTTCTGGTCAAATCTACTTGTATTGTTATATACATTCTTATGTTAGTGTTTATAATATTTATAATTCGTAGACAACAATATTTTTTTAATATCTATCATCTTTTAAGTTATTTGATTGAAATATTTACCCTTTTTGTATGATTCTTCCAACCGATGACACTAATTTAATTTAATTTTATGAATTTTTTTCTTATAATTGTGTTGTGTTTTAATTTTATTAAATAAAATCAACGATTATTATTCATTAAAAAATCGTTTTCTAAATAAACACACCTATTAATCACCTAATCTCTAACCTATCAAATTTAAATTTAAATTTTTTGGGATAAATGTAAACAAATTTTAGTTTGATTTCAAAATTATATATATCTGGTGAAATATATTATTTTATTTATATCATTAAAAGTGAAAATTGTGTGGTTAGCAAATACGGGATAAAAAAAATTAAGAAAACACTGATACCAAAATAAAAAATACTGGAAATTTAATCTTAAAACAGAAAGGGCTGATTTTACATCGATTGTTTCTTTCTGGAACTCTAAAACCCCAACAAATCCCCCGATTTACTGCAAGAACGGAAAGAAACAATCACTTGTAGACTTGTAGTTCCATTCCACTTTCCAGTTCATTAAATTTTTTAGTGCAAACGAATTGCCTTTTATATTCGTTTTCCTTCATTTATTTCGTCGATCATAGTTTCAAATTTTGTTTTTCTTTGATTCCCCTTTTTTTTGGAAAGCGATTTTTTCAACAACAAAAAAAAAATCGTATCACGTTTCTTCCCCTTTGATGATTATATACGGAAATGGAGTCAAGCTTGCTTCAATGGGAATCCGACCCTTTATTCTCAGCAGCCGAAGTTGTTCAAGATTCTGCTGACAGGTTTTTTTCCCCTATAAAATGGAGAATTTCCATTTGTACTGATTTTCAGTTTGTAAAGCATATTTTTAAAAAATGTTGAATTTGGTTTTAATGCTTGATTTTCTTTTTAATTTCCCTACAAGTAGCTATAAAATAAACAAAGTGTAGGCTTTGTCTATTATTTTGTCCTTATTTGTTATAATTGGAAGCTAAATTAATGTTGGTTTGTTTTGATTTGATTTTCTTATAAACATTGCCTTAATTGCTTATGCTGAATTGAAATAAAGCTACTTTAAAAGACCTTTTCCCCCCTTTTCCTTTTAAATTGGCCTAGTTTTCTATTATTGAATTAATATGGAGTCATCTAGTGTGCTTTAATGCTTATGGAAGTTCAAAACTAATGGTTATTTGGTTTGGTATTTTCAGGATGGAATCGATTTTTCGACTTCTTTTGCACGAAAAAAGCCTTGTTCAAGGTGATCATCCTGACCCGAGTCTGCTTACTTCGATTGGCTATCATATGCGTGATCTTGCTACCATACTCGAAACAGCAAAATGACAGGTATTGATTCATATTTACTCGTTGAATTTTATATCCATTTAGCTAAATTTTGTTTTTCAAGTTCCCTTGTTAGTGTACTTCATTGTTTGCTTTAATTAGTTGGAAGATTTTGAACGAGCAGTTAACTCGTCAGCTAGGATGGACCAGTCTCACTTTAAGGAGCATGTCATTTCCAGACAAAAACAGTTTATTATAGCCATTAGAGAACACATAAATAATGTTGAGAAGAGCTTGGAGGAAATGGAAATGGGGAATCCAATGAAAAACACTAAGTGTGGAAACTTGAATGAGCAAGATAGAGACGGTCTGGCATTATTTCTTTCTGGTGGGGATCACAATGAAGTGATATTCGTTTTGAGTTGGATGATACTGACATCTTGAAAAGATTTCTTGATCCAGTCAAAGCATCTTGCTCAACAGATGCAGGAATTGTTCCAAATGGATGTGGAGAAATCAAGGAGGTAAATATGAAAAGTGTTGCGTATATTAGCCATTGTTGTGATTCTGTGAAGGAGAATAACTTAAGGAAGGTGGGTTCTCATTATTCTATTAAATTGGGACTAGATCCAGCAAACACTGGTAATGGCCTAATGGGAATGCTGAAGATAGAAGTTGGGATTTAGAAGCTGGTGAAAGCAAAGCTAAGAGTTCCTTCCATGAGAATAAGTTGAGTGGGTTTTCCAGCAGAACTAATCTCTTTGGATTCTTCAATAATATATGGACTGCATATGGGAATAGGGTTCCTAGCAAATATACGAAGCAATTGAAAGATGGTGAAGAAGGGCAGTCCCCCTTGTACATTGATGCATCTCTTGCTGCACGGGTATGTTTCGGTACCCATCCTAATGCTTCAATCCATCTTGCCATTGATCATTAGAAGTGTGCTAATGAAGTAGTTAGCTCTGGATTCTGTACTAGCATCAAAAATCGAGTTCTTAATTGCTAATGCTGTACAGTTTATGAAGAAGAACCAAATCTGGAACAATAAGCAATGTGGTTTTGAGCATTTATTCATTTAATTTCTAAAATTTCTTATTGCTTAATTTTTTGCAATTTGCAACAACTCGTCATTTCCTCTATAGCAGAGAGTCGTGTTATAATGGCCAATAACCTCATCTTATGATCTGAATCTCTTTCACAGGGTCCGCGTGTTGGGCTAAGTTCGGCACTTGGGGACCATGGTCGCCAGGGATTACATGAGTTTCCTGTAAAGGTCATGCACCTTCTAAGGAGGCTTGGGGCATGTGATGCCAGATTTGTTAGATTTTCCTATCTTTGTAAACTTAATCGGAAGTCCATACAAATGATACTGGCAATAGTATTCGCCTTCACGCTTTTAGGTAAGCACTTGAGTTCTATGTGCAATCTTCTTGTTTATCATACTCTATTTCCAATGATATGTCCGGTTGATGCATTTAGATCATCGAATGTGTTGCATATATCTTTAACTTGTTAGGCATTCCACTGATAGAACCCTTTTCATGCTTGTTTGTCCAATCACCTTTGAGGTGCTCGGG
Source organism: Hibiscus mutabilis (assembly GCA_019671005.1). Classification (NCBI taxonomy): domain Eukaryota; kingdom Viridiplantae; phylum Streptophyta; class Magnoliopsida; order Malvales; family Malvaceae; genus Hibiscus; species Hibiscus mutabilis. The sequence continues at coordinate 24,084,146 of CM033751.1, forward strand.
TATACTATTCTGCTGTGATTTGGGGGATTATGCGACCACCAAGGTTCCAAATCATAAATGTGTTTTTTTTGGTAATGTTTCCTTTAAGAACTTGACTGACATGCCACATATAAATAAAGGTTATGCTTTTAAGCTCGACTATGAATCATATAAATAGTTGAATTCCTTACAAAAGGCTTTTGCATGCTGAATGAATTTGTGTACTGAGATATATAATGGTTTGGTTTCCTGTTACATCTTTGTCAGCCCTTTCAGCATGAGAGAAATATATGCTTTGCTTTTAAAATTAGGGTGTGCGTGAGCCATGAGATAAATTTATTCGGTATCCGATAATTCTATTCATGCAGGTATATTGGTCTTCTTTGTCGCTTGAAAACGGTCATTTGCAGTCCGATGACCACAACAGACACTTTTCTCACCATCTGCCCCTAATTCGTGTTGATATTCCGTTGATTCTATCATTCTGGCAGGTTTCATGTTGAACTGCCATAAGTGGCTAGTCCATGATGCATTTTTAGTGTCCTGGCAGCCAAAGAAGTCGAGCAGCTAAATATAAAAAAGTATTTTCCGAGCTTGGTGAGCAAGCCTTGAGATTTGTTATCTTGCAATATCTCATGTACTCTAGATCAGCAAATTTGTTACGTCATTGATTCACTTCTGTGATGACGTGTACTATAATCTTTTTCAAATGTTTTTATTGAACTGATTTAGAGAAAAGTCAATGATTCAATTGAAGCACGAGATTCCATGCACAATAGATATTCATCTGTAGTGGTGTGCAGAACTCCACTTCAAAAGACCGAATTATTTGATTGACTCGATAAGAAAATACTTGACTTGTCTTGACTCAATAGTAATTTCATAAATTTGATCGAAAAAATCAAATAAAATTTAATTAGGCTTCAATTAGTGCAGAACTCGTCTTTAAAAGACCGAATTATTAGATTGACTCGATAAGAAAATACTTGACTTGATAGTAATTTCATAAATTCAATCGAAAAAATCAAATGAAGTTTAATTAGGCTTAAATTATAAAATAAGACTATTTTAAGTACCAACTTGGGAAGAGATAACTAGTTTAAATACCATATTTTAAGCCTTTGAATTATAAAATAAGACGTCAAAAAAAATAATAACTTGACTTAATCAAATATCCATCCCTATTCATTTGTTTACTTGCAATAAAACTTGACAATCCATCAACAATGTCAAGGGCGAAAGAGTTCCAAGTCAATTAAACCTGGCAATAAGACCTACGTCCCTTTAACTTGAGGAGCAATAAAAGACTTAAAAACAGAGTTATCCATAGGCACATTATTTATGTTAAAAAAAATATAAGCACGTTATCAGTCCACAAGTAAAGCCAGGAACAATAAAAACTTATCTTTGAATTGCAAAGGTGTATAAAGGGTTTCACAACTTTGTCTAAATTAAGATTTGATATCAAAATCCATTCAGGGATTATAAATGTGCAACAGAACAGGGCAAAGCAAACTTGAATCTAATCAGAAAATTGTTTCAAAAAAGAACGAGAACTCCTAGTGTCGACAAAGCAGCAGCAGCAGCAGAGTAATACGCGAAAAATCACAGCCTTCTTCCGCGTCTGCCACCCTTTCTACGGGTACTATCAGTGGGAATGGGAGTAACATCCTCTGCGGTGAAGAAAATGTCACATTCAGTTTAAAAGAGTTGGTAAATGGACCCAATGAAATTGAACCGATAGGATGAAAGATTTGTACCTATGCGTCCAATTTTCATGCCTGAACGAGCAAGGGCTCTAAGTGCTGACTGGGCACCAGGACCCGGTGTCTTGGTCTTGTTACCTCCAGTAGCACGGAGCTTTATATGAAGGGCTGTAATACCCAACTCCTACATATAATGTTCATGAACAAAAATAAGTTCAAGGCAAAGAACTAAGCATAGCGCAAAACAATTCAAATGGGTAAACAATAACGACCTTGCAGCGTTGAGAAACATCTTGTGCTGCAAGCATGGCTGCGTAAGGGGAAGACTCGTCCCTATCAGCTTTCACCTTCATCCCACCTATATAAAATTCAGGGATTAAATTATAAAGTATAAAAAAATACTCTTCATAGAAACAACTCTGAGAAGGGACATGAATATCAACGTGCATAGCAATGTTTGATTAACAAGTTATAATTAATTACTAAAGCTTAAACAATCTGATACTGGATTTCGGTATTTGAATAAATAGAACAAAGCTAAAACAGCTAGAAAAATCGGGGGATCACAAAAACCCAAGATGGAAAAAGACGAAAAGAACCATTTTCAAAAGATGAGCACAAACCATACCGGTGATGCGAACCATTGTTTCCCTTCCAGACAAATCTGTCACATGCTGCAATTGCAATTCAATGACATCATTTTAAATGGAATGAACTAACAGAAAACAAAATCAATGTAAAACAGAGAAGCCGAAACGTTCTCACTTACTATAAATGTGTCGTTAAAAGAAGCAAAAATGTGAGCCACTCCGAAAACATACTCGCCTTCTCGGACAGCAGGTCCAAGGGTAGTATTCTCCTCCTTGGGCTCTCTAACCTTTCTCCTCGACTACAAAATACCACAAATCAACCGAAGTGTCACATAAATCTGCCTTAAACTAACAAAAACACTAATAAAAAAAACATCATATGAATCTAAATAAACACCATTGGCAACAAATACAACGTTAAATCTAATCTACTTAGTAAATGATTACAATAAGAAATTTCCCTTTCCAAAAACTAGAAGACAAAGCTTTGCACATTTCCAGTTTTTATTAGCTTCAGTATTTTTCAAGCATGGAATCGTAATAGAAGCTAGCGAGTAGCTACTGCAACGTTTACGAGAAAAAACTAAAAGACGAAGGTTTGCACACAGTTTGTTACATTGTCAGGGTTAGTATGCAAAATTCCACTCTTTTAAATTTCTATTTTCTATACCCAAATCCTAAACTTTTTTCACTCAGCTAACAAACAAGATTTAGATTGAGAGAAAATATTAAAATCAAGACTTACCATGGCTTCAGACAAAATGCAGGAGACTTGTCAAATTAGGGCTTCTTTAGATCGCTTTTGCAGATGACAAATTCAGCTTTGGAAGAGATGCTGCGAAAATCAGTTAAAACTCAATTTATAATTAGGGTTTTTCTAACATATTGAGTAAATGACGAAGATAACCTTGAATTGGAATAACCTGTTCAAATCGTCGTTTTGGTCCCTCTAATTTAATTTTATAGTTTAGTCATCTTACCGTCGTTGACATTCTGTTTTAGTCCAAATCATTAACATAATTAAGAATTTTGTTTGTTGGATGATGTAGAATTTTATTTTGAATAATTTTAAGTTGATTACAACATAATATTTATTCATATATATTTTTAATTATTTGACAAAATATTCATATTTTATAAACAAAATATTTTAAATTCGAGTAATTTAAGATGAACAGAATTTTAAAAACTAAAACAAAGTTATCTTAATATTGAGTTGGACTTTTTATTTTTCATGAAAAACAATTGTTTTGATAATCATAACTTCGTATTTTAAATGACATAATAAATTGATTTTTGAATAAAGCCCAGTTGGAAATTTATTAAAGAACAAAAAATAGAAATATAAAAAACCCAAGACAAAAGAAGTTGTCTTAAAAACAAAGAAAAAAAAGAACAAAAACTGAAGAAACCAAACTAGAACATTTTCACCGAACAAAGAAACCTCTAGAGCCCTCGATCAAAGGGAGATGAACAATCGCATCCACAGAAATAAAATCCATGGGGTTAGAAAAATTAGGGAGAATCCCATGAATCACACACCAGTAGTAGGACTAGGGAGGATCCGCGAAGCGCCTGTCTGAAGCTGCTAAGCTGGTGACCGGCAGATGCGCCTCCTCCACCCAAAAATTATATGAATCAAAAGCTCTCCCAATCCTGGCTATTTCATGGGCAACCATGTTTCCAGCATGAGACACGAAACTAAAACGACATGCATCAAAGTTCGTAGCTAGAGTCTCCGCATCAGAGATGAATGGTCGGAGAACAGAAGAGTCGTCCCCCCTTTATTTAACTTTGAGATCGTTGTCAGGGAGTCACTCTCCAAAACGAGAGCAAACTTATGCGATATTTTTACATACACATAAAACAAATTCTGTGCACAGTCAAAAGTTTGTACTGTGGCCCCAATCTTTTCAATTGTACTGGTAACAATATCAATCTTGTCCTCAATTTTTAACATCTTTAACCTGGCTTCATTGTTCTGTGAGAGATCCTCATCAGCAGTCTCTAATTTTGCCTTGCCTTCTTTTGCCCTCGGTACAACAACCAACTTTAGTGTCAGATAATCATTGTTTCTAACCATGCGCTTAAAGAAAACCTCATTCAGTGGCCTTTTGTGGTTGCCATCTCCTCATTTTCAAAGGGTTTTATCCCCTTCAAGCTACATAGCTGCATAATTAGCGATGAGAAAGATAGAATTCCCTTCTTTCTCTCAGTGCACTCGACAATCTCTCTGTAAATAATTTTACCCACACCAATTTTTTCCCCTTAATAATCGAATGTATCAGGCACATTCGATCTAACGATACTATGATGCTGTGAGTAGATGACAACATCCTGGAACTAATAAACTAAAATTAAATTTTTGCAGGTAAATTTAAAAATTTCTGATACATAGTGTAGTTCCCAACATTGGTTCCTGACCAACATGTATCTGCAATGCATAAATCTTTCACCAGCAAGTCAAGCTTTTCATCATCAATACTTTGACAAACAGTGAATGCTCATCTTTGTTTACTGTAGTATTTAACACTTTATTAATGGTAACATCATTCCAGGGAATAGAGCCTTCTCGCACAACACGAACTTAATAGAGAGCTCATAAAAATTTGAGTAAAATTATCTTATCATTGCAGGGTTAAATTTTTTTGGATGAGCACAAAAAGTACTTCATTTGTGGAGTGCAATGATTTGATGAATGAGCTTTCGTGGTTCGCGCTCTAGAGCAAGCCCTATCCCCTGCTCTGGATGAATAGTCTTTTTTAGGATATTCTCTTGGTATCGTACTTTCTCCATGGCAGTTAAAAACACTTCATGGTCAGCTTTGTCAACCGAGACTGGTTCTTCCTCTTCTTGCGGTAGGGATGCTGAGACCTAAGTCTCCTTGGTGGAAAATTCCTTGAAATTTTATTTTGCGGCTCTTGTCTTTGCCATTGGTGAGTGTGGATGAAATTTTTTTTGCAAAAAAGTTTCAAATTTTTGTTGTTGAAGAAGAGAAAAATGAAAGCTTGGTGAAGAAGCTCTGTAATAACAAATGACATTAAATAAGTGAGAAAGTAAAGAGAAATTGAAAATGCACAACCTTTACCATCGGATGCGATAAAATCAAATGGTGGTCATAGTAGCGAAAAATCATGCCCATCCATTGTATCTCCCGCTCATACGAATCCGATGACTATAATTGAATTGATCAGTCGGTGTAATTAAATTACCCAAAATGCCCCTAAAGTCATGTGTTATACACTGTGCCTTGCTATACATTATTTTCATGAGAAAAATTCTAGTACAATGCAAGGAAGAATGATTATTCTGTACAAAGTAAAGAAAGCTTCAAAAAAGAAAATAAGCAAGAAAAAAAAGAAATACAAATAAATCTACTACTAGAAAATAAATTAAATAACACAATCAACGAGAGAAATTGACTAATTGAATAGTCTCAATAATTTTAGAGTCAAAGTCACCGAAATAATGTTTGAGCCTTTGTCTGTTGACTTTGAATTGGTGTCATCTTTGCGATCTTTAATTGTGACCGCAACATGTGGAAACACCTCTACGACCTCAAATGGTCCTGACAAACGTGACCGCAAGTTTCTAGGGTGTAGCTTCATTCGTGAGTTAAAAAGCAAAACTAGTTGACCAACAGTAAATTGTTGCTGCAATATAATCTTTTCATGTCAGCGTTTACTTTTGTCTTTGTAAATGGAAGCATTCTTGTAAGCATTGCGATGAATTTCTTCGAACTCGGTGAGATCCAATAGTCGTTTCTTTCCAGCAGCTTCATAATCCAAATTCACTTGCTTTAAAGCCCACATAGCTTTGTGTTCTAACTCAATAGGTGACAGGAATTTCCAAAGACTAATTGATATGGCGACATCCCAAGTGGAGTTTTAAAAGTAATGTGAATCACCCATAAAGCATCATCCAAACACAAAAACCAATCATTCTTAGTGGTATTCACCACTTTTTTCAAAATATTTTTTATAGCTCGGTTGGAGATCTTAGCTTGTCCATAAGATTGAGGATGATAAGTTGTAGCGAGTCTATGATGTACTACATATCTATTTAACGCAGTAGCAACTTGATTGCAATAAAAATACTTCTCTTGATCACTGATTAGTGCCATCGGTGGTCCAAATCGAATAAGTATATGCTTGTGGAAAAATTTTAATACCGTCTTGGCATCATCTTTAAGTGCAACAATAACTTTTATCCATTTAGAAACATAGTCCGTAGCAACTAGAATATAGATATTACCAAAAGAATTTGGAAAAAGGCCCATGAAATCCATGCCCCAAACATCAAACAGTTCAACTTTCATAATTGGTTGTTATGGCATTTCATTGCGTTTGAATATTGATCCTGTACGCTGACAATGATCACAACGTTGTGCAAACTCGTGAGCATCCTTAAATAATAATGGCCAATAAAATCCCGATTGAAGGACTTTCGCAATAGTTCTCATACCACCAAAGTGACCTCTATATGGAGCATCATGACAATGCAGTAAAATTGGTATAATTTCTTCTTTTGGAACACAACGCCTGTTTATGTTATCGTTGCAAACCTTGAACAAATAGGGTCCATTCCAATAATATTTGGTTGCATCAGGAAGGAATCTTGCCTTCTTATGTCCAGTGACACCTAGAGGAGTTTTTCCACACACAAGATAATTGACAATATCCACACACCAAGGGGTTGCACCTGATGCTTGTCGAATAGTAATGCACTTTAGAGCAAGTATACTCATCAAATTAAGTAATTAAGTGATAGAGTAAAGTGTCAAACCCACGAGGATTGGAACAATAACTACGAAATTATCGAACATAAGAGTGATTGAGCAAGTATTGATTGGTGTCAATTTATCAAAACTAAATGCAAATAAAGTAAAGGTAGCTATGGTCAAGACAAATAGATGCTTCGGCAAATAATAGATAATTATGGAAGTTGGTTTTATTGCCTAGGAATTACGCTTGACTACTTATTTCAATGCTATAATGACTGGCAATACATGTCTGCGTAAACCATTAAGATCTTTATCTACTCGACAGGATTTACTAATGAACTTCCAACTCTCTTGATGCCTAGAAGTTAATAATATTGAAGCTCAGGTAATCTATGTCTGCGTGAACCCTAACTACTCTATTATTTATTCAAGTCCTTAATTTCAGTCATTAAAACCCTAAACTTATACCTAAGCCAGATTAAGACTAAGTTAATAGCTTAGCCCCACTATTCACGTTTGTTTAACCTAACTTTCTCGATACTAAGCCATAGATCAATAGTTAAAAGGCCTCTCTTGATAGCTCTTACAATAACTATGCATGAAGAAGATGAACATAATAGATAAAGGAAAAGAACTATAGCCTTAAAACAAAGTATTCAAAACATAAAATCCTAATAAGTAATAAACCCAACTAAAAGTATTTAGCTCATGTCTGAGCCTAAAAATCTATAATAGAAATTAAAAACATAAGCAAGTTATCAAGCAAGGGATAAAAAAGGGTCAAGCATCCTCGACGATCTCCTCCAAGCTTTCTAATCTGTTGTTGCAAGTCCCGTACTCCTTTAGCCTCTCTCGATGGCGTTATTCGTATGGAGACTCCTCTAGAACTTCGACTCTGGTGGTTCTCCGATAGCTGAAGACTAAGGACTTGTAACACCCCTAAAATTCTGTTGATAATTAAATTTGGTTAATGGTGATTGAAGGAACAAAAAAATTATTATTATGAATGTGCTATCAAGGGGACTCGAACCCTTGTTCCTTGGTCTAGAAAACTTATGCCTTAGCCCTTAGAGTAAAGACCATTCTTGGTCTATGACTGCCCTGGGTTAGTTTTAAACTAAACCCCTTTGGGTATATCAGACAAGTAATTAAACAAGTCAACTCTCATATCTACCCTCATAATTATCACTTGCTTCGAGATAAGAAAACCAAAAGATTTCCAGAGCCTTATTCTCCAAACCAACCCGTTCTCTATCCGATCTTATCTATTGCTCACCGATGTCGTGCACCGCTGCCATCTTTGTGCTCGGCGTCATGCCCCGATCAAACCCCCATAAACCATATTTTGAACTGCCATTCTAATTTCTAGGAAATTATGGTTAAAGGTTCGTCAAACCTTAATGAAAAACCTATCGGTTCATTGTTATTTCTGGCCGCTACGATCATCCGTTCGAGGCAAAAAAGTGTTGGATGAACTTCTCACGTCGAGGTGAGCATACCCCTGGTCGTCAATCATCACACCGACGCTATTCGAGCTTCACCAACGTCTGTCTATTTTGGTAAGTGTGTAAATTTCTATATGGTTTTAGTTGAAATTTATTGAGTTTTGGCTGAGTTATGACTATTATTGGGTTGTTTGAAGAGTCGGCCGTCGTTAAAGGCGTTTTCTGGCCTATTTGGGCTGCATGTGAGGGCTACGCGTCGCCCAGGGTAATTTTTGGCCACCAGAGTCAGCCTTCAGATAAATCAGCTTTGAACTGGTCTAACCCACTAAGCCAACTAAACTGACCCAGACCGGCCATACTAGACTGGGCATGTCTGAATAAACCAAGAGTTGGCCAGCATGTTAAAGCCCAATAACACGAGCCCAAATCTTGGATATTCGACCCATCTAGCCTAAGACCAAACCCGATAACTCGAGTTCAGACCTGACCCATCTGTCTGACCCTTTAACCCGTTGATTGAGTTAACCCGTCTGAGTCAACTCAATGAGTTGACTCTCTTGGGTCAACTCATCTAAGTTAACCTGGTTGACCCGTAGACCCGACCCAACCTATTAACCCAACCCATGATCTATTTACCGTTGATGTCAGCATTAACCGATAATGTCAACGTTGACTTTGATCCAAAAGTTAAATTTTCTAAAAACCCTTATTTTTTTATTTTCGACAACTTGAGTCCGTTTTGCGAAATTTTAGCCCGAGAGTCTTCTAATATGACCTTGAACCTTAACTTGTATATGTATTTAATTATTCAGTTTAAAGTCAATGTGATTAAGGACTGATTTTGGATTGTGGTTAAATGAAGGTATTCGCACATCCTAGGATCTGAGATCTGGAGGGACATCGAGTTCGAAAGTGGTCAATGATAATTTTAAGTGCTCGAATGGTGCAGCTCGGAGTCCAATTAATACATTACTACCTCTTCAATGCTTTATGAAAGATGTTGGTATTCAGTTAAAGTATGCATGATTATAATTAAGTGTACTTTTAACTTTGGTTAAGTCAATTCGATTATGAAATAAAAAAGGTAATCTAGATAAGATCGAACTATTCAAAAGAGAAGTTTAATAGACTAAAAGGACCCTGAGTTCAGTAAGTGATTAATAAGATAGTTAATCTCCCAATTCGATTAATAGTGTTAAAGGATTTGATATCTGAAATATTTTATTAAGAAATAATGATAATACCATTGAGGCGTAAGAATGACTAAAATACCCTTAAAAAAGGAAATGGCCTGGAAATTTACACTTGATTTGATAAAATAACTACTTTATCTAAAATCCATGATCTATTGGGAAAGACTTCGTTATTAATATGCAATTATGTGTGATAACAGAACACTTGAATTTTTCCCAAACTCTGGATAAACACCTAAAGATAAATTTACTGGAAGTTCTTTGTATTTCTAAACTAATCTAAATGACAGTAAAGAATGAATTGATCAGAATGATTAAAATGATCGAAATAACCTCGGGCACTAAAATTACCAAATTAATATAAATGATGGATATACTTTCGAATTTTGAAATAAATGAGTTGTTTGTAAGGACCGTAAGAATCAAGATGTCTGAACTACCATCAAACACTTAGATAATTAAATGCCCACATGACTTGAGATATACGAAAGCTTGGAAATTCTAAAATATTTGATAGACCACAAATGGTTGTAATGCCCCTGTAGGTTTAAAGCCTGACATACGTAAATCAGTCATTCTTAATACTGTTACAATAATGCAATAATACTATACAAATACATGTTCAACCATTTGAGGCTCGTTCCAGGATAATTTGTGACGGTGACTTGTTCAACTATACCACGCAACTAGAACGAAATATTGAACATGTGTGAGACATACCTGTTTGAATGCTTGGAAAGTAACGCATTGATGATACATGTTTAATGGAATGGACTTCGTAGCCTGGCAAGCCATTAGCAATCTTCAGCACAGCAAACCATCGATTTACCATATTGGGGTTAAACTACAAAATTGCCCTTGAGTGTTAAATTGACCAAAATACCCTTTTGAGCAAAATTGACTAGAACTCTCATGATATATCTATAATCTTGATTGATCATGATCTACCCGAATTCCCAAAATCTATCTTGATATATCTGAATTCCTACATATACATGATATATCAGAAATTCTGAATGATCATGATGTATAGTTCTTGAATACCTAGATAAAGTTGATAATTATCGAATTACTTCAACTATGGTTCTTGATCCTGAAATCAATCTAGAATGGATTATAGTTCAATGTCTCCTTTCTATAATTAGCAAGGACCCCTGAGTGATAAACTGGACCATCTAGTGTGTCCCATATTTACATGAATAATCTCACTGATTGGAAACCAGTCTATCCATTCCGATCCCAAGTAATCCTATTTTGGTTTTTGATTTTTGCTACAAGTATACATGATTCATGGGTCTTGATACTTCGATTCTGCTGATAAAATATTTGTCTGTATCTTGAGTTCCTAGCATACTACTATAAACTAATGAGATGACTATTACCGTTCAATACTATTTTATTGGATACTGGGATATTAAATGAAGACTATAGGTTTAGCCCTGATCAGGCTATTAATTTTGCTCGTATTTGGTTCCTATGCTTCGGCTAGGGTAATTTCGCTTCTATTCGGTTCTTACGCTTTGGCTAGGGTCATTATGCATGTATTCAATTTCTACGCTTCAGCTAGGGTAATTTCACCTATATTAGGTTTCTATACTTCTGCTAGGGTAATTTTGCATGGGACCTAAGGTAAACGCTTAGGTCGATACATGGGCTTAGGTTAACACATGCATAGATGCAGTTCTAGGGAACTACATACTGGAGTTTGGTTGGAGGGTAGTTAGGTTGATACTAAATTTTCCTTCCTCATCTGTCTCTATCGAAATTCTATAATTGTTTAAAACTTTTTGTCTATCTTTCTCGATCTACGATTGTTGGGAGACACTAACCCCCTAGCTCGATTCTTGTAAAATATCTCTCATTTCTGATTCTACTGGATTGCAGAATGTCCGAATGATACTTAAAAGTTTAGGTATTGAACAACCTTACTGCCTCTAAGTATGGCATAATACGAGATCGTATACTAAAATGGGAACTTGTTGATACGGTGATCTTTATGTATGTTTCATACTTTATCTTATACTTGTATGTTGCGTATAGCATCTCTTGGTCGTTCTATATTACTGAGCTTTTTCAAGCTCACATTTTTTTACCATCGTAGGTTAGAAAAAATCTATCATGGTATAGTAACCAACATCAGTGTTTGGAGTTCTCTCGGCGTTCCTTTCGAAGTACAGTACTGGTACAGTTAGTGGGCATGTATGTCATATATTGTCTTATGTTAGTGTCTGTAATATATATTTTTAAACTACTATTATATGTTTAAATGATTTTCTGAAACAGTATTTTAAAAAAAATTGTTTTACATATTTAAATGTATAATAAAAAACTTACTTGGGTTTTTACATTGGGTCGCTTCTATGACTCGAATGTGACACCTCAGATCGCGCTTGTAACACCCCCGACCCGTATCCGTACACGAATATGAATCGAGAATGTCACAGAAAATATACAATATACTTACCATGCTAAATTTAGGCTAACAAATTTATTTTTATATTATTTTTTAACTCATAATACTAATATTGTCAATTTAAAAGATAAGCATAAAGTATTATAATTATATAAATCGTATTTTAATTTCGAACTATTAGAAGGCAAGCAGGATTTAAAATTTTACAAAACTGACAGGTTACTTAATTACATGCCACTAAATACAACAAAATAGGATGTCATAGATACAAGAAAATAACCTGTCTGCGTTGTAGGCCCTAATACCCGATCTGATGCAAAAGCTATCCCACTAGCTATTCCAGCAACCTACGCGTATCACCGAAATACACGCTGAGAATATACTCAGTGAGGCATAAGGTAAGTAACATGAAATAAACCATAAATAGTTTATGATACTTGTAAAACATATTAAATTTCATAATACTTTTCATAATATGCAGGAAAAAAAAACATATCATATTATGTTGAAACATAATTTAATTCATCAATTAAAAATCGTATAGCCCAAGGTAATATTGAGTGACTAATATACGAGTCGTGTACTAAAAGTACTATTCTTTACGAGCGCCATAATTAAATGATTTAAAACAAGCGCCACATCAAGTGATTTAAACGAGCGACACATTAGAGTATCGAACAAGCGACACAATAAAGTATCGAAACGAGCGATACCCGAAGGTATCAAAAACGAGCGACACCAAGGTATCGAAAACAAGTGACATGTCGAAATCATGTGACTCTAATGGTATACCACAATCTTGTCTACTCATGACCAAGGGCAAATATAAAAATATTTCTGCAATAACATAATGGCTAGCATGACATTATAATTTAAATCATGTAACTCAATCGTAAAGGAACAGTTCATACTCCAATACGCCCATTTCCATTTTACAATATCTTTGCCATTCTTTAAAAATACGAGACAAGTATCATTTAAAATAATTTCATACTTTAAAAAAAATAATTACCTTTTTAGGTCGACTTATCGCAAGTCTTCCTATCACATATTATAAAAACATGCATGCACTCACCTTTGCCTTGTATCAAAATGCCTCACTACTCGATTTCATCTTCGTACTTTTTCTTTGCCCTTTCGATTATTATGTCCCCGATTTGACTGATTATCTACAAAAATCATAACATATACCATTTCAAAGTATATGTTAGAATATTCCCAATTCACCAATAATAATTGAAATAACCAATAATTATCTAAAATAAATAAAATTGATCCGATAAAAATTTCCATATTCGAACCAATTTTTTTCACACTTTTTTTTATAAAAATTTCCAAACTTTGCATTTTAGTCCCTAAGGACATTTTCAAGCTTCTAACATCAATTTCAAGCTAAATCCTTGCATTTTTCATCAAATACACTCAAGGACCTAAGCTTTAGAAATTTCCAACTTGGTCACTAATATTTCCAAAAATTACAATCAAGTCCCAAAGTCACCAAAAATTTCAAATTAAGCCTCCAAACCACTTAACTTGATTTTTCAAGCCACTACACTCCAAAAACAAACTTTATAATTTAGTCCCCAAACTTTTCAAAATTTGCAAATTGGTCCCTAATGCCAAATTAATTAGGGATTTCACTCCAAACCATTTATATCATCATTCTAAACAATTCTTTCTTCTACAACACCTTCCAATTCAATTTTGACCAAAAACCCTAAAATTTCCTCTTTAAAAATCAATACTTTTTTCTTTAATCTAACAACACAAATATACTTGAATCACTTCCATTTCATCATTTCCAACCTCAAACCAAAATTTTGCCATAGTTTCCCCATAATTCTTCATCTAACCAATCCTCCAAACTCAACAAAAACACATGGAAACTAAGCAAAAATTATATCAATAGATAGAGAATTTCAAGAGGAAAAATTTTCTATCTAATAGCTCAAGCCAAAAATCAACCACATAAGCACCAAAATTGAATTGAAATCCTTACCCCCTTTTAACTTGAAATTTCGGCAGCTTTCAGTTGATAAGAATTGAAAATTTTTCAATTTCCTTTTTCTTATTTCAAATGCCGTATGGCATTTATTACTCTTTTTCTTTTCTTTCTTTTTTACACAATTATGCCATTTGGCATATTATTACCCATTAAATACAATATTAAATCATACTATGCCACTTGTCTTGAAATAAAAATGGAATATTAAATTCCCTTATCAACATCTAACTAGACTTTAAATACTAGTTAGCAATTTAGTTAGTTTCAAACTAACTAATTGAAATCAAACTAATTCATGAAATCCAACCAACCTCAAGAAACCAACAAAACATAATAAAATATTCAAAATGAATATTTTATAAATTTTCCAACTCCAATGGGGCCCATCTTTAAAATTTAGACTCGATTCGAAATACCGATAATTAATAAGGTATCAAATATGATCGAATCTAAACAGTCTCAGAAAATTCTCAAATTTCAGCACAAGGTTCCTTGAGTCTAACTAAGGCTCCAATTAAAATTTCATAATTTTCCGAGTTCGAATACTTACCCGAAAAATTTACCAAAACTTATACATTTACTAGCTTTTTACACAATTCTCGTACCAAAAATCCGATTCCCACTGAATTTATTCTTCTGATCTAAACTATTCATTATTACCATAAAATTTATTATTGGGAAAATTACCATTTTGGTCCTTATAATTTTCCCAACCTTTCACTTTTGTCACCAAACTTTGAAATCTTACGTTTTAGTCACCAAACTAAAACTATCAATTTTAAGAACTTTGCAAACTAATCACCAAGCACATATAAATCAACTAACAAGCAAACTTTGGGGTATTACAATTCTTCCCCCCTTAAGAAAATTCGTCCTCGAATTTTCAGAGCGTACCTGGTTTAAACAAATGTGGGTACTGCTTCTCCATCATTTCCTTCGTCTCCCATGTCGCTTCTTCAACTTTATGATTACGCCACAAGACTTTAACCAAAGGTATCCGCTTGTTTCTCAACTCTTTAGTACCATAAGCTAATATCCTGACTGGTTCTTCCTCGTACGTCAGGTCTGATTGTAATTCGATCTCATCGGGTGCAATCACATGGGACGGATCTGATCGGTACCTTCGAAGCATGGAGACATGAAAAACATCATGAATTTTACTCATTTCCGGTGGAAGAGCCAACTGATAAGCAACAAGGCCCACTTTCTTTAAAATCTCATACGGTCCAATGTATCGAGGACTTAACTTTCCTTTGCGTCCAAATCTCATGATTTTCTTCCAAGGAGAAACCTTTAAAAACACTTTTTCTCTCACCTTAAACTGGATATCTTTCATTTTCAAATCCGCATATGCTTTTTTGTCGGTCTGCAGCCTTTTTAAGATTTTCTTGCACAATCTTTAGTTTTTCCTCTATGTCTTGTAACAGATCAGGCTTTAAAATCTTGTAATCCTATAACTCGAACCAATTCAACGGCGATCTACACTTTCTGCCATACAACGCCTCAAATGGTGCCATCTGTATACTTGCCTGATAACTGTTATTATATGCAAATTCTGCCAACGACAAGTACTTTTCCCAAGATCCTCAAATTCAATAACACAAGCTCTCAAAGATATCATCAAGGATCTGAATCACCACCGATACGACCATCACCGAGGATGAAAGGTCAGATGAAATGCAAACGTGTCCCCATTGCCTTACTCGTAATGCTTTCCAAAACTTGGATGTAAACTTGGGATCTCTGTCGGACACTATAGATGAGGGTACTACGTGAAGTCGAACCACCTCTTTAATATACAACTCAGCATACCTGCTCATCTGATAATCTGTCCGAACTGGTATGAAATGAGCTATCTTGGTTAATCTGTCCACAATCACCCAGATAGAATCCTTCTTACTGGGAGTCAGAGGCAGTCCTGTAATAAAATCCATCGTAATCCTTTCCCACTTCCATTCTGGAACAGAAATAGACTGCAGCTTTCTCCCGATGGCACTTGATGCTCTGCTTTCACCTTCGACAGTCAAACATTTAGCAACAAACTCAAATCATTCTCTTCATACCTGGCCACCAAGATTTACTTCTCAAATCCTGATACATCTTGTTTCCACCTGGATGTATAGTCAATGGACTATAGTGAACTTCCATAAGCAGATCCCATTTCAACTTAGCATCTTCAGGGATATACAACCTGTCCTTATAATAAAGACATCCATCGGGTCTAATCTCATAATTCCTCACTTCACCCGATTCCACTTGTTTAATCTTTTCGGTACATTCTTTATCTTGTTGCTGACTTTCTTTAATCCGGTCCAACAATGCTGATTTTATTCTTAATTCCATTGAAAATGAACTATCAGATTGTCCTTTCAACTGAGCATTCATAGCTCGTAATGTAGCAAATGTCTTCCGGCTCAAAGCATCTGCTACAACATTAGCTCTGCCGGGATGATAATCAATAACCAGATCAAAGTCTTTGATTAGCTCCAACCATCTTCGTTGCCTCAAATTCAACTCTTTCTGAGTCATCAGATACTTTAAACTTTTGTGATCAGTGTAAACATGACAACGCTCACCGTATAGATAATGTCGCCAAACTTTCAGAGCAAACACTACTGCAGCAAGCTCCAAATCATGTGTCGGATAATTCTTCTCATGTGTTTTCAGCTGTCGGGAAGCATAAGCAATCACCTTTCCTTCTTGCATCAGCACACAACCCAAACCAATATAAGATGCATCGCTGTACAGAATAAATTCCTTACCCGACTCAGGCTGAACTAATACTGGAGCTTCTGTTAAAACTTTCTTCAAATGATCAAAAATCTCTTGGCATTTATCATTCCAAACAAATGGCACATCTTTTCTCAACAATTTGGTAAGCGGAGCAGCTATCAAAGAAAAATCCTTGACAAACCTGCGATAGTATCCAGCCAATCCCAAGAAACTATGAACCTCGGTAATATTCTTGGGAACTTTCCATTCAAGGATGGACTGTACTTTCTTAGGATCAACTCATATCCCCTCAACTGAAGCAATGTGTCCTAAAAAAGCCACCTCGAACAACCATAACTCACATTTTGAGAGCTTGGCATACAACTTCTTTTCTCTCAAAATCTGCAATACTATTCGCAGCTGCACATCATGATCTTCTTTGGTCTTCGAATACACCAAAATATCATCAATGAAGACCACTACAAACTGATCAAGGTATGGTTGAAACACTCGGTTCATCAAGTCCATAAATGCAGCTGGAGCATTAGTAAGACCGAATGGCATAACCACAAACTCGTAATGACCATACCTTGTTCGAAAAGCTGTCTTCGGAACATCCTCCTCTTTGACTTTCAACTGATAATAGCCTTATCGAAGATCAATCTTGGAAAACACTGCTACTCCTTTTAGCTGATCAAACAAATCTTTAATTCTCGGTAATGGATACTTATTTTTAATAGTCACTTTGTTCAGCTGTCGATAATCAATACACAGTCGCAACGAACCATCTTTTTTTTTAACAAACAACATCATTGCTCCCCACGGTGAAATACTAGGACGAATAAACCCTTTTATCCAGCAGTTCTTGCAACTGTGATTTCAATTCTCTTAACTCTGCCGGTTCCATTCTATATGGAGCCATCGATATTGGTTCAGTCCCTGGAATTACCTCAATTCCAAACTGAACTTCCCTTTCCGGTGCCAAACCTGGCAATTCCTCTGGAAACACATCCGGAAAGTCTCGTACTGTCGGAATGGCACTGTGATTATTACCATCCTTTTGATTATCCACTACATGTGCCAGAAAAGCCTGGCAACCCTGTTCCAACAGCTTTTTAGCTTTAAGGGCTGAAATCACATTCTGCAAACACCGAGATCCTTCTCCCAAAACTATAATCTCTAATCCATCAGCTGCCCTCAAAATCAACTGTTGCTGACGACATCTCACAGTAGCATCATGGGCATGAAGCCAATCCATACCCAGAATAATCTCCAAATCATCAAAAGATAACTCCAATAAATCAGCAGAAAACTCATGTCCCTAAACTATCAGTGAACAGTCCTTACACACCCTGGTTACCCGAGCACTTTGACCAAGTGGATTGACAGCTATCACATCACTCTGAGTAGGCACTACAGGAATTCCTCTATCCCATACCAATTTAGCACTAACATAGGAGTGTGTGGATCCAGTGTCTATCAAAACAAAAACAGGTTCACCATAAAGTAGAAAAGTACCTATGATGATGTCAGGATCCTCCCGATCATCTCGGTCATCACGAGTCCGAATATGATAGACTCGAGCAGAAGCTCTGTCATCTTTCCTAGAACCTGTCCGAGATGAACCTGCAGATCCACGGCCTCGGCCTCCCTGCATACCCACTGATCTCTCTGTCTGGACCGATCTGTCCTCACGAGTTGGATAATCTCGAACAAAGTGTCCCATCTCTCCACAGTTGAAACAGACACCTGTAACTTTTCGGCACTCTCCATGATGATACTGATTATAGTGCTTACACTGTGGAGCTCCTGATCTGTTTCCAGAATTCTTTGTCGAAGTACCCTTAGACCTTCCAGCTTGACTGGTCTGACCTCGAGATGCCGAATATCCAGATTTACCTTGCTGAAAATTACCTTTACCTCGCTTAGCTGATCGCGAAGTAAAAGATGATTCAGCTCCTCTTTTCTGCCCAGACGTCTCTTTCTCGGCCTTGTCTCGAACATTCTCCACCGCTTTGGCTTTATTAACAGCATCCTGAAAATCTTGGATAGGGTTGGCCACTAACACCTCCTGATATCTCGAATCCAAACCACCAATGAAACTGTCTATAACAGTTCTCTCAGTAGGTAGCAACTCAGCAGCAAATCGGCTCAGACGGTTGAAATCACACTCATAATCATAAATCGACCGTCCTTCTTGCTTCAGATCGATGAACTGCTGTCTCATCTCTCTAACAAATATAGCTCCGATATATTTCCTTCGAAACTCTCGAAGGAAAAACTGCCAGGTGATCTCCTCGTGCACACGAGCTGTAATGGTGTTCCACCAGATCAGAGCTGACCTTCTCAATAGAGAAACTACACCATCAAGCTTTCCTCGATCATCGCATCCGATGCAAGCTAATATAGATTGTACATCATTAAGCCATGTATCGGCTGAGAGTGGATCACCATCTTCTTCTCCTTTAAAATTCGAAGCCTCAAGTGTCTTTAGCTCCTTTGGTACATTCAGTCGGGGAGGTCTATTCAATATAGCATTCAGAGTCTGCAAAAATGTGCCCTGATCCTGAACCGGCGTTCCCAGCTGTACCGGCTGCTGGACCTCTTCTCCGGCATCAAGAGCAATCTCAGGCCTAGCCTGCTCTGCAGCGTGTCGGGAACCCTCTCCTTCCGACATCTGTACTCATAACATTCACTAAACTCATAAGCAATTGCATCAACTAAACAGATATCATTTTCAAGTATAAACGACATCCTAGTGGCATGTACACTTTAAAACACTTTCATTACTCAAAAATAAATCCAGAACCGGCTAAACCTGTAGCTCTGATACCAATAAATGTAACACCTCCGACCCGTATCCGTACACGAATATGAATCGAGAATGTCACAGAAAATATACAATATACTTACCATGCTAAATTTAGGCTAACAAATTTATTTTTATATTTTTTTAACTCATAATACTAATATTGTCAATTTAAAATATAAGCATAAAGTATTATAATTATATAAATCGTGTTTTAATTTCGAACTATTACAAGGCAAGCCGGATTTAAAATTTTACAAAACTGACAGTTTACTTAATTACATGCCACTAAATACAACAAAATAGGATGCCATAGATACAAGAAAATAACCTGTCTGCGTTGTAGGCCCTAATACCCGATCTGATGCAAAAGCTATCCCACTAGCTATTCCAGCAACCTACGCGTATCACCGAAATACACGCTGAGAATATACTCAGTGAGGCATAAGCTAAGTAACATGAAATAAACCATAAATAATTTATGATACTTGTAAAACATATTAAATTTCATAATACTTTTCATAATATGCAGGAAAAAAAACATATCATATTATGTTGAAACATAATTTAATTCATCAATTAAAAATCGTATAGCCCAAGGTAATATTGAGTGACTAATATACAAGTCGTGTACTAAAAGTACTATTCTTTACGAGCGCCATAATTAAATGACGAAAACAAAGTGACGAAACGAGCGACACATTAGAGTATCGAACAAGCGACACAATAAAGTATCGAAACGAGCGACACCCGAAGGTATCGAAAACAAGCGACATGTCGAAATCATGTGACTCTAATGGTATACCACAATACTGTCTACTCATGACCAAGGGCAAATATAAAAATATTTCCTGCAATAACATAATGGCTAGAATGGCATTATAATTTAAATCATGTAACTCAATCGTAAAGGAACAGTTCATACTCCAATACACCCATTTCCATTTTACAATATGCTGCCATTCTTTAAAAATACGAGACAAGTATCATTTAAAATAATTTCATACTTTAAAAAAACAATTACCTTTTTAGGTCGACTTATCGCAAGTCTTCCTATCACATATTATAAAAACATGCATGCACTCACCTTTGCCTTGTATCAAAATGCCTCACTACTCGATTTCAGTACTGTACTTTTTCTTTGCCCTTTCGATTATTATGTCCCCGATTTGACTGAATATCTATAAAAATCATAACAGATACCATTTCAAAGTATATGTTAGAATATTCCCAATTCACCAATAATAATGGAAATAACCAATAATTATCTAAAATCAATAAAATTGATCCGATAAAATTTTCCATATTCGAACCAATATTTTTTCACACCTTTTTTTATAAAATTTTCCAAACTTTGCATTTTAGTCCCTAAGGACATTTTCAAGCTTCTAGCATCAATTTCAAGCTAAATCCTTGCATTTTTCATCAAATACACTCAAGGACCTAAGCTTTAGAAATTTCCAACTTGGTCACTAATATTTCTGAAAATTACAATCAAGTCCCAAAGTCACCAAAAATTTCAAATTAAGCCTCCAAACCACTTAACTTGATTTTTCAAGCCACTACACTCCAAAAACAAACTTTATAATTTAGTCCCCAAACTTTTCAAAATTTGCAAATTGGTCCCTAATGCCAAATTAATTAGGGATTTCACTCCAAACCATTTATATCATCATTCTAAACAATTCTTTCTTCTACAACACCTTCCAATTCAATTTTTATCAAAAACCCTAAAATTTCCTCTTTAAAAATCAAGACTTTTTTTCTTTAATCTAACAACACAAATATACTTGAATCACTTCCATTTCATCATTTCCAACCTCAAACCAAAATTTTGCCATAGTTTCCCCATAATTCTTCATCTAACCAATCCTCCAAACTCAACAAAAACACATGGAAACTAAGCAAAAATTATATCAATAGATAGAGAATTTCAAGAGGAAAAATTTTCTATCTAATAGCTCAAGCCAAAAATCAACCACATAAGCACCAAAATTGAATTGAAATCCTTACCCCCTTTTAACTTGAAATTTCGGCAACTTTCAGTTGATAAGATTGTACATCATTAAGCCATGTATCGACTGAGAGTGGATCACCATCTTCTTCTCCTTTAAAATTCGAAGCCTCATGTGTCTTTAGCTCTTTTGGCACATTCAGTCGGGGAGGTCTATTCAATATAGCATTCAAAGTCTGCAAAAATGTGCCCTGATCCTGAACCGGCGTTCCCGGCTGTACCGGCTGCTGGACCTCTTCTCCAGCATCAGGAGCAATCTCAGGCCTTGCTTGTTCTGCAGCGTGTCGGGAACCCTCTCCTTCCGACATCTGTACTCATAACATTCACTAAACTCATAAGCAATTGCATCAACTAAACATATATCATTTTCAAGTATAAACGACATCCTAGTGGCATGTACACCTTAAAACACTTTCATTACTCAAAAATAAATCCAGAACTGGCTAAACCTGTAGTTCTGATACCAATAAATGTAACACCCCCGACCCGTATCTGTACACGAATATGAATCGAGAATGTCACAGAAAATATACAATATACTTACCATGCTAAATTTAGGCTAACAAATTTATTTTTATATTTTTTAACTCATAATACTAATATTGTCAATTTAAAAGATAAGCATAAAGTATTATAATTATATAAATCCTGTTTTAATTTCGAACTATTACAAGGCAAGCCGGATTTAAAATTTTACAAAACTGACAGGTTACTTAATTACATGCCACTAAATACAACAAAATAGGATGCCATAGATACAAGAAAATAACCTGTCTGCGTTGTAGGCCCTAATACCCGATCTGATGCAAAAGCTATCCCACTAGCTATTCCAGCAACCTACGCGTATCACCGAAATACACACTGAGAATATACTCAGTGAGGCATAAGGTAAGTAACATGAAATAAACCATAAATAATTTATGATACTTGTAAAACATATTAAATTTCATAATACTTTTCATAATATGCAGGAAAAAAAACATATCATATTATGTTGAAACATAATTTAATTCATCAATTAAAAATCGTATAGCCCAAGGTAATATTGAGTGACTAATATACGAGTCGTGTACTAAAAGTACTACTCTTTACGAGCGCCATAATTAAATGACGAAAACAAGCGCCACCGAAGTGACGAAACGAGCGACACATTAGAGTATCGAACAAGCGACACAATAAATTATCGAAACGAGCGACACCCGAAGGTATCGAAAACGAGCGACACCCGAAGATATCGAAAACAAGCGACATGTCGAAATCATGTGACTCTAATGGTATACCACAATACTGTCTACTCATGACCAAGGGCAAATATAAAAATATTTCCTGCAATAACATAATGGCTAGCATGGCATTATAATTTAAATCATGTAACTCAATCGTAAAGGAACAGTTCATACTCCAATACGCCCATTTCCATTTTACAATATGCTGCCATTCTTTAAAAATACGAAACAAGTATCATTTAAAATAATTTCATACTTTAAAAAAAATAATTACCTTTTTAGGTCGACTTATCGCAAGTCTTCCTATCACATATTATAAAAACATGCATGCACTCACCTTTGCCTTGTATCAAAATGCCTCACTACTCGATTTCAGTACTGTACTTTTTCTTTGCCCTTTCGATTATTATGTCCCCGATTTGACTGATTATCTACAAAAATCATAACATATACCATTTCAAAGTATATGTTAAAATATTCCCAATTCACCAATAATAATGGAAATAACCAATAATTATCTAAAATCAATAAAATTGGTCCGATAAAAATTTCCATATTCGAACCAATTTTTTTTCACACTTTTTTTATAAAAATTTCCAAACTTTGCATTTTAGTCCCTAAGGACATTTTCAAGCTTCTAACATCAATTTCAAGCTAAATCCTTGCATTTTTCATCAAATACACTCAAGGACCTAAGCTTTAGAAATTTCCAACTTGGTCACTAATATTTCCGAAAATTACAATCAAGTCCCAAAGTCACCAAAAATTTCAAATTAAGCCTCCAAACCACTTAACTTGATTTTTCAAGCCACTACACTCAAAAAACAAACTTTATAATTTAGTCCCCAAACTTTTCAAAATTTGCAAATTGGTCCCTAATGCCAAATTAATTAGGGATTTCACTCCAAACCATTTATATCATCATTCTAAACAATTCTTTCTTCTACAACACCTTCCAATTCAATTTTTATCAAAAACCCTAAAATTTCCTCTTTAAAAATCAAGACTTTTTTTCTTTAATCTAACAACACAAATATACTTGAATCACTTCCATTTCATCATTTACAACCTCAAACCAAAATTTTGCCATAGTTTCCCCATAATTCTTCATCTAACCAATCCTCCAAACTCAACAAAAACACATGGAAACTAAGCAAAAATTATATCAATAGATAGAGAATTTCAAGAGGAAAAATTTTCTATCTAATAGCTCAAGCCAAAAATCAACCACATAAGCACCAAAATTGAATTGAAATCCTTACCCCCTTTTAACTTGAAATTTCGGCAGCTTTCAGTTGATAAGAATTGAAAATTTTTCAATTTCCTTTTTCTTATTTCAAATGCCGTATGGCATTTATTACTCTTTTTCTTTTCTTTCTTTTTTACACAATTATGCCATTTGGCATATTATTACCCATTAAATACAATATTAAATCATACTATGCCACTTGTCTTGAAATAAAAATGGAATATTAAATTCCCTTTTCAACATCTAACTAGACTTTAAATACTAGTTAGCAATTTAGTTAGTTTCCAACTAACTAATTGAAATCCAACTAATTCACTTGAAATCCAACCAGCCTCAAGAAACCAACCAAAACATAATAAAATATTCAAAATGAATATTTTATAAATTTTCCAACTCCAATGGGGCCCATCTTTAAAATTTAGACTCGATTCGAAATACCGATAATTAATAAGGTATCGAATATGATCGAATCTAAACAGTCTCAGAAAATTCTCAAATTTCAGCACAAGGTTCCTTGAGTCTAACTAAGGCTCCAATTAAAATTTCATAATTTTCCGAGTTCGAATACTTACCCGAAAAATTTACCAAAACTTATACCTTTACTAGCTTTTTACACAATTCTCGTACCAAAAATCCGATTCCCACTGAATTTATTCTTCTGATCTAAACTATTCATTTTTACCATAAAATTTATTATTGGGAAAATTACCATTTTGGTCCTTATAATTTTCCCAACCTTTCACTTTTGTCACCAAACTTTGAAATCTTACGTTTTAGTCACCAAACTAAAACTATCAATTTTAAGAACTTTGCAAACTAATCACTAAACACATATAAATCAACTAACAAGCAAACTTTGGGGTATTACAATTCTTCCCCCTTAAGAAAATTCGTCCTCGAATTTTCAGAGCGTACCTGGTTTAAACAGATGTGGGTACTGCTTCTCCATTATTTCCTTCGTC
This sequence comes from Hibiscus mutabilis, assembly GCA_019671005.1. Classification (NCBI taxonomy): domain Eukaryota; kingdom Viridiplantae; phylum Streptophyta; class Magnoliopsida; order Malvales; family Malvaceae; genus Hibiscus; species Hibiscus mutabilis. The sequence continues at coordinate 24,109,172 of CM033751.1, forward strand.
TCCCATGTCGCTTCTTCAATTTTATGATTACGCCACAAGACTTTAACCAAAGGTATCCGCTTGTTTCTCAACTCTTTAGTACCATAAGCTAATATCCTGACTGGTTCTTCCTCGTATGTCAGGTCTGACTGTAATTCGATCTCATCGGGTGCAATCACATGGGATGGATCTGATTGGTACCTTCGAAGCATGGAGACATGAAAAACATCATGTATTTTACTCATTTCCGGTGGAAGAGCCAACTGATAAGCAACAGGGCCCACTTTCTTTAAAATCTCATACGGTCCAATGTATCGAGGACTTAACTTTCCTTTGCGTCCAAATCTCATGATTTTCTTCCAAGGAGAAACCTTTAAAAACACTTTTTCTCCCACCTTAAACTGGATATCTTTTATTTTCAAATCCGCATATGCTTTTTTGTCGGTCTGCAGCCTTTTTAAGATTTTCTTGCACAATCTTTACTTTTTCCTCTGTGTCTTGTAAATGTATCAGGGCTTTAAAATCTTGTAATCCTGTAATCGAACCAATTCAACGGCGATCTACACTTTCTCGCCATACAACGCCTCAAATGGTGCCATCTGTATACTTGCACGATAATCATTATTATATAAGCAAATTCTGCCAACGGCAAGTACTTTTCCCAAGATCCCTCAAATTCAATAACACAAGCTCTCAGCATATCCTCAAGGATCTGAATCACCCGTTCTGACTGACCATCAGTCTGAGGATGAAAGGCTGTACTGAAATGCAAACGTGTCCCCATTGCCTTCTGTAATGCTTTCCAAAACTTGGATGTAAACTTGGGATCTCTGTCAGACACTATAGATGAGGGTACTCCGTGAAGTCGAACCACCTCTTTAATATACAACTCAAAGATACCGCCTCATCGATAATCTATCCGAACGGTATGAAATGAGTCATCTTGGTTAAATCGTCACAATCACCCGGATAGAATCCTTCTTACTGGGAGTCAGAGGCAGTCCTGTAATAAAATCCATCGTAATCCTTTCCCACTTCCATTCTGGAACAGAAATAGACTGCAGCTTCCCTGATGGCACTTGATGCTCTGCTTTCACCTTTTGACAGGTCAAACATTTAGCAACAAACTCTGAAATCATTCTCTTCATACCTGGCCACCAGTATCGACTTCTCAAATCCTGATACATCTTGTTTCCACCTGGATGTATAGTCAATGGACTATAGTGAACTTCCATAAGCAGATCCCATTTCAACTTAGCATCTTCAGAGATATACAACCTGTCTTTATAATAAAGACATCCATCGGGTCTAGTCTCATAATTCTTCACTTCACTCGATTCCACTTGTTTAATCTTTTCGGTACATTCTTTATCTTGCTGCTGACTTTCTTTAATCCGGTCCGACAATGCTGATTTTATTCTTAATTCCACCGAAAATGAACCACCAGATTGTCCTTTCAACTGAGCATTCATAGCTCGTAATGTAGCAAATGTCTTCTGGCTCAAAGCATCTGCTACAACATTAGCTCTGCCGGGATGATAATCAATAACCAGATCATAGTCTTTGATTAGCTCCAACCATCTTCGTTGCCTCAAATTCAACTCTTTCTAAGTCATCAGATACTTTAAACTTTTGTGATCAGTGTAAACATGACAACGCTCACCGTATAGATAATGTCGCCAAACTTTCAGAGCAAACACTACTGCAGCAAGCTCCAAATCATGTGTTGGATAATTCTTCTCATGTGTTTTCAGCTGTCGGGAAGCATAAGCAATCACCTTTCCTTCTTGCATCAGCACGCAACCCAAACCAATATAAGATGCATCGCTGTACAGAATAAATTCCTTACCCGACTCAGGCTGAACTAATACTGGAGCTTCTATTAAAACTTTCTTCAAATGATCAAAACTCTCTTGGCATTTATCATTCCAAACAAATGGCACATCTTTTCTCAACAATTTGGTAAGCGGAGCAGCTATCAAAGAAAAATCCTTGACAAACCTGCAATAGAATCCAGCCATTCCCAAGAAATTATGAACCTCGGTAATATTCTTGGGAACTTTCCATTCAAGGATGGACTGTACTTTCTTAGGATCAACTCGTATCCCCTCAACTGAAGCAATGTGTCCTAAGAAAGCCACCTCGGACAGCCAAAACTCACATTTTGAGAGCTTGACATACAACTTATTTTCTCTCAAAATCTGCAATACTATTCGCAGGTGCACATTATGATCTTCTTTGGTCTTCGAATACACCAAAATATCATCAATGAAGACCACTACAAACTGATCAAGGTATGGTTGAAACACTCGGTTCATCAAGTCCATAAATGCAGCTGGAGCATTAGTAAGACCGAATGGCATAACCACAAACTCGTAATGACCATACCTTGTTCGAAAAGCTGTCTTCGGAACATCCTCCTCTTTGACTTTCAACTGATAATAGCCTGATCGAAGATCAATCTTGGAAAACACTGCTGCTCTTTTTAGCTGATCAAACAAATCTTCAATTCTCGGTAATGGATACTTATTTTTAATAGTCACTTTGTTCAGCTGTCGATAATCAATACACAGTCGCAACGAACCATTTTTCTTTTTAACAAACAACACCGGTGCTCCCCACGGTGAAATACTAGGACGAATAAACCCTTTATCCACCAGTTCTTGCAATCAGACTTCAATTCTCTTAACTCTGCGGTGCCATTCTATATGGAACCATCGATATTGGTTCAGTCCACGAATTACCTCAATTCCAAACTGAACTTCCCTTTCCGGTGCCAAACCTGGCAATTCCTCTGGAAACACATCCGGAAAGTCTCGTACTGTCGGAATGGCACTGTGATTATTACCATCCTTTTGATTATCCACTACATGTGCCAGAAAAGCCTGGCAACCCTGTTCCAACAGCTTTTTAGCTTTAAGGGCTGAAATCACATTCTGCAAACACCGAGATCCTTCTCCCAAAACTATAATCTCTGATCCATCAGCTGCCCTCAAAATCAACTGTTGCTGACGACATCTCACAGTAGCATCATGGGCATGAAGCCAATCCATACCCAGAATAATCTCCAAATCATCAAAAGATAACTCCAATAAATCAGCTGAAAACTCATGTCCCTGAACTATCAGTGAACAGTCCTTACACACCCTGGTTACCCGAGCACTTTGACCAAGTGGATTGACAGCTATCACATCACTCTGAGTAGACACTACAGGAATTCCTCTATCCCGTACCAATTTAGCACTAACATAGGAGTGTGTGGATCCAATGTATATCAAAACAAAAATAGGTTCACCATAAAGTAGAAAAGTACCTATGATGATGTCAGGATCCTCCCGATCATCTCGGTCATCACGAGTCCGAATATGATAGACTCGAGAAGAATCTCTGTCATCTTTCCTGGAACCTGTCCGAGATGAACCTGCAGATCCACGGCCTCGGCCTTCCTGCATACCCACTGATCTCTTTGTCTGGACCGATCTGTCTTCACGAGCTGGACAATCTCGAACAAAGTGTTCCATCTCTCCACAGTTGAAACAGGCACCTGTAACTTTTCGGTACTCTCCACGATGATACCGATTACAGTGCTTACACTGTGGAGCTCCTGATCTGTTTCCAGAATTCTTTGCCGAAGTACCCTTAGACTTTCCAGCTTGACTGGTCTGACCTCGAGATGCCGAATATCCAGATTTACCTTGCTGAAAATTACCTTTACCTCGCTTAGCTGATCGTGAAGTAAAAGATGATTCAGCTCCTCTTTTCGCCTGACGTCTCTTTCTCGGCCTTGTCTCGAACATTCTCCATCGCTTTGGCTTTATTAACAAAGATCCTGAAAATCTTGGATAGGGTTGGCCACTAACACCTCCCGATATCTCGAATCCAAACCACCAATGAAACTGTCTATAACAGCTCTCTCGAGAGGTAGCAACTCAAAGAAAGAAATCGGCTCAGACGGTTGAAATCACACTCATACTCATAAATCAACCGTCCTTCTTGCTTCAGATCGATGAACTGCTGTCTCATCTCTCTAACAAATATAGCTCCAAAATATTTCCTTCGAAACTCTCGAAGGAAAAACTGCCAGGTGATCTCCTCGTGCACACGAGCTGTAATGGTGTTCCACCAGATCAGAGCTGACCCTCTCAATAGAGAAACTACACCATCAAGCTTTCCTCGATCATCGCATCTGATGCGAGCTAATATAGATTGTACATCATTAAGCCATGTATCGACTGAGAGTGGATCACCATCTTCTTATCCTTTAAAATTCGAAGCCTCAAGTGTCTTTAGCTCCTTTGGCACATTCAGTCGGGGAGGTCTATTCAATATAGCATTCAAAGTCTGCAAAAATGTGCTCTGATCCTGAACCGGCGTTCCCGGCTATACCGGCTGCTGGACCTCTTCTCCAAAGATCGGAGCAATCTCGTGCCTTGCACGCTTCGCAGCGTGTCGGGAACCCTCTCCTTCCGACATCTGTACTCATAACATTCACTAAACTCATAAGCAATTTCATCAACTAAACAGATATCATTTTCAAGTATAAACGACATCCTAGTGGCATGTACACCTTAAAACACTTTCATTACTCAAAAATAAATCCAGAACCGGCTAAACCTGTAGCTCTGATACCAATAAATGTAACACCCCCGACCCGTATCCGTACACGAATATGAATCGAGAATGTCACAGAAAATATACAATATACTTACCATGCTAAATTTAGGCTAACAAATTTATTTTTATATTTTTTTAACTCATAATACTAATATTGTCAATTTAAAAGATAATCATAAAGTATTATAATTATATAAATCGTGTTTTAATTTCGAACTATTACAAGGCAAGCCGGATTTAAAATTTTACAAAACTGACAGGTTACTTAATTACATGCCACTAAATACAACAAAATAGGATGCCATAGATACAAGAAAATAACCTGTCTGCGTTGTAGGCCCTAATACCCGATCTGATGCAAAAGCTATCCCACTAGCTATTCCGGCAACCTACGCGTATCACCGAAATACACACTGAGAATATACTCAGTGAGGCATAAGGTAAGTAACATGAAATAAACCATAAATAATTTATGATACTTGTAAAACATATTAAATTTCATAATACTTTTCATAATATGCAGGAAAAAAAAAACATATCATATTATGTTGAAATATAATTTAATTCATCAATTAAAAATCGTATAGCCCAAGGTAATATTGAGTGAGTAATATACGAGTCGTGTACTAAAAGTACTATTCTTTACGAGCGCCATAATTAAATGACGAAAACAAGCGCCACCGAAGTGACGAAACGAGCGACACATTAGAGTATCGAACAAGCGACACAATAAAGTATCGAAACGAGCGACACCCGAAGGTATCGAAAACGAGCGACACCCGAAGATATCGAAAACAAGCGACATGTCGAAATCATGTGACTCTAATGGTATACCACAATACTGTCTACTCATGACCAAGGGCAAATATAAAAATATTTCCTGCAATAACATAATGGCTAGCATGGCATTATAATTTAAATCATGTAACTCAATCGTAAAGGAACAACTCATACTCCAATACGCCCATTTCCATTTTACAATATGCTGCCATTCTTTAAAAATACGAAACAAGTATCATTTAAAATAATTTCATACTTTAAAAAAATAATTACCTTTTTAGGTCGACTTATCGCAAGTCTTCCTATCACATATTATAAAAACATGCATGCACTCACCTTTGCCTTGTATCAAAATGCCCCACTACTCGATTTCAGTACTGTACTTTTCTTTGCCCTTTCGATTATTATGTCCCCGATTTGACTGATTATCTACAAAAATCATAACATATACCATTTCAAAGTATATGCTAGAATATTCCCAATTCACCAATAATAATGGAAATAACCAATAATTATCTAAAATCAATAAAATTGGTCCGATAAAAATTTCCATATTCGAACCAATTTTTTTTCACACTTTTTTTATAAAAATTTCCAAACTTTGCATTTTAGTCCCTAAGGACATTTTCAAGCTTCTAACATCAATTTCAAGCTAAATCCTTGCATTTTTCATCAAATACACTCAAGGACCTAAGCTTTAGAAATTTCCAACTTGGTCACTAATATTTCCGAAAATTACAATCAAGTCCCAAAGTCACCAAAAATTTCAAATTAAGCCTCCAAACCACTTAACTTGATTTTTCAAGCCACTACACTCCAAAAACAAACTTTATAATTTAGTCCCCAAACTTTTCAAAATTTGCAAATTGGTCCCTAATGCCAAATTAATTAGGGATTTCACTCCAAACCATTTATATCATCATTCTAAACAATTCTTTCTTCTACAACACCTTCCAATTCAATTTTTATCAAAAACCCTAAAATTTCCTCTTTAAAAATCAAGACTTTTTTTCTTTAATCTAACAACACAAATATACTTGAATCACTTCCATTTCATCACTTCCAACCTCAAACCAAAATTTTGCCATAGTTTCCCCATAATTCTTCATCTAACCAATCCTCCAAACTCAACAAAAACACATGGAAACTAAGCAAAAATTATATCAATAGATAGAGAATTTCAAGAGGAAAAATTTTCTATCTAATAGCTCAAGCCAAAAATCAACCACATAAGCACCAAAATTGAATTGAAATCCTTACCCCCTTTTAACTTGAAATTTCGGCAGCTTTCAGTTGATAAGAATTGAAAAATTTTCAATTTCCTTTTTCTTATTTCAAATGCAGTATGGCATTTATTACTCTTTTTCTTTTCTTTCTTTTTTACACAATTATGTCATTTGGCATATTATTACCCATTAAATACAATATTAAATCATACTATGCCACTTTTCTTTAAATAAAAATGGAATATTAAATTCCCTTATCAACATCTAACTAGACTTTAAATACTAGTTAGCAATTTAGTTAGTTTCCAACTAACTAATTGAAATCCAACTAATTCACTTGAAATCCAACCAACCTCAAGAAACCAACCAAAACATAATAAAATATTCAAAATGAATATTTTATAAATTTTCCAACTCCAATGGGGCCCATCTTTAAAATTTAGACTCGATTCGAAATATCGATAATTAATAAGGTATCGAATATGATCGAATCTAAACAGTCTCAGAAAATTCTCAAATTTCAGCACAAGGTTCCTTGAGTCTAACTAAGGCTCCAATTAAAATTTAATAATTTTCCGAGTTCGAATACTTACCCGAAAAATTTACCAAAACTTATACCTTTACTAGCTTTTTACACAATTCTCGTACCAAAAATCCGATTCCCACTGAATTTATTCTTCTGATCTAAACTATTCATTTTTACCATAAAATTTATTATTGTGAAAATTACCATTTTGGTCCTTATAATTTTCCCAACCTTTCACTTTTATCACCAAACTTTGAAATCTTACGTTTTAGTCACCAAACTAAAACTATCAATTTTAAGAACTTTGCAAACTAATCACCAAGCACATATAAATTAACTAACAAGCAAACTTTGGGGTATTACAACGCTTCCTTTAATTGTTATCCAAGCCTTATTTATATTGGTGGATAAGCTAGGGTTTTGTAACCCTAAAGCACGCGTCTCTTCCTTAAATAGGATCTTGCTTTCCCGCTACTTTTAATGTTCCACATCTAAGGAGAGTCCACATGGGTCAAAGTTAGATTTATGTCCAACTCTTTTTGCCTCGTCAGCTCCTACCGAGAGATCTTCTATCCTTCCGTTCCAGTATTCCTCCAACATCCACTAGGTCATGTGCATGCATATCAAAAACGCTACCTTTCCTATAAAAGTACCAAAATATATAACAGTTTAAGCACAGGTAGTGTAACTCCCTAACTACATGCAAACTAAATGCAACTAAATGAGCTTAAAGACACGCAAAAGCCAAGTAAAAAGGGTACACAAAATAGGATATCTACACAGTTATCAAATACCCCCAAACTTGAGTTGTTGCTTGTCCTCAAGCAATGCTATCTAAACATGAAAAAGGGAAACAAAACAAAAACCGAAACAAAACAAAATAGTAAATAACCCATTGTTTCCAGGGTTCCAGCAAAGCTATGATTCCAAGGATTTTAAGACATGTTGCAACAATAATTTATTCCTTAGCTATTTTAATGATATGCAAAGCATTATAGCTCATAGTTTTGTTCCAAGGATCACTTCTACTGTTGGTGCAATGGGTGCTCTATCACATGCATTCATCACTTAATGGCCTTAAAAAATTTAAGTATTACTATCTATTATTGCCTCATTTCCTTTTTCTTTTTAAGCACATTGTTATATTCTCTTCGTTCTTTTTATGTTTAAAAATTGTATAACTGGGGCTTCAGCTTATCACAACTACTTTTCAGACCTGGAAATAGAGTAGAGCAAACAGCCCATCCTCGAGCCCTACGAGCAGAGTCATCCTGTGAAGACTTTCATTCACTCTTATGCCAGTACTACCTTTCCTACCAGGGAAAGTTAAATGGAGCAGACACAACTCACCTATTTTACTAAGGTAGCAACATGCATAGAATAGTTCCCCCTCAACAGTTTTGCCTATGGTATCAAGTTCTCAATTAATTTTCATTATTTTCTCGATTTTTAGGAGTTTTTAAGCCTTTAATTTGCTACATTAAGCATTCAGTTCATTCACATTAATTCATGTTTTGGCATTAGAGAGTTGACCTAGAATTTCCCTAAGGCTTCTTAAGCTTTTAGAAGGTACGCAACAATTGCTTTAAAAGCTACAACAGTTTCAATACTAGGTTTAAAACACGAAAGCTCTTAACACATTGCTAAACATTAAGCAGATATGGAAATCATGACCAACACAGCAGTAATTTCAGAATCAATAGAATCATAGCAAATGGAACCATCAAAAATAGATTAGGCTATTTACAGGTTTAAAGATTTTATAAATTTTAAATTTTAGCTAAATTTAACCTAATATATACATGGGATAGTACTCCCCCAAACTTGAGAAGAACATTATGCCTAATGCAAAAAATAAACACGAAAAACAAATAAAAAGAAAAAGGAAATCATGCATATGCAATATGAAAAACTAAAACTAAAAATAAAAACTAAAAATAGAAGAAAGAAAAAACTAACCCAGTGAGTTACTGAGGAGAAGGTTCCTGGATGAAAATGCCTTTGACTTTTTCTCAGGAGGACTTAGTCTTTTCGGAGGGGTGGGAAGAAACACCAGCTTCAGTATCTGGTCGTTGTCTCTGTTGGGTCTGGTGGTGGGTGGTGGTGCAGATGTAGGGCAGCAGCAGCGGTAGTGAGAACCTAGAGAGGCATCAAGGGAAATACCACTTGCGTGTTTGGAAGCAATTTCCAAAATAGAGATTGCACGACCAAATCTCTTTGTTGGACATACAAGAAATATGGCCACAAGAAGGTACCGACGATTTCTGTGATGGACAGAGTTGGTGCAGAATGTACAAGTGAAGGTGTTATTTGGGCATAGCCCTTTCATTTCACTATTCAAAAGGGGTCCAATCCAGGGAGTGCATCAAGAATAGTGTTCTCTGCCCAATAGTTTACCCCAGCATTTTCAGAAAGAGCTGTGATCAAGTTGGGGAAGATTAAATCAAGTGGTTTGCCTATCAACACAACTTTTTTGATGATGGCGACATAAATTAATTGTGCAGGATGTAGATGAGGGAGTCTAAGAGTAACATCCGTCGGAGGGAAAAAAGTATCTCAATTTCGAGTGGACAGAAGGCAATTATTGATAATATGGGCCCAGAATCTCGAATCCAGTTTTAAGTGTCTCCAATGTAGCATCCTTTCATGGGCATCTCCCCAGCCCTTTTGGTTCCAGGAACGTAAAGGTCATGCAAAAGTGTGGAGTATGTTGTTTCAGTAGCATAAGCTATGAAGGTTGAATGGGCATCTTGGTGATCGGAGAACTGATAGTGGTCCTTGATCAATTTTTTTTGAAAAATTCACCAACTTCCCCTAACTTGTACTAGCTTTTCTCCAGCGTGACCAATGTAGGTGTAAAACTCTTGTACCCAGGATACATTGATGTCACCGGGTTGCTGAAGAAAGGTTTTCCACTTTTGAGTGCAAATCACACGTAACACATTCGCATCGAACAATAGGATATAGGAAGGGGTTAACTCTAACCCTTCTTCTTTGAGGATCCTTTGTTTGCACAGAAGTTCATACCTTGGCTGAAATGAGTTGGAGAAGCATCGATTGGTAACTAGGGTGTTAGAGGTAGGCTACCGGGTATGGTGATTGGGCTATCAGGGTCAGATTTAGCAGTAACAGAGTTGAAGGAGAAAATTTGTGTGCCATAATAGTCAGTTGAGGATGATGCTGCGGAGAAAGTCAAAACGTTTGTATAAAGATGGAAATTGAATAATCAGAGTATGATTTCTACTTCTTTTATTGGTTTGGTGGTAGGATTGATAAAACTTCAAGGAAGAGGTGAATAGACGGTGGGATTATGGGGATTTAATCAGCCATTAATGCTAATTATTTTGAGGATGGAGTCGTAAAGAGGGAAGCGGCATGTGAAACACGTTAATATTGTGTGACGTGTAATATCCCATTATTTGATTAGTGACCAAAACGTAAAGAATCAAAAGTTAGTGGTTTTAGTTCATTGACTAAAACGTAAAGTTTTAAAGTTTGGTGACAAAAGTGAAAAGTTGAGAAAAGCTCGAGGACCAACATGGTAATTTTCCCAATAATTATTTTTATTCCATAAATAGATAGATCATCTAAGGGTGTGGGTCGAATATAAAAACTATGTTTTGATCATCATATTTCTATTATTGGGAAATTACGGTTAAAGTTTAAGTGTAATTCGGGTAATCATATGAGCTTGGAATTTTATGAAAATTTGAGAAAAGTCTTAAAAAGACCCGAAGAGCATAGCATCAAAGTTTTGAATCGTTTTTAAATCATTTTAGATTCGATTCTATTCAGTATTTTGTATAGGTGATGAAATGACATTTTTGAAAACAAACTATTTTATTAATGGCATTTTAGTCATTTCACCTATACTTTTTAATAAAAATTGTTTATGGAAGATGATAAGACATAGGTGTTGGCTTGTAATTGGTTATATCTAAGGGGTAAAATAGTAGAAATTTTTATTCTTTTATAGCAAAATTAGAAGACATTTGGCATTAAAACAAAAGATAGAAAAAGCTAGAAATTTGCTCATCTTTCTCCCAAGTAGCCGAAACCCCTAGCAAGGTAAGAGCAAAAATTTTAATTCAATTTTTAGCTTGATTTACTTGATTTTTGGCTAGAGACATGAAACAAGAAATTGATATCCCTCAAATTCTTTATCTTTTGACACAAGTTTTGCTTAGTTTCCATGTCTCTAAGTAGAGTTTGATGATTAGGGTGGTTGAAGAGCTGTTAAGATTTCATGTTTTAAGGCTTAATCAATTTGGAAATGGTTTTGTTTAGATGCTTGAAAAGATGAAAACTTCTTGGAAAACCTATAGGGACCATTTCGGCAAAATGAAGAATATTAGGAGAAATTTTGTAAAAATTATTTTGATGATGGATTTGATTAGAATGATGTTTTCTAAGTTGAATTATGTTGTTGGATTGAAGAAAACATCATTTTAGGACCAATTTTTGAATTGTGTAAATTGGGTGAAATAAGTGAAAAAATGGAAATTATTCAAGAAGCATGGGTATGCTGTTTGCTATGATACAATGATCATTTTGGTATTAATATTTTTGAAAATGGAGATGAAATGTGGAAGTTTCCAATTTTTTGTTTATAAACCCTAAGAAAGAGAATTTAGGGTTTAAAGGGAAATTATCAAACTATTGGTTGTAATGTGTAATTTGAGACGAGATTAAAGTATTGGGAGCATAGTGGTTACAAAGAAGTACATGGTTGAAAATATTAATTTTTCAATATTGGTATGTACATGTATTAGTAAAGGTTGAACATGTACTTAAGGTTGCTTGTGTCATGTATTTAATGTACAAACAGATAACAATCGAGTTCGAGTACAAACGAGTGAAGAAAGAAGATAGAAAGTGCAATCGAGCTTAGTGAGGCTAGTATAAATTATAACTTTGAAAGTGTCAATGTGAGTGCAATGCATGCATAGCATGATTTTATGTTATTCATTATATAATTGACATGTTAAAAATATGTCCAGAATTGAGAATACATGCATGGACCACTACTTATCCATGGAATGTTATTTTACGTATGAATTGCTTAATATGTATATATGTTGCCATGTATGAGATTATGATTGATATAAAGCCCAAAGTATGAGATAGGAAATTAAAAGTATAGTTGGATAACCATAGAGTCATAAACAACTGTATAAACATTTTAGCACTCCCGGTAGAGTGCAAATTATTATAAACACTTCAGGTAAAGTGCAAAATAATTAATAATTGTATACTCCAGTAAGTATAAGAAAACACTTCGGTGTTAAGAATTTCCAGTAAAGTGTACATAATATACTATACCCAAGTAAGTATAGGGGGGATGACTCGCGTACCAAAAATTTCCTTAATTCAATACTTGGGCTAAATGAATTGAAAAACAGGTTAAAAAGGCTTGAAAGCTCGATGATGAATATGGAAACGGTATTGGTAAGAATCAAGGTTATTACCATGTAATATGTTACTACACATATATCATGTAATGTATGTTAAAATGCATAAAATGGGAGGTGATCATATGCATTGTTACTATAATATATTGATACCTATATTAAATTGCATTTGAATTAAATGTTGTTGCCTCACTAAGTATATGCTTAGCGTATGATGACTTTCATGCATAGGTTTTAAAGGAGCTTCGAGTGAAGAGTAGCCGAGCATCACTTTCATATTTTGGGAGGTATATCTCCATACTCATAGTAATGTAATGACATCCATCCTTTCTTTTGGAAATGTACTAGATGGCATGTATAATTAGTGGAGTTGTAATAACTTATCACTAAATATGGTGGGTTAATAGTTGTTGAATATGGATGATGAACCTAGTAAGTCCTATTAAGGTTATAAATGGTAATGGACTAAGCTTTTAGTAAATATGGATTCTAAGATAGAAAGTTTAAAAATCTGCCCAGAAATGTATGCAAAAGCAGTGTGTTCGAAAAATCAGCATAAATTCCACAATTGGAATTAGACAGTGAATCTTATATTTATGAACTAAAAATTTTGTCTAGTTTCTTACAAAAGTAACGGTGACTGATTTCGAATTGCATGTAAAAAGTTATGAATTTTTATTCGACAGAAGGTCAGAAAACAGGGTAGCAGAATTTTTTGAAATTATGGGCTGTGACGTGAATCTAAGGATTTATTTGAATTTTTGTGTAATCAATTTAGGATAATAATTTATATGGTTAGAAAGATTAATGAATATGGTTTAATTAGAAAATTTCGGAATGAATTTTCGATGTCTAAAAAAAATTATAAATTTTTAAGTAAAGACAGTGCAGGGTGCCAATTTTCTATATTAAGAAAATATAAGGGTTTAATCATAATTAGTAACATCACTGACTCGTATTTGGTGTTAAATACGGTAAAGGAATGTTACATTTATTGGTATCAAAGCCTCAGGTTTAGTCGATTCTGGATAGAAATTGAATTTAAAAATGAGTGAGAATTGTATACATGCCACAAGGATGTCATAATTACTAATGATTATGTGCAGATACTCTGATGCTCCATAATTAGTAATGCTACTCGATATTAAGAAACTTGTTGAAAATGTGTTCTGTTCAGATGTTGGACCATCAGGGTTCTAGACATGAGTTTGAACAGGAGGTTCCTGTGCAGAGTGGAAGTAACGAGGTAAATCAGAATGTACCTCAAGAGCAATATCATGGTCAGGCACCTGCACAAGGACAACAAAACATGCCGGTTCAGGATCGTGGATTGTTCCTACAGACATTAGATGATATCTTAAATAGACCGAAACCATTATCGGTGCCAAGGGAGTTGAGGAAGTTGAAGGCATTAGAATTTCAAGGTGATTCTGATATTGATCCAATGTCTGTGGACTTTTGGCTAAATGATATTAAAATTATGTTGGAATTTATCCGGTGTGATGATCAAGGAAGACTGGAAGGTGTAACATCACTTCTGATGGGGCCTGCTCGAATTTGGTGGACCACCATTACTGCCCAGATTCCTCGGGAACGAGTTACTTGGGAATTCTTTTTAAAAGAGTTCTAGAACAAGTACATTGGTGATGTTTTTATCGAGGATATGAGGACTCCATTTATGAATCTAAAGCAAACAGGCAGATCGATATATGAGTATGAGTGTGAGTTTAATAAGCTTAGCCGGTTTGCTATAGAACTCCTTCCGACTGAGAAGCACAAAGTTAATAAATTTGTGGGAGGCCTAGATCCAAAGTATAAAAAAGTCTTGGTTGCTCTCGATTTGTCTGAATTTCAAGTTGCGGTTAATCGAGCTATAGGAATGGAAAGGGTGGAACAAGAAGAAGCTTCTGAGAATAAAGCACAGTCAATTAAGCGACCTGGAAGCCCCAGTGGTTTACCCTGGTCTAAACGGGGTAGAGGTTTTCAACAGCAAGGATCAGTTAGGTCGATGTCGTCCGTAAAGAAGAATTCTTCTGCGGATAAATCCAAGCAAGTCCACAATAAAACTAGTGGAAGTAAAGGTGATGGACTTTGGAATAGACCTGAATGCAAGACTTGTGGAAGAAGACATCCTGGTCGATGTTGGTATGCACCAGAGACAGTGTACTATCAATGTGGGAAGCCGGGTCATTTCAAACGAGCGTGTCCAGAATTACATGAGAATCAATCGGTGGCTACTTCTCAGAGAAATAAAGTGAACCGAGGGTGGAATTCCCATCAAGGTGCATCAAAAGTTACATCAAATCTGAAAGGCAAAACTCTTGCTCGTGTATATAATATCAAGACCACAGAGAGTAAAGATGATCCTGATGTGATATCAGGTATGCTTGAACTCTTTAATAGACCTATTTTTGCACTAATTGATCCTGGTTCCACTCATTCATATATTAGTTCTAGAATCATACTAAAAAGAAACATTACAGTAGAACTAATTAAGAGTGAGGTGGTAGCAACCAATCCGTTAGGCCAGAGTGCTAAGGTTAAGAGGATTTCCCGTCAGTGTCCTATTAAAATTCAGAGTGTGGATTCCCCCGCTGACCTTATGGAATTACCGTTTTGTGAGTTTGAAATAATATTGGGCATGGATTGGTTATTTATATATGATGCTGTGGTGGAGTACTAATTAAAAAGATTAATTTTAAAGGCACCAAATGGATCACGAATAATATTCGTGGGGGAGAGGCCGAATCATCGTAGTGATGTTATTTCGGCTGTTGTTGCGAATGAAATGTTGATGGATGGTTGTGAAATAGATCCAACTCCCGAAATTAATACCTTGAAGAAGGGAGTGAAAATAGAAGATATACCTACAGTGCGGGAATTCCCAGAAGAATTATTGGGACTACCTCCAGATAGAGAGGTAGAATTTGGAATTGATGTGTTACCTGGTACAACACCCATATCGATGGAACCGTATCGTGTGGCACATGATGAACTCCAGGAACTCAAATCACAGCTACAAGAATTGCAGAATCGAGGTTTTATACGACCAAGCATATCACCATGGGGAGCACCTGTATTATTTGTAAAGAAGAAAGATGGATCGATGAGTTTGTTTATCGATTATCGTCAACTTAATAAAGTGACGATAAAGAATACATATCCATTGCCAAGAATTGATGATCTCTTTGATCAATTAAAGGGGGTAGCAGTGTTTTGTAAGATTGATCTTCGATCGGGCTATCATCAATTGAATATTAAAGAGCAGGATATTCCAAAGACGGCTTTCAAAACTCGATATGGTCATTATGAATTCGTGGTGATGCCGTTTGGATTAATTAATGCCCTAGCAGCATTTATGGATTTGATGAACTGAATTTTTTAGCCATACCTAGACCAGTTTGTAGTGGTATTCATAGACGATATCCTGGTTTATTCTAAAACCAATGAGGGTCATAATGTTCATCTCAGAATAGTTTTTCAGATTTTGAGGGAGAAGAAATTATATGCCAAATTATCTAAATGTGAGTTTTGGCTTTCTGAGGTGACATTTCTTGGACATATAGTATCGGCTAAAGGAATTCGGGTTGATCCTCAGAAAATTCAAGCTATCATGGAGTGGAAACCTCCTAAAATGCTGCAGAGGTTAGAAGTTTTCTCAGATTGGTAGGATATTACCGCCGGTTCGTGAAATATTTCTCAATGATTGCTGCACCTATTTACCAAATTGCTCAGGAAGAATGTACCTTTTATGTGGACTAAAGAATGTCAAGAAAGCTTTGAAAGATTGAAGAAAATCTTGACAGAAGCTCTGGTGTTAGTTCAACCTGAATCGGGTAAGAATTGTGTGGTGTATAGTGATGCATCGCATAATGGTTTGGGTTGTGTACTTATGCAAGACGAGAAAGTGGTGGCTTATGCTTCTAGGCAGCTTAAAACTCATGAGAGGAATTATCCTACTCACGATTTGGAATTAGCTGCTGTTGTATTTGCTTTAAAAATTTGGTGCCACTACTTATATGGTGAAAGATGTTACATATACACAGACCACAAAAGCCTGAAATATTTTTAACGCAAAAAGAGCTGGATCAAAGACAAAGGCGATGGATTGAGCTAATTAAAGATTACGATGCAATCATTGATTATCACCCGGGAAGGGCTAATGTGGTGGCAGGTGCACTTAGCCGAAAGATGTTCTCAGCTCTACGGATATCAAATGCTCAGTTATCAATATTGGATGATGGTGCTTTACTTGCTGAGCTAAACATCAGGTCTACTTTGATAGGCAAAATAAAAAAATCACAGGAAAAAGATAAAGTTGTTTAGAAAAGAGGAAGGAAATTGAAATGGGAGAATCTTCAGACTTCGAGGTAAAGTCCAATGGATGTTTATATTATAAAGGACGTGCTTATGTTCCTGAAGATGAGGAATTGAAAAGGAAATCCTTACAAAAGCACATTATATTCCTTTAACGATGCACCCGAGAGGAAATAAAATGTATCGGGATTTGTATAGTTGTTTTTGGTGGCTAGGAATGAAAAGAACAATAACTGAATTCGTTTCTAAATGCTTAACAAGTCAGCAAGTTAAAGCAGAACATCGAGTGCCATCAGGGTTACTTCAACCAATTGCTATTCCATAATGGAATTGGGAAAAGTGACTATGGACTTTGTAATCGGATTACCATTGACACCAAGTAGGAAAGACTCAATTTGGGTGATCGTGGATCGATTAACCAAATCAGCACATTTCCTGCCCATCAGAACAAATTTCTCTTTGAATAAATATGCAGAGTTGTATATTCGGGAGATTGTTAGATTACATGGAGTTCCTATTTCCATTGTGTCTGACAGAGATTCCAGGTTTACTTCTAGATTCTGGAAAGCACTACAGGAAGCATTGGGTACTCGATTGAATTTTAGTACTGCCTTCCACCCGCAAACTGATGGAGAATTAGAGAGGACAATTCAGATTTTGGAAGATATGCTAAGAGTGTGTGTCATTGAGTTTGCAGGTTCATGGGAAAAGTAATTACCATTGGCTGAATTTGTGTATAACAACAATTATCAACCAAGTGAAGCTTTTAGTACTACCAATGGCACCGTATGAAGCTTTATATGGAAGAATATGCAGGACACCTTTAAATTGGTTAGAGTTAGAAGACCACAAGATTATCGGGCCTGACTTGATTCAAGAGGTAGAAGAAAAAGTGAAAATAATTCGAGATAATCTAAGGGCAGCTTCCGATAGACAAAAGGCTTATTCATATTTAAAAACAAAAGATATTGAGTATCAGGTAGGAGACAAGGTATTTTTAAAAGTTTCACCATGGAAGAAAATAATGAGATTCGGAAGAAAAGGGAAGCTTAGTTCCAGATTCATTGGTCCGTATGAAATCTTGAAAAGAGTTGGACCGGTGGCGTATCAATTGGCTTTACCACCAGAAATGAGCAAGATTCATGATGTTTTTCATGTATCGATGCTTCGCAAATATAGGTCAGATCCTTCTCATGTCATTTCATCTACGGAAGTTGAAATGCAACCTGATATGACATTTGAAGAAGAACCAGTAAAGATTTTAGCTCATGGGGTGAAGGAATTGAGAAACAAATAGATTCCATTGGTTAAGGTGCTCTAGAAAAACCACAAAGTGGAAGAAGCCACATGGGAAACTGAAGAACAAATTAAAGAACAGTACCCGCATTTGTTTAATCCAGGTACGTTCTAAAAATTTGAGGACGAATTTTTTTAGGGGGAGAGAATTGTAATATCCCATTATTTGATTAGTGACCAAAATGTAAAGAATCAAAAGTTAGTGGTTTTAGTTCAGTGGCTAAAACGTAAAGTTTTAAAGTTTGGTGACAAAAGTGAAAAGTTGAGAAAAGTTTAAGGACCAACATGGTAATTTTCCCAATAATTATATTTATTCCATAAATAGATAGATCATCTAAGGGTGTGGATTGAATATAAAAACTATGGTTTGATCTGATATTTCTATTATTGGGAAATTACGGTTAAAGTTTAAGTGTAATTCGGGTAATCGTATGAGCTTGGAATTTTATGAAAATTTGAGGGAAGTCTTAAAAACACCCTAAGAGAATAGAATCAAAGTTTTGAATCATTTTTAAATCATTTTAGATTCGATTCTATTCAGTATTTTGTATAGGTGATGGAATGGCATTTTTGAAAATAAACTATTTCATTAATGGCATTTTAGTTATTTCACCTATACTTTTTAATAAAAATTATTTATGGAAGAGGATAAGACATAGGTGTTGGCTTTTAATTGGTTATATCTAAGGGGTAAAATAGTCATTTGACTATTTTAGAGATTTTTATTCTTTTATAGCCAAATTAGAAGACATTTGGCATTAAAACAAAAGATAGAAAAAAGCTAGAAATTTGCTCATCTTTCTCCCAAGTAGCCGAAACCCCTAGCAAGGTAAGAGAAAAAAAATTTAATTCAATTTTTGTCTTGATTTACTTGATTTTTGGCTAGAGACATGAAACAAGAAATTGATCTCCCTTGAATTCTCTATCTTTTGACATAAGTTTTGCTTAGTTTCCATGTCTCTATGTTAAGATTTCATTTTTTAAGGCTTAATCAAGTTGGAAATGGTGTTGTCGTGTTGTTTAGATGCTTTAAAAGATGAAAACTTCTTGGAAAACCTATAGGGAACATTTCGGCAAAATGAAGAATATTAGGGGAAATTTTGTAAAAATTATTTTGATTATGGGTGAAATAAGTTGAATTATGTTGTTGGATTGAAGAAAACATCATTTTAGGACCAATTTGTGAATTGTGTAAATTGAGTGAAATAAGTGAAAAATTGGAATTTATTCAAGAAGCATGGGTATGTTGTTTGCTATGATACAATGATCATTTTGGTATTAATATTTTTGAAAATGGAGATGAAATGTCTAAGTTTCCAAATTTTTGTTTATAAACCCTAAGAGAGAGAATTTAGGGTTTAAAGGGAAATTGTCAAACTATTGGTTGTAATGTGTAATTTGAAACGAGATTAAAGTATTAGGAGCATGGTGGTTACAAAGAAGTACTTGGTTGAAAATATTAATTTTTCCATATTGGTATGTACATGTATTAGTAAAGGTTGGACATGTACTTAAGGTTGCTTGTGTCATGTATTTAATGTACAAACAGATAACAATCGAGTTCAAGTACAAATGTGTGAAGAAAGAAGATAGAAAGTGCAATCGAGCTTAGTGAGGCTAGTATAAATTATAACTTTGAAAGTGTCAAGGTGAGTGCAATGCATGCATAGCATGATTTTATGTCATTCATTATATAATTGTCATGTTAAAAATATGTCCAGAATTGAGAATACATGCGTGGATCACTACTTATCCATGGAATGTTCTTTTACGTATGAATTGCTTAATATGTATATATGTTTCCATGTATGAGATTATGATTGATATAAAGCCCAAAGTATGAGATAGGAAATTAAAAGTATAGTTGGATATCCATAGAGTAATAAACAGCTGTATAAACATTTTAGCACTCCCGGTAGAGTGCAAATTATTATAAGCACTTCAGGTAAAGTGCAAAATAATTAATAATTGTATACTCTGGTAAGTATACAAAAACACTTCGGTGTTAAGACTTCCAGTAAAGTGCACATAATATACTATACTCAAGTAAGTATAGATGGGATGACTCGCGTACCAAAAATTTCCTTAATTCAATACTTGGGCTAAATGAATTGCAAAATAGGTTAAAAAGGCTTGAAAGCTCGATGATGAATATGGCAACGGTATTGGTAAGAATCAAGGTTATTACCATGTAATATGTTACTATACATATATCATGTCATATATGTTAAAATGCATAAAACGGGAGGTAATCATATGCATTGTTACTATAATATATTGATACCTATGTTAAATAGCATTTGAATTAAATGTTGTTGCCTCACTAAGTATATGCTTAGCGTATGATGACTTTCATGCGTAGGTTTTAAAGGAGTTCGAGTGAAGAGTAGCCGAACATCACTTTCATATTTTGGGAGGTATATCTCCATACTCATAGTAATGTAATGACATCAATCCTTTCTTTTGGAAATGTACTAGATGGCATGTATAATTAGTGGGGTTGTAATAACTTATCACTAAATATGGTTGGTTAATAGTTGTTGAATATGGATGATGAACCTAGTAAGTCCTATTATGGTTATAAATGGTAATGGGCTAAGTTTTTAGTAAATATGGATTCTAAGATAGAAGTTTAAAAATCTGCCCAGAAATGTATGCAAAAGCAGTGTGTTCGAAAAATCAGCATAAATTCCTCAATTGGAATTAGACAGTGAATCTTATATGTATGAACTCAATTTTTTATTCGACAAAAGGTCAGAAAATAGGGTAGCAGAATTTTTTGAAATTCTAGGCTGTGACGTGAATCTAAGGATTTATTTGAATTTTTTTGTAATGAATTTAGGCTATACAAAATTAAGGGTGACTGATTTTGAGTTGTATGTAAAAAGTTATGAATTTTTATTCGACAAAAGGTCAGAAAATAGGGTAGCAGATTTTTTTGAAATTATAGAATGTGACATGAATCTAAGGATTTATTTGAAATTTTGTGTAATGAATTTAGGCTAATAATTTATATGGTTATAAAGCTTAATGAATCTAGTTTAATTAGAAAATTTCGGAACGAATTTTCGATGTCTATAAAAAAATTATGAATTTTTAAGTAAAGGCAGTACAAACTGCCAATTTTCTATATTAAGAAAATATAAGGGTTTAATCATAATTAGTAATATCACTGACTCGTATTTGGTGTTAAATACGGGAAAGTGATGTTACATGACGAACATGGGGAAGTGGAACTGGCAGAAGTAGGAGAGAGAGTGTGAAAGGTTGTGAACATAGGAATAAAGAGTATTAAACAATCAATATTCTATCATGTTTTTGTACAGAGCCGTTAACGTGTTCTTTTAGGTGTACAACTCTAATTTGTCAAAATTCATTGTCTTTCCAAAATTCTAAGAAGTTCTCCCCTTTTAGGTTTTTGCCTTGATAACTGCCAAAAAACCAATAAAACATTAAATAAAACCTAAATCTAAAAATAATATAACTGTGGAAATTAAAATTACAGAAAATAAAAGTGCATAAAATTAAAGAGATAGATCTGAATGCGATAGACATCCAGTAATGTGACCGAAGATTTGTCACAATAGACCGGTCCTCCTTTATAGGCCTTCAAGCGTTGTCCATTAACTTTAAAAATTGGGCCATCTTTGAGATCCTTTATGTCCGTAGCACCATGTGGATATACTTTGATGACTTGAAATTGGCCGGACCAATGAGACTTCAGCTTGCTTGTGAAAAGCTTCAAATGAGAGTTGTAGAGTAGGACTTTTTGGCCCTCAACACACTGCTGGGGCATTAGTTTAGCATCATGCCATCTTTTAGTCTTTTCTTTGTATATCTTGGAATTCTCGTAAGCATCCATACGATGCTCGTCTAACTCATTCAACTCGAGTAATCTTCTTTCTCCAGCTAGTTGTTAGTTCATATTGATTTTCTTGATAGCCCAAAAGACTTTGTTCTCAAGCTCGACCAGTAGGTGACATGCTTTGCCATAGACAAGTCTATAAGGTGACATACCCAGCGGTGTTTTGAACATGGTCTGATAGGCCCATAAGGCTTCATCTAGTTTCAAGGACTAGTCTTTACGATGTGACTTGACCATTTTCTCAAGGATTTGCTTTATCTCTCGGTTGGAAACTTCAGCTTGTCCACTGGTCTGGAGATGATGTGTTGTGGCAATATTATGGTGGAATTCATATCGTTGCAATGCCTTGGCAATCAACATGTTGTCGAAGTTGTTTTCCTCATCACTTATAATAGCTTAAGGTACTCCAAAACGAGTGAAGATGTTCTTGTACAAAAACCTTAGGATGGTATTTGCATCATTCTTGGTCATAGAAAATGGCTTCCACCCACTTGGACACATAATCAACCATGAGAAAAATATATAATTATCCCTTGGAGGATGGGAATGGTCCCATAAAGTCAATATCTCAGACATTAAAGTGTTCAACTTCTAGGATGACTTACATGGATAGCTTATTACCCGTTCTTTGACATCTATCGCACGCCTTGTAATATACATGGGCATCTTGAAATAAGGTCAGCCAATAGAATCCCTACTATAGGACATTCGCAGTATTTCTTTTTCCTCCTAAGTGTCCTCCACACAGAGTGGAATGGCAATGGTAGGGGATTTCTTCTTGTTCTTCCCCGGGTACGCATCTCTGGATCATCTAATTGGCACGTTATTTAAAAAGGTAAGGCTCGTCCCAATAATAGTAGCATGCATCGTGTCATAATTTCTTCCTTTCCTAGCCGTTAAGATCAAAAGAAAAAATACCACTAGTAAGAAAATTAACAATGACAGCATACCATAGCAAAACTGTAGCCTTCAAAAGTTTCTCATTAGGGAATTCCTCTATAATATCACATGCAACATCAGTATCATATGCATTCTCAAGCCTAGAACGATGGCCGACTACTTGATTTTCAGTTCTTTTTCTATCAACTACCTCAATATCAAATTCTTGCTGTAATAAAATCCACCTAATAAGTCTAGGTTTAGCATCCTTTTTAGTCACTAAGTATTTAATTGCAAAATGATCAGTATACACAATGACCTTAGTTCCTATCAAGTATGACCTAAATTTATCAAATACAAAACTACAACAAGCAATTCTTTTTCAGTGGTAGTGTAGTTAACTTGTGCCTCATTAAGGGTACAACTAGTATAGTATATAACATGAAAAAACTTATTTTGATGATGACCAAGAACAACACCAACATCATACTCGCTAGCGTCAGACATAAGCTTAAATGGTTGTGACCAATCGAGGGGGCACTACAACCGGTGCAAAAATAAGTTTCTTCCTTAGGGTTTTGAATGCTATATGGTATTGGTCATCAAACTCGAACACTCTATTCTACTCCAGAAATAAGCATAAGGGCTTCAAATTTTAGAGAAATCTTTAATAAATCTCCTGTAGAAACCGACATGGCCAAAGAAGCTTCGAATAAATTTAACATTGGCTGGTGGTGGAAGCTTCTCTATAACTTCAACCTTGGCTTTGTCTACTTCAATGCCTTTGTCAGAGATGAGGTGACCTAAGACAATGCCCTCGGACACTATAAAGTAGCACTTCTCCTAGTTAAATACAAGGTCAATTTCCTCACATTTTTTCATCACCTTGGCAAGGTTGCCTAAGCATTAATCAAAAAAATCTTCATAGAGAGAAAAGTCATCCATGAAGGTCTCCAAAAATCATCCGCCATGTATGAAAAGATGGCCATCATATAACACTAGAATATTGCTAGAGCATTCCACAGGCCAAAGAGCTTTCGATAAAAGGTAGAAATGCCATATAGAAAGGTGAATGACATCTTTTCTTGGTCCTCCGATGTAATAGCAATTTGGTTGTACCTGGAGTAACCGTCTAAGAAGCAATAATAGGGTTTCCCTGCAATCTTTTCAAGCATATGGTCAATAAGAGGCAATAGGAAGTGCTTCTTTTTCGTGGCCTTATTTAGCTTCCGGTAATCTATATAGATCCGTCATCCAAAAATGGTTCTGGTCAGGAAGAGTTCACCAGGATCATTCTTAATCACGATTACGCCTCTTTTCTTTGGCACACATTGAACATGACTCACCCACGAACTATCCAAGATAGGGTAGATGATTCTGACGTCGAGCTATTTGATGATCTCCTTCATAACCACAGTCCTCATGATAAGATTGAGTATTCGCTATGGTTCTATTGACCTACTATGATCATCTGTAAGCAAAATCTTATGCATACACAAAGTAGGGCTTATACCCTTCAAGTCAGTAATAGTCCAACCAATAGCTTTCTTATGTTAAGATGAGACATACAACAGTTTAATTTTTTGGTCAGATGTTAAGCTAACAAATATAACAATGGTTAGCGTATTATTTTCCCCTAAATATGTATATTTTAATTGAGGGAGAGGGGTTTAAGATCAAGTATCGGTGGGTATTGTAGCGAGGACTTGAGAGATTTAAACTCAGCATAATCCAAAGGTTCAAAAATCATACTTGGCCCGGTAAGCACAAAGTTTCATTCTTCAATCTCTACCTTACCTTCTTCCCCAGCTTCTTGCATGGTCTTGTCGAAGTCAGATTACTCTACAGTGCTAAGCATATTGATGCATCATATCTCTGGCAAACTTTCTTCAACTAGGGCTTCTTCATCTTGCACAAGCTGGCATTCTTCATAGTCATCCGTATACTTAAGAGTGGTGAAGACATTACGTGTGATCTTTTGGCCGTTCATCTTCATAGTAAATTCACCTTTTCACAATTGATCATAATACGCCCGATAGTAAGGAATGGTCTCACTAAGATGATGGGAGCATTCTCATTAGCTTCGTAATTAAGGATGATAAAATTTGTCAAGAAGAAAAATCTATCTACCTTGGCTAAGACATCTTCAATTCTACCCTTGGGTCAGATTTGAAAACAATCAGCCAATTGAAAGATCATCAATGTAGGCTTAGCTCTTCCTATACCAGAATAATTACATCATGTGGAGCATGGAATAGTAAAACTGCCAAGGTCCTTCATCTTGAGTGATAAATACTGAGCACAGCCACACACTCTTCCAATGTATCAATAGTTTCAAATTCACCCATCATCATTTTCTTGGTCAAAATTTCTTCAAAAACTTCATATATATTAGCATCTGATCAATAGCCTCCAAGAAAGGAAGATTGATGTGCAACTATTTGGGCATATCTAGAAACTTTTAGAACTGAACATCTTGTTTTTGAGCCTTCAATCATTAAGGAAATGGAGGTGGTGGTTTGGGCTCATCGCGTTGTTTACTGGATGTAGGGCATCCTTAGCTTTATCATCCTTGCCATCAGTAGCAAGGTCTCTCACTGTCTCAGACATGAAGTTACATCTTCAAGTGCTGGAGCATTGGTGGATGACATGCTTGGAATGGAATCAACAAGGGAACCGTCCTCAAACTTGTCCTATATATTTAGTTGGATGCCAATACGTAGTGTGATAGCATTGTATTACTCCGCACTAAAAGTTTTATTGACTTCAGTATCACTAGGTAAACCGTCTTGTGATTGCATCTTCAAGACTTAGGCAATCTGCCTAACCTGTGTTTCCAAGGACCATAAAGAAGCAGTGTGGTTTTTTATGATTGGCCGCTGGTTTTGCAACATAGCTTCTTGCATTGTAAGCATGTCACTATGTTTCTCTAAATGCGCTGATTGATCTTGTATAATGACATGTAAAAGAATTATAATTAAAGTTAGAAGCTCCATGGTTCTACCTTTGAGTCTTTTGTTAAAATTTAGGAGGTTCTACTATGGCATTCTATCGTTCTTCTAAATTATATGTGTTACCTCCTCAACCAAATTTTGGATGTTACCTCTACCCTAGATTGTAGGTGTTGGAGTAATAGTTATTGTTGTGGTTGGCGTTCACTA
The DNA here is from genome assembly GCA_019671005.1 of Hibiscus mutabilis. Lineage (NCBI taxonomy): Eukaryota > Viridiplantae > Streptophyta > Magnoliopsida > Malvales > Malvaceae > Hibiscus > Hibiscus mutabilis. Next base: position 24,135,226 of record CM033751.1, read on the forward strand.
CGTAGCATCCAGATTCCTGTTGTCGGGGGCATTCATTCGACTGGTGTTCCCTTCATAATGCTCACATGTATATTGGATTACCTAGCCTCTCATGTGTTAGATAACGATAACATATTCTTGAGTAGATTTGTAGTAGTGGAAAGTTAAGCTGGCACACTCTAAGAATCGTCCAACTAGAGTGTTCTAAAAGATATAGGGTTGGGCTATAACACCATTATAAAGCATCATGGTTTATAGCCAATCATGGAATCCAAAAATCAAGCACTTGTGTAGCATGTCTTGGTATCTATTATCTATCCCAATATTCATACATGGATTCATCATCTCGCTGCATGAATGCAATGATGCTGATCCACTTCTAATTGTACATGTTTGGTGGATCATATCGATGTAAAAAGTTCTTGCAAAGGTTATCGCATGAGGTAATAGATCCTGAGGAAATAGTTTTCAACCATGCTCTGGCTCGATCTCACAAAGAGTAGGGAAATAATTTAAGTTTCAACACATCATCAGGGACTCATGGTTGTTTAAAGCAATAACAAACTTCTATAAAAGCTTGAATATGTTCTCTAGCATCCTCTTTTATCGATCCTCCAAATTGTCCAATGGAGTTGAACATGTTGAACATAATGAACCTCAACTCAAAGTGAGTTGTACCCAGATCAAGCACCACGATCGATGGGTTGAGGTTATTGATGAAAGGTGCAATGTTGTCTCGAATAGGTCTTCTAAGTCTAGGTGGTAGAGGATTCTCCTGTTGTACCTATCCTTCATTATGGGCTACATTGTTAAAATTTACTCGAGCATCTATCGGTGGGACATCTTCTTTATGATTTCTTTGGTTGTTCAAGACGTTCTCTCCATCCTCATTCACCATTATCCTTTTTTCTCTGCGTATATCTCGCATAGTTTTCTCGATCTTCAAATTAAATAGAAGTATAGGTTCTGAGTTTTTGTGTCTGTTTATGCGCTGGAACGTACCTGAAAGATAAAAAATAAAAAATAAATACAAGTAAAATAAAATCTTAAGCACAATTACAATGTAATTATCAATTGCCAATCCCCGACAACAATGCCAAAAACTTGATGCTTGTCGAATAGTGATGCACTTTAGAGCAAATATACTCGTCGAATCAACTAATAAAGTGATAGAGTAAAGTGTCGAACCCATGAGAATTAGATCAATAACTAGGAAGTTATCGAACTTAAGAATGATTTAGCAAGTATTGATTGGTGTCGATTTATCAAAACTAAATGCAAACAAAGTAAAGGTAGCTATGATCAAGACCCACAGATTCTGCGGCAAATAACAAATAATTATGGAAGATGGATTTATTGCCTAGGAATTATGCTTGACTACTTATTTCAATGCTATAGCGACTGACATTGAACATCTACGTAAACCATTAATATCTTTATCTACTTAACAAAATTTTCTAATGAACTTCTTACTCTCTCGATGCCTAGAAGTTAATAATATTGAAGCTCAGGTAATACACATCTACGTGAACCTAAAACTCTATTATTTATTCAAGTCCTCCCTTTTAGTCATTAAAACCCTAAACTTATGTCTAAGCCGAATTAAGAATAAGTTAACAGCTTAGCCCCATTGTTCATGTTTGTTTAACCTAACGCTCTCGATATTAAGCCATATATCAATAGTTAAAGGCATTTCTTGATAGCTCTTACAATAACTATGCATGAAGAACGATAAACAAAATATATAAAGGAAAAGAACTATAGCATTAAAACAAAGTATTTAAAACCTAAAATCCTAATAAGCAATAAACCAAACTAAAAGTATTTAGCTCATTTTTGAGCCTAAAACATCCATAATAGAAATTAAAAACATAAGAAGTTTATCAAGCAAGGGATAGAAAATGATCAAGCGTCCTCGACGATCTCCTCCAAGCTTTTTAATCTATTATTGTAGGTCACACACTCTTTCACCCTCTCTCGATGGTGTCAGTCGTGTGGAGACTCTTCTATAACTTTGAATCTGGTGGTTCTCCGATAGCTGAAGACATGGATTGTTGTCTGTAATTGCGCTCCCTTTAATTGCGTCTGTGTCCTCCTTAAAGAGGATCTTGCTTTCCCACTATCTTTTAATATTCTGTATCTAAGAAGAGTCCACGTGGGTCAAAGTTAGATTTATCTCCAACTCTTCTTCCCTTGTTAACTCCAACCGAGAATCTACTATCCTTCCGCTCCAGTATTCCCCCAGCATCCACTAGGTCCTGCGCATGCACCACAAAAACACTACCTTTCCCATAAACGTACCAAAATATATAACAGTTTAAGCACATGTAGTGTAACTCCCTAACTACATGCAAACTATTCCAAATGCAACTAAACGAGCTTAAAGAAATGCAAAAGCCAAGTAAAAAAGGGTAGGTAAAATAGGATATCTACACAGTCATCAGCATCCACATCAAACAAATTTTCATCTGGGAATGCGTCGACAATTTGAATTTTATTTCTATATTCGCTGACAGATTTTAATCTTGAAAGATGGTCAGCAACTTGATTCTCTGAACCTTTTCAATATTTTATCTCAATGTTGAACTCTTGCAAGAGCAAGATCCATCGTATTAGCCTTAGTTTTGCACCTTTTTTTGCAAAAGGTCTCTCAAAGCTGAATAATTAGTGAACACTATAACCTTTGCACCGACAAGATATGAACAAAACTTGTCAAAAGTAAAGATTACTACTAATAACTCTTTATCTATAGTTGTGTAATTAATCTGAGCCTCAGTAAAAGTCTTACTAGCATAATAGATAGCATGGTCTTCTCTCGTTTTTAACCTAGGACCGCTCCAACAACAAAGCCATTGGCGTCACATATAAGTTCAAAAGATTGCACCCAGTTTGGTGCAACGACAATTGGTGTATTCATAAGCTATTTATTAATTCAGTTGAATACATCTAGACATGCATCATCAAAAACAATTTTTTTTGCTCTAGGAATAGACATAACAGCTTTGTGATTTTTGAAAAATCATGAATAAATCTCTTGTAAAACCCAACATGGACAAGGAAACTCTGAGTGCCTTTTATGTTCATTGGTCGAGGAAATCTTTCAATGACATCCACCTTAGCTTTATCAAACTCAATTCATGCCTTAGAAATTCTATGGCCTAAAAAAATTTCTTTTGTTACCATAAAATGACATTTTCCCAATTTAAGACGAGATTAGTGTTATCACATCACTGTAGAACTCCTCAAGATTGTCGATGCAATGGTCGAAATAATTCTCATAAATCAAAAAAGTATTCATAAAAAATTCCAAGGAATTGTCAATCATTTCAGAGAATATCGTCATCATGCTCCTTTAAAATATTGTTGGTGCATTATAAAGACCAAAAGGGATGCAATAAAAAGCAAACATACCAAATGGACATGTAAATGTATTCTTTTCTTGGTCTTCAGGTGCAATAGCAATATGATTGTAGCTAGAATACCCATCTAAGAAATAATAATACTCTTTGCCAGCAAGCCGATCGACCATCTGATCAATAAAAAGAAGTGGGAAATAATCTTTTCGTGTGGTCGTATTGAGTATTATGTAGTCCATGCAAATTCTCTAACCCGTAGGAATGCGAGCTAGAATCAATTCACTAGCATCATTACGGACAACAGTGATGCCACTTTAATTGGGAACACAATGGACTGGACTTACCCATGCACTATCAGATACTGCATAGATAATACCAACGTCCAACCATTTGAGAATTTATTTCTTAACCACTTTTTTCATCTTCTCATTGAGTCGATGTTAAGGTTTAATAGACGGTTTGTTGTCATCATCCAATTTGATCTTATGCATGCACAAAGAAGGGATAATGCCTTTTATATCTGCAATAGTCCAAGCAATAACTCATTTGTGCTGCTTAAGAATATTGATCAATTTTGCCTCTTGAATTCCATCCAAATTTATGGAGACAATAACTGAGAGTGTATTCTTATCACCAAGAGATACATACTTGAGATTAGCAGGTAATGGTTTCAATTCCAGAGTAGGAGCTTCTTCAATAGATGGTTTGAAAATAGGAATTGTACGATTTTCCAAGTCTAGAGATTTAATATGCCATTTGTGATGAACAATAAATGCTTTAGTAATGTTGTCACAATCTAAGAGAGTATCTTCAATAGTTGTCAGTGCAGTGTATGCTGCAAAGAGTATTCAGCGATGATGCAAGTCTTCTTGGATGAGATAATCTAAAACATCTATATGATGACATTCTTCCTTATCCCTTTATAGATCTGATTCAAATATTCCAAAAGTAATCTGATCATTATCAACTCACATGGTAAGTTATCCTTTTAAAACATCAATAAGAGCTTTCCCAGTTTTTAAAAACGGGCATCCAAGAATGATAGGAACGTTATTGTTTGCTTCACAATCGAGAATAATAAAATTTGACAAAAATACTAATTTATCCGCATGAACTAATACATCTTTAATCTTTCCATTTGGATGAGTCAAAGAAGTATTAGCTAATTATAATGTGACCACAGTAGGTTTCATCTGTCCAATGTCTAGCTTCTGAAAAATAGATAATGGCATAAGATTAATATTGGCTTCTAGATCACAAAGAGCTTTGTTGAAATAGTGATTTCCAATATAATATGGAATAATAAAGTTGCATGGGTGTTTCCTTTTCTTGGGCAAAGATTTAGAAAAAATGCTCTACACTCTTCTGAGAGCGCAATGGTCTCTATTGCACTCAACTTCTTCTTAGATAAAACTTCCTTCATGAACTTTGCATAATTTAAATCTGAGTAAGAGCATCCATCAAAGGAATTTGCACCGTGAGTTGTTGCAAAGTATCCTGAAAGATTTGAAATTGATTATCATAATTATTATTCTTGAATCATTGAGGGTAAGGTAGAAATGAAGTATCTTCTGACTGCGCAAACATCTTAAGTTATTCTGACAACTTATATTGCAAAGCTTGGTTGAAAGCTTCTTTTCAGTAAGGAATCGAGGTTAGTACACTACTAACTCATATGCCTTCACGGACATCATAAATTTGATTGCTTTATTGCTTAAATATTATGTTTGTGGTTGATTTGGGTGTTTATAGGTTAGAGGCCCTCTTTAATGGCATAATATGGATTTCATGGTAATAACATGTAAAAATGGTAGTAAACCAACTTAAACACTTCCATAAGATGTAGGATCAAGTTGTGAGGATAATGGTTGTGTTTGGGGGGACTTAGAAAGTGATTTCTAGAGCCTGGAAAGCCATTTCTAGGCTTTGATATTAGTACTCAGGAAGGTAGTACCGATACCTTAGTGTTCTAGGTTTTAAGAACACCATTTCATTGGATGAACTGAGAGAGGGGTATCAGTATAATGTTTAACCTATACTTGTACGCCTTGTAATAAGGTATCAGTACAGGTCAACCCATATCGGTACACAAAGAGAATGAATTTCCAGCAAGCTCAAATTGTATCGGTACGTATGTGAGCACCTGTACCTAATGTGTTCCGTATCGGTACACGTGGACTAGTACCGGTACCCACTAGGCAATATGCCTAAAAATATTTTTTGAGTTTGAGAGGCTTATAATTCGAGGATTATGGCCAAATAGGTTTCTAATATTGTAAAATAAATGGTAAAATTGAGAAACGGAGATTTAACTCTCGTATATGAGGATAGTGTGTAGTAACTTGGTAAAACCTTGGGTGACTTCTTTGTAATAGCAACCATAGGGATCCTTGGTGGATAGTGTGATGTTATGTGACAAATAAAAGCACTTATGTGGTAGAGTAACCTTGTTTAGTAGGATCTGATTACCTAGAAAGTGTGTTACAACACCATGAATTGAGATTCTGGATGTACATTCTCAAGGCTGTGTGACACTGGGCCTCATCTGATGATACTCGATAAGAGATTCTGAGTACAAGTATACGTTTCTAAGGCTATGTGACACCAGGCCTCACTCAGAGTGTATGTTCCCGAGGCTGTGTGACGCCAGACCTTACTCTAGATTTGTTTGGTATGATGCATAAGTGTTGTGTGAGATTAATGTATTGTTTGTTGTTTGCTATGTGTTTAGGTAGCTAGAGGTAGCGCTGTGTTTTTGTATTGCCATGATATCATCTTTAGCTACATGCTCATATTTATGATTTTCATGAAGCATAGTTGAGTAGAAGTGTATCCACTGAGCTTCTGTAGCTCAACGTTCATAATTGTTGTTTCCATTCTCATATTAGTATGTTGACATGCATTGTTAGAGCACCATCAGAGTAGGACTTCAACATTGACTTGTTCTGAGTATAGTACTTAGATTATTTAGGCCATGTATTTGTAGGACCCTGTGTGTGTATTGTAACTCTATTTTGGATTTTAAATCGTAAGCTGAATACTTTTAATTATGTATTTTAAATGGATCTCTCATGTAACGTTTTCAAATACTTATTTATGTTGAAATATTTGAACTTAATGGTTTTTATGGAAATGAATATGTTTGGGCTAAACTAGGTTGGAAATTTTATAGTAATGGGTTGTGCTTGAGGCCCAAATGTGACGTCTGGGTTGAGGGTGTTATATTTAGTGGTGTTGGAGCCTAGGTTTAGACGGTTTTAAAAAAGCCTTGAGGGTTCTTTAGAGTGGTGTATAGGTGTCTAGCGAATACGTTGCCCATGAGTCGAAGTTGTAATCGTTTAAGCTGAATATTTGATGGTGTAACCCTATTTGTTATCTTTTGTAGAAAGTAATCATGACAAGGTGGGCACGAGATCATGAGAAAACTTAGTTTCCCGAGAGGGGAGCTGTGATGAGGATTATGTTTCCAACATAGAGAAGATGTCAGAAGACGAGAGGGGTCGAGGGGCTAATTATTTCTCTCATCTGTATTAGACCCTTCATCGGATTGTGAAGGCCATACCTAGGCCTTCGACTACCCCTCGTGAGGCACCAGTTAAGAGGGTGCGTTGCCATGGTGCAACGAATTTCCTTGGAACATGACAAGATAATCTGGTTAAGGTAGATCAGTGGTTGAGGGAAACCCGTTAGATTCTGTGATAAATACAGTTAAAACTCGAGGACAAGTTGACATGTGTCCTTTCTCTGTTGAAAGAGAATGCTTGGGAATAGTGAGAAATAGTAGAGTTGGGGTGGTACCCTACCATCCTTCGTGGGATGATTTCTTTGATGAGTTCAAGAAGAAATATGTGGATGAATCTCAAATTGACAGTTTGAAGGATTGGTTTACTCATCTGGTCTAAGGGAACCAGCTAGCTTTTTAGTACAAGCAAGAGTTCTTACAATTGAGCAGGTATTCTCCAGAGTTGGTTGCTACGGAGAAGATAAGGTGCAAGAGGTTTCAATAGGTTTTGAGGAGGGAAATTTAGACATATTTGACTGCTGCCCCACTAAAAGTGTTCTCAGAATTGATAGCTAGCGCCAAATGGCTTGAACAAGTTCAAGGCTTGACCTATAGCTGGACTAATGGGCAAAGAGGCTCGAGTAAAGGGAATTATAACCACTCCAACCAATCACAAACTTGCTCTTGGAGGATTATAGGTTATTAGAATCATAATAGAGGAGCTTCAAGTCAATCTGCTAGATCAGATCGTAGGTTAGAGTATGCTGGTCGTATGAGGCCTTTATTATCTTCATCCATGATAAGTTCGAAGGTTTCACAGAGGAGTACAGGTGTACCAGTTTGTGATCAGTGTGGGATAACCATCAAGGTAAGTGTTGGGGGACATCCAGAGTTTACTATGGTTGTGGGCCACCGAATCATTATATTAGGGATTACCCGATAGCTGCTGACACCACTTCAGTTCAGACTCAAAAGACCTCTTATCCAGCTTATAGGGGTTGAGGCCTTGCAAGAGGAGGGGTGAACTACATGTTTGGACATTAGAGTGGGGGTACATTTCGGTCTACCACGAGGGCACCAGCGAGGCAATATGCAGTTAAGGCTCAAGAGGACTGTGAGGCTACCGATTTTATTTTAGGTACATTTACTTATTTTTAGTCCCTATTGTTGCCTTGTAGATTCGGGGTCTACCAGTTCCTACATCCGTAGTGGAATATCTCAGCAGTGGGGTACTCTTGCCGAGGATCTTGAGATGAGAGTTTATATGACTAGTCCTTTGGGGAATGATGTTTTAGTGGATAAGGTGTATCAGAGGTGTTCGATTGAGGTCAAAGGTTTGATATTTCTATATGATATGATGGTATTGCCGTTTCAAGAGTTTGATGTCATCTTAGGGATGGATTAGTTGTTTGAGCATGATGCACGTTTGGGTTGTAGAGTAAAGAACCTTAAGCTTCGTGGTTTAGATGGGGCCAAGTTAGTGGTGAAATGTGAGAGAAATCCTTGCATTTCCAACGTAAGTGTAAGCCTTGGCGACACAAAAGGTGATCTAATAAGGTTGTGAGGCCTTCTTGGCTTACGTGGTTGATACAAGTGTTGAGAATCTGATGCTTGAAATCCTTCAGACCGTCAGAGAGTTCACCGATATATTTCCAGAAGAGTTACCTAGGCTACCACCAAATTGTGAGCCAGAGCTCCAGATAGACGTAATGTCAGCTAGGGCACTAGTGTCTATTGTCCCGTATTGCATTGGCACCAACAAGGTTGAGAGAGCTAAAGAATCAAATTCAAGAGTTGTTAAAAAGGTTTCATTCGACCAACCATATCTCCTTGGGGTACACCAGTCTTGTTTGTCAAGAAGAATGATAGTTCAATGAGGATGTGCATTGACTATCGTTAGCTCAACAAGGTAACGGCGAAGAACCATTATCCCCTACCAAGGATTGATGAGCTGTTTGACCAGTTGAAAGGTGTCTATGTATTCTCAAAGATAGATTTGAGGTCGGATATTACTAGTTAAATGTGGTAGAAGAAGATGTTTAGAAAACTACTTTCAGGACGCAATACAAACATTATGAGTTCTTGATAATGCCTTCACCTACGGCTTTTATTGGTCTGATGAATCTGATTTTTCAGCCATGCCTAGATCAGTATGCAGTGGTCTTTATTAATGATATATTAGTCTATTCGAGCTCAGAGAAGGAGCACGACTATCATCTTCTTGTTGTCTTTCAGACCTTGAGGTAAAGATAACTTTTTGCCAAGTTTAGTAAGTATGAATTTTGGCTACCGGAGGTAGCATTTTTGGGTCACATTGTTGAGGCAAAGGGGATCTGTGTCGATTCAAAAAAGATTCAAGAAGTGATAGAGTGGAAACCACCTAGAAATATCGCTGAAGTCTGTAGTTTTCTTGGACTTTCCAGATATTACTGTCGTTTTGTCAAGGTCTTTTTTATCATAGCGGTACCTATGACCAAGTTATTATAGAAAGGAGTTCCGTTTGAGTGGAATTAGAGGAGACAACAAAGCTCCGAGTAGTTGAAGGCTTCTCTTATGGAGGCTCCGGTCTTGACGCAACCCAAGCTGGTAAAGGATTATGTTGTGTTTAGTGATGTTTTGTTGAATGAGCTTGGTTGTGTGCTTATACAAGAGGGTAAGGTGGTTGCTTACGCCTCGTGACAACTTAAGCCTCATGAACGAAATTACCCTACGTGTGATTTGGAGCTAGCTGCAGTCATCTTCACATTGAAGATTTGGAGGCATTATCTGTATGGAGAAAAAAGTTACATCTACACCGATCACAAGAGTTTAAAGTATCTGTCACCCAAAAAGAGTTAAATTTGAGACAAAGATGATGGATTGAGCTACTAAAGGATTATGATTGCATCATAGAGTATCATCCTAGTAAAGCTAATGTGGCGGCTGATAATTTGAGTCAAAAGTCTATGTTAGACTTGAGAATGATGTTTGCCCATTTGAGGATAATCGAGGATGGTAGGTTTTTAGTCGAGCTTCGTGTGAAGCCTACCTTATCGCAAGAGATCAAGAGAATACAAGTGTTGGATGAAGAGTTGTGGCGAAGATAGAGATAGTTTAGAGAGGCGAGACATCTGATTTTAAAGTGTGAGAATGTGGGATCTTGTACTTTAAAGGTCGGTTGTATGTCCCAGCCTTGAAGGTTTACGAGACCGTATCCTTTGAGAGGAAAATCGTAGTCCATTTGCTATGCATTCGGGTAGCAATAAGATGTACCAAGACCTTCTTCCTTTCTATTGGCGGCCTAGTATGAAAAGAGATGTGTCCGAGTTTGTGACCAGATGCTTAATTGTCATCAAGTTAAGTTTGAACACCAAGTTCCTTCGGCCTTGCTTCAGCCCATTCAGATTCTACAATGAAAATGGGATCGAGTGACCATGGATTTTATGTCAAGTTTGTCGTTGACCCAAAAGAAACATGATGTTATATGGGTTATAGTAGATCGATTGACCAAGTCTGTTCATTTATTGTATGTGGTATGGATTTTACACTTGAGAAGTTTGCGCGATTGTACATCTAAGAGATTGTGAGGTTGCATGGAGTGTTATCGTCAATCATATCAGATAGAGATCTTCAGTTCACCACAAGATTGTGGAAGAAAATTCATGAAGCTTTGGATAGAAGGTTGCATTTTAGTACTACTTTTCATCCTCATATTGATGGTTAGTCCAAGCGAGTTATTTAAATTTTAGAAGATATGATTCGGTTTTGTGTCATTGAATTCGAGGGGAGTTGGGAAGAGTAGTTATCGCTTTTTGAATTTACCTATAATAATAGTTTTTAGTCAAACATCAAGATGGCTCTTTTTGAGGTATTGTATGGACGCAAATGTAGAACACCATTGTGTTGGACCGAGTTCAACAAGAGGAGGATCATGGGATCGGATTTGATTAGACAAACTAAAGAGAAGGTTCAGATCTTTAAGGAAAGGTTGCACGCGACCTTTGATCATCAAAAAGCTTATGCGGATCGGAAGCGTAAGCACATCGAGTATGAGGTTGGTGACAAAGTGTTCCTCAAGGTGTCACCGTGGAAAAGAGTTATCCACTTTGTAACACCCCCTTCTCGGCCTGGTACAGAACTGGGTCGGAGTATGTTACCGACATACGATATAAAGCTTAATGCAGTATTTTATTTCAACAATAGTAGTTCATTAACACAATAACAATACAGAAATGTCAATAGTTCGATGCAATGTTATGTTATCCACTTTTAGGGAAATTTTAAACTTTTATAAACCCTAGGGACCATTCTATAATTTCAATGTCTTAGGAATCCTTCTCTGGAATTAGGCTTACCAATACGAAATTCAATGCACAAGCAAAGACCATGTCAATTTTCATACCAATTAGATACCATTTGCCTAGTCAATTTAGCCATTTACTGAACAATGACTATTCTGTAATTTTTCAGGCTTATTCCCATGGCTTTTAACAGATTTACCTAAATTAGTACCGGTACTCGGGGAGGCCGTACTATACTCCCTTATTATTAAATCCTTTCAAACCTAATTTCGATATCAGTACACACTATACAGTACCAGTACGATAACTTAATACCTTATTGATCGGTACGGATCCTTCACCATACTGATATTATAACCCTAAAATCCCAAATTGATTCACTCATGGGTATCGATACTATCTTACCCGTACTGGTATGCCTGGTTCAGTAATAATATTTTTAGTCTGTTTTTATGCATTTTGACCAATCAAACAATGCTCAAATCCCATGAAATTTTACAATTAAGTTTGTTTAGTTATAGTTGTTGCGCGTAAAAAGTTCTCCGCAATTGTGCAAGTGTACACGTCGCAAGTTATAGTATAAAAGATATCGTCTCCACAGGGATTGGTGCCACTTTAGGAATCTAATCTCTTGCACTGTAAAAAGTAAAAGAACACAAGTAAAAGATTGTAGGAGTTTTAACTAACAACTAAACTAGAAAGCAATTAAGTAAAAGAAGATGTAATCAAATGAGAGAGAATAGGCCAGGTTATCGTGAGTTGAGGAGTGATATCCGATTGGATCGTCTTGGTAAAAGAGTGCAAGGGCAACTCAGTTGCCGTGGCAACTTGCACAGCGGGGTTGCCTTGGCAACTAATCGATGGTTGCTTGGGCGACTAGCTGGGCAACTACTTGGGCGGCTGGGCAGCAACTTCAAGGTTCGGCGGAGCGTTCTTCAATGGTTTCTTCTTATCCCTAAGTCGAAACTCTAGCAATTTGTGCATGCCTTGATAATACATCCCTGCGTGAATCAAGGGTGAACAACAACCAATCTTGCGCTCCTCTTAGCCGTTGAAATCCTTAACCTATTCCTAAGCCGGATTAATCTTCACCATCAATAGATTGAATAAAGACCATACTCATTCGTTTCTTGAATCTAACTCTCCCGATATTAGATAAATAGATGAAGTTACGAGATCCTCTCCCAATTCACTCGCAAACAATAATAAGAACCAAGAATGAGTAAACCTTGAATTGAAAGTGCAAACTCTTATTACCTAAACAAAATCCAATTGTTTCACACAACCACAAGACACAATAAACTTAGCCAAGTAGATTTAGTTCATGGCTAGGTTCCAAAGAAACACAAGATAAAGAATTCCTAGCATAAACATAATTGAACAAAGAAAGAAAAAGATGAAGAATGGTTGAAGCCTTGTCGAAATTTGTCGAAAGCCTTGTCGAAATCTCCCTTGCTCGTTGTCGAAAATTCTCTCCTCTCTCCCACTTTGGAGTTGACGGCATGGTCTTTAATTTATAGGGCTAGGTCAAAGTCTTTTTTTGAGGAGGAAGTTAAGTTGGAATTAAATTATCATTAAAGAATATAATTCTTTATTATATTTAAATTCCTTCTAGAACTTCTCCTATCTTCTTGGGATTTAATTTCACTTTAACCTCTTCATTGGAAATCAAACTCCTTTGGGATTTAGCTTTGCTCCACGTCATCTTGGGCTTATCTAGTCATCAATTTCGACTACCATATCATCTTATTCTTTGTCGAAAATTGCCCTGGCAACTAGCTCGGCATCTCCTCCATGCATTGCCCTGGCAACTAGCTCAAAGATCTCCTTCATGCATTGCCACAGCAATCTGGTTACAACCTTGCTTTGGCAAGTGATTCTGCACACACACACAAAAACACACCAAAGCAGTATCTTTTTCCACAAAATTGAGCAAAATATGAAATCAAGCTTGTCCACCAAGGAAACGATGCAAACATGCATGAATGACTAATAATGCAACTAATATGAACCTAAGTCTAACAAAGAATATGACTAAAAAGGGTAATAAAAATAGTACCTTTGAACACTTATCACACCCCCAACTCGAACTATTGCTTGTCCTCAAGCAATGCAAACTAACAATTACCTACCAAGACTTTAATCATCAAAGACATGCTTCAAACTTGAATTCAAACCTTGGAACCGTGGCACAAAGTATGATCACCTTTTAATTTTTCAAATAGCACAAAAAATAACCCAGAATCGGACTATAATGCTTGTGACAATGTGTGTGCATAGTTGTGTACAAGTTGATTTTCAATATTCTATGTGAACAATAGGCTTTTATCAAATTAATTACCGGGGCATTTATTTTTAATTTCACTAGAGCCAATTTCGGGCACCTCTAGCGATTCTTTAATGTGCATTAACTACTAGAGCCAGTTTTGGGCACCTCTAGCAAGAAAGTGCATTTACTACTAGAGCCAGTTTCGGGCACCTCTAGCAAGAAATTAACTTTTAATTTTAAATTTTAAATTTTAAATTTACCCAAATTTTAAGCAACCTAAGTTCACTAAGTTTCTTTCAATCAACAAGCCACAACCGTGCAAAACAATTCAGCATCATAGTAAAATTCCATGTTCTTTTCATGCAATCCTAAAATTAAAGGTTCTTTCAATTAAGTGCAGTGGCAAAAATTCATCATTGGATATTCAACAAGTCTTAAGCAATTAAATCCAATTAAAGGCATGACAAGTAACATATGCAACCTATATGTGATTGCTAAAGATGAATGCAACTAAACATGAAACTAACTAGAAACCAACCCCCCCCCCCAAACTCGAGAGAAGCATTGTCCTCAATGCACGTAAAAGTGAAACAAAATTTAAAAGAAACTAAATGAAATGAGTTAGTCAGAGAGGTCATCACCTCGAGTGATAAGTTTTCTTCATGTCGTTTGCTTGATTATATTCCGGTTGGTGTTGAATGCTTGTGGCTGGTACTGCATGAATAGCATTGCTTTGATTTGATCCATGTTTGCCGATGCAGGTTCACTTGCCTGGGCATCAGTAGTTTCTGTTGCCGTGGTAACTGCTGAGGTAGTTGCCGGGGCATTCTCTGTTGTGGTTGTCGTGGTAAGTAGTCGACAGTAAATTTCCTTAGCATGGTGGTTGTGAGTCTTGTTGTGGAAAAGAAAAGAAAAAAAAGAAAACCTGGAAACTAAAGATAATGAAGAAAAATAAAATAAAATATCTCCTAAAAATTCCAAAAATAAATAAAGAAAAGAAAAAAAAAACAAAAATAATAAAAAATAGTTTGAAAAAAATAAAAAGAAAAAGAAAATATCGAAAGGAGAGCATGCTCATGCATCTCTTAAGGTGACCACTTCTTTGTTACGTTCCACATGGGCACCGTTGTAGCGCTTCAATCTTTGTCCGTTAACTTTGAATTCATGTTCGTCAGTGATGGACTTGATTATCACGACACCATGGGAGAATGGTTTGACAACTTCAAATGGTCTCGACCATCTTGATTTTAGTTTTCCCGGGAAAATTTTTAGCCGAGAATTGAATAAGAGAAATAGTTGCCCTGGCATGAATTGCCGCGACAATAGTTTCTTGTCATGCCATTCCTTTGTTTTCTCTTTGTAGATTCGTGCATTGTTATAGGCGAGTGCATTGAATTCTTATATCTCGTTGAGTTCCAACAAACGCTTTTGCACGCACTTTCCCAATCCATATTCACAATCTTGATTGCCCAATATGCCTTGTGTTCGATTTCCACAGATAGATGGCATGTTTTGCCATAGGCAAGTCGGAAGGGAGACATACATAAGGGTGTTTTGAATACAGAGTGATATGCCCAAAGTGCGTCATCTAGTCTTACTGACCAATCCTTTCTAGAAGGATTTACAACTTTTTCGAGTATACCCTTTAATTCCCGGTTGGAAATTTTTGCTTGCTCATTGGTTTGTGGGCGATATGCCGTAGCAATCTTGTGTGATACGCCGAAGCGTTGCAACATCTTGGCAATAAGTCTGTTGTCAAAATGCTTGCCTTCATCACTGATAATTGCTCTCGGCATCCCAAATCGTGTAAATATGTTTTTCTGGAAGAATTGTTGCACGATCTTGGAATCGTTGTTGGGAACTGCAGCTGCCTCAACCCATTTAGACACGTAGTCGATGGCAAGTTGAATGTAGAGGTTGCTGAATGAAGATAGGAAAGGTCACATAAAATCAATCCTCCATACATCGAACAATTCCACCTTGATGATGTTTTAGAGTGGCATCTCATGTCGTCTAGAGATATTGCCCTTCATCTGGCATCGATCACATTGCTTGTAAAACTCTTGGGCATCTTTGTACAGTGTTGGCCAATACAAACTGCATTGCAAAACTTTGGCCGCGGTATGTGTTCCTCCAAAATGTCCTTCATAGGGTGAATAATGGCATTGCCGGAGTACATTCTACTGCTCTTCTTCAAGGACACATCGGCGTATAACCTGATTTGCACATTGTTTAAACAAAAGAGACTCATCCCAAAAGTAATGCTTAGCATCATGGCAGAACCGCTTCTTCCCTTGATGAGTAAGGCCATAAGGTAAAATACCACAAACAAGGAAATTAACTAAATCTGTATACCAGGGTATTGCTGAGGCATGTGCTGCCGTGGCGACTGCTTCCAAGATTGCCGAGGCGTGTGCGTCTAGAGTTGCCGAGGCATACGCTGGCCCATGGTTGCCGAGGCGTGCGTATCGCTAGTTGTCGCGGCGTGTGCGTCGAGAGTTGCTAAAGCGTCGAGGGTTGTTGAGGCATGCGTATCCATGGTTACCGAGGCGTGCGCATCCATGGTTACCGAGGCAACTAACAGTTGCTCATCCAGGAATGCATCACATATCTCTAAATCCGCATCATCTTCTCTATTGCATTCTAAAGCGTAATAAGTGATCAGCCACTTGATTTTCTATTCCTTTTATGTTCTTAATTTCAATGTCAAACTCTTGTAAAAGCAATATCCAATGAATCAAACGAGGTTTGACATTCTTTTTAGCAAATAGATACTTAATTGCTGAATGGTCCGTATAAACAATTGCCTTTGTACCAATCAAATAGGATCGAAACTTGTCAAATGTGAAAACTACGGCTAGTAACTCTTTCTTCGTTGTTATGTAATTCATTTGAGGACTATTAAGAGTTTTACTAGCGTAGTATATCACATGAAAGGTCTTACCTGTGTGTTGGCCTAGGACTACTCCTACCGCGAAATCACTTGCATCACACATGAGCTCAAAAGGTAGCGCCCAATCTGGTGGAACGACAATGGGTGCCGAGGCAAGCTTTTCCTTTAGGGTTTCGAATGCTTGGGTGCAAGAATCATCAAAATTGAAGACTTTATCCTGTCCAAGCAAATTGCACAGGGGTTTAGTAATTTTAGAAAAATTATGAATGAACCTCCTGTAAAAACCTGCATGTCCAAGAAAGCTTCAGATTCTTTTAACCGAACTTGGTGGGGGTAATCTCTCGATCACGTCCACCTTGGCTTTGTCTACTTCAATTCCTTTGGATGAAATCTTGTGGTCGAGCACTATTCCTTCATCTACCATAAAATGGTACTTCTCCCAATTAAGGACTAAATCAGTTTCTTCACATCTTGCCAACACCTTCTCTAAATTGCCGAGGCAACTGTCAAAGTCATTACCAAAAACAAAAAAGCATCCATGAAGATCTCAAGGAAGTCTTGACCATTTTTGAAAAGACGACATCCTTGAAAGCATAAGTATCGTATGGGCATGTGAAGGTTGTCTTTTCTTGATCTTCTCAGTGCTATGGCAATTTGATTGTAACACGAATAACCATCAAGAAAACAATAAAAGGGTTTACCCGCAAGACGGTCAAGCATTTGATCAATAAAGGGTAATGGAAAGTGATCTTTCCTATTGGCTTTGTTTAGCTTTCGATAATCCATACAAACCCTCCAACCGTCACAGTCCTGGTTGTAATGATTTCATTGTTTTCATTACTTACCACCGTTATACCTCCCTTTTTTGGTACACATTGCACCAGACTTACCCATGCACTATTAGAGATAGGGTATATGATATCGCGTCAAGCCACTTGATGATTTCTTTCATTACAACCCCTTTTATGGCATGATTCAGTCTCCTATGGGCTTCAATCGAAGGTTTGTGATCATCTTCCAACAAAATCTTGTGCATGCACACTGTCAGGCTAATTCCCTTCAAGTCGAAAATTGTCCACCCTACTGCCTTCTTGTGCAGCATCAACATTTTGATCATCTTCTTTTCCTGCTCAGGCTGTAACTTAGAGGAAATAATTACAGGCAATGTATTATCGATTCCCAAGTAAGCATATTTTAGTTGCTCTGGCAACTGTTTCAACTCAAGAATCGGTGGTTTTTCAATAGAGGGCTTTTCGAGCTTACCTTCTTTACCTGAGTAATCCAGTGGTTCAAAGTATGTACCTGGTCAATTGACTAACCAATTTGTCTCTTCTTGTTGTTCCTCATCGATCGGTTCATCATACTCCTCAGGTTCCTCTTGATTGGCAATGTAGTTACCGAGACAACTAAATTCCTCGTCGAAGTTAAACTCTGTCGTGGCATAGAGAAGTTGACATTCTTTCAGATCATCGGCATGCCTTATTGTTTGGAACACATTTAGTTTAACTTGCTGGTGATTCACCCTCATTGTGAGTTCTCCCTTTTCAACATCGATCTAGGTTCTCCCTGTTGCTAGGAAGGGTCTTCCGAGAATGATAGGTGCATGTTCATCTGCTTCACAATCCAAAACAATAAAGTCAACGGGAAAAATAAATTTATCAACTTTTACTAGTATGTCTTCAATTTTTCCCTCTGGATGCACATAGGATCTGTCGGCTAGTTGTAGCATAACTGTTGTAGGTCTTGCCTTCCCGATTCCTAGTTTCTGGAAAACCGATTTAGGCACCAAGTTTATGCTTGATCCAAGGTCACATAATGCTTTCCCACCATAGTGGTTTCTGATGGAACAAGGTATTGTGAAACTTTCGGGATCCTTCAACTTGGGTGGTATGTGATTGTGCAACATGGCCATGCATCCCTCTGGTGCGGCAACTGTTTCAAACTCTCATAGCCTTGTTCTCTTAGACACAATGTCTTTAAGAAACCTGGCATAGTTCGGCATTTGTTCAATTGCTTCAACCAATGGCAAGTTGATGTGGACTTGCTTTAGGATATCAAGGAACTTCTTGAATTGATATTCTTGCTTTTGTCGCTTTAACTTTTGTGGTAATGGTGGTGGAAGTCAGATATCTTCGATCCTTTCATTGGTCTGGAACCTGATTGATGGCATTGTCGGGGCAACTGGAGTTGCTGAGGCATTGTCAACTGGGGTTGCCGTGGCGTGCCTATCTTTGGTTGCCAAGGCATCCTTATCGTTGGTTGCCGCGGCAATTCCTGGTTCAGCATATGAGGCTTTGCCGCTAAGCTCATCTTTTTCTTTTTTTGGAGTTTTGTTTGATGAGCGAGCTTGAGCCTCTTTAAGTTGTTGGACACTTCTAGTGGTGATCGTCTTACATTGCTCATGGCCAGTTCCTCTTGCGACTTCAGTATCGCTAGGTAAACCTCCTTGCGGTCTAGTATTCAGGTTTTGAGCAAATTGTCCGACTTGATTTTCCAATGATTTGATTGCCGCCTCTTGGTTTTGCAATCTCATCTCGGTCCTGTTAATAAAAGCATCAATTCTTTTTATGAAGTTACTATTCTCAGCCATATAAGATTTAGTTTTCAACATAAAAGCATTGAGAGAATTTTCCAAAGAACTAGATGTTGTTGGTTGTTGCTGCGGTAACTGTTGTCGTGGCATATTCTGCTGGAATCCCGATGCTTGTACGTTCTGATTGTTCTGGTTTAGAGCATTGTTGGGATTACTCCATGAGAGATTCGGGTGCTTCTTCCAATCTGGATTATATGTGTTGGACATCACATTGTTTTTCTGGTTATAATTCCCCACATAAAAGCTGGATTCCAAATTCTGCATACATTCAGAAGAATCATGGTTACCACAACATAACTCACAAAAGGAATCCATTACCTTGACCTCATGTGTGTTGTTTGGTTTTTGCGTGTTACGGACCATCTTGGTTAGAGTGGCCAATTGTGCGAAATTGAGTCTGATGATCCCGATTCATGTATTGTGGCTTGGCGTCTAATTCCTCCACTTCTAGCAGATGGGAATTGATAATCATTCTTGGCAAGCTGTTTAGAATTTGCATTGCTTCCTCCGGTGACTTATCTAGGAGTATGCCGTTTGCCGAGGCATCTAGCATCATCCTTGTTGGTGTATTCACAGCGTTGTAAAACATTGTTACTTGTATCCATACTGGGAATCCGTGTAGGGGGCATTTGTGTATAAGTTCTCTATATCGCTCCCAAGCCTCGTACATGGATTCATCATCCTGCTGCCGAAAAAAAGTAATTTCGTTCTGAAGCTTATCAGTCAAATTTGTAGGATTAAATCGAGCAAGGAAATCACGACAAAGATCGATCCAAGATCCTATTGATCCGGCATGAATGCTATTCAACCATGCTTTTTCCCTATCCCTTAGTGAATAGGGGAATAATCTTAGTCGTAAAACATCGGGGGTGACTCCTTGTATTTTGAATGAATTGCAAATCTCGAGGAAAGATTTAAGATGTTGTTGTGCATCTTTAGTTGCTGAGCCGCCAAATTGACCAATTGTGTTGATCATATTAAACATCACCGGCTTCAATTCAAGGTGCTCGGCTTCAATTTCAGGTGTGACAACTCCTAGATTAAGTCCTTCAAGATAGTCTCGAATAGTTCTGTTTCGTGCAAGAATCACTCATCCTTCTGCTGGAACATCTTGATTCATATTGTCGTCTTGATTAGCCATTGCTACTCTTAACATTCGTCTGAGTCTTTGCAAGGTTCGTTCGATTTCTGGATCAAAGGGATATTCTGGTGTAATCGGTCTCGCCCTGGTCATATACCAATGCAAAACCAACGTTTGTTAACCCTTTGAATCTTAAACAAGAAAAATAAAAAGTGCAAGAAAATAAAAACAAAGTTGCTACTGCCAATCCCCGGCAACGGCGCCAAAAACTTGTTGCGCGTAATAAGTGCTCCTCAATTGTGCAAGTGTACACATCGCAAGTTATAGTATAAAGATATCATCTCCACGAGGATTGGTGCCACTTCAAGGAATCTAATCTCTTGCCTTTGTAAAAAGTAAAAGAACACAAGTAGAAGATTGTAGGAGTTTTAACTAACAACTAAACTAGAAAGCAATTAAGTAAAAGAAGATGTAATCAAATGAGAGAGAATAGGCCAGGTTATCGTGAGTTGAGGAGTGATAGCCTATTGGATCGTCTTGGTAAAAGAGTGCAAGGGCAACTCAGTTGCCGTGGCAACTTGCACAGCGGGGTTGCCTTGGCAACTAATCGATGGTTGCCTGGGTGACTAGCTGGGAAACTACTTGGGCGGCTGGGCAACAACTTCAAGGTTCGGCGGAGCGTTCTTCAATGGTTTCTTCTTATCCCTAAGTCGAAACTCTAGCTATTTGTGCATGCCTTGTTAATACATCCCTGCGTGAATCAAGGGTGAACAACAACCAATCTTGCGCTCCTCTTAGCCGTTGAAATCCTTAACTTATTCCTAAGCCGGATTAATCTTCACCATCAATAGATTGAATAAAGACCATACTCATTCGTTTCTTGAATCTAACTCTCCCGATATTAGATAAATAGATGAAGTTACGAGATCCTCTCCCAATTCACTCGCAAACAATAATAAGAACCAAGAATGAGTAAACCTTGAATTGAAAGTGCAAACTCTTATTACCTAAACAAAATCTAATTGTTTCTCACAACCACAAGACACAATAACCTTAGCCAAGTAGATTTAGTTCATGGCTAGGTTCCAAAGAAACACAAGACAAAGAATTCCTAGCATAAACCTAATTGAACAAAGAAAGAAAAAGATGAAGAATGGTTGAAGCCTTGTTTTTTGTCGAAATCTCCCTCCTTTGATCTTGTCGAAAATTTCTCTCCTCTCTCCCCTTTGGAGTTGACGACATGGTCTCTAATTTATAGGGCTAGGTCAAAGTCTTTTTGAGGAGGAAGTTAAGTTGGAATTAAATTATCATTAAAGAATATAATTCTTTATTATATTTAAATTCCTTCTAGAACTTCTCCTATCTTCTTGGGATTTAATTTCACTTTAACCTCTTCATTGGAAATCAAACTCCTTTGGGATTTAGCTTTGCTCCACGTCATCTTGGGCTTATCTAGTCATCAATTTCGACTACCATATCATCTTATTCTTTGTCGAAAATTGCCCTGGCAACTAGCTCGGCATCTCCTCCATGCATTGCCCTGGCAACTAGCTCAGCATCTCCTTCATGCATTGCCCTGGCAACTGGTTACAACCTTGCTTTGGCAAGTGATTCTGCACACACACACAAAAACACACCAAAGCAGTATCTTTTTCCACAAAATTGAGCAAAATATGAAATCAAGCTTGTCCACCAAGGAAACGATGCAAACATGCATGAATGACTAATAATGCAACTAATATGAACCTAAGTCTAACAGTAATATGACTAAAAAGGGTAATAAAAATAGTACCTTTGAACACTTATCACACCCCCAAACTCGAACTATTGCTTGTCCTCAAGCAATGCAAACTAACAATTACCTACCAAGACTTTAATCATCAAAGACATGCTTCAAACTTGAATTCAAACCTTGGAACCGTGGCACAAAGTATGATCACCTTTTAATTTTTCAAATAGCACAAAAAATAACCCAGAATCGGACTATAATGCTTGTGACAATGTGTGTGCATAGTTGTGTACAAGTTGATTTTCAATATTCTATGTGAACAATAGGCTTTTATCAAATTAATTACCGGGGCATTTATTTTTAATTTCACTAGAGCCAATTTCGGGCACCTCTAGCGATTCTTTAATGTGCATTAACTACTAGAGCCAGTTTTGGGCACCTCTAGCAAGAAAGTGCATTTACTACTAGAGCCAGTTTCGGGCACCTCTAGCAAGAAATTAACTTTTAATTTTAAATTTTAAATTTTAAATTTACCCAAATTTTAAGCAACCTAAGTTCACTAAGTTTCTTTCAATCAACAAGCCACAACTGTAAAAACAATTCAAAGCATCATAGTAAAATTCCATGTTCTTTTCATGCAATCCTAAAATTAAAGGTTCTTTCAATTAAGTGCGGTGGCAAAAATTCATCATTGGATATTCAACAAGTCTTAAGCAATTAAATCCAATTAAAGGCATGACAAGTAACATATGCAACCTATATGTGATTGCTAAAGATGAATGCAACTAAACATGAAACTAACTAGAAACCAACCCCCCCCCCCAAACTCGAGAGAAGCATTGTCCTCAATGCACGTAAAAGTGAAACAAAATTTAAAAGAAACTAAATGAAATGAGTTAGTCAGAGAGGTCATCACCTCGAGTGATAAGTTTTCTTCATGTCGTTTGCTTGATTATATTCCGGTTGGTGTTGAATGCTTGTGGCTGGTACTGCATGAATAGCATTGCTTTGATTTGATCCATGTTTGCCGATGCAGGTTCACTTGCCTGGGCATCAGTAGTTTCTGTTGCCGTGGTAACTGCTGAGGTAGTTGCCGGGGCATTCTCTGTTGTGGTTGTCGTGGTAAGTAGTCGACAGTAAATTTCCTTAGCATGGTGGTTGTGAGTCTTGTTGTGGAAAAGAAAAGAAAAAAAAGAAAACCTGGAAACTAAAGATAATGAAGAAAAATAAAATAAAATATCTCCTAAAAATTCCAAAAATAAATAAAGAAAAGAAAAAAACAAAAATAATAAAAAATAGTTTGAAAAAAATAAAAAGAAAAAGAAAATATCGAAAGGAGAGCATGCTCATGCATCTCTTAAGGTGACCACTTCTTTGTTACGTTCCACATGGGCACCGTTGTAGCGCTTCAATCTTTGTCCGTTAACTTTGAATTCATGTTCGTCAGTGATGGACTTGATTATCACGACACCATGGGAGAATGGTTTGACAACTTCAAATGGTCTCGACCATCTTGATTTTAGTTTTCCCGGGAAAATTTTTAGCCGAGAATTGAATAAGAGAAATAGTTGCCCTGGCATGAATTGCCGCGACAATAGTTTCTTGTCATGCCATTCCTTTGTTTTCTCTTTGTAGATTCGTGCATTGTTATAGGCGAGTGCATTGAATTCTTATATCTCGTTGAGTTCCAACAAACGCTTTTGCCTGGCACTTTCCCAATCCATATTCACAATCTTGATTGCCCAATATGCCTTGTGTTCGATTTCCACAGATAGATGGCATGTTTTGCCATAGGCAAGTCGGAAGGGAGACATACATAAGGGTGTTTTGAATACAGAGTGATATGCCCAAAGTGCGTCATCTAGTCTTACTGACCAATCCTTTCTAGAAGGATTTACAACTTTTTCGAGTATACCCTTTAATTCCCGGTTGGAAATTTTTGCTTGCTCATTGGTTTGTGGGCGATATGCCGTAGCAATCTTGTGTGATACGCCGAAGCGTTGCAACATCTTGGCAATAAGTCTGTTGTCAAAATGCTTGCCTTCATCACTGATAATTGCTCTCGGCATCCCAAATCGTGTAAATATGTTTTTCTGGAAGAATTGTTGCACGATCTTGGAATCGTTGTTGGGAATCTGCAGCCGCCTCAACCCATTTAGACACGTAGTCGATGGCAAGTTGAATGTAGAGGTTGCTGAATGAAGATAGGAAAGGTCACATAAAATCAATCCTCCATACATCGAACAATTCCACCTTGATGATGTTTTAGAGTGGCATCTCATGTCGTCTAGAGATATTGCCCTTCATCTGGCATCGATCACATTGCTTGTAAAACTCTTGGGCATCTTTGTACAGTGTTGGCCAATACAAACTGCATTGCAAAACTTTGGCCGCGGTATGTGTTCCTCCAAAATGTCCTTCATAGGGTGAATAATGGCATTGCCGGAGTACATTCTACTGCTCTTCTTCAAGGACACATCGGCGTATAACCTGATTTGCACATTGTTTAAACAAAAGAGACTCATCCCAAAAGTAATGCTTAGCATCATGGCAGAACCGCTTCTTCCCTTGATGAGTAAGGCCATAAGGTAAAATACCACAAACAAGGAAATTAACTAAATCTGTATACCAGGGTATTGCTGAGGCATGTGCTGCCGTGGCGACTGCTTCCAAGATTGCCGAGGCGTGTGCGTCTAGAGTTGCCGAGGCATACGCGTCCATGGTTGCCGAGGCGTGCGTATCGCTAGTTGTCGCGGCGTGTGCGTCGAGAGTTGCTAAAGCGTCGAGGGTTGTTGAGGCATGCGTATCCATGGTTACCGAGGCGTGCGCATCCATGGTTACCGAGGCAACTAACAGTTGCTCATCCAGGAATGCATCACATATCTCTAAATCCGCATCATCTTCTCTATTGCATTCTAAGCGTAATAAGTGATCAGCCACTTGATTTTCTATTCCTTTTATGTTCTTAATTTCAATGTCAAACTCTTGTAAAAGCAATATCCAATGAATCAAACGAGGTTTGACATTCTTTTTAGCAAATAGATACTTAATTGCTGAATGGTCCGTATAAACAATTGCCTTTGTACCAATCAAATAGGATCGAAACTTGTCAAATGTGAAAACTACGGCTAGTAACTCTTTCTTCGTTGTTATGTAATTCATTTGAGGACTATTAAGAGTTTTACTAGCGTAGTATATCACATGAAAGGTCTTACCTGTGTGTTGGCCTAGGACTACTCCTACCGCGAAATCACTTGCATCACACATGAGCTCAAAAGGTAGCGCCCAATTCTGGTGGAACGACAATGGGTGCCGAGGCAAGCTTTTCCTTTAGGGTTTCGAATGCTTGGGTGCAAGAATCATCAAAATTGAAGACTTTATCCTGTCCAAGCAAATTGCACAGGGGTTTAGTAATTTTAGAAAAATTATGAATGAACCTCCTGTAAAAACCTGCATGTCCAAGAAAGCTTCAGATTCTTTTAACCGAACTTGGTGGGGGTAATCTCTCGATCACGTCCACCTTGGCTTTGTCTACTTCAATTCCTTTGGATGAAATCTTGTGGTCGAGCACTATTCCTTCATCTACCATAAAATGGTACTTCTCCCAATTAAGGACTAAATCAGTTTCTTCACATCTTGCCAACACCTTCTCTAAATTGCCGAGGCAACTGTCAAAGTCATTACCAAAAACAAAAAAAGCATCCATGAAGATCTCAAGGAAGTCTTCGACCATTTTTGAAAAGACGACATCCTTCAGAAAGCATAAGTATCGTATGGGCATGTGAAGGTTGTCTTTTCTTGATCTTCTGGTGCTATGGCAATTTGATTGTAACCTGAATAACCATCAAGAAAACAATAAAAGGGTTTACCTGCAAGACGGTCAAGCATTTGATCAATAAAGGGTAATGGAAAGTGATCTTTCCTATTGGCTTTGTTTAGCTTTCGATAATCCATACAAACCCTCCAACCGGTCACAGTCCTGGTTGTAATGATTTCATTGTTTTCATTACTTACCACCGTTATACCTCCCTTTTTTGGTACACATTGCACCAGACTTACCCATGCACTATTAGAGATAGGGTATATGATATCGCGTCAAGCCACTTGATGATTTCTTTCATTACAACCCCTTTTATGGCATGATTCAGTCTCCTATGGGCTTCAATCGAAGGTTTGTGATCATCTTCCAACAAAATCTTGTGCATGCACACTGTCAGGCTAATTCCCTTCAAGTCGAAAATTGTCCACCCTACTGCCTTCTTGTGCAGCATCAACATTTTGATCATCTTCTTTTCCTGCTCAGGCTGTAACTTAGAGGAAATAATTACAGGCAATGTATTATCGATTCCCAAGTAAGCATATTTTAGTTGCTCTGGCAACTGTTTCAACTCAAGAATCGGTGGTTTTTCAATAGAGGGCTTTTCGAGCTTACCTTCTTTACCTGAGTAATCCAGTGGTTCAAAGTATGTACCGGGTCAATTGACTAACCAATTTGTCTCTTCTTGTTGTTCCTCATCGATCGGTTCATCATACTCCTCGTGGTTCCTCTTGATTGGCAATGTAGTTACCGAGACAACTAAATTCCTCGTCGGTTAAACTCATTGTGGCATAGAGAAGTTGACATTCTTTCAGATCATCGGCATGCCTTATTGTTTGGAACACATTTAGTTTAACTTGCTGGTGATTCACCCTCATTGTGAGTTCTCCCTTTTCAACATCGATCTAGGTTCTCCTCATTTTGCTAGGAAGGGTCTTCCGAGAATGATAGGTGCATGTTCATCCGCTTCACAATCCAAAACAATAAAGTCAACGGGAAAAATAAATTTATCAACTTTTACTAGTATGTCTTCAATTTTTCCCTCTGGATGCACATAGGATCTGCGGCTAGTTGTAGCATAATCATTGTAGGTCTTGCCTTCCCGATTCCTAGTTTCGAAAACCGATTTAGGCACCAAGTTTATGCTTGATCCAAGGTCACATAATGCTTTCCCACCATAGTGGTTTCGATGGAACAAGGTATTGTGAAACTTTCGGGATCCTTCAACTTGGGTGGTATGTGATTGTGCAACATGGCCATGCATCCCTCTCAAAGCGGCAATCGTTTCAAACTCTCATAGCCTTGTTCTCTTAGACACAATGTCTTTAAGAAACCTGGCATAGTTCGCATTTGTTCAATTGCTTCAACCAATGGCAAGTTGATGTGGACTTGCTTTAGGATATCAAGGAACTTCTTGAATTGATATTCTTGCTTTTGTCGCTTTAACTTTTGTGGTAATGGTGGTGGAAGTCGGATATCTTCGATCCTTTCATTGGTCCGGAACCCGATTGATGGCATTGTCGGGCAACGGAGTTGCTTTGAGGCATTGTCAACCCAGGGTTGCCGTGGCGTGCCTATCTTTGGTTGCCAAGGCATCCTTATCGTTGGTTGCCGCGGCAATTCCTGGTTCAGCATATGAGGCTTTGCCGCTAAGCTCATCTTTTTCTTTTTTTGGAGTTTTGTTTGATGAGCGAGCTTGAGCCTCTTTAAGTTGTTGGACACTTCTAGTGGTGATCGTCTTACATTGCTCATGGCCGTTCCTCTTGCGACTTCAAGATCGCTTAGGTAAACCTCCTTGCGGTCTAGTATTCAGTTTTGAGCAAATTGTCCGACTTGATTTTCCAATGATTTGATTGCCGCCTCTTGGTTTTGCAATCTCATCTCGGTCTGTTAATAAAAGCATCAATTCTTTTTATGAAGTTACTATTCTCAGCCATATAAGATTTAGTTTTCAACATAAAAGCATTGAGAGAATTTTCCAAAGAACTAGATGTTGTTGGTTGTTGC
Source organism: Hibiscus mutabilis (assembly GCA_019671005.1). Lineage (NCBI taxonomy): Eukaryota > Viridiplantae > Streptophyta > Magnoliopsida > Malvales > Malvaceae > Hibiscus > Hibiscus mutabilis. Next base: position 24,162,732 of record CM033751.1, read on the forward strand.
TGCGGTAACTGTTGTCGTGGCATATTCTGCTGGAATCCCGATGCTTGTACGTTCTGATTGTTCTGGTTTAGAGCATTGTTGGGATTACTCCATGAGAGATTCGGGTGCTTCTTCCAATCTGGATTATATGTGTTGGACATCACATTGTTTTTCTGGTTATAATTCCCCACATAAAAGCTGGATTCCAAATTCTGCATACATTCAGAAGAATCATGGTTACCACAACATAACTCACAAAAGGAATCCATTACCTTGACCTCATGTGTGTTGTTTGGTTTTTGCGTGTTCTGGACCATCTTGGTTAGAGTGGCCAATTGTGCCGAAATTGAGTCTGATGATCCCAGTTCATGTATTGTGGCTTGGCGTCTAATTCCTCCACTTCTAGCAGATGGGAATTGATAATCATTCTTGGCAAGCCTGTTTAGAATTTGCATTGCTTCCTCCGGTGACTTATCTAGGAGTATGCCGTTTGCCGAGGCATCTAGCATCATCCTTGTTGGTGTATTCACAGCGTTGTAAAACATTGTTACTTGTATCCATACTGGGAATCCGTGTAGGGGGCATTTGTGTATAAGTTCTCTATATCGCTCCCAAGCCTCGTACATGGATTCATCATCTGCCTGCCGAAAAGAAGTAATTTCGTTACGAAGCTTATCAGTCAAATTTGTAGGATTAAATCGAGCAAGGAAATCACGACAAAGATCGATCCAAGATCCTATTGATCCGGCATGAATGCTATTCAACCATGCTTTTTCCCTATCCCTTAGTGAATAGGGGAATAATCTTAGTCGTAAAACATCGGGGGTGACTCCTTGTATTTTGAATGAATTGCAAATCTCGAGGAAAGATTTAAGATGTTGTTGTGCATCTTTAGTTGCTGAGCCGCCAAATTGACCAATTGTGTTGATCATATTAAACATCACCGGCTTCAATTCAAGGTGCTCGGCTTCAATTTCAGGTGTGACAACTCCTAGATTAAGTCCTTCAAGATAGTCTCGAATAGTTCTGTTTCGTGCAAGAATCACTCATCCTTCTGCTGGAACATCTTGATTCATATTGTCGTCTTGATTAGCCATTGCTACTCTTAACATTCGTCTGAGTCTTTGCAAGGTTCGTTCGATTTCTGGATCAAAGGGATATTCTGGTGTAATCGGTCTCGCCCTGGTCATATACCAATGCAAAACCAACGTTTGTTAACCCTTTGAATCTTAAACAAGAAAAATAAAAAGTGCAAGAAAATAAAAACAAAGTTGCTACTGCCAATCCCCGGCAACGGCGCCAAAAACTTGTTGCGCGTAATAAGTGCTCCGCAATTGTGCAAGTGTACACATCGCAAGTTATAGTATAAAAGATATCATCTCCACAGGGATTGGTGCCACTTCAGGAATCTAATCTCTTGCACTGTAAAAAGTAAAAGAACACAAGTAGAAGATTGTAGGAGTTTTAACTAACAACTAAACTAGAAAGCAATTAAGTAAAAGAAGATGTAATCAAATGAGAGAGAATAGGCCAGGTTATCGTGAGTTGAGGAGTGATAGCCTATTGGATCGTCTTGGTAAAAGAGTGCAAGGGCAACTCAGTTGCCGTGGCAACTTGCACAGCGGGGTTGCCTTGGCAACTAATCGATGGTTGCCTGGGTGACTAGCTGGGAAACTACTTGGGCGGCTGGGCAACAACTTCAAGGTTCGGCGGAGCGTTCTTCAATGGTTTCTTCTTATCCCTAAGTCGAAACTCTAGCTATTTGTGCATGCCTTGTTAATACATCCCTGCGTGAATCAAGGGTGAACAACAACCAATCTTGCGCTCCTCTTAGCCGTTGAAATCCTTAACTTATTCCTAAGCCGGATTAATCTTCACCATCAATAGATTGAATAAAGACCATACTCATTCGTTTCTTGAATCTAACTCTCCCGATATTAGATAAATAGATGAAGTTACGAGATCCTCTCCCAATTCACTCGCAAACAATAATAAGAACCAAGAATGAGTAAACCTTGAATTGAAAGTGCAAACTCTTATTACCTAAACAAAATCTAATTGTTTCTCACAACCACAAGACACAATAACCTTAGCCAAGTAGATTTAGTTCATGGCTAGGTTCCAAAGAAACACAAGACAAAGAATTCCTAGCATAAACCTAATTGAACAAAGAAGAAAAAGATGAAGAATGGTTGAAGCCTCTTTGTCGAAATCTCCCCCTTTGATCTTGTCGAAATTTCTCTCCTCTCTCCCCCTTTGGAGTTGACGACATGGTCTCTAATTTATAGGGCTAGGTCAAAGTCTTTTTTGAGGAGGAAGTTAAGTTGGAATTAAATTATCTTTAAAGAATATAATTATTTATTATATTTAAATTCCTTCTAGAACTTATCCTATCTTCTTGGGATTTAATTTCTCTTTAACCTCTTCATGGAAATCAAACTCCTTTGGGATTTAGCTTTGCGCCACGTAATCTTGGGCTTATCTAGTCATCAATTTCGACTACCATATCATCTTATTCCTTGTCGAAAATTGCCTTGGCAACTAGCTCGGCATCTCCATCATGCATTGCCCTGGCAACTAGCTCGGCATCTCCTTCATTCATTGCCCTGGCAACTGGTTCCATCCTTGCTTTGGCAAGTGATTCTGCACACACACACAAAAACACACCAAAGCAGTATCTTTTTCCACAAAATTGAGCAAAATATGAAATCAAGCTTGTCCACCAAGGAAACGATGCAAATATGCATGAATGACTAATAATGCAACTAATATGAGCCTAAGTCTAGCAATAATAAGAATAAAAAGGGTAAATAAAATAGTACTTTTCAACACTTAACAAAAACCATCCGCACATTTATAAGGTTGTGCTAACCATATACACTAAGTGTCCTTTATATGCACTATAGTGCTAAACCGGGTAACCGAGTATGCAGAGTGCTGCAGAACTCTATGGAATGCCAACCATACCCTGTTCCTCCATGACTTACTTGGGCATATTTTCCATATTTATTTCATCCATGGCAATGTATATCAGCATAATTTAATATTGGACAGTTCATACCCAAAATAACATTCATAGTATAACATCATATATAACTAGTGATCCATGCATTTATATTCAACCTTTGACATATTTAAAATATGTCAATTATACGATCAATGACATAAATATCATACCAATATATAAACAAGGCAGACTCATCGCAAGTCTTCCTAATAATGTATTAAACATCCATGTATCATGTTATATATGCATTACACTCACCTTGGCCACTTAACACAATGCCTCACTAAGTCCTAGTTCGATCCTTTCGTCCATAGAATCTCGAACCTTCTTTGATTCGGACTTGACTTCATTAATCACATGAATAAAATAAAATATTTGTTAGATTCAAATCTAACAATACCTTAAACATGATGCCTAATATAATCATTCGAATATAAAATTTCTAAATATTTTTCCTTTCTTCCTTGTACTATTCAAAAACTCATTATGGTCCTTAGGACCAATATGAACTTCCATAAATTCTTTCGAGCTTGCTGACTAACATTTAAATACAAAATGTTTCAAATTCCATTTTTTGACAGCTTGCGCTACCTTCAAAGAATTATTTATACAGGACAGAATAAATACTGGATCTTAATTTCCTCTATACTGGAGAAACTAGATTCGATAACGGTTCTAACAGTATAAGCCACATAAATTAATAAAATCTACAAAAATTTTGAAAAATAACTGAATTCACGTCACAGACTGTCCAGGCAAAAAACTGCTTTATAATTTTTCTGACCTTTATTCGAATAAAAATTCATATCTTTTAACTCGGAATTCGAAATCAGTTTTTTGTTGGAAACGAAACTAGACTAAAAAATCTTTCCAACGGTATAAAATTCATCATCTAACCATTTTTTTAGAATTTATGGCGAAATTTTAAACTTACTGTCATAATTCAATTCCAACATAACTTTACATAAATAACTTCTAGTTTACACATACTTCTCTACTTGTCAATTTAGTCTCATCACTTTACTTCAAATGACCAGAACAAAGCTTGTACTCATATGTTCTATTTACATCCTTCATTAAAATAGGCAAAAACCTTTACTTCTCTAATTTCTCTTGATTTGTCGAGATGGTCACAAAATTTCCAATATAAGGATTCAAGCTTCTTAACTTTACAAATTAATCCTCAAATCAACATTACTACCTTAATTTCATCATTTTAACTAAAAATCAGGTTTACTCCTTCTACATATCCTCTTTTCCGAATAGACAATTCAAGTTTGACAAATTGTCAAAATAGTCACTAAATCAATTGATCGTCGGTTTAGCATTCTAACTTCATTTTCATGCTTAGCAAAACCTTATATAATCAATAACAACTTATTAAATACAAAACAACATCAGCCCTAATACTAATCCATCAAACCGAATAGGTCCATAAAGATTTCCAAAATGTTGATTTAGTCACTTGCTGAAATAACTAGATTTTCATACTCCAAACATCAAATTCAAGCTTCAATCTTCATCAAATCTATAAATACTCTTAAAATTTCAGATTTAAATACCATCCCCTAACCTTTAAATGCTGGACAAAATAGTCCATTAACTTTATACATCAATCCAATTTAGTCTTAAGCATGAAAACAACATAAAATCAAACACAGTTTCTTAAATCTTCAAAATTCCCAAAATTCACATAACCCTAATTTCTTCCACATATCAAATCTCATCAATCAAGCAAGTATTCTATGAATTATTTACATCAAAAGATTGAGCTCGAAGAGTAGAACAACTTTGTAGTTCTAAATATTACCTTAAAATTGAGATTTGGGCTTAAATCGAGCTTGGAAATTTCCCTCTTCTTTCTCCTCTTTCTCCACGGTTTATGTCTAGAAAAGATGAACATTTTTTTCATCTTTTCACTTTTAAATTACACTTGTAACTATTAAATGAATTTTAAATTCATTTAAATAGTGAAATTACCAATTTAGCCTTTAAATCCAATGGCTAATTTGATCTCATCTAAAATCAAGGGCCAAATTAAATCCATGTATATTTCATCTTCCAAAAACGTCCTCAACATTTCAAAAATATTTCAAAATTGCTATCCTTGCCAAATGACCAATTTGCCCTCCAACTAGTCTTTATTTACTAGTTTGTTTCAAAATTGTCATTCCATTATAATCTAACCAAATTAGTTCCTTCTCAACTGGCCACTATTCCATAAATATCATTTATTGATTTTCCATGGCTTATGGAACAGTTTCTGAAATTTCAATTCAATCCGATTTCCCGATATTCACTAAATACTTCTACTGCGATTTTACCTTTACCGAGCCATCAGATCTATTTCAAAAATTATATATTTCCATATTCCGAAAATAAATACTATTATCTCATAAAAACTTCCTTTCTTAAGGACTTAGACTGAATTTTCCTAACTCAGTCTATTATTTTAGTAATTATCGAAAATTCTCCAAATAGTGAAATAAAATAATGCACCATATGTCGCCATCCTTCATCCAATGGCCTATATTTAATCTTGAGTTAATAGTTTACCAACTTTGCCTTGTGATTTTCCAAAATTATGATCTTGCCATTTTTTATCCAACGGCTCATATTTAACATGGAAAAATCAACTTAAATCCAAGGGTTCATATTCTTCCAACAAAAAGAAAATATCTTATACATGTAAAATGACATAATTAACCTTGTCTTCCTAGATATTCAATTCGATCCGTTATACGAATATTCTTCCGAACTTTATCGCTTTATAGCCAATAATACAAACTTCGTACGAAAAATTCGGGTAACACGAAAACGTCATTCTTGGGGGTAAACTATTCATTTATGGGGCTAAAATACACAAGTTTTGAAAATTACAATTTGTTCCCTGAACTTTTCTAAAGTTTATACTTTAGCCACAAAACTTTCAAAATTTACATTTTGGTAACTAGCAAAAAATTGGGATATTACAAGTCTCCCCTTTAAGAAAATTCGTCCTCGAATTTTCAAAACATACCTGGTTCAAAAACAATGAGGAAACTGTTTTCTCATATCTTTTTCTCTTTTCCATATCACTTTTTTGACTTCATGATTTCACCAAAGAACTTTAACAAGCGAGAGCATCTTATTCCTTAGTTCTTTGACTCCATGTGCCATATTCTTTACCAATTCTTCCTCGTAATTCAAATTCGACTGAATCTCTATTCCCTCCGAGGTAATGATATGTAAAGGATCTAATCGATACTTCTTGAGCATCGATATATGAAATACATTATGAATCTTATCCATTTCTGGAGGTAAGGCTAGTTAATAAATCACCAGACCAACTCTTTTCACAATCTTATATGGTCCAGTAAATCTCGGACTCAGCTTCTCTTTTTGTCCAAACCATAACACCCCATTCCAAGGTGAAACTTTTACGGAATACTTTATCCTTAACTTCGTATTAAATATATTTTCTTTCAAGATCAACATATAATTTTTCATCATTCTAAAGCAATTCTAAAACTGCTTCGAACCATTCTTACTTCATTTTCCATATCCTGAACTGAATCAAATCAGATTCAATCACCTATTAGTTCTCTTTTCATCACCATCGGGAATATAAATTACCCCTTGATAACATGAACATCCTTTAGACTTAACATCAAAATCTTTAATTCTTTTCCTTTTCACCTTACTGAATTCTTTCCAGGCATGTCTTATCTTTAATCTATAAATCTTTGACCCAATTTGTCAAAGTAGATTTGAACTGAAGCTGTGTAATCGATACACTATTTTCCTCCAAAAATAATTAGGCATTTAATGCTTATAAGGCAAAGAATGACTTTTGGCTAAATACATCAACAACTACTTTAGCCTTATTACATCAATACACATCCCAACCTATTATGAGACGTATTATTGAATAAGGTAGAATCCTTACTAGATTCATACTGCACTAATACTAGTGCTACTATCAAATCTTCTTCTACTGGTAATAATATAATCGTAATTTAACCTTAGAGGAATATTACTACTTCTTTAACTAACATCACTGGAGCTTCCTAAGGTGATATATTGGGTCGTATAAAACCTCAATCCAATGAATCTTGCAACTAGGCCTTTAGATTTCTCAATCTAGTAAGAGACATTATGTAGGGTGAAATCGATATAGGTTCAATATTGGATAAAAATCCAATCCTAAACTTAGACTCTCGATTAAGCGTCAAGCCTGACAGCCCCTTTTTGGGCAACCCATTTAAAACTCACAAACAATAGGAATACTCTCACAGCTTACCCTTGATGCTCAGTATCCATAGCATAAGTTAAATAATCTTCACATTGGTAACAAATTCCAATTAAAACTCTGCATGATTATGCATGCCAATTATCACAACACTCATATGATTAGTTTTGTGGTTTTCTTGAATCTCCAACATTAATTATAAATGTCAGAGAGTTCCTAATTTTCTTTATCCCAATCTCTTAGCGGAACTATGTAATAAATTCAGTTTGATATCTTTGCCGGGAATCCTCACCATTTTTTAGAAGTGGTGAAATGAATAATAATTCACTATTCCTCTTTACGAGCTATGACCTATGTTTAGATATTTTCTCATTCTGAACCCTTTGCATTGCATTTGCCATAATTTACTACTTCATGAAATTTTAAAATACATAGGGTAGTCAGTACTTCTTTGTACCTGACCTCCAGTCCTCTATGAACTGTCATAAAAAGCTCTCTTTCTGTCCGTAGAAAGTAGTTTAGAAGTAAATCAGCTCAGTTTATTAACTCGCACTCAAACCAATAAACAATCCAATTGCTCAAATTAAGATGCAAGAAACTCTGTTGCTTCTCTAGGATAAACTTTGTTACGGAACTCTCAAAGAAAGAACTTCTAGTTAATAGGCTTTTGAGTATGTTCCGTAACATTACTTCATCAAATATTAGTCTAATCCTTTCAGATGAGATAATATTTTTTCTTTGAGTCTCTTCTGATCATCAATACAGAGTTCCTTCAACATAACTTTTATATCATTAAACCATATATTAACAATCATAGGAATTCCATTAATATCTCTCTGAAATACTAGTATGCCAGAACTCTCTATTCTTTTGCAATCGGTGCCTAAGTAGGCTGATTCATGATCACATCTAATTTCTGGAAGAAAAGCTCTTAATCCAAAACATACATATCATATTACGTTGGTGCCTCTGCACCAAGCTAAGCCGAGGGTAGAATATTATCATTAACCTTATCATGCTCGTGAATCTCTTATTGATCCACTCGCCTAAACACCTGACACGATTCTTTTACCCTCACACATTGGAATTTAACATTATTATCATAATGAAGTAAGCAATTGCATTCATTCAAACAAGTAAAATCATCAGTAATTCTGACATCCTAGTGGCATGTATACACTTTTGACCTTTACCATACTTCGTTTAACTCCAGAACCGGCTAAACCTGTAGCTCTGATACCAGTAAATGTAACACCCCCTTCTCATATCCGTACATCGGGTACGAGCCAGAAACGTTACGACTTCTTTAATCAAAATTGGGGTAATTTAAAAATTTTAGAAAATCTTCTCAACTGTCACCGATCTTAAATTTTCTCTAGCCCAAGCACGCTTAACTTTATTTATAATCGACAAAGATTATTTATTTGAGTTCTAATCATAAATCAATTATCTTCACATGCAACTCATCACTTGAGATTACTCTTAACTTTGAATCTTTGCAGAAATGCCAATTATAATGAAACCATAACAACTTTAAAGGTCAATCACAACTTAAATAGGTTTAGCAAGTATACATGCCACTATAATAATCAAACCTAAATTAGGTTGTCATTATTGTGATTACCTGTTGAGTTTTCCAATATTGATGCAATGCTCTTCTCACTCTCATCTTGATTTACCTACGTGTGTACAATCAAACACACGCTAAGTACGAACTTAGTGAGGCAATAAAGGAAAGTAATAACAATAATTTAAACTTTATTCAACTTCATGGCTACATTTATATAGCATGATATATGCCAATGTATCAACTTTCACATTGCATTAGTAATTATTTACTATATGTCAATGCCATAAGATTTTCATGCTTGTCCATTTGTCATAATATGCCTTATATGCATAAATGCATCATGATCACTAGATAAGTATACCATCATATTAATCATATATCAATATAATATAAACCGAATATAAATTTCTTACCGATATACTTGCCATTTACTTCGAGAGTTCATATACTCCCTAACTTGTTTACCATTTATTATCCATTAATTTATAGCCCAAAATAAACCTTGAGGACCCTGGGTACGCGAGTCAAATATGCACTGAAGTACTAATACACATAAGGTCGTGCCCACCATCCGCACATTTATAAGGCCGTGCTAACCATCCGCACATTTATAAGGCAGTGCTAACCATCCGCACATTTATAAGGCAGTGCTAACCATCCGCACATTTATAAGGTTGTGCTAACCATATACATTAAGTGTCCTTTATATACACTATAGTGCTAAACCGGATAACCGAGTATGCAGCGTGCTGCTGGACTCTATGGCATGCCAACTATATCATGTCCCTCAATGACTTACTTGGGCATATTTTCCATATTTATTTCATCCATGGCAATGTATATCAACATAATTTAATATTGAGAAGTTCATACCCGAAATAACATTCATAGTAAACATCATATATAACTAGTGATCCATGCATTTATATTCAACCTTTGACATATTTAAAATATGTCAATTGTATGATCAATGACATAAATATCATGCCAAAATATAAACAATGTACTCATCGCAAGTCTTCCTAATGATGTATAAAACATCCATGCATCATGTTATGTATGCATTGCACTCACCTTGGCCACTTAACACAATGTCTCACTAAGTCCTAGTTTGATCCTTTCTTTCATTGAATCTCGAACCTTCTTTGATTCGGACTTGACTTCATTAATCACATGAATAAAATAAAATATTTGTTAGATTCAAATCTAACAATACCTTAAACATGTTGTCTAATATAATCATTCGAATATAAAATTTCAAAATATTTTTCTTTTCTTCCTTGTACTGTTCAAAAACTCATTATGGTCCTTAGTGACCAATTTGAACTTCCATAAATTCTTTCGAGCTTGCTGACTAACATTTAAATACAAAATGTTTCAAAATCCATTTTCTGACAGCTTGCGCTACCTTCAAAGATTTATTTATACAGGGCAAAATATATACTGGATCTTAATTTCCTTTTTATTGGAGAAACTAGATTCGATAATGGTTCTAACGGTATAAGCCATATAAATTGATAAAATCTAAAAAATTATGAAAAATCACTGAATTCACGTCACAGACTATCCAGGCAGAAAACTGCTCTATAATTTTTCTGACCTTTATTCGAATAAAAATACATATCTTTTAACTCAGAATTCGAAATCAGTTTCCGTTTGTTGGAAACGAAACTAGACTAAAAAATCTTTCCAATGGTATAAAATTCATCATATAACCATTTTTTTAGAATTTATGGCAAAATTTTAAACTTACTGCCATAATTCAATTCCAACATAACTTTACATAAATAACTTCTAGTTTACACCAACTTCTCCCTATTTCCCTACTTGTCAATTTAGTCCCATCACTTTACTTCAAATGACCAGAATAAAGCTTGTATTCATATGTTCTATTTACATCCTTCATCAAAATAGGCTAAAACCTTTACTTCTCTAATTTCTCTTGATTTGTCGCGATGGTCACCAAATTTCCAATATAAGGATTCAAGCTTCTTAACTTTACAAATTAGTCCTCAAATCAACATTACTACCTTAATTCCATCATTTTAAATAAAAATCAGGTTTACTCCTTCTACATATCCTCTTTTCCGAATAAACCATTCAAGTTTGACAAATTGTCAAAATAGTCACTAAAGTAATTAATCATCGATTTAGCATTCTAATTCATTTTCATGCTTAGAAAAACCTTATATAATCAATAACAACTTATTAAATACAAAACAACATCAGACCCTAATATTAATCCATCAAACCGAATAGGTCCATAAAGATTTCCAAATTGCCGATTTAGCCACTAGTTGAAATAACTAGATTTTCATCCTCCAAACATCAAATTCAAGCTTCAATCTTCATGAAATATATAAATACTCTTAAATTTTCAGATTTAAACACCAGCTCCTAACCTTTAAATGCTGGACGAAATAGTCCCTTAACTTTATATATCAATCCAATTCGGTCATAAGCATGGAAACAACATAAAATCAAACCTAGTTTCTTAAATAAAATTCACATAACCCTAATTTCTTACTCATATCAAATCTCATCAACCAAGCAAGTATTCTATGAATTATTTACATCAAAAGGTAGAGATCGAAGAGTAGAACAACTTTGTAGTTTGGAAGATTACCTTAAAACCGAGATTTGGTGCTTAAATCGAGCTTGGAAATTTCCCTCTTCTTTCTCCTCTTTCTCCATGGTTTATGGCTGGAAAAGATGAACATTTTTTTCATCTTTTCCCTATTAAATTACACTTGTAACTATTAAATGAATTTTAAATTCATTTAAATAGTGAAAATACCAATTTAGCCTTTAAATCTGATGGCTAATTCAATCTCATCTAAAATCAAAGGCCAATGTTAAATCCATGTATATTTCATCTTCCAAAAACGTCCTCAACATTTCAAAAATATTTCAAAATTGCCATCCTTGCTAAATGACAAATTTGCCCTCCAACTAGTCTTTATTTACTAATTTGTTTCAAAATTTTCATTCCATTATAATCTAACTAAATTAGTTCCTTCTCAACCAGCCACTATTCCATAAATATCATTTTATGATTTTTCATGGCTTATGGAACAGTCTCTGAAATTTCAATTCAATTCGATTTTTCGATATTCACTAAATACTTCTACTACGATTTTACCTTTACCAAGCTATCGGATCTACTATGAAAATTCTATGTTTCCATTTTCCGAAAATAAATACTATTATCTTATAAAAACTTCCTTTCTTTTGGACTTAGACTGAATTTTCCTAACTCGGTCTATTATTCTGATAATTACCGAAAATCCTCCAAATAGTGAAATAACCATTTTGCCCTCAAATCCAATGAATCCATGATGTACCACATGTCATCATCCTTCATCCAATGTCATAGATTTATCTTGAGTTAATATTTTACCAACTTTTCCCTTGTGATTTTCCAAAATTATGATCTTGCCATTTTTCATCCAACGGCTCATATTTAACATGGAAAAATCAAGTTAAATCCAAGGGTTCATATTCTTCCAACACAAAGAAAATATATTAGACATGTAAAATATCATAATTAACCTTGCCTTATCATCCTTCAAAGTATCCTAGATATTCGATTCGATCCGATTATCCGATTATTCTTCTGAACTTTATCGGTTTATAGCCAATAATACAAACTCCGTACGAAAAATCTGGGTAACACAAAAATGTCATTATTGGGGGTAAACTATTCATTTACGGGGTTAAAATACACAACTTTTGAATATTACACTTTGGTCCCTAAACTTTCCCAAAGTTTATACCTTAGCCACAAAACTTTCAAAATTTACATTTTGGTCACTAGCCAAAAATTGGGATATTACAAGTATAGATATTTATGAAAACAATATATTAACCCATAGAAATCAATATAACAAGAATGGCACGTATCCATCCTTAACAATGCAACTACACTCACCTAATATCCCGAAGTTACGGGATATCCTGATCCACTACCATAATTTGCTTTACATATCTTTCAAACCATGTTTCACCAATGATATATGGGATTAAAGCCTTTTTACTAAAATTTTAAGTAAAATTTAAGCTTAAGATTAAGCTCCACATAGTTTATCCAGCCATCACTTAAACCACCCTTCAAGCTCCTTGTTTTAGAGAGAAAAAATAAAGTTTCTCACAAAGAATATTTTCTTCTCTTTGGTCTCTCCCCTAACCGAATATATCCCCTTTTTTATTTATTTATTAGACATCTATAACTAAACCTTCTAAGGGGTTTCCCTTTTATTATTATTATTATTCTTTCTTTTCCCATGCTTACTGTAGGTGAATAGCCACAACTTGGCTTATTCATCATCATTTTTTTATTTCCAAAAGTCTAGATACAAAACACAGTTATGACACATGGTCATGACTAAGCAAAAATTTGGTCAAATCCTTAGACTTTACACCTCTCTCACTATGTCCTCAATTCATTCTTTCTTTCAATTTAGTCACTAGAAAACTTTATAGCTTAATTACACACTTAATTATTCTAGTTTTCAATTTTCTTTTTCCAATGGCCTTATACCTATCTTCTTACAAAATGGTCCTTTATTTCTTAGGTCTTCATAATCAAAGATTAATTAGATTGAATACTTCATAGAATCAAATTTAACTTGTCAAAATATAAATTTCTGATCATTGAAAGCTGAATTTCGACTAGGCGAATTTTTGGGGTGTTACATGCTTTGGGCGAAAAGGCAAGTTGAGCCCAAGGTTTATTAGACCGTATAATATTCTAGAGAGAGTCAGACTCGTAGTTTATCAGTTAGTCTTGCCTCCTAAGACGGCATGCATTCATAATGTATTATGTGTGTCTATATTAAGACGCTACCGCTCCAACCCTTCACATGTTATCCTACTTGAAGAGATTGAGATCAATACAGACTTGACCTACGAAGAAGAACCAATAAGAGTTTTGGAAAAAGGAGTCAAGAAGCTTCATAATAAGTGTATACCTCTAGTAAAGGTGTTGTAGATGAACCAAGAAGTCGAGGAGGCTACATGATAGGTCGGGGAGGATATGAGGTTTCTCTATCCACATCTATTTCCATCAGGTAAATTTCAAGGATAATTTTTTCTTTAAAGAGAGAAGAGTTGTAATGGCCTGAATTTCAAAATCTAAAGGTCGAGTTAACTCGAGTCATGAGCCTCGTATATTAGGCCACGATTTTGGGCCATTAGAAGCTCAATGACTCTTTAATGGGTTCCCTTTAATTGTTGGGGTAAGGGCTTTGGGCTAATGGTGAATAAGAAGATGAGTGAGGGACAAGGAAGTAAATTCCTCAAAAATTTAAAGGAAAAGGGTTGGGTTGTTCTTTAATTTTCTGCAGCCTGATATCACCATTTCTTCCTTTATTGTTCCTCATCTCTTTTCTCACCCTATCCCAAAGAAATCAAGCAAAGGTGAAATCTTTATCTTTTTTGTGTGTGAATCTCGAATTAGTTCTTGAGGAAAGGTTGTTCAACATTCAAGGATCTACATTTTGAGGTAAAATTCATTAAAGTTGGTGGAATAGCAAGTTCATGGGTTTTGTGGGGGGTGTGAGAAGTTGGTAAAAGAGGGATGTAATCCCTTTTTCCAACCTAACTTGTAAGTGTTGAAAGCCTTTCATATCCTACAAGTTGTAACTCATTTTTACAACCCTTTTGTGTAGTGAAAGAGTTGGGAATTCTTTCAAGGAGCTTAAGAAAAAGAAAGCTTGAGGAGCTTGTTGGAAATCTTTTTTCAGTAAGGAATCGAGGTTAGTACACTACTAACTCAAATGCCTTCATGGGCATTATAAATTTGATTGCATTGTTGCTTAAATATGATGTTTGTGGTTGATTTGGGTGTTTAGAGGTTAGAGGTCCTCTTTAATTGTATACTCCGGATTTCATGTTAATAACATGTAAAAATAGTAGTAAACCACCTTAAACACTTCCATAAGATGTAGGATCGAGTTTTGAGGCTAATGGTTACGTTTGATGGGCTTGGAAAGTGATTTTCCAAGCCTAAGAAGCTATTTTTGGGCTTCGACATCGGTATGTGGGAAGGCAGTACCAATACCTCAATGTTCTATGTTTTAAGAACAATGTTTCATTGAATGAAATGAGAGAATGGTATCAATATAGTTCTTAACTTATACCAGTATGCCTTGTAATAAGGTATCGGTATGGGTTGACTGTATCGGTACACGAAGAGCAATTAAACTTCTAGTAAGCTCAAATTGTAACGGTACGTATGTGTGTATCAGTACCCAAAGGGTACCGTATCGGTAAACGAGGGCCAGTGCTGGTACCCATTGGGCAATCTGCTTGAAAAATATATTTTGAGTTTGAGAGGTTTATAATTCGGGGACTATGTCTCAATGGGCTTCTAATGTGGTAAAATAAATGGTAAAACCAAGAAATCGAGATTTAACTCTCATATTTGAGGATAATGTATAATAATTTGGTACAACCGTGGGTGACTTGTTTGTAATAGCAACCATAGGGATCCTTGG
The DNA here is from genome assembly GCA_019671005.1 of Hibiscus mutabilis. Lineage (NCBI taxonomy): Eukaryota > Viridiplantae > Streptophyta > Magnoliopsida > Malvales > Malvaceae > Hibiscus > Hibiscus mutabilis. Next base: position 24,178,016 of record CM033751.1, read on the forward strand.
TGGATCGTGTGATGTTACGTGCCATGTAAGGGCACATGTATGGTAGATTCACATTGGTTGATGGGATCCGGATACCTAGAGAGCGTGTTACAAGACCATGAGTTAAGATTTTGGATGTATATTCTCGAGGCTGTGTGACATCGAGCCTCATTCGATGTTATTCGATGAGAGATTCTAAGTAAAGTGTACATTCTCGAGGTTGTGTCACACCGAGTCTCACTCCATGTTTGTTTGGCATGATGCATATGTGTTGTGTGAGATTAATACATCCTTTGTTGTTTTCTATGTGTTTAGGCTGCTAGAGGTAGCGACATATGTTGTTGTATTGCCATGATATCATATTTAGCTACATGCTCATATTTATGATTTACATGAAACATGGTTGAGTGGAAGTGTATCCACTAAGCTTCGTTAGCTTAGCGTTCACGAATGTTGTTTCCTTTTACAAGTTAGTAGGTTAACATGCATTGTTGGAGAATCATCGAAGTAGGACTTCAGCATCGACTTGTTCCTAGTATAGTACTTAGATTATTTGGGCCATGTATTCGTAGGACCCTATGTTTATATTGTAACTTTATTTTGTATTTTAAATTGCCAGTCAAATACTTTTAATTGTGTATTTTAAATTGAGCTCCCATGTAAAATTTTCAAATACTTATTTACGTTGAAATATTTGAACATACTGGTTTTTATGGAAATGAATGTGTTTGGGCTAAACTAGGTTGGAAATTTTATGGTAATAGGTTGGGCTTGAGGCAAAATGTGACATCTAGGTTGAGGGTGTTATAATTATTCCCAGATCTGAATATTCCTAAATTTTGCCTGAAAATAGAATTTTCCCAATATTGCCTATTAATTGCATTGTAAGAATTACCAATGCTAATTCCCTGCATGTTGCTTACATAACTCATATTCTCCGCATGTTGTGGGCAATCTTCATAACTATGATTTTCACCACAAATCTCATAAGAAAATACAGGGACATTCGTCTATTAACCAAGTTCAATAGGTGCAACTTCACTTGTATCTTCCATATTTTTTTTATTTTATTCTCCAAATAGGAAATTTGAGCTTTTAGAGAAGAAATATCATCCAGATCGAAAACTCCTGGTGTAATCTTCATGTAGTAGCTCTCGAAATAGGATATTGAGAATAATTTTGTGCAAAGTGATCCAGCACTCCAATAGCATCAGTGTAAGTGTAACAGAGTAAAGGTCCATTCGATGATCCATCAACAAGATGTCTAATGGACGCATTCAACCCATTATATAATATCTCAATTTGAGTTTCTTATTGAAGTTCATGATTGGGATAGCGTCGCAACAATGACTTGTAGCGTTCCCAAGTAGTATGAAGATTTTCATCATGCAATTGGTAATAAGCAGTGATATCATTCTTTAGACGCGAGTTTAATGTCAATAGATTAAAACGTAACATAAACTGTGTTCTAAAATTATTCCATGAATGATAGATTCGATAGGAAGTCCATAAAACCATGTACAAGCTCTTCCATGCAAAGAGTGTGGAAATAATTGCATATGTAAGGCATTATTAGGAACACCTTGTTGAATAAAAGAAGAACAAATTAATAAAAATGATTGAATACGCTCTCTTGCATCTTCATGTGACAATCCAACATATTGCCCATTCGAGTTGAGAATTTGGAACATTACTGGCTTTAACTCAAAATTTCCAGCTTGAATTGGTGGTCAAACAGCTCCTAGTTGTAGATCATCCAAAACAAGAACGACGACATCTCGTATTGTTTTGTTTCAAATTGGAACTTGTAGATGCAATGGTGGGTTATCATGATATTGTGGTGGCAATATTAGTATGGCAACATTGTTGCCCTGTCCTGCCATTTCACGTTGTTCTCTAAGTATTCTTCTAATAGTTTTTTCAATTTATGGATCAGGTATTAGAAGTTGTGTAGTAGGATTTATGGTCATACAATGCCAAATATGCACTAAAAAGATAAGACAACAAAAATAAATGAAGTTATTAACAACTACAAACTAAAGAAATAAAATAAAATTGCAAACAAAAACACCAAATAATCGCTATCCCCAATAACGACTCCAAAACTTGATTGGTGAAATAACGTCACACGATTTGTGCAAGCAAACACACGTTGATGCGAGTATAGTTGACAAGTAGTTCATATCATATACCAATCCTACAAGGATGGGACTTTGGTTGTCTATTCATATCGATGTAAGCAATACTGAAAGTAAAAAAGAAATGTGAGTGTAGTTGTCAATGCAAATAAAAGAAAATAAGATTTATATCAAAGATTGTCGTGGAAGCAATAATAATGAATTAATAAAGGAAATATATTATCAATAAAAAGACTAGATTCCCTCTGTGTAACTCGGCAGACTACCAAATGCAGCAAGGTAAAAACATTAAATGATTTAATCAACACTGAATATCAAGCTTATTGTACTAACTTTACTTCAACTTCCAAAGAATACTCAAATATGCAATTTTACTATAACTTTTGTTGCTGGCCAAAACTACATATTCTCAAACAAGTTGATCAACTTCTGTTGTATCCCCATCCAACTTCCATTGTGATGCTTGTTAATTTAAGTTGTCACTACATCGTCTGATGTCAGTGGCTGCATTAAACACTTTCATGCAAAGTAGCTTTCAAATCCAACAGTTGAAACAAGAAAGAAAGCTCATAAAATAAATTAAAGTTCAAAATCAAAAACAACTTTAGTTCTTAAGCAAATAAAGCAGTAAACCATCATCATTTGATTACAAAGAACCATGTAAAAACAAATGGAAACCTCTATTCTTAGCTTGATTCGAAATGAATCCACACGTTCCTTCTTGCTTCAGCACTTGGATCCTTTTTCTCACTAAGAAATCTACCTTATCTTCACCTCGGTTCTCCATAAATAGCTTAAGCTGCCATTGGAAAAGCTTTCAAGTAATAAAAGTTGAAGAAGATGGTCATCCGGATTGCACACACCTTTCTCTCTCCTCAAAATATTCTTTTTATAGGTCGATCTAAGGAAGACACATGTCCCTCACGCAAATTTAGTGAAAGAATTTTGTACACAGTCTGTTACAACTGACTGGACAGATGGCGTCGTCATCTTTATCTTTAAAGATCTGGATAGCTGGAAGCTACAACGAAGCATCTGGCTGCAATGAATAAGTTCCCACGCGGCAGCATTAGCAGTACAACGAAAAAATAACAGAAAGGCAGAATTTAGCATAAAACGAGCATAGATGACTAAAGTTATAGAAGATGTAAACAATAAACTAAAAATGCAAAAATAAATGCATGAGACATTAATGTAGGGAAAAATTAATCAATAAATAAGGAGGAAATACATGCTCTTTAGAGTGCTATCATTACACATACAGATTATTCATAGTAGGGACATAGTTTTTAATAAAACGCCAAATCATGATATGAACTTTAGATGGGCAATTAAGATTTCAAAGACTGTTAAAAACTTGCATGTCCATAGGAGAAAGAATATTGATATTTAGTAGATGATGGTAACCGCTTCATACTGTGTACTCCCCTGTCGGTTCATCATTCCATACCAACAAATCATGTTACTCAAAATTAGGTATTGGATTGAGCAAATAGCCCTGACATCATCATCCTCAAACAAATTCTCAATCAATTTGATGTTCTATCTTTTCGGACCATCCAACATCAGATCAGATACCATCGTTAACCCCAAAATCGGTGGTGTGTCAAGGTGGCGTCGGGGCAGAACATGCAGGCAATAATCACTTCAAATGGACACAATCGTACATGATCTGATTCTCCAGTATAATCTCGAGAGAAAGAGCCTCTTAGCGGACTAGATGATGCGCCAAGTGAGGGACGGGTTGTAACTCAGTTCTGCTGTAAGGAATGAACCAGTAGTGTAGTACTTAGAGCAATACAATCGAGTAATCAATGAGTCTGGGGTTTGAAGCAATCGCCAACCTTGTTTCGCTAACAAAGCTATGTTGAATTTACCTATATCTTTAAACCCCATCCCGCCATTCTCTTTCAATAGACATAACTCTGCCCATGTGCACCAATGAATACCTTTCTTTCAAGCTGAATTCTGCCACCAAAAATGGGCCATAACACTCTCGAGTTGCTTACAGAAGGAGCTTGGCAACAAGATGCAAGACATAGAGTACATCGACAGTGCCTGTAATACAGATTTAATAAACACCTCTTTACTGTCCACAGAAAGTAGCCTTGTGTTCCAACTTTGACTTCTCTTGTCAAATATGTCCCTAAGTTCCGTAAAAGCCCGATTTTTGTTTTCTACCCACAATTGTTGGGAGGCCTAGATAACGTTTTGGGTTATCGATACTCTGAACCCCCAAAACTCGATAAACGTCTTGTGTATTGCTCTCGATCACATTGGAACTGAAGAAGACCCCAGACTTGTCAAGAATAATCATCTATCCAGAGCAAGCAACACATTTAGACAATACTTCTCAAATAGCATTAGCACCCCATGTCGTGACCTCGCCAAACACGAGACAATCATCTGCGAGAAGGAGGTGGGTAACGGTGAGAGCACCTCTAGCTATCTTTGCCCCACTTATCTGTCCCGAGACCGCACCCATCCTATGTAAAGAAGACCTTCACTGCAAATCAAGAAAAGGTACGGACTGAGGGGGTCCCCTGTCTGAGCCCTCTTGAAGGGACAAAATTCACACTCACACATAACAAATTTTAGATTTTGAGTTTAAAAAAAAATCACATCTATGTACTAGAAAAAGTAACCATTTAATGATTTAGGCTAATTATTAAAAACTAAATTATAAAAATTAAGTACAAGAATTTGTTTGTTCACATGATAGCTTGATATCCTGTGACACTTCCCCAAATGGTCTTCTTCCTCTCCTTGATAGGGATATTCTAAGTCCTCTATATTCTAGACCAAACATTTGATTCGGTCCTCTTTCTATATTATTCAAAAAATTATAAAAAAATTAATTCTTAACCCTTGTTAATACTTCTTTAAAAATATCTTAAATATCAATGTACATGATAATACAAGATTTGAGTGGCCAAAAAAATTATTGGTTCACTCTATTTAGAATGAGACAAAAAATCGAAGGATAAGATGATTGAGTTGATGGGAAGAACTTATATGAGATTTATATTTCCTGTTTAACTGTTTTTGGACAAATAAAAAATGTATTAATTTGAACTCATCAGGTGATCTCAGTGAAAAAAGAAATATTGTTATCCTTAGGTGAATCGACTTCGAATAATATGTTTGTACGGTGTATACATTATTAAAAGATTTGAATTAATAAAAAAAAATATTATCTTGCAATCACACAAAATAGTTCAAAAACAAATATATTAATCTCATACATAAATCTAACCTATAAACACATTTACTTGTTTTCTGATGCTGCAAAGGACCGATTCTTATAAACAAAATATTTTGCTTTATCATTTTATATACAAAGAATGAAGAAAATTATCATATGCCAAACACAAAAAACAAAACAACCCCAGTGGATCAAGTGTCGTTTTAGGGGATAAAACATAAAAATAAGAAAAATGACAAATGCGGGATTTTAACCCACGCCCTTTCAGACCAGAGCCTAAATCTGGCGCCTGAAGACCACTCGGCCAAACTATCGTTGTTGTTGACTATTGAAAGTGCACCTATATATTTAATTATAGTTTTAGAAAAAACTAAAACACACGCTGGGAGAGCTTGAACCTCTGCTTTGTAGTTAACAGCCACACGCTCTAACCAACTAAGCTATTATGATTTCTGAAAAGAAGAATATAAAACTTTTAAGTTAAAAGTTGAAATACTTGTTCATGGAACTTGCGTCCCTACAGTCGGAGCCTTTATGGAGCTCAAAGCTACATGCAAGTAGATGTGTGCATAATTAATCGTTAACCGGTATACTCATATATTTATAGATTAATTAATTTAATTATTAAAGATTAAATAATTTTGGTTAATTGAACCGTTATTAAAGTATTTATACATATATTATATTATGTTTACAAGATTGGCTACATCAATTTTGAGGGTCAGTTAGGTTCAGATTTAATAATTGTTATACCGGTTAACCGACCATTTAGACAGGGACGGAATCAGAATTTTGGGTTATGGGACAAAATATAAATATTTGAAAGTAGAGGGGGCAAATTTAAAAATAAACTAATTTTTAAAACAATTTATATAGTAGGACAAAAGTGAAAAAATAATCTTTTTTTGATGCATTTAAACTAAACGGTATAGTTAATCAACCATGAATATTCCTACATGTAGTGTCGAAGTCATGAATTAAGATGAGATGACAATTATAAAAAGTTAGAAAACAAAACTTTGCACGTAGTTTGTTACATCGTCCGAGTTAGTATGCAAAATTCCACTCTTTTAAATTTCTATTTTCTATACACAAATCCTAAACTTGTTTTTCCTCAGCTACCAAACAAGATTTAGCATGACATTTAGACTTGCGAGAAAAGATTAAAATCAAGACTTACCATGGCTTCAGGCAAAATGCAAGAGAGTTGTCAAATTAGGGCATTTTTAGAGCGCTTTTGCGGACGACAATTTCTGCTTCGGGAAGAGATGCTACGAAAATCAGTTAAAACTCTTTTTATAATTAGTGTTTTTCTAACATATAGAGTACATGTCGAAAAGAACCTTGAATTAGATTATCTTTGTTCAAATCGTCGTTTTGGTCCTCTAATTTTATGGTTTATTCATCTTACCATCATTGATATTCTGTTTTATTCCAAATCATTAACAAACTTAAGAATCTTGCTTGTTGGCTGATGTAAAATTTTAAAAACTAAAACAGTTATCTTAATGTTGAGTTGAACTTTTTTTTTATTTTCATGAAAAATATTTGTTTTATCACCATAACCTCATATTTAAAGGACATAATGAATTTTAGATTTTGAGTTTTAAAAAAAATCCACATCTGTCTACTAAAAAATAACCATTTAATGATAAAAATTCTTTTTAAAACTCATAAAAATTAAATTCTTAACCCTCGTTAACAGTTCATTAAAAATATCTTAAATACCGGTGTACATGATAATACAAGATTTAAGTGGCGAAATAAATGATTGGTTCACTCTAGTTAGAAGAAGGCAAAAAATCGAAGGATAAGAACGATTTGAGGTGATTCAGGTTGTACGGAGACAAAATACATGTCGGATGTTTGATTCGAGTTCTGACTTTGTACATTTTATTATTGGTGAATTAAACACGTGGACGAAGAAAAGTAATAAAGGGAATGGGACACTACCTTACGCACCATCATTATCTTTCTACTCTTCATTTACATAATTCTTTTTAAAAAATTTAAATATTTATAATTTGTCACTAATTTTTTTCTTCGGCTTCCTTCTTAAATAAACGAGTGGTATAATTCCGTAGAACTGTAACATGCATGATAGTTGAGGTGAGACATGACGTTTAGTGGGTGAGACGTGACGGGTAAATGAGTGAGATTTTAAGAGGTGTTTGTATTACGAAAAAGATTCATTCTCAGGGAGAATAATGTTTTTTGAAATACCATTTTTACGTTTGGTTTCAACTTGTTCTGGAGAGACGAGAATTTTATTTTCTCTACAGTAGTGCTTTTTGGGTTAATTGGTGGGAATGTTATTCCCCTCCCAATCTTAGGTATTAGATAATTTCTGCCATTTTAGATGAAATTACTCTTAAAATTTTTTTATTTTTTTAAATGAATCATAAGGCTGAACGTCAAACATTTTTCGTTTTCAAAAAATGGATGAACAATGGCCGAAGTTCTTTATAGTTTCATATCTTTTCAATTTAGTTTATGGTGTAGATGTTACATTTAACTTAGTTTTTATTTATTTAGCGTTTTTTAGTTTTAATTGTATTTTTATGGTAAGATTGTTTAAATATATTTTTATTTTATTTAATAAAAATATTTATGAGATATGATACTATTTTTTATATCTATGGTTCTTTAATAATTATAATTAAATGATATTTACGTATTTTATTTTTATTTATAAATCTATCTAAATCAATATAATTAGGTTGTTATTAAAATTTTAAAATTTAATGTAATACAAAAATAGAAATTTGAAAATAATTTTATAAATTTTTATATAAATATATATAATTTACACATCAAGAACAATAAAGCTTTGGTCAATAAACTTGCAACTTCAAGACCGTAAAGTTTGAATCATCCATGGCGCTCATGAAGTGAAAAGGGTGTTTAAAATCTTGAGTGTGAGATTTACACCGGTATAAGTTCAACTAACTAACTAATTATAGATAACTATAACATACTTATATCGGTGTAATTGCAGGTAACTAAACAAATATTTAACTATAATGTATTTACAACGGTGTAAGTACAGCTAACTGAACTTAGGGATGGACATTTCACCCGGACCTGACGAGTTTTGACCCGACCCTGCCGGTCGGGTTAGGTTTTTTGTGAAAAACTGGTTCGGTCGGGTTTTTATTAAGAGTGAGTTTGGGCAGGGTTCGGGTTTAGGGTGAAAAAAATTTGACCCGACCCTAGAACTAATAGAGTAATTTTTCCTATATTTTTTTAGAGATATTTTGCAATAATACCCTAGGACTAATTTTAAGGATTTCAAAATTTGGGTGAAAAAAGTCTGGGAACGAGGGAAACCTAATAGGGGGAGGTATTTTTAGTACTTTTTAATTAGTTTACTTTACTTTAATATATAAATAATTAAATATAAAAAATAGTTTAAAATACATCCTGATAGTCAAGTAACCGGGTACTTGGATTTTTGTGATTTTGTGATCCTGGCCCAGCCCACTCGGAATATGATTTTTTTTAAAAAATTAAATTTTTTGATCGGGTCAACGAGTTAACAGGCCGAATCATTCGAATCATATATTTTTGAGCACTCCTAATCGGCGCACGAACGATTTTTGACTAATGTTGAAGAGTTTGTAGACAATGACGAATGATGACTCATGTTCTTTTTTTTAATCTTTAATTAGTGTTTTATTTTTTTTTAAGTTTTTTTGCTGAACGGTAAACACTTCGAATTGACTTGGTGAAGTTGTCTCTCTCTTTCTTTTGGTTTGGAATAGAAACCCGAAAATTACGGAACATTTTATGAGGATTTATAACTAAAATTGGTTTTTCTTGGAGAATAGTATATATGATTTCATATATTGCTTTTAAAATTCTATTATAGGAATTTACTAAATAGAGAGGGGTAAAGATTTTGTTCTCGTACTTTATCCGTGTGGGTGCAACAATACATGATGGTTAACCTTCAGGTATGATTTGTTTGCTTTTGATACTTTTAGAAATTAATAAATTGTTAGTCTACATTAGTTAAAAACTGTTATTTTAATCTTTTTCATTTTTTTGCAGGAACTAGCTCCAAATCAATTTGGAGAATATTATGTCCAGTTAGTGTTGCAAATCTCTCCACCGATATTAGAGATTGAATCCCGATTTCAACCTACAACGATTAATCGAGATTGTTGGTCAGCGGCCTGAAGTTGACCAAGACATGACTGCTCAAGCTGCGCAAGACATGGTTGTTGGAGCTGTACAAGACATTCCTGAAGCCGAAGAGCTTGTATGCGGAAGAACCCAGCCACGCCATCGTCGTGCCCGTGAAGTTAATTTGAAGCTACGATCTCGAATTGTGCCAAGACAAAGGAACCCATAAAACTTTGGTTACTGTGATTGCAACACCGTATCTGTGACTGCCTCTTGGATTAAAAGTGGTGTAGCAGCAATTACTTTGAATATTTGTGACTGCAACACCGTATATGTGCTGTGTGTTTTTTCCCGCTTTTTTTTCTCTTACCTTGTTTTATATATCATTTAGTTTCCTAGTTTTGTTTCAGCCTTATATTTGGTTAGTTTGATGAAAATGGGGTGTTTTAATTTGAGTTTTGATGTTTCTTATTCATTAATTAATGGGTAAACTACTAAAATGACCACTTAATTATTATTGGAGGAATATTTTTTAAAATTTTAATTTATGTAACTAATATTGTCCCACCTAATCAGACATGCGAAAAATTTTAAACCGAACTAACCTCTAAAAGGATTCAAACCTTGGACATGTGGATGGAGTGAGGTCGACACAACCATCAAGCTACTACTCTTATTTGCTTAAGCTTCACAACTTTTTGAATTTAAAGTCAATTTAAAGTTTTGTAGCGGCTAATTAAAAAATTTTGGTGTCTCTTGGACGAACCGATTTTGATTTTTGAAAAATGATAGAGTCGCCACCGGTTATTTGATTTAGGTAGACCGGACACCGAAAAGGTAACAAGAGAAAATTAGAGTTCAAGAGTCGATTACGTGTGGGGAAGGGTTCGCACCCCCACCACGTCCGAAATCGGTACCTAGTTGATTACGAGTTGCCTTAATATTGGAAATTGCGAATTTGAATTTAATTTAAGATCCGTTTATAAATGAGAGTTCATTTTAAAGGCCCCATTATTCGAAAAAGTAATAATTTTCACACAACTGCATGGAAACAACATAATAGAATGTATGTTTTAGTTAGCTAATAATTTTCACACACCGTTATAAATACATTATGTTAGATATTAATTTAGTTAGGTGTAATTACACCGGTGTAAACACGTTACAGTTAGATATTAGTTTAGTTAGGGATGAGCACGGGTCGGGTCGGGTTTTTGGTCGACCTAAACCCGACCCAAAAATAATCACCCTAAATTCGAACCCGACCCGATCTATTAAAAAATCAATTTTAAGGACTTAATTGTAAAAAAAATAATTTTATGGGCTTAATTGTAAAAAATAATTAATTTTAAGAACCTAATTATAAAAAAATCAAATTTAAGGACTTCCTCAAGCTCGACTGCTCTGCTCTCTGCTGCACGGCTGCACCTCCAGACTCTGCTCTCTCACGATGCGTCGATGATCGTCGCGGCCGGTCGCTCATCTCGGCTCCAAGCCTCCGACTGTAGGAGACACGGAAAGCTAGTCTAGGTTTACCTACCCTGCAATAACAATGGATGCTAGTTCTGTTGCTTGCACACAGTCATGGTAATATTTGCATTATTCATCGCTGATCTTTATGTTTCCATATTAGCATTGTTAAAACTGTTGTTTCACCATTTTTGTTGTAATTCGAACATTTAAATTTGTGTATGTTTTTTTTAATTTAATGATTTGAAAATGGCAAAAATTATGTACCCAATTACCCGATTTTTGTGTACCTGTAACACCCGGATACCCGATTAACGGGTACCCGCAACACATGGGCCGGCCAAAGAACTACTCGAAGGTCCGAGTACCTAGTACTTCGAGTACTCGAATACTCGGTACCCAGATTTGAACTCTCCTAACACCAACAGCTAAAACAAACTCAGATACAATGTGACACGTTCAACTTCCAAATAGTACTCCAACACATATCGTTCACACTATCCTCATTACCAGCTAAGGCCATCTCCAACACCATGCATCATTTCTCCTAAAATATCTTTTAAGTTACACAGTTCAAATTACTTCTCCAACTACATCATCATATGTCGAGTTCTTGAAGCTTTCGTATATTGTCACGGGCCACGAGCCAAGGCCTGAGTCATTGGCACCACGGGGTGCACACCAGGGTTCCCAAGAGGTTCTGTTAGAGATTTTGGGCCCAAAGAGACCACTAGACTTAGCCCGATCCGTTGGAGATTCTAGAGGGCATATCCTTCCACTTTGACCTATGTAAACTTGCCTTGTATACATAGGATTTGTTACCATAGATAGAAGGGAATATTCCCAGAATTGTACCATTGTGGTTGGTGGGCTTTGATCTTAGTTGTCGATGTAAATTTGTATAGACCGTCGGATTAGGGGGAACTCAACTATAAATAGAGGTCTTCCCCTCCTCATTTCATGTATCCAAGTTTCCAAGGAATAAATGCATTTACTCTAAATCCTCTAAGTGTTCTTGTATTCTTTCTTTGTTCTTGAGCGTTCTTTTGAAGTTCTTCGCTCATCACGTTTGATCTGATTCCGCGTATAACGCTTTGCGTTTGTCGGTGCTTGGGAAGTTTGATCTTTCGAGAGGGTTGAAAAGGATTACTTAGGTGTTTATCTTGAGTCACATCGCCTAAGGCCGCACGGTGGGCTAGTTGGAACTCTAGCCCCGTGACAGTTGGTATCAGAGCCTTGTTCGAGCGATGTGAGCTAGTTTGAGGCATGAAGCATCGAGTTGAGATGGCACCAAAGAAGGGAGAGAATGCTGCTGCGAGCCAGAAGAGTGTGGAGACCCAGATGGACAAAGAAAGTCGAGCAAACTCGAGGGACAAGTTGTTGGCACTCGAGGAGAGGGTCACCAGGCTTGAGGGATCTATGAAGGATTATGCGGAGTGACTCGACGTGGTGGATACACGACTCGAGGAGCTGGATGACCAGAGTGATCAGTCAGAGGGAAAAAGAGATGCTCTCGAAGCCATGTTGAAGGCATTGAGGGTGGAAATGGTGGATCTGAAGGCGGAAGTGATGGTTTATCAGGCTGCCATGCGGAACGATGTGTTAACCACGACGACACCTAGACCAATGAAGGACATTCCGAAGCCAAAAGAGTTCAAGGGGAACCGGTCGGCGAAAGATGTTGAGAACTTTATTTGGTGCATGGAGCGGTACTTTCGGGTAATGAGCATTACAGACGATGCTGAGAAGGTAAATATTGTTGTTGTTTACTTGACTGACGTTGCTTTGTTATGGTGGCGACGTAGGTTCCTTTATGAGAATAGTGGGGGCACGGGCGTTGGAACATGAGAGGAGTTCCAAGTGAAGTTCAAGCAACAGTTTTGCCCGAGTAACACAGAGAAAGAAGCCATGACCAAGTTTAGGAGGCTTCGACATGATGGATCCATTGCGGATTACATCCAGGAGTTTAGTGAGCTACAACTCCTTATCCCCGGCTTGTGTGAGAATAATGTGTTTTTCACGTTTATGGATGGATTGAAGCCATAGGCTAGGACCGAGTTAGAGCGGAAGGATATGCAGAAACTTTCCAAAGCCCTAGCCATTGCAGAGTCCTTGACCGATTATAGTGCTTACAAGTCCATGGAGTTCAAGTCTTCCAAGCCTCATGACAAGGGTATTGGTGGGAGAGACGAGGACATGTCCGGAGATAGTAGCGATGATGGCAAAGAGAGGCCATCGACCAAACCAAACTGGTATGCAAAACCAGATGATCGGAAGGATCGAGGATCCATAAGGTGCTACCATTGTGATGGTCTACACGTAGTGAAAGACTATCCCAAGAAGAAGAGCCACCTCGATGCCATTGTCCATGAGGACGACGAGTCAGATGGAGAACCCGGTAGAGTTAGTGCAATCGCTAGCATCAAAGGAGGGAAGCCGAGGGTAGTAAAAGTACATCGAAAGTGTTACCGATGTAAGGGGTCGCATTTAGCACGAGAGTGCCCGGATCGAGTCAAGAAGTCCAAGGAGGACGATCCCGAGAGTGATAAGGCTGTAAAGCTTGGCTCGATGATATTGAATTCTGCCAAGGCGAGGAAGGGCCAGAAGCAGAATGGGTTGATGTTTGTCGACATCAACGTGGCATGACGATCGAGGAGTGCTTTGGTGGACACTGGGGCAAACGATCTGTTCATGTCCAAGAAGGCTTTTTGAGAAGCTTGGTCTTAAAGTTATGGACTCAACCAGTAAGATCAAGGCTGTAAATTCAAGGGAAGTTCCAGTTGTGGGAACAGTGCAGAAGATTGAGTTGCAGATTGGGGATTGGAAGGCCAAGAAGAATTTTGAGGTAATCGAGTTAGATGAATTTGATTTTATTTTGGGACTAAACTTCCTTGACCGCATTGAAGCTCTCATCATTCTATTTGTCGACGTCGTGTGCATCTTGGATCCGAGATAACAGTGCGTTGTGCCTGTGTGCCGAGACAACGGGTAAGGAACTAAGAAGTTGACAGCCATTCAACTTGTCAAAGATGCTCCAAGCCAAGGAGGCATCGAGTTGGAGGCGACAGTTGGGGACACTACCTTGGATGAGTGAGAGTTTCCCGAGGCAGTTGGCATGAAGGCCGTCGAAGAGCCGTCCATGAACGAGGTAGCCGAGGCATCAAACTTCAATGGGAGAGAAGTGTCAATGGGTTTTGCATTGCTGAGGAGCAGTAGGGCATCAAACTTCAGGGACAAAGGATTGATGTATAGAGTAAACACCAGAAAAAGGAGTGAGGTACGTCTTGAACACGGTGATAGTGTTTTACAGTTTGATTTGCCGGATTTGTTGGGTGTAGGGTGCAGAAAACCTAACCCATCAGATGTAGTTGCCAAGACTTGGTACGGGCCGAAGTAACCTTTTAGAGTTCTGAGGGTTCGTTCGGTGTTCAACGTGAAGGCATCCAAGTTTGTGCACAAGGATCGAGAGAGTCCAGATCGGGGCAAGTCAGAACTGGTAGGAAAGAGTTCCTACGATCAATATGTGCCTGGGACGGGTAATTTTGCATGGCGGTGCGAGCCAAGGCGATCAGTCCTTATGGGGGGACATCCGAATCAGAGTTTGGTGCTCTTTATGGGGAGAGCGGTCCTTATGGGGGACAATCAAGCCAGATTCCGAGTTAGGAGCAAGCCAAGGTACGCGGAAGGAAGCTCCAGGATTGATCTCAACTTTGTTCGAGAGGCGCAACGAGGGCGTCGCCAAGTTTGGTGGGGGAGATTGTCACAGGCCACGAGCCAAGGCCCGAGTCATTGGCACCACGGGGTGTACACTAGGGTTCCCAGTAGGTTATGTTAGAGATTTTGGGCCCAAAGAGACCACCAGACTTAGCCCGATCCGTGGGAGATTCTAGAAAGCATATCCATCCACTTTGACCTATATAAACTTGCCTTGTATACATAGGATTCGTTACCATAGATAGAAGGGAATATTCTCATAATTGTACCATTGTGGTTGGTGGGCTTTGATCTTAGCCGTCGATGTAAATTTGTATAGACCGTCGGATTAGGGGGAACTCAACTATAAATAGAGGTCTTCCCCTCCTCATTTCATGTATCCAAGTTTCCAAGGAATAAAGACATTTACTCTAAATCATCTGAGTGTTCTTGTGTTCTTTCTTTGTTCTTGAGCGTTCTTTCGAAGTTCTTCTTCGCTCATCTCGTTTGATCCGATTCCGCGTAGAACACTTTGCGTTTGTCGGTGCTTGGGAAGTTTGATCTTCCGAGAGGGTTGAAAAGGCTTACTTAGGCATTTGTCTTGAGTCACATCGCCTAAGGTCGCACGGTGGGCTGGTTGGAACTCTAGCCCCGTGACAATATACCCAACCCAACCCAACTTAATTTAATTAAATAAGAAATAATCAATAATACAAATTTCAATCCTAAAAATTAAGCTATAAGCCTTAATTGCCACATCTAACAGCATTGATAAACTCAAGAAAAAACAGTGAAAAAAACAAAGAGATTGACAAGCAACATAGTTTGCCTGTTGAAGCTTTTCAAGCAATGCTCGACTCTCCGGCTCTCCCTAAACCTCAAGACGGAGGCCCGATTACCCCAGAAAGCAAACCACTAACTTAGACAAATGTTGAAAGAGTTTGTAGACAAGAACGAATTGAATTCAACCCGTCTTCAAATAGTGTTTTCCAAAAAATTTAAAAAAATTATGTTTTAGTCAGATTGCTCTCCTTCCAACTTCAAACAATGCCCGGATAATCCTTCTACTGCCACGTGGCAGTCACGCAGTGTGGTATGCACTGTTAAAAGACGGATTGCCCTCTATCCGACTTTAAACAGTGACCGACAAAGGGTAGTGGTTCAGGGGTGGCAGGGTGCAGTGGTGCTTTTGCATGCATGCTACATGCCTCGTAAATGAGGCAGTTGCATGCATGCCTCATAAATGAATGAGGGAATTTTTTTTAGTTTTTTAATTATATTTTGTATGATTGATTGGTGGGTTGGTAGGTGGGTTGAGATTTAAAGTTTTTAGAGTTAAATCGGGGTTGGGTTGAAGATAGTAGATTGTGTAATGAAAATTTTGAGAAGATAGAGTGAAGAAGATTTGGAGAAAATTTTGTAAGTAGATAAAATATGTATTTTATTTTTTTAAATTTTTTTAAATTTTGAAGTTTGATGCTTGAATTTTTGATATTTCAATTTTGTGTTAAATATGTGGTTACGAAGAAGAAAATTTGTGAAGAGATAGATTGAGTAAAGAAAGGAAGATTTGAAGAAATATAGTAAGTAGATGTGTATTTTATTGTTTAATTTAAGTTCGTTATTTTTTTAAAATTTTTAAGTTGATGTTTCAATTTTTGATGTTTGAATATTTGGAGAAAATAGAGTTAATTAGTTAGTAGATGTGCAATTGTTTAATTTATGGTTTAAGAAAAAAAGGTTTTTTTAACTTTTTATGTTAGTAATTTTAATTTTTAAGTAAGAAAAAACGATGTAATTGATAAGGATTTAGTGAACTCAAAGTTAGGTCAATTTGGTGTTGAATTCATTACGGATTTATAATTAGTTTGTTAAAGGACTAAAATGAGTATATTGGGAATTTTGCAATCGGAATGAGTGAAATATGAGTTTTTAGAGGATTTTATAGAATATTGGCATAATGTGGTTGAATTTGTTAGTTATTGAATCGAATGAATTTGTTAAGGAAAAATATAACTTGAATGATCAAATTAGTAAATTTGTGACTAGTTTATAAAAATCTTAAAATTAAAGGGTTTTAAAGGCAAATTGATGAATGATATAGGGACTAAACAATTATATTATTATTAGTAGTAAAAACATTTTTTATTTTTAAGAAAAAAACTCTTTTTTTAATTTAGGAGTTGGCAAAAAATATATATTATAATTGGCAAAATTACCTAATTGTTGTCCATTTTATGTTAAATTTACTCTTTTCTTTTAATTTAGTAGTAAGTAAGGAAAAATGACACAAGAAATTTTAGAATGGCAAATTTAATAAGTTGATTTAGTTATGTAATTTAAACGTATTAGAGTTAAAATTTAAATTTCGTAGAATTTTAACAAATTAGAAACTAAATTAAAAATATTATTATAAATTTTGTTTAGTTTAGTTGATTATGTATATTATTTTTTAATGTAGTAGATTTAGTCCAGGGTCCTAATATATTCTCACTTGTCCTGTAAGATGGCTGAGCAAGCCCCTCTATTGCGATTACATGATCGGCACATTACTAGTCTTACGTTTGATGAGATGTTACAAATTTTTTAATAATTTATTTATTAGAAATTCAACTACTTTTTTGTTTGTTAATAATATTTATTTGTTAATTTGTTAATTACAGGATGTGGAAGATACATTTAAGCATCATCTGACCATGGCCAAAAATAATCCGGACGATCGAATCATTGAATGGTTGCAAATTTATGAATTTTATCATGTGACCTTCATTCGAGGGTACAAGTTGGTGCCCGGGTTGATTGTCGCTCTAATTGAGCGTTGGAGGCCGAAAACTCATACGTTCCATATGTCGTGTGGGAAATGCACGATCACACTTGAAGACGTGGTCATGCTTATAGGGTTCCCGATAAATGGGGCATCATTGATCTAGCAGACTTAAGGTAAAGCTGAAGCAATTTGCTTCAAATTTGAAAGGATCTTGTGTGAAAATGAGTTGGTTGCAAAGTGAATTTACACTCGGTAAATAGTTCGGTTGATGCGATTTATAATGTCGGTTGAGCCTATATTCTGCAACTCATTGGAGGTATACTGATGCCGGATAAATCTGGCAATCTTGTTCATATACAGTATCTACGCTTTTTGGAGTATCCGTGGGAAGCTGCTAAATATAATTGGGGATCGTCCATATTAGCGTTCTTGTATCATGAGCTGTGCAAGGGTGCTAAAATAGAAAATGGTCATAAGGTTTGGGGTATTGGTGGATGTTTGTTGTTGCTGCAAGCGTGGGCTTGGCAGCGACTTCTCTTTTGGACACCGATTACTCGAACACCGACACAGTTCCCTCGTGTCGCCAGGTAATTATCTTAATTTTGAGTTGAATTTTTAAATTAAATTTATTTATTTTTAAAACATTATTATGATTTGTATGCAAATGGTGCGATAAAAAAGTGTACACGGGATTGGCGAACAACTTGAGAGTATTTAGAGCTCAGATTGATTTGTATTGTCAAGAGCAAGTATCTGGTTAAATGTATTGTTTACATTTTAGTTAAATATTTACAGTTTATTATTTACATTATAGTTAGATGTCTTATTATAATAAGCCTTATTTTGCAGTTTATTTGGATGCCGTACAACGATGATCGCATTTTTGTACCGGATGATCTGATGAAGGATTCTAATCAATGGTGTAGTGTTACACCGTTGATCCATTTTGAGATTGTCGAGTTTCACTTTGCCGACAGGGTGCTTAGGCAATTTGGCTTCGACCAGCCTATTCTGTATATTCACATTGATCATGATTATCTGCACGATTATGATGGACACGGCATGACAGAAGTAAATTGGGAAGTCACACATGCCTACTACATTAATATGTGGAACAACATAGCTTCAACGTTACCGCTTCAAGCTCCAATCCAAGAGGATGATTTTGATTTTGAGAGGTTAGAGTACCTGATCTATTTTCTTAATAATGGAATGTCGTACTTAACTACGGACGATGGACAGTGAGAATGTCGAAAATATAAGAAAAAATACGGTGGTAAGGGTGAATCCTCTAAGAGTGCAGCGGGCGCATCTCAAAATCCTGTTTGAAGTAGAAACCCCGAAGGTTGGCCAACCATATGGGTACAACCAGAAGTGGGCCCGACAGTTATATGAGAAAAAGAACCGGCTCTTACATATGTACAACAAGAATTGGGCCTGAGCTCCTCAAATACTCACAGGTTTGATGATGCTATTTTATACACACCCGAGTTTTTTCCTCCACAGTCACCCATTTACTCGAACTTTGGAAAAAACATGGATTTTCAAGAAATGCAAAATTTCCTGAATTCACCAGAGATTATGGGAGGGAGGAGCGGTTATATGGATTTGTTCACAACACCACCTCCTATGCCCTCAGTGACTGAGGAGGTGAGCTATACTGAAGAGGATGCTAAAGAGGATCATGTGGCACCACAGAGGCCACAACATGCTCGACGACCACCACAGTCTTATCTTTCAACCACACCCCGTCATGGCCAGAAATTACACAAGAAAAAATTATTTTATGTATTTTGTGTAATATATTATAGGCATTTCAGTTTGAATTTGAGTGTTATTATTTTTTATTTTTCACTATGTTTTTATTATTCACTTAATCTAAAACTAATTAGCTTTAACTGTGATTAAAATTAAAAGTCAAAGTAAATTCTAATTAATATTTAGCTACGTCTGAAATTGAATTTCTTAAATTATTAAATTTCTACGTTTTGGTCACTATCTCTTAACTTTTTAATTGAACTCTGATTCAGTCGCCGTTTTTTTAACTTCAAGTTTTGTGATGAACGTGAAATTAAAAATATTTTATACTAATAAAATACTTAGCAATTTGGTCCCTAATTATTAAATCAGACTTAAGAAATATGATAGTAGTAAAAACATAACATTATAAATAACTAATTATACTGATGCAACAGGAACTCTTGGATTTGTTTCGACCAACTTCATCACGTGATAGCTTATTACATTCGAGTCCAATTTAGTGTGGTCCTGGTCGATGGATGTTTGTAAACATATGTGATCGCCGTTGTACTTTGTGACCTCCTAACGATCTATCCTCTTAAGCTTCGACACTCGAATCTTCCAATTGCACCCTTGTCCATATTTCTCACACTTCGCAAAGAAAGTCCTTGGGGTAGATTCTACAACTACATAGTCCACATGTTGCATGATGCTATACTCTTTAATTTCCAATATAGCTTCATTCTCTTCATTAAATTGAAGCCCACCAAATAATTTACCATACTGACTCGAAGTTAATTAGGGCATATCTGTAAATTGCGGTGCCCTAATCGCATTGAAATCCACCGAGTTCATATGCGCAAGAGGTTCATAGAATGTAATGTCGCCCCTGGTCATAACAAATTCTCTAACACCGAAATCAGGGGCATCACTAATGTCATCAGGGAACAAATCGGGATCCCCAATATCTTCATCTTCAC
Source organism: Hibiscus mutabilis (assembly GCA_019671005.1). Lineage (NCBI taxonomy): Eukaryota > Viridiplantae > Streptophyta > Magnoliopsida > Malvales > Malvaceae > Hibiscus > Hibiscus mutabilis. The sequence continues at coordinate 24,198,116 of CM033751.1, forward strand.
TGGAATCTTCAAGTGATTCTCCCCATCAACCTCGTAGGTTCTCAACATTAGCATCAACAGCCGGATCAACAGTCGCCCCGTGTGATGCTGCATATGTCGATGATCCACCTTGATGAAATACACTAGATGTCCCACTTGCCAACATTGCAACAAAACTACCTTCGAACATATCAAACTCATTACTGAAACCCATTTAACTAGATTCCCCGACTACGTTTCTAGATGGGCCGGGAATATCACGCACCTCAGTAAACAACTCGGCATTTTGAATATCCATAGATTCATGCTTTGCAATCATTATTCCAACATATGTATTGTCTTCGAGAGCTATTGCAGAATATCTGACTGAATTGTGACATGTAAGTCACCGATACCGTAAACCATGAATCTCAGCTCTAATTTTCTCGGATATCTTATCCTTCATTACTCGAAGCGTGATTTCCTTTTCAAATCTCATCTTCGTAGGGCTTTCAGATTCAAATATAATACCGACATCAGTTTTCACAATTTGTCCATTGAAATGGACAATCGCCACAAATATGTTGTTGTTCATTTTCTCTGCATGTTCAGAAAAAATATATTTTCAATTATAATACACAAATCAAAATGAACAACTAAAATGTCAGTAAAACTAATTTTAAACTATAAATTACAATAATTTAAAAACATACTACTTATTTACAGAATTATTTCGAATATATATTATCGTAACCCCTTTTTAAGTGGTCCCAGCGTTTTAAAATCAAAACAACAGAGTCGCCACAATCTTTAATGAAGGTGTGATTGGATCACCTAAAACGAATTATTTTAATAAAATCATTTTATTTTATTAAAATAACATTTTTGGTATCCAAAAACACAAGAACGGGTTAGGGAGTCGGTTACGCGTGGGGAAGGGTTAGCACCCCCACGGCGCCCAAAAATTGGTACCTGGTCGGTTACAAAAGGTTTTAAAGTTAGATTTTGCGAATCGATATAAAGATTAAATTATTGTCCGTTCATAAGTTTAATTTTACTTTAACGGCCTTACTATCTGAAAATGAACTCCAATCACCGCCAACACCTTTGGCGCTAACCCGTCATTTTCGTTTAGTAAGACACCGCCCTATTTAAATTTTGTTTTTTAACAAACAAACAGAGAAATAATTAGTTTGTTGAAGTTTTATTATTTCTAAATCAACATTTATTAGCCTAAAAAGTTCTAAGTATTGTTTTACCTATTGAGGGGTTAAAGTTAAATTAAGTGTATTTTATGATTTTCGTAAAGAAAATTTTATACAAGAAAGTCTCTAAACTAAGGCTTTTAGATCCTAATCCTATGTCTCCTAAACTATTCAAAAATGAAAGAATAAAGCAAAAAAATTAAGAGTTTGAAGAATGTTTTTAACTTTATTTAATTAAATCTTAAAAATTTAAAATTTGATTTTTGAGTTAATTTAAATTTAAAAGGTTGCTTTTAATCTTTTTAAAAAATGATTCAATGCCTTTTTATTAGCAAAAATAAATTTTTTTATTTCTTCTTTTTATTTTTTATTCGAAATGTTTTTTCTATTGCATTTTTGTTTTTTTAAAAATATTTAGTTATTTAAAAAAAGATACTTTTTTTTTAAAAAAATTTTTTTTTATTTTTTTGAAAAGTGATTTTATTAAAAAAATTTAAAAGGCCAAAATTTATAAAAAATACAAAATTCAAAGGTTTATTTTGTTTTTATTTTTTAAAAAAAATAAAAGGGGTAAAATTGGAAGAAACAAAAATTGAAAAATTTTATTTTTATGAAATTTTAAAATAATTTTCAGTTGAAAGAAGTTTAAAATGCAGTGAATGAAAATTACCCAGAATATCTTTTAGGTATAAAACTTTTTTTTATTTTATAAACACTTTTTTTTTTTTTTTCAGATCCAAATGGATCAAACACTTAAAAATTATAACCCATCATCGTTCTTGGTGTTCTTCAGGATGGAACCACCGTGCAGCCGCCATCCACCATCCACCGACTAGCCACCGCTTGTCGGCGGTGGTGTAATTTTTTTTTGAAAACAAGGTAAAAAAACCCTAAAACCTTTATAATAGAATATCAAAAACTAAAGATTTAAAACATCATTTCTTTTAAACAAACAAAAAAAAGATATTATACAAAAAATAAACCAATAAATTCAAAATATAAAAAGAAGGAAAAAAATTATAACAAAACAAGTGAAGAAATGCTTGCTTCCTTGTTTCAAATATTCTAACCAAAAATACTGCTAATAACACTTGCTTTTCCAGAATTTCTATGCTTTTTTTCTCTTTATTTCTTGGTGAGTACAACAATGGTGAAATGGGGTTTTTATAGGGTTATAGGGCTTGAATTACAAAGCATAAATCGGACTCTTATCCCTAAAATCGAGCCAAAATCAGATAAAGGACTTGATTTTTGGTTGAATTCCAGAAATCAATCCGATTTGGCTTGGATTTGGGGATGAATTTACTCCTAATATTGAGCTAAGGTTTGAACCTTTTTCTTCCCGATTTGTAGGTGACCGGCGATGGGCATCAACGGTATGAACAGCTTCGGCATGGGCTGGTAGACCACATGGCACCACTGACAATGGCTGCCGTAGCACAGGTGCGGTGAGGAAGGCAGCGGCTGCTGCTGGTGTTCGCGAATAGAGGGTTGGGGAGGAGCCAACCCGCGCGCGTGCAGCGCACACGCCAGGCGCGTGGCGGCGCGGGTGGTTCTCCCTCCCTCCTTTTTTGGGTTAAATCTTATTCGTTGATCTCAAAGCCCTAAATCTGACGGCTCCAATCAATCCTGCACATGGGGAAAAAAGATTAGTTGGGATCAAATTAGGTATTTTTTGGGCTTCTAATAAATTAAAATGGACTACTTATATTTTGGGTGGTTTTATTATTTAAAAATGGGTTTTTATTTAAAGATGGGTTTTATTTAGAATTTACAAAATAAAATGAATATATGAATAAGTAAAAGAAATAAACAAATAAAATAATAAAATAATATTTAAAATAAAATACTCGAGTGAAAATCAAGTGACAATAGCTGCCCCTTCTTTGCTTATTCCAGTGAAACAGTGATATAGCAAAGAACATGAGGCACTTGATTTTCACCTATTACAGATTTGTTGCCAGGTCTCATTCTCTTTTGCCTGAATGGATAAGCGAGTTCTGTTCTCTTGATGGTTGAATAAATAAACAAGTTCTATTCTCCAGATGCATGAATAACAGGTTCTATTCTCCAGATGCCTGAATAGAGAAGCAGCTTCTATTCTCCTAGTGCTTGAATAGATGAGCAGGGTTCCATTCTCCTTATGCTTGAACGGATAGACGAGTTCTATTCTCCAAGTGCTCGAATAGATGAGCAGGGTTCCATTCTCCTTATACCTGAACGGATAGACGAGTTCTATTCTCCATATGCCCGAATAGATAAGCAAGGTTCCATTCTCCTTACACCTGAACGGATAGGCAGGTTTTTTTGCTGAAGAGTTTATGCATACTTGTAATATGATGCAATTATGTTGCGCATGCCCCTGAGGATGTCTAAAACATTAATGCATGCTAAGTTTTAATCTCTTTCTTAGCTTGTTTTAATCTAGACAAACATCCATCTTCACTGTCTTTGTCACTCACATTCTTAGTATCTCTTTGCTTCATCAAACGATAGTCTTCTGCTTCACCAATCTTTGAATGGTAGTTTTTTCTTCACTATTCACATTCTTTGTATCTCTTTGCTTATTGAAAAACATACTCTTTCGCACATTCAACTATCATTGTAGTTGATACATCAGTATTGTATGAAAAGGCTTATTACCAAAGTTGTTGGGTATCAATTTCCCCTGATCATAACATGCCCCATATTCGAGGCTTAACAAGGGACCATGTCATAGTCCCTATGTTCTTAAACCATTTCCAGAGTAATACATGCAAATCTCTTGCATATTTTAATGATGTCTAAACCAAAATGACCCTTAACCAAATAAAAGACGTTCACGTAAATGGGGTATTCAATGAAGATAGGCTTAAAAGAAGAATTTCTTTAATGTTGTGGAAAACATGAAAGAAAAGTACAAAAGAAGGGTCAAAAGACAAGTATCTAGATATCATAGGTCCGAACTTTCCTCGAAACAACCTCGAGTGATGCCTTTGTCGAGAAAATTTTGTCCACTACAACAATGAATGAAGATATGAAATTTCTTCCAAATAGCCAAGCCTCTAAAGGGATTATTCGTTGTCTGTAATAATTCGAGCCGCCCTTTACGGGTTTTCAACTCAAATCCTTCTTTGGTTTCAAGACGCCCTTTGCGGGTTTTCATCTTGAACCCTCTTTTTTTCTTTTTTTCTTCTTTTTTATTTCCTTCTTTTTTTCTTTTTTTTTTTGAGCACCCTTTACGGTTTTTCTCTTTTTTTCTTCATCATTTCATGCATAATATTTCTTGACTGAATCAAAATTCACTAGATTCTTGAGCTCGTCTCCACCCATTTCGGCCAAAATTAGCGCCCCTCCATCGAAAGCTTTTGATACCATATATGGCCCCTCCCAATTTGGCGCCCATTTTCCTCGTGAATCCTTTTGGATTGACGACATCTTCTTTAGCACGATATCGCATTGCCTAAACTTCCTCGGGTGGACCTTCTTGTCGTATGCTCGTATCATTCTTCTTTGATACATCTGGCCATGGCAAATTGCTTTCAACCTCTTTTCATCGATGAGGTTTAACTGGTCATATCTTGTTTGAACCCATTCGGACTCCTCTAGTTTTGCCTCCATCAAAATACGGAGTGAAAGGATTTCAACTTCAATTGGCAGCACAGCCTCTATTCCATATACTAATGAAAACGGTGTTGCCCTAGTGGAAGTTCGTACAGCCGTTCTATAAGCATACAATGCGAATGGTAACTTCTCATGCCAATCAGTGTAAGTGTCAGCCATCTTCGCGACTATTTTCTTGATGTTCTTATTTGCAGCTTCGACAGCCCCATTCATCTTTGGACGATATGTTACCGAATTGTGGTGTTTGATCTGGAACTGTTCACAAACCCCATCTATCATCTTGTTATTTAAATTGGATGCATTATCGGTGATGATTCTCTCCGATAAGTCATAGAGACAAATGATCTCTTTTTTCAAAAATTTGTAAACAACCGACCTAGTAACATTCGCGTATGGGGCTGCTTCTACCCATTTTGTGACCTATGACCGTTCGAGGCTTTAGGGTAAATCTGGCCAATTACATCCATGCCCCACATTGAGAAAGGCCATGGGGCAGTCATGACATGAAGTGGCAGAGGAGGTGCATGAATCTTGTCAGCGTATACCTGGCACTTGTGACATTTACGGGCATAATTGATGCAATCTATTTCCATAGTGGACCAATAATATCCAAAGTGCATAATTCTCCTAGCCATAGTAAGGCCACTAGGGTGAGTCCTACAAACCCCTTCATGCACTTCTTCCAAGATCATTTGAGCTTCTTTAGCGCCTACGCACCTTAATAGGGCTTGATCTCGACTCTTTTTATATAAAACCTCGCCATCAAGGACGTAGCCCGCGGCCAATTTCCTAATCGTTTTCTTATCATTGTCAGCTGCTTGTAATGGATATTCTTGAGTTTTCATGTACTGTAAAATGTCATGGTACCATGGGAGACCATTAGCTTCTTCTTCTAAATTGTAACAATAGACCGGGGATTCTAACATTTGCACTTTGACTAGCATTATTTTAGTACCTTCACTAACCTTCAACATGGCAGCCAGAGTAGCAAGAGCATCAGCCATCTGATTATCCTCTCTTAGGAGATGCTTAAAGGTGATTTCGTCAAACTCCTTGATTAGTTCAAGAACTAGCGAATGATATTTGATTAATTTTGCATCCTTAGTCTCCCACTCTCTGCGGATCTGGTAAAACTAGTGCAGAATCTCCGAAAACTCTTAAAACTTTGATCTTTCTTTCAATGGCTGCTTGCAAACCCAATAGACAAGCTTCGTATTCAGCCATGTTATTGGTGCATAAGAATTTTGACCGACAAGAGAAAGGGTAGTAATTCTCTTCTGGTGAAACTAAGACTGCCCCAATGCCGCGTCATAATGCGTTTGCAGCTCCATCAAAGTTCATCACCCAAGGTTCCTATGAGCTATTATCCTCGTCAATCGAAATGTATTTCATCAGGAAAATTAAAGTTTAGGGCCTCATAATCTTCGTAAGCGCGACTTGCCAAAAAGTCTGCTATTGCACTCCCTTTTATTACTTTCTGGCTCACATATTGGATGTCAAATTCTGAAAGCAACATTTGCCAACGAGCCATTTTTCTTGATAAGGCGGGTGCCTCTATCATGTATTTCAAGGGATCTAACTTCGATATCAGCCATGTGGTATGGTATAACATGTATTGCCTAAGCCTCTTGGTTGTCCATATCAAAGCGCAACACAATTTTTCAATTGGGGAATATCTGGTTTTCACAGTCTGTAAACTTCTTACTTAGATAATAGATTGCTCTTTCTTTTCTCCCGGTTTCATCATGCTGCCCAATACACATCCCATTGACTTTTCGTGAACGGTTAAATACAAGATCAGGGGCTTCCCCGGAACATGTGGCACCAAAATAGGTGGATTCGTCAACTGCCTTTTGATCTCCTCTAAGGCCACTTGACATTCTTTATTCCATGTTCCCGAATTATTTTTCTGAAGCAATTTAAATACAGGCCTGCATTTTTCCGTTAATTGGGAGATAAAACGGGCAATGTAATTTAACCTTCCGAGGAATCCTCGAACCTCTTTTTGTGTTCGAGGTGGAGGAAGTTCTTGGATGGCCTTAACTTTGCCTGGACCGACTTCAATCCCCTTCTCACTCACAACAAATCCCAGCAACTTTCCCGATCGCACTCCAAAAGTCCATTTGGACGGATTGAGTCTTAACTGGAATTTTTTCAACATTTTAAAAAGTTTTTCCAAATTTTTGATATGTTCCTCTTATGAGCGGGATTTAGCTATCATATCATCAACATATAGCTCTATCTCTTTGTGCATCATGTCATGGAACAAGGTTACCATGGCACGTTGGTAGGTTGCCCCTGCATTCTTTAAACCAAAAGGCATGACTTTGTAACAAAAGGTTCCCCACCATGTTACAAATGTTGTTTTATTCATATCTTCTGGGCACATTTTGATTTGGTTGTACCCTGAGAATCCATCCATGAAAGAGAAAAGAGAATGCCCTACTATGTTACCCACCAGCGTGTCAATGTGCGGCAATGGGAAATTATCTTTAGGGCTTGCCCTATTAAGGTCTCGATAATCAACACACATTCGTACTTTCCTACTTTTTTTCGGAATTGGGACAATGTTAGCCACCCATTCAGAATACTTAACCACCTCAAGGAAACCAGCGTCATACTGCCTTTTCATTTCATCCCTGATTTTTAGGAGCCTTTCAGGCTTTATCCTCTTTAGCTTCTGTTGCACAGGCTTGCATTCGGGCCTGATGGGAAGTCAATCATAACAATGTCAGTGTCTAAACAAGGCATGTCTTGATATGACCAGGCGAAAATGTCCTTATATTCTTGTAGGAGCTTGATCAACTTGTTTTGAGTCTCATGGTGATAAAAGTGTCGATCTTCACCTCACGCCTTTCTTCTTCAGACTCGAGATTCAGAACTTCTAATTATTCCTTGTGAGGAATAATTTGCTTCTCTTTGCTTTCTAACATCCTAAGCACCTCATTAGGCAGTTCATATTCTTCTTCATCTTTGCAGTCTTTAACCTCTTTTAAACACATGGGCAACTCGAAGTCAATTTCTAAATTAGATTCGGAGTAATTTATACCATTGATATCTAGAAACCTGAAAGAAATGGAATATACATGTATACAACAAAAATGAAAAGCCAAACAAAAGAATGAAATGACGATTTTTTTATTTTGGTTTTTACTTTAATTTGCTTTGGCCTTTGTTTAAAATGATTTAGTTAAAAAAGAAAGTCTGCCACATAAGATTTATTGGAAAAACATCTTTTATTGATATAAGAACCATAATGATTTTTTGACATTGACCCTTAACAAGAGATCTCTATTGCCTTCGGGTCTAAGGCAAAAGTGTTAGTTTCGAGCATTACTCTGTGGATGACCTAAAAGCTATAGGAATTTCTTCCACAGTCCAGTTGTTTGGCTCCAAACATGGGCGTATCATAGAAAGGTACTTGTTTCCCTCATCCTCCTATTATATGGCGTTAATGTTCAGCTCTTCAAAAGCTCTCTCAAGCTTTTTCTTTCCTTTTTCCTCCTCATCATTTGTAGTTTCGGGATTCATGATGCCTCCTAACCTGAAACTGTGACTAATAGGTGGGAATGTCATTGGCTCCCATTTAATTTCTTCTCCGTTTTGTCTTACTTTCTTTCTTTCCTACCTGTCTCTTATCGTTGCTCTTCTTTGCATTGGGTTGGGCTTGTAGCCTAGGCTAAGCCGGTCTCTCTTTTCAGGGATCATCACGGGGTATAGCCTCCCCTTAAGCTGCTTGTCGAGGCCTTTGCCCCTTTCCCAGAATCTACTTGACTTGCATCTTTGCATTATTTGACAATTCTGGCTCAGGGACCTTGTTTCCTTCAATGACAAAGGTAGCATTAATGAGCTCAAATGTCCTGAAATGACACTCGAGTGCACCTTCATATGTTTCTATATAAGGGGCGCCGGTTGATACCGAGGCGATGATATCTTCTTCAGCTCTGACTATCACTAGCTGGCCATCAACTATGAATTTCAACTTCTGATGCAAAGTGGAGGGAACAGCCCCTATAGTGTGGATCCAAGGGCACCCCAGCAGGCAGCTATAGGTGGGCTTGATGTCCATCACCACAAAATCTATTTCAAAAGTAGATGGGCCAATTTTTAGGGGTATCTCTATTTTCCCCAAAACATCCCTCTGGGTTCCATCGAATGTTCTCACAGTATTTTGGTATGTAGTCATGTGAGAGCAGACAATCAACAGTTTTTTCAAGGTATTTAAAGGCAGTACATTCACCGCTGACCCATTATCAATAAGAACCCCTAGTAGCATGTGCCCCTTGCATCTAGCAGAGATATGAAGGGCTTTGTAGGGTCCCCTCCCAGTTGTCAGAATTTCTTCGTCATTGAATGTGATAAAATTATTCACCGTAATATTGTTGACCAACTTGTCCATCTTGTCAGTCGTGATCTCTTTTGAAACAAATGTCTGATTCAGGATCTTTAAAAGGGCGTCATGATGGCCCTCCGAACTCAGCAATAGAGATAGCATTGAAATTCTTGCTGGAGTTTATAGAGCTGCTCCACCACACTGTACTCACTATGTTTGAGTATCTTTAAAAATTCCTAAGCCTCCGATTCTTTCACTGGCTCAAGGTGTGTCCTGGTTTTCTTCATAAAGAAATCCTTTTCTCCCTCGAGTTCTTCAGTTGTTATCTTTCTCTGGCTGGCATCCCTATCTTCAGCCTCTAGTGGTGAGTAACATCTTCCACTTCTTGTAAAATTGCCCACCTGATTGACCGATTCTTCTTCTTTTCCTTCTCCACCTGATGTATTTCTTGGGGTCGTTACTGAGCAAGCGTAATTCCAAGGTACTTGTTTACTGTCATTGTATGGAAAAGGGGTAGTTGCCTTTATAACCACCTTTAAAATTGTTCCATTCTCAAGCTCAGCAATTCTAACCTTGGTCTTAATTACTAAAGGCTTCATTCCATCATAGTTCCTTCTTGTGGAGCTTTGATCTGACGCGCATACACTCATCGTATAACTCATTTCCTTCTCTTCAAAGAACTCTAGTTCTTTGTTGTCCATCCTGTCTTGGACCAAACTCCTGAATTCAAAACAGCTTTGAATTTCATGTCCTCCCTCATGATGGTACTCGCAGAAAAACTTACCATCCTCCTTCAACTTCTATGTGTTGTTTCCTAGTAGTCCAGCCTTCACCATTTGGGCCCATACCCATGCCATGGGTGCCTTAACTTCTTCAACATATTCCTTAACCAACTTGCCTTCCTCATCATCCACTACATTCACTTCAATCTTCAGGTGATTAGGCAGTGGGTTATCTTTTGCGTCTAAAGTATCGAAAGATAACAAGCCTGATTTTCGTAGATCATCTACTACCCTTTTGAAGGTAGTGCAGTTCTCAATAGTATGCCCCTTGTTCCCAGCGTGGTATTCGCATTGAGCCTTCTCATCATACCATGGCGGGTATGGATGAGAAAAAGGAGGAACGTGTCGTGGTAGCACCATCCGTGCTTCAACCAATTCGGAGAATAACACGGCATACGTCATAGGGATAGGAGGAAAATATGGCTTCTTACTCCCTTGGTATTTTCGTTCATCTTTTGGCGGATTTGAAGCCACGAGATTGGTATTCTAGGCAACAGGCTTATTAAGGACTACCCCTTTTGAATAATTAGGATTGTAAACACCTGTCATACTGACCTTATTATTTTTTTCTTATATGGTTTCTTCATCTATCCTCCATCGAGCATTCCGTTCTTAACAGCTGCCAAAATCAGGTCCCTGTTCATTATTATGTCTGCAAAACTCTTCGTCGCATGATTAATCATACAATCATAGAAAGCACCTTTAAGAGTGTCCACAAACATGGGTGTTATCTCACTTTCTAGTAGTGGTGGCTGAACTTGAGCGGTCATATCCCGCCATCTCTGAGCGTATTGGCGGAAGCTTTCATTATGTCTTTGTTCCATCCCTTGCAAAACAAGCCTTTTTGGGACCATATCAGCAACATGTTTGTACTATTCACCAAACGCCCTTGACAAATCCTTCCAAGTTCGGATGCTTTCCCGGCTTAACTGATTGTACCAGCGAGTGACGAACCCATACAAACTGTCCTGGAAGCAATGAATAAGGAGTTTCTCATTTTTTAAGTACATCGACATTCTACAATACATGTTCAGGTGAGCCTTGGGACATGCAATCCTATCGTATTTATTGAAGTCAGGGGTCTTGAACTTCGAAGGAATTGTCAAGTTGGATACCAGACTCAGGTCTCTAGCATCTATGCCTCCATGGGTGTTCCCTTCTTAGAAGGTCCTAATGATCTCCTCTAACTTGTCATAGCGATCTTCAAGTTTTTGTTCATATTGACCTTATCAGCAATTTCATCAAGGTCTGGGACCTCATGATCATGCACTACCCCAGGGTTGACCACTGGCTCAATTTGTGTGCGAGCAAAAGATTCTGCAAAGTTGAGCAGGGATTTGACCTTGAACGGGGAGGCCCCTCTTAGTATTCTAGGGTGAGTCCCCTGAAACTGTGGTAAAGTGTTAACATTTTCTGGGTTATCTTGAGCATCAGGGTCTCTGAACCCAAACATGGCCGCAATCTGACCAACCGTCTTCCTTTGCGCCAATTTAATCTCATGTTTCAAGTCACTCTAAATCTTATCCAGCCTGTTTTGAGTACTCTTGTGGTTGATTTTGAGAGATGTCATTATGTCTTCAATACTTTTGTCCATTGCTCTGGTTTTGGAACGGGTATTGTATTTGTGACTTGCTATTTTAAATTTTTTGTTTGGTTAAATTATTTTGATTAAAATATTATGTTATGTATATATATGCAATAATATTAATCTGACGCAAAACAAACAAAGAAATGCAAAAAGGAAAATGCATAAATGTAAACAAGGGGCCATTGATTCCATAAAGTGATTGTTCAAAGAACGAACTCTTTATTGGATGGAAAGATCTTTATTACAATAACTCCTCATTTTTTCTACAAATATATTTCTGCCCGAATACCTAATTCCTTCATTTCCTCTATCAGCCATATAAGTCTTAGCCCCACCTCACCAACTGGTTTGACAAACTGGCGGAGAGTTGTAGCCTCTATAGCTAGCATCCTTACATGTTTAGCCATGTCTTGTATCTGGGTCATGATGCTTTTGTTAAATTCATCAAGTTCTTGGAACTCTCTGGCATTGTCCCTAAGCCGAGTAAACTAATCGTCATTGCCCCCTTTATTGATATCTTCGAGAACCAGAATCTTCGTCCTGTACTCCTGAATAATGCCTTCCATAGCTTCTACTTGCTTCTTCAATGTATCATTCTCACTCAGACTGGCCTGGAGTTTGATATAAGTATAATGATTTTGGAACCTGTGCAGCGAATGATTTAGGTCTGCTACCTTGGCTTGCAACTCAACAACGGAGACTTGGCTCTGCTTTAACTTCTTATTTGTCTCATCACATACCCTTTGCAATTCAAACAAACAGACCTTGTTGTCATGGGCTTTCCTCTTCCATGCAGTAACATTTTTCTTTTTCTTTTTCGAGGATCTACTTGTTATTTTCGTTCTCAACTACTTGCTTCCCTCTTTTCTTCTCATCTACCAGCAATCGTTTATATTTTTCAACTTCTCTTTTGCTGCACTTTCTTTCTTTTCCCATAGCTTGCTCAATTTCTTACCTCCACTATTCTGGAGTCTTCCTCAAATCAGCATTTCAGATCGTAGCCTGAAATTTGAGAAAATCCACCCTCTGAATATCAAATTTTGCTTATAGGTCCTTATACATTTTTACTACCCAATTTGTCTCTCTCTTATACTTGTCCACATCTAGACTTACCTTGAATAAGTCCTTCGTGCGCTGGCTTTGCAAGTTTTCAATCTCAGTCTTGGCCCTCTTTAATTTGGCTCTCAGAATATCAGCCTCAGACGGGACCACCTTTAGATGTTCCTCCAAGGATTTAGCTTGCCCCGGAGTAGGTGGTAAAATTTTTCATTCACCCTGACATGTCTCCATACATCGCAATCAGGGGTGAACATACATTGACTGTCGTGCTCTATTTCCATATGGTAGAAATGTTTCCATGAATCGTTAATGGTTTGGATCTTCTCTTTGAACTCTCCTTAGAACTCAAATTCTGATAAATTAAGACCCGTAGTGAAGGGGACAAATTGTCGAGAGCCATACTGTCGCGACACTGGTAAGGGGGCATAACCAATTCCACCCCATAGGCCTAATAGCATCAAATAATCATAATACCCACACCTGTACAAAACGTTGGTGCGGCCCATCCATGGAACTCTCCATATGGTGTCCTGATCCTGGCGATCCCGGAATATATCAATCCACTTGTTCCTCTTAACTACCGGGCACTTATTTACCAAAAATTCAAAAGCGGAGAAAAATTTGGGGACTGTATATTAGGCAAGGCTAGGGTCAGACACTTCCAGAAATGGCTAAGGGCCCAAACCTGGAGCAAAGGTGCACATCCTCTAAAATGCACACCTTCCAGTTTTCGGCATGCATTCAAAGAGATGAATGTTTCTGCTGGTACAGCTGGCACTGGGTTGGTTTCCCTTTTCAACTGCTCAAAGAAATCTTGCATGGCCACATCGATATTGTCCAATACCCTTGGAAAGATGACCAAGCCGTAAATCGCTATGGCGAAGATATCCACTCTCTTTTCCTTATCTGGATGAGTGGGAATTATGTTTCGAATGCTCCACCAAGGGAATGAAAAGCTGCCCCCTCTTTTCTGTATCAGTCCTTTTACCCAACCATCCTCCATGCCAGCAAAAGATTTGAGCCTCAAGTGAGCATTCTTGTTCTTAAGAGGTTTAGCATAGGCTCAGTCCTTCTTCACCTTGCGTAGGTTGAAAAGTGAAAAATACTCCTCAAATGTAGGCATCATATCTTCACTATTAAAAGTAAAACAACCGTACCCAGGATTCCAGAACTAAATCAATGCTTTGAGGAATGGTTCATCCACCTCTACATGTAGCAGATATGCTATGTCGCCGTAGGTATCAAGGAACAATTGCTTTGTTGCATAGTCAAAACGGCCCCATATCTCTCGAAACTCATGTACATTGTTTCGTTTGACACTTATATGGGCATACTCTGATGTCTCTGTCTTGTGATCAAATGTCAAACTATCCCCGTGTGCTCGCTGGTTGACCTCAGACCAGTGACGTACATCCGCATTGTCTTCTTCCTTTTTTAGGTACCTCCCATCCATGGCAAAAGTTGTTTTCTAATCGAGCAAATGTCTTGAGAATCAACCCCTTCTAGATATGGAATGAGGATGCAAACATGCAAAACAAAGACAATACAAGAAAATGAAATGATTAATACTTCGAAAAAAAAATGCAATAAGGTCCAAAATAATTTCATTGTACAAATAGTAACCGGGCAGCGCATTCCAACACTTTTGGACATGTCTCCACGACTATTCTTACGAAATTATTTTGACCAAAATCAAAAGCTGGGGTTTTCCACATGGCTCTAATGAGGTAGGCTTCTAAATTCACACACGTGGTTTGGTTCTAAAAGGTTCCCGAATTGTCCTCGTTGTCCCCTACTAAGGGTAGTAAGGCCCCTGATTCTCACCCATTATAGACTTCGAATGAATCATGTTCAACTCAGGGGGACCCACTCCTATGCCCATACGGAGGATCAATATCCACACGGGGACATAGAGCGTGGGCCCTAGAGGTACTTGCTAGGCCCATACGGAGAATCAATATTCCCACGAGAGCAATAGTGTTTCCCCTACTTAAACGATCAGGACAAAGCTCGGGCTTAGAGCTTGGATTTAAGTCTTAAATGCATAAAATAGAATTAAACTTATAAATGGACAATTAAGTTAAGCTTTACTTAAATTCGCAAATTCCGACATTAAAATAAGATGTAACTGACTTGTGGCCTGACTCTCTTTTGTAAAAAAACAAAAAAGTTATCCCCAGCGGAGTCGCCAAGCTGTCGCAATCCTTTTTTAAGGGTCCCGACAGTTTTTTTTAAATAAAGTCAAAACAACATAGTCGCCACCAATCTTTAATGAAGGTGTGATTGTATCACCTAAAATGGGTTATTTTAATAAAATCATTTTATTTTATTAAAACAACATTTTTGGTCTGTGAAAACACACGAACGGGTTTGGGAGTCGATTACACGTGGGGAAGGGTTAGCACCCCCACGGTGCCCAAAAATTGGTACCTGGTCGGTTACAAAAGGTTTTAAAGTCAGATTTTACGAATCGATATAAAGCTTAAATTATTGTCCGTTCATAAGTTTAATTTTACTTTAACGGCCTTACTATCTGAAAATGAACTCCAGTCATCGCCAACACCTCTGGCACTAACCCGTCATTTCCGTTTAGTAAGACACCGCTCTATTTAAATTTTGCTTTTTTAACAAACAAACAGAGAATAATTAGTTTGTTGAAGTTTTATTATTTCTAAATCAACATTTATTAGCCTAAAAAAATTTGAGTATTTTTTACCTATTTAGGGGTTAAAGTTAAATTAAGTGTATTTTATGATTTTCATAAAAGAAAGTTTTATTCAGGGAGAAAGTCTCTAACTAGGACTTTTAGATCCTAATCCTATGTCTCCTAAACTATTCAAAAAAGAAAGAGGCAAAGCAAATTAAGAGTTTGAAGAATGTTTTGAACCGCGAATATTAAATCTTAAAAAATATTTGAGAGTTAATTTAAATTTAAAAGGTTCAAATCTTTCTCAAGATTGAGTCAATGCCTTTTTATTAGCAAAATTTTTTTTTTTGATTTTTCTTCTTTTCTATTTAAAGGAAGGTTTTTATATTGCATTTTTGTTTTTAAAAAATATTTAATTATTTTAAAAAAGATACTTTTATTACTATTTTTATTTTTTATTTTTTAAAAAATTTATTAAAAAAATTTAAAAGGGCCTTTTTTTATTTCAAAGAAATACTCCCTTTTTTTTGTTTTTTTTTTTTTATTTAAAAAATGAATAAAACCAAAATTCAAAGAAACAAAATTTATTTCATAAAAGGGGTGACAGGTTTATAAAATTTTAAAATTTATTTTTGAAATGAAGTAATAGGGATAAAAATGGGTTTTAATGAATGAAAATTACCAAAAACTTTTTAGGTATAAAACCTTTTTTTTTATAAACATAACTTTCTTTTTTTTTTCAAATCCAAATGGATCAAACACTTAAAAACATAACCCATCATCGTTCTTGATGTTCTTCAAGAATGAAGAACACTGGTGAGTAACCACCATGTCGTCGCCATCCATCCGCAAGCGCCACCACCACCACTTGTTGGCGGTGGTAATTTTTTTTTTTTTAACAAGGTCCAAAAACACTATTATAATGAAAAAAAACCAAACAAAAGTTATCATTTCTTTTAAACAAACCAAATGCAAAAAAAGATTATACAATTAAAAAAAATAAATTTGAAATATAAAAAAAGAGAAGAAAAAATTATACGAAAATGTGAAGAAATGCTTGCTTCCTATTCCAAAGATTTGAACCAAAAACGCTACTAATCACACTTGCTTTTCTAGAATTTCTATGCTTTATTTCTTGGTGAGTACAACAATGGTGAAAGGGGTTTATAGGATTTTAGGGCTTGAATTACAAGACATAAATCGGATTCTTATCCCTAAATTCGAGCTAAAATCAGATAAAGAATTTGATTTTTGATTGAATTCAAGAAATCAATCCGATTTGGCTCGGATTTGGGGATGAATTTACTCATAATATCGAGCTAGCGAACCGAGGCATTTGGACGGTTTATGGTTCATAAGTTTACGAACCGAGGTTAACTGAATCGAACCGAATTGAACCGAATTTGATTTTTTATTTAATTTATAATTATTTTATAATGTAAAAATAAGTATTTTATACTTACAATGCTATAGATGCATTTTTAATTATTATTTTTTACTTAAAAATTAAATTTTTAATAAATATTTATGAAAAATACCTTAAAACTCTAACTTTTTAATGTTTAAAAGTCATCAAATAAAGCTATTTTGTCAAAATAAAATACAAAATTTCAAAAACTAACGTAAATATGGAAAACCCGAAAACCGAGGTTAATCGAACCGAAAACCGATGGTTACTAATATAGCTTACCGAATTAAACCGAAACCGAACCGTATACACCCCTAGCGGCGCGACTTGTCCTCCATCCCTCCTTTTTTTTTGTTAAATCTAATTCGTTGATCTCAAAACCCTAAATCTGACGGCTCTAATCAATCTTGCACATGGGGGAGAAAAAAATTAGTTGGGCTCAAATTAGGTTTTTTGGGGCTTCTAATAAATTAAAATGGACTACTTATATTTTGGGTGGGTTTTATTATTTAAAAATGGATTTTTATTTAAAGATGGTTTTATTTAAAATTCACATAACAAAATAAAATGAATAAATAAAAGAAATAAATAAATAAAATAAAAGAAATAAAAAATTATTTAAAATAAAATACTCGAGTGAAAATCGAGTGACAACATATATTTGAATAGACTTTATAAAACTATACTAACTTCTGAAAAACACTAATTACATTATATTATTACGATTTTTTTTATCTAATTGAACACCATAAAATGTTAGATGGATAAAATAAAATCAAAATTTCAAACCAACTTGCAATATTTTTATCACAATTTTCTTCTTCTGCTTCATCTTTTCCTTCTTTACTCAAATTTTTACTCATTTTTTTCTCTAACAAATTACCTCCAACATAACCTATTAAAAAACCATAATTTTTTCCCTTACATACCCCTACACCATTTTTATCTGCACTAATAAGTTTTAAATAAAAAATTTTACACTACCACTATATAATTTAAAATTATTATAACATTTAAAATTTTAAAAAACACCTACCACCTTTTACCCCTAAACCTAAAAATCAACCCTAACACTGCTCTCCAATCAATGTTACAAAATTAATTAAAAAAAACCCTTACCCTGAGGCATGCATGCAGCTGCCTCATTTACGAGGCATGCCATGCATGCCACCTTGCACCGCTGTCACCTTGCATTCGAACACTATATGAAGCCAGATGGAGGGCAGTCCTCCTTCCAACAGTGTGTGGTGCCCTGCATGGCTGTCACGTGGCAGCAAATGGATGATACGGGTACTATTTGAAGACGTGGGGAGATGAATTCGACTTCCAACAGTGTGTGGTGCCCTGCGTGGTTGCCACGTGACAGCAAATGGATGATACGGGTACTGTTTGAAGACGGGGGAAGGGGAATCCGACTTCCAACAGTGTGTGGTGCCTTGCGTGGCTGTCACGTGGCAGCAAATAGATGATACAGGTACTGTTTGAAGACATGGGGAGAGAAATCTAACTTCAACATGAATTTTTTAATATTTTTGGGAAAACATTGTTCAGAAACGGGATGAAATCAATCCGACTTCTGGTTTACTACAATAAACTACCATATTGTTGTAAATAAAGTGGAGAGTACCATATTGTTGGAAAAAAATTTTGAAAAACAATATTTGGGTAATTTTCTCATTATCAGCTTTGCCCGACATATAATAGTTTGATATGATTATTTATTATCTTTCGATTTTTTTCATGTGTTTAGAGGTGGTATCTCCATACTCATATTTCTATCTTTACATGGCAAGATCAATAGTGAATCAAGAAATTTAAAAATGTCAGTTTAAAATATTTTCCCTTAAATAAGTATGTAGATTTTCAATTTTTTAACTTCTACACTCTAAATTAATTTTTTAGGAAAAATTAATACTAAATTAAACTCTCCATGTTTAGGGATGGCAACGAGGCGTGGCGGGTTTTTGGCCTTCCCGATATACTAACCCCTAAACTCGGCCCGCCCCCAATTAAAATATTAATTTACCCACCCCGCCCTGATATACTAACCTTTAAACCTAACCCCAACCCGCCATGTCCCGCCCCAAATTTTTTTTAAAAAATTAATCTTTGTCTACGATAAAGGTTAGATCCGACCAATCCTCCACCACAATCACAAATTATGGTTTTCAAGTGACTTTAAACATATATAAAAATAAAATAAAACAAAATTTAAATTACACACATGTTAAATTACATATTTAAAAGAATAAACTTGAAACACGACCTACAGAATCGAATATATTAAAACTCGAACAACATCTAACAAAATTTTACTATAAGAACAAACCCAAAAAACAAAAAAAATAGCTTAAAACCTATAAAAATGTTTATATATAATGATATTTTTTATAAATATAATAAAATGTATATAAAAAATAAAAATATACCAGGGCAGGACGGAGAATTTTAAGCATATACCCGAACCCGCCCCGACTTCATGATTTTCATGCCCCACCCTGCACCGATCCCCGAAATTCAAGAAAAAAACCCGATTAGATCATGTCGGATAATTTTGCCATCCCTACCGATTTTGGGTGTACAATTGCACCCCTTCATGACTATGTGCCATTATACATAAATGGCTCTTTTTAGCTCAAATCAGAACACCTTATCAAATTTAGTTACCCGATCTGACCAGATTAGGTCAATTCTTTAATAAAAATTTTAAGTTCGAATCAGGTCGATTCGAGTTTAGAGTAAAAAAATATCAGACCCAATCTAGGACTAATTGTGTACTTTTTAAAAAAAATTTAGGAATATTTATAATAATATCCTCTTTATATTTTTTTTATAATTAGGTCCTTAAAATTAAATTTTTATTTATAATTAGTTCTTAAAATTATTATTTTTTATGATTAAATCACCTAAAATTATTTTTTTACAATTAGGTCTCTAAAATTAATTCTTTCTATAGGTAAAGTCTGGTTCGGTTTAGGGTGTTTATTTTCGGGCCGGGTCAAGTTTTTTTAAGGAATGTGTTAGGATCGGGTCGGGCTTGAGTTTAAGATATTTATTTTTGGGTTGGGTTCGGGTGGGTCAAAAACCCAACCCGACCCCATCCCTGGTTTGGATTAAAAAGCTGGGCCCATTAAACTTCTAACAACCCGTAACTTATCAACTTATTCCAACTTTCACTCTGTCATCTAATTTTTCTAAATTTCTTCAACCTTCTTTAGTGAGTTGAATATATTAGTTGATTGAATAAGCTGGAATTATGAGCTGCTGGTACAAGAGGAGGAACAACAACAACAAAATAGAGCGAATACCCAAAATGATAATGTGATATCAACCAATTCAAAAAAGGATAAACAGTCAAATTAAGTTTAATTCCTAGCTCTGCCCCTCCGTTTGCAAAGCTCTCAAGGGTCATCTATGGCTTCCTGCCTGCACTCCTGTGTGATGTGGTTAAGAAGAAAATCAACAATAAAACAGTAAAACTATGACTGAAATATCTCTAAAACGAGCCCTACTTACAACCCTGAAAACATCCCGAGAAAAATGAAAAGGCCACAGTTGGAATCAGTAATCACTTTTCAAGCTTATTTTACTAGGCAGCTGCAGTAAAAATTTACACAATCTAGCAGAACCATTTTTTTCCTTTTAACGGAGTCATAATATCCAAACTGACAAAAAGTTGGCTCACACATAACATGATGCAAGTCATATCCCTTCCAATGGCCACAAAAAATGATTATCGGCCTTATTAATATCCTATTTTATAATCACAATAACAAAGCATTGCAAACTACAAATAAAGTCCATGAAAGCTTTGCTAACACAAAGGAACATAATTGACTGAGAACATGCTTGAGAGGATGAGATTCTAGACAGTTAGCAAAGTCCATAACAATAGAATTCACACACGAAACAGACCTGAAATCATCAAGGCAGTGCTCCCTTAATACTGTAAGATGCAGATTTGTTGCTGCTATCATTTGAAACTGAAGATTTCTCCTTTGTTTGTTAGCCTCCCCTCTCACAACTTCGAATATTGTCGGAAGTTCATTTATCATATTGAAAAGGCGTTTCCTGCATCACATCAACCAGCATGGAATAATTGAGTAAAAACTGTAGTGCAATACATGGCGAACATGTTATAGACATGCAAATCGAGAGCTCACTCATGCTATGCCTCGTTTATAATATGAACACACAATCTGTAAATGGTTCATAATATGGTAAATTTAAGGATCAAAGCTATCTTCAGAATTATGTTAACAACTAGAGATGTTTTGCAAATAAATTAAACAAGCCAATGCAAAAAAAAAGGGGGGAAATGAGGGCCTTATAAATAGGTATCAAATCAAGTAGCAAATTATAGCCGAATAAACAAACTCACAATGATGGTTTGTAAACTGAGGGGAAAGATGACTAGCAAAATATTTAAACAGACATACAATTAATTAAAATTGTAATAAAAACAAAACATCAAAACAACAACATGATCAAATCAATGATTTTACAGAAATAGGTTGCAATTGTGTGCATACCAACCAAATATTACACTTGGGAGATGTGAAAAATACCTATCAGCTTTATCAAATAAAAGACTAGCACCATAAAAGAAAGCCACAGAGAGTAACCACAGGTCACTGTGTAAGGCAATCAAAGACAACCAGTCCTTTACTTGCATTCCATCTCTGGCGAAGTTAATACTCACTATGAGCTCTGGAAGCTGTGAAGGCACCTTTTCTGAAGGTAAACTCACCTCCCACTGCTCACTAGGAAATCCATAAAGGCATAGATTTCCTTTTTCTGCATCCAAAACTTTTAACATTTGACTTATGAACGAATAAAAGACAATGTAACCACATTGAGTTTATTGTGTCTGCATTCACCCATTTGCATCCAACTTCATATGCGCGTGTTATTTTATCCAAATCAAAGCCAACAAAAAGAACCAAACAGTGACAACAAAATCTTACACTTGCTGGCCAATAAAAAAATACAAAGAACTTTTTATGCCAACTTTTAAAAATGTATAATTGTTTAAAGAAAGAAAAATATACATTCAGTCCTAACACTAGTAAGGCACAACAACAGTAATGTTGAAAAGATTAAATTCACAACACCTAAACATACATAATAATTACCCAGTTCAAACTATTCATACTCGATTTATCCAAAAAAAAATACTCAGTTCAAACTACTCATTTTTTTTTTTCAAAGGGAAAACATAAGCAGAAAATGGTAACCCCGAAATTGAACTGTTTCAACAGGCGATAAATTTAAACATTAAAAAGCTACACTGTTGGTAATTAGATTTCCAGTAAATCATTTCATCAACCGAACAAAACAAAGCCCAGAAATTAATTCTAAATAAAAACTAAAATCCAATACCTGGATCACAGTGTTTGAAAAAATCCTCCACATCTGAAACAACCACAATACCAAAAAAACTTTAAATTTCAACAGGATAGGTCAAAAACTAAAAGATGGTTAAGAAAATAACAGTCAAATAAGAGAAAAAAGTGCAGTAAATCAACAATAGTAAGGGCTTTAATCATGCCAGCACGACGACAATTGAAATCCCTGAAGACATCATTGATACGTGGGTTGTATGAAACAAATTGTATTGTTTCTCTAAACTCTTCCTCATCCTTGGGAGGGTGGATGGTGACATGATCAGGCAAAGGGGTCAAATAGTGGGAATAATGCAATATTTTGTTTCACTCGACACCAAACCACCATAGACTTAAACTCATGCATATTAAACATTTGAAGAAACAGTAAACAAAAAGGTTTTCAGTACCTTAGGGTTTGACTTAGATTTATTGCTGCGATCATTTGAAACTGAAGATTTCTCCTTTGTCTCTTTCTTAGCCGCTCCTATCACAACTTCGAATACTGTCGGAAGATCGTTGATCGTATTGGAAAGGCGTTCCCTGCATCACATCAACCAGCATGGTATAATTGAGTAAACAATGTAGTGAAAAACATGGCAAACTTGTTCTAGCCACATGCAAATTTTTACACAGCATCCCAATTTAATCAACCTTACTCAGGCTATGCCTCGTTTATAATAGAAACACATAATCAATAAGCCTAACGATTTAATTGTGTGCATCCCAACCAAATAAAATAGCTTATTTACTCCTAGAAAGTTCATATTAAGCAAAACCACGAGACTACACTTGGGTGATGAGAAATTACCTAGCAGCTTTACCAAACCCAGGCCTAGCGCCAAACATGAAAGCCGAGGAGAGTAACCACAAGTCACTGTGTACAACAACCAAAGACAACCAGTCCTTTACTTGCATTACATCTCTGGCAATGATAATAACCAGTGTGGGTTCTGGAAGCATGCACAGATTCCCCTTTTCTGCAATCAAAATTTTAACATTTGAATTATGAACAAATAAAAGACAAGGTAACCACACTGAGTTTATTGCATATGCATTGACCCATTTGCATCCAACTTCAAAATCACGTGTTTTATCCAAATCAAAGGCATCTAAAAAAACTAATAAAAAATCAAAAAGTGACAATAATCTTAAACTTGCTGACCATTAAAATATCCAAAGAATTTTTCATACCAACTTCCAAAAATGTAGCTGTTTAAAGGGGGACAAAGAATCTACATTCCTAACACAAGTTACAAAAACAATAATGTTAAAATAATTAAATCCATAACACCTAAACATACGGGCATCATACTTTCTCAGCTGAAACTATTCATTTTTATTTTTAAAGGAAAATTGCAATTTAAGCAGAAAATGATAACCTCATAATTGAACTGTTTCCTCAGGCCATGAATTTAAACAATAATAAAGCTATAAGGACACATGAATAAATGCTCAACTCTAAACAAAGTCAATCACCGAGCTTGATATTCTATTTCATTACAAAGGAAAAGAAACGACATGAAAAATAAAAACTGTAACTTTCAGATAAACCATTTCATCAACCAAACAAAACAAAGCCCATAAAATAATTCTCCATAAAAACAAAAGCCCAGTACCTGGATCACACTGTCGGTAAAATTCCTCCGCATCTAAAACGACAACAATACCAAAAAGGATACGTCAAAAACTAAAAGATGTTAAGAAAATAGCAGTCAAGAACAAAAAATTTACTATTATCACCAGTAGTAGGGGCTTTAATCATGCCAGCACGACGACCCTTGAAATCCCGGATGACTTCTTTGAACTTTGAAGGTATGTGCTTCCTTCGGAGGGTGGAGGATGACATGATCAGACTATGGGGTCAAATAGTGAGAATAATGTAATATTATGTTTTACATTCATTATCAACCCAAAATAACCCTTAAACTCATGCACATAAAACATTTGATGTAACAATAGAAACAAAGGTTTACATTACATTAGAGTTTGGCTTAGATTGGTTGCTGCTATCAATTGAAACTGAATAATTCTCCTTCATTTGTTTCTTTGCCGCCCCTATCACAACTTCAAATATTGTTGGAAGTTCATTTATCGTATTGAAAAGGCATTTCCTGTATCACATCAACCAGCATGGAATAATTGAGTAGAAGCTGTAGTGCAATACATGGCCAACTTGTTATAGACACATGCAAATCTAGTACACAACATCCAATTGAATCAAGCACACTCATGCTATGACTCGTTTATAATATGAACACACAATCCGTAAATGGTTCATACTAACGTAAATTTAAGGATCAAAGCTATCTTCAGAATTAGGTTAACAACTAGAGCTGTTTTACGAATAAATTAAACTAACCGATACAAAAAAATTGAAGCCCTTATGAATAGGTATTAAAACTAAATTACTTAATGGTCTCTCCCAACCAAGTAGCAAATTCTAGCCAAATAAACAAGTTTGTACCATTCACAAAAGTTAACAACAAAAAAGGTCCACTCACAAGAATGGTTTGACAACTAAGGGGAAAGATAACTTGCAAAAATTTCAAACGGACATACAATTAATAGTATAAAATCGTAATAAAAACAAAACATCAAAAGGACAAGAGAATCGAATCAATTATTTTACAGAAATAGGCTGCGATTGTATGCATACCAACCAAATACTACTACACTTGGGAGATATGAAAAATACCTATCAGCTTTACAAAATAAAAGCCTAGCACCAGAGTAACCACAGGTCACAACGTAAGGCAATCAAAGACAACCAATCCTTTCCTTGCATTCCATCTCTAGCGAAGTTAATACCCACTACGGGTTCTGGAAGCTGTGAAAGCACCTTTTCTGAAGGTAAACTCACCTCCCACTGCTCATTAGGAAATCCATAAAGGCAAAGATTCCCTTTTTCTGCATCCAAAACTTTAACATTTGAATTATAAACGAATAAAAGACAAGGTAACCACACTGAGTTTATTGCATCTGCATTCACCCATTTGCATTCAACTTCAGATGCACGTGTTTTTCTATCCAAATCAAAGCCAACAAAAAGAACCAAACATTGACAAAAAAATATTACACTTGCCGGCCAATAAAAAAAATACAAAGAACTTTATATGCCAACTTTAAAAATCTATAATTGTTTAAAGGAAGAAAAAGAATATACATTCTGTCCTAACACCGGTAAGGCACAACAATAGTGTTGGTTAGTGGCGTGTTGTTAGTGTTTGTAGATAAATAAGAGTTGTAAATATATCCTAACTGGTAGTTTAAATTTTAAATTAAATCTATCTTGTATAGGATAAGTGATAAAGAGATAAAAATTCTATCCTAGAAGTTAACTACCTAGTATAAACCTCTTTGTAAAGAGTCTATAAATAGACTCACCTATTGTACATCGAAACACACAGAGTTTATAAATCTCTTCTGTTTTCCACATAATTCTTGACTGGAAATACCTATTTTCTACATGGTATCAGTTTAGGTTCGATCTAGTCACATTAGTAAGCAAATGCTCGTAGAACTTGAAGTTTTTCAGCTAAATGTCTTCTAAAATTGAGCCTGCAGCCTTCACTACCACTGAAGGTAGTATTTTGTGTTTGACTACTTTGTATTCCCATAACTGGATTGTAGATTCTGGTGCCTCTAATCATATGACAGAGAATCTAAGCTTATTTACAAACTATAAGCATTTACAATCTGCCTCCTCAATCAAAAACAAAGAGACGGATCTCTTTCAAGAGTAAAGGGAGTGGTTCTATTCCTATAACCGAGTCCTTAGTATTAAACAATGTTCTCTATGTGCCTAACCTCACCCAAATCTACTCCTGTTAGTAGGATGGTTAGTGAATTTCAATGTAGTGCTAATTTTGGGCTGCATGATTGTTGTTTTTTTTTCGACACGGGGGCTCGGGGATGGTGATTGGCGGTGCTAGGCTAAGTAATGGTCTCTTCATCCTTGATGGCTTCTCACCTTATCAACAAGTCGTTTGAGTTGTCTCCAATCTACTTTTTTTCAATTCTTTGTTATATAGTGAAGTCATGCTGTGGCATTTTAGGTTAGGACATCCCAATTTCTTTTACCTTGCTAAATTGTTTCCCAAACTATTTCTTAGTAAAAAACCATCTTCCTTTCATTGTGATACATGCCAGATTGCCAAACACACAAGACACTCTTATGTTTCATCTCCATTTAAACCTACTTCTCCTTTCTCTATAGTCCATAGTGACATTTGGGGCCCTTCTAAGGTCAAAACCATTAATGGGTATAGATGGTTCATTTCTTTTATAGATGATCATTCTCGAACTACTTGGACTTGCCTAATGAGAGAAAAAAAAAAGGTCAAACAATATTTAAGAACTTTTATACAATGGTGGAAAATCAATTTACTTGCAAGATAAAAATTGTGAAAAGTGATAATGGGAGTGAATACCTTAGTCAATCTCTAGGGTCTTTTTTCCGAGAAAAGGGTATCTTCCATATTACATCATGTGTCAATACTCCACAACAGAATGGGGTAGCTGAGAGAAAAAATAGACACTTACTTGAGGTCACAAGATCTCTTTTATTTTCCGCCAATGCGCCTAAATATCTTTGGGGGGAAGCTCTTTTGACTGCTACCTACTTGATAAATCGTATGCCTAGTAAACCAATTGGGTTTAAAATTCCTAGGGACATTTTGTCATCTTATTTTCCTCATTTTAAATCCCTGTCTTCTCTTCTTCCTTTTCGGGTATTTGGTTGCACAGTTTTTGTCCATGTGCATGAACAACAAAGAGGAAAGCTTGATCCTAGGTCAGTTAAATGTGTGTTTGTTGGATACTCTACTAGTTAGAAGGGCTTCAGATGTTACTCGCCTCTTACACATAAATTTTGTCTCTTGTGATGTTACATTTTTTGAAACTCAACCCTATTTTACTAGTACTGAAATTCACGGGAGAATTTTAGAGAATTTCAACAATCTAGCTCACTACAGTTCCTCTCTCCTATTTCTTTCTTACCTGCTGTTGATAACACTTTGTTGAACCAAAACCATGTTACTATAACTACTGAAAATTCAGTAAGCTTGTCTTCACCAGCTCCTAAAACTTCTCGCTCTCATACTACACCTATTTCTACACTCGAGTCTACACCGAACGCACCTCAGCAACCTATGACCTCACAACCTGAAAGCAAACTTCTGAGTGTTTATACAAGGAAAAGAAAGACTATCACAGAAGCTATTACTCAGCCTATTGCTTGCCGAGAACTTGAACTTAGTCCTGCTGTCATTGAGGAAGAAACAAGTAATGATCCCTCTCAAATTCTTGTCTCTATTGATATCGAAGATCTTCCCATTGCCCAAAGAAAGGGAGTGAGAAAATGTACTAATCATCCTATTAAAAGATTTGTTGTCTATGGAAAACTAATGTCTGGTTTCAAGGCATTTACAGAAAATATTGACAGCATAAGGATTCCAAGGACAATTAATGAGGCGTTTGAGAATCCAGATTGGAGAAAAGCTGTTGAGGAGAAAATTAGTGCACTGCAGAAAAATAATACCTAGAGCCTAACCAAACTACCTGAAGGGAAAAAGGTGATTGGGTGTAAATGGGTATTCACAGTGAAATACCACTCAGATGGGAGCATAGAACGGTTCAAGGCAAGGCTGGTGACAAAAGGCTTTACTCAGTCATATGGAGTTGATTACCAAGAAACATTTGCTCCTGTGGCAAAGATAAATACCATTAGATTGCTATTGTCCCTAGCTGTAAATTAGGACTGGAAGCTACACCAATTGGATATTAAGAATGCCTTTTTAAATGGAAATCTCGAGGAGGAGGTATACATGCAAATCCCACCTGGATTGGAGGCTCAGAAAACAAACCAGAAGGTTTGTAAATTAAACAAATCGTTGTATGAACTAAAACAGTCCCCAAGAGCATGGTTTGACAGGTTTGCAAAAGCTATGGTAAGGAACGGTTACAAACAATGTCAGGCAGATCATACCTTTTTCAAGAAGGTTGCATCAGATGGTAGAAAGACTTTTCTAATAGTCTACGTTGATGAAATAATTATTACAGGTGATAATACTGAAGAAATCGGAAAGCTGAAAGCCGATCTGGCAAAGGAGTTTGAAACAAAAGACTTGGGAAGTTTAAGATATTTCTTGGGGATGGAGGTGGCAAGATCATCTGAAGGGATAGTCATAAACCAAAGAAAGTACATCTTGGACCTACTCTCAGAAACTAGAATGCTTGGGTGTAAGCCAGCAGACACTCCAATGGACCCGAACTTGAAGTTCAGTAAAGAAGATGGTGGTAGTCCAGTTAATAAAGAATCCTACCAAAGACTTGTTGGTAAATTGATCTACCTATCACTTACAAGGCCTGACATAGCATACTCTGTAAAGTATAGTGAGCCAAAGATATGAATAATCCCAAGGAAGAACAATTAGAAGTCATTAATAGAATACTGAGGTATTTAAAGTACACTCACGGTTTTGGGCTTATCTTCAAGAAAAGTCAAGACAGATCGGTGAAAGTTTACACCGACTCAAGTCAAGGCAGAGAATTAACTCGGCAGTAAAGTCATTAGTGGCTATTGTTCATTCGTGTGGGGAAATCTGGTCACATGGCGAGCAAGAAATGTATCGTGGTGTCAAGAAGCGATGCAAAATCGTGAGTACTGGGCTGTGGCACTTGGAATCAGTAAAGGCATGTGGCTAAAAAGGCTCCTAATTGAGCCGAGAGCTGGATGAAGATAGACCCTTCAAGTGTTTAGTGACAGCCTATCGAGAATTAGTATTGCGAAAAACCCGATTCAACATGACAAAGACTAAGCATGTTGAAATTGACAGGCATTTCATTTACGAGAAAGTTAATAGTGATACCGTGAAGTTACACTATGTGCCTACAAAGAACCAGCTTGCAGATATATTAACAAAGGCACTACCAAGAGTGACATTTGAGGAGTTCATATCCAAACTGAGAGTGTACAATATATACTCTCCAGTTTGAGGGGGAGTGCTGGTTAGTGGCGTGTTGTTAGTGTTTGTAGATAAATAAGAGTTGTAAATATATCCTAACTAGTAGTTTAAATCAAATCTATCTTGTATAGGATAAGTGATAAAGAGATAAAATTCTATCCTAGAAGTTAACTACCTAGTATAAACCTCTTTGTAAAGAGTCTATAAATAGACTCACCTATTGTACATCGAAACACACAGAGTTTATAAATCTCTTCTGTTTTCCACATAATTCTTGGCTGGAAACACCTATTTTCTACAAATAGTAATGTTGAAAAGATTAAATCCACAACACCTAAACATACGTCATAATACCTACTCTGGTCAAACTATTCATTTTTATTTTCAAAGGAAAAATGCAATTTAAGCTAAAAAAATAATAATAATAACCCGAAATTGAACTGGAAACCAGGCGAAAAATTTAAACAACATTAAAAAGCTACTATCTTAAATATCATGGCTTACACTATTATTTTCATTACAAAATAAAACAAAACGACATGGAAAATAAAATTGTAATTTAGATTTCCAATAAATCATTTAATCAACCAAACAAAACGAAGCCCAAAAATTAATTCTACATAAAAACTAAAATCAGTACCTGGATCACATTGCTGGTAAAAAATCGTCCACATCTGAAACAACCACAATACCAAAAAAGACTTCAAATTCCAAAAGGACAAGTAAAAAAATAAAAGATTGTTAAGAAAATGGCAGTCAAGAGAAAAAGTGCAGTAAATCACCGGTAGTAAGGGCTTTAATCATTCCAGCACGACGACACTTGAAATCCTCGAGGACATCATTGATACGTGGGTTGTACGAAACAAATCATATTATTTCTCTAAACACTTCCTCATCCTTGAGAGGGCGGATGGTGACATGGGCAAGCAAAGGGGGCAAATAGCGGGAATAATGTAATATTATGCTTTACATTCAACACCAAACCATCATACCCTTAAACTCACGCATATTTAAGATTTGAAGAAACAATAAACAAAAAGGTTTTCACCGCCTTAGAGTTTAACTTAGATTTATTGCTACAATCATTTGAAACTGAAGATTTCTCCTTTGTCTCTTTCTTAGCCGCTCCTGCCACAACTTCGAAAACTGTCGGAACATCGTTTATCATAATGAAAAGGCGTTCCCTGCAGCACATTAACCAGCATGGTATAATTGAGTAAAAAATTGTAGTAAAAACATGGCAAACTTGTTATAGCCACATGCAAATCTATACACAGCAACCCGATTTAATCAACCTTACTTAGGCTATGCCTTGTTTATAATAGAAACACAATCAGTAAGCCTAGCGATTTAATTGTGTGCATGCCAACCAAATAAAATAGCTTATTTACACCTTGAAAGTTTATACAGAGCAAATCCACGAGACTACACTTGGGTGATGCGAAAATACCTATCAACTTTATCAAATCCAAGCCTAGCGCCAAACATGAAAGCCAAGGAGAGTAACCACAGGTCACTGTGTACAGCAACCAAAGACAACCAGTACTTTACTTGCATTACATCTCTGGCAATGATCATACCCAGCTAAGTTGCACAGATACGAATACGGGGACGGGGACGGGTACAGGAAACGGTAATTTTCAAAATTACAGGGTACAGGTACGGCTAGAGTACGGCAAATATAAAATAAATTTTAATATTTATATATATATATAATAATTAAAAAGCATTAAAATCTATACTAATTTAGAAAATCTAATGATTTTTTGGATTAAAATGAAGCCCAAGACCATATTTTCATTAGTTGGGGTGATTTCCTTGGATTAAAATTTAATGATTTTGTGGTTTTTTTAATTTCTGGGTTAATTCATAAATTTTAAGCGTTTTGGTGCCATTTCTATGAACTCTAGACTCTAGAGGGATGAACTCCTAATTTCTCCTTTGAATTAAACCAAAAGAAAAGAAAGGGCCCACACATTTTAAAACCCCATTAGCAGCGATTGTCTCTTCTTCCTTCCGTTCGACTGTGTCTTCTTCATTTTTTTCTCTTCCTCGTCACTACCTTCAAAGCCATAACAATCGATCTGAGTCGACCCCCACGCCGTTCCATTTCATGCTTTGGGTCACCGTTCTCGATTCGCCGGTCGGTGAGCCGTTTGCATTTCTGGTAACTATGGTCGGAATTTTCAGACGAAACGTCCCCACCAGTCTTCCAACGTACCTGG
Organism: Hibiscus mutabilis; assembly: GCA_019671005.1. Lineage (NCBI taxonomy): Eukaryota > Viridiplantae > Streptophyta > Magnoliopsida > Malvales > Malvaceae > Hibiscus > Hibiscus mutabilis. The sequence goes on from CM033751.1 coordinate 24,229,276, forward strand.
TTAATTTTCAGACGTACCCTGCTAACCTGGGACGTCCCGAGTACGTCCCCTTGCCGTACCTACACCATATCCGTCCCGGAAACGTATTTGGTACGGAGGACGACCATAAACTACCGTCCCTGTGCTTCATAGATACCCAGTGTGGGCTCTGGAAGCATCAAAGGCACCTCTTTTGCAAGTAAATTCACCTCCCACTGCTCACTAGGAAACCATATAGGCACAGATTCCCCTTTTCTACAATCAAAATTTTAACATTTGAATTATAAACAAATAAAAGACAAGGAAACCACACTGAGTTTATTGCATATGCATTCACCCATTTGCATTCAACTTCAAAATCATGTGTTTTTATCCAAATCAAAGGCATCTAAAACAACCAATAAAAATCAAAAGGTGGCAACAACCAACTTGTCGGCCTTGGATATTTTTTCATGCCAACTTTCAAAAATGTAGTTGATTAAAGGAGGAAAAAGAATCTACATTCGTAACACAAGATACAAAAAACAATAATGTTAAAATGATTAAATCCACATCACCTAAACATACATGAATCATACTTTCTCAGCTGAAACTATTCATTTTTATTTTTAAAGAAAAATTGCAATTTAAGCAGAAAATGATAGCCCATAATTGAAATATTTCTTCAGGCCATAAACTTAAACAATAATAACTTCAATACAAATGAAAAGAATCGACATGGAAAATACAAACTTTGACTTTCAGATAAATCATTTCATCAACCAAACAAACAAAGCCCAAAAATTAATTCTCTATAAAAACACAAAAAAAACAGTACCTGAATCACACTGCCGGTAAAACTCCTCCACATCTGAAACGACCACAATACCAACAAAAATTAAAATTAAAATACCAAAGCATACGTCAAAAACTAAAAGAGAAATAAATTTACAATGAGTTGAGAAGTATCACCCATAGTAAGGGCTTTAATCATGCCAGCACGACGACCCTTGAAATCCCGGAAGACTTCTTCGTCAGTAGGTGGGTTTACGGGGAAAGATCAGACTGAAAAATTCGAATCGGTGACCGAATGATTATTGGAGGTGCTGAAATACTTGAGGTTCAAAATTAACATACTACCACCCACAAGAGTCCAAACTCTCAACAACATATAATATACATCAGAACGCAGCAGATTCAATTGCACTTCTCAAATCTCAACATTGAACACAACAGAACTCTTATCAATTTACCATTAAACACAGCAGCTTCTTTTATTCTTTTTTATCACATTAACAATGCTAAAAAGGATAGCAGATTCAATTGCACTTCTCCACCATTAAACACAGTAGAACTCTTATCAATTTACAATTAAACACAGCAGCTTATTTTATTCTTTTTTATCACATTAAAAAGTCTAAAAAGAATAGTTTCATAAAATCTTATTACTTAAATGCTATATCAAAGTACATTAGTGGAGGATGCATTATATTTTTGGTTAACAATGCCCCAAAAACTAAATAATTGCATACTTCAGATTAGCACTGCCTTTCCTATTGCTTTCAATTCAACAATAATTTTTAGAGTACTATGATTTTTTTTGGTACTACGGTAATAAAGTTCTAATGTAGGATCAGTACCCAAATCGTACGCTCTCCTTCTACGCTAAAGTCTATGAGACATACGCTTTTTTTGTTTGAGGAACCATGTGACATACACTTTTTTTAGTCCATCTGATTTAAAGGTAACCAGTAATGAACCATATAATCAATCAAAGGAAAATCAACTGAAAAATTAAAACACCAAGAAATAGATAAATAAGGCGAATATCTAAAAAATAAAAACCATGAATTGCATTATTGAACTAATATCCTCTCAAAAACAAACATTAAGCAATGGACATGCTGTAAATAAATAGATAAATCCAATCTCCATCACATCCAAATTTGGGCGAAAATGTGAAACAGTAACAAAAAAGTATTGAAACATAGATTTTGCAACAGAAAGTACAGAGCAAGTATTAAAAATGGCAATACTTTTAACTTTAAAACAAAGAAAAACAGCTTCCGCAATGAGCATGCTGTAAATAAGACAATAATCATGCATAATACTTGAATTACACGTATTTCTCTTAATTAAACAACAAGTAAATAATAGTTAAAGCACACCTAAATACAATGTCAGTCTTGCACACAAATTCACCGTATGTATAGCCATCAATTTTTAATATAAGCTTACCCGAGATTAGAATGGAGGTTGTTGGCTTGCCATAGATCGAGATTTGAGAGAGAGGAGACGAGGACCGATCACCGGGGAGGAGGCCGTGAGCACTGAGGCGTGAGGATCGGCTTGAAAACTTTTTGGATCGTTGGCGGTCACCGGAGAAGTGAGACGTGAGAGAAAGGATGAGCGGTGGCGTGTCACAGCCCGACTGTGAACAAGAAGAATTAAGAAGGAGATTCAAGAAGAATCCAAGGCTCGATCTTCATTCTCAATCATTTTTCCCGTTTGATCTGAATCCCTAATTTCTCTCCCAATTCACCTTCAACCATGACATGACGATCATAGGAAGAGTGAGGCGTAAGGCCGTACTGAGCAGTGAGGGAAAATATGAGTTGAAAATTTCAGAACATAAGCAAACTGCTAGGATTCGTTCCTTCCTTCGTACTCGTGGGATTTGGGAATTGGGAGAGAGGCACTAGGCAGACTAAAGGGCTAAAGCTTCAAGTCCCAATTTTATTTTCGGATAATCAGAAATCAAATTTTAGGTGATACATGTTGATCTGATTATCTATTTTTTCATCGGATATTCGATTATCGGATCTGATCATTGGGTTAGATCGAATTTTTTTATACCCCTTAATGTTATTGTGATGGAAACCAAAGATCGTATGTAAATTTGTTCAAGGATCGGATAATTACTCATCTAAACTTGAAGGTCTGATCGAAATTTATGGGGATTAGACAAAAATATTAGATCAAAAAATGGGCTTGAACAGAAAAATAGACCCATTTAGAATATGGGAGCGACTCATGTTTCAACATTTAAGTTTCGAGCACGACCCCACCCAACTGACCTACTTTCTAAGTTTATAATGTATTTGTGTTATTCAGGATTTATATCCGATACATAAATTTTTAGTTTCTACAAAAGTTTTAATTTTAAGGTTTAAAGATTCAGTTTAGGTTATAGGGTTTAAGGGTTTAGGTGTAGGGGTTTAGAATTTAAGGGTAATGTTTATAATTTATGGGTTAGGGGTTTAGAGGTTAGAATTTAGGTTTTAGGGTAATATAGTGAGAGTTTAAGTTTCAACCTATAAATTCTAAATTCTAACCTTAAACATTAAATTCTATTCACAATCACTAATTCTAACCTACTAAATTTAAACTCCTAAACTCTACACCCTAAATTGACCCTCTATACCTTAAAACTAAGGCGTCGGTAGAAACTAAAAATTTTCACCGCCAATATATTAAATAATTATTCTATTGTTTATTGTGTATGGTATATAGTTTATATCACATAAAAAACTAAATTCATAATAATATAGTAAAATAATATAAACACTAAAAACATGTTAAGTTTCCGTGTACAAAATATATAAAAATTTTAGTAAAAGAAAAAAATAATATTAAATTAATAATAAGAATATGGACTAGCTGAAATTGACTTGGATTGGTAATTTATAATGATGTGCGAGTTTGAATAAAATTTGATACTCATATTTTCTGGTCTGATCATATTTGAGGAAGTAAAATATGTATTAATCTCATACATAAATTCCACCTGTAAACACATTTATTATTATGAGAGACTCTATAATGACTCTTATATGACTATTCACAGCGTGACAAAACATAATTGTTTGCGGTAGAGAGTCCAAGTGAAACATAAAATGTAGATATGTAAGAGTGGTCATCAAGCATAATAATAAATGTATAAGTTTTCTGATGCTGTAAAAGACCAGTTCTTATAAATAAATATGTTTTTACTTTATCATATTTTTTGAATAGTCTAAAGGTAATTACAAGATAATATATGTTCATAAATATTCTTAACTATTTGATAATACGCGAACATCATATAAATAAAGCGATTTGAACTCATGTCTCTTACAATGAACATCATCTATTTTTACTTTATCATTTGGCTTAAACCAAAAAACAGCCTTCAAACTATGCCATTTTTCTGCTTTTAGCCTTTAAACTATGATTTGGGCAAAATAAGCCCTTAAACTATTATTTTTTGTCACTTTAAGTCCCTAAACTATTTTTTTGTCAAAATAAGTACACTATGTCATTTTTCTTCTTTAGTCCCCAAAACTACCAATTGGTCAAAAAATCTTTGTGATGTATCAACATCTTATTAGTCGAAATAATTTTCTTTTGACTTAAATAACTATCGGACTTAAAATGACAAAAAATGATAGTTTCTGGGCTTATTTTGATATATGATATTTTGAAATTTAAAAAGAACATAAATATTTATATATGTTAAAAAAACCTATAAAATGATATTTTTGTAACCATAGACTTAAAGTGACAAAAAATTATAGTTTAAGGGCTTATTTTGCCCAAATCATAGTTTAGGGACTTAAAGTGACAAAATAATAGTTTAAGGGCCTATTTTGCCCAAATCATAGTTTAAGGGCTAAAAACAAAAAAAGAATAATTTGAGGACTGCTTTTTGGTTTAACTATGATTTGGCTTATCATTTTATATACAAAGAATGAAGTATATTATCATATACCAAACACAAAAGACAATACAAACCCAGTGAATCGAGTGTAGACGGTTTCGAATTACTTGTTTGTTTCAACTGAGTTACGAGTCACGGCGTGTCGTTTTAGGAAAAGAGCACAACAAAAAATGACAGCTCTGGGAATTGAACCCACGCCCTTTCAAAGGGAGCCAAAATCTAGAGCCTTTAACCACTAACTGTTTTGTTGAGAGCTCTTGAAAATGAATTTATTTAGTTATCGTAAAGTTTTGAAAATTTTGGAAAAAGATAAAAAAAACGCTAAAGAAGGGTTTGAACCTCCAATCTTATTTGTTAATAGCCATACGCTCTAACCAACTGAGCAATTCCTGTTTCTCTAATAATTTCTGAAAAAAAAAAGCATTAGAACGTTTAAAATGAAAGTTGAAATAGTTGCTCATGCAACTTCAGTCCCTACAGTTGGATGTCTTTATGGAACTAGAGTCTAGAGCTACATGCATGGAAGAAGTCAAGAATTAAGATTAGGTGATAAACTATAATTAATCATAAAAATGAGGGGGTAAATCTAAATAAATAAAAATCTCATTATATCTTTTAATAATAGAAAATTTTGGGACCCTGAGCCTTGCTGTAGCTTCGTCATTGGCTACATGGCCATACCCATACATACCTCAAATCTTAGCAACCACTCAGTCAACTAATCCTTTATTGCTTGAGCAGAGGAGCAAGTTTAAAAGGTAAGATCATTTGCCCCAATCCACCTGGGTGTTTGACTTTTTGTTGATAGGTGAAGACTCCGTTCTTTAGTGTTTTCGAAAAGTGTTTTTGGGTCAAAAGTAATTTTGGGACTAAAAGCAATGCAGAATATATAATTTTTAAGGTCAAAAGTATTTTTCAGTTTGATTTAGAAAGTGCTTTTCAAAAGCTAGAATTTTTAGTTTTTAGTTTTTTCAAAAACACTTTTAAATAAAATTACTGATTTATCCTTGTTTGTATCACTAATCCTTTTATATTTTTAAAAAGGATGTCTAAAATAGATATTTTATCTACTTAAAAGCACTTTTGACAATAATATCAAATACTCCTAATCTTAAACTTAATACTTTAAAAATATTTTTTAAAATCACTTTTCAACTGAGCTTTTCAAAAGCAATGACAAACATTCTTTTACAAGTATTTTGTCATAATTTTTGTAACTTTATTCCTGAGTTCATTATAAATTCTCCTACTCCATAATCTCTGTCTATGATGGCGTATTAAATTAATTAAAGTCAAAGCTATTGTTGTTAATTTACCAAATAAGCAAAAACTTATCAACACCCCCCCCCCCCAAAAAAAAATCAATTTATTAGCTCCAACTTTCGTTTGAAAATAACAAATCCATGAGATTGGTAAGAAAATAACTTGATTTCATATTTCTTTTTGGGTCCAATTCTGTCTGACAATAACTTTAGAAGTCTATCTTATACAAGGCTCTCTGGTAATATGTTATATTTTAAAAGAATAATTACACTAAATGTCCTTAAATTATAACTTGGGTTAAAAATGGTAGAAAAACTCAAACCATTTTAGTTGAATACTAGTAACTACTAAAAATATCAATGTCATATTAATCAAATTATATTTAAAAACACGTTGACCATATTCAAACAATATTATTGTGTAGATAGATAATGGAAAATAATTTTTGAACTCAATTTGAATGTATTGAATTTTGGGACCAATTAAGAATTGAATCATAGTTTTAGGATGCATAATATAATTAATTATATTTTAAAATATTTATAATATTATTATTTTAAAAAAAGCAGGTCAAAGGAATAAGATTTCCCTACTCCAATAACAGAAGAAAGTATTTTTTTTTTTATTTCTGTTAGTAATATTCTATTGTTATTGCATGCTTCACTATGATTTGAACCTCTATAAAAACTTCTTCGATTGAGCCATTTTTCATCACAAAAGAAGCATTTTCTCATACACCACTTTTAGCTAGCTAAGTTATATCCACTTAAAAAGAAGCAAAAATGATGAGCAGTGATCATGCAGCCATTGATGTCCCAGAGTCAAGCGCTGTTGCAAAAGGCAAAGCGCCTCTCATCGGGTCTCAGAGGGAGCAAAAGAGAGGGTTCAACAAGGGATTGGGCATTGCCGATTTCCTTCTCAGACTAGGAGCCATAACCGCTGCTCTTGCGTCGGCTGCCACCATGGGAACCAGCGACCAAACTCTCCCTTTCTTCACCCAGTTCTTCCAGTTCGAAGCTGGTTATGACGATTTCGCCACATTTATGTACGTCACATTTATATAATATAAACACGTGTATCTATCTATCTATCTATATGAAGAAACGGAGACATGAATGCAGGTTTTTCGTCATAGCAATGGCACTGTTCGGCGGCTATCTCGTCCTTTCTCTCCCATTTTCATAGTTGCCATCGTCCGCCCTTATGCAGTTGCACCCAGACTCCTATTATTCATTTTGGACACTGTAAGCAACTCCGTTAAAATCTTTAAATCTAATCCAATCTCTGAATAGAGAAAAATGTTAATGTTTTTGATGGAATTTATATGTATATATGGCAGGTGGCATTGACTCTAACCACTGCGGCCGGCGGGGCGGCGGCAGCCATAGTCTACTTGGCCCACAATGGAAATTCCAGCACGAATTGGCTAGCCATCTGCAACCAGTTTGGTGATTTTTGCCAGAATGTGAGCGGAGTTGTGGTGGCATCTTTCGTGACTGTTGTGGTGCTGATTCTACTCTCTGGTTTTGCGCTCAAAAGACACTGAATGATTTATACCTTGGTGATTATTATGTATCTATTAAGTTTCATATGTTTTTTCTTCTTCTTAAAGTGTGTTTATATATAGTTATTAAAATCATCATTGTTTGGTTGTAAGAGATTCTATTGTGCTTTGAGGAAACCACAATTGTGTAATGAAATTGACGTGTTTATTGTTCAACAAATATCCCACCTTCTTCTCCATTTATAGTATAATATTATTGATGGTGTTCTTGGTAGATGGGATTCGGATTATACCTACTCAATTGGTGATATGTAAGGATAATGAAGATTATAGGTACCGAATTTACATTTTCAAACAAGAAGAAGAAAAGAATTGCAAAGTTTAGGATAAGAAAGGAATAATACAGTAAGAGTGCTCAAGTCATGGTAGTGAATGTGAATGTAAGGGTTTTAGACTTAGCTCAGGTCATGGTAGTGAATGGGAATCTAAGGGTTTTAAACTTGCTTCATTCTGATTTTTATACGTATCTTTGTGCCTGCTTGCACTATTAATAGATATAATTGTCCAATTTACTTTCTTTGTGATGATACTAATGATTGTCTGTTCTTGAGTTTTGAATGATAGAGATTTAAAAAAGAAAATAAACTACAGGTGTTTTTTGGGGGTAAGAAATCAACCAATTATTTGAGAGTGGAAAAAGACTTGAATAATAAAAACAAAAACCTAGTATTTTAGTTAGTTGTTATATATATGATTTTTATTAGTGCACTTGATAAATACTCTTATAGTAGTATATATTATAATGCCTTTATCTGGTCATAAATTCTAAATCTCAAAAGCATAGTGATTGTGCTTAAGTATAGACAAACTCACAATCTCTTGGATGTTGCAATAGCAACAAATTTAATACTTTTCCCTCATTAATTAGCAGTAAACCAGTTTTATTTGATATATTTTTTGAATTGAAAAAGAGGTCAAAGTCATTACATTAAGTGTCGTTCATACGAATATATGAGGGACCAAAGGTATCTCTGAGTAACAAACAAACAAACAAGACCCAGAGGCGACGTATCAAAGACATGTAAAAAACTATCGGGTATGATATCCAACTTGACCATAAAATCGACTACCATGTTAGCTTCACAACGAATCTGAACAAATTCAACCATAAATGTGAAAAAAGATTTAAGATATTTGTCGAAATTATTTTTAAAAATAAAAATAGCTTGGACGATTTATTTTTGAAAATTAAGGGTTTTCTTTTAAATTTGATTTTTTAGAAAATGTGGAGTCACCACCGGTCACTTTGGTAAACCGGATACCATAAAAAATAGAGATTTTAAAAATTAGGGGTTTGAAAGTCAATTATGTGTGAGGAATAATTAACACCCTACAAACGCCCGAAATCGATACATTTTAATTTCGTATATTTTGGCATTTTTAAGATAATAATTCAAATTTAATTTAAACATTAATTAAAAATGATGTTTATAATTAAAATCAAAATATTCCCTGTATAATTAGATATATTTTTGTATCAAATATAAAATTAGAAACACCCCTATACGATCAGGGCATCGCCTTTTATATTTCAAAAATATATTCCACTTATAAAAGGTTTTTAATGCATGTAATTAATTATCGATAGTTCATTTTAAGTATTAACTTAAAAGGCACTAATTTATTCATGAGTTATTTATCTATGAATATTATTTAGGGTAAAGTACACAAATGGTCACTAAACTATCTCTAAAAATACATAATCACCAAGCTTTTAAAAGTTACATAATGGGCATTAAACTTTAGTTCTCATTACAAAATGATCACTAAGCTGTTAACTGTCGTTAACTTGGAAATATGACAGTTATGAAAATTTGTATAATAACATATTTTATCATCCATATTTATACATTCAATCAATTTAGACATCAATAATGAGAGTTGAATTAGGAATAGATCGGTTGAATGTGTCAATATGGAGGATTAAATGTTCAGTTATTCAAATTTCTGTAACTGCCATGTCACCCGCTTAATGACAGTTAACGGCTCAGTGGCCATTTTGTATCAAAAACTAAAGTTTAATGCCCATTGTGTAACTTTTGAAAGTTTGATGACAATTAATTTGTATTTTTAGAGATAGTTTAGTGACCATTTGTGTACTTTACCCTATTATTTAACTTCAACATTTATATAGGATAACACCTACATTTCTTTAGGGTACCATCCCTAATTAAATTTCAAAATTATAGATAATATTCTCTTACCAATTAATTTTACTACTTATTAGAGTAATTAGTCCTATCAAGGCTCTATTATTTATCTAAGTTATTTAATATTTTCTAGGGATTTTAACAAAAAATCGTTATTCAATTTAGGAATTCATGTTGAATAATATCCAATTACTTTAGGATACCATTTAAATTTGAACTCCCAAATTTTCTAAACAATATCCGTTAATTTGCTAAATTTTGTCTAACCCCAAGTCAAATTATTTAATTTAAAGAGCCTAAGACTAAGGCTCTACTATACTAATTAAAATTAGTCTAAGTGTTTAAATCAAACATATATTATACTACATGCTTCAATTAAAGCATACAATAAATAAATAAATACATTCAAATAAAACAATTTAATTTAAATTTAAAAGGACTAACTTGAAACAAACACAACTTTAAAATATCAAATTCATTGATCTAGGGACTAGATTAAATACAAAGAAAAACCTCAGGTGAAAACTATAAGGTCCCAAAAACAAGGGCGCGAGCCTGATGGAGATTCGTGGGCCAAAGGGCCTGAGGATCATGCCTATATACGGACCCTATTAGATCCTATTTTTTCTTTTCTTTTTCCTTTTTTTAAAATCTCATTCTCTCTCCTCAGAATAATTCTCTCAACTCTCTGTCCTATCTCTCTACTCGAACACCCAAATGCCTAGAATTAATGATCCAAACGGACCAAACTCACATTTTTTTGGCATGTTCTTGTGTGTTCGTCACAACTACACGAAGAACATCAAACTGGCCACCGTCCCAAACGTCGCTCAAATTTTTTTGGCCACACTCTAGCCACCATGGTCAAATTCCGATCATCCATGACCTTATTCCGACCATTTATCAGACTACTTCGACGACAGTAAAGCAATTTTCGGCCGCCACTTTTCGAACCTAAAAAATTCTTTTTTCACCATTTAAACCTAGATCTAGTCTCGATCCAATAGGATCTCCTTTCTTCCTCGATCTAAACCTAAATCAATCGCAAACCCGAGTCCTCTTCAACTCCGCTGTCGCTGTAACACACTACGATCACCAACAAAATTTCTTCGATTTACTTTTATGGGACATTTGATTCGCGAAAAAGATCATTACTAAGGGTAATAAATTTTTTCTAGAATCTTATTCCTATGTTTGGTTTGTCATCATTCCTACCAGGTAGGAAAAGATCATTCTCAACAGTAGTATTATTTTAGCAAAATGGTGGGAATGTCATTCCCATCCATTTCTTAGGTATTTGTCGATTCTCACCACTTTGGACTAAAATACCCTTGAAATAATGAGTTTTTTTTTTATGTTGGTCCACTTGTTGCATACAACTACAAAACTAATTATTTGAGTGTAACTTTATTATATTTTTTTATTTCATATTAACTTGAGAATTAAATGATGTTATACATATCTAAATAATATTCTAATATTTAATTTTTTTATTAGTATTATGTTTATGTTGTCTCTAAAATTATTTTTTAAATATATTATTTAAATATATGTATCATAATGTAAAATTAATTTAAATAATATTTTAATATTTAAAGTATTTTGATTGAAAATATTTGATTTAAATAATATAAAATTGATTCGAGTTTGAGTTTTATTCTTTACACGGAAGTTTAGCTTTAAAGCTTATGACAATAAAGTTGTCAACTCTAAAATATTTTTAAATAACTTAAACAGTTAATTATAATAACTAAAGCATCAATTTAAAGTATTATATACTACGGTAAAAGTAAATACAAGATATCTATATAATTTTTAAATATTGTTTAGTATATTAATTACATTAATAATATAATATAGAATTTTTTTTTGGTAAAACTTAGATAGCTTAAAAATAGTTATATGAATTTTCATGCAAATATTTTTAATTTAATATAGAAAGTTTAAATTGTTAAAAAATATATATCACAAGGAAAATTTGGTAAATTTTACTTTCAGGTAATCTTATATCCTTCAACCAAACATTGTAATCTCACATTCCTGCAAAATAAACCGAACAAGGTAATGCAATATTCTCAGTAATGTGTCAGGTAATGTTGCATTCTAGAAATCCTATTCTAGAGGTTATCTTACATTCCGTGAACCACACCCTTATATTTTGTTTGTTTTGTTTTGGTTTGCATGTATATATAAAACTTATATTTATTTTTTCAGGGTTTGAAATAAAGAAGGATATCTCCATGGCGGTGAAGCCGCAACTCCAATCATCTTCTCCTGCATCTCCCATGCTCCAGTGTCCCTTCAACTTCCAACGCTGGTTCATGTCTTTAGGCGGTTCGACTTCTAAAGTAAGCTTTCTCTCTCATCTTTATTATTTTTAATATAGTAATTATTATTATTATTTATGATTTTTAATTAATAATTTGACACTCTCTTTCCTCTTTTATATAGGTGGGTGGATTCTGACGTCATGGATGACGTCACATAGGTGACGTCATCACCAATTGGCTTTTAATAAAGCACAATCCGTGCCTAATTGTTTCGACTAATGTGCAGCTGCCACATGTCATTTGGGCTGAAGATTTGGGCGAAAAAGAGACAAAGTTGGTTTTTTTGGGCTGGATATGAATTGTAGTGAGCTATCAACAGATTGTAAAAATAGGAATTTAGGCTTTGATTTTTATCATGAAAATGGGCTTATAAAATGGACATTTGGACTGATATGTATTATACTTATTATTTATTTATTTAATATACACTTTATTTATTTATTTGCTATTAGAAATATAATACATATATACATACATATACCTAGATAAAATTTGGGTATTACAGCTGTCATTCTTTGCTCATTGTTGTAGAACAAGAATTGAGCAAATACTGAAAAGAAACGAATTTTGTCCGATCTGGCCAACTTTCGCTCTGAACTGCAAGTTCTTCTGTAATGTTGGTGAAGTCTGAAACAATTTAACTCTTCATTCTTCTAAAAGGTTGGTGAAGTTTGAAAAATTAAACTATTCGTCATTATGGAAATATTGATGACGTCTGAAAAAATTTACACTATTTATTCTTCTAAAACATTGGCGAAGCCTGGAACAGTGGCACTCCTCATTCTTTTAAAATGTTGATGAAGTATGTAAAAAGTTAAACCATTTATTCTTCTGAAACCCTGACGAAGCCTGGAACAATTACACTCTTCATTCTTCTAAAATGTTTTATAAGGTCTGAAAAAGTTAAACTATCCATTCTTCTGGAACATTGACAAAGCATGGAATTGTTACACTTTTCATTCCTTCGAAATGTTGATGGAGTCTAAAAAAGTTAAATAATCAATTCTTCTAAAACGTTAGCGAAGACTGGAACAGTTACACTCTTCATTCTTTTGAAATGTTTGATAAGGTCTGAAAAAGCTAAACTATCCATTCTTCTGAACCGCTGGCTAAGCCTAAAATTGTTACACTCTTCAGTCTTTTGAAATGTTTGATAAAGTCTGAAAAAGCTAAACTATTTATTCTTCTAAAACACTTGCAAAGCCTGCAACCGTTATACTATTAATTTCTTTGAAATGTTGATGAAGTTTGAAAAAGTTAAACCATCCATTCTTCTGAAACGTTGCCGAAGACTAAAACGGTTACACTATTTATTCCTCTGAAATGTTGGCGAAGCCTGGAGCAGTTTCGCTCTTTATTCTTCTGAAATGTTGATCCACCTCTCTGCAAGTTATTTTTATTAGGAACTCTTTATTCTTGCTGGACAAATTCTTCTCATTATGAACTCTGTATTCTTTGTTGAGAATGTCGATTCACCTCCTCCTCTGGGGAAAAACTGAACATACAAAAAGAAATATCATCAATTAGTAAAATTTAACCTGAAGTGATATCCTCAATTTCCAACTTGAAGCGCTGAGATCTTTAGTGTTATTTCTCCTTCTGCCTGAGGTGTTATAAAGTGTATCGATCTTTCGGTTTAAGCTCGTATAAGATCTTCGTTTCTCTTCCTCTATTGATTGATATTCTTCCAAGCTTGGAACGTATATGAGTAGATCTACTCCTCCAATATTGAAGTTGTAGATTGAAATATTTCCCCATTCCTGGCTGATTTGTAAATTTCTACCGAAACATACAAAAATGCTTTGACTGTATGATTTAGCATGCCCCTACTTATAGATGCCTAATTATATATGATGCATGAATGATGTTAATTGAAGACAACTTGGGTGAGCTTTAATCTTCAGGGAAGCTCAAAATTTCCTTGCTTCATTCCTTCATAGAAACTCTTTTTGATGCAAAAGTAACCCATCTCACACTCGAGGTTCAATCTTCAAGATCTCTGCATCTTTCACTCTAAAGAGCTTTTTCAGGTTTTCACTTTAGATTGCTTTTCTCAAAGCGCCCTTTTGGGTTTTCACTTTGGTTTTTCTTTTCATTTTTAAGGCTCATTTTCAGGTTTTCACCTCGATTTTTTTCTTTTTCTTCTTTTTTTTGAAGTGTCCTTGCAGGTTTTCACCTTATTTCTTTCTTTCTTTTTCTTTTTTTTTGAAGTGCCCTTGCGGGTTTTTACCTTGTTTTTTCTTTTCTTCTTTCCTTTTCCTTCTTTTCTCACAATGATTTTTTCCTTTGTCCAAATAAGGTTAATTTCAACTCTGATGAAACTCGTACTTGTCTTTCATGAATTCAACACATAAAACATATTCTTCTATAATGTTCTTTTTTTGTAGCATTAACCCACTCAACCTTCAATTCAACTATCATCTTTGTTCACTCTAACATTCACCTCGTATTTCCTTTTTTTTCCTTTTGTTTTTGAAAAAAAGCTTTCTTGTCTTGCAATGCCTCAGGAGTAATGATCTCTGCTTTTGAATAGTATGAACCTTTAACGGATTGATCTTGCTGCAACTTTTTCCCCAAAAGATGGTTCATGTTCACACTTTTCCCCAAGATTGTTTGTGTCACTTTTCTGCTGCTTTTGTTTTAATATTTTTGACACTCAGAATTTTATCCTTTCCTCGACATACTTTCTATCATTAAACAAGTACTGAGGCTGTAACACCCTCTACCCGGTCTAGTAGAGAACCGAATTAAAGATGCTATAAAAAATATCGATACAATGATCGTGCAATAGCCCAATAATTTGTGTCACAATGCATGAAATCATACTTTAATTCATATAACTCATGTCAATAATTTCAATGTAACAATCAATAATATAATTAAACGACTTCAATGACCAATTTACAAAGATTACAAAGTTAGAGACCATTTCTTTAAACCATACAATACATGCTTGAATTCGATTTGCAATATTATAGGTTCATAGCTTATCTTCTATAAGACATGTAGGTCAAATTCCATTACATTTAGATCCCAATAGTCTTGTCAAATCAAGCCTATATTTCTTGAGAGCTAATTCGTAGCTATTAGGTTCTACATGTATTTGAATCAAAACAAGGTGTATGACATGAAGATCAATACATGACAATCATATATGCAAATTTTTAGAATAATCAGATGTCGATAACATGTTCAATTAAGTCCTTTAATCTTTAGAGACTAAAATATAAATCTCTTAAAATACCAGTCTTTATTCAAACTTAAGGCCATATTCATGAAATACCAGCCGTATTATACATATCTGTGAGTTTTCGTACTTATCAGATGTCTATATCACCTTCGATTAGACTCATATAGTTTTAGTGATTATTTTGTAATAATCCAAAGTTCATGACAAATTCTACTCCGATAACAGAATTACTTATCTCAGTACCGATACTCGATCAAGTTATATCGATAAGTCTGTATATTCATTCTATGTCTGAGGTCAATATGTGTATTGGTACGGACCATACCGTACCGGTACTCGACTATGTATGAATATAGGGATCTGTACGGTCCCTTCCATATCGGTACCCCACCTTAATTCCAAATTCTAGTGTCAAAAATTCGTATTTCCTTAAAATTCTTAGTCTTTTATGTATTCCTCCCAAGTGACCATGCACCGAATATCAAACATATCATTAATAATATAATAGCATAATATCATTCCTATAATTAATCAAGCTGAAATACTTATCATAATTTCATATTTCGTTCGTGACATATCAACTTTGTACTTCAAGGTTCACAAGTTACACATATCACTGTTATAACATATTCATGCAATATGCCACCATTCTAGGAGTTATAGAGAAATGAAAACATTACTCAGAAGCCTTTGAGTGTGACTTACAACCATGTACCACGATTAATCCTTAAAAGCCCTTATAACCGGAAATGTATGATAATGAAATACGTTAGGCTTACTTAGCCTAAGTGAGGTAGTGACCTTGAATAGAAATATGTCAATAGTTATTAATTGCATGAAATCAGTGAAAATAAGCATATGGTGGCATCGATGCATACGTGTTATGTCTTTACATATCACACATATACAATGCATAAACTTAAGGTTATTTTCATGATTTATTCTCAATAGTCTTAATTACATTTCTTCTATAGATTTGGTGGAGTTTTTTTTTAATATTTTGTTTTCCCTTGGAGAACATTGAACATAGGTACCAATGGCCAATGATTCACATAGCTCAAAGCACAAACAAATGGCTAGTGTCGATGTAATAACAATTAGTCAATGCTTCTTCCTCCATCATCCATCATCTCCCCCTAACCGTCGACATCGCCAATATAATGTAGGGTTGTCACCCTTGAGCCGTAGCTCGTGGACTGTAGTCCCAATATACTATGTACCATGCCAAGGTGTCCAAGGTTTTCTTAGTATCTATAACCTCCTAAATTTGACCTAATTTCTTAAGTCGAAACTTGGAAGTTAAGTTTGAGAAAACTTGCCCCTCAAGTAAAACATTAGGTTTAGAAATTCAAGTTTCAATTTAAATATAAATAATAAATCCTCAAATTATAACATTTAAATAAAACGTCGTCGTTTAGAAAAATTCCAAAAGTCAACATAAATGCATAGGTATTTCAAATAATAAATGTCAAACCAAAAGTCCCAAATACAAAATATTCGAAATAATAATAGTAGTAATAAAATTTATTGTCCGAATAATCATACTGAAATAAAAGATGTGGTCCGACGAAACGAAATCCTCCAAGTACCATACGCCTAAACCTGAGTATCTGAAAAAGGAACTAAGGGGGAGTAAGCTATGAAGCTTAGTGTATCTCTAAGGTGCAGAAACAAACACATGTAACAGAAATCCAAACATCAAACATAATTCAACAGTCATGTCCATAGGCATGAAACAAATGTCATAAATGTAATGTCATGCACCCATCTCCAAACACCGTCCGAAGAGTGAGGTTCCCCAGAACCACTCTAACTACATCGTCACCATCCGAAGCGGAACGACCCAAAGGTGAAACCACTGATCCGAAGTGAAATTCAGCTCGAAGGGTGAACCCATTGAACTTCCCCGTACAAATTCCCAACCCAAATGATATGGCATGTTCCGATTTATATTTTCCAAATCCAAGAGTATATTCGACCTATTAATTTATTCTGAGTACATACAATATAAGTCCGACATTTTTTTAGTCAAATTCAGATATACAATGTGTGTCATGCCATCATACAAAACATATCATAATTTACAGAACATACAATCAATCATATGTACAACAAGCACGCATAACACAGAGCACAGAAGTGATATAGCATAGTAAGAGACACACCTTAGGCAGCTAAATAACTCAACGTCGAGAGTGACGTCTCCCACGCTCAGCTCTAATATTCGGTCAGACAGAGTTAACACCTAAGAGGTCATCAAAATAGAATTATCTATTACTACTACTATGCCACTATAATATAACCACTAAAGAAATCATACTCACGTGCAGAATTCGTCGGTTGTGCAGAAGGAGGTTGAGCAAGTGGAGGAGGAGGAAGATTATCAGGCTCCGAGTCAACGTCACCTGAATACAATTATATCCGAGTCAGAATTCGATATTCAAAATTCTCAAAATACTGACTATAATTAAATGTGGATAGCAAAACGGTCTTTCGGGTTTGAATTTGGGAAAACGGGCAGCAGATTTGGAATCAGAACGTCGAAAAACAAAAAGTCAAATTGGGTTGGAAAAAGTCAACGCTGATATCATCAAAAAGTCAACACTGACGTCATCAAAAAAGGTCAACGCTAATGTCAGCTCGGGTCGGGTTGGTCAACGGGTCACGGGTCAGGTTCAGTCCATTAGTTTGGTCAAAAGCTGACCCAGTTCAGTTTGGTCAAAGGGCCTGATTTAGTCGGTTCACTCGGTCCAGCCGGTTCGGTTTGATTAACCCACACACCCTTGGGCTCGGTTCAGGCTCTCACTCACACTTTATCTCACCACCCAAACCTACTAGACCGGTTCGGGCCTTGCGTTCAGCCTAACAGTCCAACCAACCCTCACCTTGCTCTCACCATCGGCCCATACCCTCACACTCACCCCTGGCCCGAACACACATCTCCCTTGCAACGGAAAAGCTAGGGTTTACAGAACCCTTCAGGCGGCCAGGGTTGATAAATGACGACAGCGGCTGTGACATCCACTCTTACAAGGACGATGGCAACACGATTTGTCGCGAACGATGACGTAGTTCACCGGAGACGCACCCAACAAACTCATTCGGAAGCTTAATCAAGCCCAAAACCAAACAACGATGAAAATGAGAGCAACTCGGATGGAAGCTTACCCAAAACGACACGCAATAGGGATAGAGGGGAATGACAGTGTAGAAGTTTTCGAACAGCTCCCCACCAATTCTCAAGCAACGGTCGACGGCTTGGCCATAGCAGTGGACGATAGATTTTCTCAAATGGAAGCTGAACCGATTTTAAGTGATATATTAGGGTATACAAATCCTTGAGAAAAAGGGTAAATCACAAACTAAAGGCCCAAACTTTACTCACATTACACACACGTCACCCAAGTTCTGAATTTTATGATTAGTTCATTGAATTTCATTTAGGATTTTAGATTTTAATTTCAAAAAAATTAGGGTTTAGGAACTAGGGATTTATGATTTGGGGAAAAATTAGGGTGTGACAACTTTCCCCTCCTTAAAAGAAATTTCGGCCTCAAAATTTACCTGGATCAAAGAGATGTGGACACTGAGCTTTGATAATGGCCTTGGGCTCCCACGTAGCTTCATCATGACCACGGTTATGCCACAAGACCTTGACCATCTTAATGGTCTCCCTTCGGAGAACTTTCTTGTCATGAGAAAGAATCTCAACTGGCTCCTCCTCAAAACGTAAGTCGGGACGAATCTCAATCTCCTCCACAGTAATAATATGAGACGGATCAGCATGATAGGGTCTCAACACCAAAACATGGAAGACATCATGACTACGATTAAGCTCAAGTGGTAACTCAAGCTGATAGGCAATTGGTCCAATCCGACGAATAATCCGATAAGGGCCAATGAAACGAGGACTCGAATAGCCTTTCTGACCGAAACGAAGTACCTTCTTCCACGAGATACTTTCAAGAAAACCTCATATCCCACATCGAACTCAAGATCCCGATGTCTAAAATCGACATAAGACTTCTGTCTGTCAAAAGCAGCCTTAAGCCTATCCCGAATCAATCTAATAGTTTGCTCAACCTCATGAACAATATCTGGTCCCAACAATCTGTGCTCATTAAGCTCGGTCCAACCAATAGGTGTACGACACTTACGCCCATACAGAGCCTCATACGAAGCCATCTTGATACTAGTTGATAAGTGTTCAAGAGTACTATTTTTCTTACCCTTTTTACTCATATTATTGTTAGACTTAGGCTCATATTAGTTGCATAGTTAGCCATTCATGCATTAATCCATGTTTCCTTCCATCGTTGAGCTTGATTACATAAATTGGTAGTTTTTGTGGAAAAGATGCTGCTTTGGTGTGCTTTGTGTGTGTATGTGCAAGATCACTTGCCAAAGCAATGCCGAGCTAGTTGCCAGGGCAATGCATGAAGGATATGCCGAGCTAGATGCCAGGGCAATGCATGAAGGAGACGCCGAGCCAGTTGCCATGGCATTTATCGACAAAAAAACTAAATGCAATAGGGATGTCGAAATTCATGATTTTACAAGCCCAAGATGACATGGAGCAAGGCCCAAGCCCAAATGAATTTGATTGCCATGCAGAGATTAAAGAAGAATTAAATTCCAAGAAGATATGAGAAGTTCTAATAGGAATAAAATTATAATAAAGAATTATATTCTTTAAAGATAATTTAATTCCAACTCAAACTCCTCCTCAAGGAAGGACTTTGGCCTAGCCCTATAAATATCAAGGGAATTTCGACAAGACCAATAGAGAGAGCAAGAGGGAATTTCGACAACTCCATAGAGAGAAAAATAGAGAAATTTCGACAAGAGAGCATTAGGGGAAATTTCGACTTCTTCTTCTTTGCTTCCATTAGATTCATGGTTTGGGGATTATTCTTTGTATATCTTTTGAACCCAACCATGAACTAACTTGATCGGTTGGGGTTATTGTGTTTTGTTGTTGTGAGAAACAATTGGATTTTGTTTGGGTAATAAGAGTTTGCACTTTCAATTCAAGGTTTACTCATTCTTGGTTCTTATTCTTGTTTGCGAGTGAATTGGGAGAGGATCTCGTAACTTCATCTATTTATCTAATATCGGGAGAGTTAGATTCAAGAAACGAATGAGTATGGTCTTTATTCAATCTATTGATGGTGAAGATTAATCCGGCTTAGGAATAAGTTAAGGATTTCAACGGCTAAGAGGAGCGCAAGATTGGTTGTTGTTCACCCTTGATTCACGTAGGGATGTATTATCAAGGCATGCATAAGTAGCTAGAGTTTCGACTTAGGGATAAGAAGAAATCATTGAAGAACGCTCTGCCGAGCCTTGAAGATTGCTGCCCAGACGCCCAAGTAGTTGCCCAGGCAACCATCGATTAGTTGCCAAGGCAACCCCGTTGTGCAAGTTGCCACGGCAACTGAGTTGCTCGTGCATTCTTTTACCAAGACGATCCAATCGGCTATCACACCTCAATTCACGATAACCTGGCCTATCCCTCTCATTCGATCTCATCTTTTCTTTTACTTTATTGCTTTCTAGTTTAGTTATTAGTTAAACTCCTATAATCCCTTAATTGTGTTTTTACTTTTCACAGTGCAGTAACTCAAGCAAAGTGGCCCAAACCAATCTCTGTGGAGACGATACTCGATACTCATATCACTTTATTACTTGCGACGTGTATACTTGCACAATTGCGTAGCACTTATCACACGCAACAAGTTTTTGGCGCCGTTGCCGGGGATTGGAAATAGCGACTTTGTTTTTACTTTCTTGCACTTTCTTTTTATTTTTCTTGTTTAAAATTCAAAGGGCTAACAAACTTTGGTTTTGCATTGGTATATGACCAGGGCGAGACCGACTTCACCAGAATATCTTTTTGATCCAGAAATCGAACGAACCTTACAAAGACTTAGACGAAGGATAAGAGAAGCAATGGCAAATCAAGACGGCAATATGAATCAAGATGTTCGAGCAGGAGGAGGAGTGATTCTTGCACGAAACAGAACTATTCGAGACTATCTTGAAGAAGATCTTGATGGACTTAACCCAGGAGTTGTCGCACCTGAAATTGAAGCCGACCACTTTGAGTTGAAACCGGTAATGTTTAATATGATCAACACAATAGGTCAATTTGACGGCTCAAAGAATCAAGATGCACGGCAACATCTGAAATCTTTCCTCGAGATTTGCAACTCGTTCAAGATACACGGAGTCACCCCGATGTCCTACGATTAAGATTATTCCCTATTCACTTTGGGATAGGGGCGAAAGCATGGTTGAATAGCATTCTGCGGATCCATAGCATCTTGGACTGATCTTTGTCATGATTTCCTTGCTAGATTTAATCCTACAAATTTGACTGATAAGCCGTAGAATTACATTACTTCTTTTTTTGGTAGGCGGATGATGAATCCATGTACGAGGCTTGGGAGCGATATAGAGAACTTCTACACAAATGCCCTTTACACGGATTCCCGGTATGGACTCAAGTAACAATGTTTTACAACGCCGTGAATACACCAACAAGGATGATGCTAGATGCCTCGGCAAACGGCATACTCCTAGATAAGTCATCGGAAGAAGCAATGCAAATTTTAAACAGGCTGGCCAAGAATGATTATCAATTCCCATCTACTAGAAGAGGAGGAGTTAGGCGCCAAGCCACAATACATGAACTAGGATCATCGATTCAATTTCGCACAATTGGCCGCTTTAACCAAGATGGTCCAGAACATGCAAAAACCAAACAACACACATGAAGTCAAGGTAATGGATTCTTTTTGTGAGTTATGCGGCGATAACCATAATTCTTCTGAATGTATGCAGAATCCGGAATCTAGCTTCTATGTGGGGAATTACAATCGGAGCAACAACATGATGTCAAATACATACAATCCAGCTTGGAAGAAGCACCTAAATTTTTCATGGAGTAATCCCAACAATGCTCTAAACCAGAACAATCAGAATGCACAAGCATCGAGATTCCAGCAGAATATGCCACGGCAACAGATGCCGTAGCAACAACCGACGACATCTAGTTCTTTGGAAAATTCTCTAAATGTTTTTATGATGAAAACTGAATCTTATATGGCTGAGAATAGTAATTTCATAAAAAGAACTGATGCTTTTATTAACAGGTCTGAGATGAGATTGCAAAACCAAGAGGCGGCAATCAAATCATTGGAAAATCAAGTCGGACAGTTTGCTCAAAATCTGAACACTAGACCACAAGGAGGTTTACCTAGCGATACTGAAGTCGCAAGAGGAACTGGCCATGAGCAATGTAAGGCAATCACCACCAGAAGTGGCCAACAACTTAGAGAGGTTCAAACCCGCTCGTCAAACAAAACTCCACAAAAAGATCAAGACGAACCTAGCAGCAAAGCCTCAGATGCTGAACCAGGAATTGCTGCGGCAACCGGCAATAAACATGCCTCGGCAACCGATGACGCCTCGGCTTCTTGTGATAAGCATGCCTCGGCAACCCCAGATGATAACATATCGACAACTCCAGATGTCCCGGCAATGCCGTCAATCAGGTTTCAAACCAATGAAAGGATCGAAGATATCCGACTTCCACCACCATTCCCACAAAGGTTGAAGCGACAAAAGCAAGAATACCAATTCAAGAAGTTTCTAGATATCCTAAAGCAAGTCCACATCAACTTGCCACTGGTGGAAGCAATTGAACAAATGCCCAACTATGCCAAGTTCCTTAAAGACATTGTGTCCAAAAGAACAAGGCTAGGAGAGTTTGAAACAGTTGCCGCGACAGAGAGGATGCATGGCAATGTTGCTGTCGTATGCCACCTAAGTTGAATGATCCCGGAAGTTTCACAATACCCTGTTCTATTGGAAATCACTATGTCGAGAAAGCACTATGCGACCTAGGGGCGAGCATAAACTTGATGCCTAAATCGGTTTTCCAAAAACTAGGAATCGGGAAGGCAAGACCTACAACAGTCATCATCTTGCAGCTAGCCGACAGATCCTATGTGCATCCAGAGGGAAAAATCGAGGACATATTGGTAAAAGTCGATAAATTTATTTTTCCCGCTAACTTTATTGTTTTGGATTGTGAAGCAGATGAGCATGCACCTATCATTCTCGGGAGACCATTCCTAGCGACAGGGAGAACCTTGATCGACGTTGAAAAGGGAGAACTCACAATGAGGGTGAATGACCAGCAGGTCAAACTAAATGTGTTCCAAACACTAAGGCATGCCGATGATCCAGAAGAATGCCAACTACTTCATGCCACGGCAGAGTTTAACTTCGATGAGGAATTTAGTTGCCTCGGCAACTACATTGCCGTCCAAGAGGAACATGAGGAGTATGAAGAACCGGTCGATGAGGAACAACAAGAAGAGGCAAATTGGCTAGTCAACTGACCAGGTACATACTTTGAACCACTGGACTACTCAGGTAAGGAAGGTAAGCTCGAAAAACCCTCTATCGAAAATCCACCAATTCTTGAGTTGAAACAATTGCGAGCAATCAAATATGTATACTTAGGGACCGATAATACATTACCTGTAATTATTTCTTCTAAGTTACAGCCTGAGCAGGAAAAGAAGCTGATCAACATGTTGAAGCTACATAAAAAGGCAATAGGGTGGACAATTGCCGACTTGAAGGGAATTAGCCCGGCGGTGTGCATGCACAAGATCTTGTTGGAAGATGATCACAAACCTTCAATTGAGGCCCAGAGGAGACTGAATCATGCCATGAAAGGGGTTGTAATGAAAGAAATCATCAAGTGGCTTGACGCCGGCATTATATACCCTATCTCCGATAGTACGTGGGTAAGTCCGGTACAATGTGTGCCGAAAAAAGGAGGTATAATAGTGGTAAGCAATGAAAATAATGAACTTATACCAACCAGGACTGTGACTGGTTGGAGGGTTTGTATGGACTATAGAAAGCTAAACAAAGCCACTTGGAAAGATCACTTCCCATTACCCTTTATTGATCAAATGCTTGACCGTCTTGCAGGTAAACCCTTTTATTGTTTTCTTGATGGTTATTCAGGTTACAATCAGATTGCTATAGCACCAGAAGATCAAGAAAAGACAACCTTCACATGCCCATACGGTACTTATGCCTTCCGAAGGATGCCGTTCGGATTGTGTAACGCCCCGCAACCTTCCAAAGATGCATGATGGTGCTCTTTTTCGGACATGGTCGAAGACTTCCTTGAGATCTTCATGGATGATTTTTCAGTTTTTGTAATGACTTCGACAATTTTGTCTCGGCAATTTAGAGAGGGTGTTAGCAAGATGCGAAGAAACGGACTTAGTCCTCAATTGGGAGAAATGCCACTTTATGGTAGATGAAGGAATAGTGCTCGGCCACAAGATTTCATCCAAGGGAATTGAAGTAGACAAAGCCAAGGTGGACGTGATCGAGAGATTACCCCACCAAATTCGGTTAAAGGAATTCAAGTTTTTCTCGGACATGCAGGTTTTTACAGGAGGTTCATTCATAATTTTTCTAAAATCACTAAACCTTTGTGTAATTTGCTTGAACAGGATAAAGTCTTCGATTTTGATGATTCTTGCACTCAAGCATTCGAAACCCTAAAGAAAAAGCTTTCCTCGGCACCCATTGTCGTTCCACAGTTGACGCTACCTTTTGAGCTAATGTGTGATGCAAGTGATTTCGCGGTAGGAGCAGTCCTAGGCCAACGCACAGGTAAGACCTTCCATGTGATATACTACGCTAGTAAAACTCTTAATGGTGCTCAAGTGAATTACACAACAACGCAGAAAGAGTTACTAGCTGTAGTTTTCGCATTTGACAAGTTCCGATCCTATTTAATTGGTACAAAGGTAATTGTTCATACGGACCATTCGGCAATCAAATACTTATTTGCTAAAAAGGATGCTAAACCTCGTTTGATTCGTTGGATATTACTTTTACAAGAATTTGATATTGAGGAACAGAAAATCAAGTGGCCGATCACTTATCACGTTTGGAACGCAATAGGGAGGAGGACGCGGATCTAGAGATATGCGATGCATTCCCGGATGAACAAATTTTAATTGCATCGGCAACCCTTGACGCCTCAGCAACCCTTGACGCCTCAGCAACCCTAGACGCCTCGACAACCATGGATGCACACGCCTCGGCAACTCTCGACGCCGCAGCAGTCTTTGACGCGACACGCGCGGCAATTGGGGAGCGAACACTACGGCAAAGACATGCCTCGGCAATACCCTGGTACGCAGATTTAGTTAACTTCCTTGTTTGTGGTATTTTTCCGTATGGAATTACTCACCAAGGGAAGAAGCGGTTCCACCATGATGCTAAGCATTACTTTTGGGACGAGCCTCTTTTGTTTAAACAATGTGCAGATCAGGTTATAAGCCGATGTGTCCTTGAAGAAGAGCAACAGAATGTACTCCGGCAATGCCATTCTTCACCCTATGGAGGACATTTTGGAGGAACTCGTACATGCGGCCAAAGTCTTGCAATCCGGTTTGTATTGGCCAACATTGTACAAAGATGCCCAGGACTTTTACAAGCAATGTGATCGTTGCGGAGGACGGGGGCAATATCTCTAGACAACATGAGATGCCACTCGAACATCATCGAGGTGGAACTGTTCGATGTATGAGGGATCGATTTTATGGGACCTTTCCCATCTTCATTCGGCAACCTCTACATCTTACTCGCCGTCGACTATGTGTCTAAATGGGTAGAGGCAGCTGCAGTTCCCAACGATGATTCCAAGACGGTGCAACGATTCCTACAGAAAAACATATTTACAGGGTTTGGGATGTCGAGAGCAATTATCAGCGACGGGGGCAAGCATTTTGACAACAGACTAATTGCCAAGATGTTGCAACGCTTCGGCATATCACACAAGATCGCCACGACATATCACCCACAAACCAACGGGCAAGCAGAAATTTCCAACCGGGAGTTGAAGGGAATACTCGAGAAAGTTGTAAATCCCTCAAGAAAGGATTGGTCATTAAGACTAGATGACGCACTTTGGGCATATCGCACTGCATTCAAAACACCCTTAGGTATGTCCCCCTTCCGACTTGTCTATGGCAAAACATGCCATCTACCGGTGGAAATCGAGCACAAGGCGTACTGGGCAATCAAGACCGTGAATATGGATTGGGAAAGTGCCGGACAAAAGCGTTTGATGGATCTCAATGAGATAGAAGAATTTCGTGCACTCGCCTATAACAATGCACGAATCTACAAGGAGAAAGCAAAGCGATGGCATGACAAGAAACTATTGCCACGACAATTCACGCCAGGGCAACTAGTTCTCCTATTCAATTCTCGGCTAAAACTTTTCCCGGGAAAGCTGAAATCAAGATGGTCAGGACCATTTGAAGTCGTCAAACCATTCTCCCATGGTGCTGTGATAATCAAGTCCATCCCTGACAACCATGAATTCAAAGTTAATGGAAAAAGATTGAAGCACTACAATGGTGCCCATGTGGAACGTAACAAGGAAGTGGTCAACTTAGGAGATGCATGGGCATGCTCTCCTTTCAGTATTTTTTTTCTTTTTCTTTTTCTTTTCATTTTTATTTTGAGGAGATATTTTATTTTTCTTCATTATCTTTAGTTTTCAGGTTTTCTTTTTCACAACAAGACTCACAACTACTATGCTAAGGAAATTTACTGCCAAGATCCTTGCCCCAGCAACCAATGAAGAAGATGTCGCGGCAACCTACATCGTGCCTACACAAGCTGATGCCATGGCAACCAACCCTGAAGATGCCACGGCAACCAAAGCTAAAGACATCCCGACAACAAGAAAACAACCATCGCGTTCAAGCAAGAAAATCAAGACGCCAACTAGAAGGAAACTAATCATCTACGATGACGAACTCTCGGAGTAAGTCCTCGTATGCATTTTTATTTTTTGTTATTTTTATGCATGCATTGAAGACAATGCCTCACTCGAGTTTGGGGGGGATTGTTATTAGTAGTTACCATGTTTAGTTACATTCACTTAAGTATTACATTTAGGATACATAAATTGCTTGCCATGCCTTTAATTGGAACAAGAATTGCTTAGATTTGATGAATATTCAATGATGACTTTACCAATGCACTTAATTGATAGAATTTTTATTCTAGGATAACCATGAA
Source organism: Hibiscus mutabilis (assembly GCA_019671005.1). Classification (NCBI taxonomy): domain Eukaryota; kingdom Viridiplantae; phylum Streptophyta; class Magnoliopsida; order Malvales; family Malvaceae; genus Hibiscus; species Hibiscus mutabilis. The sequence goes on from CM033751.1 coordinate 24,256,574, forward strand.
AAAAACTTAGAATTTTACTATGATGCTAAATTTGATGAAACACTATTGTGGTTTGATTGATTTAAGGAGTTCTAGTAAACTTAGGTTGATAATTAACTAATTGGGGGATTAGAATAAAAATTGGATGAATGCTAGAGGTGCCCGAAATTGGCTCTAGCATATGCTAAAAAAATTGATCACTAGAGGTGCCCAAAACTGGCTCTAGGAGGCGTTAAAAAAAAATTTTAACTAGAGGTGCCCGAAACCGGCTCTAGTCGATTAAATTAACTTAAGAAAACTAAAAACAAACACTAGAGGTGCCCGAAATTGGCTCTAGTTAAAACATGTTAAAAAGAACCCAATAAAGTAATTTGAAAACCTATTGTTTGCATAGAATCCGAAAAATCAACTTGCACACAACTCCGCACACACTCACAAGCATTATAGTTTGATTCTGAGTAACTCCTCAGTTTTCCGAAAATAAAAAGCCAATCATACTTTGTGTCCCAGTTCAGAGAATTGAAATCAAGTTCAAAGCTAAGTTTGTGAAAATTTGAAGTGTTGGCAGGTAATTATGAGTTTGCATTGCTTGAGGACAAGCAATAGTTCGAGTTTGGGGGTGTGATAAGTGTTCAAAAGTACTATTTTTCTTACCCTTTTTACTCATATTATTGTTAGACTTAGGCTCATATTAGTTGCATAGTTAGCCATTCATGCATTAATCCACGTTTGCTTCCATCGTTGAGCTTGATTACATAAATTGGTAGTTTTTGTGGAAAAGATGCTGCTTTGGTGTGCTTTGTGTGTGTATGTGCAGGATCACTTGCCAAAGCAATGCCGAGCTAGTTGCCAAGGCAATGCATGAAGGATATGCCGAGCTAGATGCCAGGGCAATGCATGAAGGAGACGCCGAGCCAGTTGCCATGGCATTTGTCGACAAAAAACTAAATGCAATAGGGATGTCGAAATTCATGATTTTACAAGCCCAAGATGACATGGAGCAAGGCCCAAGCCCAAAGGAATTTGATTGCCATGTAGAGATTAAAGAAGAATTAAATTCCAAGAAGATATGAGAAGTTCTAATAGGAATAAAATTATAATAAAGAATTATATTCTTTAAAGATAATTTAATTCCAACTCAAACTCCTCCTCAAGGAAGGACTTTGGCCTAGCCCTATAAATATCAAGGGAATTTCGACAAGACCAATAGAGAGAGCAAGAGGGAATTTCGACAACTCCATAGAGAGAAAAATAGAGAAATTTCGACAAGAGAGCATTAGGGGAAATTTCGACTTCTTCTTCTTTGCTTCCATTAGATTCATGGTTTGGGGATTATTCTTTGTATATCTTTTGAACCCAACCATGAACTAACTTGATCGGTTGGGGTTATTGTGTTTTGTTGTTGTGAGAAACAATTGGATTTTGTTTGGGTAATAAGAGTTTGCACTTTCAATTCAAGGTTTACTCATTCTTGGTTCTTATTCTTGTTTGCGAGTGAATTGGGAGAGGATCTCGTAACTTCATCTATTTATCTAATATCAGGAGAGTTAGATTCAAGAAACGAATGAGTATGGTCTTTATTCAATCTATTGATGGTGAAGATTAATCTGGCTTAGGAATAAGTTAAGGATTTCAACGGCTAAGAGGAGCGCAAGATTGGTTGTTATTCACCCTTGATTCACGCAGGGATGTATTATCAAGGCATGCACAAGTAGCTAGAGTTTCGACTTAGGGATAAGAAGAAATCATTGAAGAACGCTCTGCCGAACCTTGAAGATTGCTGCCCAGACGCCCAAGTAGTTGCCCAGGCAACCATCGATTAGTTGCCAAGGCAACCCCGTTGTGCAAGTTGCCACGGCAACTGAGTTGCTCGTGCATTCTTTTACCAAGACGATCCAATCGGCTATCACACCTCAATTCACGATAACCTGGCCTATCCCTCTCATTCGATCTCATCTTTTCTTTTACTTTATTGCTTTCTAGTTTAGTTATTAGTTAAACTCCTATAATCCCTTAATTGTGTTTTTACTTTTCACAGTGCAGTAACTCAAGCAAAGTGGCCCAAACCAATCCCTGTGGAGACGATACTCGATACTCATATCACTTTATTACTTGCGACGTGTATACTTGCACAATTGCGTAGCACTTATCACACGCAACACTAGTCTGGTAGCTATTATTGTAGGTGAACTCCGCAAGTGGTAAGAAATCTTCCCAACTACCACTATAATACAAAACACATCCTCTCAACATATCCTCAAGAATCCGGATCACCCGCTCAGACTGGCCATCGGTCTGCGAATGATAAGCAGTGCTAAAGTTCAACCGAGTACCCAGAGCTGTGTAAAGAGACTTCCAAAACTTCACTATAAACCTTGGGTCCCGATCCAAAATGATAGACAACGACACCCCATAAAGTCTAACAATCTCCGAAATGTAGAGCTTAGCTAACCTACTCAAAGAATAGTTAACTCGAACAGGAATGAAGTGTGCAGACTTAGTCAATCGATCAACAATAACCCATATAGAGTCTTTCTTTGAGGGAGTCAGTACTTCATTACTTTCACCGACGACTTCAGTAGAAATGGGTATATTTACCTAATGCATCATAAATCTGAAGCTCTTGAAAAGTTTAAGTAATATAAGAATGAAGTACAAAACCAACTAGGAAAAGGATTAAAGCTCTTCGATCAGATCGAGGAGGAGAATACTTATGCCTAGAGTTTGGTGACCTTCTTAAAGAATGTGGGATTGTCTCACAACTTACACCTCCTGGAACTCCACAACATAACAGAGTCTCTGAAATGAGAAATTGAACATTGTTAGACATGATTAGGACAATAATGAGTCATACTGATCTTCTAACTTCTTTTTGGGGACATGCGCTAGAGACAACTACTTTCACCCTAAATCGTGTTCCATCTAAATCGGTTCAAAAGACACCATATGAGATATGGACTGAGAAGTATCCTAGTATGTCTTTTATGAAAATTTGGGGATACAAAGTTTATGTTAAACATCAGATGTCTACAAAACTCAAACCCAAATCTCATAAGTGTAATTTTGAGGGATATCCTAATGAAACTAAAGGATATTATTTCTTCAATCCATCTGAGAACAAAGTGTTTGTTGCTCGAACATGAGCCTTTCTTGAGAGACAATTTATTTTCAAAAGGGAAAGTATGAGAAATATTAAACTTGAGGAAATTCAAGATCAACCACAGATCACTGAACCATAGATTGAACAACAACAAGTTCCATAAATAGTTGAGGAACATCCAGTTGTTTTTAAAACACAACCATTGCAGATATCTATGAGAGAACGCAATGCACCTGAGAGATATGGATTTCTTGTTACATTGTATGGTAATTTTCTCCTCATGGATCAAGAGGAGCCTAGGACTTATCAGGAAGCAGGGGCGAGCCCAAACTCTAAGAAATGGCTAAAGCCATGAAATCCAAGATGAATTCCATGTAAAAAAACCAAGTGTGAACTTTGGTTAACCCACATGAAGGGATTAAGCCCATAGGGTGGAAATGGGTTTTCAAAAAGAAGATTGACATGGACGACAATGTATAAACTTACAAAGGGCAATTAGTCGCTAAGGGTTTTTGTCAGATTCATGGTATAGACAATGATGAAACTTTTCTCATGTTGCTATGTTCAAATCCATCTAGATATTGCTTGCGATAGCTGCATTTTATGATTATGAAATTTGGAAAATTAGATGAGGATGTGTACATGAAACAACTTGAGGGTTTTGTCGATTCAAAAGGTGTCTGAAAAGTATGCAAGCTACAAAGATCTATTTATTGGTTGAAGCAAGCTTCTCAAAGTTGGAATCTTCGTTTTAATGATGCAATCAAAGAATTTGGTTTTATCAAAAATGAAGATGAGCCATGTGTTTTCAAGAAAACTAGTGGGAGCACTATCAAATTCTTGGTATTGTATACGGACGACATACTAATAATGGGAAACAACATAACTATATTATAGTATGTAAAGACTTGGTTAGGAAAATGTTTTTCTATGAAAGACTTGGTTGAAGAAACCTACATACTAAGAGTCAAGATTTATAGAGATAGATCAAGACGGCTCCTAGGACTATGTCAAAATACATACATAAAAAAGTACTGAAAAGATTTAGTATAGAAGAATCTAAAAGGGGATTCTTACCTATGAGACATGGTATTTCACTCTCGAAGGAAATGTTTCCTTCAACGCCTCAAGAAAGATAGCGTATGAGTAAGATTCTATATGCTTCGGCCATTGGATCTATCATGTATGCCATGCTATGTACTCATTCGGATGTATCATATGCATTAAGTATGACAAGTCAGTACCAAGTAGATCCCGGTGAAGGTCATTGGGTTGCAGTCAAAAACATCTTTAAGTACTTGAGAAGAACTAAGGATACATTCCTTATGTATGGAGGTGAAGAAGAGCTAAGTATAAAAGGTTATACTGAAGCAAGCTTCCAAATCGATAAGGATGATTCTCGATCGCAATCAAATTTTGCATTTTGCCTTAATGGAGGTGTTTTAAGTTGAAAAAATTTAAAGCAAGATACAGTAGCAGATTCTACAACAGAAGTCGATTATATTGCAGCAAGCGATGCTGCAAAAGAGGCTGTTTGAATAAAAAAGTTCATATCAAAACTGTAGCGATGTCCTATTTCGCTAAAAAAATCAAGTTTTCGAAGTGTTTGTGGTTTTTCGGGTATTAAATGTTTATCCCGTGGTTTTTTTTTTAAAAAAACGCATTTTATTTTAAAAGTGGAGTCGCCACCGGCCACTTAGGTAGGCCGGACACCATAAAACCAGAGATTTGAAAACTGTTGGGTTCGGGAGTCGGTTACGGATGGGGAAGGATTAGCATCCCCACACCGCCCAAAATTGGTACTTTAATAATTATCGCTTTATTAATATTAAACTTTTTGGATTAAAATGACGATTAATTTAAGATTCGGTTATAAGTGCGAGTAGATTTTAAAGGCCCCGTTATCCGAGAGTAAACGCCTAACCACTATCACTACGCCTGATACTGGCCCCATTTACGCTCAGATAAAAGGGCACCGCATTGACAATTTATATTTTGTTGTGTGACCTTAGAAAGCAATACATAACATACAATTCGTATTGACATGATACTATAAAATATAAAAGCGTGCATATTACAAAATTAAACAAAAATAATAAAATACACAAGTAAAAAGACAAAGCATGGTAAAAACGAAGCAAATACGAACAAGATAAAAACATGCTTGCAAAACTGGATTAATTATCCTCAACATGCTTGAGCACATTAAGACAACATACAACTGAAATATGGATAACATACACATGGCGTAGTATGGCACTAGAGGAAAACATGCTAGAATAAAAACTAATGCTTGATATTTGACATGCGACGCAATTTATATGCATAGACTAAAAAACATGACATCTCCATAGCACCAAGAAATACACTAACATACATCCCAAAAAACGAGGATATGAAAATCCATGTGGGTACATAAAAACATGATGTACAAAGAAACTAAAACAATATCTAAAACAAGCCTACATACGATGAACGAACGGATTAAAACACAAAAAACATAATATCACAAGTAAACGTAGCAAGCAAAAACATACTAACATGTAACCTGAAAATAAAGTAAGCAATCCATACATGCCAAAATACAAACACAATAAGTACAAGTCAACTAAGCATACCAAACGAATATGTACGTTACGAGCAAACAAAATAAACAACGTAGAAAGCACAACCCAAAATACGCAAATAATCATGACATTAGTACATGTATGAACAAAATGAATTTGCTGACAACATGTGATAGAAATTAAATGGCACAAACACTTAAACATGAGAAAGGTCCAAAAAGCAACAAAAGGAAAATCATGAAGCAAAAATTAAATAAACAAAAAACACATTCAGGGATTTAATTAAAAACTGAAACAGACTTGCAGGGACTAGATATGCAATATGACCAAGGGGCAAGCTCAAAGTGCAAAGTTTGAAAACGCGAAATGTTCTCTGGGGTAATTAAACCATTTGAAATCTGATTTCGGTTAATTTAGTGATAAAATTGAAATAAAACAGAAAAGAAAAATGACCGAAATTGTAATTGGCCCATACGTCCAGCTCAAAACGAAAATATTGGGGACAAGGGAGGATTTATGATGCAATTAGACCATTTTATTTTTATTTCGGGTCTATAAAACCCTATTATCTGGCCCCTGATTTCATTTTCCCTTCATTTTTTTGCCCTTAAGAGAGATAGCTCTCTCCTTTGGTTTTTCCAGATGAAACGGCCGCCTAAAAACAACATGAACCACCGCTGGCAGTCGTTAGTCGACGACGGCAAGACCTTAGGTCGACCTAAAACAACCCATTCGTCACGTATAAACCATATCTCCCCTTAGATATTAGAATAAAACAACCGTCCCCTAGATCTAAAAAAAACCGAACCCATTTTTGAAAGAAAAAACCTTTCTTGAAATGACCCACCCCTTTTAGCGCCAACATCCTACTCTGATTCACCCCTACAAGGGCTTCTCACCAGAGAATGGATCGACGGCGAAGGTAGACTCACATCCCCTCTTTATTTTCTTATATTATTATTATTATTATTATTATATGAAAAATATACATGTATGAAGGAGGAAAGAAGAAGAAGGATTACCCACGAAACTCTATTTTTTCTTTTTTGTATTTTTTATTTCTGAAAACTGATCCTTTTACACTTTTGTTGGTTTACATATATATTTGATCTCTGACCGTTTTTGGTAGAAATAGCATATAGAAATACATATTTTTGGCCCAGTCTTGTACTGAAAGTCCTTGATTTCTTGTTATTGCACGCCCCTGCACGGTGTTTGGAGCCGGTGGTACGGTCGACATGGGGAGAGTATGGTGGCGTTATCGTCTTGGGTGGCCTCATTCTTGGCTGTTGGATCAGATCTGATCCAACGGCTGAGTTGGTTAGATGACGGACAACCAGATGAAATCTTGAAACTGGTGTAGCGGTCTAGGATCATGCCACGTGGTGCACAGCAGTCAAGGGGTCAGAGGCGTGAGATGTACGCGCGCGTGGGAGGCTGAATGGTTTGCGCATGGACCATACGCGGCATCTGAATGGTTTCTCTTCTTTCAATCGTAGCCGTTGGATCAAGATTTGATCCAAAGGCCCAAGATCGACTGCGCACAATAAAGAGAGGGTGTTAGGGTTATTAAATCTGATATGGATTAGGGTTTTAGGCCATTGGGTTAAAGTTTGGGCCGTGTAACATATTTTGGGTCTGTAATACATATTGGTGGACTATTAATTAATGGGTTTTTATTAATAAAACTTCTTGGATTTTATTTTAAATTAGCCCAAAAGTAATAATAATAATAATGATGATGATAATAATAATCATACATGCACACACATACAAACATACATGCAAACTATATATATCACATGCACACACATTCAGATACTCTAATGTAGCACATACATAATTAATACGAATACACATATCAATTAATATATACATGCAAACATACGTGACCACATACACCATACTAATTACTAATGCATATACATAGCTTATAATATATATGTACACATCACACACACTATACGTACGCTAATCATAAACATATAATGTAATATGTATACATGCAATAATAATTCCCCATTAATTAGTATACTAATATATTAACCATATTTACAAACCGGATAAAAATGAGTGATTACAGTTGCCCCTCTTTGCTTGTTCTTGTGAAATGAGAACCAAGCAAAGACCGAAAACACTCATTCTTATCCGACTTCCCTGCTCACGACTTCGGAATCACGTGTTCTTCTGGAACTCTCCGCTTTTCCTCGACCGAATCTTCAGGCTCGTAAGTTCTCCCTGTATAGAACTTCTTCACCTTTGGTTCTTTTTTGAGATTCTGGAGTTAGGGCTCTTCCTAAATGGAGCCTTTCACTGGGGTTCGAAAACGTAGGCTTCTCCTTTATATAACCTTTGTCTTCGATTGTTCTTTTCTCTTTTTCTTTTTCTTCTTTTTTCCCGTTTCTTCTTTTTCCTTCTTTCTCTGTTCTTTTTCTCTTTTTCTCTTCTTTTTTACTTTTTCTTTTTCTTTTTTCTTTTTCTCTTCTTTTTCTACTTTTTCCTTTTTTCTTTGTTCTTTTTCCTTTTTCTCTTTTTCTTCTTTTTTTGCTTTTTCTTTTTCTTTTTTCTCTTTTTTTCTTCTTTTTCTCTTCTATCTTTTTTCTTTCTTTTTTTCTCTCCCATTTTTTTTTCTTTTTCTTCTTTTTCCTTTTTTACGAGGCTGTTGACTCTTTTGGACCTACGCTACTAAGGCTGCCGCATCATTCCCGAAGGACTTATTGATGGTCCGAAGGACTTATCACCATGCTCGAAAGACTTACTAGTGGCCCGAAAGACTTAACATTGTGCCCGAAAGACTTACCGATAACCCGAAGGATTTAACATCTGGGCATCATGCCGCTATGGCTGTCGATCTTTCTGGACTCACGCTACTAATACCGCCGCATCATACCCGAATGACTTACTGATGGCCCGAAGGACTTATCACCATGCTCGAAAGACTTACTGGTGGCCCAAAGGACTTAACACCATACTCGAAGGACTTACCGATGACCCGAAGGATTTAACGTCTAGGCCTCACGCCGCTATGGCTACCGATCTTTCTGGACTCACGTTACTAATACTGCCGTATCAGGCCTGAATGACTTACTGATGGCCCGAAGGACTTATCACCATGCTCGAAAGACTTATTGGTGGCCCGAAGGACTTAACATCGTGCCTAAAGGACTTACCGATGACATGAAGGATTTAACATCTGGGCCTCACACTGCTATGGCTACCGACCTTTCTGGACTCACGCTACTAATACTGTCGCATCATGCCTGAAAGACTTACTGATGGCCCAAAGGACTTATCACCATGCTTGAAAGACTTACTGGTGGCCCGAAGGACTTAACACCGTGCCCGAAGGACTTACTAATGACCCGAAAGATTTAACATCTGGGCCTCACGCCGCTATGGCTGCCGATCTTTCTGGACTCACGCTACTAATGCTACCGCATCATGCCTGAAGGACTTACTGATGGCCCGAAGAACTTATTACCATGCTCGAAAGACTTATTTATGGCCCGAAGGACTTAACATCGTGCCCGAAGGACTTACCGATGACCGAAGGATTTAACGTCTGGGCCTCACGCCGCTATGGTTGCCGATCTTTCTGGACTCACGCTACTAATGTTGCCGCATCATGCCCGAAGGACTTACTGATGGCCCGAAGGACTTATCACCATGCTCGAAAGACTTATTGGTGGCCCGAAGGACTTAACATCGTGCCCGAAGGACTTAGCAATGACCCGGAGGATTTAACGTCTGGGCCTCACACCGCTATGGTTGCCGATCTTTCTGGACTCACGCTACTAATGCTGCCGCATCATGCCCGAAGGACTTACTGATGGCCTGAAGGATTTATCACCATGCTCGAAAGACTTATTGGTGGCCCGAAGGACTTAACATCGTGCCCGAAGGACTTACCGATGACCCGAATGATTTAACATCTGGGCCTCACGCTGCTATGGCTGCCGATCTTTCTTTTCTTTAGTAAATTCCTTGACAATTCTTCAAATACCTGTCTAGGAACAAGCAAAAATTGACATGCCTCTATCTATATGCTACATGCAATGTCGTGCTTTCTTCTTCTTTTTCTTTTTTTTCTTCTTTTTTCTTTTTACCATCATTTTTTGTTCTAAAGTCTTACGCCCTGGAAGGTTATTTCTCAGATTTCTTTCCTTCTCTCCTGTTGCAGTATGTCCTTTGATCAGTTATTTATCTAATTCATGTCTTTTAACCCTTTCGCGATATAATTCTCTCTCTTTTTTCTTTCTTTTTCTTTTTCTTTCTCTTTTTCTTTTTATTTTTAGACATGTTTTAAAATCCCATGCCCTAAAAAGTCATTCTTCAGATTTCTTTGTTCCTTTCTTTTTTGCAGTATGCTCAGTTTTGATCTTTATTTCTGTCAATTTATGTTAAATGAGTACCCGCTCTTGTTCTTTTGCACGAGCACTTGCCTTTCTTCTTTGGGGTCTCTGCCCGCTTCACCAACAAACTCTATATCATTCATGTGCAGAGATTCTTACCATTCTTTCTGCTCTGTATTGCCCCATCCGATCATGAGCTCAACTACCTTCCAACTCCTTTGACCCAACATTCTGAGTATTTGTTAGTTTCGTCATCGGGGTGAGCAAAATGCTTCTACATTCTGAACTTAACCTCAATCTTCTTGTTGCCTCTTGACGGGAACCATTTGTCAATCTCTATGCTTTAATTCTTTGGAGACTCGATGTTTACCTCTTATCGTCCCTCGTATTTTGTAATCTCATTCTCGTCCTGGTTCGCCCTTTATTTTCTTGAACCAACCAAGGCATCATGGCTGAAACCCGCTTCTTGTTCTTGAGCTGTCTGACACCTATGCTCCTGTCATCATCTTCATTCTATGCATTGTGGGGTCGTTTCTGGTTAGGTGCTCCAATAATATCCGCAACCTTGTGTTCTGGATCTTATCTCTGAAGTAATACATGGGAATCTTAGTTGCTTTAACTTGTCAATTTGTTGATTGGTATTCCACTGAAGGGTATCATTTAGATTAATATACATGGTCCTGAAATCACAGAATAGGAGCTATGGATATCAAGTGCAAGAGCGGCTTAGATTCAACTATTCAGTAATTTAAGGCTGTGAAATCTTCCCAGGTGACTCGGTTCATCCTCATGATTACCGCGTAGCTGTAGAATACTAATCTTTCTCAATTCTCATTACCTGCTCTGCCCTCAAAAAGGGTGGGCTTGTATGACCACTCGAGCGCAGAAATATTACTCTAAGAATAGAGTTCTAGGTGGTGCGAGATTTAATTTTACCTATGCTATCGTTTATTTTTCTTCATTTTATTTTCTCTTTCTTTCTCCTTCTTTTTCTTTTTCCTTTTTTCTTCATTTTCTCTTTCTCTTTTCTTTTCCTTCCTTTATCCTCCTTTTTATTTTCCCCTTTTTCTTCATTTTTTCATTTTTTCTTTTTCTTCTTTTTTTTCTTTTCTTTTTATCATCATTTTCTCTCACTCTCTTTTCTTTCTTTTCTTATTTCTTTTTCTTTCTTTCTTTTCTTTTTTCACTTTTATCATTATTTGAGGAAATCAATTCGTCACAGTCCTTTGTCTTGAGGGCAACGATGGAGCAAACAACATTGCCCCAAGTTACTTGGCATAGTCACGATTTGAAAATATTACCATCACTCATGAAGCTAAGGTTTCTTGAATTGGATGATGTATCTCCACCTTATCGCTTCAGCGGAGTGCCCCAAAATTCCCACACTCTTATCCGAACAAACCTATTACCAGGTTTCGAACATAGGAATGTTTTTTTTATTCTTTTCTCTTTCTTTCTTTTTTTTTTCTTTAATTCTTTCCTTTTTAATTCTTATTTTTACTTCTTTACTACCTAGAAGATTATGCCTAGAGTTTCAATTTCAAGCAACTCTTCATGGTTGACATTTGGAGTTTTCCGTCCTTGAACATCTTCGAAAGAGTAGTAATCTCGCTTTGCTGACCAGAGTCTAGTAGGGAAGATTACACCTCATCATTGTCACAACATCCATCTAATGTCACATCTTGCAATTGATATCCAGTGTCCTACAACAGCGAGAAAATATACGTCTATGGGCTTTCAAGAACATTATATGTTAAGTGAAATGTGTTCTTCATTGGAATAAAAATCAACAAACATGCCCCTTCACAAAAGATCTTTACCACATGTGGGCCACATGTGGTAAAGTTGATTCCTTGTATTACTTCAGGAAAGTCTTTTAACGTAGAGACATCTCTAGCTTCTTCAGCACTATGCAGACCTGCCCCTCATCTTTAGTCATCCATTACTGGATCAGCTCTTGTGTCATGGTTCTATCATTGATCAGCTTCTTGATTTCCTCCAATAAAGGTCTACATTTTCTGGTGGGATACCCCGGTGCCCCCATATGGAATTCGTAGGTACTACTCGAGTCAAAACTATGGGCAGACGGATCAAGTGCAATCTTCATCGGCCTAGGAGCAAGATAGTGACCCCTTACCAAATGAGGCCAAATGTTTGAGATAGATGTTCCGAACACTTCCAAATTTAAGCTCGTCCGAGGAATTTTCCTTGATGACCCCGATGTGTCAGTCTGTCTTCTTCTTTTGTGGCCATGCGAACACTGGAGATGACACTCATTTACCTCTCCGACTTTATCTATCTATCAAAACTTCGATTCGGTCCTTAGACTTAGACCTCAATTTTCCTTCTTTGATTGCGTATTCTATCCTCTCTCCAATCGTCATGATATGTTCGAATCTGTTTCTCAATTTCTCCAACATCACATCGAAGAAAGGAGAGGGAAGCGTTGCATGGAACAGGGGAGTCAACTCTTCTTTCGCTATAGGAGGCTGGACTTGGGTCGCCAAACATCGCCACCTTAGTGCATATTCCCTAAAGCTTTCATTTGGTCTCATTTTCTCATTCTGAAGAAACTGCCGACATGGTGCTAAATCTAAAGCATATTTGTATTGACTCAAGAAGGCATTGGCGAGGTCACCCCATGACCTAACTTGGTTTCTGTTCAAATGGTTATACCACACTGCTGCAGGTCCCGTCAGGCTATCATGGAAGTGGTGGATCAACAACTCTTCATCTTCAAGTATCCTTCCATTTTTCCACAGAACATGGTTAAGTGAATCTTCAGGCAGCTGGTTCCGTCATACTGCGCAAATCTGGGAACCTTGAAATCTAGAGGAATGAACAAATCAAGGACTAGACAGAGTTCCCTCGTATTGAAAACATTTATCTTTTATTTCTTCTTCAGCTCTTTCTCGATTCTTTCTTCTAGCTGGTCAAGCCTCGACTCTTTGGTTCGTTCCATTTTCCAACTAATTCTGCCATCGAACCCCAAGTATTAAATGATGAAGTGTCATGCGATGATAAAATTATTAAACAATGCAAAGGTCGTGATGCAAATGCAATGCAAGAATGCAATAAAGCATTGATTCCGCAAGTGATTTGTCCCTATAGGACATCTTTCATTTAGACCAAAAGGTTTCATTACATCCGATATTAGGGGTTTACAGATAGTGGTGAGCCCTGGCACCTAATGTCTTGACCTCATTCAACAGTCTTGTCAGCTTTCCTGTGCGGTCCAACGCTGTATCCATATTCTGGCTTATCGGCGCTGCTGCATCAGCTAAATCTACTACCTGTTGAGCTACTTGTCAGGCTTGAGTCGTAACAATCTTCATATCTCAGTCATTCTCCTATATTTCTTGCTCGACCTTTTGTAGCTTAACGGTCACCGCCTCAGCACGGATCTCGCTGGTATGTAAAGAAGTCTTGAGACTCGCTATTTGTTCTTTGAGTGCTGCATTTTCCATTTGAAAAGCTTGTGATTCCTCCCTTTTCTGCTGGAGACTTGATTTCAGGATATCGTCCACGGCCAGACTGCTTTCCAACTCATTTTGGAGGATGTCACTTTGGCTCTCAGCTTCTTTCAGCTTTTGTGATAATGATCTGACTTTATTCTTACTATTCTTGCATTTCTGCTTCCAGCGTTCTGAATCGTTCCTCAACCGAACCATACCATTGATCCACTCTTCAGCGGTGTCACCCAGACCGACATCCTTGAATTCAAAGTGCAGCTTCTGGTACTCGTCTTGTACACTCTTCAATTTCATGCTCAGACTGTGCCTCTCATGCTCGAGCTGGCCGTACTTGCGTGCAAGTTCATCTTCTGAGATGCTTTTATTCTTGACTTCTAAATTCATCCTGCTTGAGTGACCCACTTCTGTGTTACCCGAACCTTGGGTTGGGTATTGACCCTTCTTCGACTTTGCCCCTCGGGCAACAGCTGGCTCGCTGTAGAATCGGGGTTGTCCGTCTTCGAAACCCAAAACTCCCATTATGATAAGATCTTGAACTCTGTCCTTCAGGGCCCTACAATTTTCAGTGTGATGACTCGAATTGCCTATGTTGTAGTTGCACCAGACACGACTGTTGTAACCCTTCGGATAAGGTTTCCTTGGTACATACTTCATTGGTATGATAAGGCTTCTTTTGACAAGCAACGGAAGTAACTCAATGTATCTCGTGGGTATAGGATAATGCCTTCTGATGTCATTGGATTCTCTAGCTTCCCCTGGTTTTACCTATGTTCCCTTGGTATCTACCCCAGATACGCTACTTGTCTGCTTCTTGAGATTGATCACAAAGGGATTCAATTTGTCATATTTAACGGTGTTGTCTGTCTCGACATTCTGACTATTCTGTTCCACATTCTGATCCTCGATCGAGTCTTTTTTGAGTTTGACAGGCTGCTTGCCTTTCATCATAGCATTCATCTGGTTCATCATCTCGGATATCTGCTTCTTTAGTTCTTATATTTCATCTTGCTTGTTCCCAGAATTGACACTACTTACCGAATCTATTCTTGAGTCCCTGAACGATCCTTCTTCTACTGTTCCTGGCCTAGTCTCGTGATGGAACTCTGGAACTGGACCCCATTCCTTCAGGTCAAAGAACCTTTGGTCCTTCATGAACAATCTTCTATTATAGGAGAAACCACTCGAGAATCAATGCCCACTATAATGAGAATGCGATGGTATGCAAAAACAAAACAAAAAGAAAACAAGTCAGTACCGGACAAAAAATGATAAATACATAATAAAAGGGCAAATTAAATGTGATAAACAAACAAGGCAATCCTATTTATATCCCGTCTAAGACACCTAATGTTATCTGCATGGTTCTAACATGGTGGGTTTCTATATGTTCTCTACATGCATTTCTGGTTCTAGGAGGTACCTGAATTGTCCTCGCTGTCCTCTACTAAGGGTAGCAAGGCCCCCAATCATCATCCATTATAGGCTCTTTTCAACCAGGTTCAATTCAGGGGGACCCATTCGCTTATGCCTGCACGAAAGAATGATATCCTTACGAAAGCATAAGGTACTCGAGCCCCGAAGGATACTTGCTAGGGCCTACACGGGATAACGATATCTCCACGAAAGCATTAGCGTTTTCCCCTACTTAAAAGGACGGGTTTATATGCCAAATTTTAAATGCGTTAAAATAAACGCGCACTTATAACCAAATATTAATTTAATAGTCACTTTAACCTGGGATTTCTAATATTATTAAAGCGGTAATTATTTAAAAAGCTTGACTCTCATTTGTTTTTTTAAAAAATAAAAATGGTCCCCAGCGAAGTCGCCATCTATAGTGATGTCCCCTTTCGCTAAAAAAATCAAGTTTTCGAAGTGTTTGTGGTTTTTCGGGTATTAAATGTTTATCTCGTGAGGTTTTTTTAAAAAACGCATTTTATTTTAAAAGTGGACTCGCCACTGGCCACTTAGGTAGGCCGGACACCATAAAACCAGAGATTTGAAAACTGTTGGGTTCGGGAGTCGGTTACGAATGGGGAAGGATTAACACCCCCCACACCGCCCAAAATTGGTACTTTAATAATTACCGCTTTATTAATATTAAACTTTCCGGATTAAAGTGACGATTAATTTAAGATTCGGCTATAAGTGTGAGTAGATTTTAAAGGCCCCATTATCCGAGAGTAAACGTCCAACCATTATTCGTATTGACATGATACTATAAAATATAAAAGCATGCATATTACAAAATTAAACAAAAATAATAAAATACACGGGTAAAAAGACAAAACATAGTAAAAACAAAGCAAATACGAACAAGATAAAAACATGCTAGCAAAACTGGATTAATTATCCTCAACATGCTTGAGCACATTAAGACAACTTACAACTGAAATATGGATAACATACACATGGCGTAGTATGGCACTAGAGGAAAACATGCTAGAATAAAAACTAATGCTTGATATTTGACATGCGACACAATTTATATGCATAGACTAAAAAACATGACATCTCCATAGCACCAAGAAATACACTAACATACATCCTAAAAAACGAGGATATGAAAATCCATGTGGGTACATAAAAACATGATGTACAAAGAAACTAAAACAATATCTAAAACAAGCCTACATACAATGAACGAACGGATTAAAACACAAAAAACATAATATCACAAGTAAACGTAGCAAGCAAAAACATACTAACATGTAACCTGAAAATAAAGTAAACAATCAATACATGCCAAAATACAAACACAATAAGTACAAGTCAACTAAGCATACCAAACGAACATGTACGTTACGAGCAAACAAAATAAACAACGTAGAAAGCACAACCCAAAATACGCAAATAATCATGACATTAGTACATGTATGAACAAAATGAATTTGCTGACAACATGTGATAGAAATTAAATGGCACAAACACTTAAACATGAGAAAGGTCCAAAATGCAACAAAAGGAAAATCATGAAGCAAAAATTAAATAAACAAAAAACACATTCAGGGATTTAATTAAAAACTGAAACAGACTTGTAGGGATTGGATATGCAATATGACCAAGGAGCAAGCTCAAAGTGCAAAGTTTGAAAACGCGGAATGATCTATGGGGTAATTAAACCATTTGAAATCTGATTTCGGTTAATTTAGTGATAAAATTGAAATAAAATAGAAAATAAAAATGACCAAAATTGTAATTGGCCCATGCGGCGAGCTCAAAACGAAAATATTGGGGACAAGGGAGGATTTATGATGCAATTAGACCATTTTAGTTTTATTTCGGGTCTATAAAACCCCATTATCTGGCCCCTGATTTCATTTTCCCTTCATTTTTTTGCCTTTAAGAGAGAGAGCTCTCTCCTTTGGTTTTTCCAAAAGAAACGGCCACCCAAAAACAACATGAACCACCGTCGGCCGCCGTTAGTCGACGACGGCAAGACCTTAGGTCGACCTAAAACAACCCCTTCGTCACGTATAAACCAGATCTCCCCTTAGATGTTAGAATAAAACAACCGTCCCCCTAGATCTAAAAAAAGCCGAACCCATTTTTGAAAGAAAAAACCTTTATTGAAATGACCCACCCCTTTTAGCGCCAACATCCTACTCTGATTCACCCCTACAAGGGCTTCTCACCAGAGAATGGACCGACGGCGAAGGTAGACTCACATCCCCTCTTTATTTTCTCATATTATTATTATTTTTATATGAAAAATATATATGCATGAAGGAGGAAAAAAGAAGAAGGATTACCCACTAAACTCTATTTTTTTATTTTTTGTATTTTTTTATTTCTAGAAACTGATCCTTTTACACTTTTGTTGGTTTACATATATATTTGATCTCTGACCGTTTTTGGTAGAAATAGCATATAGAAATACATATTTTTGGCCTAGTCTTGTACTGACAGTCCTTGGTTTCTTGTTCTTGCACGCCCCTGCACGGTGGTTGGAGTCGGTGGTATGGTCGACGTGGGGAGAGTATGGTGGCGTTATCATCTTGGGTGGCCTCATTCTTGGCCGTTGGATCAGATCAGATCCAACGGCTTAGATGGTTAGATGACGGACAGCCCATATGAAATCTTGAAACTAGTGTAGCGGTCTGGGATCATGCCACGTGGTGCACGGCAGTCAAGGGGTTAGAGGCGTGAGATGTACGCGCGCGTGGGAGGCTGAACGGTCCGTGCGCGGACCACACGCGGCATCTGAATGGTTTCTCTCCTTTCAATCGTAGCCGTTGGATCAAGATTTGATCCAACGACCCAAGATCGGCTACGCACAATAAAGAGAGGATGTTAGGGTTATTAAATCTGATATGGATTAGGGTTTTAGGCCATTGGGTTAGGGTTTGGGCCGTGTAACATATTTTGGGTCTGTAATACATATTGGGCTGGATTGTTAATTAATGGGTTTTTATTAATAAAACTTCTTGGATTTTATTTTAAATTAGCCCAAAAGTAATATTAATATTAATAATAATAATAGTAATGATAATAATAATCATACATGCACACACATACAAACATACATGCAAACTATATATATCACATGTACACACATTCGGATACTCTCATGTAGCACATACATAATTAATACGAATACACATATCAATTAATATATACATGCAAACATACGTGACCACATACACCATACTAATTATTAATGCATATACATAGCTTATAATATACACTTACGCATCACACACACTATACGTACGCTAATCATAAACATATAATGTAATATGTATACATGCAATAATAATTCCCCATTAATTATTATACTAATATATTAACCATATTTACAAATCGGATAAAAATGAGTGATTACATAAACTAAGGGAACAACAGAGCTATCGCACAAGCAAAAGAACCCAGATCTCACCAACGATCTAAACACATACTTAGGCGTTGCCATCTCATTTGATAAATCATTGATCGAGGGGATGTAGAAATATGTAGAGTACCAACGGATGATAATATTGTCGATCTATTGACAAAGCCTCTAACACAGTAGAAGCATGATCATCACACAAAGTCTCTTGGTATTAGATACATGAGTGATTGGTCTTAGTGCTAGTGAGAGATTGTTGGAGTATACCCAAAGACCAATCATAAGATGATTGTAAAAGACATATTTATTTTATCATGTATATTAATATAAAGCCATTATTATCATCTCAATCATTATTCTGCACATAAATAAATAAAGTGAATTATAATAAAGTCCTTAGAATAATATGGTTATTCTTAAATGTCCTTAGTCGAGTATACTTGTGGGCATGAACAACAATAATGCATTAAGACTGAAATGTAGTTGAGTGATGATAAAGTGTTGTCGTTGACATAGAGATGTCAAAATCAATACATAAGTATGTGTTAGAGAACGACATACTGGACTGACCCGCTATGAGCATGTTTCTTGGATTATTATGTGAGTCACAACATTGCTCATAGTGATAACTACATGTATGATCCTCAGACTTGATATCGTCATTATTTTAACATTGTGAGTGATATATTTTGATATAGTCAAACGTGTGTCATAATTGACTACACTATAAAGATTGATATTGGATATGTCATAACCTATGTAGCGGGATATAGTTGATCAAGATATGATTTGTCCCTCCTACATAATAGGAGTAATATCACAAGCCACTTGATTGAGTGAGACTAGAAATGCATGGCCATGCTCGAATAAATTGATATGAGATATCATAATTATTCGTTTATAGTAGTTTACTCAAGATATCAAGAAATATTAGATGGACTATACAAGTGTGACTATTCCATGACTTGTGTCCAATCTACATATAAAGGACAAAAAGATGTAATACATGAAAAAGAGTTAATCACGAAGAGTTTATGTCGAACCACGACTTCCTATAACTTAGGTAGCAATGATGTATTGCTAGATGCCACTTATTGATTATAATGTTAGAATTGTTCTAGATATTATTGCTAACATTACATGAACCTACAAGGGACACACCCTATAATTGAAACGAACAAATATCGACTAGATACTATGTGTGCAAACTTGTTTTACACGAAATTAGTTAAAATCAAATTTATCATAATTATTGTAATTATAGATAATTTTGGTCATATATATTTTAATACTAGATAATTATTATAATTATCAAATACTATTAAAATAGAAATATCCCTAAAGAAACCTAATTAAAGTAGAATTATATTTTACATATTTGATTATATTCGGTTAAATATATTGTATAATTAATGAATCTGAATTTAGTTAGGGTTAGGTTTTTGAATGCTATATAAAGCCATAAGGTCTAGCAACCAAAGATATTCCTATTGCTGAAAACCTCTATAACAATTAGAGATGTAAAATATTGTTGTTTTATTCGGGTGGACTACGTAGAGGTCGGAATACTGCTGTGACGACTTGGACTCGACATCTTGACTGAAAGAATCAGATTCTCCTACGCCCTGTAGTTATTGGATTTAATTGAGGCATCGTTTCATCCTTTTTTACCTCAGATTCGTTCCTCGTACATGGATTACTGACGGAATTCGTCGGACAATTTTTTACTACGCCATAGGGTGTACCGGCGTTTTCCAACACACATGATGTGGTGAAGCTTCGAGCAATTTTAAGTACAGCTTACGCTAGGAAACATGAATGAGATATAATTTAGACTTTGATTTTTCACTGACAGGAGCATCTTGAGCATCTGACCTTGCGGTATTCTTCAGTAAATGAAACTTTGAAGGGATGGATGTCAAAACATTACTCTGATTCTGGTAGACCCCAAATTGTAGTGAATTTCCCACAAGAGCTTGCTTTAGATTATGATCTTTCTTTTTTATCTCAATTCCTCCAGCAAATAATAATCTTTTATAGAATTGGGGTTCTTTGTTCTTAAAACATAAATGCCCATTCCTGATAAGATCACTAACTTTGTGTTTCAAAAACATAAATGCCATAAAAAGACTTATAAAACTTCAATAGGATTATCATCAAAAGGTGATTTTGCACGAGGTAGGGCAACAAATTTGAATATGCAATTGGAATAGGAATAGCCGTCTTCTTTTTCTTACTAAACTCTTTAGTCTCTATATCTTCTATTTCTACGCTCTCTGCTCTTATTTTCTTTAGTAGAGGCAATTCCATTGGGAGAAAATTTCTAGCCTCAACCAAATCCCTAGGTTTCATCATTCCGGAGAAATATTCTACAAATATACGTGGTTCCTTGACTCTGTTGTAATCATCTTGTCATTTAACAGTTTCATAACTCTGAACCAATACAGTTTTGGAACAAACATCAAAATTCTGGTTTTTACTCAATCTTGTTGTGTTTTTTTGCTTGGTGATCTTTATTTTAGATCTTTCGAATCTTGTTATCATACTAAGGTTAAGAATGTCATCTCCAAAGCTTGTTTCCAAATTCTCTGAATCGTTGGCCAATACTCTGACTGTACTAGTCTGGACCTTATCCGGAGCTGATCCTTCGGGTTAAACCCTTGTGTGAGATAAGTTTTCATCTTGATCGTCAATATTGGTATTTTCATCTAGAACATTTTCTTTCTCGGCCTCCCTAATTCCATGTAATGTGGTAGCTCAAGTTACCATCTCATTTTGTAACTAGTCAATCATTTGCTCAATACTACCCAAGCGATCCTCAATAACCTTCTGAGATTGCTCAACCTTAACAAGTCTATTGCCCATGTTTCTCAGGATATTGGTTTTCAGTTTCTACAATGTTATTTGAAAAAATGCAATGTTTTATTTTTAAAATATGCAATGTTTGAGCAATGTAATGAATGAATACAAAAACATAAAACAAAAACAAAGAAAATGAGTAAGTATAATGAAATGATTGTATACGCAAAAAAAAAATCAAATTGCCAAAAAAAATAAAACAATATATAGCTGGCAAAAATAATAAGAGAAATGAAATTTAAAACACTGCATTAAAACGTTGTATAGTTCGAAGGTTATCCGCATGGCTCTAGAGGGGTAGTCTCTTAGATTCACATAATGTGGTTTGATCTGAACTCTGGGTACTCGAATTATCGTTATTGTCTACTAAGACAGCAAGACATCGATTTGGGGGTATACATTCCTTTATAGCGAAGGGGAATACCCCATGGTATATAAGGTTAGTATCCCATAAGAAAGATAAAATTCCCGCACGGAGGTGGAAAATCCCACATAAGAAAATATCTCGCTCCCACTTAAAAGACAAAGCCTGGGTAGAAGGCTTATGCATGAATGACAGTTATATCACCATATCACCCAAAGAAAAAGCATATTTTCATTTTTCCTATAAACCTAACTAATAATTAATGAAGAAATTAAATTCAAATTATTATTTTAAAATGCCAAAATGTAACACGAAATTAATTAAGGCCTAGTGATAGCTCTTTAAAGAGCATGATTTTCCCCTCACTTATGGATTCATTTGTCCTCATATTAGTGTTTCATGCATTCATTTCTACATTTTTTTGGTTTGTTAATTGCATGTTCTACAACTCAAGTCATATATGCTCTTTTTATGTAATATTCTGCCTTTTTGTTGCTTTGTCGTTGTGATGTTAATGTCACTGCAGAGAAAGTTTTACCACTATAGCCATGTTTGTCACTACAACAGCCAGTTGTCTAGATCGCTAAGGATAAAGATGTATCAATTGTATAGTTTGTTACACCATATTTAATACAACAGTCATTCACATAAATCACCTGAAGGACATGTGTCTTTATCACAATAACCTATAAAAGGACATTTTTGGAGGAGAGAGAGAGGCTAGATTATCATTTTCTTCATCATATCAAAATCATTCGAAGCTCCTCCCATGGCTTCTTAAGCTTACCTTTCGGATAACTAAGGCGAGACGAGGTAGAATCTTTTGTGGAAACGAAGATCTATGAGCCGGAATAAGGGGAATTTTTAGATTCTCTTTGAAGCTTACTAGGAATTGAGGTTTCATTGAAGTTCATATATTTCTTTGTGTTACATGATGATGATTTACTCTTCAGCTTGTTTAGAAACTCAAGTTATTTTGGATTCTAAATTTAATATATTTTGTTTAGCTTTATTTTGTATTTCAGTTGTTGGATCTAAACAATGTTTGTATGGGAATGTTTAACTTAACCATTGACATCGAGAGATGCAGTAACAGTTCAGGTTAACAAGTCATTACAACAAAAGTTGAATGAGGATGCAACGGTAGTTGATCCACTTGTTTGACAATGTTTGGTTTTAACTAGCAATTGAAGTTGTGGTCAAACTACATATTTGAGTCACCGTTGAATAGTTGAAGGAAAGCTAGTAAGCAAGTTTAATATTTTTTTGTTAATTGAATCATCTCAAGTTGTCACCTTGTTGCACATGGTAATGTGCTTATTTGAACCAAGGTTATTCAATTCTTTATTTGATATTTCTTCTATCTTTGTTAAATTGTTTTTTTTTTCTTCCACACTAATCTTAAATTCAAACCTTTTATTCTTCATTTACAGTTTATTTACAGAATTGCTTGCAACGACATAAGAATACAACTAAATACCTATCCTCATGGGATCTATATCTAATAGGATCTACCTATTAACTATACTTACATCGTCAGTGTACGCTTGCACAACTCATGTGACGTTATTTCACCGATCACCTGACTCACGAAGTGATCCCTAACGGAGTTGTCAAGCTGTCGAAATTATTTTTAAAAATAAAAATAGCTTGGACGATTTATTTAAAAAAATAGGGGTTTTTCTTTTAAATTTGATTTTTTTAAAAAGGTGGAGTCACCACCGGTCACTTTGGTAGATCGGACACCATAAAAACAACCAGAGATTTTAAAAATTAAGGGTTCAGAAATCGATTACGTGTGGGGAAGGAGTAGCACCCCACAAACGCCCAAAATCGGTAGCTTTTAATTTTGTGTTCCATTTTGGCATTTTTAAGATAATAATTTGAATTTAATTTGAACATTAAAATAATGGTGTTTATATTTAAAATCAAAATATTTCCTTTATAATGAGATAGATTTTTGTATCGAATATAAAATTGGAAACACCTACACGATCAGGGCACTGCCTTTTATATTCCAAAAATATATTTCACTTATAAAAGATTTTTAATGCATGAGAAAAATGTTGTTATTTTTGTTGTTTAGGCACAACAAGTTGGTGATGTGCATGAAAGAACTCAGGATACCGTTGTAAGTTGCGGATGCTTAACTTTAGTCTTCCTTCCTTCCCTCACTATCTCTCTCTTGAAACCCCCTTTTTCTCTTTCACACATTCGTATGCACTTTTGAATTCAAGTACATGCATGATTGCTAAGTTTTCAAACATAGAAGTCTATCCCTTTTAAAATATCTATCACTTATTAAGAAAAAGGGTCTGAACTAAGCTTCTGAGAAAAACATGAAAATTTTGAATCTTGATATGCTTACCAGAAATTTTCTACCATTTATGATATGTATGTTGTTTATCCATACATGTATTCTATGAGTTATGAGAAAATATGAGTAAAATGGGGCTAGATATCCGAAATTAGGAACAAAGGGAGGAAAGAAGGCCAAAGCTTGCTTTGTGTTTGAAAAAAGAGGAAAGGTCTCTAAGGCACACTCAGAAATAAGAAAAAAAAATGAGTTTAAAATGTTTGCAAAGGATTTTTGACGGAAAACTTTTCCAACACATTTTGAGTTTCAACATGGAAAATTCCCCTTCTTGTGTTCTCTAGGTCTTTTTCTTTGTATCCACAGAAGCAATTTGGTACTATTTTTTGTGACCATCCAAGGGCATTATCATTTAGTTTGATATGGTTTTACATGGATTTGATCAGATAAGAAGTTTGCTTGATGTTGCTAATAGACATAAGTTGCTTCATTGAATGTTCAATCATCCTTATTCATAATACTTAACAGTAATAGAAAATGAAGAAATTGCCGCATAATGATTATTTGACAGTGTGATTTAAATTAGAGTGCAACCTATTGCTGTATTGCTGCTTTCTATTGTCTGTAGCTATGAAATATATTAAATCCATAAGATATGTTCTTTTTTTCCCCTTCACTTTCTTTCTGCATCAAAGTGTTTCGATTTGATTGATGCTAGGTCAATCTTCTTGACTGTATTTTATTTGATTTATTACTTTCTGCATGTATTTTTGCATTTTGTTTTCATTTTTTTACCGGGATCATTTATTTTTCTGTTATGCAAAAGGAATGTGGTAAGCACCTGGTCAGTTGCTGCATATCTTTACTATTGTCTCAGTCTCATGCCATACAAGTTCTGCATTTCCTTGGTAATGGTATTTTACTACTTTGTATATAATGATTTCTAATCTCTGATTATACTTGCTGGAAATGTGATGCAGAAGGGAAATGGTTGAGACTAGATCTGTTGGTGAGGCTGGATTAGTAATTGAGAAAGAGTCAGATTCATTTGATAAGTTTTCTGCTTTTACCTTTGAAATAAGTTGTTTCAAGGCAGATTTTATGTAGTTTGGAACTAGCTTCTTTGCCTATGCTGATGCTAATGGTGTACATTTAAGTCACAGCGGGACCTATTTTTCTATTCATATGATGTAGAAAAATAGAGATTTTGAGGTAGAGAAAACTGTTCTCTATATCCTGATGATTATTGATAAAATAGCACCTATTTATAGGTTATAGAGAGCCTAATCTAGAGAAAACTACACAAAATCAGCAGTGTACACTTATTTATTGATAAATTCCTAAATATCAGCAGCTAGATATTAGAGAATATAATTCCCTATTTTTCCTCAACCTACATCAATCAACACTCCCCCTCAAGCTGGGGAGTAAACGTGGAGTAAACGTAGTGAGATTCCCAGCTTGGATCTTGGATGTGTTCTCATCTCTTTGGTAGCAATTGTGCCATCTCAAAAAGTAAAAATGTCCTCCCTTATTTCGGGAGCCATTGAGTTCTCCCACAGTCATTGTTGATAATTTGCAGCTGTTGTGGCTGGTTTCTGCACCCTCTTGAGATGTCTTCCAGCTTTCCTCTGCCATTGATTTTCTTTTTTTTTTGGTTTCTGCATCTTCTTCTGAGATGTCTTCCAGATTTTTTCTAGTTTCTGCATCTTCTTTTGAGATGTCTTCCAGTTTTTTATGTCATTAATAGACTGAGTAGCTGCTGCCATTCAACTTATAGCATATGGTTGACTTAACAACACTATCTTTTCAAGGCTAAGATAAAACCAAATAGTTTTTTTAAGACTAAACTATAATCATTCCCTAACATTTAAATGGATAGCTAAGATAGAACCATATAGTTTTTTTAAGGCTAAACTATAACATTTCCCTATCTTTTACATTGGTTAAGATAGAACCATTAAAAAGAACACTATCAGGCATCTTGTTGGGATTTTCCAGACTTCCCTAGCTCGGATACCATGTAGAAAAATAGAGATTTTGTGGTAGAGAAAATTGTTCTCTATATCCTGATGATTATTGATAAAATAACACCTATTTATAGGTTACAGAGAGAGCCTAATCTAGTGAAAACTACACAAAATCAGCAGCTACAAATCTGTGCACTTATTTATTGATAAATTCCTAAATATCAGCAGCTAGGTATTAGGGAATATAATTCCCTAATTTTCCTCAATCTACACCAATCAACATATGCTTTAGGCAGATCTGTTGTTAATGCTTCCACCTTTTTTCTCATGAAACCAAGGTTGTCATAGCTTTTTCTTGCAAATTCTTGAATGAAGATTAACATCCCATCCTTTTTCTTGTTCGGCTTCTGTGTGAACTAGATTCTGTTGTTCAACTGCATTGGTGGATTGGCTGATTACTTGGTTTGTTTTCCATGATACATATGATCTTTGAGGGAGCAAACAAATGATAAAATGTTTGATGCGTAGCAAAAGTAGAAATAGAAGTCCTTGAAAGTAGAATTTGTCAGAAATGGATACACACACTAGAAGCATAGAGGTTGAAAATTGCAAATTTGCAATCATATAGAATAGTAGTAGTTACGAAGCTCACTTTACCATCAATAAATCAACTTTACTGCAGAATAATGTTCAATGCTGATCATCAGATTCCCCGTGACCTTATAACTATGGTTATGCTTCTTTCTCGATTTTTACTAGAAGGATTTGGCAAATGTTTAATATAAAAGACATAATTGCTTTCTTCGTTGTCATCTTGCTGCGGCTCCTTTTATGCTTGTTTGAATAGAACTCTTGCTCCCATATTTCCCACAGTTTGTATGTGTTTTATTTTAAACTTGTTGAACGGTTCTAATTATGCAGTGACATCATATTGATTGTAGGCATTAGAGAGTGTTGAAGAAGCTATGAAAAGACTAGAAAACTTGCTTCAAGAGTTGCATGTTTCAAGTTCTTACTCTGGGAAAGAGCACTTACAGGCAGCTTGTTCTGACCTTGAGAAAATAAGGAAACTAAAGAAAGAGGCTGAATTTTTGGAGGCATCCTTTAGAGCAAAAGAAGCTTTTCTTCGCCAGGTTTCTTCCTACCCCTCTTCACTATGAAATTAGTGCCATGATGGTAAGATGGCTCTGGCTTTTCAGTGCCACTTGTAAAAAGATAAATTTTTGCATTTTGCTTCAACAAAAGTCGCACTTGGGACATGGCCAAGAAAATTGATATCAAAGAAATTTTTGTGCTAGGCGTATTTGCAAATTAGTATAGTTAATTTCATGGTGTTAGTTGCTGATCAGCGGTACATTAACCATAGACTACATGAGTGGCTTTTACGTGTTTTTGGTAAATTGGAGGGTTGGCTTTGCCACAATATAAATAGTTTAGTTCAAATTGAAATTACGCCCCCTGCCAGAACTGGCTGTTTTACTTTTCTTTACGTGGCAGTCCATGCCTTGATCTTACACATTATAAAAAAATGTTTGTGAGCTCAGTTCGAAATTATGTAAATTCATTACTTTCATTCAGGAAGCTGATGATGATACTTCCCAGTCCTCTTTTAGTGAGCAGCAAGAATATCCTAAGACAAAAACCAGAAAGAGTGCTACTTTAACAAATGATAGAAGCAACAGGTAGTAACTTCAGCTGTAGACTATAGTTTTGCTTGTTTTCATGGAACTTATTGTTAATTCTAGTTCAACCATGCCATGCCTCTTTATTTTATTTATGTCTCTTTCATTAGAGTTAAGAAATATCATGGATTATGGATGTAGCGATGTCCCTCTTTTTTATCGCTAAAAAAATGATTTTTCGAAGGTGTTTGTGATTTTTTTTGGATATAAAATATTTATTCCGTGGGGTTTTAAAAAACCGCATTTTAAAAATTTGGAGTCGCCACCGGCCACTTAGGTAGGCCGGACACCATAAAACCAGAGATTCAAAAAATATTGGGTTCGGGAGTCGGTTACGAATGGGGAAGGATTAGCACCCGCACACCGCCCAAAATTGGTACTTTAATAATTACTGCTTTATTAATATTGGATTTTCCGGATTAAAGTGACGATTAGTTTAAAATTCGGTCATAATTGCGAATAAATTTTAAGGGCCCCGTTATCCGAGAGTAAACGCCCAACCACTATCACTACGCCTGATACTGGCCCCGTTTACGCTCGGATAAAAAGGCACCGCATTAACAATTTATATCTCGATATGCAATCTTAATGGCAAAAATATAAAACATGGCAGATAATTTAAAGACAGTAAATATTCACATAACAGAATGCTAATCTAGCATAAATAAAATACGTAATTAAAACACACATATACATAACAAGCTTAATAGTAGATAAGAACAAATTTAACATGTCACAATAACAAGGCACGAATAAATATATGTATGGACAAAAGCATATACTTCAAGGAGACATACATATTAGAAATAAAACACATTTCAACATATATAAAACAATATATTATACATAAAAAGAAAATACACTAACATGTAACCTAAAAAGCCAAGAGAACATACACACATACAAAAATACAAAACATGCCGTGTACGAGTCAACTAGAACATAACATGCTTAATACGAATAACCGAACAAAAAGATACATAATCATTATAAACTTAACACACATATACATGTAAACATAAAAATACGAGGCATATACGAAGGGTATATAATAAGACAAAAGACTACATCAACATATACGATTATAATACGAACATGAATATTTACATGGAAACAGGCCTGAAATGAAAAGAAATGAAAGTCAGTGGCAGAAATTAAAGGACAATAATATGTAATTTAAGGACGAAAATGCAAAATAGGCAGAACCTAAAAGGATCAAAACTGTAATTGGACCAAGGGGCAGACCCGAAATGAAAAATTCAAAAACGCGGGATGGTTAAAGGGGTAATTTTACCATTTAAAAACTGATTCGGTGTAATTTAGGGACTGGATTGCAAGATTTTAAAATACAAGGGGGACCAGAGTTGTAAATATACCATGTGGCGAGACAGAAGTGAAAAATCAAAAACGCGGGGGGATTTATTACGTAATTTCCCCATTTCACGAAATAATAACAGCTATAAAACCCCATTTTTTAGGCCGGAATCAAATTTTCCCCCATTTCTTTCATTTTTTCAGTTTTATAACTTCTTTCGTTCTTATTTTCTCTCAACCCTATCCTGATGAACCCAGAATCCGACGGCCGGCCGCCGTATTCTCCGCCGCCAGCCGCCGCTAACCGGCGCCGGCGAGCCTCAAAAAACACACCAAAATAACCCTTACATTACCCTCGACACGGATCCTAACTTGTATTCAAAGAAAAAGCCTTTATACAGCCTAGATCTAAGAAATACGAAACACAAAAACCCATTTTTTTTCAACCCAAAACGAAACCAAAAAAGGGTCTCCCACTCCTTTCAGTTCACCATGTTCGGCTTGGGAAAGCCGAAAAGGCTTATCACTGGTGAGGGGAGATCCACCGACGGCGATGGTATGACTTCTAACCCTCTTTTTTATTTTTTACTACCTATCTTTTTTGTGTATGCATGCAACAAAAATAAATAAGAAAGGAGACGAGTATTTACCACTGGACTGTTTTTTTGTATTTTTTCTTTCAATTATAACTTGACTCGTTCGATTACAACTTCTTGTTACTTACAAAATATTTCGTTTCATACATATATGCTTGTCTTTGGTTTGGTACAAGTAATATAATATTTGCTTTCAGATCTGGACTGCTACTGACATAATACTTTCTTGTGTTTTGACATGTCTGAGCGCGGTGGTTGAAGATCGGCATGGTGGCGGTGTGGGCTCTGTCTTCGGCCAGAGGTGTTTTCGGCCGTTAGATCAGATCTGATCTAACGGTCGGGCTGGCTTGAGGGACGAACGGCCCAGATGAAACCTCGATTGGTGAAATGGCTCCAGATCGTGACACGTGTGGCTCAGCAGTCGATGGGTCAGAGCGCGTGGGGCTCACGCACGTGTGGGATATTAAAGAGTCTGCGCGTGGACCACACGCGCGCGTGGCATTAGAACGGTCCAGACGTGTAGTGCACGCGGCTGGCATATATTTTGTCTTGGCTGGATCGTGGCCGTTGGATCAGATCTTGATCCAACGGCCCATAGTCATCTGTACACAAAATAATTGTAATTAGATAGTGTTTGGGTTTGGGCCAACCGGGCCTTGTAATAGTATTAGACTTGTAATTGGACTTGGACTGCAATTTATTTATTTGGTTTAATATATATATTTTTTGGATTTCATTTTATATATTAGCCCAATAATAATATTAATAGTATAACAACAATACACATACGATAATATAATACAAACGTATATACTTATGCAAATATTAATTAATATAACATACTAGCATACGTACACATAATTAACATAACATCTACACACATTAAACAAATACGCTCGTACTAAATATAGATACATGCGCGACACACATACACCGTATTACTTATTAATACGTATACATACATAGTTTAGAATATACATGTACACACCACACCTTATATATATATTAGTAACACTCATGCACATAATAAACATATAATACAATGTATACATGCAACACTAGTATACTAATAATTACACTAATATGTATTTACAGACCAGATAAAAATGAGTGATTACAGTTGCCCCTCTTTGCTTGTTCTCATGGAATGGGAACAAAGCAAAGATTTCATAAGCACTCGTTTTTATCAGACTTCCCTGTTTGTAGCTTTGGAAACACGTGTTCTTTTGGAACTATCCGCTCTTCCTTAGCTGAATCTTCAGGCTCGTAAGTTCTTCCTATATAGAGCTTCGTCACCTTCCGATCTTGGAGCTACAGGCTCTTCCTATATAGAACCCTTCACTCTGAAGCCTCGAGTTATGAGTCTCTCCTATATAGAACTTTTCACTTCGAGACAGTAAAGCTTGGAGTCTTTCCTATATAGAACTCTTCGCCTTAAACGCTGGTTTCTCCTATATAAAACTTTTTGCGCCGCTGATGGATTCTTCCGACTGGGAGTTCCTCCTATATAGAACTGCTAGTCTTCAAACCCTAGAGCCGTCAGTCCTTCCTATATAGAACTTTTGGCGTCTGAAACCTCAGAGCTACAGGCTCTTCCTATATAGAACCTTTCACTCTAAGACAGTGAAGCTCGGAGCCTTTCCTATATAAGACTCTTCGCTTTCAAACACAACAAGGTTTCCTATATAACCTTGTGTGTCATGAGTGAATTCATTCGACTGGGAGTTCTTCCTATATAGAACTGCTAGTCTTCACCCTGGAGCCGTCGGTCCTTCCTATATAGAACTTTTGGCGTCTGAAATCTTGGAGCTACGGATTCTTCCTAAATAGAATCTTTTACTCTAAGACATTGAAGCTCGGAGCCCTTCCTATATAGAACTCTTCGCTTTCGACACAACAGGATTTCCTATATAACCTTGTGTGTCATGGGTGAATTCCTTCAACTGGGAGTCCTTCCTATATAGAACTGCTAGTCTTCACCCTGGAGCTGTCAGTCCTTCCTATATAGAACTTTCAGCTTCTGAAGCCTCGAAGCGGAGGATTCTTCCTATATAGAACCTCTCTCTGGAGCTTGGAAACATATGCCTTTTGTATGTCAAACTGTTGTATTCTCATTCGGGATTCACACCACGATGGCCATCGATGTCTCTTTGAATCCGCAGATACCTGTCTGAGATAAAACAAAATGCTATGACAAATGAATTGACATACTCCTAATCCTAGTGATGTCTGACTATTCATGATGCATGAGTGTCAATATCTTGGTGAGCTTGTTTTGGTCCTTATTCGATCTCATTGTTCACTTTCTCTTTTCTCACGGGCGTCGATACCCCACTTCGCTGTCAGGTTCAACCATTCCAACCTTTCTTTTTTCTCCATTTACGACTTGGAATTCTAAAGTGCCCTTTCGGGTTTTCACTTTAGAGAGTTTTTTTTTTGAAGGGTGCCCTTCTGGGTTTTCACCCAAGAGATCTCTCTTGTTATCTCGCATGCCTTCCTTGAATAGACAGGACGTACGCCATTGGTCATCCTATCCGGTTGTTTGAAGCTTTCCGCATTTCCTATCAACAGCCATTATGTAAGGAACTAGAGGGCGGAGTTAACATCATTTTCTTTGATCACCTGCATTTTAAGGTTAGATCACAATAAAGCTCTGAAATCTCTTGTTTCACTATAAGCCTATGTTAACTTATTTGACTGAAATTAACAAGAAGGCAAGGAATGGATGCTCAAAAACACAGTTTTATTACGATTAAGGGCTTGGGATATCTTAAAAAAGAAAGGTATGACACACATGAGAATGAAGAAAATTTAAGTATGAAATACAAGATCCCTCATTATCTTCGATATGAATGATACATGATCCTGTCGACCGGCATAAATTTTTTTTGCCTGAAGCTTCCTCTTCATGATGTTCATGGGGATACCCTTCTCTTCGGATATTCAACTTTTCAATTTACCCGAGCCGCCCTTTACGGGTTTTCAACTCGGGTCCTCCCTTTGCTTCAAGACGCCCGGTTTTGGATTTTCGCCCTAAGCTCTCCATTTTTGTTATTTTTTTTCTTTCTTCTTTTTTTTTCAAAGATAGTATTTCTTAACGGCATCAGAATTTACAGGGTTCTTCAGCTCGTCTCCATCCATTTCTGTTAGGATCAGGGCTCCTCCTAAGAAGGTCTTTTTTACGATGTACGGTCCTTCCCAGTTGGGCATCCACTTTCCTCGAGCATCTTTCTGGATCAGGAGGATTTTCTTGAGCACCAGATCCCCTTCTTTGAATTCTCTTGGGCACACCTTTTTGTTGTATGCCTGCATCATCCGCTTTTGGTACATCTGACCATGACAAATGGCCTTTAGTCTCTTTTCGTCAATGAGATTTAGCTGGTCGAGTCTGGCCTGTACCCATTCGGCTTCTTCCAATTTTACTTCATTTAAGACCCGGAAAGACGGGATCTCTACCTCGATGGGGAGTACTGCTTCGGTACCATACACCAAGGAGTAGGGTGTTGCCCCCGTTGATGTACGAATGGACGTCCTATAGGCGAAAAGGGCAAATGGCAACTTCTCATGCCAATCCCTGTAGGTATCCTTAGTCTTTGCTATAATCTTCTTTATGTTCTTGTTTGCTGCTTCCATTGCTCCATTCATTTTAAGGCGATAGACTGTGGAATTATGGTGTGTTATCTTGAATTGAGTGCACACGTCCGTTATCATTTTGTTATTCAGATTGGAAGCGTTGTCGGTGATGACCCTTTCTGGCAATCCGTATCGACAAATAATCTCCTTCTTTAAGAACTTACATACTGTAGTCCTTGTGATGTTGGCGTAAGACGCAGCCTCTACCCATTTAGTGAAATAGTCTATGGCGACCAAAATGAAACGGTGTCCATTGGAAGCTTTTGGATGAATCTGCCCGATGACGTCCATGCCCCACGCCACAAAAGGCCACGGAGAATTCATAGTGTGTAAAGGCGATGGGGGTGCGTGAATCTTGTCAGCGTAGATTTGGCATTTGTGGCATTTTCTGGCGTAATCGATGCAATCTCCCTTTATGGTCAACCAGAAATAACCATATCTCATGATTTTCTGGGCTATAGATAGCCCGTTGGCATGCGTTCCACAGAGCCCGTCATGTACTTCGGCTAAAATCTCCTTCGCCTCCCGGGCATCCACACATCTCAGCAAAGTTTGATCATGACTTCTCCTATATAGGATCTCCCCATCTAGGACATATTTTGTTGCCATTTTTCTGAGTGTCTTTCTGTCATTGTCGTTTGCCCCTTCTGGATATTTTCGAAGCTTGACATATTGCAAGATTTCATAGTACCATGGGTTTCCATCAATCTCTTCATGTACATTACAACAATGAGCAGGCCTTTCAAACGTCTGCATCTCAATGGGCTTCATTTCTGCTCCGGTGTTTGTTTTGAACATGGATGCCAAGGTTGCCAAGGCGTCTGCCATCTGATTTTCTTCTCGGGGTAGGTAATTGAAGCTGACCTTTTCGAACTCTTTGGTGAGCTCTTGAATCAATTCGTAATATTTGACCAACTTCGGGTCCCTGGTTTCCCATTCCCCGCGTAATTGGTAAATTACTAAGGATGAATCTCCGAACACTCGAAGTTCCTTAACCTTTCTCTCAATAGCTGAGTTCAGTCCCATAACGCAAGCTTCGTATTCAGCTATATTGTTTGTGTAGAAGAATTCCAATCTGCTGGTGAAAGGATAATAGACATCCTCAGGAGAAATTAGCACTGCTCCTATCCCATGTCCGAGGGCGTTAGAGGCTCCATCGAAGTAAAGTTTCCATGATTTATCATTTGAAACCTCTTCTTCGGTTGTAATGCACATCAAGTCTTCGTCTGGGAAATTAAAGTTCAATGCCTCATAGTCGTCCGAAGCACGACTAGCTAGGAAATCTGCTACGACACTCTCCTTTACGGCTTTCTGGTTAACGTATACGATATCAAATTCGGATAAGAGCATCTGCCATCAGGCCATCCTTCCCGTTAGTGCTGGCACTTCCATTAAGAACTTCAATGGGTCTAGCTTGGATATCAACCAAGTAGTATGGTACAACATATACTGTCTAAGCCGCTTGGTAGCCCAAACTAGAGCACAACACAGCTTCTGCACTGGTGGGTACCGCGTTTCGCAATCATTGAATTTCCTGTTTAGGTAATAGATGGCTTGCTCCCTTTTTCTTGACTCATCGTGTTGCC
The DNA here is from genome assembly GCA_019671005.1 of Hibiscus mutabilis. Taxonomy (NCBI): domain Eukaryota; kingdom Viridiplantae; phylum Streptophyta; class Magnoliopsida; order Malvales; family Malvaceae; genus Hibiscus; species Hibiscus mutabilis. The sequence goes on from CM033751.1 coordinate 24,291,191, forward strand.
CCAATACGCATCCCATTGAATTCTCAAAAACTGTCAGGTAGAGAATTAATGGTCGACCTGGTACTGGTGCGACTAAAATTGGAGCATTTGTCAGGTACTTTTTTATCTTTTCTAGGGCTCTTTGACATTCCTCGTCCCACACACCAGGATTATTATTTCTAAGAAGTCTGAAGACTGGGTCACATTGGTCGGTTAATTGGGAAATGAAACGAGAGATATAATTCAACCTCCCCAGGAAACCGCGAACTTCCTTCTGAGTGCGGGGTGGTGAGAGATCCTGGATGGCTTTCACTTTATCCGGATCAATCTCAATCCCTCTTCTGCTTACCACAAACCCTAGGAGTTTTCCAGAAGTAACGGCGAAGGTGCACTTGGCAGGGTTGAGCCTCAGTTGGTACTTCCGTAGTCTTTGGAATAGTTTTCTCAAGTTCTGTAGGTGTTCTTCCTCTGTTCGGGACTTGGCAATCATGTCATCCACGTATACTTCTATTTCTTTGTGCATCATGTCATGGAAAAGAGTCACCATTGCTCTTTGGTATATTGCCCTCGCGTTCTTTAGCCCAAACGGCATCACTCGATAATAAAAAGTACCCCACATGGTTATGAACGTGGTCTTCTCCATGTCGTTAGGGTCCATCTTTATCTGGTTGTACCCTGAGAAGCCGTCCATGAATGAAAACCATGAATGCCCTGCAGTATTGTCAACCAGCGTGTCAATATGTGGTAAGGGGAAGTTGTCTTTAGGGCTGGCTCGGTTCAGATCCCTATAATCTACACACATACGAACTTTTCCATCTTTCTTTGGTACCGGTACAATTTTGCAACCCATTCGGGGTATTTGGCTACCTCCAAGAATCCAGCATCAAACTGCTTTTTCACTTCCTCTCGGATCTTTAACAACATATCTGGTCTCATTCTCCGAAGTTTTTGTTGTATTGGTTTGCACTCCGATTTTGTTGGCAATTTTTGCACCACTATGTCGGTATCCAACCCTGGCATATCTTGATAAGTCCAGGCGAAGACATCCTTGAATTCCTAAAGTAGGGTTATCAGTTCGTGCTTGGTTTTTGAGGACATCGTCGTTCCTACTTTTATTTCTTTTCTCTCTTCTTCAGTCCCCAAGTTTATAACTTTTGTTTCTTCTTGGTGGGGCATGATCTGCCTTTCTTCGTTGGCCACCATTCTCTTTAACTCTTCCGGGACCTCACTTTCTATCTCATCATATCCTTCCTCAATTCCCTCTGAGACCTTAGGGCATTCAAAATTCACTCCAGGATTGGATCCGGTATCATTCATATCGTCAATCATGAGCGACCTGCATTAAATAAGAATGAATTGTATTGGGAAGGAGACGGCTTTATATGAAGGAATGAACATGAAGAATGCATGAATGAAACAAATGAAACTTTGGTCATTTAGGAAAGTAGGGATATTTTCATTTCAATCAAAAATTAACATAGGTGCCCCATACAATAGATCCCCATTGTTTACGGGCAAAAACAAAAGGTTGATTCAGAGCATTACTTTGATCTATTCCTAAAAACTACAGGTAGATCAATGCAGCTCCAGTTATCGAGTGTTTCCCCGGGACGGCAAGGGCGGATGTTGGTCAACATTTTGTTGTCTCGGTCATTCCCAGCTGTCATGTTGATGTACATCCCTTCAAATGATTCACTGAGTGTTTCCTCCAGGCTGAGTATGTTATTTTCCTTCATTGCCTCTCTAACCTCTTGACCTGGCTGGTAGAATCCTCCGGAGACAAAAGTGGTTTTTAAACTAGGAAAGGACATCGGTATCCATGGAATGTCTTCTCCTTTAGATCTGGCTTTTCTTTGCTCCTCCTTTCTCTTATATTCCTCTTTTCTCTGTTGGGCACTTGGTTGATAACCCAGCCCAAAACGATCCTTCTTGGTTATCATATTCTTGGCTCTTAGGTTTCCTTGTAATTTCTTCCCCAGCCTTTTTCCTATTTTGGCTCCACGGCCCAAGGTTTCTGCGACGGTCATCTTGGTACAATTAGATAACCTGGGGTAGGGGATCCGACTTCCCTCTGAAACGAATGTGGCATTCACTAGTTCCAATGCTCGGAACGAGCATTCTGCAGCATCTTCATCATTTTGAATGTAGGGGGCGTCTGATGTCACTGAAGCAACAATTTCCTGCTCAGCCTCTACTGTGACCAATTTACCCTCGACTACAAATTTTAACTTTTGATGCAATGATGAGGGGACAACTCCTGCGGAGTGGATCCATGGTCTTCCCAACAAGCAGCTGTAAGATGGTTTTATGTCCATTACCACAAAATCGATCACATATTCAGTCGGTCCGATCAGTAGGGGCACCTCAATTTTCCCCATTGTTCCTCTTTGCATACCATCAAAGGCTCTTACTGAATTGTGGCAGGGCTTTAGGTAAGAACCATCTATTGGTAGTTTTTGCAGGGTCACCATAGGCAAGACGTTCAATGCTGACCCGTTGTCGATCAGTACGCCCGGTACTACATACCCTTTGCAGTGGGTAGTGATGTTAAGGGCTTTGGTGGACCCCATTCCTCCCTCAGGGATCTCATCATCGCTGAACGTTATATGATTATAGGCAGTGATATGCCCCACTATCATGTCCAGATTTGTCACAGAAATGTCATGGGGCACAAAAGTTTGATTTAGCACTTTTAATAGCATCTCTCGGTGTTTTTCTGAACTCAAGAGTAATTCCAGTACTGTGATCCTGGCTGGTTGCTTTCGTAGTTGTTCCACCACGTTGTACTCGCTATGTCTTAAGAACTTCAAAAATTCTTTGGCCTAGGCCTCAGTTACCGGCTCATTCATCTTTGGGGGAGGTTCTTCTCCAAATATCTACGTGGGGCTAACTGTTGTATTCTTCCCCTTATCTTTTTCAACTGCTTTCAAGGCCTCGGAGGAATAACACCTGCCGCTCCTTGTGAAATGGCCTGCCTCACCAACGTTTACGTCGTTCTAGCTTTGTTGGTCTTTCAGCGTAGGTTCTTTTACCTGACCATGTTCTAGTTTTTCTGGCGTGGTCACATTTACAGCATAACTCCAGGGGGTTTGCCGCATATCTTTGAATGGGAATGGGGATGGTGCTGAAATGATGATCCTGGGATTTATCTTGCTGGTTTCTCCCTGGGAGGCACCTGCATTCCCCTGCCTGGGGGAGATAATAAAAGGTCTATCTTTCCCGTATTTAGATTTGGGGCTATCCGTCATGTGTACGTCTGACCCCTTCTTTCCCATGGGTTCTTCGAAGAATTCTATTTGCTTTTCGTTCATTAATTGTTGTACCAATCTCTTGAACTCGTCGCACTCTTGGATATCATATCCTTCAGTCTGGTGGAATTCGCAATACGCTCCACATCCCTTCTGCCTTGTTATCATGCCTTTGTTGATCACACGGGCCATGCATAACTGTTGAAATACCCACCGTAAAGGAGACTTGATTTCTGACACATCGTCCTTAATTCTCCTGGTAAAGTATTCTTCAATAACATTTACCCCTCTGCTCCCATGATTAGGCAGCGGGTTATTGGCTACATTCGGTTCTTCAAACTTCAATATCCCAGAATCGATTAAATTTTGCACAAGTTTTTTGAAAGCAAGGTAGTTCTCAGTGGGATGTCTAGGGGTACCGCCGTGATAGTCGCAATGTGCATTCGGATTATACCAAGAAGAGAAGGGCGGATTGACAGGAGTAACGATGTATGGACGGACCAGGTCTGCTTCATACAACTGGGAATAAAGTTCTGAGTACGAAACAGGTAGGGGAGTGAAAGTTCTTCTCTCTTTCTCTTTTTTGGGGATTCTCTCATCTCTTTGATTCGAGTGTTGTGTTTTTCCCACAGGTGCTTGTGGTTGTGAGACTGTGAAGTTCTTCGGGGTGGTATAAGTGCTGGTGGCGTTTACGTCATTTTTCTTGCTATACTTCCGAGACCCTTCCCCACCATCAATTCTACCACTCTTAATTGCCAATTCAAGGGACTCCCCGGTCCTGATTAAGTCAGCAAAGCACTGCGTTGTATTATTAATGAGGAGATCAAAGAGTGCCCCTTTTAGAGTATTAACAAATAACGGCGTAATTTCATGTTCCGGGATGGGTGGCTGAATTTGGGCAACCACTTCCCGCCACCTCTGGGCGTATTGCCGCAGGCTTTCGTTGGACTTCTGCCCCATATTTTCCAACATAATTCTACTGGGGGTCATGTCTGTTACATGCTTGTATTGCTCAGTAAATGCTTTTGACAGATCCTTCCATGTCTTAACATTTCCCTTGCTCAACTGGGTGTACCACCGTAACGCCGCTCCAGTTAGGTTATCCTGGAAATAATGGATCAGTAGTTTTTCGTCCTTAAGGTAGGCTGCCATCTTTTGACAGTACATTGTTATGTGTGCGGAAGGACACGTGGTTCCATCGTATTTGTCGAACTCTGGCGTTTTAAATTTTGGCGGTAGGACAAGATCGGACACCAGACTTAGGTCGCTAGCGTCATTTCTGGATTCTTCTATAGATTGTAACGTTTTGAATTTTTCCTCCATGAGGCGAAACCTTTCCTCCCACTTTTTCTCTACCTCGGTCCTGATCCTTTCAACCATGTTCAGGTCTGGCACATCTTCTTCATAGAGTGCTTCAGCGTCGAGGGGTTGAGTTTCAGGTGCCTCTATTTGAAAACTAGATGACATTCCTGCAGGGTCGATATGCACCTTTCTAGCCGGATTGGGTGCAATTGGTTGAACCTTGTAGTGAGCTGAGGTACCCTCTGGCTCTTGAACATTTTCTCCTTCCACTCTTTTTCTAAGACTCTTAGCCAACAATGCGGTTATGTCGAATACTATAGATGTTTGCGAATGCGCAATCTGATCACTGAGGCTTCTTTGGGCCTCTTCAAGCCTAGTCTCGAGCTCTTTTTGCCCTTTTTCTAGACTGATTATCCTATCTTCCATGAGCTTGCTTTGTAACCGGGTAAGGTATGGGTGATGAATGATTGCGGGTTAACTACACACAACGCCACAATATTCATAATGTTAATATGGTTGCAAGAAATAAATGCATGTATAATGATGCGAATGTCATGATGCAAATGCGAGAATGTACGCAGATAAGGTACTGATTCCGCTGGTAATCACCCTTTTGAACTACTTCCACGGGAATTAAAGGGTCTAGATTACAACAGAGTTCGTGTTACAAAATAAAGATCCCTAATACAAAAGATCTAATTACAACACAGAGTCCTACAGATAAGCTCTATCTCCTAATTTTCCAATTGCCCTGAGCAGCTTGAGGAACCTGGGAGCTTCTTCCATTTCTGGGACTATGAAAGGTCGGAGTGTTTCGGCCTCGATGGCTAAATCATTCACATGCCTGGCGACTCGCTGTATGTCTACCATCAAGTTTGCGTAATACTGGTCTCTGTCTTGTACCATCCGGGCAGCGTCACGTAGTCTCTTTTGCCAATAGGTGTCCCCTCCGGATGCAGCCTCCTCGAACACGCTAATTCTTTCCTTGTAATCCTCAACAGTTGCTTCGAGGGACTTAATTCGTGCTCGTAACATGCCCACTTCGCGCTCTCTTTCTTGAAGCTCAGTGAAGCTATTTCTTTGGCAGTACATTCGAAGGGAGTGTTCAACTTCCGCCACCTTTCCTTTTAATTCGCCATTCTAACTTTGGCTTTGCTCCAGACTTTGAATAGTGTCATCGTACAGTTTTTGCATCTCCAGCAGTCTATTCCGGCTACTCATGGACTTTCTTTTCTATACGGCGACGCTTTCTCTCTCATGATGGACAGCTTGTTTTCCCTTGCTGATTTCTTGCCTGAATCTTTCCTTTTCTTGATCAATGGCCTTCTTGGCAGACCGTTTTTCTTCCTTCATAGCCAACCGGCAGCTTTCCATCTCTTTCTCGATCGCTCTCTTGCTGATTTCTCATTCTTCTTCCACCAAACGGATACCATTCATTCTTTCTCTTTCCACGTCTATGAATTGACTCCGGCTGGCCTTCTGTATTTTTTCTTGTAGTAGGAGGGCATCTTTTTGATAAAGAGCATTTTTGTCGTTCAAATCTGTATTTAATTTCTTCAACTGCCTAATGATCCAGTCCCGTTCATCAACCTCTAAGCTTGCCTTATAGAGCTCGCTCGTATGTTGAGTCTGTTGGATGCCCATTTTCTTTTTTAATTTCTTCGAGTTCATTCCTTAAGATGTTGGCTTCAGACGGTACCACCCTTGTAAGCTCTTCGAGTGACACTGCTGGTCCTTGATCAGATTCGGGAATCACATTATTAACCCTCAAACGTCTCCAAAGATCGTAGTCTAGGGTAGTCATGTGCTCGGTATCTCCTTCCACCCTGATCCGGTAACAATGGTCCCAGGCCCTCATGATGGTCTGAATCTTTCCTTTGAACTCCCCTTTGAAAAGAAATTCAGTTTAGCTTAATCCGGCGGTATTGGGAATGAACTGTCGTGATCCGAACTGTCGAGACACTAAAAGTGGAGCACAGGCGATCCCTCCGTGCAATCCCAACATTATCAGCCAGTTGAAATCACCACAACTGTATAAAAAATAATTAACTTTACCGAGCCATGGGACCCTCCATGCTATGTCTTCATCTTGAATGTTCCTGAAGAAACTAGTCCACATTTTTGTTTTCAAATCCTCTCGCCATTCCTTTGCTAAGTACAGGCGAAAAATCTTGGAAAGATATCCCCGGCAGGACCCTCGTCGGTGTCTTCCACATGTGACTCTGAATCCATACCTGTAACAGTTGTGCGCATCCTCGAAAACGTCCTTCTTCATGTTTCCGGCTAGCATTCAAGGAAATGAAAGTCTCGACCAAGATTGCTGGTACTGGGTTTGCTTTCCGTTTTATCCGCTCAAACAAGTCCAGAATGGCTATGTCGATGTTCCCGAGTACTCTTGGAAAGATCACTAAGCCATATATTCCTAAGGCGAACAGGTCCATTTTCTTTGCCTCGTCTGGATGTGTCGGTATGATGTCCCAAATACTTTCCCATGAAAAAACTGTATTGTCTCCTCGGATCTGAAGCAGGCCATTAACCCAATCGTCACTCATTCCCGCAAGGGTTTTGAGTTTCGCAGTGTAATTCTGATTCCTCGGAGGCTTCGCGTAGATCCAATCTTCCTAAATGTTTTTCATGTTAAGTAAAGCAGTGTATTCTTCTATTGTAGGCATCATGTCCTGCCCATTGAAGGTGAAGCAGCAAAAAGCCATATTCCAGAACTGGACTATAGCTCGGAGTAGGGGCTGGTTAACCCGAACAAATAACAGCTGTGCAATGTCGCCATAATTATCGCAGAACAAGTCTTGTAATCTTCGGTCCTATCTTTCCCAAATGCTTTGAAGATCCCATAAGTCGTTCTGTTGGAGACTCACATAGGTGTACCCTGCTATTACGCGTTCGTTCGGTAAACTGTCCCCTTGGGTTTTCTGGTTGACCTCTGACCAATGTCTGACTGACAAATTAAGCTCTTCTTTCCTAAGACACCTTTTTTCCATAGTGAAAGACTTTCTGATCAGGCAAACCACTTGATCCAGTACTTTTATGTGATGCAAATGTATGATGTATGAAAAAAACAAAAGTGAAAAGAAAACAAGTCAGTACCAGATAAAATTAATAAATATATAAATAAAAGGACAAAATTAAACATAATAAACACACAAAACTACCCTATTTATCCCGTCTAAAACCTAAGGTTATCCGCATGGCTCTAAATGGGTAGGTTTCTATGTATTCTCTACATGCAGTCTTGGTTCTAGGAGGTACCTGAATTGTCCTTGTTGTCCTCTACAAAGAGTAGCAAGGCCCCCGATCATCACCCATTATAGGCTCCTTTCAACCGGGTTCAATTCAGGGGGACCCATTCGCTTATGCCCGTACGAAGGAACGATATCCTTACGAAAGCATAAGGTACTCGAGCCCCGAAGGTACTTGCTAGGCCCATACGAGAGAACGATATCTCCACGAAAGCATTAGCGTTTTCCCCCCACTTAAAAAATAGGTTTATATGCCATATTTTAAATGCGTTAAAATAAACGCGTTATTATAACCGAATGTTAATTTAATAGTCACTTTAACCCGGAATTTCTAATATTAATAAAGCGGTAATTATTTTAAAAGCTTGATTCTCATTTGTTTTTGAAAAACAAAAAATTGTCCCCAACAGAGTCGCCATCTATAGCGATGTCGCTCTTTTTTATCGCTAAAAATGATTTTTCGAAGGTGTTTGTGATTTTTTTTTTATATAAAATATTTATTCTGTGGGGTTTTAAAAAACCGCATTTTAAAAATTTGGAGTCGCCACCGGCCACTTAGGTAGGCCGGACACCATAAAACCAGAGATTCAAAAAATATTGGGTTCGGGAGTCGGTTACGGATGGGGAAGGATTAGCACCCCCACACCGCCCAAAATTGGTACTTTAATAATTACCGCTTTATTAATATTGGATTTTCCGGACTAAAGTGACGATTAGTTTAAAATTCGGTCATAATTGCGAATAAATTTTAAGGGCCCCGTTATCCGAGAGTAAACGCCTAACCACTATCACTACGCTCGACATCGGCCCCATTTACGCTTTCGGATAAAAGGGCATCGCATTAACAATTTATATCTCGATATGCAATCTTAATGGCAAAAATATAAAACATGGCGTATAATTTAAAGACAAGAAATATTCACATAATGTAATGCTAATCTAGCATAAATAAAATACGTAATTAAAACACACATATACATAACAAGCTTAATAGTAGATAAGAACAAATTTAACATGCCACAATAACAAGACACGAATAAATATATGTATGGACAAAAGCATATACTTCAAGGAGACATACATATTAGAAATAAAACACATTTCAACATATATAGAACAATATATTATACATAAAAAGAAAATACACTAACATGTAACCTAAAAAGCCAAGAGAACATACACACATACAAAAATACAAAACATGCCGTGTACGAGTCAACTAGAACATAACATGCTTAATACGAATAACCGAACAAAAAGATACATAATCATTATAAACTTAACACACATATACATGTAAACATAAAAATACGAGGCATATACGAAGGATATATAATAAGACAAAAGACTACATCAACATATACAATTGTAATACGAACATGAATATTTACATGGAAATAGGACTGAAATGAAAAGAAATGAAAGCAGTGGCAGAAATTAAAGGACAATAATATGTAATTTAAGGACGAAAATGCAAAATAGACAGAACCTAAAAGGATCAAAACTGTAATTGGACCAAGGGGTAGACCCGAAATGAAAAACTCAAAAACGCGGGATGGTTAAAGGGGTAATTTTACCATTTAAAAACTGATTCGGTGTAATTTAGGGACTGGATTGCAAGATTTTGAAATACAAGGGGGACCAGAGTTGTAAATATACCATGCGGCGAGACAGAAGTGAAAATATCAAAAACGCGGGGGGATTTATTACGTAATTTCCCCATTTCACGAAATAATAACAGCTATAAAACCCCCTTTTTTAGGCCAGAATCAAAATTTCCCCCATTTCTTTCATTTTTTCAGTTTTATAACTTCTTTCGTTCTTATTTTCTCTTAACCCTATCCTGATGAACCCAGAATCCGGCGGCCGGCCACAGTATTCTCCGCCGCCTGCCGCTGCTAACCGGCGAGCCTAAAAAAACACACCAAAATAACCCCTACCTTACCCTCGACACGGATCCTAACTTGGATTAAAAAAAAGCCTTTATACAGCCTAGATCTAAGAAATACGAAACACAAAAACCCATTTTTTTTTCAACCTAAAACGAAACCAAAAAAGGGTCTCCCACTCCTTTCAGTTCACCATGTTCGGCTTGGGAAAGCCGAAAAGGCTTATCACTGGTGATGGGAGATCAACCGACGGCGATGGTACGACTTCTAACCCTCTTTTTTATTTTTTACTACCTATCTTTTTTGTGTATGCATGCAACAAAAAAAATAAGAAAGGAGACGAGTATTTACCACTGGACTATTTTTTTGTATTTTTTCTTTCGATTATAACTTGACTCGTTCGATTACAACTTCTTGTTACTTACAAAATATTTCGTTTCGTACATATATGCTTGTCTTTGGTTTGGTACAAGTAATATAATATTTGCTTTCAGATCTGGACTGCTACTGACATAATACTTTCTTGTGTTTTGACATGTCTGAGCGCGGTGGTTGAAGATCGGCATGGTGAAGCATGGTGGCGGTGTGGGCTCTGTCTTCGGCCAGAGGTGTTTTCGGCCGTTAGATCAGATCTAATCTAACGGTCGGGCTGGCTTGAGGGACGAACGGCCCAGATGAAACCTCGATTGGTGAAACAGCTCCAGATCGTGACACGTGTGGCTCAGCAGTCGAGGGGTCAGAGCGCGTGGGGCTCACGCACGCGTGGGATATTAAAGAGTTTGCGCGTGGACCACACGCGCGCGTGGCATTCGAACGGTACAGACGTGTAGTGCACGCGGCTGGCAGATATTTTGTCTTGGCTGGATCGTGGCCATTGGATCAGATCTTGATCCAACGGCCCATAGTCATCTACACACAAAATAATTGTAATTAGATAGAGTTTGGGTTTGGGCCAACCGGGCCTTGTAATAGTATTAGACTTGTAATTGGACTTGGACTGCAATTTATTTATTTGGTTTAATATATTTTTTTTTTGGATTTCATTTTATATATTAGCCCAATAATAATATTAATAGTATAACAACAATACACATACGATAATATAATACAAACGTATATACTTATGCAAACATTAATTAATATAACATACTAGCATACGTGCACATAATTAACGTAACATCTACACACATTAAACAAATACGCTCGTACTAAATATAGATACATGCGCGACACACATACACCGTATTACTTATTAATACGTATACATACATAGTTTATAATATACATGTACACACCACACCTTATATATATATTAGTAACACTCATGCACATAATAAACATATAATACAATGTATACATGCAACACTAGTATACTAATAATTACACTAATATGTATTTACAGACCAGATAAAAATGGGTGATTACAATGGAGCTTCTTACACCCTTAATCCAGGAAGCCTGACGCAGAGTTGTCAGCTATAGAGAAATCGGTATAATCTGTCTCCAGAAGTTGTATTTTACACTTGTTGGTCTTGCATTTTATCCTTTTAGTACCAGATTTTTGCATTTTATCTATTCTCCCGTTGGTCTATAATCTATATCACCACCAGTGATCTGGCCTTAAGCCCTAATTCCTAAGGACTTGAGAACTGGTCCTTTTAACAAAGGAGATATACTGTTACGGTCTAACTCCAGACTCAATTAAGCGTTTTGGACTCAGCGCCTTGAGCCTAATCTAAACATTGGTTTCAAGGATAGTGAAGGACCTCAGAAGAAATCTGTCATCCAATAATTATGTTAGGAAGCAACTCTTTCCACTGTGTTATAAAATTCTTAGTATGATAATACATATTCCAGGAGCTAAAGCATATTTTATGGTGTTGGAAATCTCTGTATGCTTTATTTAAATGAAATCTATTTGAAATTTTGTTGCATCCAGGGAAATGAATTTATTGAACCGAATGCTTCAAATGCCAATAATGCTGATTCAGAACCAAATGAAATCTGCCGCTTTGAAGAATTAAGGAATGAACTTATTGAGCTCGAGAAGCGTGTTAAAGGAAGTGCTGATCAGTCAGCATATGAGGAGGTAAGCACAATCTATTAACAGGTATAATTGTGCTGTTTCATCACAAAAGATGCCAACCATATAAGAATTGAGAAACATGATGATGCATGATACATTAACCATGGACCTTTCAGAATGGCTTTACCGTTCTTGCATGTTTTAATTTTCTTTACGTTTTCAAATTTGTTCAGGATGTTAAGGGTACAGTTGATTGTCCTGACTCTATTGATGATGTTGGACATGCTCAATTGGTTGAGGTTGAGGTTGAGGTTGAGGTTGAGGTTGAGAAGAAAGAAAGTATTATTGCAAAATCATTAGAGAAGATAAAAGAAACAAGCACGGTATGAGTCTCTTGAGGATGTCTATAAATAAAACAATGTTTTGTGTAAGTAGCATCCTGTGATCACTCTAGCTTTGATTTTGTATGTGTTCTTCCAATTGGACAAAAGAATTCCTTCTTATTTTCAACGACTAAATATTTTTCTCATGTTAGAATTTAGTTCGACTAATTGAAACCTGTTTTTCATAGACCTTGAGAAAACTTTTCTAAATGCCCCACGATAGGGCTTGCTAGATTTGTTGGGTGAGGGTCCCACTATGTGGGTAACCCATCACCAATTGAACCCCAAATTTAAAGGAGTGGTTGCTGTCATATTTATTTTGCTTGACTTTTTATAAGCCTTTAACTATGACTTTTATTAGTATATTATAGGCTTGGGCAGATTTGAAAGAGATTGAAGAAAGCTTAGAAACGTTCGAGAGAAAAATAGGAGAGAAAAACTATTTCCAGCTTTGAGCAGTTTTAATCAACTCTTCGATCGGAGATCCATCCGTAGTTCGATTGAGCTGATTTTTTGACAGCAGCTAGGCGACTTGGTGATCTTAACTTTGTACGGTCGGATTTTTCATCCGAGACCCGTAGCTTTCGAAATCCCCATTTTACAACAGCTGTGTTTTTTGTGATATTCTCTCATTTTACTCTCTTGTTAAAGACTACTTGTTATTAGCCTTGTTGGAGTTGAATGCTTGTTGTAGGTTGGATATTGTAGTCTTGTAGTTGAACATTTGATTATAGTGGAGCTTTTGATCGGACTCTAAAGTCCCGTGGTTTTTACCCTTGATTTAGAGGGGTTTTTCACGTAAAAATATCGATGTCTCGATTTACTTGTGTTGTGGTTGCATTGATGATTTGTGGTTGATTAGTGCTGCTAGAGAACATATTTGTGATATTGTGCTTGCCATAATTGTTGACTTGAGTTATAGGGAGAGAAAGAACACCAGTTGTGCTTCCGCTTAATTTCGGTTGTTCGGTTTCTTCCCCAACAAACTGGTATCAGAGCTTGGTTATTGTGTCAGATAATTATGGAGATTAATACAAGCAAGATGATTATGTTGAATGGCACGAATTATCAACTTTGGCGGAATAAAATGAAAGACTTGTTGTTTGTAAAGGCTTTGCATCTTCCGGTCTTTGCTACTCAAAAACCCGATTCAAAAAGTGATGAGGAATGGGAATTTGAGCATCAACAAGTATGTGGCTATATTCGACAATTTGTTGAAGAAAATGTTTACAACATTGATAAGGAGACACATGCTCGCACATTGTGGGAGAAGCTTGAAAGCTTGTATGCTTCGAGGTCGGGTAACAACAAATTGTTTTTGCTAAAGAAAATGATGGCGTTGAAATACAGAGAAGGAACGTCTACAGCTGGCCATGTTAGTGAGTTTCAAAGTGTGATGAATCAGTTGCTTGGTATGGGTGTCAAATTTGATGATGAGATTTTAGGGCTTTGGTTGCTTGCTACTCTACCGGACACTTGGGAGACTTTTCGGGTCTCACTCATTAATTCTGCTCCAAATGGTATTATTACTTTGGATTTGGCTAAGAGTGGTGTGTTAAATGAAGATGTTAGAAGAAGATCTCAAGGTTCTACATCACAGTCCGAGGTATTGGTTACCGAGAACAGGGGAGAAACAGAGAAAAAGATGGAAAGGGTAGAGATAAAAGTCGAAGCAAGTCAAGATCGAGATATAAGAATCTTGAGTGTCATCATTGTGGTAAGAAAAGCCATATCAAGAAATATTGCTACAAGTGGAAGAGAGAGAACAAAAGCGGTGGTGATAAAAACGATCGAAATGATGATGAAAAATCTGAGCGTATTGCTACTGCTACTCGTGAAGATCTATTGGTCATTTGTTCTGAGAATTTGGTCAACCTAGCATGCGATGAGACTAGTTGGGTGATTGATACTGGTGCTTCAATTCATGTCACGTCAATGAGGGATTTCTTCACATCTTATACTCATGTGATTTTGGAGTATTGAAGATGGGTAATGACGGTTTGATTCCAGTTATTGGCATGGGAGACGTTAGCTTGGTGAGCAATAATGGAACAAAGTTAACTCTCAAGGATGTCAAACATGCACCGGATATCCGTTTGAATTTGATTTCTGCAGGAAAGCTTGATCATGAGGGATTTTGTAACACCTTCAATGAGGGGCAGTGGAAGCTGACTAAAGGCTCATTGGTTGTGGCTCGAGGAAAGAAAAGCTCAAATTTGTACTTGATGCAGGCTTTGACTTCCAGAGACACTGTGAATGTGACAGTAAATGACTCAACTGATTTGTGGCATAAACGGCTTAGTCACATGAGTGAGAAGGGGCTTAATTGTTTAGCCAAGAAGAATAAACTTTCTGGGTTGAAGAATGCCACATTGAAGAATTGTGCTCATTGTCTATCGGGGAAGCAGAGAAAGTTTCTTTTAGAAGTCATCCTCCTCATAGAAGATCAGAGTTGCTAGAGTTGGTCCATTCAGATGTTTGCGGTCCGATAAAGGTAAGGTCACATGGTGGTGCACTTTATTTTGTGACTTTCATTGATGATTGTTCAAGAAAGTTGTGGGTCTACACTTTGAAGTCGAAAGACCAAGTTTTTGAGGCATTTAAACAGTTTCAAGCATCAGTTGAAAGAGAAACAGGGAAGAAGGTAAAGTGCATTCGTACTGATAATGGAGGCGAGTACACAGGGCCATTTCATGAGTATTGTCTACGAAAGGGAATCAAACATCAAAGAACACCACCAAAGACTCCACAATTAAATGGGTTAGCTGAAAGAATAAACCGGACATTGATTGAGAGAGTCAGATGTTTGCTGTCAGATGCAAAGTTGCCAAGATCATTTTGGGCTGAAGTCTTGAATACAGTGGCACATGTGATTAATCTGTCTCCTAGTGTTCCTTTACGAGGTGATAGACTAGACAGAGTTTGGTTTGGTAAAGACGTGTCATATGATCACCTGCGTGTGTTCGGTTGTAAAGCATTTGTTCATGTTCGAAAGGATGAAAGATCGAAGTTGGATGTCAAGACTCGTCAATGCATCTTTATTGGTTATGGTCTAGATGGTGAGTTTGGTTATAGACTCTACGATCCAGTTCAGAAGAAGCTCATGAGAAGCCGAGATGTTTTCTTCATTAAGGATCAGACCATTGATGACATTGACAAGACAGAGAAAGAGGATTCACAAGACAGTGGTGACTTGACCGATGTGAATCCAGTTCCTCTGGACCCTTCACTGAATCCTATTCAGGATGATGCACAAGGTGATGTTAATAATGACCAGCAGGACATAGGTGACTTTGATGCTCCCATAGATGATGTTGTGAATGATCAACAACAAGCACCTATAGCTCCACCAGCAGTTTCACTTCGAATATCTTCTAGACAACGACGATCTTCTGTCAGGTATTCTTCTGATGAATATGTTCTTTTGACTGACGGGGGAGAACCTGAATGTTATGAAGAGGCTATGGAGAGTGAATGCAAAGATCAGTGGGTTGAAGCAATGAAAGATGAACTTCAATCCTTGCATGATAACCATACCTTTGAGTTGGTGAAAATACCTAAGGGCAAGAGAGCTTTGAAGAATCAGTGAGTTTACAGGTTGAAGCAAGAAGAAAAGTCTTCATCTCCACGATACAAAGCTAGATTGGTCGTCAAGGGTTATACTCAGAAAAGGGGGATTGATTTTGAAGAAATATTTTCTCCAGTTGTGAAGATGTCCTCTATTAGAACTATATTGGGTTTGGCAGCCTGTTATGACTTAGAGGTTGAACAAATGGATGTGAAAACAGCTTTTCTTCATGGTGATTTGGAAGAAGAGTTTTACATGAAGCAACCAGAGGGATTTGTTGCACAGGGAAAAGATGACTACGTGTACAGGTTGAAGAAGAGCTTGTATGGTTTGAAGCAAGCTCCTAGGCAATGGTACAAGAAGTTTGAGTCTGTTATGGGGGAGCAAGGCTACAAGAAGACTACTTCTGATCATTGTGTTTTTGTTAAGAGATTCTCTGGTGATGATTTTATTACCTTTTACTTTATGTTGATGATATGCTTATTGTTGGTCGTAATGCTTCCAGAATTGACAAGTTGAAGCAAGAGTTGAGTAAATCCTTTGCGATGAAGGATTTGGGGCCAGCAAAGCAAATTCTTGGCATAAGGTTGACACGTGATAGAAAGGCCAAGAAATTGTGGTTATCACAAGAGAGGTACATTGAGAAAGTACTTCAAAGGTTTAGTATGAACAGAGCTAAAGCAGTGAATACTCCATTTGCTACTCACTTCAGATTGAGTGTCAAGCATAGTCCTTCCACAGAAAAGGAGAAGGAAGAGATGCAGAAAGTTCCTTACTCTTCAGCCGTGGGCAGTTTGATGTATGCAATGGTTTGCACGAGACCATACTTGGCTTATGTTGTTGGTACAGTTAGTCGGTTTCTTTCTAATCCAGGCAGAGAGCATTGGAATGCAGTGAAGTGGATCATGAGATATCTTCGTGGCAGTTCCAACTTGAAACTTTGTTTTGGTAATGAAAAACTTGTTCTTGTTGGATATACAGATTCAGACATGGCCGGGGACATTGACTCGAGGATATCTACTTCAGGTTACTTGATCACTTATGCAGGGGAAGCTGTGGCATGGCAATCGAGATTGCAAAAGTGTGTTGCCTTAACCACCACCGAATCAGAGTTCATTGCAGCGACCGAAGCGTGTAAGGAGATGCTTTGGATGAAGAAATTTGTGCATGAACTTGGCTTTACTCATGAGAGGTATGTCTTGTATTGTGATAGCCAGAGCGCGATTCATCTTGGTAAGAACTCAACTTTTCATGCTAGATCTAAGCATATTGATGTGAGGTACCATTGGATACGAGATGTTCTTGAAGCTAAATTGTTAGAGCTTGAGAAGATTCATACTGATGATAATGGTGCTGATATGTTGACTAAAGCCTTACCAAGAGGGAAGTTTGAAGCATGCTGCTTGATGGCCGGCATGAAGACATTCCCCACATAGCGGGAGGGGGAGATTTGTTGGGTGAGGGTCCCACTATGTGGGTAACCCATCACCAGTTGAACCCCAAATTCAAAGGGGTGGTTGCTGCCATAATTATTTTGCTTGACTTTTTATAAGCCTTTAACTATGACTTTTATTAGTATATTATAGGCTTGGGCAGATTTGAAAGAGATTGAAGAAAGCTCAGAAACGTTCGAGAGAAAAATATGAGAGAAAAACTATTTCCAGCTTTGAGCAGTTTTAATCAACTCTTCGATCGGAGGTCCATCCGAGGTTCGATTGAGCTGATTTTTGGACAGCAGCTAGGCGACTTGGTGATCTTAACTTTGTACGGTCGGATTCTTCATCCGAGACCCGTAGCTTCCGAAATCCCCATTTTACAACAGCTACGTTTTTGGTGATATTCTCTCATTTTACTCTCTTTTGTTAAAGACTACTTGTTATTAGCCTTGTTGGAGTTGAATGCTTGTTGTAGGTTGGATACTGTAGTCTTGTAGTTGAACATTTGATTATAGTGGAGCTTTTGATCGGACTCTAAAGTCCCGTGGTTTTTACCCTTGATTTAGAGGGGTTTTCCACGTAAAAATATCGGTGTCTCGATTTACTTGTGTTGTGGTTGCATTGATGATTTGTGGTTAATTAGTGCTGCTAGAGAACATATTTGTGATATTGTGCTTGCCATAATTGTTGACTTGAGTTATAGGGAGAGAAAGAACACCAGTTGTGCTTCCGCTTAATTTCGGTTGTTCGGTTTCTTCCCCAACAAGATTGGTTAAAGGCCAGGGGAACTTTCTGCAATTTAAAGTGTTAACATATGGTTTATTTTCTATTTATTGATAAGTTATAAACTGTATTGTCTCCTGATGCCTTTGGAACATGCTTAGCTCTTATTTAAAAAAAAAAAAAAAAACTTCAGCTATATTGACTGTTCTGGTTCTGGTCTCGTTTGATTATTCTTCATCCTAAAACAACCACTATCCCTTATTTGTACACTATCATGTTGATATGGGTATATGAAAAATGTTGAAGTAGGTTATACGACATGCAAAATAAATTTTGGATTGCTAATTTATTCTCCCTTTTTCATGAAACCTGAGAAGAATTATGAGCCTAAATTTTTAAGATCCCCTGATAAGTTCATTTTGTTAGATGATTTCTATTGATTGTTTCAGATTCTCTCCATCAATATACTGTGTGGTCTGACTATTTTGTGGAGTATACAATCACCACTTCAAGAAGTCGTCTATAATTTTCTCACGAATGCTGTCATCTGGGCTATTTACCAATAAACAGGATGTCTTGCAAGGAACTCAGCTTCTAGCCATTGATTTTGCTGCTGCAACAGAGTTGCTTAGAAGGGCCCTGATTGGGGATGAATTAGCGGAAAAAGAAAAGAAAGCCCTTCGGAGAACTCTGACTGACTTGGCATCAGTCATTCCTATTAGTGTTTTGATGCTTCTTCCTGTAAGTTAAAATAGTACACCATTCTGTCAAATCTGTCTGTGTAAACATTGCTGATCGATCATTTTTGCTTTCTTATGCACATAACGTATCTATCATGGGACTCCTACTTAAATCATCAATCTTGAATCAATAAAAAAGCAAAACTTTTGCTAATAATTTGACCACATGAGTTGGGGGTTGAAAATTAAGTTTAGAGAGAAAACTCTTCATATAATTTTATCTGGAAGTCTTTGTTCATGTAAGGTATCTTTAACACTAAAGTTTCTCTAAAGTAAGTTTTTCCATTCTTTTTCCCCTAATTATCCAAAACAATGAATCATAGCATAAACATCTAGCATTCTGGGTATACGAGAGTGAGCCTTAAATTATTAGAGAATTAAAAAGAATAGCTTTATACCTCTACATAAATAGAACAAACAGCTTGTATGCTACCTTTCCAGTCATCTTTTATTCACAATTCAATTTGTAATTGATCTACCGTCTTAATATGATGGAAAAATTACGCCTGCAGGTTATGGCTGTTGGGCATGCAGCCATGTTGGCTGCCATTCAAAGATATGTTCCAGCGCTGGTGTGTCATCCTTCTTGTTTATGTCTTACTTCAAGTGTTTAAACTCTATTTCTCAATGGCTAACTATCTGTTTCATGGCAGATACCATCCGCATATGGACCTGAACAATTAGACCTTTTGAGGCAGCTTGAGAAAGTGAAGGAAATGGAAGCAAGTGAAGTGGATTCTGAAGAAAATGTAGAGGGCATAGCCTGAATAGCTGTGGATACATTGTATAGCCTTTAAAAGAAAGAAAAAAATTACTCTTCGTATAGAGTAACAGCTGGTTTGCATTTTCTGTTTAAGATCCACAACACTCCTTGTTTTGCCTTTTCTTCATTAATTGCAAAAATAGCTACAAAAATGTAAACCAAAACCTGAGAAACGCCTTAGGCAGGCTTGTACCCCGTGAAGAAAAAAGAAGTTTGTTTTTCTTTTGCAATGAGAATGAGATATTCTTATGAATCTGTTGGTCTGAAATATTATCTGCAATCTGTTTTGGGAAAGTAGACTGCTGGACTCTAGACTCTGCTTAAATTTTGTCTAGAAAGTCTTGTATGTGGATAATATTTGTGTCGAATTTACAATAGCAAATGTCTGAACTACATTGCACAGGATAGAGATGAAAGAGAGGTTTGAAAATGATTTGTGCGCTGCATGGAAATGGGGGCTCTAGCTATGTTACTCGGACTTGGGTGTGAGTGTCGAATACAGGTATAGTTACACTTTTTCAAGTTTTTTCATGTATTTGTAGGATCTTTGGACATCACATTCTCATATCCGTGTCTTGGACACTAGTGCTAGACGAAGGTACTTCAAGGAAAAAAAAGACTCGGAGCAATATAGCTCTAGAATTAGATGTTGGTAAGTTGAAGTTCCAGTTTAGCTTGCACTAATAATAGGATGAAACATTACTGTGTGATACAAGTTTTTATTTCTTAATACATTGGTGGGCCCATTGTTCACCAGTTGTTGCCTGATGAATTGTTTACTTCAAAAGCTTCCAAGCTCATGGGTATTGCTTTCAAGTCTTCAGCAGGAAGGTTTTTTGGGATTCCTCTGGAACGTCATTTGTTTCCTCAACAATTTGGCAATGACATGTTATTGGCTTCAAGATTAATTTTACTTAAGACCGAGGACATTCTGGTTCTGGTTCTTGACAAACATTTGTTATAAAGGTATGTTTTTGAATTTTGACTCTTCTAATATATTTTAAGACAGCAATTTCCAGTGTACAATTGTTTTCAAGCTTATCTCTTGCTTGATGTCAATGTTGCTTTCATTACACTATTGATTGTTTTGTTCCTTAGGGCTTTAGGTAAGAGAAAATTTGGCCGTTCTGTGGCAGATGTTAACTGAGTTGAACATGAAGTATACTTAGCTCCAAAAGCACGTATGATAAGGAGGAAAAGCGAAGTAGGACATAGAAATATTCTCATGTTTTATCTCTTGATTGGCCGCTGTCCTGATGCCAACAATAACATTATCTGGTGTTCCTCCAGCTTACAGACACTAAAACTTCAGATGCCATTTCTAGTGGTGGTCAATAGGTAACCTTCTCTTCTGAATCCTTATTGGCCTTAAGCAGTTGACACTTTATCTGATTAGTCATACAAGAAATGCATAGACATATGTGTATCTTGTCACCAAATCCCTCTACCTGTATGTATCTCTAGTTTACCTGGAAGGTCTTTCAAAACCATGCGTGTAAGCTAGAACCCTGGTGAGGTCTGAGCTTCATTTAGGTGCTTAGGTTGTCCCAAGCTTTGTCTATGCATGTTAAAATTGATGATTAGTGACGCTCGTTACCACTGTTTGGGTTAATGGTTTTAATCGTATCTTAAAATTACTTATCCATCAGCTTGCTTTGAGTTGTTTACATTAGTACATGATTAAGAACATCTATTAAATGTTTTGATTCAATGGCTAAGCACAAATGGCCTATAGCTTAGGTCCTACCAGCTTGTGGGTTAAGATATCGATGTTCTTAGCTATACATATGCTCTGACTGAACAAGACATGTATAATCATAAGCTCTTAGGTTAATTGCACCAGATGTCCCAGACTATGGGCTAGATTTTAAATTGGTTCCTAAATTTTAGAACATTTCAATGAATCTTCAAACTTAAGTATTGTTGTGACCAAATCCTTCCGTTAGCCTACCCATCAACTTTGGTGTTAAATGACAATCTGGATTTGATGCGTTTAAAATATTTATTAGCCTATACTTGTTTAAAAGGAATCATGTCAGATCCGAGATACTTAGTATTTAACATTGGTGGTCAAACTGACAAAAGTACATGATTGGAACAATACTTTAGTTTGAGGATTCAATGGAACATTTTGAAGTTTATGGACTAAATTAAAATTTGTCCCAAACCAGCGCCTGGTGAAATTAACAGTAAGTTTTACTCACGGGAATGATAAAATGTGGGACAGAGATATTTTATGGTAATAGGAATTAGGAAAAGTAGACGATTAGGGTATTTTGTCACAAATCCTATTATATTCTGTTGGGTTTATTGCATTATATGAAACAATTCCTGCTTTGTTAACTTGTAAATGTTAGCTATGTTATCCAGATTTAGGGATGAGTGTTGATCAAGGATATCTGCCAATACGAGTGTACTCGATATTTTCAAAGTTGTTTCATATGTTTTGGAAGATTATTCTTTTATATCTATGCCCAAATATATTTAATACGATCCCAAAGTAATATATGTTTTCTATTAAAAAAATGTAATATATGTTTTTTCAGCCCTTAATAGAATTCTCGCACATCGTGCAGATAATATTATTCGAATTTGGATCTTTTAAGAAAGGCTTAAACGAAAAATAAGTTCCCAAAGTATGTATTTTTTGAATTTTAGATGCCTAAAGTATATTTTTGTAAAAATAGGTGCTCAAAGTTTCAAAAGTTATAATTTTAGGTGCCTAAAGTATTTTCTTTTGTAAAAATAGGTGCCTAAAGTTTCAAAAGTTATAAATTAGGTACCCAAATATGTCACGTGTTAAGCATTGATTGATTAAAAAATTTAATACCATTAACGATCAGGCACTTAAAATTTTAACTTTTAAAACTTTGGGCATCTATTTTTACAAAAGAAAACTTTAAGCACTTAAAATTAAAAAAAAAAACATACTCTAAATACCTATTTTTTATTTAAGCCTTTAAGAAAATCATCATTCTTTTAGGAACCTTAATCTTGCCCCTCTATCAGTCTACTAGTTGGATATATTTCGTCAATTCATGTTTAATATTACTTTAATATTAAAATTTATTAATTATTTTAGTGTCGATAATGTTTATATTATTTTATATAAATTCAAATATTTACATTTGTCATTTAAGAAGTAAAATCTGTCTATTTAATAAAAAAAAATTCACTTCAACGTTTCCCGCATTATCTAATTCAGGGGGACCACCTTGTTTACATATCCACTATTTTCGAAAAACAATGACTTAAATCACCGCCCTCGCCCTCTTCCTCTTCCTCTTCCTCTTCCTCTTCACCCATGCCAGGTGGCCTCTCATCCTGCCTTGGAAACTTGCCTAATTCTAGGGTTCTTTTGTAACTTTTTTCTCTTTCGAGAAAAACAAAATTAAGAAAATATAAATAGTTTTTTTTATCTTCCAAGTGGGAGACTCCTGTAAGTCAAACCTTCATCTTCATGTTTATCTTTCCAAGATTTTCTCATCTTTATCCTGTAACAATCATACAAAAAAGAACTCATATAAACAAATAGCATACAAAATACCATTGTAATCCTCAATGCTTTTAATGGAGCAGCAGATTTAGAATTATGTGCCCAACTGTTATGACCACACCGCCTCCTCTGTTGACCTTCAATTATTTGTACCGCATCTCAATGATTGCAAATCTCCATCCATTTCAACACCCAGACCTCAATTTGCAACAATATTTTTGACCTATACTTTTTAAACTTTTGTTCGTCAATATTTATTATTTACTCTAAAATCTTAATAAATAATTATAGGAGTGATAATTGAATTTGTATATAGACGTTTACTAAACAAAAAAGTGATATTTAAGTTTGTGATTCTTTAGTCGTTTTACTTAAAATTATATAAATGCGTAAAATGACAAATTACCATAATAATAATATTTATTGTCTCATATAAAAATAGATATTTTAATATTTTAAAATTGAGTTGATGTTTAATTAACTCATGACACAATTTAATCAAACAGATTATATATAATATAGATATCTCATAATTAAAATTTAAAATAAGATCTATTATTTCAAGGGTAAAATTTTGATACACAGGCTGTGTAAAAATAATTTTACATAAGCTTGTGTATTTATACTATAAAAGCTCAAATCTTAAAATTTTAACCCTAACTCTAAAAAACTAAACCCTAAACCTTAAACCCTATACACTAAATTCTAAACATTAACCTTAAATTCTAAACCCTTAAACCCTAAACTAAAATCCTAACCTCTAAAACTAAAAGGCACGCGTAAACTAAATTTTACACGGCCCTATGTATCAAAGTTTTTTCCTTATTTCAACAACAATTTAATTATGTCTTTTTAAAATATATTTTTAAGAAAAAATGGCTGGGACCTAATAAACCACGAAATCATGCTTTATTAACTAAACTAGTGGAATTAAGCCACGTGCTATCTGGTCGACCTCACTAATTATGTTTTTTTTTGTTAATCTGTCTCGTTAGATGCAGCAACAGCAGCAAAGCAAACAGCCCCAAACTCAATACTTTACTAATCATTCTTTAATTAATTAATTAATTAATGGTTCAATCAAAGTCTAAGTGCTTAACAGTGAATCAGTGATGAAATATCCTACGAGTGTAAGTGCATTGCTTACCCAGTTGCCGTCCAGTTTTGAAGTTCAGAACTGAGAGTAAAACAGGTGGGTGGTCTGACCCAGATCCTGACTCGTGACCGTCGAGCTTTCCGGCGTCGATGGTTCGGAGACATCGAGCTGGCACTCCACGTCCACCCCGAACAGCCGTAGCAGCCTCTTTGGGTTCCCACCTGGTTTTTGATTTTGAATCACGGTTCCTGTATTTTGTATAACACATGCCCCCATGTCATCAATAATCAATCATCAACTTAATATACATCACTGAATAATTAATTGAACTAATTAACAAAACAGAATATATTAGACAAATTACTATATTCTGACACTTTGAATAGAAATTTTAACTCAAATTTCATATATAATATTAGTAAAACAAACTCATTCTTTTCAAGGAAAAATATATAATGCATTGGCGGTGAAAATGAAAAGTCTTCACAAGCGCCTTAGTTATAGGGTTTATGAATCCGGTTTAAGGTTTATGGGCTTATGGTTAGAATTTAGAGGTTAAAATTTAGATTTAGGGTAATATGGCTAGAGATTTAGGTTTAACCTATAAACTTTAAATTTAAAGTCTAAATTCAAATCACACCCCTTAAATTTAAAACTCGTACACTTAAATCCCTAAACACTAGACTCTAAACAAAATCCCTAAACTCTAAAATTATAACACTTGTAAAAACAAAGTTTATACATATGCTTATAAATTGAATAATTACCCTTCTTTTCAAATGTATTCACAATAAGATTTGTATCTTATGTATTTATTTGCTATATAAATCTACATATAAACCAATATAATAAATATAAACCTTAAAATATAAAATAAATTGAATAAAGAATAATACATTGCTCCCATATAGTTGGAATGTGTCCCTCACGCACTTCAATGTGTGAATAAATTCCAAATTATAAAACAAAAATCAGTCTGTTCATGAAAAAAAAAAGAATAAGAGCTAACGATGTGACAAAAAATGTATATAATATACCTGCATGCAGACAGTCGGATTGGTATGGCGCATTAGCCCCAAGGCCTTGAATGTGCCGAAGATAAGGATGGCCTTGATATAATCTCCAAGTACCCACCGCTCATCGCCACCGGCGCTGCCTCCATCCTCGGCTGTTGCAGCACCGCGCCTCCTCCACCCTATAAACAACCTACCAAAATCCAGACGGTGTCGTTGAAACAAAACAATGTCACCAGCATCGAGTTTCTTCTCCTTGACGTATCGGCTCCACCCTTTGGTCAACACGTAGCTTTGGCTACTATTCCAATACGAGTAACGGAAGCTCCAACGCTTGCCCGACTCGTCCTCGAAACTCATTAGCAACCCACCTGAGTCATCGCCTCCGAGTGGGAAGAACTTCTCGGCGTGCTGCTTGGGGATGACAAGCCGGTTCAGTTTCCCGACGTCGCTCGGCGTTAAGGGTTTCTCGAACATCGGCTCCCTTTCGTCGTCGAAAACCGGGTTTTGGGGACGGTTTTCAGGATAGAAATGAGAAGAGCATAGGGAGCTTTGCGTTGGTTCCATTGAAGAATGAAGACTCCTTTTTGCTTCGAGAGTGGATGTGGTGTTGTTGTTTGATTGTTTTGAGAGAGAGAGAGAGAGAATGGGTTATTTAGTACTGTGTGTAGAGAGAAAAAAATGAGAGAAGTGGGTTTGAGCTAAAAGATATGGCAACGGGCCGGAGATAAAGAAGAAGAAGGAGAAGGAGGTTATTCAATCATTATAATTTAATATTCAGTGTGATTTGATGATTGTTTTTTGTTTTGTTTCACTCTTTTTTACTGGGCAGTTGTAGGATAAGGAATCTTAAATTAATGTTACAGTTACTTTGCTTATCTTAGACAATCCCCAGTTACTGAGTCAACTTACAGAGGAATTATTAGATTGATTCACCACGTCATTTATAGTCCATTCAATAATATTCAGCTATTTTAGTGTAATTTTTAAATAATTACACACTACTTAGTTATATGTAAGAAAAATGTGAAGATTCACTTTGGAAAAAAATGACATGGAAAAATGCTATTAATTGAGATCATAGATGACGTGGTGAGCCAGACCCATTTAATAATTTTTCCAATTTACATATTCCTTTTTTTATCAAAGCAACTTACATATTCCATTAATGTATCTTTTATAATTCTTATGTCTAATTTATTGATTGACTAATAGAATTAGGTATTGTTAAAGTTCATTATGAGGGTAATTATTCTAACCTAATTATTTTATTTATAAATAATAATATCAAGATTCAAACCTCTGACATTATTTAAGGGATCCGATGTCTCATTTCACTAAATCACCAGTTATTGGTTCCATTTATGTATTTTAATTTGATATTTTTATTATTAAAATTAATGTTTTTCCTTACAATGTCTAGAATAACCTTTATATCAAAGAGTATAAAGCGTTAAAACATACACTATTTCACGTACTCGTATTATATTACACCGAGAACGATATCAGTCAAACTAAACTCAATAAAATTGTTAAAATATTAATATTATACTTGAGTTTAAATCGATAGTATTATTAAAATGTCAACAAATGTTGGAGCAAGGGGTTAAGTCTTGCGTTGACATTAGGGGTGATAATGAGCCTGACCGGCTCGTAAGCTATTCGGGCTCGGCTAGGTCAAAGTTCGACTCGAGTGAGCTCGACTCGGGCTCGTGCTCGAGATCTTAACAAGCTGGGCCGAGCCAGCCTAAGCTCGGCTCGAAAAGCTAATGAACAGGCTCAGAATAATTATATATATAATATACTACATGTGCACTAAAAGTAATCTGTTTAGCAAAAAATGTAATAAAATAAATTAGGAGAAAATCCACTAAAAGCAAATTAACTAAAATAAATTGAACATTTAGAATACTTAAAAAGTTTGGAGACCAATTTAGAATGAGGTTCATGGATGAAAATGGAATATTCAAAAGGTTGGGAGACCAATTTAGAATGAAAGTCATAGTTTGAGGATGAAATGGAACCATTCTTATTCATGTACGTAGTTATATACATATATTATCAGGTCATTAATTTTTCTCAAAATAATAGATAATTAAAATTTTAATATATGATAGCATGTAATTCATTATCATTACATAAATTTATCCACTGATAATATAATAAGGGGGAATTATTGTGGGGTAATTTTGAGAGACAAGCCCCATGTTACTAAACAATCCATTGGCAAGCAAATCAAACTGGTTGGGGCCAACCACCTGACGCACAATATGGAAAATTAGGGTTTCACAGTCGACCAAGCAACAGGTGAAGAAGATCTTTGGTAATCAGGGCGCACATGTTTCATCTGTTTTTTTATTACCTGCCTCTAACAATAACAATAATAATATACGATTTTGGACAAAATTAAGATCAAATCACACATCTGTCATAGGAAACTTGACAGACAGATCAGTAGCAAAAGCAAAGTTCATAAAGCAATGTCAATGATTTAAATAGTTATCGCAATTAAACATGTTCCTGAGTTGGATCGAATCTATTGTAATTCTATTCTTAGGCGTATAAATTATCAAGAAGATAATATTATAATGTTCGATATAAATTATTAGTTTATTAATAAACACAAATTTAACCTATCTTTCTATTAAAAAAAAAGTTAGAAAATGAATTGAGAATTTAATTCGATACTAATTAAAATAAAATTTTAAAAATAATAAAAATTATGATTCTGTACTTAGAAAAAGGTTGTAGAAAATGATGAATATAAATAAGAAAAATGACATTTTTGTCTTTAAGGTATTTTTTTTCATTTTCTAGCAATATGGGAAATTAATTTCCCTGACCGAGGAGAGCGATTCTTAGAGGAAATTATTTTACACCAAATATGAGAATCATTTTCCCAACAATTAAATTTCTTGGAAAATGTTATGTACGAAAAGAATACTATTATTCCTTTATTACTTGGGGTTTAGTGTGTATGAAGGATTTTGAAAACTTATCTTTATATCAATATTCAAATCAAGAGCAGATCCAATGGGCACCTCGGCTCCCTAGTTAAAATAAGGAAAATTAATAATTCAAATTAAACCTTCAACTTAAAAAAAATAATTTTATATCAATTTTTTTTAATATAAATTTTTTGACTTCACCCTATCTCGAATATATGTTGAAATAAATACGAATACAATTTGTGTATATATATATATATATATATATATATAGATCAACACTGAGTGCAGAAAGTAGCAGTATTGATGGTTGGCCATTCCTAGTTTTAAAACAGGAGCAAGCAAAGGATTTGGTCGGGACCTCTTAGAAAATAAAATGAAAAGATCCCTTGCCTTTCCAATGAAAAAACAGGGACAGATAGATGAGAAATAGGATTAATTGTTTCGTGTTTCAATCCTCTCCTCTCATTTCAATCTATCTCCCCTTATATTTTATAATTTTAGTTGGGTCACAAAAATATTATTAAACCAGTACATGATATGCCGAACAATATAAATATGAGAAAGTCGGTTCAAGTGTGTTTAAGTACAGTGCCATGCATAAAAGTTTTTTTATGTTAATCGTATTGCTAATAAAGTCAAACATACTTTGACTTAATGGGTTTTAACTTTTGTTGATACGGATCATTCTGATTGTATGTTTGTGATGGTATGAATTGGTATATGCAGGTTATTTTTAAAAATTAGAATTCAACAGCTGACAAATTGACCAAACAAGAGATTCTCAGATCATCTTCTATGTTCTGGATTCATGCTGGTCAGTAGGGGGAGTCCATCTCTGTTTTTAAATTTTGTGATTGCGTGACGACTTTTGTTGTCGAGGGTTCTGTCACTAAAGTTGCTTTTCTTGCTAGGAATGTGTACATTTGAATTGTATGGCTGATGTGTTGGTCATTGTTTGTATTGAACTCCTTAACATTGATATTTTATATTCTTTTTCCTCTATTTAAAATGTATAAGACAAATGTCAATATTTTCTTTTTTTGAATAAATTATGACTTTCAAAAAAATCCTAAAAAAATAATAATTCTAAATATCTAAATATCATGTAATACATTTGAATAATTTAAATAGTGTATAAATAAAATTCAAGTATCTGCACACAAACTGTATTTGTTTACTTATAATATATATAATAAAGTCACGGGAAATTGTGTTATACGATGGGTTCAAATAGGTTCTAAATAGTGTGTCGCATACATTAATAAAAAAAAAACATAATTGAAGCCTTTTCTGTTGGCGATAAGTATAAGCATTAAGCATTATTGAAACTTGAGAGGTGCAAATTTAATGATTATTATTAATATATATCAAAACCAGGAAATGATGAAATTCATGAACTTCACTTTAACTTGAACATGGGAATTCTTTGTCCAAAAATTTAAAAAAAAAATATTGAATAAGTACAACTTTGGGTACTTATGATTGGACACTATGCCATAGTCATAGGATTAAATTAACTCTTTTACTATAAAAGTGAATAATTTAGTTCCTATATATTTTGAAATAAATGAGTACAATTTTAAAAGAATAACAATAAAAGCTTGGCAAGGATTAATTTGTTATGTTCTAAAGTGAGAAAAAAATTAAGCAATTTAATCTGTCATATTTAAAAACGTTGAACCTTTTCTAATCATCAGTTTAAACAACATCAATCCAATAAAATTAAGTATAAATATTTAATTGAGCAGGATCTTGTTTTTAACCTTTATTATTTTCTTTTATTATATATAAATTAACACTAAATTGTTCACTTCAAAATGCTACAAAAGTTTAAATTAATAATTTAATCTAAATGAAATGGTTCCCGAGGCAATGCCAATGTGCGAATGTCTAAACGTGTGTGACATAATCACATAGACCAAATCTCATTTCTTTATTTTGATTTTCACGGCTGGGAAATAGATCATGATATCAATTCCCCATGCATCGCAGAGGAATGAGCAGGATCTATTTATAGTGTCCAGGACCGTCCTGGGCATGAGCAGCAGAGCCCATTTTTTTAATATTTAATATTATAGTCTAACTTTTTAATATTTATTATTATAGATTTATTTTTAAATTTTAAATTTTATTATAAAGAGTTTAATTTTTTTAATATTTTAATTAGGGGTCTAATTTTTTTAACACTAGTTATTAGAGCTCTATTTTTTCTCAATATGTGTTATTAAAGACCTATTTTTTCAATACTTATTATTATAGCTTCAATTTTTTTAATATTTGTTATTAGGCATTTAATTTTTTTAATATTTGTTATTAGAGTTCTACTATTAAAATTTATTTTTTTCTCAATATTTGTTAGTAAGGGTTCAAATTTTCCTAATACTTTTTACTAGGGGGCAATTTTTTTTTTTACATTTGTTTTCAGGGACATACTCTTAAAATTTATTTTTTTTCAACACTTGTTATTAGAGTCTCCATTGTTTTCTAATACCCGTTATTAGGGACATACTCTTAAATTTTAATATTATGGTTCATTTTTTTCACAATATTTGTTATTAGGGTCTACTCCTAAAATTTATTTATTTTTAAAATATTTGTTATTAAGGGTCCAATTTATTTTCTAATACTTGTTGTTAGAGCCTAATTTTCCCAATATTTATTACTATGGATATACTCTTAAAATTAATTTTTTAATTAAAGACCAATTTTTTTTACTAATACTTGTTATTAGAAGCCTATTTTTAAAATTCAATTTTCACAGTATTTATTAATAGGGGCCTAATTTTTAAATTTACTTTAGGGCACCAATATCCCAAGAACGAGCAATAATAAGCAAGAAACAAGGATTCTAGATACTTTTTTCTTGTATTTTTTTTATATATTTGCATTTCTATTTCGAATTTCAAAAAAAGCAAAGAGGATTTTTTTTTACCGTTTATCTTTCGAGTCGCCACCGCGAATGGTGCTTTGAGGCCACATCCCAATGATGGATGTTCCCATGTCGTCGGAATTTTTAGATTTTTCAAAAAGGGAGTGGGATTCTAATGTTTTTTTTAAAAGATTTGGGGCTATTTTAAATCGTTTTGAGTGGTTTCAAGAAGGAATTCGAATTTTGATTTAAAAAAGGATCGAAATAAAGTTTTTTATTTTATTTTTGCCACCAACGTACGTCGCCGACACGATGGACCACCACCACGTTTATAAACATGTTCAGAGAAAAATGAAAAGGGGGTTAGATCCATTTTTTAGTAAAAAAGGTAAGGTGTTTATAAAAATTAGATTCTATACTCACATATTTTAAAATAAAATGGTCTAATTGAGCTCATTAAACCCCTCCACTCAGCTTTTCTTCTCTCTGTCAATCATCCTATTATGAAACCATTTAGTTTGGTCTTTTATATCTTAATTTGACCCATAACCTTTTTTTAATTTAGCTCATTTTTTATAAATATATTTTATCATATTTTGATCCTAATTTTTTCATCATACTAATTAATAATATCTATAGTTTTTTTTAAATTGTTGCATATTTTTATGGTTCTCTTTTTTATTTTGATTTTGCATTTTTTTTAAATTCGGCATACATCAAGGCTTGACCCGATCTAGAGAGGATGCTCATTATAAAAAATTACTCTCTTTTTTTTTATCTTTTTTATTGTTCGTTTAATTTTAGTGTATATATAATTTTATGTAATTTAAATTTTATGTTGTTCATTTTATTTCTATTGTTTTGCACTTTAATTTAACCGCCTTGAAAAACTTTAATTGATATCATCCTTTAGTTAAATATTTAGATTAGTTTAAAAATTTAGGATTAAGTTCATTTTATTTTAGGCCTTAATTTGGTTTTAGAAATCTTTCAGATTAGATTCCTAGAATAGCTAGTTTCCTCTTTTCACCTTAGGCTTAGTTTCCTCTAATAAATTAACACTCAACAAAACTTGAATCCTTTAGGTAAAATTTATTTAGACTGCTTAATCTTTTTAGTTAGGTTAATAATAATTAGATTAAAATAGTTGGGGAAAACATTAATTTTTAATTTAAATAAATATGTTCTTTAATCTTTTTTATGCCATGTTTGATTTATATTTACTGGACATATGAATTGTAATGTTGTGTTCCACTAAACTGGGGTAAACTGAATGGTGGAGCCGTTAAAATGAATTCACATGCATAAATGGATAATAATTTAAATCTTACACGAACTTGCAAATTTTGATATTAAGCCAACTTGTAATCGGCTAGGTACTAATTTTTGGGCATTGTGGGGGTGCTCACCCTTCCACACGCGTAACCGACTCTCGAACATGTTTTTTGTGTTTTTGCAGACCAAAATTATTATTTTAATAAAATAAAATGTTTTTATTAAAATAACCCATTTTTAGGTTATCCAATCACACCTCGAAAAAATATTGGCGGCGACTCTGTTGTTTTTCTAAATTGTGTGGAGTCCTTGCTGCGATAACTTGGCGACTCGCTGGGGACACCTTTTGTTTTTTTACAAAAAAGAGTCTAGCCACAAGATGATTACACTTTGTCTTAATGTTAAAATTTGCTAAAGTTCATGTAAAATTTAATTTAGTTGTCCATATATGAACGTGGTTTCATTTTACGCATTTTACTACCCTTAGTAGGGGACAACTAAAGACAGCTCAGGACCTTTCTAGAACCAAACCTTTATTTTTATCTAGGAGCCTACCCCAATAGAGCAATGTGTAGAACCCTAGAGTTAGATGTCGGGCAAAATTATTTCGTGAGAATGATTCGTGGAGACATCTCCAGAAATGTTGGAATGTACTTTCCAATTATTATTCGAACAATAAAATTATTTTGGACCATTATTCTTTGTTTTTTTGTTTATTTTTGAAAGTACTAATTTGTTCTTTTTGTTTTTGTTTTACATATATGTTTTTGCATCCACGTAGCATAATTTAAAAGGGTTGATTCTCAAACTGGTCACTCAATTAGAAAGTTTTTACCATGGATAAAAGGTATCTCAAAAAAGAAGAAGACAATGCGAAGGTGCAACATCGGTCTAAAGTCACATAGTTAGTAGGGGCACTAGAAGGCATGATTCAAGAATGCAAGGCAAAGATCTGGATTTTAGAAGATGTTATTGAGGGAGAAAATGACTATGGGTTTACGTGGCTTAGGGATAAAGATAAAAGGTTTCAAGAGTGAGACGAGTTCGACAAGAACGTTGTACCCCAGATACAAGAAGTAGCTAAACAAGTGATGATGTTGGCCAAAGAAGTACCCCAGATACAAGAACGTTGTACTCCTAAGGCTGATTGAAGAAATTAAAAAACTAGGAGCTCGAGCCGAAGCATATTTGTAGAAAAATGTCTTTATTTTTTTTTATAATGAGGACCTTTTTATATTCAGTAAAAGTTTGTTTTAGAGTGACCACGTATGGAATCAATGCCCTTGCTTGCATTCATTCATGCACTTCATTATATTATGTTCATGTTTTGATCATTCCGCACATTAATCCACACATAATAAAAAGATTAATTATGGCAAATTTCATTCAAGTAGCAAAGATTTCGCACAAATACGGTACTCGTTCACAAACCAGAGCTATGGCTATAGAGGACATATTGAAAACTCTAGAAATAAACCACAAGAGTACCCAAGATAGACTCAATAAAATAAAGAAAGACTTCAAGGATGAAATTGCACAAGCTTAGATAGACACTGTCAACCAGATAGCGACTATGTTAGGATTCATAGACCCAGAAAGGGAAAATACTATTAAAGTCGTTGATGTTTTGTTGCCCTAACCCGGGATGACCTGTGAGACATTTCCACCGAAGGAGAGGTTCCAAATCTGCATAGCAGGAACCTCAGCCCATATTCCAATAGAGTCTAGGATAAATCATGGGGAGAACCAAGACATTAAGGTTCCAAATCTTGATGAGTCAGCTGACAGGGCCAGAGTGAATAAGAAGCTAGAAGACCCCTATGACAAGCTCAAAGAGATCATTAAAGCCCTGCAAGGAGGAAACATTTATGGTGGCTTAGACGCTAGGGATCTAAGCCTAGTGTCTGACTTGGTGGTTCCATAAAAATTCAAAGCTCCTGACTTTGAGAAGTATGGTAAGACCACTTGCCCTTCATCACACTTGACCATGTACTGTCGAAAAATGTCACTATACTTGGAAAATGAGAAACTATTCATCGATTGTTTCCAAGACAGTTTATCGGGGTATGCTACCCGATGGTATACCCAATTGAGCCAGGTAAACATACGAACTTAGAGAGATCTATTACGAGCTTTTTTTGAATATTACAAGCATGTGAAAAATATGGTCCCAAGCAAGATCGTATTGCAGGATATAAAACAAAGGTATGACGAGAATTTCTGCTAGTATGCCTAGAGGTGACGAGATGTGGCAGTCCAGGTTCAACCCACACTGTTGGAAAGTGAGGTTACTCCAATGTTCGTAGAGACTTTAAATGGTCTCTTTTATAACCGCATGTTAAACCATGCCACCAAGGGCATCACAGACATGGTCACGAATGGAGAATTGATATTGGCAGTCATCAAAAGTGGAGGACTCGAGAAGACACCAGATGAATATAACGAGCACTTACAACCTGAAACAATAGAATCTTGTCACGAAATAGATGAGGGCAAGCTTGGCTGGAGCTTACCGTTGCTTTCTTGGAATAATGTTTAACAACTGGACTGTAGATGATTTTTGATAAGTGTTCAAAAGTACTATTTTTCTTACCCTTTTTACTCATATTATTGTTAGACTTAGGCTCATATTAGTTGCATAGTTAGCCATTCATGCATTAATCCATGTTTCCTTCAATCGTTGAGCTTGATTACATAACTTGGTGAT
The DNA here is from genome assembly GCA_019671005.1 of Hibiscus mutabilis. Taxonomy (NCBI): domain Eukaryota; kingdom Viridiplantae; phylum Streptophyta; class Magnoliopsida; order Malvales; family Malvaceae; genus Hibiscus; species Hibiscus mutabilis. The sequence continues at coordinate 24,325,909 of CM033751.1, forward strand.
TTTTGTGGAAATAGATGCTGCTTTGGTGTGTTTTTGTGTGTGTATGTGCAGGATCACTTGCCAAAGCAATGCCGAGCTAGTTGCCAGGGCAATGCATGAAGGAGACGCCGAGCCAGTTGCCATGGCATTTGTCGACAAAGACAAAAAGCAATATGGATGTCGAAATTCATGACTTTACAAGCCCAAGATAACATGGAGCAAGGCCCAAGCCCAAAGGAATTTGATTGCCATGCAGAGATTAAAGAAGAATTAAATTCCAAGAAGATATGAGAAGTTCTAATAGGAATAAAATTATAATAAAGAATTATATTCTTTAAAGATAATTTAATTCTAACTCAAACTCCTCCTCAAAGAAGGACTTTGGCGTAGCCCTATAAATATCAAGGAGATTTCGACAAGATGCATGAGAGAGCAAGAGGAAAATTTCGACAAGTCCAAGTAGGGCAAGAGGAGAGAATTTTCGACAAGCATCAAGGGCAAGGAGGATTTCGACAAGCCTCCTCCTTCATCTTTTCTTCCTTGTTTGATTGGGTTCATGCTAGGGATTAATTATCTTGTGTTTCTTTGGAACCTAACCATGAACTAAATTTACTTGGCTATGGTTATTGTGTTTTGTGGTTGTGAGAAACTATTGGTTTTTGTTTAGGTAATAAGAGTTTGCACTTTTCTATTTCAAGGTTTATTCATTCTTGGTTCTTATTATTGTTTGCGAGTGAATTGGGAGAGGATCTCGTGATTTCATCCATTTATCTAATATCGGGAGAGTTAGATTCAAGAAACGAATGAATATGATCTTTATTCAATCCAATGATGGTGAAGATTAATCCGGCTTAGGAATAAGTTAAGGATTTCAACGGCTAAGAGGAGTGCAAGATTGGTTGTTGTTCACCCTTGATTCACGCAGGGATGTATTATCAAGGCATGCACAAGTAGCTAGAGTTTCGACTTAGGGATAAGAAGAAACCATTGAAGAACGCTCCGCCGAACCTTGAAGTTGCTGCCCAGACGCCCAAGTAGTTGCCCAACTAGTCGCCCAGGCAACCATCAATTAGTTGCCAAGGCAACCCCGTTGTGCAAGTTGCCACGGCAACTGAGTTGCTCGTGCACTCTTTTACCAAAACAATCCAATCGGCTATCACACCTCAACTCACGATAACCTGGCCTATCTCTCTCTCATTTGATCTCATCTTTTCTTTTACTTTATTGCTTTCTAGATTAGTCATTAGTTAAACTCCGATAATCCTTTACTTATGTTTTTACTTTTTACAGTGCAAGAGATTAGATCCTTGAAGTGGCACCAATCCCTGTGGAGATGATATCTTTTATACTATAACTTGCGACGTGTATACTTGCACATTTGCGTAGCACTTATTACGCGTAACAAGTTTTTGGCGCCGTTGCCGGGGATTGGCAATAGCAACTTTGTTTTTACTTTCTTGCACTTTCTTTTTATTTTTCTTGTTTAAAATTCAAAGGGCTAACAAACTTTGGTTTTGCATTGGTATATGACCGTGGCAAGACCGACTTCACCGTAATATCCCTTTGATCCGTAAATCGAACGAACCTTACAAAGACTTAGACGAAGGATAAGAGAAGCAATGGCAAATCAAGACGGTAATATGAATCAAGATGTTCGAGCGGGAGGAGGAGTGATTCTTGCACGAAAAATGAACTATTCGAGACTATCTTGAAGAAGATCTTGATGGACTTAACCCGGGAGTTGTCGCACCTGAAATTGAAGCCGACCACTTTGAGTTGAAACCGGTAATGTTTAATATGATCAACACAATAGGTCAATTTGGCGGCTCAAAGAATCAAGACGCACGACAACATCTAAAATCTTTCCTCGAGATTTGCAACTCGTTCAAGATACACGGAGTCACCCCCGATGTCCTACGATTAAGATTATTCCCCTATTCACTGAGGGATAGGGCGAAAGTATGGCTGAATAGCATTTCTGCCGGATCCATATCATCTTGGACTGATCTTTGTCGTGATTTCCTTGCTATATTTAATCCTACAAATTTGACTGATAAGCTTCGTAACGACATTACTTCTTTTTGGCAGGCAGATGATGAATCCATGTACGAGGCTTGGGAGCGATATAGAGAACTTCTACACAAATGCCCTTTACACGGATTCCCGGTGTGGACTCAAGTAACAATGTTTTACAACACCGTGAATACACCAACAAGGATGATGCTAGATGCCTCGGCAAACGGCATACTCCTAGATAAGTCACCGGAAGAAGCAATGCAAATCTTAAACAGGCTGGCCAAGAATGACTATCAATTCCCATCTACTAGAAGAGGAGGAGTTAGACGCCAAGCCACAATACATGAACTAGGATCATCGATTCAATTTTGGCACAATTGGCGCTTTAACCAAGATGGTCCGAACATGCAAAAACCAAACAACACACATGAAGTCAAGGTAATGGATTCTTTTTGTGAGTTATGTGGCGATAACCATAATTCTTTCCGAATGTATGCGAGAATCCGAATCTAGCTTCTATGTGGGAAATTACAATCGAAGCAACAACATGATGTCAAATACATACAATCCAAATTGGAAGAAGCACCCGAATTTTTCATGGAGTAATCCTAACAATGCTCTAAACCAGAACAATCAGAATGCACAAGCATCGGGATTCCAGCGAGAATATGCCACAAAACAATGATGCCGCAAAGAACAACCGACGACATCTAGTTCTTTGGAAAATTCTCTAAATGCTTTTATGATGAAAACTGAATCTTATATGGCTGAGAATAGTAATTTCATAAAAAGAACTGATGCTTTTATTATCAGGACCGAGATGAGATTGCAAAACCAAGAGCCGGCAATCAAATCATTGGAAAATCAAGTCGGACAGTTTGCTCAAAATCTGAACACTAGACCACAAGGAGGTTTACCTAGCGATACTGAAGTCTCAAGAGGAACTGGCCATGAGCAATGTAAGGCAATCACCACCAGAAGTGGCCAACAACTTAGAGAGGTTCAACCCCGCTCGTCAAACAAAACTCCACAAAAAGATCAAGACGAACCTAGCGGCAAAGCCTCAAATTATGAACCAGGAATTGCCGCGGCAACCGGCAATAAGCATGCCTCGGCAACCGATGATAAAGACGCCTTGGCAACTTGCGATAAGCATGCCTCGGCAACCCCAGTTGATAATGCCTCGGCAACTCCAGATGTCCCCGGCAATGCCGTCAATCAGGTTTCAAACCAATGAAAGGATCGAAGATATCCGACTTCCACCACCATTCCCACAAAGGTTGAAGCGACAAAAGCAAGAATACCAATTCAAGAAGTTTCTTGATATCCTAAAGCAAGTCCACATCAACTTGCCACTGGTGGAAGCAATTGAACAAATGCCAAACTATGCCAAGTTCCTTAAAGACATTGTGTCCAAAAGAACAAGGCTAGGAGAGTTTGAAACAGTTGCCGCGACAGAGGGATGCATGGCAATGTTGCACAATCGTATGCCACCCAAGTTGAAGGATCCCGGAAGTTTCACAATACCCTGTTCTATTGGAAATCACTATGTCGGGAAAACATTATGCGACCTTGGGGCTAGCATAAACTTGATGCCTAAATCAGTTTTCCAGAAATTAGGAATCGGGAAGGCAAGACCTACAACAGTTATGCTGCAGCTAGCCGACAGATCCTATGTGCATCCAGAGGGAAAAATCGAGGACATACTGGTAAAGGTTGATTAATTCATTTTCCCGCTGACTTTATTGTTTTGGATTGTGAAGCAGATGAGCATGCACCTATCATTCTCGGGAGACCATTCCTAGCGACAGGGAGAACCTTGATCTACGTTGAAAAGGGAGAACTCACAATGAGGGTGAATGACTAGCAGGTCAAACTAAATGTGTTCCAAACACTAAGCCATGCCGATGATCCAGAAGAATGCCAACTACTTCATGCCACGACAGAGTTTAACTTCGATGAGGAATTTAGTTGCCTCGGCAACTACATTGCCGACCAAGAGGAACATGAAAAGTATGAAGAACCGGTCGATGAGGAACAACAAGAAGAGGCAAATTGGCTAGTCAACCGACCAGGTACATACTTTGAACCACTGGACTACTCAGGTAAGGAAGGTAAGCTCGAAAACCCCTCTATCGAAAATCCACCAATTCTTGAGTTGAAACAATTGCCAGAGCAACTGAAATATGTATACTTAGGGACCGATAATACATTACCTGTAATTATTTCTTCTAAGTTACAGCCTGAGCAGGAAAAGAAGCTGATCAACATGTTGAAGCTACACAAAAAGGCAATAGGGTGGACAATTGCCGACTTGAAGGGAATTAGCCCGGCGGTGTGCATGCCTAAGATCTTGTTGGAAGATGATCACAAACCTTCAATTGAGGCCCAGAGGAGACTGAATCATGCCATGAAAGGGGTTGTGATGAAAGAAATCATCAAGTGGCTTGACGCCGGCATTATATACCCTATCTCCGATAGTACGTGGGTAAGTCCGGTACAATGTGTGCCGAAAAAGAGAGGTATAACAGTGGTAAGCAATGAAAATAATGAACTTATCCCAACCAGGACAGTGACCGGTTGGAGGGTTTGTATGGACTATCGAAAGCTAAACAAAGCCACTAGGAAAGATCACTTCCCATTACCCTTTATTGATCAAATGCTTGACCGTCTTGCGGTAAAACCCTTTTATTGTTTTCTTGATGGTTATTCAAGTTACAATCAGATTGCCATAGCACTGTAAGATCAAGAAAAGACAACCTTCACATGCCCATACGGTACTTATGCCTTCCGAAGGATGCCGTTCGGATTGTGTAACGCCGCAACCTTCCAAAGATGCATGATGGCGCTCTTTTCGGACATGGTCGAAGACTTCCTTGAGATCTTCATGGATGATTTTTGGTTTTTGGTAATGACTTCGACGGCTGTCTCGGTAATTTAGAGAGGGTGTTGGCAAGATGCGAAGAAACGGATTTAGTCCTCAATTGGGAGAAATGCCACTTTATGGTAGATGAAGGAATAGTGCTCGGCCACAAGATTTCATCCAAGGGAATTGAAGTAGACAAAGCCAAGGTGGACGTGATCGAGAGATTACCCCACCAAATTCGGTTAAAGGAATTCAAGTTTTCTGGACATGCGTGTTTTTAAGGAGGTTCATTCATAATTTTTCTAAAATCACTAAACCCTTGTGTAATCTGCTTGAACAAGATAAAGTCTTCGATTTTGATGATTCTTGCACCCAAGCATTCGAAACCCTAATGAAAAAGCTTGCCTCGGCACCCATTGTCGTTCCACCAGATTGGACGCTACCTTTTGATCTCATGTGTGATGCAAGTGATTTCGCGGTAGGAGCAGTCCTAGGCCAACGCACAGGTAAGACCTTCCATGTGATATACTACGCTAGTAAAACTCTTAATGGTGCTCAAGTGAATTACACAACAACGGGGAAAGAGTTACTAGCTGTAGTTTTCGCATTTTACAAGTTCCGATCCTATTTAATTGGTACAAAGGTAATTGTTCATACGGACCATTCGGCAATCAAATACTTATTTGCTAAAAAGGATGCTAAACCTCATTTGATTCGTTGGATATTACTTTTACAAGAATTTGATATTGAAATTAAGGACAGGAAAGGAACAGAAAATCAAGTGGCCGATCACTTATCACGTTTGGAACGCAATAGGGAGGAGGACGCAGATCTAGAGATATGCGATGCATTCCCGGATGAACAAATTTTAATTGCATCGGCAACTCTTGATGCCTCAGCAACCCTAGATGCCTCGGCAACCATGGATGCACACGCCTCGGCAACTCTCGACGCCGCAGCAGTCTTTGACGCACACGCCGCGGCAATTCTGGGAGCAGACACTACTGCAGCACATGCCTCGGCAATACCCTGGTACGCAGATTTAGTTAACTTCCTTGTTTGTGGTATTTTTCCGTATGGCATTACTCACCAAGGGAAGAAGCGGTTCCGCCATGATGCTAAGCATTACTTTTGGGACGAGCCTCTTTTGTTTAAACAATGTGCAGATCAGGTTATACGCCGATGTGTCCCTGAAGAAGAGCAACATAATGTACTCCGGCAATGCCATTCTTCACCCTATGGAGGACATTTTGGAGGAACTCGTACCGCGGCCAAAGTCTTGCAATCTGGTTTGTGTTGGCCAACATTGTACAAAGATGCCTAGAACTTTTACAAGCAATGTGATCGTTGCCAGAGGACGGGCAATATCTCTAGACGACATGAGATGCCACTCTAGAACATCATCGAGGTGGAACTGTTCGATGTATGGGGGATCGATTTTATGGGACCTTTCCCATCTTCATTCGACAACCTCTACATCTTACTCGCCATCGACTATGTGTCTAAATGGGTAGAGGCAGCTGCAGTTCACAACGACAATTCCAAGACCGTGCAACGATTCCTACAGAAAAATATATTTACACGGTTTGGGATGCCGAGAGCAATTATCAGCGACGGGGGCAAGCATTTTGACAACAGACTAATTGCCAAGATGTTGCAATGCTTCGGCATATCACACAAGATCGCCACGGCATATCACCCACAAACCAACGGGCAAGCAGAAATTTCCAACCGGGAGTTGAAGGGAATACTCGAGAAAGTTGTAAATCCCTCAAGGAAGGATTGGTCATTAAGACTAGATGACGCACTTTGGGCATATAGCACTGCATTCAAAACACCCTTAGGTATGTCCCCCTTCCGACTTGTCTATGGTAAAACATGTCATCTACCGGTGGAAATCGAGCACAAGGCGTACTGGGCAATCAAGACCGTGAATATGGATTGGGAAAGTGCCGGACAAAAGCGCTTGATGGATCTTAATGAGATAGAAGAATTTCGTGCACTCGCCTATAACAATGCACGAATCTACAAGGAGAAAACAAAGCGATGGCACGACAAGAAACTATTGCCACGGCAATTCACGCCAGGGCAACTAGTTCTCCTATTCAATTCTCGGCTAAAACTTTTCTCGGGAAAGCTGAAATCAAGATGGTCGGGACCATTTGAAGTCGTCAAACCATTCTCCCATGGTGCTGTGATAATCAAGTCCATCTCTGACAACCATGAATTCAAAGTTAATGGACAAAGATTGAAGCACTACAATGGTGCCCATGTGGAACGTAACAAGGAAGTGGTCAATTTAGGAGATGCATGAGCATGCTCTCCCTTTTGATATTTTTATTTTTATTTTTATTTTTATTTATTTTTATTTTTGTTTTGTCGATTATTTAATTATTTATTTTTCATTTTTTTTCCGATTATTTTTTTTATTATTTTATTATTTTGCCGATTATTAGTAGTTTTAGGATAGATTTTTTTATTCAAGTCTAAGAATCCTATTACACATCTTTATTTATTTTCTTTATTAGTTTATCTTTAATTTTAATCCTTATTTGATTTGTTTTTGAATTGTAGGAAAGGAAGTTCAAGAGAAAGAAGGAATTCTAAACCAAGTAGGAAAACATCTTCAACAAGGAAACTAATGGGCTGAATCTAAGGCTTATATAAAGCCTCCAATTCATCCTAACCAAAACCCCTTTGTCGAAAATCCCTACCAAACCCTAAACCCTTTTTTCGATTTCCCCTAATCCCAACCACCTATCTTTTCTATAAAACCCATCACCCTTAACCTATTCCTACTTTCTATCTTGCAACTTTTTAGTTTATTTTCTTTTCTTTTCTTTGTTTTTACTCACAACCAAGATCATACATGGCATCCAAGATTAAACTTTTAGTTCATCGAAGTTCCTCCAAAGAACCAAGATACAAGAAGTTTGCTACACCGGCGGTTCAAGAAAGATTTCAATCCAAGTTTGAAAGCCGGAAGATTCATGAAGAACAAGGCTTTGAATACTCCAACTCTCATCAAGATTTCGGCCTTGAACCATTCATCTTCAAGAGGATTGCACATCAAAAGTGGCAAATCTTTTGCCATCAACCGGAATCGGGTAACATCTCATGGGTAAGAGAATTCTATGCTCACTCACCTAACCCGGATAATCCTTATGTTTTTGTTCGTGACAAGGCCATACTTATAAGTCCCGAAAGCATCAACACCTTTTACGGACTTTACATTGAGAAGGACGAGCATCAAGCCTTCGTTGACCAAATCAATCCCAAGCAACTCGACAAGGTGCTTCAAGAACTCATTCAACCGGGAACTCATTGGAACGACGGTAAATACAAGGGCACGGTAAATCGCCTTCGGCTTAAACCCGAGGCAAAACTATGGAATAAGTTTGTTAAAACTTCTTTAATGCCCTCCACACACAATACTACCGTTGATATACCACGTCTTTTGCTCATACATTCTATTTTGCATAATCGCATCATTAACATTGGAAAAATTATTTGTGATGAGATTTTTGTATGCAGCTCAAAAGATAAGGGTTATCTTTTCTTCCCTTGCTTAATTTCTAATCTTTGCAAGGAGATGCATGTCCCGAGTGAGTCCACCGATGAAAAGGCCCTACCCAAGTCTGGTTGGAATCAAGCACTAATCCGGAAGCTAATGGGAGAGGCACCGGATGATTCTTCAAGGCCTCCAATTGCCACGACAACTCCTGACGCCGCGACAATCCCTAATGCCCAAGCACTTAACGCCAGGGCAACTCGGCCATTAATCCTGGGACACTTTGAAGCACTTTTGAACCCATTGACAAGCCGCCTAAGGCAAATTGAAGATCGGCAACTAATGTTCATGCGGTACATGAAGGAGCACAACAATGCCATCACCCAAGTCATCCTAGAAAAGTACCCGGATAATCGCGTGCCGTTCCCAATCTTTCCCGCCGATATCCTTGCCACGGCAACCAAGGAAGCTGACGCCACGACAACCAACCCTGACGATGCCCCGACAACCACTGCAAAAGCCAAAGGTAAAGCACCTATGCCCGAATCAACTCCTACGGAATCATTTTCTGATTTTTCAGATTCGGACGAGTCCTCCATTGAACCAATAAAGACCACACCAATTGAATCCTCCAAACGAAAAGCCATTGACATTGATGAAGAGGATGATGAGGACAACCCCGTACGAGGATCGATTCCACCACCGGCAATAAGAAAACAACCATCGCGTTCAAGCAAGAAAATCAAGACGCCAACTAGAAGGAAACTAATCATCTACGATGACGAACTCTCGGAGTAAGTCCTCATATGCATTTTTATTTTTATTTTTCGTTATTTTTATGCATGCATTGATGACAATGCCTCACTCGAGTTTGGGGGGGGATTGTTATTAGTAATTACCATGTTTAGTTACATTAATCTTAAGTATTACATTTAGGATACATAAACTGCTTGCCATGCATTTAATTAGAACAAGAATTGCTTAGATTTGATGAATATTCAATGATGACTTTGCCAATGCACTTAATTGATAGAATTTTTATTCTAGGATAACCATGGAAAAACTTAGAATTTTACTATGATGCTAAATTTGATGAAACACTGTTGTAGTTTGATTGATTTAAGGAGTTCTAGTAAACTTAAGTTGATAATTAACTAATTGGGGGATTAGAATAAAAATTGGATGAATGCTAGAGGTGCCCGAAATTGGCTCTAGCATATGCTAAAAAATTGATCACTAGAGGTGCCCAAAATCGGCTCTAGGAGGCGTTAAAATTTTTTAACTAGAGGTGCCCAAACCGGCTCTAGTCGATTAAATTAACTTAAGAAAACTAAAAATAAAACACTAGAGGTGCCCAAATTGGCTCTAGTTAAAACATGTTAAAAAGAACCCAATAAAGTAATTTGAAAACCTATTGTTTGCATAGAATCCGAAAAATCAACTTGCACAAAACTCCGCACACACTCACAAGCATTATAGTTTGATTCCGAGTAACTCCTCGCTTTTCCGAAAAATAAAAAGCCAATCATACTTTGTGCCCCGGTTCGAGAGAATTGAAATCAAGTTCAAAGCTAAGTTTGTGAAAATTTGAAGTCTTGGCAGGTAATTATGAGTTTGCATTGCTTGAGGACAAGCAATAGTTCGAGTTTGGGGTGTGATAAGTGTTCAAAAGTACTATTTTTCTTACCCTTTTTACTCATATTATTGTTAGACTTAGGCTTATATTAGTTGCATAGTTAGCCATTCATGCATTAATCCATGTTTCCTTCAATCGTTGAGCTTGATTACATAACTTGGTGATTTTTGTGGAAATAGATGCTGCTTTGGTGTGTTTTTTGTGTGTGTATGTGCAGGATCACTTGCCAAAGCAATGCCGAGCTAGTTGCCGTGGAATGCATGAAGAGAGACGCCGAGCCAGTTGCCATGGCATTTGTCGACAAAGACAAAAAGCAATATGGATGTCGAAATTCATGACTTTACAAGCCCAAGATGACATGGAGCAAGGCCCAAGCCCAAAGGAATTTGATTGCCATGCAGAGATTAAAGAAGAATTAAATTCCAAGAAGATAGGAGAAGTTCTAATAGGAATAAAATTATAATAAAGAATTATATTCTTTAAAGATAATTTAATTCCAACTCAAACTCCTCCTCAAAGAAGGACTTTGGCCTAGCCCTATAAATATCAAGGAGATTTCGACAAGATGCATAGAGAGAGCAAGAGGGAAATTTCGACAAGTCCAAGTAGGACAAGAGGAGATAATTTTCGACAAGCATCAAGGGCAAGGAGGATTTCGACAAGCCTCCTCCTTCATCTTTTCTTCCTTGTTCGATTGGGTTCATGCTAGGGATTAATTATCTTGTGTTTCTTTGGAACCTAGCCATGAACTAAATTTACTTGGCTATGGTTATTGTGTTTTGTGGTTGTGAGAAACTATTGGTTTTTGTTTAGGTAATAAGAGTTTGCACTTTTCTATTTCAAGGTTTATTCATTCTTGGTTCTTATTATTGTTTGCGAGTGAATTGGGAGAGGATCTCGTGATTTCATCCATTTATCTAATATCGGGAGAGTTAGATTCAAGAAACGAATGAATATGATCTTTATTCAATCCAATGATGGTGAAGATTAATCCGGCTTAGGAATAAGTTAAGGATTTCAACGGCTAAGAGGAGTGCAAGATTGGTTGTTGTTCACCCTTGATTCACGCAGGGATGTATTATCAAGGCATGCACAAGTAGCTAGAGTTTTGACTTAGGGATAAGAAGAAACCATTGAAGAACGCTCCGCCGAACCTTGAAGTTGCTGCCCAGACGCCCAAGTAGTTGCCCAACTAGTCGCCCAGGCAACCATCAATTAGTTGCCAAGGCAACCCCGTTGTGCAAGTTGCCAGGACAACTGAGTTGCCCGTGCACTCTTTTACCAAAACGATCCAATCGGCTATCACACCTCAACTCACGATAACCTGGCCTATCTCTCTCTCATTTGAACTCATCTTTTCTTTTACTTTATTGCTTTCTAGATTAGTCATTAGTTAAACTCCGATAATCCTTTACTTGTGTTTTTACTTTTTACAGTGCAAGAGATTAGATCCTTGAAGTGGCACCAATCCCTGTGGAGACGATATCTTTTATACTATAACTTGCGACGTGTATAATTGCACATTTGCGTAGCACTTATTACGCGCAACAATTTTCCTAAACAACGGTAGAGCCATACCTAGAACCAACCCTTTTGCTTTTGCCCACAAGCATTAGAGATCTTTTGTAAGGGCTTCTATGTTTATTCTGGTTGTTTTAAAGATGCATTCCCTTTATTTTCTAAAGTGGCAAACATTTCTTTTTTTCTCATTCATTCCATATAAAACATCCATTTCTCTTCCAAAATACATATTCTTGGCAGAGCCCCTATTATTGATTATATGAATGATTCTTGAATCTAATCCTGAGATAGAATGACAGTAAAGTGTGTTTATGATTAATGGGAAGATCTTATTTTTTAGTGAATTTTCCTCTCAAACATTTTTGTTTAAGGTATTTGAATAAAGTGATAACTCTAAAACATCTACCAATTGAAGACTGCTTCTCTTCGATGATATTTTTGTGTGAAATGACATTTGGCATTCATTCATTTCCCTTCACGAAAAAGAAAATGAAAAATGTCCATTGTTGTCCCCTTTGAGCCTAATATTTTTTCCTTGTGAGCCCTAACCAAGGATCACTCCCCACACTGTGGGGGAAAAAGGATGAAAGTCTATTTGCAAGTGAGATAAAACATGACATATCAAAATGAATGTCCTAAATAAAAATGAAAAAAAGAATAACAAAAAAGAAAAAAAGCATTTTACGTGAAAAAAAAGAAAATGAGAAAAGAAGAAAAAAAGGAAGAAGTGAAATCGGAAATATGAAAGAAAATTTGATGTAAGAGAATAAAATGAAACATGTGTAGAATCTTTCAAATCAGTATGTGCTAGGAAAGAAAATAAAATCTATGGTGAAAACCCAAAATTGGTAGTCTAGAGTGATCCAGAGTTAATGTAGAATTGATATTTCATCAAGAAAGATTGATCCTTGGTTTAATCACCCTTAAACATGTATTTGGGCCTATATATCCTTTCTTTTGTAACATGAGCCTAGCCTACATTACAAGCCTTTAAAGGCCATTTTGATCACACATAAATATCTGAGAAAAGGAGTTTGTTTTTAGAACACATTCAGCCTAATTGAGTTAACCTTTTTTCAAGGACCTTCAAACTTCTAATGTCTGACTGAGATTAAAAAAGAGGAAAGATTAAAATTTGGGGAGTTGGTGAGTTAAAGAGAGCCACCTAAAAGGGGGACACTATTCGGTTAATGGATTCATAAATCATTCATACTATGAATTTGGGGGCATCTGACTTTGTTCCTTTCCATGTTTGTCATGACTTTTTCCTTTAAATTCTCATTTCTAGCATTTTCTTGCATCTTATAAGTAAATTGGAATATATTCACAAAAAAAACAAAAGATTTCTTGGTATTGATCCCAAATATAGGGAACCAAGAGCAAATGTTCATCATCACATCAGGAAATAATGAAGTGCCTCGTGAATAAAAAGGATAACAATTGAACCCAATATTGAAAGGGGGTGTAGCGATCTCTTTTCGCTAAAAAAATGGGTTCCAAGGTGTTTGGAGGCCTTTCGGGTATTTAAAGAAATGTCTTCCGTTGGGGTTTTAGAAAAACCGTGTTTTATCAAGAAATAGAGTCGCCACCTGTAATCACTCATTTTTTTCCGGGTTGTAAATATTATAGTTATATTAAATAATTATAATAGTTATTAATATATATGTTCGTGTGTACGTGTGGTAATATATGAGTGTGCATGTTTATAAGTGATATACGTGTTGCATGTAATATTTGAATATAAGTATATAAGTACGTATCTTTGCATGTATATGTTATTCGTATGTATGTATGAGTGGTAGTATGTGTAGGCATTATGATAGTCATTATCATTATATATGTATACGTTTGTGTATTGTTATTACGTATATGCATTACTATGGTATGTTTAAATACTGGTTTAATGATACACGTGCGTGTGTATATTATATAAGCGTATGCATATGTATATATATTAACGTATGTGTGTTATTGGGTTTAAAGTGAAAACATATCAGATATTATTATTATTAAAACCCAAGTTGTTATTAAATGTCTAGTCCAATGTACAAATAAATTTAAAACCCCAAAAAACAATTACAAGGCCCAATCGGCCAGCCCAGACCCAATATCCTAAAACCCTAAAACCCTATCTGATATCTAATATCCTTTTTTCTTTGCAGCAGCCAAATGAGGGACGTTGGATCAGATCCAAATCCAACAGCCACGATCAACCCGAGATAATCCAGCTGGCGCGCGTGAGGCATACCCCTAGGCCGTTCAAATTTTCACTCGCACGTGCAACGCAAGCGCAAGACGGTTCATTTTCCACGTGCCACGTGTCAAGATCCCATGCAACCTCGTCTTTCACAAATGCAATCCTAGCCATTCATCGTCAAAGCAATCTCAGTCATTGGATCAAATCTGATCCAACGACCAAGATTAGAACCGACCGATTGAAGCCTTTTCACCTCCAACCACTCTCTGCCGCCGTACACGCCACCCCTCACCGGTCGTACCGTCCAGACATGCCAAAAACACAGAAGAAATTATATCACAATATCAGAAACAGTACTTTCATTTATTGTGACTTGTGTGTGTAAACAAAGAAAAAAAATCAGAAACATGGATATATATATGGATGTAACCACATCATGTAGGGGGATGGAACTTTCCAGAAATAAAATAAAGCCAAACTTTCAGTGGTATTTTCCTTTCCTCTTTTTTTGCATGTTTTTTTCGAAATAAAAAAATAACCATAAATAAAAGTAACAAAAAAATAAAAGGAATCGAGCCTTACCCTCGCCGCCGGTGGATCTCCTCTAACCAGCGATAAGCCTCATATGGTGAGTCGGTAAAGGGGAGAATGCCTTTGGGTCTCGGTTCACAAGGGGTTTTAAAAAAATAAAAAAAAATGTTTTTAGGTTCGGTTTTTTGGATCTTGGGAAGGAAAATGGGTTTTTTCCTAAAATCTAGGGTTAGGGATGAGTTGTATTTGAAGAGAGTGTTGTTTTGGGGGTGGTTTTAGATCGTGCCGGCACCGACTAGCGGCGGCCGGTGGCGAGGGGAATGGCGAAGGTGGTTACCAGATTATGGGTTTGTACCTAGAGTGTTTGAAGCTCAAAGGCTCTCGGTTGGGAGAATAAGCAAGGGAGGGAGTGTTTTTTTTCTAAAACCAAAATTTTAAATGCCAAAAGTCTGAAAACTAAGACAAGTAAGTCATTTTATAGACTTTTAGGGTATTAAAATGGTCTAATTATGCATTAAGGAGTCTCGCATTTTTTTTTCAAAACGGGCTTGCCCCTTGGTACAATTGCAACTCCAATCCCTCGTTCTTTTTAAAATCTCTCAATTTGGTCACTAAATTAAACCAATCAGATTCCAAATGGTCAAATTACATGCTTAATCACCCTGTGTTTTTATTTTTTTCATTTTGAGTGTACCCCATGGTCTTTTTACAGCTTCAGCCCTTACAGTTTTATTTCGGGCTATAATTAAGTCCTGTAATATGTGTTTTTTTCTTTGTTTTGGCTTCTTGATTTACATTTATTCTATTTCAATCCTGTTTACTCTTGTTCAATTTCAAAGTTTATGTTTGCAAGCATGTAATTCTTTTTTATGATCAGTTATGTTTTTTATGGTTTGTTATTTATGTTTTATGTGCATTTTAAGGTCATTAATGTTTTGATGCATATGATTTTTATGTGAACATGTTTAGTTTGTTTGTTCATATCTTGTACGTTCATTTCGCATGTTACATTTTAATATAGTTTGCATATCATATTTATACATTAAGCATGTATTTTATGATCATTTTGCATTGTAGGTTGTGTATTAGTATTGGGGTAGTATGTTCATTATGTGTCATATCATATCTTTGTAGCTTTGCTAATATATATTATGGTTAGGTTATTTTGTTGTTGTTGAATCCATTGGTTTATGCATGTTTTATTTTTGAATAACATGTGAGTATTTATAATTTATAAGTTCATATGATTTGATCCATGTATGTTTCTTGCCATGATCACTTAGGTGCATTTATGATATATATATATTAGAGTGCCATATGATAAAGCTTTAATGTATTATTTTTGGCATTTTATTTTTCTTGCCTAGCATTATATATATATATATATGTTATGCATATTTTGCATTGGTACTTTCTTTACGTGTTTAAACATGTTAGAATTAACTTAGTTTTGGAAGCATGTCCTTTTTTGCATGTTTATATTTATTTTTTTGTTTTATCATTAAGACATGTTACATTGCTTTTGTTCATGCATTTTGCATTCTAATATTTTATGCTTTTATGTTTTAATTTCATATCTTTGTAAATATTTGTTTATAATGTTTTTTAAGTTCGCACAACGCAATATTTTTTGTCAATGCGGTGCCCTTTTATCCGAGCGTAAACGGGGCCAGTATTGATGGTGGTTGGGCGTTTACTCTCGGATAACGGGGCTTTTAAAATTTACTCGCACTTATGACTAAATTTTAATTTAATCGTCACTTTAATCCAAAAAGTTTAATATTAATAAAACGGTAATTATTAAAGTACCAATTTTGGGCGGTGTGGGGGTGCTAATCCTTCCCCATCTGTAACCGACTCCCAAACCCAACATTTTTAAAATCTCTGGTTTTATGGTGTCCGACCTAACTTAGTGGCCGCTGGTGACTCAATTTTTAATAAAGTAAGGTTTTTCTAAAACCCCACGGAAGACATTTCTTAAAATACCCAAAAGACCCCAAACACCTTTAAAACCTGTTTTTTAGCGGAAAAGGGATATCGCTACACCACCGGCCACTAAGGTAGGCCGAACACCATAAAACCATAGATTTTAAAAAATGTCGGGTTCAGAAGTCAGTTACGGATGGGGAAGGATTAACACCCCACACCGCCCAAAATTGGTACTTTAATAATTACCGCTTTATTAATAGTAAAATTTTTAGATTAATGTGACGATTAAATTAAAATTTGGTTATAACTGCGAGTAAATTTTAAGGACCCCATTGTTCAAGAGTAAATTGATAAACCACCATCACTGCGCTTGATACAGGCTACGTTTACGCTCGAATAAAAGCGTACCGCATTGACAAAATATATCTGTTATGCAAACTTAACAAAGAAAACATTATAAACAAATATTTACAAAGACATGGAGCAAAAAAACATAAAAACATAAATATAATAAAATTAAAAATAAAATGCATAAACAAAGACAACATAGCATATCATAATAATAAAACAAAATATAAACATAAATGTTGTGAAATAAAAAGCATACTTCAAAATAAACTAACTAGCTATAGCATACTTTAACATATTAAATAAAACAAATGCATGACATGCATATAAACATTTTTTGCTAAACTAACACATGACCTAAAAATACGGAATGGATATAAAAAAAAACACATACTATGTAAGATGTATATACCAAGGACAAACTCAAACTATGTCACAATAGCATGATAATAAAAAAAAAACACATACTAAAAACATCACCTAGAATAAAACATGGAAAAAAACAAAACATCCTAAAACATATATAAAACATGAATAAATAAGCTAATGACTTATTAACATGGTAATGTACATAAATAAAAAGCATGATATAAATAGGCAACAAATCTATAATACATGTAGGAAGAAGTCACAAGTCATACTAATACATAAAAAACCATTTAAAATAAAATAAAGACATACAATAAAGGACTGAACTAAACTAAAATCAAAATAGGAAACAGATATTAAAAAACAATAAAGAAATAATTCAGGGGCGAGATTGCAAGCCAACCAAAACTTAGAAGGACTAATATTGTAATATACCCATGCGACACGCTCAAAGTGTAAAATATCAAAACATGAAATGACTGGGGAAGTGATTTTGCCATTTAAAAAACTAAATCAGTTAATTTAGGGGGCGAAATTGAAATACAACAAAAGGGAGAGGGTCTGATGATGTAAATATCCCAAGGGGTGAGACAATTTTGAAAATTCCCAAAACACGGTGGGATTTATGGTGCAATTTGACCATTTGATTTCTGAATTCGTCTAATCTAGGGGCTAAATTGAAAAGTTTCAAAAAGAAAAGGGGACTGGGACTGTAATTAGACCAAGGGGATGCTCAATTTGTAAATTTTAGAAATGCGAGAGGATTTATGAGGGGATTAAACCATTTAAAACAAATTAAAACACTATAAAACAACCCTTTCAGGTCTGATTTTTGGCTTTTGCTCATTCAAAAATTTTGCTTAAGATAAGAAAAATCCTCTCCCCTTTATTTTCTTTGAAACCGAAGCTAAGGTCCCAGTCCTGACTCCTCCGGCCGCCTAAGACCATTGTCAGCCACCGCTTATCGGCGCCGGTTAAACCCAAAATCACCCTAAAAAGACCTTTGTTTCCACCCAAACTCGAAATTAGCCTCAGATTTTAAGAAAACGAGACCTATTTTTCTAGATCTGAAAAAAATAGAACTGAAATTCCCCCTTTTTTAAAAACGTTTTATAAATCAAGACAAAAAAACCTTTCCCCTCCACCGGCTCATCGTGTTTGGCTCAAGAGCCTTACGGCTTATTACCGACAGCGAAAAGCTTTAATCGGCGAGGGTAAGAACCAACCTCTTTAATGTTTTTTTGTTTGATATTTTTTTGTATTCGAGAGATATACATGCAATAGAAGAAGAAAGAAAAATTACCACTGGATTTCTGTTGATTTTTTTGTTTGAATTTTTTTTTATTTCCTAGATCTGATGAACTTAGTGTTCTTACATACTTTTGAGTTTTATATCCATATGTTCTCTGATGATTTTGGTAGAAAATAAGATATGAAAAATACATTTGATTTGATTTGGGTACTGATAACCCATTGTTTTCTGTCTCTTGCACATTCTGAACGTGGTGGTTGAGGGCGGCATGGTGGAGGCAGAATGGTAGATGTGTCGTTCGGCAGAGTGATCCTTGGCCGTTGGATCAGAT
This sequence comes from Hibiscus mutabilis, assembly GCA_019671005.1. Classification (NCBI taxonomy): domain Eukaryota; kingdom Viridiplantae; phylum Streptophyta; class Magnoliopsida; order Malvales; family Malvaceae; genus Hibiscus; species Hibiscus mutabilis. Next base: position 24,344,395 of record CM033751.1, read on the forward strand.
CTAATCCAACGGTTGAGGCTCTTCGAAGATAAACGACCTAGATTGAATCTTGGTGGTAACGAGATTGTCCCAGATCGTGCCACGTGGTATGGGATTATCTGAAAGGTCAGCACGTGTACGCCACACGCGCGTGGAAGTTCAACAGCTCCGGGAGTGAGCTACACGCGCCAGATGGAGGAGTCTTCTAGATTGATCTCGGCTGTTGGATCAAAATTTGATCTAACGGCTCTCCCTTGGCTGCGTAAAAATAAGGGATTAGGGTTCTGATAAGGCTAGGGTTTTTTTAGCAATAAGTGGGTTTGGCCGGTTGGGCCTTGTGTGATTAAATTTGGGTTTGTAATTATAATGTGGACTTAATTTATATATTTGGGTTTTATTTAATCTGTTTTCATATTTATAACATATGACCTAATAATAATAATTAAACTTATAATTTAGAACATGCACATACATACATCATGCAAATACGTTAGAACGATCATACATAATATGCATACATACCTTATATAATACATGCAATGTTAATAATAACTAATAAACAATACATATACACACACACTTATATACATATATACATACACTCAAGTACATAATACAAACATGTATTTAATCACATTTAATTATTATAAACATACACATTGTACATATTCAAACCATGCATACGTGACATGTATGTATACCACACACATATACCATAATAATTCATAATACATACACATACATAATACACGCTCTCACCATATCGCACACAATTTTACGTACATATTAATCACACGTATAAACACATAATAATACTATATATGTATACATGCAATAATAATATCTATTAATTATTATACTAACACAATATTTACAAACCATATAAAAATAAGTGATTACAGTTGCCCCTCTTTGCTTGTTCTTGCGAAACGAGAACAAAGCAAAGACCAAAAACACTCATTTTTATCTGACTTCCCTGTTTGTAGCTTCGGAATCACGTGTTCTTTTGGAACTCTCCGCTTTTCCTCGACCACCTCTTCAAGCCTTATTCCCTTCTATGCCCCAATTCATACTCGTCTCGATATTTGTTAAGTGTTCAAAAGTACTATTTTTATTACCCTTTTTATTCATATCGTTTCCTTGGTGGACAAGCTTGATTTCATATTTTGCTCAATTTTGTGGAAAAAGATACTGCTTTGGTGTATTTTGTGTGTGTGTGTGCAGAATCACTTGCCAAAGCAAGGCTGGAGCTAGTTGCCAAGGCAATGCAAGAAGGAGATGCCGAGCTAGTTGCCAGGGCAATGCATGAAGGAGATGCCGAGCTAGTTGCCAGGGAAATTTTTGACAAGGAATAAGATGATATGGTAGTCAAAATTGATGACTAGATAAGCCCAAGATGACGTGGAGCAAAGCTAAATCCCAAAGGAGTTTGATTTCCATGAAGAGGTTAAAGAGAAATTAAATCCCAAGAAGATAGAAGAAGTTCTAGAAGGAATTTAAATCTAATAAAGAATTATATTCTTTAAAGATAATTTAATTCCAACTTAACTTCCTCCTCAAAAAAGACTTTGACCTAGCCCTATAAATTAGAGACCATGCTGTCAACTCCAAGGGGGGAGAGGAGAAAATTTTCGACAAGATCAAAGGGGGAGATCTCGACAAAGAGGCTTCAACCATTCTTCATCTTTTTCTTCTTTTTTCCATTAGGTTTATGCTAGGAATTCTTTGTTTTGTGTTTCTTTGGAACCTAGCCATGAACTAAATCTATTTGGCTAAGGTTATTGTGTTTTGTGGTTTTGAGAAACAATTGGATTTTGTTTAAGTAATAAGAGTTTGAACTTTCAATTCAAGATTTACTCATTCTTGGTTCTTATTCTTGTTTGCGAGTGAATTGGGAGAGGATCTCGTAACTTCATCTATTTATCTAATATTGGAGAGTTAGATTCAAGAAACGAATGAGTATGGTCTTTATTCAATCTATTGATGGTGAAGATTAATCCGGATTAGGAATAAGTTAAGGATTTCAACGGCTAAGAAGAGCGCAAGATTTGTTGTTGTTCACCCTTGATTCACGCAGGGATGTATTATCAAGGCATGCACAAATAGCTAGAGTTTCGACTTAGGGATAAGAAGAAACCATTGAAGAACGCTCTGCCGAACATTGAAGTTACTGCCCAGCCGCCCAAGTAGTTGCCCAGGAAACCATCGATTAATTGCCAAGGCAACCCCGTTGTGCAAGTTGCCACGGCAACTGAGTTGCCCTTGCACTCTTTTACCAAGATGATCCAATTGGCTATCACACCTCAACTCACGATAACCTGGCCTATTCTCTCTCATTTAATTACATATTCTTTTACTTATTTGCTTTCTAGTTTAGTTGTTAGTTAAACTCCTACAATCTTCTACTTGTGTTTCTTTTGCTTTTTACAGTGCAAGAGATTAGATTCTTGAAGTGGCACCAATCCCTGTGGAGACGATATTTTTTATACTATAACTTGCGACGTGTACACTTGCACAATTGTTTTTATGTTCTTGCAGTTTTTATTTTTCTTGTTTAAGATTCAAAGGGTTAACAAACTTTGGTTTTGCATTGGTATATGATCAGGGCGGGACCGATTACACCAGAATATTCCTTTGATCCAGAGATCGAACGAACCATGCAAAGACTTAGACGAAGGTTAAGAGTAGCAATGGCTAATCAAGATGGCAATATGAATCAGGATGTTCTAGCAGCAGGAGGAGTGATTCTTGCACGAAACAGAACTATTCGAGACTATCTTGAAGAAGATCTTGAAGGACTTAATCCAGGAGTTGTCACATCTGACATTGAAGCCGTCCACTTTGGGTTGAAACCGGTGATGTTTAATATGATCAACACAATTGGTCAATTTGGCGGCTTGACAACTGAAGATGCATGACACCATCTTAAATCTTTCCTCGAGATTTGTAATTCATTCAAAATACAAGGAGTCACCCCCGATGTTTTACGACTAAGATTATTCCCCTATTCACTGAGGGATAGGGCGAAAGCATGGTTGAATAGTATTCCTGCCGGATCAATAGGATCTTGGACCGATCTCTTTTGTGATTTCCTTGCTCGATTTAATCCTACAAATTTGACTGATAGGCTTTGTAATGAAATTACTTCTTTTCGGCAAGCAGATGATGAATCCATGTACGAGGCTTGGGAGCGATATAGAGAACTTCTACACAAATGCCCCCTACACGGATTCCCAGTGTGGACACAAGTAACAATGTTTTACAATGCTGTGAATACACCAACAAGGATGATGCTAGATGCCTCGGAAAATGGCATACTCCTAGATAAGTCGCCAGAGGAAGGAATGCAAATTCTAAATAAGCTTGCCAAGAATGATTATCAATTCCCCTCTGCTAGAAAAGGAGGAGTTAGACGCCAAGCCACAATACATGAACTGGGATCATCAGACTCAATTTCGGCACAATTGGCCACTCTAACCAAGATGGTCTAGAACATGCAAAAACCAAACAACACACAGGAGGTCAAGGTAATGGATTCCTTTTGTGAGTTATGTGGTGGTAACCATGATTCTTTTGAATGCATACAGAATCCGAAATCTAGCTTTTATGTGGGAAATTAAACCCGGAACAACAATGTGATGTCCAATACATACAATCCAACTTGGAAGAAACACCCAAATTTTTCATGGAGTAATCCCAACAGTGCTCTAAACCAGAACAATCAGAATGCACAAGCATCGGGATTTCAGCAGAATATGCCACGACAACAGTTGCCGCAACAACAACCGACAACATCTAGTTCTTTGGAAAATTCTCTCAATGCTTTTATGTTGAAAACTGAATCTTATATGGCTGAGAATAGTAACTTTATAGAAAGAACTGATGCTTTTATTAACAGGACCGAGATGAGATTGCAAAACCAAGAGGCGTCAATCAAATAATTGGAAAATCAAGTCGGACAATTTGCTCAAAACTTGAATACGAGACCGCAAGGAGGTTTACCTAGCGATACTGAAGTCTCAAGAGGAACTGGCCATGAACAATGTAAGGCGATCACCACTAGAAGTGGCCAACAACTTAAAGAGGCTCAAGCTCGCTCATCAAACAAAACTCCACAAAAAGATCAAGACGAACTCAGTGGAAAAGCCTCAGATGCTGAACCAGGAATTGCCGCGGCAACTAGCGATAAGCATGCCTCGGCAACCGGCGATAAGGATGCCTCGGAAACCAACGATAGGCACGCTACGACAACCCCAGTTGACAATGCCTCAGCAACTCCAGTTGTCCCGACAATGCCGTCAATCAGGTTCCAGACCAATGAAAGGATTGAAGATATCCGACTTCCACCACCATTCCCACAGAGGTTGAAGCGAGAAAAGAAAGAATATCAATTCAAGAAGTTTCTTGATATCCTAAAGCAAGTCCACATCAACTTGCCATTGGTTGAAGCAATTGAACAAATACCGAACTATGCAAAGTTTCTTAAGACATTGTGTCCAATAGAACAAGGCTATGAGAGTTTGAAATAGTTGCCGCAACAGAGGGGTGCATGGCCATGTTGCACAATCACATGCCACCCAAGTTGAAAGATCTCAGAAGTTTCACAATACCTTGTTCCATCGGAAACCACTATGTCAGGAAAGCATTATGTGACCTTGGAGCAAGCATAAACTTGATGCCTAAATCGGTTTTCCAGAAACTAGGAATCGAGAAGGCAAGACCTATGCTATAGTTAGCCGACATATCCTATGTGCATCTAGAGGGAAAAATCGAAGACATACTGGTAAAAGTTGATAAATTTATTTTTCCCACTGACTTTATTGTTTTGGATTGTGAAGCAGATGAACATGCACCGATCATTCTCGAGAAACCCTTCCTAGCAACAGGGAGAACCTTGATCGATGTTGAAAAGGGAGAACTCACAATGAGGGTGGATGACCAGCAAGTTAAACTAAATATGTTCCAAACACTAAGGCATGCCGATGATCCGAAAGAATGCCAACTTCTCCATGCCACGACAGAGTTTAACTTCGACGAGGAATTTAGTTGCCTCGGCAACTACATTGACGATCAAGAGGAACCTGAGGTGTATGAAGAACCGATCGATGAGGAACAACAAGAAGAGGCAAATTGGTTAGTCAATCGACCAAGTACATACTTTGAACCACTGGATTACTCAGGTAAGGAAGGTAAGCTCAAAAAGCTCTCTATTGAAAAACCACCGATTCTTGAGTTGAAACAGTTGCCAGAGCAACTAAAATATGCTTACTTGGGAACCGATAATAAATTGCCTGTAATTATTTCCTCTAAGTTATAGCCTGAGCAGGAAAAGAAGCTGATCAAAATGTTGATGCTACACAAGAAGGCAATAGGGTAGACAATTGCCGACTTGAAGAGAACAGTGTGCATGCACAAGATTTTGTAGGAAGATGATCAAAAACTTTCGATTGAGGCCCGAAGGAGACTGAATCATGCCATGAAAGGGGTTGTAATGAAAGAAATCATCAAGTGACTTAACGCCGGTACCATATACCCTATATCTGATAGTGCATGGGTAAGTCCGGTACAATGTGTACCGAAAATGGGAGATATAACGGTGGTAAGTAATGAAAACAATGAACTCATTCCAACCAGGACTGTGACCAGTTGGGGGGTTTGTAAGGATTATCGAAAGCTAAACAAAGCGACTAGGAAAGACCATTTCTCATTACCCTTTATTGATAAAATGCTTGACCGTCATTCAGGTAAACCCTTTTATTGTTTTCTTGATGGTTATTCAGGTTACAATCAAATTTCCATAGCACCAGAAGATCAAGAAAAGACAACCTTCACATGCCCATACGATACTTATGCTTTTCGAAGGATGCCGTTCGGATTATGTAACGCCCCAACAACCTTCCAAAGATGCATGGTGGCACTCTTTTCAGAAATGGTCGAAGACTTCCTTGAGATCTTCATGGATAATTTTTCTATTTTTGGTAATGACTTCGACAGCTGCCTCGGCAATTTAGAGAAGGTGTTGGAAAGATGTGAAGAAACCGATTTAGTCCTTAATTGGGAGAAGTGCCATTTTATGGTAGATGAAGGAATAGTGCTAGGCCACAAGATTTCATCCAAGGGAATTTAAGTAGACAAAGCCAAGGTGGACATGATCGAGAGATTACCCCCACCGAGTTCGGTTAAAGGAATCTGAAGCTTTCTTGGACATGCAGGTTTTTACAGGAGGTTCATTCATAATTTTTCTAAAATTACTAAACCCTTGTGCAATTTGCTTGAACAGGATAATTTCTTCAATTTTGATAATTTATGCACCCAAGCATTCGAAACCCTAAAGGAAAAGCTTGCCTCGGCACCCATTGTCGTTCCCCAGATTGGACGCTACCTTTTAAGCTCATGTGTGATGCAAGTGATTTAGCGGTAGGAGCAGTCCTAGGCCAACGCACAGGTAAGACCTTTCATGTGATATACTACGCTAGTAAAACTCTTAATAGTGCTCAAGTGAATTACACAACAACGTAGAAAGAGTTACTAGCCGTAGTTTTCGCATTTGACAAGTTCCAATCCTATTTGATTGGTACAAAGGTAATTGTTCATACGGACCATTCAGCAGTTAAGTATCTATTTACTAAAAAGGATACCAAACCTCGTTTGATTCATTGGATATTATTTTTACAAGAGTTTGACATTGAAATTAAGGATAGGAAAGGAACAAAAAATCAATTGGCCGATCACTTATCACGCTTAGAATGCAATAGGGAGGAGGACGCAGATTTAGAGATATGTGATGCATTCCCGAATGAGCAACTGTTAGTTGCCTCGGTAACCATGGATGCATATGCCTCGGCAACCCCTGACACCTCGACAACCATGGATGCGCATGCCTCGGCAACCCTCGACGCTTCAGCAACTCTCGACGCGCACGCCGCAGCAACCACTGATATGCACGCCTCAGCAACCAAGGACGTTCACGCCTCGGCAACCCCTGACGCCTCGACAACCATGGATGCGCATGCCTCGACAACCCTCGATGCTTCAGAAACTCTCGACGCACACGATGCGGCAACCACTGATACGCATGCCTCGACAACCATGGACGCGTATGCCTCGACAATATTGGAAGTAGTGGCCACGGTAGCACATGCGTCGGCAATACCCTGGTACGTGGATTTAGTTAATTTCCTTGTTTGTGGTATTTTACCTTATGGCCTTACTCACCAAGGGAAGAAGCGGTTCTGCCATGATGCTAAGCATTACTTTTGGGATGAGCCTCTTTTGTTTAAACAATGTGCAGATCAGGTTATACGCCGATGTGTCCCTGAAGAAGAACAGCAGAATGTACTCCGATAATGCCATTCTTTACCCTATGGAGGACATTTTGGAGGAACACGTACCGCGGCCAAAGTTTTGCAATCCGGTTTGTATTGGCCAACACTGTACAAGGATGCCAAAGAGTTTTACAAGCAATATGATCGATGCCAAAGGACGGACAGTATCTCTAGATGACATGAGATGCCGCTCCAAAACATCATCGAGGTGGAATTGTTCGATGTATGGGGGATTGATTTTATGGGACCTTTCCCATCTTCATTCGACAACCTCTACATTCTACTTGCCGTTGACTACATGTCTAAATGGGTTGAGGCAGCTGCAGTTCCCACCAACGATTCCAAGACCGTGCAAAGATTCTTGTAGAAAAATATATTTACATGGTTCGGGATGCCGAGAGCAATTATCAGTGATGAAGGCAAGCACTTCGACAACAAACTCATCGCCAAGATGTTACAATACTTTGGTGTATCTCACAAGATTGCCACGACATATCACCCACAAACCAATGGGCAAGCAGAAATTTCCAACCGGGAATTGAAGGGTATACTCGAGAAAGTTGTAAATCCCTCTTGGAAGGATTGGTCAGTAAGACTAGATGATGCACTTTGGGCATATCACACTGTATTGAAAACACCCTTAGGTATGTCTCCCTTCTGACTTGTCTATGAAAAAACATGCCATCTACTGGTGGAAATCAAACACAAGGCATATTGGGCAATCAAGACCGTGAATATGGATTGGAAAAGTGCCGGGCAAAAGCGTTTGTTGGACCTCAACGAGATAGAAGAATTTCGTGCACTCGCCTAAAACAATGCACGAATCTATAAGGAGAAAACAAAGCAATGGCATGACAAGAAACTATTACCGCGGCAATTCATGCCAGGGAAACTAGTTCTCTTATTCAATTCTCGGCTAAAATTTTTCCTGGGAAAACTGAAATCAAGATGGCCGGGACCATTCGAAGTTGTCAAACCATTCTCCCATGGTGCCGTGATAATCAAGTCCATCACTGATGAACATGAATTCAAAGTTAATGGAAAAAGATTGAAGCACTACAACGGTGCCCATGTGGAACGTAACAAAGAAGTGGTTGGTCACCTTAGGAGATGCATGAGCATGCTCTCCTTTCAATATTTTCTTTTTATTTTTTATTTTTTTCAAACTATATTTTTTTATTTAATTTCGGTATTTTTCTCTTTTTAGGATAGATTTATTTATTTTCTTTAAGATTAAAACTACATCTTTATTTATCTTCTTTCATTAGTTTATCTTTAATTTTAATCCTTATTTTATTTGTTTTTGAATGGTAGGAAAATGAGTTCAAGATAAAAGAGGAATTTTGATTCAAGAAGGAAACTTCTTCAACAAGGAAATTAATGGGCTGAATCTAAGGCTTATATAAAGCCTCCAACTTACCCTAAATAAACCCCCTAGCCGTCACCCTTCCCCTAAATCGAAACCCCTTTCTTCTTTATTCCAAAATTAACCCCACCCACCATATTTACTACCTATCTTTTCTATTTAACCCATCATCCTTAACTTCCAAGAAACCTATTCCTACTTTTCATCTTGCAACTCTTTAGTTTCTTTTGCTTTCTTTTCTTTATTTTTACTAAACTCACAACCAAGATCATCCATGACATCCAAAATTGAATTTTTGGTTCATCCAAGTTCCTCCAAAGAACAAAGATACAAGAAGTTTGCTACACCGGTGGTTCAAGAAAGATTTCACTCCAAGTTTAAAAGTCGGAAGATTTGCAAAGAACAAGGCTTTGAATACTCCAACTCTCATCAAGATTTCGGCCTTGAACCATTCATCTTCGAAAGGATTGCACATCAAAAGTGGCAAATCTTTTGCCATCAATCGAAACCGGGTAACATCTCATGGGTAAGAGAATTCTATGCCCACTCACCTAACCCGGATAATCCTTATGTTTTTGTTCGTGACAAGGCTATACTCATAAGCCTAAAAACATCAACACCTTTTACGGGCTCTACATTGAAAAGGACGAGCATCAACCCTTTGTTGATCAACTCACGCCCAAGTAACTCGACAAGGTGCTTCAAGAACTCACTCTACCGGGAACTCATTGGAACGATGGTAAATACAAGGGCACGGTAAATTGCCTTCGGCTTAAACCCGAGGCAAAATTATGGAATAAGTTTGTTAAAACTTCTTTAATGCCCACCACACACAATACTACCGTTGATACACCTCGTCTTCTACTCATACATTCTATCTTGCATAATCGCATCATTAACTTTGGAAAAATTATTTGTGATGAGATTTTTGTATGTAGCACAAAAGACAAGGGTTCTCTTTTCTTCCCTTGCTTAATTTCCAATCTTTGAAGGAGATGCATGTCCCAAGTGATTCCACTGATGAAAAGGCCATACCGAAGTCTGGTTGGAATCGAGCACAAATCTGAAAGCTAATGAAAGAGGTACCGGTAAAATCCCCAATGCCTTCAATTGCCGCGGCAACTCCTGCCGCCTCGACAACCCCTAATGCCCGGGCAACTCGGCCATCAACCCCAAAACAACTTGAAGCACTCTTACAACCGTTGGCGAACAGCCTTAGGCAAATTGAAGACCGGCAACTAATGTTCATGCGGTACATGAAGGATCACAACAATGCAATCACCCAAGTCATCCTGGAAAAGTACCCGGATAGCTGCGTGTCGTTCCCAATCTTTCCTGCCGAAATCCTTGCCACGGCAACAAATGAAGCAGTTGCCACGACAACCGCAACAAATGATGCCGCGACAACCTACACCGCGCCTGCCCAAACAATTGCCCTGACAACCAACATTGAAGATGCAGTGGCAACCAAAGCTAAAGACGCCCCGACAACCACTGCAAAAGCCAAAGGTAAAGCACCTATGCCCGAACCAACTCGTACTGAATCATTGTCTGATTTTTCAGTTTCAGACGAGTCCTCCATTGCACCAACAAAGACCGTACCAATCGAATCCTCCAAGCCCAAGCAAAAAGCCAATGACATTGATGAAGAGGATGATGAGGACAACCCCGTCCGAGGATCGATTCCACCATCGGCAACAAGGAAGCAACCACCGCGTTCAAGCAAAATAATCAAGGCACCGACCAAAAGGAAACTAATCATCCACGACGACGAACTCTCGGAGTAAGTCCTCGTTTGCATTTTACTTTTCTTTATTTTTATTTTTCTTTATTGCATGCATTGAGGACAATGCCTCACTCGAGTTTGAGGGGTTGTTATTAGTTAGTTACCATGTTTAGTTACATTCATCTTAGGTATTGCATTTAGGATACATAAATTGCTTGCTATGCCTTTAGTTGGAACAAGAATTGCCTAGATTTGATGAATATTTGATGATGACTTTGCCAATGTACTTAATTGATAGAACTTTTTATTTTAGGACAAACATGGAAACACTTACAATCGTACAATGACGCTAAACTTGATAAAACACAGTTGTCACTTGATTGATTTAAGGAATTCTAGCGAACTTAGGTTGATAGTTAAAAAAATTAGGGGATTAAAATAAAAATTGGATGAATGCTAGAGGTGCCCGAAATTGGCTCTAGTATGTGCTAAAAATTGATCACTAGAGGTGCCCGAAATTCGCTCTAGTATATGCTAAAAATTGATCGCTAGAGGTGCCCAAAACCGGCTATAGTTGAATAAATTAATTAACTTAAGAAAACTAAAAACAAAACACTAGAGGTGCTCGAAACTGGCTCTAGTTAAAACATGTTAAAAAAACCCAATGAAGTAATTTGAAAACATCTTGTTTGCATAGAATCCGAAAAATCAACTTGCACACAACTCTACACACACTCACAAGCATTATATTTTGATTCCGAGTAACTCCTAAGTTGTCCGAAAAATGAAAAGCCAATCATACTTTTTGCCTCGGTTCTGAGAATTGAAGTCAAGTTCAAAGCTAAGTTTGTGAAAATTGAAGTCTTGGCGGGTAATTATTAGTTTGCATTGCTTGAGGACAAGCAATAGTTCGAGTTTGGGGGTGTGTTAAGTGTTCAAAAGTACTATTTTTATTACCCTTTTTATTCATATTTTTGCTAGACTTAGGCTCATATTAGTTGCATTATTAGTCATTCATGCATGTTTGCATCATTTCCTTGGTGGACAAGCTTGATTTCATATTTTGCTCAATTTTTTTGAAAAAGATATTGCTTTGGTGTGTTTTGTGTATGTGTGCAGAATCACTTGCCAAAGCAAGGCTGGAGCTAGTTGCCAGGGCAATGCATGAAGGAGATGCCGAGCTAGTTGTCAGGGCAATGCATGAAGGAGATGTCGGGCTAGTTGCCAGGGCAATTTTCGACAAGGAATAAGATGATATGGTAGTCGAAATTGATGACTAGATAAGCCCAAGATGACGTGGAGCAAAGCTAAATCCCAAAGGAGTTTGATTTCCATGAAGAGGTTAAAGAGAAATTAAATCCCAAGAAATTAGGAGAAGTTCTATAAGGAATTTAAATATAATAAAGAATTATATTCTTTAAAGATAATTTAATTCCAACTTAACTTCCTCCTCAAAAAAGACCTTGACCTAGTCCTATAAATTAGAGACCATGCCGTCAACTCCAAGGGGGGAGAGGAGAGAATTTTCGACAAGATCAAAGGGGGAGATCTCGACAAAGAGGCTTCAACCATTCTTGATCTTTTTCTTCTTTGTTGCATTAGGTTTATGCTAGGAATTCTTTGTTTTGTGTTTCTTTGGAACCTAGCCATGAACTAAATCTATTTGGCTAAGGTTATTGTGTTTTGTGGTTGTGAGAAACAATTGGATTTTGTTTAGGTAATAAGAGTTTACACTTTCAATTCAAGGTTTACTCATTCTTGGTTCTTATTATTGTTTGCGAGTGAATTGGGAGAGGATCTCGTAACTTCATCTATTTATCTAATATCGGGATAGTTAGATTCAAGAAACAAATGAGTATGGTCTTTATTCAATCTATTGATGGTGAAGATTAATCCGGCTTAGGAATAAGTTAAGGATTTCAACGGCTAAAAAGAGCGCAAGATTGGTTATTGTTCACCCTTGATTCATGTAGGGATGTATTATCAAGGCATGCACAAATAGCTAGAGTTTTGACTTAGAGATAAGAAGAAACCATTGAAGAACGCTCCCCCGAACCTTGAAGTTGCTGCCCAGCCGCCCAAGTAGTTACCCAGCTAGTCATCCAGGCAACCATCAATTAGTTGCCAAGACAAGCCCGCTGTGCAGTTGCCCTTGCACTCTTTTACCAAGACGATCCAATCGGCTATCACACCTCAACTCACGATAACCTGGCCTATCCTCTCTCATTTAATTACATCTTCTTTTACTTATTTGCTTTCTAGTTTAGTTGTTAGTTAAACTCCTACAATCTTCTACTTGTGTTTCTTTTAGTTTTTACAGTGCAAGAGATTAGATTCTTGAAGTGGCACCAATCCCTGTGGAAACGATATCTTTTATACTATAACTTGCAACGTGTACACTTGCACAATTGCGGAGCACTTATTACGCGCAACAATATTTAAAAAGAATACTTGACATCATGCCCGAAGGTCTTACTAACGGCCCGAAGGTCTTATCACCATGCCCGAAGGACTTACCGGTGGCCTAAAGGACTTATCATCATGCCCGAAGGACTTACTGATGGCTCGAAGAACTTAATATCTGGCTTCACGCTACTATGGCTACCGTCATCTGGCCTCACGCTACTATGGCTGTAACATCATGCTCGAAGGACTTATTGATGGCCCGAAGGACTTATTGATGGCCCGAAGGACTTATGACTATGCTCAAAAGACTTACTAACAGCTCAAAGGTCTTATCATCATGTCCGAAGGTCTTACTGATGGCCCGAAGGACTTAATATCCTGCTTTACGCTACTATGGCTACCGTCACTGGCCTCACGCTACTATGGCTGCCATCATCTGGCCTCACGCTACTATGGCTGTCGCATCATGCTGGAAGGACTTATTGATGGCCCGAAGGACTTATCAACATGCCAGAAGGTCTTATTGATGGCCCGAATGACTTAATATCTAGCTTTACGCTACTATGGCTACCGTCACCTGGCCTCACGCAACTATGGCTGTCGATCTTTCTTTTTTTAATAAAATCTACTTCTTAAAACTTTTTGATAGTCCTTCAAATACCTGTCTAAAACAAATAAAAACTGACATGCCTCTATCTATATGGTGCATGCAATGTAATACTTTCTTTTTTTCTTCTTCTTCTTCTTCTTCATTTTTCTTTCTTTTTTGTTCCTTCTTTTTTTACTCTTCTCTCTCTTTTTCTTTTTTCCCTCTTCTCTCTCTTTCTCTTTTAAATATGTCTTAAAATCATATGCCCTAAAAAGTCACTTTTCAGATTTCTCTTTTTCCTTTCTTTTTGCAATACGCTCAGTTTTGATCTTCATTTTTATCAATCTTTCCTCTATCAATTGAATACCCGTTCTTGCTCTCTTGCACAAGCGACTGTCTTTCTTCTTCGGGGTCTCTACCCACTTCACAAATAAGCTCATTCTAATCTCTATATCATTATTGTGTAGGGATTCATACCATTCTTCATGTTCTGCATTGCCCCACTCAATCATGAGCTCAGCTATCTTCCAATTCTTTGACCTAATATTCAGAGTATTTGTCAGTTTCATTATCGGAGTGAGAAAAATGCTTCGATGCTCTGAACTTAATTTCTAAATTCGATCTTCTAGTTGTTTCTTGACGGGAACAATCTCTTGATCCTTATGCTCTACTCTTTGGAGAATCCATGTTTATCTCTTACCTTCCCCCGTATTTTGCAACCTCATTCTCGTCCCAGTTTGCTATTTATTTCCTTGAATAGACCAAGGCATCATAGCTAGAACCCACTTCTTGCTCTTAAGTTGTTTGAAATATATTCTTGTCATCATCTTCATCTTATACATTGGGGGGTCGTTTCTCTGGTTAGGTGCCCAATAATATTCGCGACCTTGTGTTCTGGACCTTATCTCTGAAGTAATACATGGAAATCTTTGTTGCTTTAAATTGTCAATTTGTTTATTGGCATTCCACTGAAGAGTGTCATTTAGATTAACATACAAGATCTTGAAATCAACAGAATAGGAACTCTGGATATCAAGTGCAATAGCGTCTTAGATTCAACCATTCAACGATCATTTCAAGCATAGCTTGAGTCCATAAAGATTTTGAATGTTGTGGCGATTCAAGGTTGTGACATCTTCCCAGATGACTCGGTTCATCCTCATAATTACCGTGTTGCTGCAAAATACTACTCTTTCTCAATTCTCATTATTTGCTCTGCCCTAAAAAGGGTGGACTTGTTTGACCACTCGAGCGCAAAAATATCATTCTAAGAATAAAGTTCTAGGTGTGTGTGTGTGTTTTCAATTATACTTATGTTGTTGTTTATTTTTCTCTTCTTTCTTTTTTTTCCTCCCTTTTTTATTTTTTCTTTCTTTTTTTCTTTCTTTTTCTTTTCTTTTCTTTTTTTTTATTTTTTATTGCGTTTATCATTATTTTTGAGGAAATCAACTCGTCACAGTCATTTCTCTTGAAGACAACGATGAAGCAAACAACATTACCCCAAGTTACTCGGCATAGTCACGATTTGAAAATATTACCATCACTCATGAAGCTAAGGTTTCTTGACTTGGATGGTGTATTGCAACCTTATTTCTTTAGCGGAGCGCCCCAAAATTTTCACATTCTTATCCGAACAAATCTATTACCAGGCTTCGAACATATGAGTGTTTTTTATTTAATCCACCTAATATTGTTATTTTCTTTTATTCCACACACATGTGTCCTGTTTTGATTGTTAACTCTTTAGTGCATAGAAGATTACGCTTAGAGTTTCAATTTCAAGCAACTCTACATGGTTAACATTTAGAGCTTTTTCGTCCTTGAACGTCATCAAAAGAGTAGTAATCTTGCTTTGCTGACCAGAGTCTGTTGGGGAGATCACACCTCATCGTTATCACAACCTCCAACTAATGTCACATCTTGCAATTGATATCCAGTGTCCTACAACAGTAAGAAAAGATATGCATCTATGTGCTTTCAAAAGCATTGTATGTTAAGCGAAATGAGTTCTTCATTGGAATGAAAATCAACAAACATGACGCAGGCCCCTTCACAAAAGATCTTTACCGCATATAGGCCACAAATAGTAAAGTTGGTCCCCTTTATTACTTCAAGAAATTCTTCTAATGCAAAGACATCTCTGGTTTCTTTAGCACTATGTAAACTTGCCCCTCATCTTTGGTTGTCCACTGCTGGATCAGTTCTTGTGTCAAGGTCTCATTATTGATCAGCTATGGGCAGATGGATCAGGTGTAATCTTCATCGGCCTGGGAGCAAGATAACGACCTTCTACTAAATGAGGCCATATGTCTAAAATGGATACTCCAATCACTTCCAAATTTGCACTCGTCCGAGGAATTTTCCTAGATGATCTCGAAGTGTCGTTATGTCTTCTTTTTTTACGGCCACGAGAACCTTGGAGGTGACACTCATTTACTTTTTTGTCTTCATCTACCTTCTCTTCAGTTCGGTCCTTAGACTTAGACCCTAATTTTCCTTCTTGGATTGCGTATTCTATCATCTCTCCAATCGTCATAAAATCCTTGAATCTGCTTCTTGATTTCTCCAACATCATATCGAAGAAAAGAGAGGGAAGCGTCACATGGAACAAGGGAGTCAACTCTTCTTCTGCTATAGAATGCTGAACTTGGGTTGCCAAACATCACCTCCTTAGAGCATACTCCCTGAAGCTTTCATTTGGTCTCATTTTCTCGTTCTGAAGAAACTAACGATAGGGCGCTAAGTCTAAAGCATATATGTACTAACTCAAGAAGGCTTTGGCAGGGTCACCCCATGACCGAACTTGGTTTCTTCTCAAACGGTTATACCACACTGTTGCAAGTCCCGCCAGGCTATCGTGGAAGTAGTGGATAAACAACTCTTCATTCTTCATGTTTCCCTCCATTTTTCTGCAAAACATGGTCAAGTGAACCCTCGGGCAGCTAGTTTCGCCATACAACACAAATCTGGAAATCTTGAAATTTGGAGGAATAACCAAATCAGGGACTAAGAAGAGTTCCCTCGCATTGAAAATACCTATTTTTTCTTTCTTCTTTAGCTCTGTCTCGATTCTTTCTTCTAGCAGGTCAAGCCTCGACTCCTTATTTTGTTCCATTTTCTCAACTAGTTTTGCCATCGAACCCCAAAAATTAAATGATAAAGTGCCATACAATGATAAAATCATTAAACAATGCAAACGATGTGATGCAAATGCAATGCATGAATGCAGTAAGGTATTGATTCTGCAAGTGATTTGTCCCTATAGAACATCTTTCATTAAGACCAAAAGCTTTCATTACATCAGGTATTAGGATTTTACAGATAGCGGTGAGCTCTAGCTCCTAATTTATTGACCTCATTCAATAGCCCCGTCAGCCTTCCTTCGCGGTCTAACGCTAGATCCATATTCTGGCTTATCGGCGCTGCTGCATCAGCTAAGTTTGCTACCTGTTGGGCCACTTATCGTACTTGAGTCATAACAATCTTCATGTCTTGGTCTTTCTCCTGCATTTTATGCTCGGCCTTTTGTAGCTTGACAATTACTTCTTTGAAACTTTCATACCCGATCTGCTTGTATGCTTCAACACGGATCTCGCTAGTATGTAAAAAAGTCTTGAGCCTTTCTATATGTTCTTTGAGTGTTGTGTTTTCCATTTGAAGGGCTTAAAATTCCTCCCCTTTCTGCTGCAAACTTGATTTCAGGATCTTGTCCATAGCCAGACTACTTTCCAATTCACTTTGGAGTATGTCGCGTTGGCTCTCAGCTTCTCTCAACTTCTGTGACAATGATTTGGCTTTATTTTTACTAATCTTGCATTTCTGCTTCCAGCGTTCTAAATCGTTCTTTAGTTGAATCATGCCATTAACCCATTCTTTAGAGGTGTCACCCAGACCGGCATTCTTGAATTCAAAGTGCAACTTCTGGTACTCGTCTTGTGCACCCTTCAATATTTTTCCCGGATCATACATTTCCTGCTTGAGCTGGCCATACTCGAATGCAAGTTCATCTTCTGAGATGCTTTTACTCTCGACTCCTGAATTTGTTTCACTTGACTGACCCATTTCTGTGTTACCCAAACCTTGGACTGGGCGTTGACCCTTCTTTGACTTTACCCCTCGGGCAATGGCTGGCTCATCGTAGAATCAAGATTGTCTATCTTCGAAACCCAAAACTCCCATCCTGATAAGATCTTGAACCCTGTTCTTCAGGGTTCCACAATTCTCGGTGTGATGACTCGAACCCCCTATGTGGTAGCTGTACCCGACACAACTGTTGTAACCCTTCAGATAAGGAGGCCTCTTTGGTACAGACTTCACCGGTATGATAAGATTCCTTTCAATAAGCAACGGAAGTAGCTCGGTGTATCTCATAGGTATAGGACAATACCTCTTTACGTTATTTGATTCTCGGGCTTCTCCGAGTCTTGCCTCTGTTTCCTGGGTATCTGCCCCAGATATACCACATGTCTATTTCTTGAGATTGATCACAAAAGAATTCAACTTGTTGTATTTAACGGTGTTGTCTATCTTAACATTCTGATCATTCTGTTCTACACTCTGATCCTTGATCGATTCTTCTCTAAGCTTGACAGGCTGCTTACCTTTCATCATAGTATTTATCCGGTTCATCATCTCGGCCATTTGCTTTTTTAACTCTTGTACTCTACCTAGCTCGTTTACTAGGACTGACACCGCTTACCGAATCTGACCTAAAGTTTTTGAACGATCCTTCTTCTACTATCCCCGATCTAGCCTTGGGATGGAACTCTAGAACTGAACCGCTTATCTCAGGTCAAAGAACCCTTGGTCCATCATGAACAATCTCTATTATGGGAGAAACCACTCGGGAATCAATACCTTATGTAATGCGAATGTGATGATATATGCAAAAACAAAAAAGGAAATGAGTTAGTACTGGATAAAAATAATAAATACATAAATAAAGGGCAAATTAAATAAGATGAACAAACCTAAGGGTGTTTTGAATGCAGTGCGATATGCCCAAAGTGCATCATCTAGTCTTAATGACCAACCCTTCCTAGAGGGATTTACAACTTTCTCGAGTATACCCTTCAATTCCTGGTTGGAAATTTCTGCTTGCCCGTTGGTTTGTGGGTGATATGTCGTGGCAATCTTGTGTGATACGCCAAAGCGTTGCAACATCTTGGCAATAAGTCTGTTGTCAAAATGCTTGCCTTCGTTACTGATAATTACTCTCAGCATCCCAAACCGTGTAAATATGTTTTTCTGCAAGAATCGTTGAACAGTCTTGGAATCGTTGTTGGGAACTACAGCTGCCTCAACCCATTTCGACACGTAGTCGACGGCGAGTAGAATGTAGAGGTTGCCGAATGAAGATGGGAAAGGTCCCATAAAATCGATCCCCCAGACATCAAACAATTCCACCTCGATGAAGTTCTGGAGCGGCATCTCATGTCGTCTAGAGATATTGCCCATCCTCTGGCAACGATCACATTGCTTGTAAAAGTCTTGGGCATCTTTGTACAATGTTGGCCAATACAAACCGGATTGCAAAACTTTGGCCGCGGTACGAGTTCCTCCAAAATGTCCTCCATAGCGTGAAGAATGGCATTGCAGGAGTACATTCTGTTGCTCTTCTTCAGGGACACATCGGCGTATAACCTGATCTGCACATTATTTAAACAAAAGAGGCTCGTCCCAAAAGTAATGCTTAGCATCATGGCGAAACCGTTTCTTCCCTTGGTGAGTAAGGCCATAAGGTAAAATACCACAAACAAGGAAATTAACTAAATCCGCGTACCAGGGTATTACCGAGGCATGTGCTGCCGTGGCGACTGCTCCCAAAATTGCCGAGGCGTGCACATCAAGGGCTGCTGCGGCGTCGAGAGTTGCCGAGGCGTGCGTGTCAAGGGCTGATGCGGCATCGAGAGTTGCCGAGGCATGCACGTCCATGGTTACCGAGGCTTCGAGGGTTGCCGAGGTATGCGCGTCCATGGTTGCCGAGGCAACTAAAAGTTGTTCATCCGGGAATGCATCACATATCTCTAGATCTGCGTCCTCCTCCCTATTGCGTTCTAAACGTGATAAGTGATCGGCCACTTGATTTTCTGTTCCTTTCATGTCCTTAATTTCAATATCAAATTCATGTAAAGTAATATCCAACGAATCAAACTAGGTTTGGCATCCTTTTTAGCAAATAGATATTTGATTGCCGAATGGTTCATATGAACAATTACCTTTGTAACAATCAAATAGGATCGGAACTTGTCAAATGCGAAAACTACAACTAGTAACTCTTTCTCCGTTGTTGTGTAATTCACTTGAGCACTATTAAGAGTTTTACTAGCGCAGTATATCACATGGAAGGTCTTACCTGTGAGTTGGCCTAGGACTGCTCCTACCGCGAAATCACTTGCATCACACATGAGCTCAAAAGGTAGCGTCCAATCTGGTGGAACGACAATGGGTGCCGAGGTAAGCTTTTCCTTTAGGGTTTCAAATGCTTGGGTGCAATAATCATCAAAATCGAAGACTTTATCCTGTTCAAGCAAATTGCACAAGGGTTTAGTGATTTTAGAAAAATTATGAATGAACCTCCTGTAAAAACCTACATGTCCAAGAAAGCTTCGAATTCCTTTAACCGAACTTGGTGGGGGTAATCTCTCGATCACGTCCACCTTGGCTTTGTCTACTTCAATTTCCTTGGATGAAATCTTGTGGCCGGGCACTATTCCTTCATCTACCATAAAATGGCACTTCTCCCAATTGAGGACTAAATCAGTTTCTTCACATCTTGCCAACACCCTCTCTAAATTGCCGAGACAGTTGTCGAAGTCATTACCAAAAATAGAAAAATCATCCATGAAGATCTCAAGGAAGTCTTCGGCCATGTCTAAAAAGAGTGCCACCATGCATCTTTGGAAGGTTGCCGGGGCGTTACACAATCCGAATGGCATCCTTCGGAAAGCATAAGTAACATATGGGCATGTGAATGTTGTCTATTCTTGATCTTCTGGTGCTATGGCAATTTGATTGTAACCTGAATAACCATCAAGAAAACAATAAAAGGGTTTACCTGCAAGACGGTCAAGCATTTGATCAATAAAGGGTAATGGGAAGTGATCTTTCCTAATGGCTTTGTTTAGCTTTCGATAATCCATACAATCCCTCCAACCGGTCACAGTCCTGGTTGGAATGAGTTCATTGTTTTCATTACTTACTACCGTTATACCTCCTTTTTTTGGTACACATTGTACTGGACTTACGCATGTACTATCAAAGATAGGGTATATAATGCCAGCGTCAAGCCACTTGATGATTTCTTTCATTACAACCCCTTTCATGGCATGATTCAGTCTCCTCTGGGCCTCAATTGAAGGTTTGTTATCATCTTCCAACAAAATCTTTTGCATGCACACTGCCGAGCTAATTCCCTTCAAGTCGATAATTGTCCACCCTATTGTCTTTTTGTGTAGCTTCAACATTTTGATCAGCTTCTTTTCCTGCTCAGGTTGTAACATAGAAAAAATAATTATAGGCAATGTATTATCGGTTCCTAAGTATGCATATTTTAGTTGCTCTGGTAATTGTTTCAACTCAAGAATCGGTGGTTGTTCAATAGAGGGTTTTTCGAGCTTACCTTCCTTACCTGAGTAATCCAGTGGTTCAAAGTATGTACTTGGTCGATTGACTAGCCAATTTGCCTCTTCTTGTTGTTCCTCATTGACCGGTTCTTCATACTCTTCAGGTTCCTCTTGATTGGCAATGTAGTTGCTGAGGCAACTAAATTCCTCGTCGAAGTTAAACTCTGTCGTGGCATGAAGATGTTGGCATTCTTCTGGATCATCGGCATGCCTTAGTGTTTGGAACACATTTAGTTTAACTTGCTGGTCATTCACCCTCATTGTGAGTTCTCCCTTTTCAACATCGATCAAGGTTCTCCCTGTTGCTAGGAATGGTCTCCCGAGAATGATAGGTGCATGCTCTTCTGCTTCACAATCCAAAACAATAAATTCAGTAGGAAAAATAAATTTATCAACTTTTACTAGTATGTCCTCGATTTTTCCCTCTGGATGCACATAGGATCTGTCGGCCAGCTATAGCATAACTGTTGTAGGTCTTGCCTTCCCGATTCCTAGTTTCTGGAAAACTGATTTAGGCATCAAGTTTATGCTAGCCCGAAGGTTGCATAATGCTTTCCAGACATAGTGGTTTCCAATGGAACACGGTATTGTGAAACTTTCGGGATCCTTCAACTTAGGTGGCACACGATTGTGCAACATTGCCATGCATCCATCTGTTGCAGCAACTTTTTCAAACTCTCCTAGCCTTGTTCTCTTGGACACAATGTCTTTAAGAAACTTGGCATAGTTTGGCATTTGTTCAATTGCTTCCACCAATGGCAAGTTGATGTGGACTTGCTTTAGGATATCAAGAAACTTCTTGAATTGATATTATTGATTTTGTCGCTTCAACCTTTGTGGGAATGGTGGTGGAAGTCGGATATCTTCGATCCTTTCATTGGTTTAGAACCTGATTGACAGCATTGCCAGGACAACTGGAGTTGCCGAGGCATTATCAATTGGGGCTGCCAAGGCATGCTTATCACAAGTTGCCGAAGCATCCTTATCGTCAGTTGCCAAGGCATGCTTATTTCCGGTTGCTGCGGTAATTCCTGGGTCCGCATCTGAGGCTTTTCCGCTAGGTTTATCTTGATCTTTTTGTGGAGTTTTATTTGATGAGCGGGCTTGAGCCTCTCTAAGTTGTTGGCCACTTCTAGTGGTGATCTCCTTACATTGCTCATGGCCAGTTCCTCTTGCGACTTCAGTATCGCTAGGTAAACCACCTTGTGGTCTAGTATTCAGGTTTTGAGCAAACTGTCCGACTTGATTTTCTAATGATTTGATTGTTGCCTCTTGGTTTTGCCATCTCATCTCGGTCCTATTAATAAAAGCATCAGTTCTGTTTATGAAGTTACTATTCTCAGCCATATAAGATTTAGTTTTTATCATAAAAGCATTTAGAGAATTTTCCAAAGAACTAGATGTTGTCGGTTGTTGTTGCGGCAACTGCTGCCGTGACATATTCTGCTGGAATGTCGATGCTTGTGCATTATGATTGTTCTGGTTTAGAGTATTGTTGGGATTACTCCTTGAAAAATTAGGGTGCTTCTTCCAATCTGGATTGTATGTATTGGACATCACATTGTTGTTCCGATTGTAATTCCCCACATAGAAGCTGGATTCCAGATTCTGCATACATTCAGAAGAATCATGGTTATCACCACATAACGCACAAAAAGAATCCATTACCTTGACCTCATGTGTGTTGTTTGGTTTTTGCATGTTCTGGACCATCTTGGTTAAAGTGGCCAATTGTGCCGAAATTGTATCTGATGATCCTAGTTCATGTATTGTGGCTTGGCGTTTAACTCCTCCTCTTCTAGTAGAGGGGAATTGATAATCATTCTTGGCCAGCCTGTTTAGAATTTGCATTGCTTCCTCCAGCGACTTATCTAGGAGTATGCCGTTTACCGAGGCATCTAGCATCATCCTTGTTGGTGTATTCACGGCGTTGTAAAACATTGTTACTTGAGTCCACACCGGGAATCCGTTTAGGGGGCATTTGTGTAGAAGTTCTCTATATCTCTCCCAAGCCTCGTACATGGATTCATCATCTGCCTGCCGAAAAGAAGTAATGTCGTTACGAAGCTTATCAGTCAAATTTGTAGGATTAAATCGAGCAAGGAAATCACGACAAAGATCGGTCCAAGATGCTATTGATCCGACAGGAATGCTATTCAACCATGCTTTCGCCCTATCCCTCAGTAAAGGATTATAGGAGTTTTAACTAATAACTAATCTAGAAAGCAAATAAGTAAAAGGCGATGTAATTAGATGAGAGAGATAGGCTAGGTTATCGTGAGTTGATGTGTGATAGCCGATTGGATCGTCTTGGTAAAAGAGTGCACGAGCAACTCAGTTGCCGTGGCAACTTGCACAACGGGGTTGCCTTGGCAACTAATCGATGGTTGTCTGGGCAACTACTTGGGCCTCTCGGCAGCACTTTCAAGGTTCAGCAGAGCGTTCTTCAATGGTTTCTTCTTATCCCTAAGTCGAAACTCTAGCTACTTGTGCATGCCTTGATAATACATCCCTGCGTGAATTAAGGGTGAACAACAACCAATCTTGCGCTCCTCTTAGCCATTGAAATCCTTAACTTATTCCTAAGCCGGATTAATCTTCACCATCAATAGATTGAATAAAGATCATATTCATTCGTTTCTTGAATCTAACTCTCCCGATATTAGATAAATAGATGAAGTTACGAGATCCTCTCCCAATTCACTCGCAAACAAGAATAAGAACCAAGAATGAATAAACCTTGAATAGAAAAGTGCAAACTCTTATTACCTAAACAAAATCCAATAGTTTCTCACAACCACAAAACACAATAACCATGGCCAAATAGATTTAGTTCATGGCTAGGTTCCAAAGAATCACAAGATAAATAATCCCTAGCATGAACCTAATTGAACAAGAAAGAAAAAGATGAAGAATGAAGCTTGTCGAAATCTCCTTGCCCTAGATGCTTGTCGAAAATTCTCTCCTCTTGCTCTCCTTGGAGTTGACGGCATGGCCTCTAATTTATAGGGCTAGGTCAAAATCCTTCTTTGAGGAGGAAGTTAAGTTGAAATTAAATTATCTTTAAAGAATATAATTCTTTATTATAATTTTATTCCTTCTAGAACTTCTCCTATCTTCTTGGAATTTAATTCTTCTTTAATCCCTTCATGGAAATCAAACTCCTTTGGGATTTAGCTTTGCTCCACGTCATCTTGGGCTTGTCTAGTCATCAATTTCGACTACCATATCACCTTATTCTTTGTCGAAAATTGCCCTGGCAACTGGCTCGGTGTCTCCTTCATGCATTGCCCTGGCAACTAGCTCTAGCCTTGCTTTGGCAAGTGATCCTGTACATACACACAAAACACACCAAAACAACATCTTTTCCCAAAAAAATACCAAGTTATGTAATCAAGCTCAACGATGGAAGGAAACATGGATTAATGCATGAATGGCTAATTATGCAACTAATATGAGCCTAAGTCTAACAATAATATTAGTAAAAAGGGTAAGAAAAATAGTACTTTTGAACAGTTATCACACCCCCAAACTCGAACTATTTCTTGTCCTCAAGCAATGCAAACTAATAATTACTTGCCAAAACTTCAATTTTCACAAACTTAGCTTTGAACTTGATTTCAATTCTCAGAACCGGGGCACAAAGTATGATTGGCTTTTCATTTTTCGGAAAACTTAGGATTTACTCGGAATCAAACTATATTGCTTGTGAGTGTGAGCGGAGTTGTGTGCAAGTTGATTTTTCGGATATTCATCAAATCTAAGCAATTCTTGTCCCAATTAAAGGCATGGCAAGCAATTTATGTATCCTAAATGTAATACTTAAGATGAATGTAATTAAACATGGTAACTACTAATAACAATCCCCCCCAAACTCGAGTGAGGCATTGTCCTCAATACATGTATTAAATAAAATTAACTAAAAAAAATGCAAACGAGGACTTACTCTGAGAGTTCGTCATCGTGGATGATTAGTTTCCTTTTGGTCAATGTCTTGATTCTCTTGCTTGAACGCGATGGTTGTTTTCTTGTTGCCGGTGGTGGAATCGATCCTCGTACGGGGTTGTCCTCATCGTCCTCTTCATCAATGTCATTGGCTTTTCGCTTGGAGGATTCAATTGGTGCGGTCTTTGTTGGTGCAATGGAGGACTCGTCCAAATCTGAAAAATCAGAAATGATTCTATAGGAGTTGATTCGGGCATAGGTGCTTTACCTTTGGATTTTGCAGTGGTTGCCGGGATGTCTTTAGCTTTGGTTGCTATGGCATCTTCAGGGTTGGTTGTCGTGGCATCTACTTGTACAGGCACGATGTAGGTTGCCGTGGCATCATCTGTTGCGGTTGCCGTGGCGACTGCCTCATTGGTTGCCAGGGCAAGGATCTCGGCAGGAAAGATTGGGAACGGCACGCGATTGTCTGGGTACTTTTCTAGGACGACTTGGGTGATGGCATTGTTGTGCTCCTTCATGTACCGCATGAACATTATTTGCCGGTCTTCAATTTGCCTTAGGTGGCTCACCAATGGTTGCAAGAGTGCTTCAAAGTGTCCCGGGGTTGATGGCCGAGTTGCCCAGACGTTAGGTGCTTGGGCATTAGGGATTGCCGGGGCGGCAGGAGTTGCCGCGACAATTGGAGGCCTTGAAGATTTTCCCGGTGCCTCTCCCATTAGCTTTCAAATTTGTTCTTGATTCCAACCGGACTTTGGTAGGGCCTTTTCATCGGTGGACTCACTTGGGACATGCATCTCCGTGCAAAGATTAGAAATTAAGCAAGGGAAGAAAAGAGAACCTTTATCTTTTGAGCTACATACAAAAATCTCATCACAAATAATTTTTCCAATTTTAATGATGCGATTATGCAAAATAGAATGTATGAGCAAAAGACGTGGTATATCAACAGTAGTATTGTGTGTGGTGGGCATTAAAGAAGTTTTAACAAACTTATTCCATAGTTTTGCCTCAGGTTTAAGCCGAAGGCGATTTACCGTGCCCTTGTATTTACCGTCGTTCCAATGAGTTCCCGGTTGAGTGAGTTCTTGAAGCATCTTGTCGAGTTGCTTGGGCGTGATTTGATCAACGAAGGCTTGATGCTCGTCCTTCTTAATGTAAAGCCCGTAAAAGGTGTTGACGTTTTTGGGGCTTATGAGTATGGCCTTGTCACGAACAAAAACATAAGGATTATCCGGGTTAGGTGAGTGAGCATAGAATTCTCTTACCCATGAGATGTTGCCCGGTTCCGATTGATGGCAAAAGATTTGCCACTTTTGATATGCAATCCTCTCGAAGATGAATGGTTCAAGGCCGAAATCTTGATGAGAGTTGGAGTATTCAAAGCCTTGTTCTTCGTAAATCTTCCGACTTTCAAACTTGGAGTGAAATCTTTCTTGAACCACCGGTGTAGCAAACTTCTTGTATCTTGGTTCTTTGGAGGAACTTGGATGAACTAAAAATTTAATTTTGGATGCCATAGATGATCTTGGTTGTGAGTTTTGTAAAAACAAATAAAATAAAATAAAAGAAACTAAAGAGTTGCAAGATGAAAAGTAGGAATAGGTTTCTTGGAAGTTAAGGGTGATGGGTTTTATAGAAAAGATAGGTAGTAAATATGGTGGGTGGGATTAATTTTGGATAGAAAATAAAGGGGGTTTCGGTTTAGGGGAAGGGTGATGGCAAGGGGGGTTTAATTAGGGTAACTTGGAGGCTTTATATAAGCCTTAGATTCATCCCATTAATTTCCTTGTTGAAGATGTTTTCCTTCTTGGGTCAAAATTCCTCTTTATCATGAACTCTTTTCCTACAATTCAAAGACAAATCAAATAAGGATTAAAATTAAAACTAATAAATAAATATGTGTAAAGGGATTCTTAAACTTAGAAAGATAAAAAAGAAAATCTATCCTAAAAAATATAATAATAATCGAAAAAAAAAATTGGTTCGAGAAAAAAATAAAAAAATAAAAAAATAGTCAGAAATAAAAAATAAAAATAAAAAAATAAAAAAAATAAAAAAAATAAAATATCAAAGGGAGAGCATGCTCATGCATCTCCTAAGGTGACCACTTCTTTGTTACGTTCCACATGGGCACCGTTGTAGTGCTTTAATCTTTGTCCATTAACTTTGAATTCATGTTTGTCAGTGATGGACTTGATTATCACGGCACCATGGGAGAATAGTTTGACAACTTCGAATGGTCCTGACCATCTTGATTTCAGCTTTCCCGGGAAAAGTTTTAGCCGAGAATTGAATAAGAGAACTAGTTGCCCTGGCGTGAATTACCGCGGTAATAGTTTCTTGTCATGCCATTGCTTTGTTTTCTCCTTGTAGATTCGTGCATTGTTATAGGCGAGTGCACGAAATTCTTCTATCTCGTTGAGGTCCAACAAACGCTTTTGTCTGGCACTTTCCCAATCCATATTCACGGTCTTGATTGCCCAATATACCTTGTGTTCGATTTCCACCGGTAGATGGCATGTTTTTCCATAGAAAAGTCGGAAGGGGGACATACCTAAGGGTGTTCTGAATGTAGTGCGATATGCCCAAAGTGCGTCATCTACTCTTAATGACCAGTCCTTCCCAGAGGGATTTACAACTTCCTCGAAGTATACCCTTCAATTCCCGGTTGGAAATTTCTGCTTGCCCGTTGGTTTGTGGGTAATATGCCGTGGCAATCTTGTGTGATACGCTGAAGCGTTGCAACATCTTGGCAATAAGTCTGTTGTCATAATGCTTGCCTTCATCACTGATAATTGTTCTCGGCATCCCAAACCGTGTAAATATGTTTTTCTGCAAGAATCGTTGCACGGTCTTGGAATCATTGTTGGGAACTGCAGCTGCCTCAACCCATTTAGACACGTAGTCGACGGTGAGTATAATGTAGAGGTTGTCGAATGAAGATGGGAAAGGTCCCATAAAATCGACCCCCCATACATCGAACAATTCCACCTCGATGAAGTTTTGGAGCGGCATCTCATGTCGTCTAGAGATATTGCCCGTCCTCTGGCAACGATCACATTGCTTGTAAAAGTCTTGGGCATCTTTGTACAATGCTGGCCAATACAAACCGGATTGCAAAACTTTGGCTGCGGTACGAGTTCCTCCAAAATGTCCTCCATAGGGTGAAGAATTGCATTGCCGGAGTACATTCTGTTGCTCTTCTTCAGGGACACATTGGCGTATAACCTGATCTGCACATTGTTTAATCAAAAGAGGCTCATCCCAAAAGTAATGCTTAGCATCATGGCGGAACCGCTTCTTCCCTTGGTGAGTAAGGCCATAAAATATCACAAACAAGGAAATTAACTAAATCCGCGTACCAGGGTATTGCCGAGGCATGTGCTGCCGTGGCGACTGCTCCCAAAATTGCCGAGCGTACGCGTCAAGGGATGCTGCGGTGTCGAGAATAGCCGAGGCGTGCGCGTCCATGGTTACCGAGACGTACGTGTCAAGGGCTGCTACGACATCGATAGTTACTGAGGCGTGCGCGTCCATGGTTGCTGGGACGATGAGGGTTGCCGAGGCATGCGCGTCCATGGTTGCCGAGGCAACTAAAAGTTGTTCATCCGGGAATGCATCGCATATCTCTAGATCCGCGTCCTCCTCCCTATTGAGTTCTAAACATGATAAGTGATCGGCCACTTGATTTTCTGTTCCTTTCCTGTCTTTAATTTCAATATCAAATTCTTGTAAAAGTAATATCCAACGAATCAAACGAGGTTTGGCATCATTTTTAGCAAATAGATATTTAATTTCCGAATGGTCCGTATGAAAAATTACCTTTGTACCAATCAAATAGGATCAGAACTTGTCAAATGTGAAAACTACAGCTAGTAACTCTTTCTTCGTTGTTGTGTAATTCACTTAAGCACTATTAAGAGTTTTACAAGCGTAGTATATCACATGGAAGGTCTTACCTGTGTGTTGGCCTAGGACTGCTCCTACCGCAAAATCACTTGCATCACAAATGAGCTCAAAAGGTAGCGTCCAATCTAGTGGAACGATAATGGGTGCCGAGGCAAGCTTTTCCTTTAGGGTTTCGAATGCTTGGGTGCAAGAATCATCAAAATCGAAGACTTTATCCTGTTCAAGCAAATTGCACAAGGGTTTAGTGATTTGAGAAAAATTATGAATGGACCTCCTGTAAAAACCTGCATGTCCAAGAAAGCTTCGAATTCCTTTAACCGAACTTGGTGGGGGTAATCTCTCGTTCACGTCCACCTTGGCTTTGTCTACTTCAATTCCCTTGGATGAAATCTTGTGGCCGAGCACTATTCCTTCATCTACCATAAAATGGCACTTCTCCCAATTGAGGACTAACTCAGTTTCTTCACATCTTGCCAACACCCTCTC
Organism: Hibiscus mutabilis; assembly: GCA_019671005.1. NCBI lineage: Eukaryota > Viridiplantae > Streptophyta > Magnoliopsida > Malvales > Malvaceae > Hibiscus > Hibiscus mutabilis. Next base: position 24,373,754 of record CM033751.1, read on the forward strand.
TAAATTGCCGAGACAGCTGTCGAAGTCATTACCAAAAACAGAAAAATAATCCATGAAGATCTCAAGGAAGTCTTCGACCATGTCTGAAAAGAGTGCCACCATGCATCTTTGGAAGGTTGCCGAGGCGTTACACAATTCGAACGACATCTTTCAGAAAGCATAAGTACCGTATGCGCATGTGAAGGTTGTCTTTTCTTGATCTTCTGGTGCTATGGCAATTTGATTGTAACCTGAATAACCATCAAGAAAACAATAAAAGGGTTTACCTGCAAGACGGTCAAGCATTTGATTAATAAAGGGTAATGGGGAGTGATCTTTCCTAGTGGCTTTGTTTAGCTTTCAATAATCCATACAAACCCTCCAACCGGTCACAGTCCTGGTTGGAATAAGTTCATTGTTTTCATTACTTACCACCGTTATACCTCCCTTTTTCGGTACACATTGTACCGGACTTACCCATGTACTATCAAAGATAGGGTATATAATGTCGGGGTCAAGCCACTTGATGATTTCTTTCATTACAACCCCTTTCATGGCATGATTCAGTCTCCTCTGGGCCTCAATTGGAGGTTTGTGATCATCTTCCAACAAAATCTTGTGCATGCACACTGCCGGGCTAATTCCCTTCAAGTCGACAATTGTCCACCCTATTGCCTTTTTGTGTAGCTTCAACATCTTTATCAGCTTCTTTTCATGCTCAGGTTGTAACTTAGAATAAATAATTACAGGTAATGTATTATCGGGTCCTAAGTATGCATATTTTAGTTGCTCTGGCAATTGTTTCAACTCAAGAATCGGTGGTTGTTCAATAGAGGGTTTTTTGAGCTTACCTTCCTTACCTGAGTAATACAGTGGTTCAAAGTATGTACCTGGTCAATTGACTAGCCAATTTGCCTCTTCTTGTCGTTCCTCATTGACCGGTTCTTCATACTCCTCAGGTTCCTCTTGATCGGCAATGTAGTTACTGAGGCAACTAAATTCCTCGTCGAAGTTAAACTCTGTCGTGGCATGAAGAAGTTGGCATTCTTCTGGATCATCGGCATGCCTTAGTGTTTGGAACACATTTAGTTTAACTTGCTGGTCATTCACCCTCATTGTGAGTTCTCCCTTTTAAACATCGATCAAGGTTCTCCCTGTTGCTAGGAATGGTCTCCCGAGAATGATAGGTGCATGCTCATCTGCTTCACAATCCAAAACAATAAAGTCAGTGGGAAAAATAAATTTATCAACTTTTACCAGTATGTCCTCTATTTTTCCCTCTAGATGCACATAGGATCTGTTGGCTAGCTATAGCATAACTGTTATAAGTCCTGCCTTCCCGATTCCTAGTTTCTGGAAAACCGATTTAGGCATCAAGTTTATGCTATCCCTAAGGTCGCATAATGCTTTCCCGACATAGTGGTTTCCTATGGAACAGGGTATTGTGAAACTTCAAGGATCCTTCAACTTAGGTGGCATACGATTGAGCAACATTGCCATGCATCCCTTTGTTGCGGCAACTGTTTCAAACTCTCCTAGCCTTGTTCTCTTGGACACAATGTCTTTAAGAAACTTGGCATAGTTTGGCATTTGTTCAATTGCTTCCACCAATGGCAAGTTGATGTGGACTTGCTTTAGGATATCAAGAAACATCTTGAATTGACATACTTGCTTTTGTTGCTTCGACCTTTGTGGCAATGGTGGTGGAAGTCGGATATCTTCGATCCTTTCATTGGTTTGGAACCTGATTGACGGCATTGCCGGGACAACTAGAGTTGTCGAGGCATTATCAATTGGGGTTTCAAAGGCATGATTATCACAAGTTGCCGAAGCATCCTTATCGTCGGTTACCGAGTCATGCTTATTGCCGATTGCCGCGGTAATTCCTGGTTCAGCATCTGAGGCTTTGCCGCTAGGTTCGTCTTGATCTTTTTGTGGAGTTTTATTTGATGAGCGGGCTTGAGCCTCTCTAAGTTGTTGGCCACTTCTAGTGGTGATCGCCTTACATTGCTCATGGCCAATTCATCTTGCGACTTCAGTATCGCTGGGTAAACCTCCTTGCGGTGTCTAGTATTCAGATTTTGAGCAAACTGTCCGACTTGATTTTCTAATGATTTGATTGCCGCCTCTTGGTTTTGTAATCTCATCTCGGTCCTGTTAATAAAAGCATCAGTTCTTTTTATGAAGTTACTATTCTTAGCCATATAAGATTCAGTTTTCATCATAAAAGCATTTAGAGAATTTTCCAAAGAACTAGATGTTGTCAGTTGTTGTTGCGGCAACTGTTGCCGTGGCATATTCTGCTGGAATCCCGATGCTTGTGCATTCCGATTGTTTTGGTTTAGAGCATTGTTGGGATTACTCCATGAAAATTAGGGTGCTTCTTCCAAGCTGGATTGTATGTATTGGACATCACATTGTTGTTCCGATTGTAATTCCCCACATAGAAGCTGGATTTCGGATTCTGCATACATTCAGAAGAATCATGGTTATCACCACATAACTCACAAAAATAATCCATTACCTTGACCTCATGTGTGTTGTTTGGTTTTTGCATGTTCTGGACCATCTTGGTTAATGTGGCCAATTGTGCCGAAATTGAATATGATGATCCTAGTTCATGTATTGTGGCTTGGCGTTTAACTCCTCATCTTCTAGTAGAGGGGAATTGATAATCATTCTTGGCCAGCCTGTTTAGAATTTGCATTGCTTCCTCCGGCGACTTATCTAGGAGTATGTCGTTTGCCGAGGCATCTAGCATCATCCTTGTTGGTGTATTCACGGTGTTGTAAAACATTGTTACTTGAGTCCACACCGGGAATCCGTGTAGGGGCATTTGTGTAGAATTTCTCTATATCGCTTCCAAGCCTCGTACATGGATTCATCATCTGCCTGCCGAAAAGAAGTAATGTCGTTACGAAGCTTATTAGTCAAATTTGTAGGATTAAACTGAGCAAGGAAATCACGACAAAGATCGGTCCAAGATGCTATTGATCCGGGCGGAATGCTATTCAACCATGCTTTCGCCTATCCCTCGGTGAATAGGGAATAATCTTAATCGTAAAACATCGGGGTGACTCTGTGTATTTTGAATGAGTTGCAAATCTCGAGGAAAGATTTAAGATGTTGTCGTGCATCTTGATTCTTTGAGCATAAATTGACCAATTGTGTTGATCATATTAAACATTATTGGTTTCAACTCAAAGTGGTCGGCTTCAATTTTAGGTGCGACAACTCTGGATTAAGTCCATCAAGATCTTCTTCAAGATAGTCTCGAATAGTTACTGTTTAGGTGCAAGAATCACTCCTCCTCTGCTTGGAACATCTTGATTCATATTGTCGTCTTGATTAGCCATTGCTACTCTTATCCTTCATCTAAGTCTTTGTAAGGTTCGTTCGATTTACGGATCAAAGGATATTACGTGTAATCGATCTCGCCTACAGTCATATACCAATGCAAAACCAAAGTTTGTTAGCCCTTTGAATCTTAAACAAGAAAAGTAAAAAGAAAGTGAAGAAAATAAAAACAAAGTCGCTATTGCCAATCCCCGGCAACGACGCCAAAAACTTGTTGCGCGTAATAAGTGCTACGCAATTGTGCAAGTATACACTTTGCAAGTTATAGTATAAAAGATATCGTCTCCACAGGGATTGGTGCCACTTCAAGAATCTAGTCTCTTGCACTGTAAAATGTAAAAAAAACACAAGTAAAGGATTATAGGAGTTTTAACTAATAACTAATCTAGAAAGAAAATATGTAAAAGGCGATGTAATTAGATGAGAGAGATAGGCCAGGTTATCGTGAGTTGAGGTGTGATAGCCGATTGGATCGTCTTGGTAAAAGAGTGCACGGGCAACTCAGTTGCCGTGGCAACTTGTACAACGGGGTTGCCTTGGCAACTAATCGATGGTTGCATGGGCGACTAGTTGGGAAACTACTTGGGCGTCTGGGCAGCAACCTTCAAGGTTCGGCAGAGCGTTCTTCAATGGTTTCTTCTTATCCATAAGTCGAAACTCTAGCTACTTGTGCATGCCTTGATAATACATCCCTGCGTGAATCAAGGGTGAACAACAACCAATCTTGCGCTCCTCTTAGCCGTTGAAATCCTTAACTTATTCCTAAGCCGGATTAATCTTCACCATCAATAGATTGAATAAAGATCATATTCATTCGTTTCTTGAATCTAACTCTCCCGATATTAGATAAATAGATGAAGTTACGAGATCCTCTCCCAATTCACTCGCAAACAAGAATAAGAACCAATAATGAATAAACCTTGAATAGAAAAGTGCAAACTCTTATTACCTAAACAAAATCCAATAGTTTCTCACAACCACAAAACACAATAACCATGGCCAAATAGATTTAGTTCATGGCTAGGTTCCAAAGAAACACAAGATAAATAATCCATAGCATGAACCTAATTGAACAAGAAAGAAAAAGATGAAGAATGAAGCTTGTCGAAATCTCCTTGCCCTAGATGCTTGTCGAAAATTCTCTCCTCTTGCTCTCCTTGGAGTTGACGGCATGGCCTTTAATTTATAGGGCTAGGTCAAAGTCCTTTTTTGAGGAGGAAGTTAAGTTGGAATTAAATTATCTTTAAAGAATATAATTCTTTATTATAATTTTATTCATTCTAGAACTTCTCCTATCTTCTTGGAATTTAATTCTTCTTTAATCTCTTCATGGAAATCAAACTCCTTTGGGATTTAGCTTTGCTCCACGTCATCTTGGGCTTGTCTAGTCATCAATTTCGACTACCATATCACCTTATTCTTTGTCGACAATTGCCCTGGCAACTGGCTCGGTGTCTCCTTCATTCATTCCCCTGGCAACTAGCTCGGCATCTCCTTCATGCATTGCAGTGGCAACTAGCTCTAGCCTTGCTTTGGAAAGTGATCCTGTACATACACACAAAACACACCAAAGCAGCATCTTTTCCCACAAAAAATACAGTTATGTAATCAAGCTCAACGATGGAAAGAAACATGGATTAATGCATGAATGGCTAATTATGCAACTAATATGAGCCTAAGTCTAACAATAATATGAGTAAAAAGGGTAAGAAAAATAGTACTTTTGAACAGTTATCAAACCCCCAAACTCGAACTATTGCTTGTCCTCAAGCAACGCAAACTAATAATTACCTGCCAAAACTTCAATTTTCACAAACTTAGCTTTGAACTTGATTTCAATTCTCAGAACCGGGGCACAAAGTATGATTGGCTTTTCATTTTTCAAAAAACTTAGGAGTTACTCGGAATCAAACTATATTGCTTGTGAGTGTGTGCGGAGTTGTGTGCAAGTTGATTTTTCAGATTCTACGCAAACAAGAGGTTTTCAAATTACTTCATTGGGTTCTTTTTAACATGTTTTAACTAGAGCCAGTTTTGGGCACCTGTAGTGTTTTGTTTTTAGTTTTCTTAAGTTAATTTATTCGACTAGAGCCGGTTTCGGGCACCTCTAGCGATCAAATTTTTAACACATGATAGAGCCAATTTCGGGCACCTCTAGCGATCAATTTTTTAGCACATGCTAGAGCCAATTTCGGGCACCTCTAGCATTCACTTTTTAGCACATGCTAGAGCCAATGTCGGGCACCTCTAGCATTCATCCAATTTTTATTCTAATCCCCCAATTTGTTTAATTATCAACCTAAGTTCACTAGAATTCCTTAAATCAATCAAACCACAACAGTGTTTTATCAAATTTAGCATCATAGTAAAATTCTAAGTTTTTCCATGGTTATCCTAGAATAAAAATTCTATCAATTAAGTGCATTGGCAAAGTCATCATCGGATATTCATCAAATCTAGGCAATTCTTGTTCCAACTAAAGGCATGGCAAGCAATTTATGTATCCTAAATGTAATACTTAAGATGAATGTAATTAAACATGGTAACTACTAATAACAATCCCCCCCAAACTCGAGTGAGGCATTGTCCTCAATGCATGAATTAAATAAAATTAAGGAAAAATAAAATGCAAACGAGGACTTACTCTGAGAGTTCGTCATCGTGGATGATTAGTGATAAGTGTTCAAAAGTACTATTTTTCTTACCCTTTTTACTCATATTATTGTTAGACTTAGGCTCATATTAGTTGCATAATTAGCCATTCATGCATTAATCCATGTTTCCTTACAACGTTAAGCTTGATTACACAACTTGGTAGTTTTTGTGGGAAAAGATGCTCCTTTGGTGTGTTTTGTGTGTATGTGCAGGATCATTTGCCAAAGTGAGACTAGAGCTGGTGCCAGGGCAATACATGAAGGAGATGCCGAAGCCAGTTGCCAGGGCAAATGCATGAAGGAGACGCCGAGCCAGTTGCCAGGGCAATTGTCGACAAAGAGCAAAGGTGATATGGTAGTCGAAATTGATGACTAGACAAGCCCAAGATGACATGGAGCAAAGCCCAATCCCAAAGGAATTTGATTTCCATGAAGAGATTAAAGAAGAATTAAATTCCAAGAAGATAGGAGAAGTTCTAATAGGAATATAATTATAATAAAGAATTATATTCTTTAAAGATAATTTAATTCCAACTTAACTTCCTCCTCAAAGAAGGACTTTGACCTAGCCCTATAAATAAGAGGGAGATTTCGACAACTCAGGAGAAAAAAGAGAGGGGAATTTCGACAACTCCAAGGAGGGCAAGAGGAGAGAATTTTCGACAAGCATTTAGGGCAAGGAGGATTTCGACAAGCCTCCTTCTTCATCCTTTTCTTTCTTGTTCGATTGGGTTCATGCTAGGGATTATTTATCTTGTGTTTCTTTGGAACAAGAACTAAATCTATTTGGCTATGGTTATTGTGTTTTGTGGTTGTGAGAAACTATTGGTTTTTGTTTAGGTAATAAGAGTTTGCACTTTTCTATTCAAGGTTTATTCATTCTTTGTTCTTATTCTTGTTTGCGAGTGAATTGGGAGAGGATCTCGTGATTTCATCTATTTATCTAATATCGGGAGAGTTAGATTCAAGAAACGAATGAATATGATCTTTATTCAATCTATTGATGGTGAAGATTAATCCGGCTTAGGAATAAGTTAAGGATTTCAACGGCTAAGAGGGGCGCAAGATTGGTTGTTGTTCACCCTTGATTCACGCAGGGATGTATTATCAAGGCATGCACAAGTAGCTATAGTTTCGACTAAAAGATAAGAAGAAACCATTGAAGAACGCTCTACTGAACCTTGAAGGTTGCTGCCCAGACGCCCAAGTAGTTGCCCAACTAGTTGCCCAGGCAACCATCGATTAGTTGCCAAGGCAAGCCCGTTGTGCAAGTTGCTACGGCAACTGAGTTGCCCGTGCACTCTTTTACCATTACGATCCAATCGGCTATCACACCTCAAATCACGATAACCTGGCCTATCTCTCTCTCATTTGATCTCATCTTTTCTTTTACTTTATTGCTTTCTAGTTTAGTTATTAGTTAAACTCCTATAATCCTTTATTTGTGTTTTTACTTTTCACAGTGCAAGAGACTAGATTCTTGAAGTGGCACCAATCCCTGTGGAGACGATATCTTTTATACTATAACTTGCAACGTGTATACTTGCACAATTGCGTAGCACTTATTACGCGCAACAAGTTTTTGGCGCCGTTGCCGGGGATTGGCAATAGCGACTTTGTTTTTATTTTCTTGCACTTTCTTTTTACTTTTCTTGTTTAAGATTCAAAGGGCTAACAAACTTTGGTTTTGCATTGGTATATGACCAGGGCGAGACCGACTACACCAGAATATCCCATTGATCCAGAAATCGAACGAACCTTACAAAGACTTAGACGAAGGATAAGAGTAGCAATGGCTAATCAAGACGGCAATTTGAATCAAGATGTTCCAGCAGGAGAAGGAGTGATTCTTTCACGAAACAGAACTATTCGAGACTATCTTGAAGAAGATCTTGGTGGACTTAATCCAGGAGTTGTCGCACCTGAAATTGAAGCCGGTCACTTTGAGTTAAAACCGGTAATGTTTAATATGATCAACACAATAGGTCAATTTGGCGACTCAGCAACTGAAGATACACGGCAACATCTTAAATATTTCCTCGAGATTTGCAACTCGTTCAAAATACACGGAGTCACCCCCGATGTCTTAGGATTAATATTTTTCCCCTATTCACTGAGGGATAGGGCGAAAGCATGGTTGAATAGCATTCCTGCCAGATCAATAGCATCTTGGACCGATCTTTGTCGTGATTTCCTTGCTCGGTTTAATCCTACAAATTTGACTGATAAGCTTCGTAACGACATTACTTCTTTTTCGGCAGGCAGATGATGAATCCATGTACGAGGCTTGGGAGCGATATAGCGAACTTCTACACAAATGCCCCCTACACGGATTCCCGGTGTGGACTCAAGTAACAATGTTTTACAATGCCGTGAATACACCAACAAGGATGATGCTAGATGCCTCGGCAAACGACATACTTCTAGACAAGTCACCGGAGGAAGCAATGCAAATTCTAAACAGGCTGGCCAAGAATGATTATCAATTCCCATCTACTAGAAGAGGATGAGTTAGACGCCAAGCCACAATACATGAACTAGGATCATCAGATTCAATTTCGGCGCAATTGGCCACTTTAACCAAGATGGTCCAGAACATGCAAAAACCAAACAACACACATGAAGTCAAGGTAATGGATTCTTTTTGTGAGTTATGTGGTGATAACCATAATTCGTCTAAATGTATGCAGAATCTGGAATCCAGCTTCTATGTGGGGAATTACAATCGGAACAACAATGTGATGTCCAATACATACAATCCAGCTTGGAAAAAGCACCCTAATTTTTCATGGAGTAATCCGAACAATGATTTAAACCAGAACAATCAGAATGCACAAGCATCGGGATTCCAGCAGAATATGCCACGGCAACAGTTGCCACAGCAACAACTGACAACATCTAGTTCTTTGGAAAATTCTCTAAATACTTTTATGATGAAAACTGAATCTTATATGGTTGAGAATAGTAATTTCATAAAAAGAACTGATGCTTTTATTAACAGGACCGAGATGAGATTGCAAAATCAAGAGGCGGCAATCAAATCATTGGAAAATCAAGTCGGGCAGTTTGCTCAAAATCTGAATACTAGACCGCAAGGAGGTTTACCTAGCGATACTGAAGTCACAAGAGGAACTGGCCATGAGCAATGTAAGGCAATCACCACTAGAAGTGGCCAACAACTTAGAGAGGCTCAAACCCGCTCATCAAACAAAACTCCACAAAAAGATCAAGACGAACCTAGCGGCAAAGCCTCAGATGCCGAACCAGGAATTGCCTCGGCAACCGGAAATAAGCATGCCTCGACAACCGACGATAAGGATGCTTTGGAAACTTATGATAAGCATGCCTCGGCAACCCCAATTGATAATGCCTCAGTAACTCCAGTTGTCCCGGTAATGCCGTCAATCAGGTTTCAAACTAATGAAAGGATCGAAGATATCCGACTTCCACCACTATTCCCACAAAGGTTGAAGCGACAAAAGCAAGAATATCAATTCAAGAAGTTTCTTGATATCCTAAAGCAAGTCCACATCAACTTGCCATTGGTGGAAGCAATTGAACAAATGCCAAACTATGCCAAGTTTCTTAAAGACATTGTGTCCAAGAGAACAAGGCTATGAGAGTTTGAAACAATTGCCGCAACAGAGGGACGCATGGCAATGTTGCACAATCGCATGCCATCCAAGTTGAAGGATCCCGGAAGTTTCACAATACCCTATTCTATTGGAAATCACTATGTCGGGAAAGCATTATGCGACCATGGGGCTAGCATAAACTTGATGCCTAAATCGGTTTTCCAGAAACTAGGAATCGGGAAGGCAAGACCTACAACAGTTATGCTACAGCTAGCCGACAGATCCTATGTGCATCCAGAGGGAAAAATCGAGGACATACTAGTAAAAGTTGATAAATTTATTTTTCTCGCTGACTTTATTATTTTGGATTGTGAAACAGATGAGCATGCACCTATCATTCTCGGGAGACCATTCCTAGCAACAGGGAGAACCTTGATCGATGTTGAAAAAGGAGAACTCACAATGAGAGTGAATAACCAGCAAGTTAAACTAAATGTGTTCCAAACACTAAGGCATGCCGATGATCCAGAAGAATGCCAACTTCTTCATGCCAGGGCATAGTTTAACTTCGACGAGGAATTTAGTTTCCTCGGCAACTACATTGCCGATCAAGAGGAACCTGAGGAATATGAAGAACCGGTCGATGAGGATCAACAAGAAGAGGCAAATTGGCTATTCAATCGACCAGGTACATACTTTGAACCACTAGATTACTCAGGTAAGGAAGGTAAGCTCGAAAAACCCTCTATCGAACAACCACCGATTCTTGAGTTGAAACAATTGCCAGAGTAACTAAAATATGCATACTTAGGAACCGATAATAAATTGCCTGTAATTATTTCTTCTAAGTTACAGACTGAGCAGGAAAACAAGCTAATCAAGATGTTGAAGCTACACAAAAAGGCAATAGGGTGGACAATTGCCGACTTGAAGGAAATTAGCCCGGCAGTGTGCATGCACAAGATTTTGTTGGAAGATGATCACAAACCTTCAATTGAGGCCCAGAGGAGACTGAATCATGCCATGAAAGGGGTTGTAATGAATGAAATCATCAAGTGGCTTGACGCTGGCATTCTATACCCTATCTCTGATAGTACATGGGTAAGTCCGGTACAATGCGTACCGAAAAAGAGAGGTATAACAGTGGTAAGTAATGAAAACAATGAACTCATTCCAACCAGGACTGTGACCGGTTGGAGGGTTTATATGGATTATCGAAAGCTAAACAAAGCCACCAAGAAAGATCACTCCCCATTACCCTTTATTGATCAAATGCTTGACCGTCTTGCAGATAAACCCTTTTATTGTTTTCTTGATGGTTATTCAGGTTACAATCAAATTGCCATAGCACCAGAAGATCAAGAAAAGACAACCTTCACATGCCCATACGGTACTTATGCCTTCCGAAGGATGCCGTTAGGATTGTGTAACGCCCCGGCAACCTTCCAAAGATGCATGATGGCACTCTTTTCAGACATGGTCGAAGACTTCCTTGAGATCTTCATGGATGATTTTTCTATTTTTGGTAATGACTTCGACAGTTGTCTCGGCAATTTAGAGAGGGTGTTGGCAAGATGTGAAGAAACTGATTTAGTCCTCAATTGGGAGAAATGACATTTATGGTAGATGAAGGAATAGTGCTCGGCCACAAGATTTCATCCAAGGGAATTGAAGTAGACAAAGCCAAGGTGGACGTGATCAAGAGATTACCCCCACCAAGTTCGGTTAAAGGAATTCGAAGTTTTCTTGGACATGCAGGTTTTTATAGGAGGTTCATTCATAATTTTTCTAAAATCACTAAACCCTTGTGCAATTTGCTTGAACAGGATAAAGTCTTCAATTTTGATGATTCTTGCACCCAAGTATTCGAAACCCTAAAGAAAAAGCTTGTCTCAGCACCTATTGTCATTCCACCAGATTGGACGCTACCTTTTGAGCTCATGTGTGATGCAAGTGATTTCGCGGTAGGAGCAGTCCTAGGCCAACGCACAGGTAAGACATTCTATGTGATATACTACGCTAGTAAAACTCTTAATAGTGCTCAAGTGAATTACATAACAACGGAGAAAGAGTTACTAGCTGTAGTTTTCGCATTTGATAAGTTATGATCCTATTTGATTGGTACAAAGGTAATTGTTCATACGGACCATTCGGCAATCAAATATCTATTTGCTAAAAAGGATGCCAAACCTCGTTTGATTCGTTGGATATTACTTTTACAAGAATTTGATATTGAAATTAAGGACAGGAAAGGAACAGAAAATCAAGTGGTCGATCACTTATCATGTTTAGAACGCAACAGGGAGGAGGACGCAGATCTAGAGATATGCGATGCATTCCTGGATGAACAAATTTTAGTTGCCTCGGCAACCATGGATGCACACGCCTCGGTAACTCTTGACGCCACAGCAGCCCTTGACACGCACGCCTTGGAAATTTTGGGAGCAGTCCCCACGGCAGCCCATGCCTCGGCAATACCCTGGTTCGCGGATTTAGTTAATTTCCTTGTTTGTGGTATTTTACCTTATGGCATTACTCACCAAGGGAATATGCGGTTCCGCCATGATGCTAAGCATTACTTTTGGGACGAGCCTCTTTTGTTTAAACAATGTGCAGATCAGGTTATACGCCGATGTGTCCCTGAAGAAGAGCAACAGAATGTACTCCGCCAATGCCATTCTTCACCCTATGGAGGACATTTTGGAGGAACTCGTACCGCGGCCAAAGTTTTGCAATCCGGTTTGTATTGGCCAACATTGTACAAAGATGCCCAAGACTTTTAGAAGCAATGTGATCGTTGCCAGAGGACGGGCAATATCTCTAGACGACATGAGATACCGCTCCAGAACATCATCGAGGTGGAATTGTTCGATGTATGAGGGATCGATTTTATGGGACCTTTCCCATCTTTATTCGCCAACCTCTACATTCTACTTGTCGTCGACTACGTGTCTAAATGGGTGGAGGCAGCTGCAGTTCCCAACAACGATTCCAAGACCGTGCAACGATTCTTGCAGAAAAACATATTTACACGGTTTGGGATGCCGAGAGCAATTATCAGTGACGAAGGCAAGCATTTTGACAATAGACTAATTGCCAAGTTGTTGCAACGCTTCGGCATATCATACAAGATCGCCACAACATATCACCCACAAACCAACGGGCAATCAGAAATTTCCAACCGGGAATTGAAGGGTATACTCGAGAAAGTTGTAAATCCCTCTATGAAGGATTGGTCATTAAGACTAGATGACGCAATTTGGGCATATCGCACTGCATTCAAAACACCCTTAGGTATGTCCCCCTTCAGACTTATCTATGGCAAAACATGCCATCTACCGGTGGAAATCGAACACAAGGCATACTGGGTAATCAAGACCGTGAATATGGATTGGGAAAGTGCCAGACAAAAGCGTTTGTTGGACCTCAATGAGATAGAAGAATTTTGTGCACTCGCCTATAATAATGCACGAATCTACAAGGAGAAAACAAAGCGATGGCATGACAAGAAACTATTGCTGCGACAATTCATGCCAGGGCAACTAGTTCTCCTATTCAATTCTCGGCTAAAACTTTTCCCGGGATAGCTAAAATCAAGATGGTCGGGACCATTCGAAGTTGTCAAACCATTCTCCCATGGTGCCGTGATAATCAAGTCCATAACTGACAAACATGAATTCAAAGTTAATGGACAAAGATTGAAACACTACAATGATGCCCATGTGGAACGTAATAAAAAAGTGGTCACTTTAGGAGATGTATGAGCATGTTCTCCTTTCAATATTTTCTTTTTCTTTTTCTTTTCATTTTTATTTTTAGGACATATTTTATTTTTCTTCATTATCTTTAGTTTCCAGATTTTCTTTGTTTTCTTTCCCACAACAAGACTCACAACCACTATGCTAAGGAAATTCACTACCGACTACTTGCCACGGTAATCACAACAGAGGATGCCCGGGCAACCAACCCTGAAGATGCCACGGCAACCAAAGCTAAAGACATCCCGGCAACCACTGAAAAAGCCAAAGGTAAAGCACCTATGCCCGAATCAACTCCTACGGAATCATTTTCTGATTTTTCAGATTCAGACGAGTCCTCCATTGCACCAACAAAGACCGCACCAATTGAATCCTCCAAGCGAAAAGCCAATGACACTGATGAAGAGGACGATGAGGATAACCCCGTACAAGGATCGATTCCACCACCGGCAACAAGAAAACAATCATCACGTTTAAGCAAGAGAATCAAGACACCGACCAAAAGGAAACTAATCATCCACGATGGCGAACTCTCAGAGTAAGTCTTCGTTTGCATTTTGTTTTTCATTATTTTTATTTAATACATGCATTGAGGATAATGCCTCACTCGAGTTTGGGGGGATTGTTATTAGTAGTTACCATGTTTAGTTAAATTCATCTTAAGTATTACATTTAGGATACATAAATTGCTTGCCATGCCTTTAATTGGAACAAGAATTGCTTAGATTTGATGAATATTCGATGATGACTTTGCCAATGCACTTAATTGACAGAATTTTTATTCTAGGATAACCATGGAAAAACTTAGAATTTTACTATGATGCTAATTTTGATGAAACACTATTGTGGTTTGATTGATTTAAGGAATTCTAGTGAACTTAGGTTGATAATTAACAAATTGGGGGATTAGAATAAAAATTGGATGAATGCTAGAAGTGCCCAAAATTGGCTCTAGCATGTGCTAAAAAAATTGATCACTAGAGGTGCCTGAAACCGGCTCTAGTCGAATAAAACTAAAAACAAAACACTAGAGGTGCCCAAAACTGGCTCTAGTCAAAACATGTTAAAAAGAACCCAATGAAGTAATTTGAAAACCTCTTGTTTGCATAGAATCTAAAAAATCAACTTGCACACAACTCCGCACACACTCACAAGCATTATAGTTTGATTCCGAGTAACCCCTAAGTTTTCCAAAAAATAAAAAGCCAATCATACTTTGTGCCCCGGTTCAGAGAATTGAAATCAAGTTCAAAGCTAAGTTTGTGAAAATTGAAGTCTTGGCAGGTAATTATGAGTTTGCATTGCTTGAGGACAGGCAATAGTTCGAGTTTGGGGGTGTGATAAGTGTTCAAAAGTACTATTTTTCTTACCCTTTTTACTCATATTATTGTTAGACTTAGGCTCATATTAGTTGCATAATTATCCATTCATGCATTAATCCATATTTCCTTCCAACGTTGAGCTTGATTACACAACTTGGTAGTTTTTGTGGGAAAAGATGCTACTTTGGTGTGTTTCATGTGTATGTGCAGGATCATTTGCCAAAGCAAGGCTAGAGCTAGTGCCAGGGCAATACATGAAGGAGATGTCGAGCCAGTTGCCAGGACAATGCATGAAGGAGACGCCGAGCCAGTTGCCAGGGCAATTGTCGACAAAGAGCAAAGGTGGTATGGTAGTCGAAATTGATGACTAGACAAGCCCAAGATAACGTGGAGCAAAGCCCAATCCCAAAGGAATTTGATTTCCATGAAGAGATTAAAGAAGAATTAAATTCCAAGAAGATAGGAGAAGTTCTAGTAGGAATATAATTATAATAAAGAACTATATTCTTTAAAGATAATTTAATTCCAACTTAACTTCCTCCTCAAAGAAGGACTTTGACCTAGCCCTATAAATAAGAGGGAGATTTCGACAACTCAGGAGAAAAAAGAGAGGGGAATTTCGACAACTCCAAGGAGGGCAAGATGAGAGAATTTTCGACAAGCATCTAGGGCAAGGAGGATTTCGACAAGCCTCCTTCTTCATCCTTTTCTTTCTTGTTCGATTGGGTTCATGCTAGGGATTATTTATCTTGTGTTTCTTTGGAACCTAGCCATGAACTAAATCTATTTGGCTATGGTTATTGTGTTTTATGGTTGTGAGAAACTATTGGTTTTTGTTTAGGTAATAAGAGTTTGCACTTTTCTATTCAAGGTTTATTCATTCTTGGTTATTATTCTTGTTTGCGAGTGAATTGGGAGAGGATATTGTGATTTCATCTATTTATCTAATATCGGGAGAGTTAGATTCATGAAACGAATGAATATGATCTTTATTCAATCTATTGATGGTGAAGATTAATCCAGCTTAGAAATAAGTTAAGGATTTCAACGGCTAAGAGGAGCGCAAGATTGGTTGTTGTTCACCCTTGATTCACGCAGAGATGTATTATCAAGGCATGCACAAGTAGCTAAAGTTTTGACTTAGGGATAAGAAAAAACCATTGAAGAACGCTCTGCCGAACATTGAAGGTTGCTGCCCAGATGCCCAAGTAGTTGCCCAACTATTTGCCCAGGCAACCATCGATTAGTTGCCAAGGCAACCCCGTTGTGCAAGTTGCCACGGCAACTGAGTTGCCCGTGCACTCTTTTACCAAGACGATCCAATCGGCTATCACACCTCAACTCACGATAACCTGGCCTATCTCTCTCTCATTTGATCTCATCTTTTCTTTTACTTTATTGCTTTCTAGTTTAGTTATTAGTTAAACTCCTATAATCCTTTATTTGTGTTTTTACTTTTCACAATGCAAGAGACTAGATTCTTGAAGTGGCACCAATCCCTATGGAGATGATATCTTTTATACTATAACTTGCAACGTGTATACATGCACAATTGCATAGCACTTATTACGCGCATCAATTAGTTTTCTTTTGGTCAGTGTCTTGATTCTCTTGCTTGAACGCGATGGTTGATTTCTTGTTGCCGGTGGTGGAATCGATCCTCGTACGGGGTTGTCCTCATCGTCCTCTTCATCAATGTCATTGGCTTTTCGCTTGGAGGATTCAATTGGTGCGGTCTTTGTTGGTGCAATGGAGGACTCGTCCGAATCTGAAAAATCAGACAATGATTCCGTAGGAGTTGATTCGAGCATAGATGCTTTACCTTTGGCTTTTGCAGTGGTTGCCAGGATGTCTTTAGCTTTGGTTGTCGTGGCATCTTCAGGGTTGGTTGTCGTGGCATCTACTTGTGCAGGCATGATGTAGGTTGCCACGGCATCATCTGTTGCGGTTGCCGTGGCGACTGTCTCATTGGTCGTCGGGGTAAGGATCTCGGCATGAAAGATTGGGAACAGCACGCGATTGTCCGGGTACTTTTCTAGAATGACTTGGGTGATGGTATTGTTGTGCTCCTTCATGTACAGCATGAACATTATTTGTCAGACTTCAATTTGCCTTAGATGGCTCACCAATGGTTGTAAGAGTGCTTCAAAGTGTCTCGGGGTTGATGGCCGAGTTGCCCGGACGTTAGGTGCTTAGGCATTAGGGATTGCCGGGGCGGCAGAAGTTACTGCGGCAATTGGAGGCCTTGAAGATTTTCCTGGTGCCTCTCCCATTAGCTTTCAAATTTGTGCTTGATTCCAACCGAACTTTGGTAGGGCCTTTTCATCGGTGGACTCACTTGGGACATGAATCTCCTTGCAAAGATTAGAAATTAAGCAAGGGAAGAAAAGAGAACCCTTATCTTTTGAGCTACATACAAAAATCTCATCACAAATAATTTTTCCAATGTTAATGATGCGATTATGCAAGATAGAATGTATGAGCAAAAGACGTGGTATATCAACAGTAGTATTGTGTGTGGTGGGCATTAAAGAAGTTTTAACAAACTTATTCCATAGTTTTGCCTCAGGTTTAAGCCGAAGGCGATTTACCGTGCCCTTGTATTTATCGGCGTTCTAATAAGTTCCCGGTTGAGTGAGTTCTTGAAGCATCTTGTCGAGTTGCTTGGGCGTGATTTGATCAATGAAGGCTTGATGCTCGTCTTTCTCAATGTAAAGCCCGTAAAAGGTGTTAACGTTTTCAGGGCTTATGAGTATGGCCTTGTCACGAACAAAAACATAAGGATTATCTGGGTTAGGTAAGTGAGCATAGAATTCTCTTACCCATGAGATGTTGCCCGGTTCCGATTGATGGCAAAAGATTTACCACTTTTGATGTGCAATCCTCTCGAAGATGAATGGTTCAAGGCTGAAATCTTGATGAGAGTTGGAGTATTCAAAACCTTGTTCTTCGTAAATCTTCTGACTTTCGAACTTGGAGTGAAATCTTTCTTGAACCACTGGTGTAGCAAACTTCTTGTATCTTGGTTCTTTGGAGGAACTTGGATGAACTAAAAATTTAATTTTCGATGCCATAGATGATCTTGGTTGCGAGTTTTGTAAAAACAAATAAAATAAAATAAAATAAAAGAAACTAAAGAGTTGCAAGATGAAAAGTAGGAATAGGTTTCTTGGAAGTTAAGGGTGATGGGTTTTATAGAAAAGATAGGAAGTAAATATGGTGGGTGGGATTAATTTTGGATAGAAAATAAAGGGGGTTTCGGTTTAGGGGAAGGGTGACGGCAAGGGGGTTTAATTAGGATAAGTTGGAGGCTTTATATAAGCCTTAGATTCATCCCATTAATTTCCTTGTTGAAGATGTTTTCCTTCTTGGGTCAAAATTCTTCTTTATCTTGAACTCTTTTCCTACAATTCAAAGACAAATCAAATAAGGATTAAAATTAAAACTAATAAACAAATATGTGTAAAGGGATTCTTAAACTTAGAAAGATAAAAAAATAAAATCTATCCTAAAAAATATAATAATAATCGAAAATAAAAAAATTAGTTCGAGAAAAAAATAATAAAATAAAAAAATAGTCAGAAATAAAAAATAAAAATAAAAAAATAAAATAAAATATCGAAGGGAGAGCATGCTCATGCATCTCCTAATGTGACCACTTTTTTGCTACGTTCCACATGGGCACCGTTGTAGTGCTTCAATCTTTGTCCATTAACTTTGAATTCATGTTTGTCAGTGATGGACTTGATTATCACGGCACCATGGGAGAATGGTTTGACAACTTCGAATGGTCCTGACCATCTTGATTTCATCTTTCCCGGGAAAAGTTTTAGCCGAGATTTGAATAAGAGAACTAGTTGCCCTAGCGTGAATTGTCGCGGCAATAGTTTCTTGTCATGCCATTGCTTTGTTTTCTCCTTGTAGATTCGTGCATTGTTATAGGCGAGTGCACGGAATTCTTCTATCTCGTTGAGGTCCAACAAATGCTTTTGTCCGGCACTTTCCCAATCTATATTCACGGTCTTGATTGCCCAATATGCCTTGTGATTGATTTTCACCGTTAGATGGCATGTTTTGCCATAGACAAGTCGAAAGGGGGACATACCTAAGGGTGTTCTGAATGCAGTGCGATATGCCCAAAGTGCGTCATCTACTCTTAATGACCAATCCTTCCTAGAGGGATTTACAACTTTCTCGAGTATACCCTTCAATTCCCGGTTGGAAATTTCTGCTTGCCCGTTGGTTTGTGGGTGATATGTCGTGGCAATCTTGTGTGACACCCCGAAGCGTTGCAACATCTTGGTAATAAGTCTGTTGTCATAATGCTTGCCTTCGTCACTGATAATTGCTCTCGGCATCCCAAACCGTGTAAATATGTTTTTCTGCAAGAATCGTTGCACGGTCTTAGAATCGTTGTTGGGAACTGCAGCTGCCTCAACCCATTTAGACACGTAGTCGACGGTGAGTAGAATGTAGAGGTTGCCGAATGAAGATGGGAAAGGTCCTATAAAATCGATCCCCCATACATCGAACAATTCCACCTCGATGAAGTTCTACAGCGGCATCTCATGACGTCTAGAGATATTGCCCATCCTCTGGAAACGATCACATTGCTTGTAAAAGTCTTGGGCATCTTTGTACAATGCTGGCCAATACAAACCGGGTTGCAAAACTTTGGCCGTGGTACAAGTTCCTCCAAAATGTCCTCCATAAGGTGAAGAATGGCATTGTCAGAGTACATTCTGTTGCTCTTCTTCAGGGACACATCGGCGTATAACCTGATCTGCATATTGTTTAAACAAAAGAGGTCGTCCCAAAAGTAATGCTTAGCATCATGGCGCAACCGCTTCTTCCCTTGGTGAGTAAGGCCATAAAATACCACAAACAAAGAAATTAACTAAATCCGCGTACCAGGGTATTGCCGAGGCATGTGCTATCGTGGCGACTACTCCCAAAATTGCCAAGCATGCACGTCAAGGGCTGATGCGACGTCGAGAGTTGCCGAGCCGTGCGCGTCCATGGTTGTCGAGGCGTGCGTGTCAAGGGTTGTTGCGGCATCGAGAGTTGCCGAGGCGTGTGCGTCCATGGTTACCAAGGCGTCGAGGGTTGTCGAGGCATGCGCGTCCATGGTTGCCGAGGCAACTAAAAGTTGTTCATCCGGGAATGCATCGCATATCTCTAGATCTGCGTCCTCCTCCCTATTGCGTTCTAAACGTGATAAGTGATCAGCCACTTGATTTTCTGTTCCTTTCCTGTCCTTAATTTCAATATCAAATTCTTGTAAAAGTAATATCCAACGGATCAAACGAGGTTTGGCATCCTTTTTAGCAAATAGATATTTGATTGCCGAATGGTCTGTATGAACAATTATTTTTGTACCAATCAAATAGGATCGGAACTTGTCAAATGCGAAAACTACAACTAGTAACTCTTTCTCCGTTGTTGTGTAATTCACTTGAGCACTATTAAGAGTTTTACTAGCGTAGTATATCACATGGAAGGTCTTACCTGTGCGTTGGCCTAGGACTGCTCCTACCGCGAAATCACTTGCATCACACATGAGCTCAAAAGGTAGTGTCCAATCTGGTGGAACGATAATAGGTGCCGAGGTAAGCTTTTCCTTTAGGGTTTCGAATGCTTGGGTGCAAGAATCATCAAAATCGAAGACTTTATCTTGTTCAAGCAAATTGCACAAGGGTTTAGTGATTTTAGAAAAATTATGAATGAACCTCCTATAAAAACCTGCATGTCCAAGAAAGCTTCGAATTCCTTTAACCGAACTTGGTGGGGGTAATCTCTCGATTACGTCCACCTTGGCTTTGTCTACTTCAATTCCCTTGGATGAAATCTTGTAGCCGAGCACTATTCCTTCATCTACCATAAAATGGCATTTCTCCCAATTGAGGACTAAATCAGTTTCTTCACATCTTGCCAACACCCTCTCTAAATTGCCGAGACAGCTGTCGAAGTCATTACCAAAAATAGAAAAATCATCCATGAAGATCTCAAGGAAGTCTTCGACCATGTCTGAAAAGAGTGTCACCATGCATCTTTGGAAGGTTGCCGGGGCGTTACACAATCAAAGATAAGGTATATAATGCCGGCGTCAAGCCACTTGATGATTTCTTTCATTACAACCCCTTTCATGGCATGATTCAGTCTTCTCTGGGCCTCAATTGAAGGTTTGTGATCATCTTCCAACAAAATCTTGTGCATGCACACTGCCAGGCTAATTCCTTTAACGTCGATAATTGTCCACCCTATTACCTTTTTGTGTAGCTTCAACATTTTGATCAGCTTCTTTTCCTGCTCAGGTTGTAACTTAGAAGAAATAATTACAAGCAATGTATTATCGGTTCCTAAGTATGCATATTTTAGTTGCTTTGGCAATTGTTTCAACTCAAGAATCGGTGGTTGTTCAATATAGTGTTTTTCGAGCTTACCTTCCTTACCTGAGTAATCTAGTGGTTCAAAGTATGTACCTGGTCGATTGACTAGCCAATTTGCCTCTTCTTGTTGTTCCTCATTGACCGGTTCTTCATACTCATCGGGTTCCTCTTGATTGGCAATGTAGTTGACGAGGCAACTAAATTCCTCGTCGAAGTTAAACTCTACCGTGGCATGAAGAAGTTGGCATTCTTCTGGATCATTGGCATGCCTTAGTGTTTGGAACACATTTAGTTTAACTTGCTGGTCATTCACCCTCATTGTGAGTTCTCCCTTTCAACATCGATCAAGGTTCTCCATGTTGCTAGGAATGGTCTCCCGAGAATGATAGGTGCATGATCATCTGCATCACAATCCAAAACAATAAAGTCAGTGGGAAAAATAAATTTATCAACTTTTACCAGTATGTCCTCGATTTTTCCCTCTAGATGCACATAGGATCTGTCGGGCAGCTGTAGCATAGTTGTTGTAGGTCTTGCCTTCCCGATTCCTAGTTTCTGGAAAACTGATTTAGGCATCAAGTTTATGCTAGCCCCAAGGTCGCATAATGCTTTCCCGACATAGTGGTTTCCAATGGAACAGGGTATTGTGAAACTTCCGAGATCCTTCAACTTAGGTGGCATACGATTGTGCAACATTGCTATGCATCCCTCTGTTGCGGCAACTGTTTCAAACTCTCCTAGCCTTGTTCTCTTGGACACAATTTCTTTAAGAAACTTGGCATAGTTTGGCATTTGTTAAATTGCTTCCACCAATGGCAAGTTGACGTGGACTTGCTTTAGGATATCAAGAAATTTCTTGAATTGATATTCTTGCTTTTTTCGCTTCAACCTTTGTGGGAATGGTGGTGGAAGTCGGATATCTTCGATCCTTTCATTGGTTTGGAACCTGATTGATGGCATTGCCGGGACAACTGGTGTTGTTGAGCCATTATCAATTGGGGTTGCCGAGGCATGCTTATCACAAGTTGCCAAAGCATCCTTATCGCCGGTTGCCGAGGCATGCTTATTGCCGGTTGCCGCGGTAATTCCTGGTTCGGCATCTTAGGCTTTGCCGCTAGGTTCGTCTTGATCTTTTTGTGGAATTTTATTTGATGAGCGGGCTTGAGCCTCTCTAAGTTGTTGGCCACTTCTAGTGGTGATCGCCTTACATTGCTCATGGCCAGTTCCTCTTGCGACTTCAGTATCGCTGGGTAAACCTCCTTGCGGTCTAGTATTCAGGTTTTGAGCAAACTGTCCGACTTGATTTTCTAATGATTTGATTGCCGCCTCTTGGTTTTGCAATCTCATCTCGGTCCTGTTAATAAAAGCATCAGTTCTTTTTATGAAGTTACTATTCTCAGCCATATAAGATTCAGTTTTCATCATAAAAGCATTTAGAGAATTTTCCAAAGAACTAGATGTTGTCGGTTGTTGCTGCGGCAACTGTTGCCGTGGCATATTCTGCTGGAATCCCGATGCTTGTGCATTCTAATTGTTCTGGTTTAGAGTATTGTTGGGATTACTCCATGAAAAATTAGGGTGCTTCTTCCAAGCTGGATTGTATGTATTGGAAATCACATTGTTGTTCCGATTGTAATTCCCCGCATAGAAGCTGGATTCCGGATTCTGCATACATTCAGAAGAATCATGGTTATCACCACATAACTCACAAAAATAATCCATTACCTTGACCTCATGTGTGTTGTTTGGTTTTTGCATGTGCTGGACCATCTTGGTTAAAGTGGCCAATTGGGCCGAAATTGAATCTGATGATCCTAGTTCATGTATTGTGGCTTCGCGTTTAATTCCTCCTCTTCTAGTAGAGGGGAATTGATAATCATTCTTGGCCAGCCTGTTTAGAATTTGCATTGCTTCCTCCGGCATTTTATCTAGGAGTATGTCGTTTGCCGAGGCATCTAGCATCATTCTTGTTGGTGTATTCATGGCGTTGTAAAACATTGTTACTTGAGTCCACATCGGGAATCCGTGTAGGGGGCATTTATGTAGAAGTTCTCTATATCGCTCCCAAGCCTCAACATGGATTCATCATCTGCCTGCCGAAAAGAAGTAATATCGTTATGAAGCTTATCAGTCAAATTTGTAGGATTAAACCGAGCAAGGAAATCAAGACAAAGATTGGTCCAAGATGCTATTGATCCGGCAGGAATGCTATTCAACCATGCTTTCGCCCTATCCCTCAATGAATAGGGGAATAATTTTAATCGTAAAACATCGGGGGTGACTCCGTGTATTTTGAACGAGTTGCAAATATCGAGGAAAGATTTAAGATGTTGTCGTGCATCTTCAGTTGCTGAGCCGCCAAATTGACCAATTGTGTTGATCATATTAAACATTACCGGTTTCAACTCAAAGTGATCGGCTTCAATTTCAGGTGCGACAACTCCTGGATTAAGTCCATCAAGATCTTCTTCAAGATAGTCTCGAATAGTTCTATTTCGTGCAAGAATCACTCCTCCTGCTAGAACATCTTGATTCATATTGCCGTCTTGATTAGCCATGGCTACTCTTATCCTTCGTCTAAGTCTTTGTAAGGTTCGTTCGATTTCTGGATCAAAGGGATATTCTGGTGTAATCGATCTCGCCCTGGTCATATACCAATGCAAAACAAAAGTTTGTTAGCCCTTTGAATCTTAAACAAGAAAAGTAAAAAGAAAGTGTGCAAGAAAATAAAAACAAAGTCGCTATTGCCAATCCCCGACAACGACGCCAAAAACTTGTTGTGCGTAATAAGTGCTACGCAATTGTGCAAGTATACACGTTGCAAGTTATAGTATAAAAGATATCGTCTCTACAGGGATTGGTGCCACTTCAAGAATCTACTCTCTTGCACTGTAAAAAGTAAAAGAAAACACAAGTAAAGGATTATAGGAGTTTTAACTAATAGCTAATCTAGAAAGCAAATATGTAAAAGGCGATGTAATTAGATGAGAGAGATAGGCCAGGTTATCATGAGTTGAGGTGTGATAGCCGATTGGATCGTCTTGGTAAAAGAGTGCATGGGCAACTCAATTGCCGTGGCAACTTGCACAACGGGGTTGCCTTGGCAACTAATCGATGGTTGCCTGGGCGACTAGTTGGGCAACTACTTGGGCGTCTGGGCAGCAACCTTCAAGGTTCGGCATAGCGTTCTTCAATGGTTTCTTCTTATCCCTAAGTCAAAACTCTAGCTACTTGTGCATGCCTTGATAATACATCCCTGCGTGAATCAAGGGTGAACAACAACCAATCTTGCGCTCCTCTTAGCCGTTGAAATCCTTAACTTATTCCTAAGCTGGATTAATCTTCACCATCAATAGATTGAATAAAGATCATATTCATTCGTTTCTTGAATCTAACTCTCCCGATATTAGATAAATAGATGAAGTTACGAGATCCTCTCCCAATTCACTCGCAAACAAGAATAAGAACCAAGAATGAATAAACCTTGAATAGAAAAGTGCAAACTCTTATTACCTAAACAAAATCCAATAGTTTCTCACAACTACAAAACACAATAACCATGGCCAAATAGATTTAGTTCATGGCTAGGTTCCAAAGAAACACAAGATAAATAATCCCTAGCATGAACCTAATTGAACAAGAAAGAAAAAGATGAAGAATGAAGCTTGTCGAAATCTCCTTGCCTTAGATGCTTGTCGAAAATTCTCTCCTCTTGCTCTCCTTGGAGTTGACGGCATGGCCTCTAATTTATAGGGCCAGGTCAAAGTCCTTCTTTGAGGAGGAAGTTAAGTTGGAATTAAATTATCTTTAAAGAATATAGTTCTTTATTATAATTTTATTCCTTCTAGAACTTCTCATATCTTCTTGGAATTTAATTCTTCTTTAATCTCTTCATGGAAATCAAACTCCTTTGGGATTTAGCTTTGCTCCACGTCATCTTGGGCTTGTCTAGTCATCAATTTCGACTACCATATCACCTTATTCTTTGTCGACAATTGCCCTGGCAACTGGCTCGGTATCTCCTTCATGCATTGCCCTGGCAACTAGCTCTAGCCTTGCTTTGGCAAGTTATCCTGTACATACACACAAAACACACCAAAGCAGCATCTTTTCCCACAAAAACTACCAAGTTATGTAATCAAGCTCAACGATGGAAGAAACATAGATTAATGCATGAATGGCTAATTATGCAACTAATATGAGCCTAAGTCTAACAATAATATGAGTAAAAAGGGTAAGAAAAATAGTACTTTTGAACACTTATCACCTATACGGAGGAATGATATCCTCACGAAAGCACTAGCATTTTCCCCCCACTTAAAAAGGACGGGTTTATAGGTCAAATTTTAAATACGTTAACATAAACGCACACTTACAACCAAATGTTACCTTAATAGTCACTTCAATCCGGAACTTCCGATATTAGTAAAGCGGTAATTATTTAAAATGCTTGACTCTCATTTGTTTTTGAAAAAGGCAAAAATGTCCCCAGCGGAGTCACCATCTGTAGCGATCTCTTTTCGCTAAAAAACGGGTTCCAAGGTGTTTGGAGGTCTTTCGGGTATTTAAAGAAATGTCTTCCATTGGGGTTTTAGAAAAACCGTGTTTTATCCAAAAAAAAATTGAGTCACCATCGGCCACTAAGGTAGGCCGGACACCATAAAACTAGAGATTTTAAAAAATGTCGGGTTTGGGAGTCGGTTACGGATGGGGAAGGAGTAGCACCCTTACACTGCCCAAAATTGGTACTTTAATAATTACCGCTTTATTAATATTAAATTTTACGGATTAATGCGACGATTAAATTAAAATTTGGTTATAAGTGCGAGTAAATTTTAAGGACCCCGTTATTCAAGAGTAAATTGATAAACCACCATCACTGCGCTTGATACTGGCCACGTTTACGCTCGAATAAAAGGGTACCACATTGACAAAATATATCTGTTAAACAAAGAAAACATTATAAACAAATATTTACAAAGACATGGAACAAAAAAATAAAAACATAAATATAATAACATTAAAAATAAAATGCATGAACAAAGACAACGTAGCATATCATAATAATAAAACAAAATATAAACAAATGCATTTGTTTTATTTAATATGTTAAAGTATGCTATAGCTAGTTAGTTGATTTTGAAGTATGCTTTTTATTTCACAACGTTTATGTTTATATTTTGTTTTATTATTATGATATAAATATTTTTTGCTAAACTAACACGTGACCTAAAAATACGGAATGGATGTAAAAACAAAACATACTATGTAAGATGTATATACCAAGGACAAACTTAAACTATGTCACAATAGCATGATAATAAAAAAAACACATACTAAAAACATCACCTAGAATAAAACATGAAAAAAAAACATCCTAAAACATATATAAAACATGAATAAATAAGCTAATGACATTAACATGGTAATGTACATGAATAAAAAGCAAGATATAAATAGGCAACAAATCTATAATACATGTAGGAAGAATGTCACAAGTCATACTAATACATAAAAAACCATTTAAAATAAAATAAAGACATACAATATGTAATACCCCAGAAATTTCACTAAGTTATATAAGGGTTATTTAGTACAAAGGTTTTGGCATAAGGCTAACTTAGTGACTAAAAGACAAAAGATAAAAGTTAGTGACCAAAATGAAAAGTTGGTAAAAGTTTAGGGACCCAAGTATAAATTTTCCCAAAGATGATTTTTATTCAGTATGAGGATAAATTCGATCAGAATAAGGATTTTGGTAATAGTTTTGGAGGTTTGAATGCAGTAGAAAATATAAAATTTTGATCGAATAAAATTGTTAAGTGTGCTCAGATTAGAGAAAAGTTTTGGGTGACCTTTTGGGAAGTGTCACATAACAGTATGTTGATTAGTAAAAAGGACTCAGAAGAAGTGGGAAAGATTCGTATAAATGCTTTATGAAGAATTTTTCAAGAAAGATGCTACCCAATAGAGATTTCGGGTAATTATCAGTATTTTTTGATCGAGTCAAATTTCTAAGTTTGACTTTATTAAATGGAGAATTTTATATGAAAATATGAATTTATTCATGGAATTATAGAAATATATGATTCCCGAATCAGATTTGATAGTTCGATAAAGGAAAAATCGTATAAGGTGAAAATCGGGAAATTGGATCGAACAAAAATCATAAATGATATTTTACGATTATTTAATGATGATGGCCGGTTGGATTAGAAATAATCTAGTTCAAATGTTATGGGATGGCATAATTTTGAACTAGATGTAATTTCAATTTAGTTAGAGGGGTATTTATGGAAAAAGAGAGAAATGAATTTAAAATTCATTTTTTATATAACATGTGGCTTTTTCTATTTTATATTGGGTTTAGTGTTAAAAAATGATGAACAAAGTTTATCATCTTCTTCACCCTTTCGAAAAGAAGAAAAAAATATGGGGGAAAAGGTTTAAAATTTTCTAGCTCAATTTCAAGGCTTTTGATCAAGAATTCAAATAAGGTTCTTTGAGGTAAAGTGATCTACTCTGCAATCTCTACATTTTGATAGTAAAATTGCATGGAATTATGAAGTTTTGGATTAGGGTTTGAAGAGAGAGAAATTAGGGTTTCATGGAAAATTGATGGAATTCAAGTAGTAGTTGATGAATTAAGCTTAGTGTTGTTGAAATCAAGCTTGAAGTCCAAGTTAAATTCATGTTGAAAGTTATAAACCCTAATCTTAAAATTTAGGGATTTACTAGGGTTTTGAGAATTAAGTATGAAAATGGTTAAATTATGATGTTTGAAGAATTATATTGATGATGGAAGTTTAATTTTGATGTTTGAAGGTTAAATTCCCTTTAGGGACTAATTCAAAAAATTGAAGAAAATTTGGGACTAAATTGTCAAAATTTAATTGATGATGGAAATGAATAGAAAATGATGTTTCAATCTTGAATTGACAATTTGGGACCAAATTGAATATTTGAAAAAGTTTAGGGACCTATTTGGCTATTTGAAGAAATAAGGGTATGGTTTTGGAAATTTTATTTTGAAGGGAGACTGATCTGTAAATTATTGAAATTATGATCAAATTAGCTTGAATTGATGAAAAGTACCATTTTGGCAAGAATGAGAAAGTAAGGGATTAAAATGGAAGAATTGAAAATTAAGACATGAATAGTTGCCAAATGTTCAAAATGGTCACTAAGGACCGAAAATGAGATACAGAGCAAACATTAGTATTTTATTTGGCAATGTTAGACTCGAATTAAGTAAGTGTATAGTAATAAGTATATTTGATTGATTTCTACAGTTGCAAGAAATACTAGGGAAGGTACAAGCATTCAAGGAAATGAAAAGATTAATGAGTAAGCTTAGTGAGGCAAGATAATAAATGGCCCAGGTGAGTGCATTTATATGTTTTGAAATGTATTTTAGTAAACTTTTATAAATTCTATTTATTTGATTGTATTAAAATGATAACATGGTTTTTCTATAAGTTATATGATGATTCACAGGCAAAGGAAAAAGGTTAGTACATGTTAGGGTATGTATTGCCCTATTATGTTTTATTTTGATAAGTTTTATTATTGAATAATGGTCATATATGAATCATTTATCAAATGATAATTTACAAGTCAATTATATGAAAATATTTGCCCAAGTTTATGATAGAGGGTTACAGTATAGTGGCATGCCATTAGAGGTCTAGCAGCCAAGGACTGCAGTATAGCTATACACCAATCTTCGGATCTATACGTTTTCGGCACTTATGTGTCTATATGTTATTGTCACTTTGGTGACTAGTACTCAAGGAGTACCGACCTTGCATACTTTAGTTTCTCTTTATACAAATTCTTGGCCTAATTATAAAGTAAATGTATATGAAATTCACCATTTCTTATATGTGACTGTTTGTAAGTATATGAAAGATTTGATATGATTTTGCTTAACCATGTCCTCACTAAGTTATACTTAGCGTGTGATTGTTTCACGCGTAGGAAAAGAAAAACGTTGGGAATAAGGAGCATTTGCGAACATCATCTATCGAAAACAGGTACATCAGTATCAGTAATATAATTTTTATGTTGTTTGATATTTACTAGTTGGCATATATAGTAAAATGTGAAGCCTGCTCTGATATGAATCGTATTTTATTCAGAATCTGAATGATTTTAAATTAGGCATTTTTCAGGCAGTTTTATTATTTATATGTTAATGGATCAAACTGTTAAGTTGCTGCATGAATCTATGTTCAAAATTGAATGTAAAATTATTAAGTTTAAATTTTATGCGATTAACTATTTTATAGTCAAAGATAAGATTTTCTTAATATTAAAGATTTATTTTACAAGTATCATGTGATATCCCAAACTCTTATTCAGCGATGAATACGGAAAAGGGATGTTACATTTAATGGTATCAGAGCTGCAGGTTTAGCCGGTTCTAGGCGTAAACGGAAGTGATTTTATGTCAAAAAGTTTATACATGCCATAGGATATCAATATTACAGATATGATGTTTATATGATTTGATTGATGTTGCTCCTTACTAATATGAAATGAGATTAGTTATAATTAATATTTGAGTTAAGAAGATTGAGATGAACTAGTAAATGGGATGTTCTAGAAAGAACCATAGTGGTAATAATAAGGTTAACTATAACCTTTTGGATTAATCAGAACAAGAAAGAACATTGGCACAATAGGGAGTGCCTATATAGGATTTGGGAAATCCTGAATTTCATAGTGAAGGTGGTCTGATGGCTACTGACTTATGGTTTAATGATGTTAAAATTATAAGGGAAGAGCTAAATTGTTCCGGTGTGGAAAAGTTAGAAGGAATTGTATCCCTGTTAAGATGACATGTTCTAATACGGTGGACAAGTATCAGATAAAAGATACTTGCAACTGAAGTGACATGGGTATTCTTCCAAGAAGCTTTTAAGGCGAAATATATTGGTGATTAATTTAAGAATAGAACTTATAGCAAATTTGATAAGTTGCCAAGATTAACTTCAGAATGAGAGGTAGAATTTATAATAGAGGTATTGCCAGACATTGTATCTATATCGATGGTTCCGACCGAGCTTCGAGAAAGGAAGGCGCAATTGCAAGAAATGTTGGATCAAGGTTTTATAAAACCAAGTGTGTCACCTTTGGGGCGCACCGGTATTATTTATGAAAAGAAGGATGGATCCGTGCGACTATACATCCATATGAAAATGAGATGTTGCAAGGTTTAAAAAGTTAGTATTGATGGCTAGGCATGAAAAGAATAATAAATGAGATAGTTTCTAAATGTTTATCATGTCAACAAGTAAAGGTAGAACATCAGATACCTTCTGAATTATTACAATCGATTTTCATTCTTCAGTAGAAATGGGATTGAATGACTATAGATATTGAATATGAAGTTGGAGATAAAGTATTCCTAAAGGTATCACAATAGAAGAAAGTCCAATGATTTGGACAAAAAGAGAAAACTTAGTACCAGAATTGTTAGACCATATGAAATCTAAAAAAAGAGAATAGGACTAGTGGCTTACCAGTTAGCTTTACCACCAGAGATGAGCAAGATTATATGATATATTCCATATAGTTATGTTATGAAGGTATCGCTCAAATCCATCACATGTCATCACTTCTGAGGAATTGAACTACAACCAAATCTGTTGTATGAAAAAGAACCCATGAAAATTCTAGCATATGAAGTTAAAGAGTTAAGGAACAAGAAAATTCCTTTGGTCAAAGTTATTTGGAAGAATAACAAGATTAAGAAGGCCACTGGAGAAAGCCTAGAAGAAGATGAAAAAAGCAATATTCGTAACTATTCAAATTAGTTACGTTCTAAAATTCGAGGATGAATTTTATTTTAAGGGGGTGGAATTGTAATACCCCAAAAAATTTACTAAGTTATATAAGGGTCATTTAGTACTAAGGTTTTGGCATAAGGATAACTTAGTGACTAAAATGACAAAAGATAAAAGTTAGTGACCAAAATGAAAAGTTGGTAAAAGTTCAGGAACCCAAGTGTAAATTTTCCCAAAGATGATTTTTATTCAGTATGAAGATAAATTCGATCAGAATAAGGATTTTGGTAATAGTTTTGGAGGTTAGAATGCAGTAGAAAATATAAAATTTTGATCGAATAAAATTGTTAAGCGTGCTCAGAATAGAGAAAAGTTATGGGTGACCTTTTGGGAAGTATCACATAATAGTATGTTGATTAGTAAAAAGAACTAAGAAGAAGTGGGAAAGATTCGTATAAATGCTTCATGAAGAATTTTTCAAGAAAGATGCTACCCGATAGAGATTTTAGGTAATTATAGGTATTTTTTGGATCGAGTTAAATTTCTAAGTTTGAATTTATTAAATGGAGAATTTTATATGAAAATATGAATTTATTCATGGAATTACAGAAATATATGATTCCCGAATTAGATTTGATAGTTCGATAAAGGAAAATCGTATAAAGTGAAAATCGAGAAATTGGACCGAACAAAAATCATAAATGAATTTAAAATTCATTTTTTATATAACATGAGAATTTATTTATGAAAATATGAATTTAAAATTCATTTTTATATGAAAATGTGAATTTATTTATGGAAAGAGAGAAAAATGAATTTATAATTCATTTTTTATATAACATGTGGCTTTTTCTATTTTATATTGGGTTTAGTGTTAAAAAATGATGAACAAAGTTCATCATCTTCTTCACCCTTTCGAAAAGAAGAAAAAATATGGGGAAAAAGGTTTAAAATTTTCTAGCTTAATTTCAAGGCTTTTGATCAATAATTCAAACCAGGTTCTTTGAGGTGAAGTGATCTGCTCTTTATTATCTACATTTTGATAGTAAAATTGCATGGAATTATGAAGTTTTGGATTAGGGTTTGAAGAGAGAGAAATTAGGGTTTTATGGAAAATTGATGGAATTCAAGTAGTAGTAGATGAATTAAGCTTAGTGTTGTTGAAATCAAGCTTGAAATCAAGTTAAATTCATGTTGAAAGTTATAAACCTTAATCTTGAAATTTAGGGATTTATTAGGGTTTTGAGAATTAAGAATGAAAATGGTTAGATTATGATGTTTGAAGCATTATATTGATGATGGAAGTTTAATTTTGATGTTTGAAGGTCAATTTCCCTTTAGGGACTAATTCAAAATTTTGAATAAAATTTGGGACTAAATTGTCAAAATTTAATTGATGATGGAAATGAATAGAAAATGATGTTTCAAGCTTGAATTGACAATTTGGGACCAAATTGAATATTTGAAAAAGTTTAGGGACCTATTTGGCTATTTAAAGAAATAAGGGTGTGATTTTGGAAATTTTATTTTGAAGGGAGACTGATCTGTAAATTATTGAAATTATGATCAAATTAACTTGAATTGATGAAAAAGTACCATTTTGGCAAGAATGAGAAAGTAAGGGATTAAAATGGAAGAATTGAAAATTAAGGCATGAATAGTTGCCAAATGTTCAAAATGGTCACTAAGAACCGAAAATGAGATACGTGGCAAACATTAGTATTTTATCTGGCAATGTTAGACTCGAATTAAGTAAGTGTATAGTAATAAGTATATTCGATTGATTTCTACAGTTGCAAGAAATACTGGGGAAGGTACAAGTATTCAATCAAATGAAAAGATTAATGAGTAAGCTTAGTGAGGCAAGATAATAAATGGCCCAGGTGAGTGCATTTATATGTTTTGAAATGTATTTTATTAAAAAAATTAAATTTTATTTATTTGATTTTATTAAAATGATAACATGGTTTTTCTATAAGTTGTATGATGATTCACAGGCAAAGGAAAAAGGTTAGTACATGTTAGGGTATGTATTGCCCTATTATGTTTTATTTTGATAAGTTTTATTATTAAATAATGGTGATATATGAATCATTTATCAAATGATAATTTACAAGTCAATTATTTGAAATTATTTGCCCAAGTTTATGATAGAGAGTTACAGTATAGTGGCATGCCATTATAGGTCTAGCAGGCAAGGACTGCAGTATAGCTATACACCGATCTTCAGATCTATACATTTTCGGCACTTATGTGTCTATTGTTTCCGGCACTTTATGTGTCTATATGTTATCGTCACTTCAGTGACTAGTACTCAAGGAGTACCGACCTTGCATACTTTAGTTTCTCTTTATACAAATTCTTAGGCTAATTATAAAGTAAATGTATATGAAATCCACCATTTCTTATATGTGATTGTTTGTAAGTATATGAAAGATTTGATATGATTTTGCTTAACCAAGTTTTCATTTATTTCGATACTTATTTTTGATTAATTATAATGCCTCGCTAAGTTATACTTAGCGTGTGATTGTTTCAAGCGTAGGAAAAGAGAAGCGTTGGGAATAAGGAGCATTAGCGAACATCATCTATCGAAAACAGGTACATCAGTATCAGTAATATAATTTTTATGTTGTTTGATATTTACTAGTTGGCATGTATAGTAAAATGTGAAGCCTGCTCTGATATGAACCGTATTTTATTCAGAATCTAAATGATTTTAAATTAGGCAGTTTTCAGGCAGTTTTATTATTTATATGCTAATGGATCAAACTGTTAAGTTGTTGTCTTAATCTAGGTTCAAAATTGAATGTGAAATTATTAAGTTTAAATTTTATGCGATTAACTATTTTACAGTCAAAGATAAGATTTTCTTAATATTAAAGATTTATTTTACAAGTATCATGTGACTCCCTAACTCTTATTCAGCGATGAATACGGGAAAGGGGTGTTACACAATAAAAGACTAAACTAAACTAAAATCAAAACAGGAAATGGAAATCAAAAAACAATAAAGAAACAATTTAGGGACGGGATTGCAAGCCGACCGAAACTTAGAAGGACTAATATTGTAATATACCCATGTGACACGCTCAAAGTGTAAAATATCAAAACACGAAATGACTAGGGAAGTGATTTTGCCATTTAAAAAACTGAATCGGTTAATTTAGGGGGCGAAATTGAAATACAACAAAAAGGGAGATGGACTGATGGTGTAAATATCCCAAGGGGCGAGACAATTTTGAAAATTCCCAAAACACGGTGGGATAAATGGAGCAATTTGACCATTTGATTTCCGAATTTGTCTAATATATGGGCTAAATTGAAAAGTTTCAAAAAGAAAAGGGGACTGGGACTGTAATTAGACAAAGGGGATGCTCGGTTTGTAAATTTTAGAAATGCGGGAGGATTTATGACGGGATTAAACCATTTACAAAAAACTTAAAACACTATAAAATGACCCTTTCAGGTCTGATTTTGGCTTTTGCTCATTCAAAATTTTTGCTTAAGATAAGAAAAAACCTCTCCCCTTTATTTTCTTTGAAACCGAAGCCAAGGTCCCAGTCCTGACTCCTCTGGCCGCCTAAGACCACCGTCGGCCACCGTTTATCGGTGCCGGTTAAACCCAAAATCACCCTCAAAACAACATTTGTTTCCACCCAAACTCGAAACTAGCCTCAGATTTTAAGAGAACGAGACTTATTTTTCTAGATCTGAAAAAAACAGAACCGAAACTTCCCTTTTTTAAAAAAAATTTATAAACCGAGACCAAAAAACCCCGCCCCTCCACCGGCTCACCGTGTTCTGCTCAAGAGCCCTACAGCTTATTACCGGCGGCGAAAATCTTTAATAGGCGAGGGTAAGAACCAACCTCTTTAATGTTTTTTTTGTTTGATATTTTTTCTATTCGAGAGATATACATGCAATAGAAGAAGAAAGAAAAATTACCACTGGATATGTGTTGATTTTTTTTATTTAATCTTTTTTTTATTTCCGGGATCTGATGAACTAAGTGTTCTTACATACTTTTGAGTTTTATATCCATCTGTTCTCTGATGATTTTGGTAGAAAATAAGATATAAAAAATACATTTGATTTGATTTGGGTACTGATAACCCATTGTTTACTGTCTCTTGCATGTTCTGAACGTGGTGGTTGAGGGCGGCATGGTGGAGGCAGAATGGTAGAGGTGTCGTTCGGCAGACTGATCCTTGGTCGTTGGATCATATCCGGTTGAGGCTTTTCGAAGATGAACGGCCCAGATTGAATCTTGGCGGTAACGAGATGGTCCCGGATCGTGCCACATGGTATGGGATTATTTGAAAGGTCAGCGCGTGCACGCCACACGCGCGTGGAAGTTTAACAGCCCTAGGAGTGAGCTACACGCGCCAGATGGAGGAGTCTTCTGGATTGATCTCGGCTGTTGGATCAAAATTTGATCTAACGGCTCTACATTGGCTATGCAAAAATAAAGGGATTAGAATTCTGATAAGGCTAGGGTTTTTTTAGCATTAAGTGGGTTTGGCCGGTTAGGCCTTATGTGATTAAATTTGGGTTTGTAATATAATGTGGACTTAATTTATATATTTGGGTTTTATTTAATTTGTTTTCATATTTATAACATATGACCTAATAATAATAATTAAACTTATAATTTAGTACATGCACATACATACATCATGCAAATACGTTAGAACGATCATACATAATATACATACATACCTTACATAATACATGCAATGTTAATAATAACTAATAAACAATACATATACGCGCACACTTATATACATATACGCATACACTCAAATACATAATACAAACATGTATTTAATCACACTTAATTATTAAACATACACATTGTACATATTCAAACCATGCATACGTGACATGTATGTATACCACACACATATACCATAATAATTGCTAATACATACACATACATAATACATGCACTCACCCGTATCGCACACAATTTTACGTACACATTAATCACACGTATAAACACATGTTAATACTATATATGTATACATGCAATAATAGTATCTATTAATTATTATACTAATACAATATTTACAAATCGGATAAAAATGAGTGATTATAGAGGGCATCACCTTGCATGAGGTAGGTAAAAACACGTGTTGAAGAGTGTAAGGTCGACCATTTTGTCAAGCAAGACCCGCACATGAGATAAAATACATCAAAAAATATCTAAAAACACGAAAAGGGGATAGAGTTGCGCCTAGTGAGAAAATCATACCATCAGATTGGGGTAATTTACGTTGATCAAGGATTCAAGATCCCTACTTTGATAAGTGTTAGAGGAAGATATTAAAATGCCAATATCACTCAAAGATATTTGAAGACTCACGAGAAGTGCTGAAGGTGATTGATATTATTTTAAGAGACATCTGAAGATCTGCAAGTCTCGGGACTACTCATAGACGTCTTTCACTCAATATTGATGTATTAAGTACAATGATAATCCAATGGTGGATTTGTTAATTACCAAGGCCCAAGATACAAGAATACTTGAAAATATGAAGTACAAAACATCTGGATTGAATGAGCAAATATACAAAGATTATATGTTTTCTATGAAACAAAGAGGTACAAAGAATGAGAATGGTGAAACAGAGATAATGAGATGGCTATTCATCTGGATTGAGTAAGAAATTGTGCAAATAACAGATGAAACAGAAATCAAAAAATTTCCACCATTAAACATATCATGAATTCATGAGCTAGGCATCTCCTCAAAAGTACTACTTTTCAGACATATATTTCTATGCTTTTGCTTGCCTTTGAGTACATATTTTTGCATTTAGCTAGTAAAATCATGCATTTGCATCTAGGAGTTAAGGAGTGTTTCTTTTGCCAGAGTGAGGGTGTATTTTCTTACTTTGGTGGCAGGTTTGGAGTAGGACAGAAAAGAAAGCCAGAGGAGCAGAAAGCTAAAAAAGAAATTCCAAGCACTGATGACAAAAGTAGAAAGGGAATTTCCAAGCTCGATTGGCAATCGAAGGATGACCGATGCCTGATTAGTGGCCATTGGTCAAAGAACAGTTCAGCCCTAAAATTTAAAAGGAGGATAACATGCCTATCTTGGCGTGCAGCTAACTTTCAAGATTAAAACCCAATCTAAGGTTTCCATTCATGCCTATTTAAAGAGAGTTGATCGATGAGCCTAAAGGAGGTTGTACCATGGTGAAGGAAGAAG
Organism: Hibiscus mutabilis; assembly: GCA_019671005.1. Classification (NCBI taxonomy): domain Eukaryota; kingdom Viridiplantae; phylum Streptophyta; class Magnoliopsida; order Malvales; family Malvaceae; genus Hibiscus; species Hibiscus mutabilis. Next base: position 24,410,796 of record CM033751.1, read on the forward strand.
ATAGAGGGTAACCTATGGTTCGGCCAGGCTTAGACCGAGAGCTTTCGACAGATCTTCTTCATTGTCCATTTTTCTTTATTTTTAATTTCATTTAAGATGGTGATGTTGATAAACGATGATATGTTGATGGTTTCTCCAGCCATGAACTACTTCTTTTAAGTTGGTTGGGGATGTTTTTGCAATGAACGCTTAGCTATTTTTCAATGTTCAATAATTGAATACTTTGGCATATTTGTCTATTCTGCTAGTGCTTAATTCACTTAAATTATTTGCCATGCGACATTTGGTATTGCATGCTTATTATCCCTTAATATCTTAATAGTCTTAGGAGATAACAATTAATTGACAAGTATTAAGGAAAAAAACTTCGAAAAAAGATGTTCAAGTAGATGAGCTTACTTCGAAAGTGAATCTACCCCTTAGGAGTAAAGATCAAAACTTTTCCAAGTTAATTATTGAGAAACATCACTATAGACATATATGAGTTAATCCTAATTAACTTAGGGTATTCCATCAATAGAGGCAATGCTACTTTAAAATCTACTCTGCAATAAAACCAAGGCTGGAAGTTATTAATTTTTGTCTTTGCTAACTAAAATCCATACATACTTCACCAACGTCTACCATCCATTTGAATACATTTATTTTCCAACCTGTCTGCATTTTCACTGTATTTCCCTTAGTCATTTTCTTAATCAAAATTCGAAATCCAATTCAACTCATTTGTTCCTATTTACAAGTAAAATATCGTGGCATTTAATTCCTGGACAATCCCTTTGGATACAATACTCAGCTTACTGTTGTATTACTTGCTCACCGTGTATACTTGCACATAAAAGACTTAAAATTGGCATTATTTTTTGGCATATTTACATTAATTCTTCAATTGTTTGCCAAGCGTTAGTCTGGTGAAGAGTTTTTGGCGCCGTTACTGGGGATTGCAACAAAAATTATTATTTTGATTTTTACCTATGTTTGTTTATTTTACTTATTTTGTTTTGATAGGTGTATGACCGGGAGCTGCACTGCGGAAGAGGATTGGCCATATGACCTAGAAATTGAAAGAGCCCTACACAGGTTGAAAAGGAAACTTAGAGAAATATCTCTTAACATAAATGATGGAGAAGAATGTGTCATTCGTAATCAAGAAAATCCACCAATACATGAATAAATACCGCATGCACCTGCTGCGACGGCAGAAAGAGAAAGACCTATTACAGAACACTTGGCACCAACCATGGAAATTTGATGCCAGGACTAATTAGTCCAAAGGTAAATATAGAAAATTTTGAACTTAAACTATTAATGATACAGACGCTTTGAATGTAGGTCAATTTGATGGATCACCTACTAGAGATCCAAGGCAACACTTGAAGCAATTCATGGAGGTTTATCAACTATTTTAGCAATCTGATGCAGTTGAAGAAACAATGAAGTTGAGACTTTTCTCCTTTTCTTTGAGAGATAGAGAAAAGTTGTGGCTAAGTTCTTTGCCACCTGGTTCAGTTACTTCATGGGTAGAATTATGCTAGAAGTTCTTTCTGAGATTCCAGCCATATAAACTTAATGCCAAGCTGAGGAGTGAAATCATTACTTTTAGATAGGCTGATGATGAGACTTTGTATGATGTCTGAGAGCATTTTAAGGACATGTTGAAGAGATTTCCCATGCATTAATTTCCTACTTGGACCCAGATGGAGACCTTTTATAATGGACTCAATGCTCATGCCAAGACTGTGGCTGATGCTTCGACAAATGGTTCTTTGCTAAACAAGAATTTTACGGAGGCATTTGATATCCTATAAATGATTGCCACCAATGACCTCCAGTATCCTACTGCCAGAATGGGAATCGAAACAAAAATTGCTGGAAAATTAGAGCTTGATGCACTTTCATCTATCAATGCTCAAATTTCCAACCTCACTAACATAGTGAAAGCAATGAAAAAGCCTACTGAAGTCTGAGAAGTAAAGGCGATAGAACCATTTTGCATTATTTGTGGACAAGATCATTATGTGGAAGAATACCCAGCAAACCCTGAATCAATAAATTTTATTGGAAATTTCAATCGTAATTTTAACCCACACTCTAATACTTATAATGCAGGTTAGAAGCAGCACCTAAACTTTTCTTGGGCAAATTAGGGAGGTAATCAATGTAATGCCCATCGTTAAAACAACAATGCACCGCCAGGTTTTAACCAGAACTTAATGCCACAGAGAGCACAAAACAACTTTCAATCGGGACATGGATCTAACCAGAGGAATACTTTAGCAGAGTACATAGAGCGTAATGATGCAACTGTCCAGAGCCTAGCCGCATCTATGCGAAACTTAGAGGTTCAACTAAGGCAGATTGCTAATGCACTCAGTAACAAACCCTAGGTAACTTTGCCAAGTGATACAGAAGATGCTCGACAAAAAAAGAATAAACAATGCAAAGCATTCACTCTTCAGAGTGGTAAACAATATGAGAAAGAAACACATGTTAAATAGTCAACTATTTGCCAAGATGAGAAGATGGTGCCAGTAGATGAACCCAAAGAGGCAGAGAAAAAAACGAGCACTAATAATGCTAGACCTCAATCTGATGCCAGCACTAGCTCGACAAAACCAATAGAGCCACCAGCTGCCTATCCACCACCATATTTTCCATAAAGGTTTTATAAACACAAACAATACCAATAGTTTAAGCATTTCTTAGAAGTTCTTAAACAATTGCAAATCAACGTACCATTAGTGGAAGCTCTCTAACAAATGCCCAACTATGCCAAATTCATGAAGAATATCTTGTCAAAAAAAAGCTGGGTGACTTTGAAATGATTGCTCTCACTGAAGGATGCAGTGTAATGATAACCAACAAATTGCCACCGAAAATGAAAGATCTGGGAAGTTTCACTATTCCTTTCACAATTAGCAATATATTTATGGGTAAAGCATTGTGTGACCTTGGAGCTAGTATCGATTTGATGCCAATGTTAGTTTTCAAAAAGCTTGAAATTGAAGCAAGGCCTACCACAGTAACACTTCAGCTGGCATATCGATCTTATGCATATCCCAAGGGTAATATCGACGATGTGTTGGTAAAGGTAAATAAATTTATATTCCCAGTTGATTTTATTATTTTAGAATATGAGGCTGATGATAATGTCCTAATAATTCTGGAAGACCATTTCTTGCAACGGGTAGGACTTTAATTGATATTCAAAAAAGTGAGCTTACTATGCGTATGAATGACAAACATGTTACATTTAACGTATTTCAAGCTCTTAAGTGTGTAGATGAACCTGAGGAATGCTAAGTTGTTGAGCTGATGAAGTCCATTTTTAACATGGATATAGCACAGATTTGCCAAGACATAGATGATGATGCCAGAGAACTGGATGATGAGGATATGATGATTGAATCTGAAGAACCAACCTTGCTGAATAAAGTCATAAGTTGTTTCGGGGGACCTGGGCCACTTGAGTTTGCTGGTAGAGAAATCAAGGCACCCAAACCATCTATAGATGAGCCACCAAAACTAGAGCTGAAACCTTTGCCAAGTCACCTCAAATATGCTTACCTAGGAGACAATTCCACTTTGCCAGTGATTATTGCTACGGATTTAACTAATGACTAAGAGGGGAGATTGCTGGAAACATTGGGCAATTTCAAGCAAGCTTTTGGGTGGACCTTGGCTAATACCCGAGGGATAAGCCTAACAATATGCATGTACAAAATCATTTTGGAGGATTAACATGACAAAAAAATCGAGGCCCAGAAAATATTGAATCTTAGCATGAAGAAGGTAGTCAAGAAAGAAATCATAAAATGGTTGGATGTTAGAATAATTTATCTCATTTCTGATAGCTCATAGATCAACCCAGTGTAGTGTGTATCAAAGAAGGGTAGAATGGTCGTTGTACATAACAACAAAGATGAATTGACATCTTCAAGAACCGTGACGGGCTAGAAGGTATACATGGATTACAAAAAAGCTAAACAATGCCATGCGAAAGGATCACTTTCCACTACCCTTCATCAATTAGATATTGGACAAATTGGTAGAGAAGGCATTTTATTACTTTCTGGATAACTACTCTGGCTATAATCAGATTTTCATTGCTTTAGAAGATCGGGAAAAAACTACGTTCACTTGTTCGTATAAGACATTCACTTTTAAAAGAATGCCATTTGGATTATGTAATGCCCCAACAACGTTTCAATGTTGTATGATGTCAGTTTTGTCAGACATAATCAAGAACAATTTAGAAGTATTCATGGATGACTTCTTAGTATTTTGCAAAAGTTTTGAGGAATGCCTTCAGAGTTTGGAACCGGTTCTACGAAGATACATTGAAACCAACCTGGTCCTAAACTAGGAAAAGTGCCACTTCATGGTGAAGGAGGCCATTGTTCTCAGACACAAAGTGACCAAGGAAGGCCTGGAGGTAGAAAAAGCAAAGGTAGTCAAACAATTGCCACCACCCACAAGTGTCAAAGGTATTAGAATTTTTTGGGACATGCAGGTTTTTATCATCATTTTAATAAAGATTTCTCAAAAATTTCTAAACCTTTATGCTTACTTTTGGAACATAATACCACCTTTGCGTTTGATGATTCTTGTTTGAAAGCTTTTTAGGAATTAAAATATAGGTTAATTAATACCCTCATAGTCGTAGCACCATATTGGAATAAGCCATTCCAGCTCATGTACGATGCTAATGACTACGCCATTGGAGTTGTGTTAGGACAGAGGCGTGGTAAAAATTTTCATACCATTTATTATGCCAATCGTACATTGAATGAGGCGCAGCTTAACTACACAACAACTGAGAAAGAGTTCCTTCTAGTTGTCTTTGCATTTGACAAATTCAGATCCTATTTGGTGGGTAGTAAAGTTGTAGTGTATACAAACCACTTGACACTCAAGTATTTGTTGGCAAAAAAGGATGCCAAGCCCAGATTAATCCGATGGACACTCTTGTTGCAAGAGTTTGACCTTGAGATTTGAGAAAAGAAGGGGGGTGAGAATCAAGTAGCTGATCATTTATCTCGTTTAGTGCACCACCATGATGATGGCAACACAGCCGCCGTTAGAGAAGATTTCCCTTATGAACGTTTACTTGTGATCGTTACTATTCTCTGGTATGCTGACATAGTCAACTACCTAGTCAGTAATGTATTGCAACCAGATTTGCCAAGTAATGCCAATAAGCGGTTTCTAAGACATATCAGGCAATATCATTGGGATGAGTCATTCTTGTTCAAGCAATGTGCCGACCAGATCATTCGTCGTTGTGTGCTAGAGGATGAGTAACAAAACATCCTTCAGCTTTTCCATATAGCACCATATAGAGGAACTTTGCTAGAATAAAAACAACGGCTAAAGTGTAGTAGTCAGATTTTTCTGGCCAACACTATTCAAGGACACCCATTATTTTACCAAGGCATGTGATAGATGTCAGTGTACTGGAAACATTTTCAGCAGATATCAATTGCCACTCTAGAACATCATGCCAGTAGAGCTATTTGATATGTGGGGGATAGACTTTATGGGTCTTTTCCTCTATCATTTAGCAATTTATATATACTTCTAGCAGTAGACTATGTTTCGAAGTGGGTTAAAGTTGTTACTCTACCTACAAATGATGCCAAGGCCGTTGCCAAATTCCTACACAAGCAAATTTTTACTAGATTCGGCACCGCCAGAGCCATCATACATGATGAAGATACCCATTTAAATGCCATTTGATCACTAAAGCTCTGTGCAGGTATAGAATCAAGCAAAAAATTTCTAATGCCTACCATCCACAAACAAATGGCCAGGCAAAAATTTCAAATAAAGAAATCAAAAACATCTTAGAGAAGACAGTAAACCTAACGAGGAAGGATTGGTCATGGAGGCTAGATGATTCCTTGTGGGCATACAGAACAGCCTTCAAAACTCTATTAGGAACTTTACCATACAAGCTTGCATTTTGGAACCCATGCCATTTGTCGGTGGAGTTAGAACATCGATCTTATTGAGCAACCAAGTGGTTGAACATGGAATAAAGGGTTGTAAGTGAGAAACAATTATTAGACTTGAATGAATTGGAGGAGTTTAGAGAACAAGCCTATGAAAATTCCAAACTTTACAAAGAAAGAACAAAGAGGTGGCATGATAACAGAATTTTGCCAAGATAGTTTAAAGTAGGGCAAAGAGTATCATTGTTCAATTTGAGGCTTAAGTTATTTCTAGGTAAACTCAAATCCAGATGGTCATGACCATTTGAAGTTGTCAAGCCTTATGCTCATAGAGCAGCATATATCAAAGACTTGAAAACGGGATAATTTTCAAAGTAAATGGCCATAGATTAAAGCATTATTTGGAAGAGAGTCAGAGGAATGCCAATGAGATTATTCTCTTGGCGGAGATTTAGTAAAATTTCCCATCATCATTTGACCAATGTAAATAGTTAGGTTAGTTGTTTTTTTCTTTTTGGTATTTTATTTTATTTATTTATATTTTCTTTTTTTCTTTAAAAGGTTTTTGTGCGTGTTAGTGTAGGATATTTTGCCAAAGTAGTTTGCTAGGACAAGCCAACATCACAAGATTGGATAACACGTAGACCTTATGCCAGTCAAGCCCAAGGAAGAGAAATTTTTGTTGAAGCAGGAAAAACCTTAGCCGTCTAGGTTAAACTTTCAAACTTTAAATTTTTACTCTATCTCATTTACTTTTTCCCTTTCCCGCGCTGTCAACTCAATTAAATCCTAAACCCATCATCATCCCACTTTCCCAAACACGCATAGCTGCCACAGCCATCATTATCTCCACTAACCTCACCATTAAACCAACTCAACCATTTCCCCTTCCTCTTATTTAAACCCAATCTTCCCCTAAGCTAAATCATTACCCTCACTTCATTTTCTCTCGCACAGAAAAGAAAATCAAGAAACCAATCTTTTCATTCATCTTTTACATTTTCCATTTTCTCGCAATCTCTTTCCATGGCATCCTCATCAGCGCCTCTTCAAATCTTTTTCAATGATGAAATCAAGAAAAAGTATGAAAAATTATATTGCTCGTACTTTCTGCTACGAGAAAGGATTTGATTTCAAGAATGAACCAAATTTGGAATTCTCGTCGAAAGTGGTTGCCATCGTCAAAAAGCAAAAATGTGAGACCTTTTGCAAACAAACATGGGAGGTTGACTCCACCACTGTTTGCAAATTCTACGCCCACCTCACAACCAAGGACTCAACTTTTCTGTTTGTGCGAGGTACGTACGTTCGATTTGATGAAGGATATGTTAATGGCTTGTTTAAGTTGGATGGTGCAGGGAAGAATATTTTGCATTCGTGAAGTCTATAGATGTTGCCACTAGATAGCTACTCTTGAAGGATTTATGTGAACCAGACACGAAGTGGAATGCCTCATCCGAGTTAAAGAGAACCGTGAAACAGTTGGCATTAAAACCACAACCGAGAGGATAGAAACATTTCTTGAAGGCAAATGTTATGCCAAGTACACATAATAAGACTGTTTCATAGGAGCGAATGGATTTTTTGTATTCAATCATGATGGGGAGGAAAATCAATGTGGGACATCTGATCATGGACGAAACCTACAAGTGTGCTGGTAAGGGAAATGGCAGTTTGGTTTTTCCTTTACTAATCTCTAAAATTTGCAGGCTTTATAAGGTGCCAAAACTTGATTCTGACAACACCCAGAAATGCGAGTGAGCCATTACTCCTGCTCTGTAGAGCTAATTGATTACCAGGGAGGCAAAAGAGAAGGGTAAGAGAAAGGCTATTAAGCCGGTGTCTACTGCCAAGATGTCAAAGGCAAAACCTGTCACAGCGATGCTAGTTGACGCCTTGGCATTACTTTCTAAAATTTATCAACGAAAAGAGCTTATTCTCTAGAAGCTAGAGAAGGCTGAAGAGCAGAATTTAGTGCTCTAGCAATAAATTAGAGCCAGGGATCGAGCCCTTAAAACTACCTTTGAGGGCATCGCCACCGATCCTTTTCCAAAATTCTAGAGTTCTTAGCCGAGTTCACTGTACTAGAAGGAATACTGCCTAGCCTCCAATTCGTTCATACTTCGACCCAGCAATCCGATGCCACAGTCCATGTTCCATGTGTCCAAGTTGAATCTGCTAAGACTGAGACTTCACAAGAGTTTGATGAGGAAGTCTCTGCCAAGACCGACGTGCCACCTGTTGCCCCTACTTTTTTCGTCACTCCCGTAGCCTCTGCTACATCTGAGCCTGTGAGGATAATAGAGGAGGTCCTTCATGATGTGAAGGCCTCCATTGCTGTCTCGAAGCCCATGCTGAAAAGAAAGAAGAACATGGCTCCAAGTCGAGGGAGCTTTGTTAAGAGAAATATCCGCGTCTCACAGCTGAAACACTCCGAATGTGAGTCTTCTTTCCCTTAACTCCTTCGTTTCATGCATTGATGACAATACACACCTTTGGTTTAGGTGTGTGTGTTGCCTCACATATATTTCCATGACATTCATATATGTTTATATTTTTGTTTGCATTTTGTTTCCATGTAGATTAGATTAGGTTAACGCATGCATACTAAAACATTAATTTTTTTGGCCTCGGATTAATTTTGGAATAATAATTTTATCAACACATTTTCTATAATCGTTAGAATTTGCAATAGTATTCCATGTTCGAGGATGAAATTAGAATCTTTAGTTAGAATGAGCAAGCAGATTAGTAATGCCAGGTTGCTTGGCCATTGATCTCTAACCTATGGAACTTTAGTATCACTAAACACGTAGTATGCATCTAGTTTCCAAGAAAAACTTAGGACTCTTGAAACTGAACTCGGAATAAAAAAGAAATAAAAAATGCCAGGATAAAAAGAAAAGGAAAAAATAAGGCAACAATGTTTTGCCAAAGGCAAGAAAAAATTAAGAACACTTATATGCCTTAGAGATAATACGTAACTGGGGGATTCGTGGTTTGCTCCCTCTTAGTTCTCAAGACAACAAAACTTTAGGGTATGAGTGTAATGGGTAAGCTAGTGACGTAGTCTGGATTAACGTGGGGGTTCATGATATGATCCCTCTTACTTCTCACGCCAAACAGCATTGTGACGCGAACCCAACTTTAATGCTAGAAAAAAAACTGTTGGTAAATAAATAAAAATATATATAAATTCTGAGTTTGAGTAGTAAATTTGACTAAGGGAGTTGAAGGGTGCTTGATGTAAATTGCCTGCACTTCACGCATACTTCAAGACCCTAGATTAGAGTTATATTGCTATACCTGAATTTGTTGATCTACTGCATTAATGCACTGAGATATTTGAGGACAGAACTAGGTCCAGAATTTGCTTGCTAGCATGTGTTGTACTCAGGACAACTTTGTCGAGGTACTCTGATTTATTTTCTGTTTTCTTAGTTTGTAGTTGCATTACTTGAGGACAAACAATGAGTTAGATTTGGGAGGTGTTAACTCCTCAAAAGTACTACTTTTCATACATATATTACCATGCTTTTACTTGCCTTTGAGTACATATTTGTGCATTTAGCTAGTAGAATCATGCATTTGCATCTAGGAGTTAAGGAGTGTTTCTTTTGCCAAAGTGAGGGTGCATTTTCTTTCTTTGGTGGTAGGTTAGGAGCAGGACAGGTTTGGAAGAGCATAACATAAATCCAGAGGAGTAGAATTCTATAAGAGAAATATCGAGCGCTAATGACAAAAGTAGGATGAGAATTGCCAAGCTCGGTTGGTAATAGAAGAATGACTGATGCCCGATCAGTAGCCGTCAGTTAAAGAACACATCGGCCCTAAAATTCAAAAGAAGGATAAGAGAATAACGCACCTATCTTGGTGCATAACTAACTTTCAAGATTCAAACCCAATCTAGGGCTTTCATGTGTGCGTATTTAAAGAGATTCGGTCGATGAACCTAAAGGAGGTTGTACCGTGGTGAAGAAATAAGATAGAGGGCAACCCGTGGTTCAACTAGGCTTAGACCGAGAGCTCTGGATCCATTAAAGAGCTGTATCGAAGGATCTCCTTCATTGTCTATTTCTCTTTGTTTTTAATTTCATTTAAGATAGTGATGTTGATAAACGATGATGTGTTGATGGTTCCCCCAGCCATGAACTAATTCTTTTAAGTTGGTTGGGGATGTTTTTGCGATGAACGCTTAGCTATTTTTTAGTTTTTAATAATTGAATGCCTTGGCATATTTGTCTATTCCGGTAGTACTTAATTTGCTTAAATTCTTTGCCACACAACAGTTGGCATTGTATGCTTATTATTCCTTAATATCTTAACAGACTTAGGAGATAACGATTAATTGTCAGGTACTAAGGAGAGAAACTTCAACAGAAGATGTTCAAGTAGATGAGCTTACTTCGGAAGTGAATCTACCCCTTAGGAGTAAAGATTAAAACTTTCCCAAGTTAGTTATTGAGAAACATCACTATAGACATATAGGAGTTAATCATAATTAACTTAGGGTATTACCATCGATAGAGACAATGCTACTTTAAAATCTTCTCAGCAATAAAACAAGGCTGGAAGTTATTAATTGCTATCTTTGCTAGCGTGGAATCCATATATCCCTCACTAACGTCTACCATCCATTTGGATACATTTATTTGCCAACTTGTATGCATTTTAACTACACTTCCCTTAGTCATTTTCTTAATCAAAATCTGAAATCCAATTCAACTCATTTGTTCCTATTCACAAGTAAAATATCTTGGCATTTAATTCCTAGACAATACTTGTGGATACGATACTCAGCTTACTTCTATATTAATTGCTGACTGTGTATACTTGCACACAAAAAGACGTAAACTTGGCATTATTTTTTGGTATATTTACATTAATTCTTCAATTGTTTGACACGCATTAGTCAGTCGACAGTATCCCTAAGATCATGCTAACTTATTACAATTGTAGCATTTGTTAAATCTTGATAGGAGGAATAGGCAAGACACCGTATACTGGTTCAGGGGCAAGACACCCTACATCATTTCCAGAAAGAGCAATAGGCGCAAGACACCCTATATTCCTTTGGGGGTAAGACACCCCGCATCGTTTCTAAAATTAGCAATGGGTTCAAGACACCCTACATTCCTTCAAGGGCAAGACACCCATATCATTTCCAGAAAAAGTAATAGGCATAAGACACCCTATACCGCTTCAGGGTCAAGACATGCCACATCGCTTTGGAGAAACAAATTTCTTTTCAGTTCAAAGTCCTTAGGTTTGAAGGATTGGAGTTTCTTTCTAGTACTCAGGTTTGAAGGAGTTGAGCCATATTTGTCCTCTTCGAGTTCGAATGAGCAAATCATCATTTCTTTTTAGCTCAAAGTCCTCAGGTTTGAAGGACTAGAGTTTATTTCCACTACTCAAGTTTGAAGGAGTGGTGTCCAGTTTTCCTCCTCGAGTTTGAAGGAGCAGATTATCCTATTTTTCAGATTGACGTCCTCAGGTTTAAAGGACCAGAGTTTCTTTCCACTACTTAGGTTTGAAGGAGTGGTGTCTAGTTTTCCTCCTCAGGTTCGAAAGAGCAGATTATCCTATTTTTTCAGCTTGATGTCCTTTGGTTTGAAGACCAGATTTTCTTGGCACTACTCAGGTTTGAAGGAGTAGAGTTCAATTTATCCTCTTCAGGTTCGAAGGAGCAGATCATCCTTTCTTTTTAGCTCGACGTTCTTAGTTTTGAAGGACCAGAGTTTCTTTCCACTACACAGGTTTGAAGGAGTGGAGTTTGATTTTTCCCCCTCGGGTTCGAAGGAGCAGATCACCTTTTTTAACTCGACGTCTTTAGATTTGAAGGATCACAATTTCTTCCCACTACCTCAAGTTTGAAGGAGTAGAGGGTTCGAAGGAGTAGATCACATTTCTAACTTGACGTCCTTAAGTTTGAGGGAGTGTGATTCAACTTTTTCTCCATAGAAGCACATGGGACCAGACCTAACAACCAATTTACAGTTCAGCGGGATAAAATCAGTGTCTTTTGTTCTTTGCCATATTCTGGTTTCGCCAAAATAAGCAAAGAGGGACAGCTGCAGTCACCTAATTTTATCCGACGATACAAGGAAAAAACAACAAAAGAAAAAAATCAATCACTAAGTGGAATCAAATCAAAAAGAGAAAGTAAACCAAGACCAAATTGATTCAGAACGAGAAGAAATCACACTGTAATATTGGGAAAAAATTATTGATTATTCTTTCGTATTCTTTCCATCATTTTAATAAGGTTATAAAAAGTCTGAACATTTCATTGTAACCACATGGATTTTCAGAGCAATGATAAGCAAGAAGCAAGGATTCTAGACACTCTTTTCTTGTGTTTTTTTTTATATATTTGCATTTCTATTTCAAATTTCAAAAAAAAAACAAAGGGGATATTTTTTACCATTTATCTTTCGAGACTCCGCCACTAACGGTGATTTGAGACCACATCCCCGATGATGGATGTTCCCATGTCGCTGGAGTTCTTAGATTTTTTTAAAAAAGGAATAGGATTCAAATATTTTTTAACGATTTGGGGGCATTTTAAATCGTTTTGGGTGATTTCAAGAAAGGATTTGGGGCTTTGATTTTAAAAAGTATCGAAAAGGGTTTTTTTTAATTTCCACCACCGATGTACGATGGCCAGCGTCGGTAGATGTTGGCCAGCACGTCAGACCACCGCCATGTTCTTCATCCCATGAAGAACATGATGAACTGTTCAAAGAAAAATAAAAAGGTGGTTAAATTCATTTTTTTAAGGGAAAAGAATGAAAGGTGTCTATAAAAATTGGGTTTTATACCCACATGTTTTAAAACAAAATGGTCTAATTGAGCTCATTAAACCCTTCCACCCAGCTTTTCTTCTCTCTGCCAGCCATCCTATTTTGAAACCATTCAATTTGGTCATTTTTATCTTAATTTGACCCATAACCTTTTTTAATTTAGCTCTTTTTTATAAATCTATTTTATCATTTTTTTAATCCTAATTTGTTCATCATCCTAATTAATAATATCTATAGTTTTTGTAAATTGTTGCATATTTTTATGGTTCTCTTTTTTATTCCAGTTTTTATCTTCTTTTAAATTCGACATACATAAAGTGTTGACCCGATCTAAGGAAGGATGCACATTGTAAAAAAAAAATCACTCTTTTTTATTTTTTATGTTCATTTAATTTTAGTGTATCTATAATTTCATGTAATTTAAATTTTATGTTGTTCATTTTATTTTTATTGTTTTGCACTTTAATTCAACCTCTTTGAAAAACTTTAATTGATAGCACCCTTTAGTTAATCCTTATATTAGTTTAAAACTTTAGGATTAGGTACATTTTATTTTTAAGGCCTTAGTTTGATTTTAGAAATCTTTCAGATTAGATTTCTAGTATAGCTAGTTTCCTCTTTTCATTGTAGGATTAGTTTCCTCTAATAAATTAACACTTAACAAAACTTGAACCCTTTATGTAAAATTTATTTAGGCTGCTTAATCTTTTTAGTTAGGTTAATAATAATTAGATTAGAATAGTTGGGGAAAACATTAATTTCTAATTTAAATAAATATGTTCTTTAATGTTTTTATGCTATGTTTGATTTATATTTACCGGACATATAAATTGTAATGCAGTATTCCACTAAATGGGGTAAACTGGGTTAGCGCCAGAAGTGTTGGTGGTGATTGTAGTTTACTTTTCGAATGGTGGGGCTGTTAAAATAAATTCACATGCATAAATGGATAATAATTTAAATCTTACACGAACTTGCAAATTCCGACATTAAGACAACTTGTAATCGACTCTTCAACCCGTTTTTTGTATTTTGCAAACCAAAATTATTGTTTTAATAAAATAAAATGTTTTTATTAAAATAACCCATTTTTAGGTGATCCAATCACACCTCAAAAAAGATTGGTGGCGACTCCGTTGTGTTTTTTAAATTGAGTCGAGTCCTTACTACGACAGCTTGGCGACTCCGTTGAGGACATTTTTTATTTTTTTACAAAAAAAGAGAGTCTAGACACAAGCCGATTAAGAATAAGAGAATTAGCTCAAGATACCTTCTAGCTTAATTTTAAGTTCATGTAAAGGCTCTATGAGGTCCTAGATATGCATTTTTATCATTTTTGCTACAAACGATCAACATGCTTCTCAAAATCATCATTTAAAACATCGAAAGCATGGTTTCACCAAGATTCAACCAAACATTACAAGTTTAAGGCCAAAAATATAGATATAGACATAATATGTCAAAAACAAGTAACTCGTGCAATTGGGACTCCCCTAACTATCCGCAATTAAGGAACTATATGGAGTCATACAAACATGCTTGAATCATAAGAAATAAACAATTAGCATATGATCAAGCAATTGCATGAAATTAAAATTACCACTTGAACCAAGATAGGATGTTAAGCCTCACACTCTTCAAGTCTCCTTCTCCCCTTGTGTGTCAAGAGCTCCCAAAATTGAACTTTTCACATCAAAGCTCAAGCACACCTACAAAAAGACAATAATTTTTTGTTTTGGTATCCAAATTGCTTTGGATCCATTGGCATTAGTCCCAAAAATTTTAGTCCCCTTTGGAATCCATTTTTAATGTCTTCATTTTTCTTTGAAGAAATAAGTCTCGTGGGGACCTCAAATATTCTTCACCATTTTACCATTTAAAAATCTAGGGAAATTGGATTGTCTTTGATAAAAATTTGTTTTAACAAAATTTATGTTGGAGCTACCTCTATTTTCTCTTATTTGAAAATCTTTGTTAAACAAAATCTTTTTAAGATCGTTCATTTCTCTTTGATGACCATTTTGAACTTTTTGAAGCAAATTTTGTAAATCAAAATTTTTCTCAAAATCTTTTAGCTTTGCTTCAAGTTCATCTTTGGTTTTAGAAATCAAATCATTTTGAACTTTTAATTTTGAAACCATTTTCTTGTTTTTCAAAATATGGTTTTCAAATTCTAAAACCAAATCATCATAGGCATCTTGTAATTCATCAAAAGTATATGAAATTGAAGGTGATGAATTAGAAGTTACCCTTGAATCTTTTTCGATGGCCATGAGACATAGGTTGGCTGCCTCATTATTGGTGGAGTCCTTTTCAACACCTCATATAACAACAAATACATTCTTCTTATGGCCTGATCCCTTCTTCTTCATCATTGGAAAATCGTACTTGATGTGTCCCTACTTTTTGCATTCAAAATATATGATGGGATCCATTCTCTTCATTCTAGATTCATGTCTTAATTCTTCCTTTTCACACTTCATGAATATCTTTAGCTTTTTGAAGAGCTTGACCATCTCTTTATCTTCCTCTCCACTTGATTCTTCTTGACGGCTTGTGGAGGATTTAAGAGCAACATTCATCTATTTATTGTCCTCTCTCCTTTCTTCTTCCCTTTGGGCATCATCATTTTATGGGTGAGCAAAGATCCCATTAGCTCATCAAGCTTGAGCATCTTCAAGTTATTTACTTCAATGATGGCGGTCTTCTTGGAGTTCCATAAATCGAGAAGTGAATAGGCCAACTTCTTCACAAGCTTGTCCTCCGAAATCACCTCTTTGAATCCTTTAAGCTCATTCACTATGATAGAGAATCGACCGAACATAGCTTTGATGTCTTCTTTCGGGTTTATCTTGAAATTGTCATAGTTGAGGTTAAGAATTCCAATCTTGGTCTCCTTATCCTCGTTGCTTCTTTCATATGTGACTTCAAGCTTCTCTCATATCTCATTGGCATCGTCACAATAAAAGACTTTAGAGTATTCCTCTAGACCAAGTGCATATAGAAGAACATGCATGACCTTTGAGTTGAGATGCATTTGTCTCTTTTCTTGATCCCTCTATTCATTCTTATCCTTGAGGATAAGGATGTCTCCTACCTCCTTTTGTGGAAGTGCATGGTCATCTTCAATGATCTCCCAAAGCTTGTGATCGATGGATTAAACGACGATCATTATTCTATTCTTCTAATAAGAATAGTTGGCACTATTAAAGTATGGAAGCTTGGAGATAGATTGTACCATTTAAACCAGTTGATGTAAATTGATAGAGCACTTCAAGGATCGACTCTAGGATGTTAATTCGATGTAGAGATGAGGTTCTGATATCAATTGTTGAGCTCAAATATCTTCAATCAAATAACCGACATGGGGTGAATTGGCTTTGCAGTTAAAGTGGTGGAATAAATTAAAAAAAAATTACAAAAGGATTTATAGTGGTTCGACTTCTCAACTAAGTCTACATCCACTATCTTAGATCCCCACTAAGGATTTTGCACAAATCCATTAAATTTGTCTTTCTTTTTTCCAAGGGCAAAGGAGATAACCTTTACAAACCCTCAAAGCTTATACCCAAAGCTTTGAGACACACTCTCTCTAGAGAATACAAATTTAGTAAACAATGAAAACCTCTCTAGGCAAATGTGTTTGCAATTTAAGCTCTCACCCAAGACCTAACACTTGTGCAAATTTAACAATTAAGCTCACAAGTGTGTTCTACAAGAAAAATGACAAATTAAGAACTAGAAAATTTTCTCTAACATTGAATGTTGGTAGTTGGTTTCTTGTTATTCCATGGAGGCTTGAAGAGGTCTTTTAAACTCTCTAATGGCTTCATGACCATTACTAGCTGTTGGGGGATGATTAGAGCCGTTGGGGACATTATTTCTAGCATTAAATGCTCTTCTAGTGTAGTGGGTATCAGTATGCGGGTTGCAATATCGGTACATACTTTAAATAGAAAGAGTCATTGAGCATTTAAACAATAAGTATCGTATGCGATACTTGCGTATCGATACGATGCCTAACATATCTGTTGAAGATAAAGATTTAGATGTAACAAATTGAAAAAAAAAATAGACTTAATTCAAATATTGCAAAATTTATTCAAAGCCCAAATAACATGAAAAATATGTTTGAAATGTTTTTTGAAAAAGTTTTTGACTTGATCAAACATTTTCAAATGACTTTAAAAGACAAAACAGGTCTTCAGTATCGGTACCCTATCTCTGATATCGATACGAAGCTTCCAGTACCGGTACAGTCATGACCAATACCGATACGCTATGTTTAGAAAAAAATTCTAATAGCTTTTTTTGTATCAATACGAAGGTATTTGTACCGGTACGCAAGAGCGCGTACTGATACCCTAGTATCAAGTACTAGTACACCCTACTTTTTGTGTCTAACGACTCTTTCTATTTAAGGCAAGTACCGATACCGAGACCCGAGTATAGGGATGGGCATTTTACCCAACCCTTTCGGGTTTTGACCAAATCTGACCCGATTGGGTCAGATTTTTTAATAAAAAAATTGGGTTCGGGTCGGGTCAGAACGAGTTTTTATTAAGAGTGAACTTGGGTCGGGTTCGGGTTTACGGTGGAAAATATCTGACCCGACCTGGGACTAATTGTGTAATTTTCCCCTAAATTTTTAGGGATATTTATAATAATACCCCTCTTATATTTTTGTATAATTAGGTCCTTAAAATTAAATTTTTATTTACAATTTAGTCCTTCAAATCATTTTTTTATGATTAAGTCCTCTAAAATTATTTTTTTTATAATTAGGTCCCTAAAATTAATTTTTTATAGGTCGGGTCGGGGTCAGGTTTAGTATATTTATTTTTGGGTCGGGTTGGGTTTTTAAAGAATATGTTCGGGTTGGGTCGGGTCAGATGCGGGTTTAGGGTATTTATTTTTGGGTCGGGTTCGAGTGGGCAAAAAACTCGAGCTGACCCATGCCCATCTCTACCCAAGTACTGATACCCACTACACTAGAAGAACATTTAATACTAGAAATTATTTCCCAAACAGCTTTAATCAACCTCCAACGGCTAGCAACAATCATGAAGCCATTAGAGGGTTCAAAAGGCCTCTTCAAGCAGCTATAGAAGTCTGAAAAACATATTTCCAACATTTACTGTATACAGAAATTTGTTCTTGAGTTAAATTGTCATATTCTTTGTAGAAACCACTTGTTAAGCCAAATTGTCAATATTGCTCAAGTGTTAGGATTTGGGTGTGAGCTTGTGTGCAAACAAATTAGCCTTGTGAGTTTTTTTGTATTTCCTCTTAGGAAGAGAGTTGCTTAAAGCTTTTAGGGTATAAGCTTTAAGGTTTGTAAATGTTACTCTTGATCCTTGAGAAAGAAAGACAAAGTAGTGAATTTTTGGAAAATCCTTAGTGGGGAGCTAAGGTAGTATAGGTAGAATTGGTTAGAAGTCGAACCACTATAAATCCTTGTGTTTAAAGTTTTATTTTCCTGTGCTACCAATAAAATTTCTTTTAAGCTAATTCACCCCTCTTGGCAGTTTTTGGTTGATCGATTATAGCCCAACAATCAGTATCAGAGTGAGGTCTCTATCATTGGATTAACATCATAAAGTCGATCCTCAAAGAGCTTAAGTCATTTCCACATCTACCGAAGCGATGGCCTCCACTTTTGGTGCATACTATCTTGAGGACTCTCAACCGATCAACAAGCTATTATTCTTCAATGGAGATCACTATTCTTATTGGAAGAATAGAATGAAGTTATTCATTCAATCTAGTAATCTTGGGGCATGGATGAGCATCATGGAAGGCTATACCACTCCAACATCCGAGATGAGAGATTGGAGTAAAGTAGAGAACAAAAGATTCCAAACAAATGCCAAGGCCATGCACATTCTCTTTTATACACTTGGTTCCGATGAATATGGAAGAGTCTCATCTTGTTTAAATTTCAAGAAGATTTGGGACAAACTTAAAATCACTCAAAAAGGAACCAATAAAGTAAAGGAGACCATGATCAGCCTTCTCAACCTTGAGTACGAGAACTTCAAGATAAACCAAACAGAAGACATCAAAGCTGTCCGATCAATTCTCCACCATTGTCAATGGACTCAAAGGTTATGGAGAAGTGATTACGGAGGACAATCTAGTTTTAAAGTTGATTTACTCACTTCTTGAATTATGGGAATCCAAGAAGATGGCTACTATCGAAGCAAAGAACTTGAAGAAGCTCAAGCTTAAAAAGCTTATCGGTTCTTTGATCATCCATGAGTTGATGTCAAAAGGGAAAAAAAGAAAAGAAAGAAGAAAAAAAGAAGAATGTTGCATTCAAGACCTCTTCAAGATTTCACGAAAAAACATCAAGTAAAGATGAAGAGATGGCCAAGCTCTTCAAGAAACTCAAGCAATTCATAAAGTGAGAGAAAGAAGAATCAAAGCATGAATCAAGGAGGAAGAAGGATCCCCTCATATGCTTCGAGTGCAAGAAGCTCGGGTATGTCAAATACGATTGCCTAAGGATAAAGAAGAAGTGATCAAAGAAGAAAGCATTCGTGGCTACATTGAGTGATTAAGAAGACTCCACCGATGATGATGAGGTAGCCAACCTTTGTCTTATGGCCATCCAAGAAGAAGAGGTAACTTATAACTCATCCAATTTGAATTCTTATATATTTGATGAGTTACAAGAAGCCTACGATGATTTGGTTTTAGAGTTTGAGGCTTCATTTTTGTGAAACAAAAAGTTGATTTCAAAATTGAAAATAAAAAATGAATTGTTGTCCAAAACAAATTTAGAACTTGAAGCAAAGTTTGAAGTTTTTGAGAAAAAGAATTTGGATTTACAAAACTTGCTTCTAAAAGTTCAAGAGGGTCATCAAAGGGAAATTGATGATCTTAAAAAGAATTTGTTTAACAAAAATTTTTAAAAATGTGAAAATGGAGGTAGCTCCAAAACAAATTTTGTTAAAAAAAATTATCAAAGATAATCTAGTTCCCCTATATTTTTTAGAGAAAAAAATGATTAAGAACATTTGGGTCCTAAAAGGACTCATTTCTTCAAACAAAAAGAAAGACATTAAAAAATGGATTCCAAGAGGAACTAAAATTTTTGGGACTAAGGCCAATGGATCCAAAGAAATTTGGATACCAAAATACACTTGATTGTCTTTTGTAGGTGTATTTGAGCATTGATGAGCAAAGTCAAATTTTGGGAGCTCTAGACACACAAGAAGGAAGGACACTCGAAGAGGGTGAGTCTTAACATCCTACCTTGGTTCAAGTGGTAAAATTTTAATTTCATGTAATTTCTTGATAATATGTTAATTGTATATTTCTTATAATGATTCAAGTATGTTTATATGACCCCATATAGTGCTTAATTGCATATAGTTAGAGGGAGTCTCAATTGCATGAATTACATGTTTTTGGCCTAGTAGTGCTTAATTGAATATAGTTAGGGGGAGTCTCAATTGCATGAGTTACATGTTTTTGGCCTAGTATGCTTATATCTATGCTTTTGGCCTTAATCTTGTAATGTTTGGATGAATCTTGGTGAAACCATGCTTCATATGTTTAAATGTTATATTTTTTGAGAAGCATGTTTTTAATTTGTGGCAAAAATGATCAATATGTATAACTAAGACCTCTTAGAGCCTTTGTATGAACTTAAAACTAAGTTGTAAGGCTTTTTTAGCTAAATTTGCTGCATATTTTCACTAGTTCGTGCTCTCGGTACCAGTACTGCCTATACCATACCGATACGGTATTCAACCAAGTACCAATAAGGTCGAACCATACGAAGCTTCCAGTACTGGTACGATTATGACCAGCACCGATACGCTATGTTTTGGAAAAAAATCCAGTAGCTTCTTTTTGTATCATTACAAAGACATTCGTATTGGTATGCAAGGGCGCGTATTAATACCATGGTATCGAGTACCGATACGCCCTACTTTTTGTGTCCTGCACCAGAAGAGCATTTAATGTTGGAAATTATTTCCCCAACGGCTCTAATCAACGACTAGCAACGATCATGAAGTCATTAGAGGGTTTAAAAGACATCTTCAAGCAGCTATGGAAGTCGGAGAAACATATTACCAATATTCATTGTATAGAGAATTTTGTTCTTGAGTTAAATTTCATATTCTTTGTAGAAAACACTTGTTGAGCTAAATTGTCAAATTTGCTCAAGTGTTGGGATTTGGGTGTAAGCTTAAGTGTGCAAAAAATTAGCCTTGTGAGGTTTTTTATAGTTTGCTTATTTGTATTTTCTCTTAGGAAGAGAGTTGCTCAAAGCGTTAGGGTATAAGCTTTGAGGTTTGTAAAGGTTACTCTTGATCCTTGAAAAAGAAAGACAAATTAGTGAATTTGTGGAAAATTCTTAGTGGGGAGCTAAGGTAGTGGAAGTAGACTTGGTTTAGAAGTCGAACCACTATAAATCCTTGTGTCCGAAGTTATTTTTTCTTGTGCTTCCACTAAAATTTCTTTTAAGCCAATTCACCCCCTCTTAGCGATTTTCGGTCGATCGATTTGAGCCCAACAATATCGATACGACCAAGCCTGTACCGGTACAGGCACTTGCTAACTGGAAATTTGGAAAGCTTGGGGAAACAAAGGGCGTATCGGTACACGTACGACTGTACCGATATGAGATGTTTGGTATCGATACGGGAAGAACTATACCGGTACTCACACCTATTTTTGACACTTAGGTTATTTTGAAAGCATTTAAACATGTCAAAAACATTTCAAAAACCTTTTCAAACATATTTTTCAAGTTATTTGGACTTTAAATTATTTTTGCAAATTTGTTTTAGTCCAAAAATATTTTTCATTTAAGTTATATCAAAACCAATATCTTAACAAAAATCATAAACCTTAAACTCTAAAAAAATTAAACTTTTTTTAGTGAATTTAATATAAACTTTTATGTAAGGCATAATAGTTTAATTTTATTAAATTATGTTATTGATATTATCTTATTGTTAAATTGAATTAAATTATATAGTTTTATACTGCTAAATCATTTTGTAGTGAAAATCGCGTCAGTGTGCCATACGTAATTTAATTTCTAAACAAGATCAACTTTAAGATTTAGTGTTTTGTATGCATTTTTTAAAGGGTAAACATTTGCTTTTTGACCTATTTTGATCACTTAATTTTTAAAATGATCATTTTACTTACTCAATTTTTAAATTACTTATGTTTTGGTCACTCCATGGTGACATGAATTATTTTAATATTAATTTTATTATGACATCATTTTTATTAATATTAAATACCAAATATAATTTAAAATAAAAACCCAAATCATATCTCAAACCCTAAATCTTAAATTGTAACCCTCCTCTTCTAGAAATTATTAGATGGACCCGGCTCGCCATGTCATCCGTGGCCACAGCCAATAAGGTCCATCCACTTTAAAATAACTACCCAATAACTATCCACTTTTTATTAACATGTAAGAAAGAGGTGAAGATTCACCTTAGAAAAAAATAGGATAATTTACATTTTAAATCACCAAAGTTAACCTCCACTTTCATTTACATCACAAACCTTTAATTTAATCAAATTACATCATCCAACTTTTATTATTTATAAACTAAGTTTCTTATATTGACAACACTAAATAATTCTAATGTAAAAATTTGAAATTGACATTCTTATTTAACATATTTTTTACATATCATCAATAAATAATGTTTAATTGATAATTTAAATATTTTTTGTTAGAAATCATGGGAAATTTATATATTTTTCTTTGAATTTATTTAGATGAAATGTTTCAGAGAATTCTTATATAAAAATATTAAAATTATTAATTAAACATCATTTAATTATGATATGCGAAAAATAAGTTAAATAAAAGTGTCAATTTTAGTTTTTTACAATAGAATTATTTAAAATTGTCAATATAAGTGACTTCATTTATAAATAATAAAAGTTGAATGATACAATTTGATTATATTAAAATTTTGTGATGTAAATGAAAGTGGAAGTTAAGCTTACTGATCTAAAATGTAAATTACTCAAAAAAATAAGATGGATGGACTTTATTGACTGAGACTACGGATAACGTGGTGATCCGGGTCATATGATAATTTTTCCCTCTCCACCCTCACCCTCGATGGCCTAACCCTCCACCAACAAACGACGGCTAATCGGCAGCCTCACTCTAAATCTCATCACCAATCAACTCTAAATCGCAACCCCATTGACGACCTCACCCCCAAACATCTTATTCCCTTGCTAAGCCCCTTATAGCCAAACAATTTTGAACAAAATCCTTCACCTCCACCTTTGTTTTCATGCGCTATAATCAAATAAATTGAGATTATCACTTTGTTTTAATTCTCATCACTAATTGTGAGAGATAGGGGGGAGATAGAGCCTTGAGCTTGTGATGGGGATTACCAATTTTGCTTCTTTATTTTGATTGTCATTGAAAATGTAACATTCTTAACGCATACTCGTAGGCCGAATATACATTAAAAATGTTACGAAGTTGTAAGAAAAC
This sequence comes from Hibiscus mutabilis, assembly GCA_019671005.1. NCBI lineage: Eukaryota > Viridiplantae > Streptophyta > Magnoliopsida > Malvales > Malvaceae > Hibiscus > Hibiscus mutabilis. Next base: position 24,434,057 of record CM033751.1, read on the forward strand.
TTGACTTAATTTTTTTATACTTGTCTTGTAAGTTAACCCTTTCTTGGTTTTAAATGAAAAGCTACGTCAGTCTATAGCAGCTAGTTTTGACCCTGAATTAGTTTATAAAATTTAAAGATATGTTATTGAAGTAAAAATATTGTTCAGGGTGAAAACTATGTACCCTACCAAAACACTTTCTTGATTTTAAAATTATTACGCGATTAGGGTTAAACGGTAATTAACTTTATCAAAATCATAACTATTTATAACAAAACGTTTTATAATTTCATCCACTCATATTATCATATATATAATATAAACTTTGGTTTACTAAAGCAGTTATCCACTTAAAGTTTACAAACTAATCTACTGATTTAAAATACATGCCAACATATACTTTAAGATTCGTACATGTCACTAGATATCAACTACTCTTATGATGTACATACCGTAGCTTTCGTAATAACTTGATCTCCCAAAATAATAACTTCTCCTTACGTCTATCTCGAAGAACCTGTTTATACTAGTTAGCCTCACTAAGCTCACTCTGTATCCTTTTCTTTCTTTCTTTCTATCACTTGGATCTCCTTCAGTCTCCCTTCAAACTCAATTAATTTTGCTTCAAATCTAACTTTGATCCTTGAATTTTGATCTTAAAAATTTGAAAACCCTAGCCCCTTTTATTTTTAGGTGTTTCGAACAGCCAAGAAGATGAAAATATTGTGTTTTCATCTTTCTTTAAAATAAATACACATGTTAAAGATTAAATGAATTTTTAATTCATTTAAATAGTGAAATTACCATCTTGCCCTTTTTATCTAATGGACAAGATTCAATCTTATCAAAATTCAATGGCCATGATCTAATCCATGTGTAAAACTCCTTCCAAAATTGCCCTCAAAATTTCCAAATATTTCAAAAATGTCATCCATGACAAATGTCCAATTTGCCCTCCAACTAGACTTTATTTACAATAAGTCTTGAAAATTGTGATTCATCAAAATTGAACCAAATTGGTTCCGATCCAACCAGCCATGTCCCAAAATATCTTAGATCTTTATTCATGGCATTTATTCGATCCAAAAATTTGAATTTCACTCAATACGATTTCTAAATTTTCTTCCTACGAACTTTAAAGCTTTATAGCCACTATTATAGGCCTCGTACGAAAAATTCGAGTAGCACGAAAATGTCACTCTTGGGGTGAACTATCCATTTACGGGGTTAACTTACATAACTTTTGGAAATTCCACTTTGGTCCCCAAACTTTTCAAAGTTCACACTTTAACCCCCTAAGCTTTCAAAAATTACAATTTAGTCACTAGTCCAAAAATTAGGATATTACAGAAAATCTCCCCAAATAATTTTACACGAGTTAGGACGAATAGTCAGAGCAATGTGAGACATTGGGGCATTAGGGGTTAAGGAGCCGAAAGTCTTACCTAAGGTGTTAGCGACAATAGATAATTGATTGATCAAAGGAATTTGGGGTTAGGGTATTTTTTTTAGTGAAGATGGATTTGATTTGGGGATTCAGGTGTTGGAAGGTATGTTTTGGTTTTTTCTTTTTTTTAAATTTTAAATCATATTTTACTTTTAATATTAATAAAATTGACATGTCATAATAAAATAATCTGTCATCAGGGAGTGATTAAAACATGAACAATTTAAAAGTTGAATAAATAAATTGATCATTTTAAAAGTTTAGTGATTAAAATAAATAAGAGAATAAAGTTGAGTGATGATTTACGTATTTATTTTTTAAAATAAATTTGATGAATGCTTTGGATTTGGATTTGCGTGGGAAATGAGCCTGAATGAAGTCCAATCGATTATGGAGTCGCCGTTGTTGATGTAGTAAAATAGTGCTAAAGAACTTGAATACTTTAGTTATTCGATATAATTGTGGAGTTTTTTCTCTGTGTTAATTTACAGTCATGTTTCTTATTAATTCAGGACACATGACCATCGCTGGTAGAATAGTGTAGATACGTTATCAAATAGTTAAGATAAAATTATAAATATATTTTATTTTGTAATTATATTATAAAAAAATCTGTCATTATTGCATCAAATATTTTTTTTATTTTTTATTAAATCTCAAATTAAAACACATGATGATGAATTAATACAAACAACATTAATCAAAATTCAACGTTTGTAATTTCTGGAAGAAGCTTAAAAGCCTCATCAAAGTAGGGTTTACAACACTGAACCCTCCATCCATAACAAAGTTAACCCCACTCACATAACTTGCATCATCACTAGCCAAATACACCACAGCTCGAGCCACTCCTTCAGCCTTTAACGCTTCACCTTTCAGGTTCCCCATTTCTCTCGCAATTGCTTCCACTTTCGCAACGTCGCCTTCGTTCGGTGCCGACATGGGAGTCGCCACGATAAAAGGCGACACGCAATTTACCCTTATGTTATATTGCCCTAACTCGGCCGCCAAGTTCTTGGCTAACCCCACGACGCCAACTTTCGATGCCGTATAAGCATAGCTCGCCATACCTTCAATCGCCGTAGCAGCGCTCGCGGTGAAAAGAATGCAACCTTTACGTCGGGGGATCATCACTCGAGCTGCATGTTTGGCTCCCATAAGAGCTCCCACTAAGTTTACGCCGACGACGCGATCAATGTCGGATTTCGTAGTTTCCAATATGCTACCCAATGGACCATCGAGGACGCCTGCATAATTTTTTGTTCGGTGTTTACGAACATGTTGGTAAACATATAACTAAACATACTATCGAGATTGCTTTGTACATTACCTGCATTGTTGTACATTATATCGAGGATTCCGTGTTTGGCGATTGTGGTGTCGATCAGGTTGATAATATCATCTTCTTTCGAAACGTCACAGTGAATGTAGAAAGCATTTTCGCCGAGCTCATCCGCGATGGCTTGCCCTAGGGTATAATGGATATCGGCAATTACGACCTTGGCACCATTTTCATGGAAAAGCCGAGCTGTGGTTGCTCCAATGCCGCTTGCGCCTCCAGTTATGACTGCTACTTTGCCCTCCAACCTAGAAAATGAACTAGTTTTGTAAATATAACATTTGAATTTGAATGGTCAAATTATGGTTTTAGTCCCTATACTAAACTTGGGATTTAGTAACTAAATGCCCAAGTATAATACAAACATGAAAAACATAATTTGATCTAAAGCCGTGATAGCTTTCAGAAGCAAAACCGAAAATTACCAAATCATAAATAAAGAGAGAAATGATATTTACCTTCTACAGGGTGATGCCGAAGAGGAAATTCCAGTTCCAGGAGAACTCATATTTCTGGCTCAGCAAATGCAGGGGAAACGTATGGAATTAATACAGACGTGGCTTCTGCCTTGGATTTTATCTCCTCTGATTTCTGAAGACTTCATACACGTGTATGTACTCGTGTTTATGCTTTGAGTTAAAATGCATGCATTTGCCCTGGATATTGGATTTGTTTAAGTTTGACATTTATTCAATGAACACGGCTACATCTTGGTATTTGAGGCATTATAGAGGTCAGAATTTTCACACCCCAAAATGGTTTACATAAGAAAATACATTTATGAAAAAATATTTAACAAATGAATAAGTATAGGGTAAGAGATTTGTATATGAATGCATTTGTGTTCAAGTTAAGTATTTTTTAATTTTTTTTACTTAAAAATTATTTAAAAATAACTTTATATACTTTCAAATTGCTCCTAATAAATAATATTGAATTTCACCATTATTTTTAATATATATCATGTTCTGTTTTATTTTAGTTTGTGAAATTAAACTTTTTCAATATCAATTTTTATATTTTAAAATTTTATTTTTTATGTTTTAAACTAAAAACTCTCTCGATAATGCATAAAAATAAATTCTTAAAAAATATCGAACTATATTTCTATTTGTTTTAAACATTCAGTATACTATGTATATTTTACCTGGCCCCCTCCTCATCCATAAATAAGAGGATATTAAACGCTTAAATATACTTAATCTCACATTCTTATATATAATATCAACGACAATGTCAATTAAACTATATTCGATTAACATTTTTAATTTTATTTTTTAAACGAGAAGGAATATACCACTACTCAATATCTAAATCCCACTTCAAAGTTAGCGTTCAGCTGTATTTTATAAAATCTAACAAATATAACTATATATGTTTTTTAGTCTGATGTCTTAGGAATCAAAGGTAAGACTTTGTAGTATACAATATAAATTAAAAATGATATATTATTAGTCATTATGTTTTAATTCAATTGATATCTTCTAAAAGTTGTAATTTTTTTTAAACAATTTAAAAGTTGTAAATTTAAATATATTTAAATATAATTGTCTCTATCTAATAATTTAAAGAAATATAAATAATTTAGATAAAATAATAAAATAAGAATAATACATCCTATTTTATAAAAAAAAAAAGTTATATGGTTTTTTTATGTATTCAAAGAATCTCTCAAATGAAGGATAAGGTGATTGCTATATGATTTGACTTTTTAACTAAAACCATATCCAACCTTAGATCTTGTTTCATATTCATTATTATCATTATATGTAACATTTATTTTTTTTGTGGGGGCGTTCAAAGTTGGAAAAAGGGATGCATTAACATATGTATTCATGTAAAAAATTAAATTATAGTGTTAAAATTTATATAAATTTTTTCGATAGATATAGACAAATTATGATTTCAATTTCCGTTAAAGTGAGCCAATTATTTTTAAAATAGTTTCGATATCCACTTGAAGTAACGTTAATTTTATTAATATATATATATATATATATTAAAAATTATGTTTAATGTTACTCGATACCCTAATGCAAAGGTAGCTCCGCCGCTATATGCACTTAGAGTTTCATTTTTACGTGGCTTAACTATAGAAAGGGTACAGACACTGTAGTCACCTGATTTTATTCGGTCCCTTTCTCTTTTATTTTTATTTCGTCTTGTGTTTATTTGTATATGAAATTCTTTCATAAAACCATTCAATATAAAACCCAATAATAATTCATGTAAAGCAGTCCATATACATAAATAAAGGCCCGATCAGCCCAATTCTAATTAAAAAACCCTAGGCCCCAATCCCTTTTCTTTTCTTGCGCAGCCAACAGGAAACCGTTGGATCAAATTTGATAATTCAGATTAAACGCCGAAATCCTACCCCTTTTACAATATAGTGCCGCACTACTCTTAGCCGTAGGATCTAGATACGATCTGACGGCCCAGATCGCGGGAGCAAGGATCACGATGATTGTCACTCGCGCTTGAGGGCCACACGCCCGCCGTTCGAGCTTTCATCGGCCTTTTCAGATTCTCTGTCCACCCCTGCAACGGACGCCAGCCACCACCTCCACCGCCGAGCCCTTTGCTTTCACCTCACTCGTCCGAACGTGTTTCCCAAGCCAACATCACAAGGAAGGAAATCAGACCAAATCAAACAAAAAGGAAAAAAATCAAAAATTAACTCAGTTCAAAAGAATCAAGTTGTAATTCGAGAAAGGAATCAAAGACCTTTCCCATATATTTCATCTCTGTAATCAGTTATAAGTACCGAACAAAACCAATGTTGTAACACACAGAAATTATGAGCAATGAGAAGCAAGAGGCAACCTAATTTTTTAGGTATATTCTATACCGAGTTTTTGTTTTTTTATTCTTGTGTTTGCTAACATATCGAACGAGAAGAAGAAAGAGGGGTGCGGTTTTACTATTCGAATAGTCGGAGAAGCCACCACTGGAGATTGTCAAATCATCTTCCATCATCCAACCCAAGGAGCGTGATCGTAGAAGCCAAAGACGCCCACTGGTGAGTGTCAATTGATGTCGATCCACGGCGGCCTGTGCGGCGGAGCATAGTGGCGCTCGACCGAAATCTGGAATTCGATGCAGCATTATTTATGTTCGTGAAGACCATGGATGAACACTATAGAGAAAAGGAGAGAGAGCTGGTTTGATCCATTCGGCCAAAGGGGGAAGAAGTGAATTTTGTTTCTGGTTTTCGGCCTTTATATTTGCCCGTAAACCGACCCGGAGATTGGCCCGTACTTGTATTGGACCCACACCTTTTTCTCCAGATCTCGCACCGTGGTACCTCAATTCTCATTTCATTCAATTTAGTCCCTTTTGCATGATAATTTCAATTTTACAGTTTTAATTTGTTCATTCCAGTCCCTATTTTCTTAATTATGCTTTTAGATTCTTTTTATTATTTTTTATTTCATTTATTTTATGCTTTTGTGCTATTTAATTTATTTTTACTTGTTTTTGTAGCACCGTCGACATGTAGTTTTAGAAGTAAAGCCTCTGATTTTGACTCTTTAGTTAGGCTCATTGTTTAAGTAGTTAAAGCCCTTAGTTTAGAACTCCCATAATTTGATTTTAGAATTAAAGACATTAATTTTAAGTTTAGCAACTAAGGCGATTTCATAATAAATTATTTCTAAGTTAGACTCTCTAAATTAGGCTCACATAATTACACTTTAAACTTAATTAGTTAGGTATCAGATAAATCTTTAATTAAGGTTAGTTTAGATTTTTAATAACTTACCCTTTAATAACTTAGTTAAGTATAACTTTACTTAGATTTTTTAACTAAAGTAAAGCCTTTAAAAAAATATAGACTTTAGGTTTAATTGAAATTGAACCTGAATTACAAAATAAAATATCAATGACCAAGTAAGCGTCGTTTTACGGGCGTTGCGGGTGTTAATCCTTCCCCACACGTAACTGTACCCCGAATTTAAAATTTTAAAATCTCTTATTTTTTTTAGGTTTTCGGTCTACCTAACTTCAAAACTGGTGGCGACTCCAAATATTTTTATTTACCCCGAGTCCAGGCCGCGACAGAGCAGAGGATCTGCATTCATTTATCTAAAATTAGGGTTAAGATATGTGCATTGTTTTTTTAATATTAAGATATGTGCATTAATTTTAGGTGGATTTAGACGTATATTTTTTTTACTTATTTTAGATTAATTTAGGGTTTGGTTATTTTGGCAGAAAAAGTTAGGGAGGACGAGACGGCTAGATGAAAGAGCCGACGGATTAGACCCAAGGGTAGGGATGAGCATTTTATCTGGTTCGGTCGAGTTTCGACCCGATCCAACCAGATTGGTTTCAAATTTTTTTAATAAAAAAATCAGGTTTGGGTCGGATTAGATTTTTATTGAGGGTAAAGTCAGTCGGGTTTGGGTTTAGGGTGAAAAATATCCGAGACTAATTGTATAATTTTTTTTAATTTTTTAGAGATATTTATAATAATACCTCATCTTTATATATATTTTTATAATTAGGTCCTTAAAATTAAATTTTTATTTACAATTTAGCCCTTAAAATTATATTTTTTTTACGATTAAGTCCCCTAAAATTATTTTTTACAATTAAGTCCCTAAAATTAATTTTTTCTATAAGTCAGGTCGGGTTTAGTGTATTTATTTTTAGGTCGGGTCGGGTTTTTTAAAGAATGTGGTCGGGTTGGGTTTAATTTTAGGGTTTTTTGAGTCAGGTTCGGGTGGACAAAAACCCAACCCGTGCCCATCCCTGCCCCCAGGGGTATAAGGAATTAGGATTAAGTAGACTAAGATTAATCTATTTGTTATTAATTGTATACTTTTCGTTTTGGGCTGGATATTTATTTGAGTTCTAATTTAAATTTATTTTGGGTTTGAATTATATACGAGTATCGGATATTTGAGTTTAGGCTTAGGTTATACGGTTTGGGTTTGAGTATGGATATTTAGTATGGGTAAACTATTGGAATGGTCACTTATGTTTAGTAAGTGTATATAATCACTAATTTTGTTCAATTTTTTATTTTATTTTATTTATTTATTTATTAGTTTTATTATTATTATTATCTAAATTTAATCGAAACAAAAAATTTAGAATCAATTTAAAATAAATAACAACCAAAATTTATTTAATATATATAGTCTAATAAATAAACAGTCCACTTACAATTTTATAAACCCAAAAATATATGTTCATGCACACATATAATTGGCCCGTCTTTGGCTCAATATTAAAACCCTAAAAACTAATATGATAATCCATTCTTTTTCTCCTGCAGCAGCCAACATCTGGTCGTTGGATTAGATCTGATCCAACGATCCAGATCACACTCAAAGGGGATTGTCCAGCTCCCCTCACGAGCACGAGCATGGGCATTCGTCTCCTCCACGCGCCCACATTCCTGACATGCCCTTCATCTCTGTTGTTCACGTGGTACCATCAACAACAATCGTCCTCCGTTCTGCCACCGTACAACCACCGTTATGATTACCTACAAAAAAGGACAAAAGCATGGAAATTCATATCAAATCACAAACAACCCACAACATTAGTTTAGTTGAGATTTTATCAATTGTAAACCGGTATATAATCGGTACAAAATCACTTGTAAAAAGAAAACGATTATCATCAATAAAAAACAAAAAAAAACTCAAAATTTTCAGATGCAAAAAAAAAATCTCTTTTTATTTTTGTTTCAAACCAGAATAATAAAGCAAAAGGTTTGAGGATTTTTTACCCGTTTTGGCCTTCAAACTTGTGGCTATTTTTCGGCCAAGGCTTCATCTTAGATGATAGACGAGTTGCTCGGTGGGAGATGTACTCTTTTTAGTTTTTTATTTTGCAGAAAAAAGGTTTTGATTTTTGTTTTTCTTGGATTTTGGTAAAACATGGTTGAATTTAAAAAAAAATCTATAACCATATTTAATTTTAAAAGAAAAAAAGGTTGATCTGGTTTGTTTTCGAGTTTCATCGTCGTCGATGGGCAACGGCCGATGATGACTCATGGCGGCCGACACGGCAAAAGCCACTGTTTTCTAAATTGTGAGGAAGAATTTGAAGAACACTTGAACGTGTTCTTCAATTTTCAGAAAATCCTTTCTCTTTTTTTTTAAATCAGTTAAAAAATGAAGTTTTTAGAAAATTTTAAGTTATATAGTTCATACGTTTAAAAAATGAATTATTTGTTTAATAAGGACCCCGCCCTTTGAAAATCCTCACATAGCCATTATGTTTTTATTAAATTATCCACGCGGTCCCTGAAGTTTTTAAAAGCTTTCAATTTCATCCTTTCTCTTCAATCTTGGTCCGAAACCAGTGGGTTAATTACCCTTTTAGTCCCTCTTTGTTGTTAATTTTTTTTCATTTCAGTCATCATTTCTTGTTTTAATTAATTGTCTAGTTTAAATTTATATGGTATGCTTTTATTAATTGTTTTATTTGAGTGATTAGATTTAATTTTTGTATGTTAAATGTCTATATTTATTATTGGTATATTTATGGTATGCTTGAATTGTTATATTTGATTTCGTCGTGATATATATTTACTATAATTCTTGTGTTGCCTTTTTAATATGTACACATGTAAACTTATCTCTTTCTTTTTGATATAATTTATTTTTGGTACTACTTTAATACATATTTTTATATCTACGGTATTTATTTACCTATTATATGTAAACTATTTTATATTAATTTATATATACCCGTTTAATTCTTTTTTACATATCTATATTATATATCTATATTATTATGTATAAATATGTTTTTTTTTGTTTTTTTAGTACATAGTATGCCATATATCTATTTTATTCTATACATATGTATACATAGATATTACGTTGGTAAATATATATCATGACGAAATGTATCCCTCTAATTTATATATACCATGGCTTCGATGCTTATATGTACTTTGACCACTCATAGTAAATTCCCTCTATATACGCATATTTATATCATTGTTGCATGAGGTTAGTCTTCAAAATTTCGGTATTCGGTTGGGAGTGTCGTCCTGGGTCTTCGGGCGTCATCTTTTTTTGGTACAGTAAGTTATGAGATTTTATATTCGAATTGTATGACATGGCCATGCATACATGCATTTTTAGAGTTTAGATATTAAATTAAATCAGATTTTAATTTTGCTCGGTAAATACGATACAAACCTTTAGGTGCCGATTTTCAGGCGTGGTGGGGGTGCGAACCCTTCTCCACTTGTAACCGACTCCCAAACCTATTTGAATCTCTAGTTAACTTTTTGGTGTCTGGTCTACCTTATTTAAGTGATTGGTGGCGACTCCCTTATTTATTTCAAAAACAATAACTTTTCCAAATTCCCTCCAAAATCAATTTTATCAAGAAAAGTGGGAAAATATGGATTTTTTAGCCGCTATAGTGTACACTTTTGGTTATCGATTTTTAAAATTGACCGTTATGGTCACTAGGACGTTTGTTGCCGTTAAACGTTAACGGGAGGCTAATCTAGCAGGGGGAAACTATGGTAATGGTCACTTTTGTTTCAGTTTTGTTCACTTTTAGTCACTGATTTCAAAATGCATAAAGTCAAAAAATGCTCCCAACGTTTGACTGAATAGTCACTTTGATCCCTATTCTTTTTTGGAGCAATTCAACCCTTAACGTTTCATTTTGAGTCAAAATGATCCCTTTGCGGATGAAAACTGTCAGTCAACTGACAGTAAATGACTTGAAATGACGTGACAAACCTATATGGTAGTGCACGTTGACATGACAATATCATATAGACAAATGTGTTGACTTGAAAAAATGTTACATTAGTCAAAAAATAATTTTATAAAATCTAAAATAATATTTTCTACTGACTTATCATTCTGTCAAGTCATTTTAAATTGTTTATCGTCAGTTTTCTAACAATTTTCATCCGCAGAGTGGCCATTTTGACTTAAAATGAAACGCTTAGGGTTGAATTGCTCTAAAAAAAGAATAGGGGTCAAAGTGACTATTCAGTCAAACGTTGGGGGTATTTTTTAACTTTATGCCATTTAAAAAATCTAACGCTTTGGTCACTTACGTTTTCGTTTTTTAAACTTGTGGCTGTTAGATTTTACTGTATGGATATTATTTGATTTACTATATTTACATTATGTTCTTAAATTTAGACATAGTCTTATTTCGTTACTAATTGTTTTTAAGATTTTGAAATGTTTGTCATATCAATCATATATACGTATTCTATTATCTGGTTTAGATTATAATCATATATGTATAATCAGTTTATTTAATTTGTCTGGTTTCGGAAATTAAAACCGAAAATTGATTTGATTAAATATTATTAAACATGTATATAACTATACCAAATTCCACGATCGAATAAACCAAAAATTCACTAAACCTAATTAATTAATCAGTTAACCAAAATTTCTCACCCGTATATCTAAAATATTTTTTTATAAATATAATAGTTATACTTATACATATCTCTAATCTTTAATATAATAATTTCCTCTACTGAGTTTGATATTACAAGTGACATTAAAAAGAAAAGATGACAAAGATTAAAGTTTATCATGTTTAAAGGCGTCTGTTTGATGCTTGAAGCGAAACTCTGGGGAAGATATGAAGGTTTGAAAGTTGCATGGATGCCTCTAAAAAGGAGTGTGATGATGGAACTTGGTAATTTGGATGTGGTCTCTTTGCTCCAAGGTAAGGCTAGAAATGGAATAGACTTGCGTCTTGCGTATAGCCGTATAGTATGATGAAGTAAGGTGTACACATGTTAAAATATGATTTATGTGTTTAAATTGGTCTCATCATTATCTAATCTAGCATTTAAGCTCAAAACCGACAAATAAAATTGTAAAAATACTTTATTAATATAATATTGACATTTTAAAAGTGTTATACATTCGAAACAATATATAAAATTGCACCTATACTAATACGTACTAGTATTGAAATAAAAGAATACGTCTACTAGTACCTAGAGATAGCAAACGGGCCATTCAGTTTGGGTTCGGTTCATGTCATTTCAGGTTTGATATCATTCGGTTCAGATTTGGTTCGGTTAGGTTTTAGTTTGGATGTATGGTGGTTCGAGTCATATCAGGTCGGTTAATATTGATTCGGTTGATTTCGGTTCGGGTCAATGGTGGATCGGTCGGTTTTAATCGGATTTTTAGGTCGTGTTAGTTTTTACATGCTATATATGGCTTTATAAAGTCAATATATTTGACTTTTTGGTGAGTTGTGCGGTAGTTCACATCTCATCTTTTTTTTATTTTTTTAATATCTTTTCTTTATTTCGGTTCAACTAAAATTCGGGTCGGTTTCGGTTCTATTTATTTAAGGTTTTTGATCAAATTTAAGTCATCATGTCCGGGTCAATTACAGGTCTCGGGTCAAATTTGTCATATCTACTAGTACCATATGGACAACAGTGACCAAAAGATAGCATTTAGACATTCCACAATTTTCTCAGCGGTAAGGATGAAGCTAGGATCAAATATTAGGAGGGACAAATGTTTATTAAGCCTTTAAATTTAAAAATTATAAAGAACAAAAATCTTATTTTACTACTATTTAAATTAAGAGAACCTAAAATATAATTATACAAAAAAAAAATTGTACTCACCCATACTAAACATGGCTCAGTCCTGCTCACCTGATATGTACAGGGAATTTACTATGAGTGGTCAAACCCCATTACGTTTCATTAAATTCAATTTTTAATGAACCTTAACCACGTGGAACTTCGATTCTATTACTTTATAATTTAAAATTTTGAAGGGGAAAATGCATCCTCCTTACTTTCAAAAAATAAAAATAAAAATAAAAAAGAGATACATGAGAAACACACTTTTTTTAATATTTACTTACTTTCAACATAAAAATTGCACTATTGAATTTAATAATTGATCTTAGTAAAAAAAATGATGTTTATATTTAGATATTCAAATTTGGAAAAAAAAAACTTTGATACACAGACCGTGTAAATTTTAGTTTACACATGTCTTTTAGATTTAGGGGTTAAGGTTTTATTTTAGGGTTTAAGGTTTAGGGGTTTAGGTTGTAGGGTTTAGAATTTAGTGTATATAGTTGAAGGGTTAGGGTTAGAAATTTAGAATTTGGGTTTTTATAGTGTAAATACACAGGCTTTAATTTTACACAGCCTGTGTATCAAAGTTTTACCCTTCAGATTTAAATCGTTTTATTTATAAAATGTATATATTTTGTCAAAATGATAAACAAATAATAACTTATAATCACCTTAAAATTCTTAAAAAAAATAAAAACTACATTCACTTGTACGGTTCGAATTTCCACTCAAATAATTCCAAAAAAATATAAAAAATATTGAAAGTCCTTCACGAAATTAAATGCATTAAATGACTAAATTTATTGATTCATTATTATTTTTAGAACTTCAACATCTACAAATATTTATGTTGACAATTGATAATTCACAGGGGAATTAACTGATTATAAATGAGAGAAATTCTTTGACAATAGAGTATTTATGTTAGCAAACCAAACTGACAACCCATTTTACTATAATGAAAATTTTATTTGTTAATAATATTTATATCTTGTAATTAAATTTAAATAATAACCGAAAATAGCCATTTCTCAAACTTGGTGAATGAAAATGAGCAACATTTTTTTTTATTAATTCAGTGAAAAATATTTTCCAAACACTTTAATATGAAATGGTGGTGATGTTGCCATTAATATGCATTTTTTAAGGTGTGATTCATTTTGAATATTCTGAGTTCTGTTAGAGCGTTTAAATTGGGTTTACCTGCTATTCTTTCATTTTATTGGTTGCCATTAAATTTCTTGATTATTTGAATTAATTTCTTAGTTGGCCTTTTATGTTTGGTTCTCAAGAAAATTAAAAATTCTGGGATTTTAACCCTTTGAATGTTACATTTCCTGGCCTAAATTTAGACTCTTCCACCAATCCTTCATTTCCATTTAATTAAGCTCTAACAACCCATTTCTATCCCTCAATTTCTTCCCTTGTATATATACACTTGCTTTCTCCTCCAAATCCCTCACCAGTCTAAGCTTCCTCTACCTTTAAGTTCAAGGTATCCATCAGTTATCTTTTTTCAAATATATATATATATATATATATATATATATATATATATATCTTTGTGTGTGTATGTACATTGAACTGAGTTATTATGTTTCTCTTCTTCTTTTTTTGCAGGTTAATCGAATTACACACAAAAGATGAGCCGAAGAAATGGTCGGAAGCTCGATTTGAAGCTGAACATATCACCACCGAGTCTTAATCCAAGAGTGGAATCACCAAGCCGAGCGGCGACAGTGTCGCCGACATCTTCTCCGAGCTCATGCGTGTCGTCCCACGACGCCAACATGATTGATGCCATAGGATATTCAAGCATACCCGATGCGACGTCGTCGCCGATGGCTCTCGTAGGTTGCCCGAGGTGCCTTATGTATGTGATGCTATCGGATGATGACCCGAAATGCCCCAAATGCAAGAGCACCGTTTTGCTTGATTTCCTCCATGATACTGCAACAACCACCAGCGTTAAGACGAGAAAGAGTTAGATTTGGAAACCGTTCATGTTGGTCCATTAGGACTTTATAGACCTTTTCCTTTATCTTTCCCGGATATCGCCATCCATTTTTTCTCTCTTTTTTCATTGAACTCGTTAGAGAGCAGACATTAGGGTTCCAAATCATAGAACGCAGTTTATGGTAGTTTATGTCCCTGTTTTGGTCTGGTTTTGAGGTTGTTTCCCTTCTTTAGCAGATTACTATGTGCAACTGCCCAAATTTTCTAATGTAAGACATATTTTCGTACAACTGTGCTGTTTAAAAAAACCATACAAACATTATAAAATCATCTAAATTGGATTAAGAAAACAAATAGAAGGTAATTAGGTACATGATGAGGTAGGGTAGTTCGACCATTGATAAAAAAGGAGGAATTATTTGATTGGAAAAACCATTAAAACATATAAATGCAATAGTAATTGTGACAGTTGAGAGCAATGAATTTGTTTTTCATTTCCTTTTAGCCTTCATTTTCAATCTCACTGAATGCCACTTTCCTGCTGCCAATGCCATTATCTACTTTTGGTCACCTTCTAACTCTTTTAGTTTATGTTACTTTTTTTGTTTATCTATTTATATTATGCACAAATTTTCGTCGGAAGACCCACCCATTAAAATTAGGTATATGACGTGAATCAATCCGAATTAGTCAGTATAAAATTTTGAGATATCGAAAGAGCAACAAACAAAAATTGTTGCTTGAATTAATATCATAAATTAATTGAATATTAATTAAATCAATAGTTTTACAAAAATAGTATTATAAAACTATATTAACTATTAAATAAGTCATATAATGGAGAAACGATTTGGATTGTTTTCAAGACAAATTGTTATTAACTCTACCTCCCTCCCCCCTCCCTCCCTTCCTCCCCCTCCCTCTCTCTCTTTCTTCTTGTTAAAAAGATTTGTCATTCAATAAATGTATAAATGTATGACACACGACCTGTTTGTAATTTTATTTAATTTTTTGAAAAATATAAAAATATAAAAATCTTTTATTTTCTCTAAAATTATCTAACATTCTCAATTTTTTTATAGAACCCCAAATCCCTAATCCCCAATTCTAAATCTTTAAATCCATCATCTACCGTCATAGAATCACCATCACCCACCCACCCTTTTCGTCATTGGACCTCGCTACTAATAACCTTAATATTTCATCATCATAAATCATAGATCGAGTTATCAATTGAACGTCGAACAATGAATTCGAATTGAGTTTCCAAACAACCAACATGACGAATGGGAGAATGGCGACTAAGCTTTGCGGCTCTTATAGCGATAGGAGGAATTCCACTATTGCGGCGACGATGGTGACGTCAAGTTCGTAGTGGTCGAGGATTAAGAATTTGGAGTTATTTTGATAGAAATAAGAGTTTTGAGGGGTTTTTTAGAAATTAAATTTCTAATTTTTAAAAAATAAAAAATAAATAAAAGCTCAGTCCCATGTCAAAACAATGATTGTTGAAGAATTTTTTTAATAGACCAACCTTAAAATATTAACGGAATAAAATATTATAAATGTTATACGCTTATTTTGACTAAAAAATTTAAACATATAATGGAAATGAAGTATAGTTTAGATACTTATTTTTATATTAAACCTAATCGAAATCGAATGAAACAAAATTAACACTTTGGGTGCTTCATTATATTATATACATGTATTGAATAAATATTTCTATATTTAATCATATTTGATGTATTAATAGTGTTAAACTTTAAGTATTATCAATAAATCAGTTATTAAAACATCATCGTAAAATTTTAAAACTAAACTAATTAGATTTATTTTTTACTATTTGATTTACTAATAGTGCATTAATAGTGAATCATATCTAGAGTACTTTTTATGTTAAATAAAAGCGTGAATATTTAGTGCGTTAATAAAGTAAAATACCATATCAACAAATGTTGGGTATAATGATAAGACACATTGCACTATCAAAGGAAAAATAGATATTCAAATCTTAAATACGACATTGTTAAGAAGGAGAACTCCGAATCTCGAATATAAGCCATAAAATAAACATAAATTATACCAAAAAGTAATATAAATTCTATTTATCGACAATAAATCACATAATGGCATATCATCAATAATAAATTTAATATTTAAATTTAATGACAACGTCTCATTGTCCGATACTACAAAATAACTTATGCTGAACATATTTTAATTTTAGCCAAAATTCTAATCCATTTTTTTTATCAAACACAAAGGTGGTGAATTTGCCATTAAATTTTTAGGGTAAAGTTCATAAATAGTCCTTGAATTTTGTTAAATTATTCAATTTGATAACTAAACTTTCAATTGCTTCAATATTACCATTTAACTTTTAATTTTACTCCAATTTAACCACAGCTGTAACGGACGTTAAAAAGATATTAACAAAGTTTTTATAATAACACATTTAGTCCTTCACATTTGCATATTCAAATAATTTCGTCCTAATTCGAAACAAATTAATAAATTAAAAAGATATTAACAAAGTTTTTATAATAACACATTTAGTCTTTCACATTTGCACATTCAAATAATTTCGTCCTAATTCGAAACAAATTAATAAATTTAACCCTCATTATTTACACATTACTTTAAATGGATCCTATTTTTAATTAAAAATAATAAAAAAAAACTCCCTTGGCAATGGACACTTCTCCCTTGCCACAGAGCTCCACTACTCGTACAAGCTCTCAAGACTTGTCAATGTGAAATCATTTGCTTTAAAATTCGAATTCTTCATCATATCAATCTGTCATCCTTGCGCGAATCCAGCAATGATAGTAGTCCACAAAACTGCATTTTTACAGGTATTTCTTCGAATACCTTATAAGCCTTCTCCAACTCGCCAGATTTTCCATAGAAAGTAAGCAAAGAACTTCCCACATAAAAGTTTCTGAAAACCCAGTTTTTATTGCTAAGCAATCATACTGAATTCCACCACGAAGGTTATGTTCTGACCCACATTGAAGAAAATTTTTGTTGGTGAATCTGATTAGCCCAAATCATTGAAACAATTTTGCCAGTAAATTGATCTGAATTTGTTTCTAAAAAAACTTGGACGAGACGAAGATGGCTTGGGGGGAAGTGGAAGAGGTTGGTTTCAAGGATTCAGTTTTAGTTTGTAAGAAGAGAAAGGACTCTGATCGACAAAGGAGATCAGAGATTTCAAAGTGAAGCACGAATTACTTTGGGTTGATCTAATACAATTTGTTTTAAGATGTTTATAGGGTAAAACTTTGATGCACAGGCCGTGTAAAACTAATTTTACACAAGCCTGTGTATTTACACTATAAAAACTTAAATTCTAAATTCATAACCCTAACCCTAAAAAACTAAACCCTAAAATTTAAACTATGTACACTAAATTCTAAACACTAACCTTAAATTATAAACCACACAACCTAAACACCTAAACTTTAAACCATAAATTAAAACTTTAACCTCTAAAATTAAAAAAACACGTGTAAACTAAAGTTTACACAGCCTATGTATCAAAGTTTTTTCCATATTTATATTTGTCATTTTTCTAAAGTTAAAATAATAAATTTTCCAGTTAAATTTTTTGATATAAAATGATTAAAATATTATTTATTTATTTTAATTTGTTAATTAAAAATATGATCAATTTAAAATAATGTATAAATAATGAGTGTTAAATTTATTAATTTATTTTGAATATGACTAAATTGTTTAAATATACAAATGTGGATGACTAAATGTGTTACTATACAAATTTTGTTAACATTTTTTTAACGTCCGTTACAACTCAGTGGCCAAATTAGAGCAAAACTAAAAATTTAATAATAATATTAAAGCAATTGAAAATTTAGTTGCTAAATTGAATAATTTAACAAAATTCAATGACCATTTGTAAACTTTACCCTTTTATGTATATAAATGTGTTTAAATCACATCTAATCCTAAGTATAAAAGGTATAATTGTTTAAATATACAAAAATAAAAAAAGAAAAAAAATAAGTAAAGGTATAACTCAAGTCGAAAAATTTATTAGATGAATTCGGTTCACTACGTCATCCGTAGTCCTAGCCAATAAGGTCATTTCATCTCACTTTTTTTAAAGTGAGTTTTTATTTTTTTTTTACATGTAAATAAAGAATGTGTAATTATTTAGAATTTACTTTGAGATTGATATATTTTATTGGCTGAAATAACAGATAACGTGGTAAGTCATGTCTATCTAATAATTTTTTATCAAGTCGAATAAGTGTGTTCGCTCAATCCGTTAATCAAATTTTACTTATAAAAATTACTCCACAATTAATCAATAAGTCGCCTGACAATTAGTACTTACTCTTATCACCATCATTTTCCCTTCTTTTGTTCATCTTCTCTCCATTTCACCTCTATCTTTTTTTTTTCCTTATCCGATCAGCAACCCTTCCTTCCCTCATTACTCCTTGTGTACTCCTCAATCCTCATTCGAGTTGTATGTAATTTGGTTCGGTTTGATTAAGTAAATCTTTTAATAATTTATTGTTTGATTAATTTCGGATATTTTTTTCATATTAACCTTAGATTTTATATTTTATTTTATCAAAATAACTTTATTTTATGATTTTTAAACATAATTTAATAAAATTTTAAAGTCTTTTTCATAAAATTTCTTAAAAATTTTATTTTTAAAGCAAATAAAAAATAATTCATATATAATAATTTTAAGTTATTTCACTATTTCTTAAAATATAAAATATTTATTTTTAATTTATATATTATTTAAAATTAATTATATATTAAATAAAAATTCAAATTGATTTGAGTAATCACAGTATTTAAATTTGTGAATCTTAAACCATCCGAACATTATAGTTCGAACTGATTTTTATTTTTATTTTTCGATTTGGGGTACTCGCCCCTACTCCTCGTCATCTATTCTTGCTTCTCATTTTTCCCAGCTCTCTCCCCATCTTCCTTTCTGTTATTTGTCACCCCCTTCATCGACCTTCTAACATTTTTTTACTATGAAGTGGCCCTTTTTCGCATAAATAAAATTTTGAATTTGTGATGACGCTTTTTTAAGTTGGTGGTGACTTGTTTTTCACTAAAATGAATATGATAAATTAACGTGTGGAGTTTTGATTCGGTAATTAACGTCTAATGGTGTGGTATGTCCCCATAATGCTTATATTTTGTCGGTTTTCTCCTCGATAACAATGAGCGTGTATCATGATCGTACTACTTTCTATATTTTGTGCAACTTCAAACTTTTTTTTCTTACATACTGATTTTTTGTTTTTTTGTTTAATTATTTGTATCTGACCCGTTGATCGACTAATTCAGATTAAATTTTATAAAAATTTAATATAAGAGCAATCCTTTCAATTCAATATTTTTCATTCATAACATTAAAATTTAAACTTTTAATAATATTTTAAAAAACTTAATGTTTTCATCTTGAGACCAACTTCTCATTAGTTTTTTATTTTCTTTGATCATAAGTCTCACATAACAGTAAATCTCTTTAATTATTTATAGTTATACTGTGCCAAATATCATTTTGATATTTTACTTTTTTTAGGAATTAATTTTTTCATTGTATCTCAATTCTATTACATCTAAGTTTATTTTATTTATCACACCAATAGAAAATAATAATAAAATGACCCATTAATTCTCCCCATCCCATAGCTTTTGGTTTAGCTTTTCATCGCCTTTGTTTCTCCAGATTCTCCAATCTTGGCTTCTATATCTTCCTCTGTTCCTCCCTTCCCGATCAGATCTCTAAAAACTCGTTGAAAAAAAAACCCTCCAGTGAATCACCCATGACCCTTGGCTCAGGAGGATCGAGTGTCGTGGGTTAGCACCTTTGCTCCCCCCTTTCACACTTCTTCTCTTTATAATTTTATGCGCCCCTTTGTTTATCGACTCGATCTTGCGTTTTTATTAATCTTTCTTCGATTCCATTACTGTTTTTTTATTGATTTTGTTACTTTATCGTTTCTTGCAAATCTAATCAGTTATTATTTATGGGTTTGGACAATTTATGTGGATTAATAAGAAATTTAAGGGGTTCCCTTTGTTTTTCCATTGTTTTATGGGTTTATTATTTCGTTTCAAGTTTTGGGTGGCTTTTAATTTTTTATATTTGCTTAGATTTTGAATTGGTTTCATTGCTGTTATATTCAGTGTAAAGTTTTAATCTTTTTTTTGCTTAGCTTGGATATTTATCGAACAATTTAAAGTATGTTTAGTTTCATTGTGAGTATTATGTGTGTTTACTCACCACGTCTTTTTATGAAAATCCTTCTGAATTATGTTGCTACCTGAAGATCTTATACGAGTATTCGATCGTTTATGTTCTAATAGTGTTTGATTATGCTTTTGCAAGAAAAAACTTGAATCAAAGAACATGGAAATGTGCATTTTTTGTGTAACTTGTAATATGATTATGCGTAGGGATGTAACGGTTAATCATGCTTGCATAATCAACTACTTTTCAGAAACTTACGTCTGAGACTGAAATTCTATTGGCATTAAGCCCAATGCTAGGACTTATTGTGTTATTAGCATAACTAGTCATATGCTTTATTGAGTTTTATACGTTCTTTTTACAGTGCCTCGGAACTTCAGATTGCTGGAGGAGCTTGAACGTGGAGAAAAAGGTATTGGAGATGGTACTGTCAGCTATGGAATGGATGATGGAGATGATATTTACATGCGCTCTTGGACTGGCACCATTATCGGTCCTCATAATGTAATTGCATATTTTTAAGTCAACCTTCATACTTTGATGTTTTTCCTTCAGATGAAATCAAACTTGGTGTCTATGCAAACAATCATAGACAAAGCACCGGATATTGAACACAGCTTTTCACGAAAACAGAGAGCTTAAAGCTTGTTCTCAGTTTCTTTCTTTCTTTTTGTTATAACTCTTTTCAGTTTTGACAAATAATTGGCATTTTGGTGTCTTGGTGTCTTTGGGATTACCCTAGTCCTTGCTTTTGAAGTGAACGATGGTTTTTAGATGGGTGATTTTCAAAACTCTCATTTTGCACATGTTTTTCTGTCTCTTTCCGCGTGTTGATTTTTTTTCCTGTTCTCAGACTGTACTCGAAGGTCGAATCTATCAACTGAAGCTGTTTTGTGATAAAGATTATCCCGAGAAGCCACCAAGCGTCCGTTTCCATTCAAGGATCAACATGACTTGTGTTAACCATGAAACCGGAGTGGTATACAAATAACATTACATTCATATTCCATGCCATGATTGGTTTATTTCATTTCATTTCCGTCTGCTAATCTTTTGTTGGTTAATTTATGATGAGGGGAAACATAATGACCTAAGAATTTGATGGTATCGAACGGAAACAGGTGGAACCGAAGAAGTTTGGACTTATTGCAAATTGGCAGAGGGAGTATACAATGGAGGATATTCTGTCACAGCTGAAAAAGGAGATGGCTGCCCCTCATAACCGAAAGTTGGTTCAACCACCCGAGGGTACCTACTTCTAGCTCTCAAGATCGTATTAGATATTATCCTGGATCTATTTGCATTTGTAGTAATGCAATATGTAGTCTGTAATGTTTGTTTGATCCTTGCTTTAAGAACAAACTGGAGAATGCCTGAAAAAACCTTCTCCAATTACTTCTCTTAGGCTTCATTTTTTTTACCCTTTTTTGTCAAAACTCTGTTGAAGGGCGGCTGTTTGATTAATGGGATTTAATTAATCAGTGTGTATAAAGTTAAATTAATATAGATTGTCTTGTATTTTTTCAATAGGGTAAAAAAACAATACAAAATATTTCATTTTTAGGTCCAGAGTGCCTTTTAAGTTTGGTTTGAAAAATATTTTTATAAGAAGTTATATTTTGAAGATTTTTCACGTGTCATTGTTTATATTGTTAATTCTTTTATATTTTTAAAAATAATATATAAAATAAATATTTTATTTATTTAAAAATATATTCTTTTAATAGCAACATTAGATATTTATATTTTAAATCAAATAATCTAAAAACATTACAACCTAAGCATCTGCGTTGAGATTACAGAAAACAGGGTCCCGCCTTGTACTCCAAAACTTAATGATGGGTCCCTTTCCTTCCATTTCTCACCTTTGATTGGTCACTTTAATAACAAATAAAAGAAGCTTTTTAACAAAAAACCAACATCACTTCATGCTTGATGCGTTTCTACGTTTTCTTCCTCGCAAATAAAAACAACCTGTTATCGATACCCTACTGGTATCAGCTGTCCCAGTTTAATTATAGATTATTATTTGGGAAAGTCTAAAAAAACCACCTATAATGCTGCCAATATAAAGTTTTACTATTTGTGTAGGATTAATAAAAATTTTATGTAGGATTAATAAAAATTTTGATTCTACGAAATTCTTATTAATTGGATAAGAATTTGTGTAACTACACAAATTCTTATATTATAATTTAAATTCTTACCATTTAGGTAACACAAATTCTTACCAACTGAGTAAGAATTTATATATGATCGTCTCATTTTAACCACATCGTAAGGGTGCATCACCCTAGAACTATCCTTATTATTTATTAAGTATTCAAGTTTTGTTTTGTTCAAAATTTTTATACATTTAAAAATAAATTGTTATTATTATTAGATTAAGTTATTAAATTTAACTAAAAACTAAAAATGTATGCATATACATATTTATCATGTGTATATAATAGATTTTTTATTTAAAAAAAGTTGATATTAAACTATAAGCATATATAGATATTTTTAAAATATAAAAAACTTAATAGCACAAGCTGCGCAACAAAACATATTAACACCGATACATATAATAAAACACATTAATACCAAAACATATAACTATCAAACAAAAATATTATTCAGACAACCTTAACTTAAACCCAATGCAAATATGTTTGAAAGAAATATATTTATATTTATATAACTTTTTTAAAATACATTAATTGATAATATATATATTTATAAAAAAATATAAATGATCCCTTTTGTTTTAAAGTAAAAAAGAAGTGTATTGAAGTGCAGTGGCGGGGGAACACGGCTTCCATGTTTGGTTGTTTGGGGCGGGCGGCTGCCAAAAAGTTTGTGCGCCCACGTTGAGTAGAATTCAAGGCTTTTATTTAACTTGTTAATTCGAATTTTAAATTATTTGTTTCCATGATTAAAAAAGTATTTTGAATGTTTTAATTTAAAATTTTCTATTAATCTATTTAGCTTTTAATTAATAACCCAACAAATTGGCAAAAAAAATTAACGATCCAAAAATAATTTGGCAATATGCCTCTCACATTAGGGTTAATAGGCAATTTGAATAAATTAAAAAAGTTAACTCAAATATTTGGATGATTAAACTTTATGAGTTTAAAATTATGATTATTAAAATCGAACTGATTTGAGAGATCTACTAATTGGCCTATTGGCCAAGGATGTTTATATTGCCTCATCTTGTATGGGTTTAAATTCCGATATGAGAATGTAATATCTCCCTAATTAATAAAAAATAAACTGGTTTTTTTAATTATATAAAATGATATTTTATATCTTAAATACTGAGAACAACTTAAAAAAAACTACACCAAAATTATTACTTGTTTTTGTTTGAAAAATAATCATTTAGAAATATTATGAAATAATACTTCGAAGCTTTATCAAATAATATAAAAAATCTTAAAACAACTTATCCAAATTTATAAATTCTTTTCATTTTAAAAAATTTAAATTTCTTAAATTAAAAAAACATAAAATTTTCTAATTTCTCACAACAACTCTAAAATATAAAAACCTCAATTCTAACCCTAAATCTCCAAATTCATCTACTACTATTTTTGATCTCCACGTCTTCACTGTCATGAGTCTCCTCCTCTTGTCGTAAGATCTATAACATTGTCTGTCGTCTATTCGATCGTTGTTTCTCGTTTGATTGGAAGCTCCCGACGTTCGGTTGGCACATCATTCACCAGTTTCTAACAAAAAAAATGGTATAATCAGTAGGGAGCCAACGACAAAAATGGTTAGTGGTTGTGGTTGATTTATCCTCGACAATGGATAGATTTTGGGATTAATGATTTGGGGTTTTATGAAAAAATAGAACTTTTAGAGTACTTTTAAGAAATTTATTTTTTTTATGTTGTTTAAAATAAATAAACAAACAATAAATATACCACATGATATATTTTTGTACGATAATCAACAGATCTATAATAGAATGAAATATTAAAAATCTATTTTAATTAAAAAAATACTTTAGACGTTCAATGTGAAAAAATATATAATATAGATATTTATTTTATAATTAAACCATACATATCAGATGAAAAACTATCGCGATTCTAAGGTTATGGATGGATTCGATAGATTCTAAATGCGAGCCCCAATTTTATCGTTGTTTGCTTCAAAACATTGTTCTTTGTAAATAAAATTGTAATAAAAAAAAACTTAAGTTGTGATTCAAGTGGTGAGTGGTCGCGAGTTGTATATTTTCTAATAAGTGATTTGAATTTTAATAATAATATTTAATAATAAATTATAGTAATATAATTTGATTAAAACTCTCAGTTAACACACTCTCTTCTTCTTAGGTTGTATGTTTAAAACTCATTAGAAGTAAAATTTTTCTTCTTCTTCTCCCTTTCCTTAGGAAGAAATTATATAAAAAAAAACAGTTTCCAAAGATTTTGGAAATTTAAATTAATTTTTTTTTGGATCTAACTACAATTTTAAAAATGGGCTTAATGAAAACTTTAACAAAATATAGGAGGTGACTTCATTAAAAATATTTCAAAAAATTTGAACATAAAAAAATTATTAAGACTAATTATATTTTAAAATTATAAGAGGAAAGAATAATCAAGATTTGAAAGAAAGAAAAAACTGAAAATTAATTAAATAATATCAAAGTAATCTATGTAGAGAAAAAATAAAAATAAAATCAATTAAAATGTGAAAACAAATATATAAATAGATAAAATGTGGTCATTAACTAATTACTAGCTTATGGGTTTATTTTTTTTAATTCCCATTGTTTCGTTATCGTACTTTTGGTTTTCAATATCTAGAAATTTACTGCTAAAATAAAACGTGTTAAATTTGAAACGTTAAATTTCATTTATGATAAAAGCAACGTTAAAATTTATTAAATTCCCGTTTGTATTTAGTTATAAGAGGACAGTATAGATTGATACCTTAAAATTATATAATGATAATGCAAATTGATATCATAAATTAACATTTTTTAACTATTGGTTTTTAACTTATTAATTGATTAATTTAGATTTTGTTTCGCAAAAGTATAATTTGAGGATGATCCTCTAAATTTAATTTTCTCACAACGTCAAAATTTAAATATTTAAACTTGTTTAAAAGACCAAAAGTCTTACCCTCTAAATCATTAGTTGTTGATAAATTAATATATTTAATTATAGTGTTAATGATGGCATCCATCATATTATTAATGACACATAATACATTATCTTATAACTAAAACAATTAAAAAATGTGGAAACGTTTTTATATAATATATGATTAAAAATATATAATGATGAATTAAAGTCGGGAGAAAATATTCAAGTACTCAAAGTAAACCGTCTCCGTACTGTCTACAAATACCTTTCCTCTCCCGTCCATTTTCTTCCGATCTTTTCCCCCAAATCGAAACCCTAAATCCAAAAAAAACAATTTAAATCAAATTTTATGTCCAAGAAAATAAAAGAGGGATTTCGTTGAAAAAGATCGAAGAAAATGACAGATAAATCACCACTAAGAAAGTCGGTCGTGATCCGATCCCTTTGGTATCACAATTTGGAGTTCGAATTCGAGTTAATCAGATCCGTCATAGACGATTTTCCGATCATCTCAATGGACACGGAGTTTCCCGGCGTTGTTGTCAGGTCTAATTCCCCCGACGCTGCCGGCGCCCAGTACGTACGGCCGGCTGACGTCACGGTGCATTATAAAAGCCTCAAAGCGAACGTCGATTTGCTGAAGATGATCCAACTCGGCTTAACTCTCTCGGACATCAACGAAAATTTACCAGATCTCGGCACGGAAAACCAGTTTATCTGGGAATTCAATTTCAGAGACTTCGATGTCGCGAACGATGCCCACGCTCACGATTCCGTCGAGCTTCTCCGTCGCCAAGGCATAGATTTTGAAAAAAAACCCGGGAATTTGGGATCCACTCGGTCCGGTTCGCGGAACTGATGATGTCATCGGGATTCGTTTTGAACGACGACGTTACGCGGGTGACTTTCCACTGCGCGTACGATTTCGGATACCTCGTGAAGTGCTTGACGGGCGAGTTGTTACCGTTCCAACTCACCAAGTTCTTGAACCTCGTGCGCTTGCTCTTCGGAGAGAGAGTCTACGACGTCAAACACTTGATGAGGTTCTGTGCTGGCTTGTACGGGGGGCTCGATGGAGCATCTAACGCGCTGTCGGTGTACCGGGCCATTGGGAAGAGCCATCAGGCCGGTTCGTATAGCCTGCTGACACTGGACGCGTGGTTGGAGGTCAAAAGAAGGTATTTTGGGGAAGGGGATGTTGAGAATTATGCTAATGTTCTTTATGGTTTAGAAGTTGAATCTTCATGAAATTTTAATGCATTCTCTGTTGATAAGTCCTCGTGACATTTGCTTCTAGTTAGATATTTGTACACAAATTCTGGTTATTGATCAATCATCAATATTAGTAATAGCTTCAGTTCTATCATTTCATCTCCACACTTCCCATGCTACGAATTTGTAATTCTTCTGCAAAAATAAGCCCTTGATCTTTTATCTACATTCAAATAAGCTTTTATGCTGTAATTTGTGCCTAATGAGCCTTAGCATTTGATTATCCCTTAGAAGATCTTTGGTGTTATTCGAGTACAAATCAAAGATAATGATCTGTTTGATTACCTTCAAGGCTCTTGTTTTAGTATTTTAGCCTTATATTTCGGCAAACATATGTTGTTGCACTCTTAGGTAGATAGGATAAAGAGTAAACCAAATCACCAACCTAAGAAAGAATATAAACAATGGCAACCATTGAGGAGAGCTCTAAACTGACCATTGGGAATCTCAATCCACGGGTCTCGTTTTTGTAGAAATTTTGTGCAGTGTTCTTCTTTAGTGCTTATACTTAAAAAAGGGGTCAGATTGTGGTTTTCAACCCTCTATTATGCCTGGATTTTTTATATAATTTGGTCCTCCTTTTGTTATTGGTGTGAATTATTTTGTTAGAAGTAATAAACCATCTATATGTGAACTCTTTACTTTCCAAGAAAAGAAGTCCCAAGTCACAACTCACAAGAACTCTAGTACATAGGAAATTAAGCCCAAAGAAATACATATCATAGAGAACGGTGCGACCACATAACTTGAGTCAAATGCTCTGTAACAAAAGAAATATCGATAAAAATTTGAGCATTAATGATAAAGACAATATCACCATGTGTTAGTTATTATTGTGAATAAGGTCTTTTCAGAGAGTGACAAGGGCAGAGGCAACGACAACAAAGCCAGCATCGGAAGGAGGGGGTAGATTGGGGAAACAGGGGGAGAGGTGAAAGATGAACGAGCGATGGAGAGGAGGGAGTTGATACTGGCGAGGGAAAGTGGCAAGTGGAGATCATTTTACCGTAAATTATGATTATTAAAACAAAACAATGCGAATGTCGACACGAAATATAAATCAAATTCGGCGAAAATCAGTAGACATGAGAGTGGGTGAATTAGAAAACATGTAACGTGATATGATTTATGATTTCAGGTAGAAGTGGACTTTTCAGGCGAGACAATCAGAAGTGTGTAACGAGATTCCATTATTGTGAATGAATTGTAGCCATGTTCGATAATTTAAAAGTTTATTTTAATTAGTAGGCTACTAATTCATTTCACTGAAACTTAAACAAAGTTTGGTAATATAAGCCAATTGAGCATTAGTTTAACTAGTATACATGGGCCTCCGTAAATGATGAAGCCAGTCCATGGAAATGGTCAACAGTTTTGGGTTTGACAATTCATTTGTTTTACCATTCTTAGGAATGAAACCATTAAAACTTGGTCAATCTGTTCATAGGTTTGATCACATCTCATTTCCTTTTTCTTTTTTCAGCCCATCTCCGATTTTTACCCAATCCGATCCGTCAACTCAAGTTTATTGCTCGTTTCATATTATTTTTTTCTATTAAAAATATTTTAATACTTATACATTTTTAATTGCTAAAATAGTAATTCAAGTGGGACTAGCTCAAGGTCAAAATTTATTTGTTCAAATTCAGGCTAGGTCTATTGGTTGGGTAGATACTCTAATCATTGGACAAGTCTAAAATATAATAATAAAACATTAATCTTAGAGTTAGTTTAGCAGGATGAGACATTAAGTCTCTTGAACAATATCAATATTTAAGGTTCAAATTTTGACGCTGTGAATAGAATAGAGAGGGTAATTTCGTACTGAATTATGTAATATTCAATTCTAATCAATTAATCAATAGATAAAACACTGATAATCGTATCTAAAACATGCTTAACTCAATCCATTCATACATCCACTTTTAAAAATAACATCTACTAGATTTGAGTTTAAATTCCATCTTCTTTTAATTGAGCCCTACAATAATGGGCCTCAATACTTGTTAGTTGACACCGTTGCAAGGGTCTTTAAGCCTTCAACGTTGGCTTAAGATTAATTGGAATCTAGCAACCCATAAAGCAAGAGTTAGTACAAACCCTTAAATCAAATGTCTATCAAAGGAAACCATTAGGAATATAAACCTTTTTAGGACAATGACAATTAGGTGTTCCCTCTTTGAGGAACAAAGATTGAAAACAATGGGTTTCAATTGTCCTTATAGTGACTTAATTAGTTCATTTGATTTGACCCTAATCTGCCCAACATTTTCTTTTGTTGTCACAAGAAAACCTTTGCCTTTAACAAGTCTTGGATATTGATCCTCCAAATCCTAATGTAACCATTCATTGGTCCCCCTAAATTTGCTTTTAAGTTTAGCTTCACTGTTCAAACTTTATGTTTTGTCTGTTCTTTTCACAACCATCACATATATTGTAAATGTTGACAAATTTTGTCATGCTAATTGAGAGCCACATTGTTATCCATTTATGACCCAACACCCAATCTTCATGTTTTCTTTTCTTTTTCTTGATATTAGATTGCAAAAGATGGCCAACAGAACTTAAAAGTAAACCTTAGCTTGTTTGTTCAAGTTCAATCTGACTTGAAATATAGTTTTTAAATTTTGCTTAGACCCGGTTATATTTATAAATGGTTAATCTAATATTGTGTAAGTATAAATTACATCATATATGAACTCAATTAGTGGTTGTAAAGAAAAATAGAATAATATTTAGAAGACTTGAATTCAAGCAGCATTATATGCAATATGTATGTAAGTTTTATTTAGTTTTATGAATGCTAAACATGCAAGGACGAAGTTATATTGGAGTGGGGAGGAACAATTGCCCCACCCCACCCTACCCTAAATTTTTTTTCACCTTTGTTCTCCTATATAATTTTTTTAAAATAATTGGTTTATTTATGAATTTGTTCCGTTCAAACATTTATGTTTTGCCCTACAACTCCAAATCCTGGTTCCATCCGGGTCTAAAACACATATTAGTCAACATCTTTTCTTTAGCTTTTCAATTTAGACGTTTTGTGCTTTTGTGGGCAAACAAGTAATGAGATGTTCCCCACTGTGGGGAAAACTGTTAAGAGTTTGGCTTGATAGATATGCCCATCCTGTCTTCTTCCTTCGATATTTTTCATCATTAAACCACATTTTCAAATACTGAAGTTTTGGCTTGTTTTCAACATGTGATCCTCATTTTATTTTACAAAAATGTGATATTTGAGATTAGGGTTTAGAATAAGGGAGATAGGTGGAAATAAATTTGAATTCTATACTTGTACAGATCAAATTAAATCAATGTTTAATAAGTTAATTCGATGAGATTTTTTTATTACTGGTTCGATTGATCTAATGGGTTGGTTGAATCAATCACGTACATTAAAACATGCAAATATCAAATAAATGTTGAATACAATAAATATTTGATGAAAAAAATGTCTGTTTGTGTTAGGATGATCAATCAATTGAGATGGTGGCCAAGAGGGGGGTGAATTGGCAATTTTAAAGTTTGAAAGCAAATTGAAAGATTTAGACAATGAGACACAAGGATTTATAGTGGTTCAACCTTCTAACAAGGTTTACGTCCACTACCTTAGCTTCCTACTAAGGATTTTCAAACAATTCACTATAGAATTCTTCCCCTTTTCTAGGCTTAGGAGGCAACCGCTACAAGTTCTAAGCTTTCTACCCAAAGCTTTGAACAATTCACTCTTAATACAAAGAAAAAGTGTGGCAAATGAAATATCTTCACAAGATACAATTTTTGCCCAAATATAAACTCTCACAATCCCAAACTTGAATCAAAGATATACAAAGAAAATTGCACAAGTTGGGTGTACAAGATTTGACTCTAAAGCACAAACGGTTGGATTTTAGCTTGGATGCTTGAGTGTTGATCAAAGTAGGTTCATTAGTTGTTGCAGCAGCATTGGAGACTTATATTTATACCCTCTTATTAAATTCTAACCGTTTGGGTGGTTGAGGTCATCAATAGAGCCGTTGGGAGCCATTTTTCCCGTAATAAATGCTGTTTTGTAGCTGCCCGTATCGGTACATGAAGGCCCGTATCGATACCTGTTATATGAAGAATATAGTCGTTGTGCAATAGCGTATCGATACGCGAGAGGGCGTATCGAAACGATCATAGTGTAAAATTTGGGGCGTATCTAAATGGAATAGCCGTATCAATATGAGTTTTGCTCATTGAAATCTGAGATGAAAAATGGCATCGGTACGCCTAGGGGCGTATCGGTACGGGTAACTGAAAATTAAAAGTTTAGGATTCCAATAACTGGCAAGGCAACGGTCGAAAAATTTAATGTGAAGATCTCGACACACCATATCGATACGGTGGTGACCGTATCAGTACGCTTAAGCAAGTTCTAAAACCCAGATGAATGCCGTATCGAAACGAGGGAACCCGTATCAATACGTAAAGCTTAAAACGTTTGCCTAGATGAAGGCCGTATCGAAACGGTCAAGACCGTATTGAAACGCAAGGCCTACTTTTCAAAGTCATATGAATGCCCTATCGAAACAGGCTAAGCCGTATCGGTACGCTTTGCAAAACCAAATTCTAGTAACGAATTTTCGTATCGAAACACCAAAGGGTGTATCGATACGCCTGGGTGAAAATGCATAGTTTGGCTTGAAAGCACTTAGAAAAATTTTGGGTTTAAGTTTTGGACTTAAAGAAAATTTTCGTTGTCAATTTGTGAGACTTTTGAATACTTAAAAATTTATTTTCTTTTACAATTTAATCCTTAAACAATTTGTTATATCAAAATCAAACATAGGTTTTACAATCTCCCCTTTTTGATATAACAAAATCAAAGTGAAAATTTTTAATTGTCTTCAGAAAACTTTGAAAATTACTCCACCTTAATTTAAGGCTAAAATATTTTTCTTTGAAAAAGTTTGAAAAGTTTTGGCTCTTTAAATCTTCTCCCCTTTTTGTTAGATCAAAAGCAATGCAATAGGGTATAATCATCAAATCAACATACTAACTCCAGGTAATTAAAATAAGCAACATAATAATTCAAATTTAAACCATAATCCAAGATAATAAAATCCAATCCAACTCAAAACCTAAGAACAATAACCAAATAACAAAGCAATAATAAAGCATAGGAGTTCATAAAGACATAAAACAAAGGTGCATAACTCAAATCCTAATATGATAGGCTATGATATGCAATGATGCCCGAGAATCATTGCCATCATCTTCATCCTCATCGTCATCTTCATCTTCAGCGTTAACTTGAGGACCACGGGATAGACGTCATTCTCTATGGAAAGGGTTAGGGAGATGTCCATTGAGTTTTGACGATTCTCAATAGCCGTCACCCTTTCCTTCAACGATGTAAAGCGCGTGTCAATCGCGGAAAACCCGAAATTCATTGTAGTGTGCAAAGATGAGAATTGCTCGTTAAGATAGGCCATAAGAGCATTATGATTAGGTTGGCCCATCGGAGCGTGTGGAGGTTGTGGAGCCGGAACCTCTTGAGGAGCCTCCTCTTTTTTCGGGTTGAACACCTCTAGGAAGATTGATATTTCAAACCCATTCTGCACCATAGTATGTGAACTTGGCGCGGCGAAGGGAGCGCTCATCAATAGGATTAGTTAGCGGTTCAGGAAGATCATGAGTGCAATCGATCCCAAGTTTGTGGAAGAGGAAACTCAATGCCGTTCCATAGGTGAAGGAAGATACAAGAGAGGTGTGGCGATGTTGAGCGAGATAGACGATTTTGGCAAACATTATTTGAGCAAGATTAGGTCGTTTACCCTCACGAAAGCAACGGATCCAAAAGTCATTGACTTGTCGGATCGTAAAGAATTTTCCACTGGATGGACGAAACCACCAAGTAATCATGAGGTGCACAGATCCACTAAGAACATGTTCCATCGAGTCCTCCTCATCAATCCCTGCATCCTCAAGGCTCAAGAATTTGCTAAAACAGTTGAATCTATCTGAAATTTCTTACCCATTAAGTAAGACTCAATAGCAACAACATGAGTTTTACCCTCATTAAAAATACACCGGACATTTGAATAAAAGATCAAAACAAGATTTCGATATAAAATCTCGGGTAAGCTTAAAAATTGCATACATTTCCATTGTTGCATAAGTCCAAGATATTTGAATTTAAATCGTTCCGATAATAGAAAATGAATTGAAACCATACGTCCACGACGTATTTTATAACTTTGATAAAGTTTAAAATGATCCATAGCATCGGAATGTCTAGGTTCATTAAAATAATTTTGGTAAATATATGTAAGATTTGGTCTATTACCATCATATTCAAGACTTTCAGCGAGGGAATGTGAGCTCGATGCCATATCCTTTCTAGATCTTTTCTTAGAACCCATAATCTGAAAAACAATACCAAACCAAAAACGATGTATGCATAAATCAACACATTCGATCCAAAAATTAATCCAATAATCAAGGTATTGTTAAAATTCTATATAATATAGTTTAAAAACATATACAAGTATAAAAATAATTCTTGGGTAAAGAAAATTTCAAAAACATTATTAAAAATTATACGGTATAATTTAATATTCGAACAAAAAAAATTTAGATTTTAAAAAGTTTTTACAAAAACATTGAAAGTTATACAATGTATATTCTAAATCTATGATTATAATACAAAATCAGCGAGTAAATATGTACGAAAATTAAAAGATAAAAAGTTAGGGTCTATACCTTGAATTTGGGATTAAGGATGAATGAAGAGATGTTGATGCACCAACTTGATGATT
Organism: Hibiscus mutabilis; assembly: GCA_019671005.1. Classification (NCBI taxonomy): domain Eukaryota; kingdom Viridiplantae; phylum Streptophyta; class Magnoliopsida; order Malvales; family Malvaceae; genus Hibiscus; species Hibiscus mutabilis. The sequence continues at coordinate 24,467,770 of CM033751.1, forward strand.
TTTGCTTGGGTTGGATTGAAAAACCAACAGCCCTAAAAGATTTTGAAGATTTGTGTGAAAAATTGTGAGGGATTGGGAGGTTTTTTTATAGGGAAATTTAGACTAGGGTTTTGAAAGAAAAGTAGGAGAGTTTTAATTAAAGTTGGATATTCTTTTAATGCCTTAAAAACTGCTCAACGCTGCGCGTACCGATACGCTACAGAGCGTACCGAAACGTCTGTACCAAAACGGTTGTATGTCGTTTCGATACGCGACTCGTACCGGTACAGCTTGAACTGTACCGAAACGTCATTCAAGAATCCATATCGATACGCAGAACAACGTATCGATACGCCTGTGACAGAAATGACATTTTTGGCTGCAGGTTGCTCAAAAATTTGAACTTAATCGAATCGAAATGCACATGTATGATAAATGAACAACATGAATGAGCATAAATAGATGCATACTCCCCATAGCAACAAGCATATATGCATATAGGAGCAAAAGTACATAAGCAATGTAATCATTCAAATTCAAGCAAAATTTTGAGACCAAATAGGGCTCTAAGGCTCAAGAAAGGCTGGTTAAACCTAACTCTCTCCTAAGAGACCAAAAACGTTTTTTATTTAATGGTTTGGTGAAAATGTCCGCTAATTGGTTTGAGGTGTCTACATATTCTAGAACTACATTATTTTTCAAGACATTATCTCTAATGAAATGATGCCTTATTTCTATGTGCTTGGTTCTAGAATGTTGGATGGGATTTTTAGTGAGACAAATGGCACGAGTATTGTCACACCTAATGGGGATGGCACCTACATCAATTCCATAACCTAAGAGTTGTTGCTTCATCCAAAGGACTTGGGCACAACAACTTCCTACTGAAATGTACTCTGCCTCGATGGTAGATAATGCTACACTATTTTGCTTATTGGAAAACCATGATATGAGCATACTACCTAAGAATTGACATGTACCAGAGGTGCTCTTTCTATCTATTTTACAACCCCCATAATCCGCATCCAAGAAAGCATGTAAACTAAAGGAAGAGTCTCTAGGATACCAAAGACCTAAACAAGGTGTGTCTCTAAGGTATCTAAAGATTCGCTTAACGACTATAAGGTGTGATTCTCTAGGACTAGCTTGAAATCTAGCACACAAGCAAACACTAAACATTATATCCGGTCTACTTGCGGTAAGATAAAGAAAAGATCCTATCATTGATCTATAAAGCTTTAAATCTACACACTTACCTCCTTCATCTTTGTCAAGCTTTGTAGAAGAACTCATTAGTATGGCTTGAGGTTTCACATTCTCCAAGCCAAACTTCTTGAGCATGTCCTTAATGTACTTAGCTTGATTGATGAAGATGCCATCATTCATTTGTTTAATTTGGAGCCCCAAAAAGAAAGAGGGCTCCCCTATCATGCTCATCTCAAACTCACCTTGCATCATCTTAGCAAATTCTTGACAAAGAAATTTATTAGTATAACCGAAAATAATATCATCAATATAAATTTGAACTACTAACATGTCTTTGTCATTTCTTTTTATGAAGAGTGTAGTATCCACCTTTCTTTTTTCAAAACCTTTTTCAATTAGAAAATTTGATAAACTTTCATACCAAGCTCCAAGAGCTTGTTTCAAACCATACAAAGCTTTTGCAAGTTTAAAAACATGGTTTGGGTAATTTGGATCTTCAAAACCGACTGGTTGTTCTACATGCACTTCTTCATTTATAAAACCATTTAAAAATACACTTTTAACATCCATTTGAAAGAGCTTGAATTCATGATAACATGCAAATGCTAATAACATCCTAATGGCTTCCATTCTAGCTATGGGTGCATATGTTTATTCAAAATCGATTCCCTCTTATTGAGTGGAACCTTAAGCAACAAGCCTAGCCTTGTTTCTCACTTTGTTATTACTCTCATCTAGTTTGTTTCTAAAAACCCATTGAGTTCCTATAGTAGATTTATTACTAGGCCTATCAACTAATGTCCATACTTTACTTCTCTCAAATTGATTTAACTCTTCTTGCATAGCCAATATCCAAAAATCATCATTTAATGTTTCTTTGATATTTTTAGGCTCAATACATGAGATAAATGCAACATAATTACAAACATTTCTAAGAGAAAATCTAGTAGTTACCCATTTGGATGGATCACCCAAAATCTCACCACCTTTGACATAGTTGAACTCTCTTGGGTAGCTCACTTCCTTTTCCTCAAGGTTCATGTCCTTCAAGGCTTCTAGAGGTGGATCTTGTGCTTCTTCTTCTTGGTTGGAACTTCATCCACCTTTGATGTTTGTCCTCCATAAATGACATAAAAAATTCCTACATCATCATCATCACAAGAATCTTTCCTCGGAAGGAGGTTATCATCGAAAACCACATGAATTGACTCTTTGACAACTAAAGTTCTTTTATTAAATACACGATAGGCTTTAGAGTTTGAAGAATACCCTAAGAAAATAGCTTTATCAATTTTAGCATCAAATTTGCCTAAATTATCTTTTCCATTGTTCAAAACAAAACATTTACAACCAAATGGATGAAAATAGCTAATGTTAGGCTTTTTGGATTTTAAAATCTCATAAGGAGTTTTTTTTTAAATAGGCCTAATCATTACTCTATTTATAATATAGCAAGCCATATTAGTGGCTTCCGCCCAAAAATATTTTGGCAAATTATTTTCACAAAGCATGGTTCTAGCCATTTCTTCTAAAGTACGATTTTTCCTTTCAACAACCCCATTTTGTTGAAGTTTCTAGGAGCTGAAAAATTATGGCTTATACCACTTGAGTTACAAAAATCCTCAAAACCTAGATTTTTGAAATTCGGTACCATGGTCACTTCGAATATGAGAAATAGTTTGGCCAAGATCATTTTGAGTAATTTTTGAAAATGTGATGAATTTTTCTAAAGCCTCATGTTTGGTACTTAAAAATAGAACCCAAGTATATCTAGAGTAATCATCAACTAAAACAAATGCATATGATTTTCCACCCAAGCTAGTTGTTCTAATAGGGCCAAAGAGATCTATATGGATCAATTGTAAAACTCTACTAGTTGAAACATCATTAATAGGTTTAAAAGAAACTCTTTTATGTTTGCCTTTTGTACAAGCATCATAAATTTTATCATTTAAAAACTTTATTTTAGGCAAACCTCTTACTAGATCTTTTGAAACCAAATTTTCCAAAACACTCATGCTTGCATGCCCTAATTTTCTATGCCACAACCATGAATCATGTTCATCATTAGCAACAAAACATGCATTAGAAATATGAATATCACCTAAATGCACCATATATATGTTTCCTATGCAATGACCAAAAAGTATAATTTTGTGGGTTTCGACGTTTATATTTTAGCAACCATATATATAAAAAATCACTACGAAACCTTTATCACAAAGTTGGCTTATGCATAAGTTATGTTTAAGACCATTGACATATAAAACATTTTCAATAAGTATGGAATAGTGATTACCAATGAAACCCATTCCTTTAATTTGACCTTTGGAGTTGTCACCAAATGTCACTAATCTTCCTCTCTTTAGCTTTAGTTCCAAGAATCTACTATTGTCTCCGGTCATATGTCTTGAGCATGCACTATCAAGGAACCACGAATTTGCACTTGAAGCTTTGGCCTTGTAGCAATGCTTCCCCTACAAACATGGAATTAATTTTTGATTTTTGGGTCCATGAGCATTAGTTCTCAAAATCTTGGTTCCCTTAGGAATCCAAGAGGCAATTACATTAAGATCATTAGAAGCAACAACATCTTTAAGAATCCATATACTTCTAACTCTCTTACCATAATAGGGCCTTGGGAACCCTCCATGTTTGTACCCATTAAAGTTTCTTTTTACATAGTTGGGTTTTGAAGATTGTCCTTTTTCAAAACTTGGTTTCCCAACTTTGTTCAAGGAAGCTTTGAGATTATTTACCTCCTTGTGGTAATGATCATTCAACTCGGAAAGAAGGTTGTTTAAATCAATATTTTTCTTTTCAAAATATTTTGATTATCTTGTAAATCATAAACCTTATTTTCAAGTTCCGAATTGGTTTTAGATAAGGAATCATTTTGGTTTTTCAAATCTAGAATAATTTTATTGTTTTTCAAAATTGATTCCTTATACTTTTTAACCAATTCGTCATAAGCCTTTTGCAACTCATTATAATCATCAAATAATTCATCATAAGTAGGATCATTAAATGAGTTGGAGGTTACTTTAGGATCCTCCTCAAAGGTCATGAGACAAAGATTAGCAACTTCTTGCTCCTCATCACTTGCCGATTCTTCATCGCTCTAAGTGGCTACATAAGCCTTGTGTTTCTTCTTCTTCTCGAAGCCTTTCTTCTTGAGTTGAGGACAATCAATCTTGATGTGTCTCAGCTTCTTGAATTCATAACACACAATAGGATCATTCTCTTCTTCCTTGACCTTGCTCTTGAAATCCTTTCTTCGATTGAACTTCCTTCTCCGGTTGGATCTCATAAGCCGAGTGAATCGTTTGGCTAGCATAGCCAATTCCTTATCTTCCTCCTCACTTGAATCACTCTCCTCAAGAGAAACTTTAAAAGCAATTTTGAGTTTTTTCTTCTCTAATTCTTTCTTCTCAATCTTCTTTTCTTCTCTTCCTTACTTCATGATCTCATGAGTTAGAAGAGAACCCACAAGAGCATCAAGCTTTAAGGTCTTCAAATCCTTTGCCTCGATGATGGTAGTCCTCTTCCCATCTCATGACTTGAGAAGAATATATAATAGCTTTTGAACAAGCTTGTCTTCGGGGATTACTTCTCCGAAGCCTTTGAGACCATTTACTATGATAGAAAAATGATCGAACATCTTGGTGACGCTCTCATCAGGCTCTATCTTGAAATTTTCGTAGCTTAAATTGAGGAGTCTAATCTTGGTCTCCTTAACATTGTTGATGCCTTCATAGGTGGTCTCTAACTTGTCCCACACCTCATTTGCACTTGTACATGAGGATATCTTCGCGTATTCGTCGGGTCCAAGTGCACAAAAGAGTATGTGTAAGGCCTTATCATTTATTTGCAACTTCTTTTTTTCTTCATCGGTCATTTCATACTTAGCTTTGGGAACTTGTCTTTCTTCTTCTTGCTTCATCGGAATAGATGGTCCGTCTTCAATTACATCCCAAAGGAGATAATTGTTGGATTTGATGAATAACCTTATTCGGTTATTCCAATATGGATAGTTGTTTCCATTGAAGAAGGGCGATCTAGTGATGGATTGAGACTCATATATGTAGTTGCCTAAAGTAGATGCCATGGCTAATGTGTCGGTTGATTGAATCAGCTTCTAGGATCGCCTCAACGGTTGTTAAACTTTCGATTGAGTGTGGCTTTGATATCAATTGTTAGGATGATCAATCAATTGAGATGGTGGCCAAAATGGGGTAAATTGGCAATTTTAAAGTTTGGAAGCGAATTGAAAGATTTAGACAATGAGACATAATGATTTATAGTGGTTCAACCTTCTAACAAGGTCTACGTCCACTACCTCATCTTCTTACTAAGGATTTTCAAAAAATTCACTATAGAATTCTTCCCCTTTTCTAGGCTTAGGAGGCAACCGTTACAAGTTCTAAGCTTTTTACCCAAAGCTTTGAACAATTCACTCTTAATACAAAGAAAAAAGTGTGACAAATGAAATATCCTCACAAGATACATTTTTGCCTAAATATAAACTCCCACAATCCCAAACTTGAATCAAAGATATACAAAGAAAATTGCACAAATTGGGTGTACAAGATTTGACTCTAAAGCACAAAAGGTTGGATTTTAGCTTGGATGCTTGAGTGTTGATCAAAGTAGGTTCATTAGTTGTTGCAGCAGCATTGGAGACTTGTATTTATACCTCCTTATTGAATTCTAACCGTTTGGGTGGTTGAGGTCATCAATAAAGCCGTTGGGAGACATTTTTCCCTCAATAAATGTTGTTCTGTAGCTGCCTGTATCGGTACATGAAGGCCCGTATCGATACCTGTTATAAGAAGAATATAGCCGTTGTGCGGTAGCGTATCGATACGCGGGAGGGCGTATCGAAACGATCATAGTGTAAAATTAGGGGTGTATCGAAACGGAATAGCCGTATCGATATGAGTTTTGCTCATTGGAATCTGAGATGAAAAATGGTATCGGTACGCCTAGGGGCGTATCGGTACGGGTAACTGAAAATTAAAAGTTTAGGATTCCAATAACTGACAAGGCAACGGTCGAAAAATTTAATACGAAGATCTTGAAGATCTCTACACACCGTATCGATACGGTGGTGACCGTATCGGTACGCTTAAGCAAGTTCTTAACCCAGATGAATGTCGTATCGAAACGAGGGAACCCGTATCGATACGTAAAGCTTAAAACGTTTGCCCAAATGAAGGTTGTATCGAAACGGTCAAGACCGTATCAAAACGCAATGCCTAATTTTCAAAGTCATATGAATGTCGTATCGAAACAGGCTAAGCCATATCGGTACGCTTTGCAAAACCAATTCTAGTAACGAATTTTCGCATCGAAACACCAAGGGGTGTATCGATACGCTTGGGCGGAAATGCATAGTTTGGCTTGAAAACACATAGAAAAATTTTGGGTTTAAGTTTTGGACTTAAAGAAAATTTTCCTTGTCAATTTATGAGTTTTTTGAATACTTAAAAATTTATATTCTCTTACAATTTAATCCTTAAACAATTTGTTATATCAAAATCAAACATAGGTTTTACAGTTTGATTGCTATACTTTGATATAAATTGAAATGGTTAAAGATTCCAATTTCATCATTGTTCCAACTTTTATTTTTATTATGAAATACTTTTAATCTAATTCTGTTTTGATTCATATACAAGTGTATCAGAATGCTATCTTTCTATATACATTTATCTAGGCTCTCATTCTATACAAAAAATGACTATTCCTTTCTATTGAATTGTACTCCCTCTAGCTTAAACTTCATTGATTCTTTTATTGAATTTAGAACTTCTATTATTGACTTTTTCTTTATCAGCTAAGTATGATTTTATTGAAAGCAAAATTATACAAATAAATATTATTGAATTTTATTGTCTTTCTAATTTTACTTTCATTCTTTTCGTTCAAGATCCAATATACAAAATCATTCCGGACCAACCGCAAAACTATTGTTATTAAGGATTTAGAATTTAGTAAACTTTAAAATAATTTAGACATTAAATAAACATACATTATTATAATAATAATAATAATAATAATAATAATAATAATAATAATAATAATTATTGTATGTTAACTTTCCACATTTATTTAGTTTTTTATTGGATTTTTTTTCGTATTCATGTTTTTTTTATCCTTTTCTTTTTGGAAACACTTAAAATAAGACCACATTTTATTAATAAAGACCTTTTATTGATCAGACAAACTAAAGAAAATGTCAACTAAGGGTTTTAATTTCAGGTAAAGGATGAGCAATCATGTAGGCTGCATTTTGTTTTGGTGGCCACACCAAAGTCAAGAAATGTCGCCCACTACGACAGAGAGTGTAGAGGCTGCTAAGCCCTTTTGTTTAACTTTGAGTTGTAAGTTTATAATATTTTGCAATGAATGGTATTCTAGAAAATGGATTTTTTTTATTATGTATAAGATTTAGAGGTAAATCATATAAGAAAATGAAATGGATTTAGGGGTAAAATCCTTCTTACTCATAAATCGGAGAGTATTGAGCGTTTAAGTATGCTCGAATTCATGTCTTTTAGTATATTGTACTTGTGACATGTCAATGAGCTAAACTCAAACGGTAAATTTATAATATTAATTATTTGACCAAATAATGATATTAATAGAAGGAACTAGATTATACCATACTTAAGTAAGAGGACTAAAATCCAAATTTGAGTATTGTAGGGGAACTAAAATAATAATTTAACGTAATTTGTTACTCGTGAAAAATTAAGGTATATTTTATTGGCAAATCTACCCTAGCTCAAATCTTGAATCTAGACTAATGCATTAGGCATTATTTTGTTCTAAAAGTATAATTGGTACTGAAATTACAGGTTCATTTTTAAAAGTTTTTCGATATATAATTTGATCATCGTTAGTTAGTTACAGAGCGAGAAAATTTAGATTGTAATGTTAGAATTTGAAAGATTAATATATAGTTTTTTCATGGGCGGATGTAGTATATAAATTAGGAATGCAATTGACCCCACTTGATTTATTGGGGTATGAGGTTTGAGGTTTTCAAGAAGGTAATATACAATTTTTATAGAAAATATTAGATTTGACCTCACTTAATTTATTGGATATGGAGTCAACAATATTTATTGTACTGATATGGAAATTCTCAATACCTCATACTTCACTCCTAACCTAATATATGGAAATTCTGACTCCACCACTGAGCTCTTTCGAAGTGGTGCTAATTTTATTTTTAATATTTTCATATAAAATGTAAAGTTTTTTTTCTTCAAAATATTGAAATGCCAATTCATGTGGCTCCGTCTGTAAGTACCATCGTAATAGAATTACAAAAATGTTATATGTTTGATTTGTTATATACTTGTTTAAATTATTTGATTATTCAAGTAATTACTAATGAATTTATATTCTAATCGTCGAATTGTGGATTGTTTGTGTACACAAAATGGGGGCTAAGGTTTTTGAGGCTGCTGCTGCTGCTGCTGCCGGCCACTCTCCCGCAAACAAAAAAAAAACATCATCAACTCCTTCAAATATAATGTACTTCACCACTAAAAACATGTCCCTTTATTTGTTTATTTATTTGGTCCAAATGTCCCATTATTTCTCAAAAAAGAAAAGTGGCAATAATCTCTTCTCCAACCACCCAGAAGGCAATTTTTAATAAATGATCTGTATTTTCTTCTGAATTCATCAGCTCAAATCAAATCCCAATCATATACTATAATTTTCTAAATTAAACTTAAATAATTCACCAAATTAATAGAATCTATAATTAGTCTAATATATATCTCAACCTCATTTGATTCGATGATAATATTATCTGTCTTTTCTGGGGGCAAACTTGTCTGCAGAAGGAGAAGAAAACGAAACAAAGACTGTTCATATGAATTTTGCTTTAAAAAACACTCCAATATGCTCATATGACCCATAAATATTTCTGGGTCTTTTCTACTGTTTAACATTACAAGATTTTCACTGAAAATTAGTCACAGTACTACACTGTTAATTAATGATTTTTATTTAAAGAAACATTTTCATTTAATGCCTGAAGAAAAAAAAAGCTTCACATTCACAACTTACAACAGCATTAAACGTGAAAACAGTTCTTTTATATACTTATATGAGTTAATTGCATCAGACATCCCCAAACTATAACTTTTATTTTAAAATAGTTCCTAAACTTTTAAACATTCTAATTTCATCCTCAAATTATGACCTACATTCTAAATTGGTCCTCAAACTTTTGAACATTTCAAATTCAACCTCAAACTATGATTCTCATTCTAAATTGATCCTCAAACTTTTTGAACGCTCTAATTTCATCCCCAAATTATCAGTATATGCTAATCATATCTTATGTTAATAAAACCATCATAAAAATTGTTAATTGTCATGAAAAACTTATGTGTATTATGTAATAATATGATGTGGTATAAACGATAATTTGATGATGCAATTTGAAACATTTAAAAAGTTTGGGAACCAATTTAGAATGAGGGTCATAGTTTGGTGACCAATTTAATATGAGGGTCATAGTTTGGGGACCAATTTAGAATGAGAGCCATAGTTTGGGGATAAAATTAAAACACTTAAAATTTTTAGAGACAATTTAAAATGAATATTATAGTTTGAGGATGTGGTGCAATTAACTAATACTATCTTAATTAATATTGGCTATTAATAAGCTCAACTGTCACAATTTACTCAACTATGTTAACCAAGTTGAAGCTGAAAAATATCCGGAGAAAACCCCCCGATCGTGCAGAATTCTATACATTATTAGTGAATCCGACAATGAAACACTATTCAAACGGAATCGATTTAGATTCAAAATCTTTTGATGATGTGTCATATTTGATATATACACTGACAACACATATATACACTCTCAGTTCATTATATCATAACACATCATCAAAATCTTTTCTAAACATAAACAAAAGTGGAGTTCGTTTTTAACGAAGTATAATAGTCGAATTCACCGATAATGTATGAAATTATACAGTCAGTGTATTATTAAGGAACCCCGAGGTACAGTTTCGAGGAATCGCCACCGGGCTTGATGGAGAACAGCCCATTCCAGATCTCAGTGAAAGCTCTAACAATGATCCCATGGTAATAAGGCGAATTCAGCTTCAAGAAACAGTTGAGAAGCTCCTTCAGATCATCTTTCGAATATATCTCCTTCTCCAATATCATTTGCAACATCGAGTACCTGAAATCCAAGTAAGGGTCATCGGACTCTTTCTCCACCGCTAGGCTCTCCCCTCCGACACGGCCAAACCCTCGAACCTTCGCCGTCGAACACTTGGTTTCCTTGTCTGTTTCGATGTCCATGTCCCGGTACTGACTGGTAGTGTCCGAGATCGGAGAAAATGAGATGGGGGTTTCGAATTCAGACAGGGAAGAAGGGGTTGTTTTAGATGAACGAGAATGTGGTTTGGGTTTGGGGTTGAAGAAACTGGAGAGGTTGAATTTCTTGCAGGTGTTGCAGCCTAAGCTGACTGAGACGGTGTTGAGGAGCAGCTTCTTTTTGTTGGCCGACATCTTTGTTTAATCAGATAATGAGAAGTTTGTTTAGAGAAAAGAAAGATGGGAGTGAGGGGACTTAATGAGCATTGGAGAAAGCTATCGATAGTTATAAACCCCGTAAGTCCTGCATGTGAGCGACGGGTCCAGGGGTTTTACTTCCACTAAATTTTTGGGTAAAATACACCATAAATTACTTAATTACAGTTTTATTAGTAGGTATGTCATTTTTAATCTTTTAAACTGTTTGGATTTTACTTCCACTAAAGTTTTCAACCACTTGTTCTTTAATTAGTCGAGTAATCAAAGATGTTCATATGATTTTATCTTATATGAGTTTAAATTTCAACATTTATATTGAGAATATTAGTATCACTATGTTATATTAAAAAAATAATTAAAATAATATAATCCTTGTTGTGTTTTAAAATATCGATTTTTAACTTTGATTTTATTTTCACGTCACTTTAAAACACAATACATTAATATTTTTTTTAAATAGTCTTAAGGTGATTATAAGATAGTGACCTTGTTTGGTAATCAGTTTGAGCCAAAATTAGAAGTTTGACCGATCAAATCTACTAATTTGGATATTTGGTGAATAGCGGATTGATGTGAAACATCTAATTTTAAAAAACTGCTAATAAGAGTTTTTAAATTAGAGGTTTTGATATTAGAGTTATAAAGACACTTTTACCCTTAACAATTATCAAAATTCTCCAAATAACCTAAATTTAACTTTTTTCTATTTTAATTTTTCACCCCACGTATTTACATTGTGATATTTATAAAATAATACTTTTTTTGCTTTTACTTTTTATTCTCATACATTTATATTTGATTTTAAATTTAATATTTAATTAAATTATATTAAAAATAATTATATAACTAATAAATTAATATATAGATCATTAAATATGCTTAGTAATGTTATATTAATAAAATTATTTTTATAATATAATTAATATTAATAGATATAAAATGTTGATAGCTAACAAACTATTCAAACAAGTATCAAATATAATCATGTTCTTATATGTCATTTTGCTTGTTAAGTAATCAAACAACTATTAGCTATCAGCTACTTTTAACAAATACTTTTATACAATCAACTAATACAATATGCTAGTCAAATCAACTAATACAATAAGCTATCAGCTAATGTAATCTGCTATTAGCTATCAACTATTCGCTAATTGTCAAACAGGGCCAGTATCTATTCATACATATTCTTAACCTTTTGAAAAAGTGCATACACCTTGCAAACAAAGCGATTTAAACCTGGATCTCTTAAAACGAACATCATCCGTTTTTCTACTATAAACACTTTTGGGTTCAATAGGTCAATAACTTCTAAAATTAAACTCTACATTCGTTTCAAATCTTGGCTCATTGCTTCAGAATTAAATGGGTAGAGATTAATTAATTGAATATTAATTTAGTTGTTATTGTCTATGTCAAAAACTTTCAAAATAGATTAGATTTAAGCAAGGACAAACTCAACCAGTTTTGATTGGGAGATTAAATTTTAAAAAATTAAAACATCTAAAAATCATATAAATTAGTACACTATCAATGTATAATATTATTAGATAAGACTACTGCAAGACAATTAAAAATGAGTTAAGATATAATAATAGTATAACATAGTTGTTAGTTCTCTCCCAAACTCAAAAAAAAAATAGTCGCTTGTTTACCCAATTCAGCCGTTTTGCTTTTTTTTTTTTTATCTTGTTTTGGCCGACAATCGGCAATACTAATCTTAGTGTTGGTCGTTGGTGGCCGGTATTCAATTTTCTCCATTATTTTTTATATCTCGCTTTAATTTTTATTTTTTTAGTTTTAAATAAAATTTTATGTGTTTTGGTTATTTACTTTTCGCGAATCTTGTTGTGTTTATTTTTCTCTGCCTTTGTGGTACGTCTTTTCTCTGTTTTTATGACACGTCTCTGTCTTATGACACGTTTTCTGGATACCTTTGCGGCTGCTTGTTCTTGATTCAGGTTTGCTAGTGGTCTTGGATAGCTTGATCCACTTTTGTGGTTGTTTACCGATGTAATCAGAACTATGTAGCAGATCGAAGCCTATGGAACTGATGTAAAATGTATTTACAGTTTTTTATTGGAGATTTCATTTATTTCATGTTTTAATAACTCCCCAGGGGATTCTTCCTGCAACGGACTTTAGAGATTTACTGTAGTACAAAGAGGAAGTGTCTAATTTGGCCGAGCATCCTTTTAGTTTTTTTTTTGGATTTGTCGTTTTTTTTATTGTTTTTTGGATGTTTGAAATCTTCGAAAGGCTATGTTCTTAATTTTCTTTTGTTTATTAATAAAGCTGTTTGGTTTCAAGTTTCAAAAAATGAGTTAAGTTATGTTGACACATTATAAAATAAGTGGACTATCTTTAGTTTAGAAGTTTTAATTTCAGCCATTAAAATTTAATTAATCTAATGATCCAAAAAATGTGTAAAAATTTAAGAATTTTACACCGTGTAAGTGAATCCTCTAACACATTAAAGGTACATCAATTAAGTTTCAATTAATCGTACCTTTTTCCACAATTGTCTTCGACATTCTCTAATGCATATCTCAAAAATCTCATCCAAAATCACCAACAATTGGGCTATTGGGATAAAATATTAAATCCCTTAAGTAAGGTTCAAAGTTTAAATCTTAATATTGTGAATGAAGTAAATTGAATTAGATATGTCACTTTTATAATAAGACTCTACAGTATTTGATCTAAGATTACTCAGCCAATGAATATCCCTTTTAGCGGCACAATTTGATCACAGACGCCGGATTTTACTGATTTTTTTTCCTTTTAAAAAGGGTTTGCATGCGATAGGATCATAAATTAGTTTCATTTGGGGGAAAAAGGAAGTTTCTTAGATGCCTTCCATCAATTACTGTATATGTGAAGAGTTCGCTGTCACCAATGGCTTTTATCTAAAATAAACTACATGGGGTACCGTGTTATTATAGAATTTTAGCGGATTCCACTGAAATGATTGTTAATTGGTTTTGTTTCTTTTTTTTTTTTGTTATTATAAATGCAAGTGTAGACTGAGTAGACAATCAAGTTGATTGTATTTTAGAGGATTCACATGCAGTATTATTTCAGAATCGTATATTCTGAAATCAAGCGAAGGGACTACCGATCCACCGGATATCAAAGGTTCACGGGACCAAATAAATACAACTCTAAGATCAATCAATCATTCTTAGCTTATGGAATTAATCTTGTAATTCTGCTGCCTACTTTACTTCTTTATTTGATTCATTTTGTTCCTATTCTGTTTATATAAGTAGTAATATTATCAGGCGGGTATGGCCTAGTTTCTGCTACATGCACCAACCTAGCTTTTTGTTGCTCAGTCATTTCTAAGAGCCACCATGTCCAAACAAAGCTTTTTTTATTGAACTCCAAACTAGTTTAATTAATTCATGTAATTATCTTTAAAAGATAATATTTAAAAAGTCTAAAGTTTAAATTTTAACATTTACGACTCTTTTATTATCTCGGCTACAACCTCTATTATATCTAAAAAAGAACATGGAGTTTATTAATCTAGAACTCAATTAATTCATGTAATCATCCATTATGCCCAAAAACACGACTTTCATGGAACCTAAAACTTAATTCAAGTAATTCATACAATAATCTTTAAAAGTTGCCATATAGGAAGTCTAAGTTATATCAACTACCCTCTCCTTATCCCAAACTACAGCCTCCTTTATACCCAATAAAGATAAAAGAAAAGAAAGCTTTAATTCTCATTAATTCTGTTATTCGCATTATGGTAAAGAAAAGCAAAACTTATCCTCTACGGATAACTCATTGCAGACTGCATAGCAGTAAGCATTCAATCTTTGTTTGTCCATTAGTTTGGTTTCTTTTCATCACGAGATAGAGCAATTTAGTAGCTCACAAAGCTCATAACTTTGAGGTCATGGGTTCAAATCCCGTTCCCGCAACATTTTTATGACAAAAAATTAGACTTGATTTTATTAACTAGATTAATTAGTCATTCTTTCTTTCAGAGGTGGTGTATTATATTACAGTCAACTATAACGAATCCTTTATCCTCTTATATTAATGCCCTGGGCGAATAGCGAGAATCGAACCCGCGTCTTCTCCTTGACAAAGAGAAATTTTACCATTCGACTATATCCACATTTTCGTTCTTGATACGAAAGAATATTTGGTCAGACAGATACTTTCGTCAGTTCAGGGCGATTTGATCAAATTCCACTACTAAACCAATTAACAATCTAAATTATATAACAATTCAAATGCTTATCAATTAATCAAATTACAAGTTATTATCAATTAATATTAATTTATATTATTTGTTATTATTATTAATTTTAAGTAATTAATAATATTTATATTAATATAAATATAAAATTATATTAATATATTTTGATTTATAAATTTATATTTTTATATTATTCTTATCTTATATTATATCTTATTTATTCTTATTTATTATTTATATATTTTATTATTTATATATTATTATTTAAAATTTAAATTTAATTTAAGTTAAATATTAAATATAATAAATAATAATTTAAAATAATTTAATAATTTAGAATTTCATTTTTTTATTTCTATTTTATTGTTTTCTTTTCATTCATCATTCAAATTCTATTTATTTCATTTAAGTTACAGATTACAGAAGTTTAACGGACCCCCCTCTAATTTGTTTTTTTTTTTATTTTCATTTTTGCAATTTCTACTTCTATATTATTATTGAATATTGAATTTGAACGTGTCTCAAAATTTGAAAAATTAGTGGAGGGGTCATTTTTGGATCTAGAATGGATAGATTCAAGTAACAATCTAAATTATATAGCAATTCAAATGCTTATCAATTAATCAAATTACAAGTTTTTATCAATTAATATTAATTTATATTATTTGTTATTATTATTAATTTTAAGTAATTAATAATATTTATATTAATATAAATATAAAATTATATTAATATATTTCAATTTATAAATCTATATTTCTATATTATTCTTATCTTATATTATATCTTATTATTTATATATTTTATTATTTATATATTATTATTTAAAATTTAAATTTAATTTAAGTTAAATATTAAATATAATAAATAATAATTTAAAATAATTTAATAATTTAGAATTTCATTTTTTATTTCTATTTTATTATTTTCTTTTTATTCATCATTCATCATTCAAATTCTATTTATTTCATTTAAGTTACAGATTACAAAAGTTTACGGACCCCCATCTAATTTGTGTTTTTTTTTTTTTTTTTTTTGCAACTTCTACTTCTATACCAAACTCTTGACCTTATCTCAATATACCCATATGCATGCAAATATGACTCCAAATATGAGAAAAACTTACAAAAACATATTCAGCTTCGATTTCGTTTAGCATTGCTATTGTCACACCTACATACTGATGATGAAGTTTGATGAAACGAAACCTTGTAATCTCAATGCACCAATGCTACACATCTACACTTGGTATGGATGCTTTGATATTTCACGCTGATTAACTAAGCAACTCAAGATCAACCAAGAGGTATTAATTGGTATATAATCAGATTTGGTGGACAGTGTCAACCATGTGATCCCAGTATCGTCCATAACATGTACTGTCTTTGAAACTCATCCAACGGACAAATCCCAAATTCCAGCATGCAACACTTGTATTTGTGTAACTAATCCATAAATTGATCAAGTCCATGTAAATTAAGGATAGGGGTTATTGTTTTGAGTAATTGGTTAGGAAAACTAAATTTACCTATGAATCATCCTGGATGGTGAGGATTGGGGCCTTGGGGTACTGATATCAGCCGTTCCAAAATTAGCATCAAGCATATCTACCCCATTCTATTCAACACCTGCAATTCTTGGAGTTAAGGATTACGAATTCAGATATTGTGCCTCCGAATGTATATTGGATTGCAAAAGAAAAGAGTTTGTGCAAGTGCTTTTTCAAGCCTTTGGGGGTCAAGTGTATTGAAGAGCTATAGAATTTCTAGAAGGATACAGTCGTCTTCCACATATCCGTAATGCTAACATCAGCATCTGAAAGAAGCCAATAATGTGCATCAATCTGAAAACAAGAAAGGAGAAGTGATAGTCAATCTCAACTCTTGGACAAAAGAAATATGCATATTTAACCATAAAAAAATGGAGCAGAGTGCTTTCTTTTTCTTTTCTTTTCTTTTCTTTTCAATTTTGGTGCATGATGAAATCCTGAGCAGAAAGGGAAATTAATCTTGGGCCTTAAAGAGGGATAACAAACCAGGTCCAAATGGATTTTGAACCCAAACCCAAATTTATAAAGCTTGCTACAGGAATAAATGGTCAAAAGAATCGCACTAACATCAATATTCGAAGGAACAATCTTCATCATTCCCCCAACAGACTGTGAAGCATTAACATCAGAACACATTTGATGAGTTTGCACTGCCTCTGGTTCAATTTCCTTTCTGATGCCATCCACATTAACCAACTCAACTTGGTTTTCATTAGAGCCAGAGCTTGAAGTGAGTGAGACACTTGCAGGTGGCTCAACACCATTCACCTCTTCAAACTTCTCAAATAGGCTGATGAAAGAACAACAATTTGAAAAAGAAAGACAAAAGAGAAGGATGCCAGAACAAGAACCTTTGCTGTCAATCATCAATTAGATTTCATTTTGAAAGAAAGATGGTTCATAAACATGAACAGATAAATATTAGCTTACAAAAGGGAGCAATACCTAACTAGGTAAACATCAATGGAACCCATTGTGCTTCTAAGGATCATCCTGTATCTCCTTTGTGGGTAGTCAACAGCCTGGAATATGGAGAGGCAATGCAATCATGCATTCAAAACATTAAAGTAGAAAATGGTACTAACTCATTAGAATTCTCTAGCCATCAGCTTACTTCATCAGGATCAGGTACTTCCATAGTTGTTCCATGTGGAGCTTTAATTGCTATCAGGGTTTCATTCTGCCAAAAGCAACATGAAACATATAGTAAAATCAAGATGTTACGGAGATCAGTGTCAAGTGCAGAAAATTATTATGAAGGAATAAATTTAATCAATCATGGAATCAACAGACCTGAAAACAAGGTAGACCCTTGATGTCTTCTTCAGTCACAAAAAGCCACCTGAAAAAAAAATATATGAAGATGGTTAATTGTAGCATTGTTTGCAAGGAATCTGCAGTCAACAACTAATTTGATCCCAGTGCAAAACGGAGGGGATATTCTGACCTTTGATTGCTCTCATTCTCACTCAAATCCCTCAATCTTTCCTGCATTTCTCTGCAATATTTTAGAAGCATCAGCAATCCTAAACAGATTTGAGACAGTAAGAATGATATTACAATAGAATAAGCCATGCATAACCTTATTTGATCATCTAATGTGCGCTCTTTCATGGTAAGGTTTTCAATTTCTGCCTGCATATAAAATAGGAACTATATCATATATAGGAAATAAAAAAACACAAATTGGTCAACCAGAGCAGTTCGAACATTCTCTTGAAACTCATAAACCAAAATAAAGAAACAGAGAAGCACTCTTACACAAAATAACAAGAAAATTTGTAGCCTGGAGATGTCAAGGTAAAAACAAAATCAATATTACTTCCAAATACCTGTAATACAGAGAGATCAATATTCTGCTTCTCCAGGCCATGAACATCAACACCCTGGTAAATTTGATTTAATTCTCAAATAAGTCCCACGTTCTTTGAAGGTTAACCAGAATGACAAACCAAATTAAGACAAATTCTTGGAAACTTTTACCATCATTAATAATTACTTCCAACGTATTTTGTTTTTCAGATTCTTTTCAATAAGACCAATGCCTTCCAAAACATTCGTTATGTCATATATCCTCCTCTTTTGCACCTGTTACGAGGGGGAAAATACCAAAAAATTAAATAAATGAACAAATAAATAGCCATTTCAGTAATATGTCAAAACACAGAATGGTACATAAGCTCAGTTAAATGTATCATTACCTCCAATGTTTCCACAGCCTGATTTAAGTCAAGGATGCCATCTTCAGCATGTTTTATGAGATTGATGAACTTTTTTGTCAAGAAACCTAAAAATTTCAATCACATTTCACTATGTATAAAAGATTTAGGCATTGCCAAAATAGCCCATTTATTTTTGAACACACACACACACATATAATGGTTACCTAAAGAACTGTCATAACGACAGCTGCCAGCGGGAGTAAGAGGAGATGGAGAACCTGCCATGCCATACATAATGTCAGAGGTTCTTTCCCCATATTCCATCTGTCTTTCTTAGCACATTAGTGATTATTAGACTACCCATAATACAGTAATCAAAATCATATATACATCTTGGGACTGAAACATAAGTTTCCTTTTATGGACTAAGCTCATAGCAGACAATAGAATGGCAAGATAATGAAGTGGGTGAAACATGAAAGGGCAAATTTTCTCACCAGCATTTGCCACGGGCGTTTTAGGAGTAGACTTATTGGCCTTTGAAACCTTTGATCTATTATTTATCCTTCCTCCTTTAGCAGATACAGGTGTCTGGAATGGACTATTGGATATGCTGGTAATTCCTGGACTATTTGTCCATTGGCTAGACTCAGCTTCCTTGTTCTCCACCGTATTCTTTCTTTTTAATGGCTAAGAGAAACCGGCAGTTTTTCAAGAGTGTTGCTAATGAAAGGAGAATTACAAGTTTATCTCAGAAGTTATGCAGGGCTATATTTACTTGGAAGGCAAATAAATGTATAAAACAGAGCCAAACAAAAATAAAACAGCCTAAGTCCAACAAATGCAAATATAATTTGTTCATCAGCTTACTATTAAGTGCTAGCCATAAAAACCTTAAAAATCACTTTACTACTTGATTCAAAACGTTTTTGCAAGGGCCAAAATTCAAAGAGAAAATGTCATGAAATAATCATGTAAAAAATAATGATTCACTTGTATATAGGTTTTTGAGAGAAATGACAATAGTGATTGTAATTTGAGGAAGGGGGTCATAACAATGCCAACAGAATCATTTATCAAACAGCCATTAAAGCTGCAACATCCAAAGATTTACAGACATCAAGCTTTTTTATATAGGGCATGTCATCTAATATTCTGCTGTTAATCCAACAATGAAGCACAAGCATCAGCTTCATACCTGAGTGTAGCAAGTTTATCACATAAAAATAATATACTATCAATTACAATTATGTTTGAAATCCAAAACATCACAAGCCAAAATCCAATAGCTAGATATTGACTCCTTAGCATGATGGCCTCAATTTATAGAGCTAAGAATAGTTTCTGAGTGCATTAAAGTGTATAAACCATCAAGCATCGACTATTCGATGATGCCGGCGCTTCAACTTAGTTCAGCAAAGGAGCACTATACTCAACCCGATGCATATTATATCATCTAATACATCACCAAAACATAAATGCACTGCTAACAGTTCATGTATTAAAATGCAAGCGTAACAATTCACAGCAGTCAGATAATGATATTGATAATTTCAGTTCCACTAAGTAAACAAGCCACCATGAAAAGTTCTTTATGAAAAGATTTTGAAGAAAATAAAACCACAAGGTTCTGTACATATTATTGTCACTAAAAGGTTGCAATCGAGCATAATCTAACAATAAATATCAAATGAGAGTATAAGCAAAACATAGAAATACATATGTTGACAGTTGACTGACTACGTCATTATCACATTTTTTACGAAAAAATGTGATAATAAATTTAGTGAAAATCACAAAAACTCACTGTACATCTCACTACAACCGCTTCAGCTTCTTGATCGGCGATGATTCCACAAGTATTATTAGCGGTAGTTAGATTCTTGTTACTATTATTAGAGGAAAATCTATGGTAACCATCAGGATGGACAAACGGAGGCTTCGTCGAGGCAAAAGCCAGATGGTGGCATATTGGCGGAACAACAGAAGGACCCGACGGAGCTGGTGCCGACACGGCAGCAGTAGAAAGAGGAGGATGCGGCGGCGTGGGACAAGCGGAGGCTCGAGCCGCACCGGACATTGAGTTTTATAGTTTGGATGAAGAAAGAGGGAATCGCAGTGAGAGGGGAGCCTAGAAATTCAGCTGGAGAAAAGAGATTGCCAGGGTTAGAAAGAAAATGAGGGAAAGTGATGAAGAGGGAAAGGGTTAAAACCTTATAGGAGGGAAAATGGAAGAAAATAAATTTGAGAATAGAAAGGTGTTTTGTCTTATTTTCTCTCATTTTATATACTTTATTGTTTTTACTAATTTCTGAATAAATTGAATTTGATAAACAGAAAATCAAATATTAATTTTTATTAAATTTATATTATAAAAATATTTTATTAAATTCACAACAATGTAATTTGAGTAATTGACCTTGTTTAAAGAATTTTTATCAACTGATTGTTGATGGTAAAATTTAAACTTCGAATCTAATCATTTTATTTATTGATAAAATATATTAAAAATTTTAAAAAATATTCTTTTATGACTTTAAATCACTAATATAATATTTTATAAATTATTTTTTATAAGTTTAGACATATGGATTGCTTCTTGTTTTTAACCTCAAAACTATGATTCAGATCATATATATTTTCTCTAGTAATTAATAATGAATTTTAATAAGAGTTTGTTGAAGATAGTAATAAATATATGATCAAGGGATCTATTGAAATTAAGTTACATACTTTAAATTAAAGTATAATGATAAAAATATAGTTATATACAAACAATAATTATGAGGCAGCAATGGAAAGTAGAGACCATTTGTTTTCAGAGTGCACTTACTGGAGTGCATTGTGGAGGAAGATCATGACTGCTTGTGGCCTGTATCACCATAGCCGAGCATGAGAGACTTTTTGCAATGGGCAGCAGACACTTGGAGGGGCATTTCCCTTCTTACCCTGATCTTGAAACTGGTATGGACATTTTTTTGTATAGTATATGGGAAGAACGCAATGTAAGAGCTTTTCGAGAAACTCAACGATCCAGTGACACTCTTTTTGATAGCTTAAAATTTTTTATTGGGACACGATTATATAGTCACAAAATTGATAGGAATGATAGTATAAATAAAAAACTTTAAGGAAGTAATTCGAAAAGGGGGTTGGGAGATTCTGGGTGCTTTCAACCAGATTCCTTGTGAGGGGGTTGCGGCTTTGGTTATTCCTTTTGCCGAGGAAGAAGTTCGAAAGGCTGTGCGGGACATCAATGGCTCAAAGGCTCCTGGTCTGGATGGGTTTAATTTCGAATTTTTGAAGCGTAGCTGGGAGTTTGTCAAGGGAGATGTGATGCGCTTCATGGATACATTCTATGAGTCGAGTAGTTTGCCTAAGGGCTCGAATTATGCTTTCATTGTGTTGTTGCCAAAGAAGGAGAATCATGTGATGTTGGCAGATTATAGTCTAATTTGTTTGTTAAATTCGATGTATAAGGTGTTGGCGAAGGTGTTGGCGTGGCGTGTCGATTACAAAAAGTGTTGGATTTGGTGATTAGTGATGTCCAGACGGCATTTGTTCAGGGCAGACAAATAGTGGATGGGATACTTTTGGCGAATGAGGTGATTCATTCGATGCGTAAATCTAAGTCGCGAGGGAGTTTTATTTTCAAATTGGATTTTGCGAAAGCTTACAATAGTGTCCGGTGAGATTTTTTTGAAAAACGTGTTAGTTCGGATAGGGTTTGATTCAATTTGGTGCTCTTGAATGAGGGAATGCGTGAGTTCTGCTAGGCTTTCAGTTCTTTTTAATGGATCGGCAACTAAAGAATTTGGAATGGGTCGAGGCTTGCTGCAAGGGGATCCGTTGTCCTCTTTGCGTTTTGTTATCGTGGTAGAGGCGCTTCATGTGTTGTTTGAAAGTGCGCAGGAAGCAGGTTTGATTAGGGGTATTGCGTTAACGGGCGAGGTAGCGATTTCACATCTTCAGTTCGCTGATGATACGTTATTATTTTTTGATGCTTCGATGGATGTGGCATGTTCTATACAACGATTACTTGATTGTTTTCAGGCTTGTTTGGGGTTGAAGATAAATTATAATAAGTCTTCGTTATTTGCAATTAGAGTGGATGATGCGTTGTTTGGGGTGTGGCAGAGGTTTTCAGTTGCGAAAATGGTGTTTTTCTGTGTAAATATTTGGGAATGGTATTAGGGGTGAAGCCGAATTGTAAGGAGTTATGGGATTCGGTGGTTGTACGTGTTCGTCTGAAGTTAGCGGGATGGATGCGTGCTTTGCTTTCATTCGCTGCGATAGTGGTTTTAGTTAATTCGGTCTTGTCATCTTTGCCAATATATTACATGGGGGTGTTTAAAGTCCCAAAGGGTGTTATAGCGAGGATTGATAAAATTAGAAGGTGTTTTCTGTGGGGTGGGGTAGAGTTGAGTCGAAAAATTGTGTCGTGTTCAGTGGGAGGTAGTGTGCAAACCGAGGCATCTTGGGGGTTTGGGGGTGGTGGATTTACGAGTTCAGAATGTAGCGTTATTGTCTAAGTGGGCATGAAGATACGCTTCTCAGCCTCACTCGTTATGGAAAACTGTAATTGTAGCAAAATATGGTGAGGCTACGCCTTGGTGGCGCTTTAATGCATTACGTTTGACTTCTATGTCTCATACTTAGAAGAATATAGTTGCAAATATCAGTAATGGGGAAGCGAGTTTGTACTTTGAGGCGTCCAATTTCCTGTGAAAGGTAGGGAGTGGTTAGAGCGTGTTATTTTGGTTGGATCTAAAGGAAGTCTTTCCACGGTTACTTTTGTTGGAAATAAATAAATTGGCTATGGTACATGATTATACGGTACACGGTTCATTTAACCACGGAGGATGGCATGATTTTTTTAGGCGTTCTCTTTGGGTGTTTGAAGAACACCTTTTGAGGGATTTGTAGTCTTTGGTATTGCCGTTTGTCTTGTACAATGAGATACATGATTTGTTGTTATGGAAGATGGATGTTCATGGTCATTTCTCAGTGAGAAGTTTGACGAATCGCTTGTTACTGGAGAGAGTGAGGGATGATTATGTCGGTGTATATTTTGTTTGGAAAGTTCTGGTGCCGCCAAAAGTCCAAGCTTTCTTGTGGTTTGTATGTTTGGATTGTTTGCCTACATTGAATTTCCTTCGCCGTCGAGGGATTGTGCTAAATGAAGGTCAAGGTCCGTGTATGTGGTGCAACAAGGATGAGGATGAATTGGAACATATACTTTTTTGTTGTAGGGTGATTAGAGAGGTATGGGATTGGTTTTTACATTGGTGGATGGTGGCTTTGCCTTTGTCGCATACGTTAAAGGAGTTTTTAGGACCGGGGTTTCATGGGTCGTTTGGGGGCGAGATGCGGCAATGGTGTTGTGCGTGCGTAGCGGCACCAATATGGTCATTATGGTTGGCGAGAAATGAGGCGATGTTTGAGGGCAAGAAGTTACCAATATCAGAGGTGTTCTTCTTGATTAAATTACGTTATTTTGCATGGGTTCGTGTGGCACATGTAACACCCTCAAAATTAAATTGAAAAAAAGCCTAATTTTAAATTGGGAATTTCTAATTCAAAACCCTTGATTTTGGGAATTAGGAATCGAAAACCCTAATTACCCAATTTGGAGATTAATTGATTTTAAAACATATTAGTGACCAAAATGTGTAAAATTAGAATTTCTGTGGCCATTCCGTAATGCGGAATGAATGGGGTCCTTGTCTTGCAATTTACCAATTTTTGCAAGGGTATTTTATTTTAATTTTAAAACCCTAAGGCTTTTCAACTCCCATAATTGCTTTGTTTCATCAGCTGCACGTCCTATCCTCTCTTTCAAAGTTTCATTTTCAAAACCCCTTCTCCTCTTGCTCCGGCGAGCTTTGACGAGGAGGTTATCACCGTTCGTGATCAACGCCACAACCCTCATCGTTCTTCCCTCATCATCTTGATCCAAATCTGTGCCTATTTTTCCGCATAGCTACCCCCGGTTGTAAGAAAAGGGATCGAAAACCCTTAGGTTTTCCTTGCACCGCCGCGAGCTCCGCCGCCTTAAACTTCGTTCGTGTGTGGGTAGGTATTGCTTATAAGTTTCCTTGGTTGTGGTAACCCGTTGTTGAGCCTTTAAAGATCTTTGTCATCTTATTTTGTTGCCACCCCAGTCGCGTTATTGTGATGCCGTCGCATTGTGGCGCCGTGCCGCCATGCTCGGCTAGATTTGTCGCCACCGGCAAGGGTTGTAAACCCTAGTTGCAATTTGTGAAATGGAATAAGAGTGGGTTGGGGGTTGTTGGGTTGTGATGTGGTGGATGTGGGGTGAGTGAGCCCAAGTGTGTTGGCCCGTGAGAGTGATAGACCAAAGAGAGCCCAAACTATGTGTGAGAGTGACCCAAGCGGGTGGACAGGACCGAACCCGCATGTGAACCGGCTTATGCAACCCGAATCAGACTTCTAACCCGAACTAACATAATCTTCCGACCCGACCCGTTGACCGATTCGACTTGTTGACCAGTAATGATGTCAGCGTTGACTATAGTGGTGACGCCAACGTTGACTAGAGTGATGATGTCAATGTTGACTTTGACCGGTCAAAGTCAATGTTAACCGTTGACTTTTTCAGTCAACTTTGACTTGAATTTTTTGACGCCATGAGTCCGTATTTGCAGTCTATTTTGTCTAATTCAAACCTAAAATGCTGGTTTTGCTAATTACAATTTATTTTGTACTTAGAAAATTTTGAGAATTTGAGTATGAGATCTGATGTGGTTTAATTATATGTTTTAGACGACATTGTTTCTAAGGAAGACGAATAGACACCCTCTTCGTCTGTTCGTTCTGATCGTGCACGTGCTTCGAGGCCTACACGTTGGTATTCTTTTGGATTAGTATTTATGTTTATATTTAGGTGGCATAGTAATAGTGTTAATGTAGAATTATTATTGTAGGTTTGGATACAGCTTGACCCAGTTCTTCTGATTGTGGGAAACGCATTATTCAATAGGTTGAGTTTGCTTTGGCTAAGGTGTGTTCTCTTTCCGTGCTATATGTTCTGTGAAATATTTTACAACTTGCATGACTACTTTTCTATGTTGTGATTACAATGTGTTTTGAGATATCATGCATACTGTGTCAGACTGTGTTTTAATGAATTTATCAGAATTTCAAAACTGTGATCCCCGTATTCAGTACGATAAACTTTGATGTGATTTTGTATCTATAATCTCAGAACTATGATCCTCGTATTCAGTACGATAAACTGTGATGCGATTTTGTGTTTATCATCATTATCATATTTAATATGCATGAGATAGGTTTGTACGGAGGAAGAAGTGGTTTGACCACGCCGTGATTGGAGAAATAAGGTGAGGAGTTCTGGGGAACTACCTTCATTATGACCGGTTGGCTTTGCCACCACTGTGATTGGAGTATGTAGCTGAAAAATGTGTTTTGTCTGTGTCATCATTACATGCATTGTGTTTTACCGTGCCTTTATTAAATATCTAGAGAAAATTATTTTGGAACTGAGTTTGTGATTGCTTGCACTTTAGAGACACACTGGGCTCAATAGCTCACTCCCCCGTAGTTTCTTTTATAGATAACTTGGTCTTTATGCGACTTAGTACTCAGAGGATCTCAAGTGTTTTTCTACCTTACCACTCAGTATGAACTTAATATGTTTTCTAGAATATTTCAGCTTTATTATTATTTTAGGATTTTCATGTAATTTTAGACTTGTGATAGTTTATATTTTGGGGATTATTTTTAGCATGCATCTACGAGATTTGTAATCAGTTATTTATTTAAACCATTGAACATTATTATGACATTAGGGTTTTATGAATTATAAATAGATGTTAAAGATTATAAATTATTTTAAATTATGGTATAATTTTTAAAACTAGTTCCTTGAGGGTAAAGTTTTCAATGGCGACTTCTTAAATTTGGCTTTTCTTCTTGGCCAGGTGTAGGGGGTTACAGCACATGGTGGAGATGTCCGCGGGATTGTTGTTGTGTTTCGGCTATTCCAAACGTGCGTAGGGGAGTATGTTGGCAGCCTCCGAATGGTGGAAGTTTGAAGTTCAATGTCGGTTCGGCGAAGGGCAAGCCCGGATCGAGTGGTTATGGTGGAGTGTTGCGTGATGCGGAGGGTATAATTCTTGCACTCTTTACTGGTCCGTTGGGAACGATGGAGTCCAATGAAGCAGAAATTCGGGCCATCGTGTTTGCGTTGGAGCTATTTGTTAGTTCGCGGTGGAGTGCAGAATATGCTTTGGTTGTGGAATCGGATTCGCAAGTGGCACTTGGTTGGGTATTGCAGTCTGGAAAAAGACCTTGGCGTTTATGGGAGTTGTTTGTCAATATTGATTTAGCGTGTGGTGGGGGTACGCGTGTTAGTTTCGTTCATACATTTCGTGAGGCGAACGGTCTCGCCGACGCATTAGCAAAGGAAGGCGCGGATTGTAGTACACTATTTCGGGCCATTCTTTAGGGTGTGCGCAGCGTGCTTTGTTGGAGATTGTTGCTGGGTACAACACTGTGTGGTTGGTTTTGCTGGGTGAGGGCGGTGATAAAGTGTGAAGGGCATGCGTGATGGGGATGTGCTTGAGTGGAGGGTGAGGGCGGTGATATATTTATTCTAATATATTAATAAATAAAATCGTTAAAATAAAAAAAAATAAAAAATTTAACCCACAAATCAAAATAGATAAAAATAAAATTATTGTTAATAAAATCACTGCATTTCAATCTTAACCCATAAAATACAGTGCTTGCCCATATCGTGAAAATTCTATATTCCAATACCGTGAAAACGATTCAAGCTTGTGCCACGGTCCGTCGAAGCTCCACTTAGCTGTTCTATATTCGGGCATTACCTTGGCATCAATAGGCCTAGGGGTGTTTCGTTTTACATTAGCCAATCAATTTGATATTAGTTGGGGAGTGAGATTTGGAATTTGTGCGGTTTTTTATTTTCTGGGTTTGCTTATTTTCTTGCAGGGAAATCGTTTCTACTACATGTAGGTTCTTGAACCATGCAGCAATAAAATTGAAGGAGACATTAATTCAGATGGAACGATAGCCAAGCCATAGTGATTATGCTCAGTCGAACAAGTTGACTTGAAAACCCTGATTAGAATTTTCCCAATATGGGCAACACATTTTACGGCTTGAGATTGGAATGCAATGATTTTATTAATAATAAGTTTATTTTTGTTTCTTTTAATTTGTGGGTTAAGTTTTTTTGGGTTTTTTATTTTAATAATTTTATTTATTTATGGAAAATAAATATGATATGGGTTTATTTAGTAGGGTAGGACTATGGATGAGATTGTGAGAATGGTTCATGGAAAAATTTCTTCTAATTTTATTTTGAAATATGATTAATTGCATGTGGAGCCTTTGAGATTTTTAATAATTATTTAAAAGTCATTAAAAAATTAATGGAGTTCAGTGGTGTATTGAATTAATGGTGTTCAACGGTGTGCATCATCCGTGGTGGACTTATCAATAATTAGATTGTTGCCTTAAAGGCCTAATGATCCCTAAAGTATACACTTTTTACCGAGTTGGCCCTTAATGAATTTTTCGAGACGTTTTGTTCTCTAAATTATAAATCGTGGCCTTAATTGCCCTCACCGTTAATTTCCGTAAAAAAATTTATGGACCAATCAGAACGGGCCATATGTCACTAGTAAACAAAAAACTAGCTGACTTTAATAAAATGGGTAAATTTCACGTTAAGTCTGTCAAATTTTTATTTTTGTTCAGTTTAGTCCTAAAAATCTTTATTTAACCTGAAATTGACCCCAATTATTTCATAATTTTATAATTTAGTCCAATATTTTAAATGTAATATATTTTTGTTCAATTTAGTCCTAAAAATATATATTTAACCCAAAATTGACCCATATTTCTTTATAATTTAGTCCAATATTTTGAATGTAATCATATCTTTGTTCAATTTAGTCCAAAAAATCATTGTTTAACCCAAAATTAACCATAATGTTTTTTTATAATTTTTATAATTTAGTCCAATATTTTAAATATAATTATATTTTTGTTCAATTTAATGCTAAAAATCTTTATTTAACCCAAAATTAACCTCGATTTCTTTCTATTTTTTAATTTAGTCCAATATTTTAAATATGATGATATTTTTGTTCAATCCAATCCTAAAAATCTTTATTTAACCCAAAATTATCCCCAATTTCTTTTTAATCCTTTTAATTTAGTAAAATATTTTTAATATGATGATATTTTTGTTTATTTTAGCCTTGAAAATCAACATTTAACCTGAAATAGACCCTTATTTCCTTATAATTTTTATAATTTAGTCCAACATTTTAAATATAATTATATATTTTTTAATTTAGTCCTAAAATATTTATTTAACCCAAAATTAACCCCATTTCTTTCTAAGCTTTATAATTTAGTCCAATATTTTAAATATAATTATGTTTTTGTTCAATTTAGTCCTAAATATTTAACCCGAAATTGACCCCAATTGAACTAAATTACAAAAATATAAAGAAATAGGGGTCTATTTCGGGTTAAATATAGATTTTTAGGACTAAAATAAACAAAAGTATCATCATATTAAAAGTATTGGACTAAATTATAAAAATTAGAAAGAAATTGGGGTCAATTTCAGGTTAAATAAGATTTTAGGACTAAATTGAAAAAAATATAATCATATTTAAAATACTAAAATAAATTTTAAAAAATAGAAAGAAATCAAGGTTAATTTTGGGTTAAATAAATATTTTTTTGACTAAATTGAACAAAAATATAATTATATTTAAGGGCAAACTACTCAAATGACCACTCAACTATGGGGTTGGTCTCAATCTGACCACTATACTTTCAATTGTGGCAATATGACCACTCAACTATGTAAGTAGTCTCAATGTGACCACCTGTCGTTAATACCTAATGGAGGGGTGACGTGGAAATTAGTAAAAAAATGTATAATTACACATTTGGTCCTCATTACTTATGCATTCTATCAATTTTGATTTAAAAAATTTATTTTATTAAATTAAAATTAGGACCAAATTGATGGAATGTATAAGTAACGAGGACCAAATATGTAATTATATAATTTTTTACTAACTGCCACTTACCCCTCCAATAGGTATTAACGGCAGGTGGTCACATTGAGACTACTTACATAGTTGAGTGGTCATATTGTCACAATTGAAAGTATAGTGGTCAAATCGAGACCAACCCCATAGTTGAGTGGTCATTCGAGTAGTTTACCCTATATTTAAAATATTAGAGTAAACTATAAAAATTAGAAAGAAATTGAGGTTACTTTCGGGTTGAATAATGATTTTTAGGACTAAATTGAACAAAAATATAATTATATATAAAATATTAGACTAAATTATAAAGAAATATGATGTAGCACACTCGACCCGGATGTCACATTGGGGCCTCAAGCCCAACCTACTACCATAAAATTTCCAACCTGATTTAGCCCAAACCACAACCATTTCATAAAATTCATTAAGTTCAAAAGTTTCATAAAAAATAAGTATTTGAAAATATTACGTGAGAGCTCCATTTAAAATACATAAATTAAAGCATTTGAATCACAATTTGAAATCCAAAATAGAGTTACAATACAACATAGGGTCCTACGAATACATAGCCCAATATAATCTAAGTATTGTACTCTGACACAAGTCGATGCTGAAGTCCTACTCCGATGGTGCTCCAACAATGCATGCCAACCTACTAACCTGTGAACGAAAACAACAATTATGAACGTTGAGCTAACGAAGCTTAGTGGATACACTTCCACTCAACCATGCTTCATAAAAATCATTATTATGAGCATATAGCTAAAAATGATATCATGGCAAAATATAACAACATTGGCGCTACCTCTAGCCGCCTAAACACATAGCAAACAATAAGGATGCATTAATCTTACATAACACATATGTATCATACCAAACAAACCTGGAGTGAGGCCCAGTGTCACACAACCTCGTGAACGTGCACTCAGAGTGAATCTCGGTGTCGCACAGCCTCGAGAACGTACACTCGTACTCAAAATATCTCATCGAGTACTAACGAATGAGGCTCAGTGTCACACAGCCTCCAGAACATACATCCAAAATCTCATCTCATGGTGTTGCAACCGCTCTCTAGGTATCCAGATTCCACCAACCAAAGGTGACTCGACCAAACAAGGTGTCCGATTTAGCATACAACAAGGACACGACTATGATACAGAACACAACATTACTCGATCTATCAAGGATCCCTATTGTTACTATTACAAATAAGTGACCCAACGTTTTACCAAATTGTTACCCATTATGTTCGTATATGATGTTTAAATCTCAGTTTCTTAGTTTTACTATTTGCTTTACCACATTAGAAGCCTATTGGACCATAGCCCTCGAATTATAAGCCCCCTGAACTCAAAACGTAATTTTTGGGCAGATAACCTAGTGTGTACTGGTACTGTTCCACGCGTACTGATACTGTACCCCTTGGGTACCGGTACACACATGCGTATCGATATGAATTGAGCTCACTAGAATTTTATTTGCCTTACACGTACCGATACGAGTCGACTCGTACTGATACTTATTTACAAGGCATACCAGTACAGGTTGAACCCCATACCGGTACCTCCATCATAGTTCATCCAATGAAATAGTGTTCTTTAAACCCATAACACTAGGTATCGATACTGCCTCATTGCGTATCAATACCGAAGCCCAGAAATGGCTTCTGAAGCTTGGGAAATTGCTTTTCAAGCCCCAAAAGTGCCACCATAAGCCTCATAACTCGATCTTACATTTTATGAGAGTGTTTAAAGTGGTTTACTACCATTTTTACAAGCTTTTAACACTTAATCTGAGTTTCACCATTAAAGAGAGTCTTAAGCATTTAATATTAAAAAACAACCATACATAACAAATCAAGCAAACAAGGTATCATCCTTAGGATGTGCATGAAACCAAGGAGTTAGTAGTGTACTCACCTTGATTTAAAAGCTGGAAAGGAAGCTCCTAAGCCAACTCTTCAAGCCTTCTTCTTCCCAAGCTCTTTGGAAGAATTCCCCATTTCTTCCACTACATAAGAAAGTTGTAAAACGAATTACAACTTGTAGGAGATGAAAGGGTAACAAAATTTACAAATAAGGTGAATTATGACAAAACACACTTGGAAATGATAAAAATGAGATTAAATCCTTCTTTAACCCTCTTCTCACAAAAGCCCACGCCTTTCCCTCCACCACCAAACTTAGAGATCATTACCTTAAAATGTAGATCCTTGCAAGCTGATAAAACCTCTTAAGGTGAATTATGACAAAACACACTTGGAAATGATAAAGATCCAATCTTTCTTTGTGGGTAGGTAGTTAGGAGATGAGAATGGTTTGAAGAGAAGACAATGGGACAAAGAGTGATCTCCTTCCTCTTGCTTTCTGTAGAGGAATTAAAGAGACTCTCATTTTCCTCTTCAAACAATTAGGTAATTACCTCATTACCCCTATCATCCTCCTTACTCATCACCAAACCAAAAACACAAGCCCAACAACCATATACAAGCCCACCAAGGCTCTCAAAGACCCAAACAATTGACCCAAACACAAAACCCATACTTCGAGTTAAACTGGCCCTCAGATTCTGAAATCTGGGTTATTACAACTCTTCCATTCTTAAAGAAAATTTTATCCTCAAAATTAACCTGATGAAAATAGATGCCGATAAAGCAACTTCATATCATTCTCGGTCTCCCACATAGCCTCTTCGAATCTGTAGTTCCTCCACAACATCTTAACTAAAGGTATACACTTGTTGCACAACTCTTTGACTCCCTTAGCCAAAACTCTTATCGGTTCTTCTTCGTAGGTCAAGTCGATATTGATCTCAATCTCTTCAAGCAGGATAACATGTGAAGGATCGGAACAGTAGCGTCTCAATATAAACACATGAAATAAATTATGAATGCGCGCTATCTCTGAAGGTAAGGCTATCCGATAAGCCACAGGTCCAACCCTATCAAGAATCTTATACGACCAAATAAACCTCATGATCCAATAAACCAAAAATGTTAAGTGTGAAAAAGTACTATATATTTTACCCTTTTTTTACTTATATTATTGTTTAAACTTAGGCCTATTTAGTTGCATTTGTAGTATTTCATGCATAAATTCGTAGTTCTTCAGTTTATTGGGCTTGACCTTGTATTTAGTTGTTTTTGTGGAGAAAATGCTGCTGTTTTGATTTCTTTTGTGTAGGTACAAATTGCTGAACCAATTGCCAAGTGTTGCCAGGGCAATTTAAGGATAAATTCAAAACTTTCAAGAATTATCCATTATCTTTATCATTATCGCATGGATAAAGCCCAAATTCAAATTTAAAGATATTGGAGATAAAGATAGAGAGATTATCCCCTCAATTGTGAAATTTAAATGGAAATCTCTACCTCTATTTAAACACAGCACATATCCAACATAAAAAAAATTAGATTGAGAAAGAGATCAAAGCTACATCGGATCGTGAAAAGGAAGATCAGATCTTGGAGGGGTTCATCTTCTCCAGATTTTATTTCTTGTCTTTTCTATTTTGAATACCCGATGTGTGGTTTTATTCCTTGCATATTTCTTTCAACCCAGCTATGAACTAAATTAAATTGGCTTGGGTTATTGGGTTTATGGTGTTTGTGATCGGATGATTAGTTTTTGGTTTTTAATTCAATAAATATTTTTTTATCCATTCTTGGTTCGTTATTTAATTCCAAGTGAACTCGGGAGAGGGACTTGGATGAATCCATTTATCTAGACTCTGGAGAGTTAGATTCATGAAAGGATTGGATACGATTTCTATTTAAATAGCCATTGGTGGAAGCTAATTTGCCTTAGGGATAAATAGTAAATTTCAGCGACTAAGAAGAGTGCATTGATCGATGATGTCCACCCAAGGTTAACGCATAAATGTATTACCGAGGCTTGTATAATCATTAGTTCTTCGGTTAGGTATAATTTGAAGGCATTAAAGAACACTCTGTCGAACATCGATACGGCAATTAATTGTCATGGCAACTCATCCGGCAACTACACCTTTATGCTCAATAACCCAGCCTACTATCTTAAATCGGTTTTCTCTTCCATTTATATATATTCTCTTAGACTTAGTTTATTTTTATTCGTTTATTATCACCATCTATCACTATCATTTTTTTTCAATGTGAGAAGCTAAAAGTTAAAGTTTCACCAATCCCTATGGAGACGATCTTAATCAATACTATTACTTAAGACGTGTTCACTTGCATTATTTGCGTTGCACTTCAATCACATAACAAGTTTTTGGTGCCGTTGTCAGGGATTGGAAATAACGACTTTATTTTTAATTTATTGCACCTTTGTCTTTTTATTTATTTATTTTGTTATTCGTTTCAAGGTGCTAACATTTTTGGTTTTGTGTTTGTGCATGACTAGAGCGAGACTGACATCACAAGACTACCCACTTAAACCAGAGATTGAATGAGTTTTTCGTAGAAGAAGGAGAGATCTAAGAGCAGTAATGGCAGATCCCGTTGATCCAGTCGGCAATGTAAATGCCAATGGTAATCAAAATGCCCTCGACAATCAAAATACCGTGGCAGGAGGTGGTGTAGTCTTGGTAGATTAACATGTTCGTGTACGTAATAGGCCCATCCAAGATTATTTACTTCCAGACCTTGGTGATCTCAATCCAGGAATTGCCATTCCTGAGATTCAAGCCGCACACTTTGAATTGAAGTTGGTGATGTTTAATATGCTCAATTCAATTGGCCTGTTTAATGGCTCAACAACTGAAGATGCTAGAAAGCATCTTAAATTGTTCCTAGAAGTTTGTAATTCATTTAAACAATAGGAAGTCCACGAGGATGTCCCGAGACTCAAATTATTCCCCTATTCACTGAGGGATGGGGCGAGAACATGTCTAAATAATATACCATTTGAATCTTTAGAATCTTGGACAGATCTATGCCACAGTTTACTTGTCAGATTTAATTTTACAAATATGACTCATAAATTGCATAATGACATTACTTTTTTTCGTCAAGCAGATGACGAATCTATGTACGAGGCTTAGGATTGGTGCAAAGAGCTTCCACACAAATGCCCTATGCACGAATTCAAAGATTGGACACAAGTAGTGATATTTTATAATGGAGTCAACGTACTGACCAAAATGATGCTAGATGCCTCGGCAAATGGCACACTCCTAAACAATGATTACCAGTTCTTAATTACAAAAAAGGGAATGGTGAGGCGAAATGCTATAACAATTGAGCTTGATTCAACAAATGCTATCTCAGCACAATTAGCTGCATTAACCAACATGGTTAAAATTTTGCAAAGACCCAGTAACACAGAAGAGGTTAAGGTAGTAGATTTATTTTTTGATTCTTGTATTGATAACCATGATTCTTCTGAGTGTCCGTAGAACCCAGAGTCTAGTTTTTATGTTGAAAACTACAACCAGAATAACAACCCATATTCTAACATATACAATCCAGCATGGCAGCAACACCTTAATTTTTCATGGAGTAACCAGAATAACTCCAGTAATTAGACCTGCCAGAATACAAAAGCATCAGGATTCTAACAAAACATGTCATAGAACAGTTGCCGCAGCAACAGTCATCACCATCTAATTCTTTGGAAACCACTTTAAATGCTTTTATGCTTAAAATTGAATCTTATATGGCTGAGACTAGTAATTTCATGAAAAAGACTGACTCTTTTATTAACAAGGCTGAGATGACACTGCAGAGCCAATGAGCAATTCTGAAATCATTTGAGATGTAGGTTGGGAAATTCGCCCAAATCTTAAGCTCAAGGCCACAAGGAAGTCTGCCTAGCGATATTGAGGTTGTACGAGGATCAGGCCATAAATAATGTAAGGCGATCACCACCCAAAGTAGACCAAAGGCGAATAATGATCCTATCCAACCTGAGGAGAGTAGTCAGCCATCAGAACAAACATCTATTCAGAAAGATATACCTCAACGACATTGCCACATGTATCATTCGAACAAAGTATACATTTATAGCATCTCAAACATATTCAACCATAATCAAGGCATCGATTGAACATAGCTTATTGTTATTCATATCAAGTGCATATATAGTTCATTTACATAGTTCTCAATTCACAACCCTTTTTATTTAGTCGAATGATAGCACGGTGAAGGTTGCTTAACAAACATGCATATATCTTACTACAAGCATATCATTGAATCAAGGATTACATAACACATCATACCTAACAATTAGGTACTTACCTCAAGTCCAAGCTTGCTTATGCATGATATAATTCAAGGTAAAGCAATATAGTTAAAACAACAAGAAATTCTCGGTAAGGTTACTAGCCTATCCTGAGACTTTAAACTACACTCACAGTTCATTCCAAGCTAATTTTGCTTCCAGATCACAATCCCCTTTCGTTTATCTACAAATTGATCTACCTTAGTTTCCTCTCCAATAACACCTTCTTGGTCTAACAATTCACAAGGATTATAATCGTATATTAGAACCATTCCTATCAACAAACCATTTGCAAAACAACTCTATTCTTCATGTATGCAAACATATAAACATAAGACAACTCATAACAATCTTAGGTGTCAAGACAGTCCCTAATCACATACGTTCACATACTTGTGTGCAAAACAGTCCACAACCATTCATGTATACACAAAAACAGGGCAATTAAACTTATATACACATTTACATATCAAAACAGCCCACTATCTCTTCCTATGTACCCCAAACAGTCCATTATTCATATTCATACTCAAAACAATCCATTCACCTATTATGCATACTTATGTGCATCAAAACAATCCTCAACATGATTATATACATTCAAAGCAGTCCAAATACTCTCACAAATGTCTAGAACAACCCTAAACTCATAAGCACACAATTATTCATGCTTAAAACAGTCCATAATTTTCACAAGCTTCCAAAAATAGTCCCCAATTCCTAGATATACAATTATGTGTACATACAACAGTCCATAATGTTTTCATAGGTGCAGGGCAGACCTTAACATCATTGTTTTCATTCAAAACAGTCCTCAAATACATTCTTAAAACATATCCCCTTTTTTAATTATTCAAAACAGTCCACTAACATTATTAAAACATGCAAAACAATCCCTAAACAGTTTCAAATTCCTACATAGCAGTCCCAATGAATAGCCAACTCATTTTACACTCTATACTAGCAATTTAATCCTTTAATATTTTATCAGAACAATTCTTTAATAAACCAATTTATCTATAACACCATCCGAAAGGCCCTCATACCCTATCCAAAATCTTCAATACATTACAACTATGCTACTATTCGAATGGACCAAGAAACATATAACATAAATTCAAGTCTCTAACATTCATAGCAGCAACTAATTCATGAAAATATAAAATCAAAAGCTGGATTTAAACTTGAATAAGGAGAAAGAAAAGTGTAATCACCTTTCTCCCCAAGCTGTTCGAGCAACAAACAAGAAATGGCTAGGGAGAAGCAATTTCTTGCAAGCTTCTCTCTAAACTCTCTCAACAATGGTGGTCTCGGATAGGTGGGGAAGATGAGAAAAATGGTTGATTGTTCTCCCACTTAGCCAACCCCTTCCACCCAAACCAAACCTCAAAGTGACATCTGTGCAAGCCCCCACTAACCTTTTATTTTTACATGCAAACCATAATATTTATTAAAGCATTCGGTTTGGTCCTTTCAATTTAACTAGTTCTCTTTTCATGTTTCAATTTTAGTCATTATTTTATTCGATTATGTAATCCAAAGCTACTAAAATCAATTTAAGTCGCACATAAGTTAATAAATACTTCCAAGCCATATTTTGGCGTGTTATAGTATGACTGTGGTAAGTAAAAAAAACAATGAACTCATTCTATCTATAATTGTTACCAGTTGGAGAGTCTGCATGGATTATCGAAAATTGAATAAGGCTACTAAGAAAGATCATTTTCTTTTACCTTTTATTGACCAAATGCTTGATCGTCTTGCAGGAATTTTTTTATTGTTTTCTTAATAGATACTTAGGTTATAACCAAATTGCCATAGCACTAGAAGACCATGAAAAGACCACATTCACGTATCCTTTTGGCACGTATACATTTAGGATGATGTCATTTGGATTGTGCAAAGCTCCGGCAACCTTCTAGAGGTATATGATGGCGATTTTCTTCGATACGGTGGAAGATTTCTGTTGAGATATTTATTTTGATATAACAAAGTGAAAAATATTTTTAGACTTGAAAAAATATTGAAAAAATAATTTAAAGTCCATTTAATTTGAAAAATATGTTTGAAAGATTTTAAAAGTGTTTTTGACTCAAACATATATTTTCAAGTGTTTTAAAAGTCCTCAATGGTTAGTTTTTAACGGCTAGTTTTTCAT
The DNA here is from genome assembly GCA_019671005.1 of Hibiscus mutabilis. Classification (NCBI taxonomy): domain Eukaryota; kingdom Viridiplantae; phylum Streptophyta; class Magnoliopsida; order Malvales; family Malvaceae; genus Hibiscus; species Hibiscus mutabilis. Next base: position 24,505,915 of record CM033751.1, read on the forward strand.
TCCACACTATAAATACAAGCCAAAGACACTTGAAGAAGAATTAGAGAGAATATATCTGATAAGTGTTCAAAAGTACTATTTTTATTACCCTTTTTACTCATATTATTGTTAGACTTAGGCTCATATTAGTTGCATAATTAGTCATTCATGCATTAATTCATGTTTCTTCCCACCGTTGAGCTTGATTACATAACTTGGTGATTTTTTTGGAAAAAAATGCTGCTTTGGTGTGTTTTTGTGTGTGTGCAGAATCACTTGCCTAAACAAGGCTAGAACCAGTTGCTAGGGCAGTGCATGAAGGAGATGCCGACGTAGTTGCCAGGGCAATGCATGAAGGAGATGCCGATCTAGTTGCCAAGGCAATTTTTGTTAAGGGATAAGATGATATGGTAGTCGAAATTGAGGACTAGATAAGCCCAAGATGACGTGGAGCAAAGTTAAATCCCAAAGGAGTTTGATTTCCATGAAAAGGTCAAAGAGAAATTAAATCCCAAAAAGATATGAGAAGATCTAGAAGGAATTTAAATATAATAAAGAATTATATTCTTTAAAGATAATTTAATTCCAACTTAACTTCCTCCTCAAAAAAGACTTTGACCTAGCCCTATAAATTCAAGACCATGCCGTCAACTCCAAAGGGGGAAGAAGGGAGAGATTTCGACAAGGGAGAAAGCTTGGAGGGAGAGTTCGATTGAGAGGTTTTCCAAAGAGGGCGGATCGATTTCTTCTTCTTCTTTTTTGCTTCCATTAGATTCATGGTTTGGGGATTATTCTTTGTATATCTTTTGAACCCAACCATGAACTAACTTGATTGGTTGGGTTATTGTGTTTTGTTGTTGTGAAAAACAATTGGATTTTGTTTAGGTTTTTGAGTTGCAATTCAATTTTCAAATTTTGTTCATTCTTGGTTCTCAATCTTGCTTGCGAGTGAATTGGGAGAGGATCTTGTAACTTCATCTATTTATCTAATATCGGGAGAGTTAGATTCAAGAAAAGAATGAGCATGGTCTTTATTGAATCAATTAATGGTGAAGACTAATCCAGCTTAGGAATAAGTTTAGGATTTCAACGGCTAAGAGGAGCGCAAGATTGGTTGTTGTTCACCCTTTATTCACGCAGGGATGTATTATCAAGGCATGCACAAATAGCTAGAGTTTCGACTTAGGGATAAGAAGAAACCATTGAAGAACGCTTCGCCGAACTTTGGAAGTGAATGCTCAATTGCCCATGCAATTGACCCATCCTTAATTGCCCAGGCAATCGCGGGAGCATTGCCCAGGCAATCTGATCAGACAACGAGGGGGAATTGCCCTGGCAACCGACCAGACAACATGGCAGAATTGCCCTGGCAATCAACCAAGCAATTGCAACCAAATTGCCCTGGCAATCGACTAGGAAATCATAACAGAATTGCCCTGGCAATCCGACAGCTACTCAATCACCAAGATGATCCAATCGGCTATCACACCTCAACTCACGATAACCTGGCCTATTCTCTCTTTTGCTTTCATCTATTCTTTTAGTTTATTGCTTTTACTTTACTCGTTAAAATCAACTCTTACTATAAATTGTGTTTTTACTTTTACAGTGCGATAACTAAAGCAAAGTGGCCCAAACCAATCCATGTGGAGACGATACTCGATACTCATATCACTTTATTACTTGCGACGGGTATACTTGCACAATTACGTAGCACTTATTACGCACAACAATATCCAAGAAACATGATCAAGAGAATTTGAGTTTAAATCTTATTTCTTCATTTCTCTTGTACATATCTTAGAGAGTGCTTTAACTGTAAATTTTTTGTACTCTTTCTTGTGAGCTTAATTTCTGTAAACACCCACCTTGTGAGGTATTTAGTTTACCAAACAAATCCCTTGTAAAAGGAGAAGTTCTAGTTTAGCCTTAGTGAAAAACTAGAGTGGTTCTATCTTAGCCAAAAAAGAGATATGGTTGTAAAGGTTAAGCCTGTGAAAAGGGGAAGATTTCTTAGTGAATTGGTAAATCCTTAGTGGTATGCTAAGGTGGTGGATGTAGACTCGGTTGGGTAGTCTAGCCACTCTAAAAACCTTGTGCAAATTGTCTACTATTTTCATCAGTTTTAGCCAATTCATCAAATAACAAAAGTCAACCCTCTTGACGGTATTCAGAGATCGATTCGAGCGTGGGTAGCAAGGCCCTAAGGTTATCCGCATGGCTCTAAGGGTGGGTTTCTATGTTCTCTATATGCAGTGTTGGTACTAGGAGGTATCCGAATTGTCCTTGCTGTCCCCTACTAAGGGTAGCAAGGCCCCCCGATCATCACCCATTATAGGCTCCTTTCAACCGGGTTCAATTCAGGGGGACCCATTCGCTTATGCCTACACGAAGGAACGATATCCTTACGAAAGCATAAGGTACTCGAGCCCTGAAGGTACTTGCTAGGCCTACACGGGAGAACGATATCTCCACGAAAGCATTAGCGTTTTTCCCCCACTTAAAAAAATGGGTTTATATGCCAAATTTTAAATGCGTTAAAATAAACGCGCACTTATAACCAAATTTTAATTTAATCGTCATTTTAATCCGGAACTTCTAATATTAATAAAGCGGTAATTATTTTAAAAAGCCCGACTCTCTTTTTGTTTTTTTAAAAACAAAAAAATATTTCCCAGCGGAGTCACCATCTGTAGCGATGTCCGATTCGCTAAAAATCGAAGTTTTCGAGGTGTTGGTTGTCTTTCGGGTATTAAAATATTTATTCTGTGGGGGTTTTAAAAAAACCGCGTTTTATTTAGAAATTGGAGTCACCACCGGCCACTTAGGTAGGCCGGACACCATAAAACCAGAGATTTGAAAACTATTGAGTTCGAGAGTCGGTTACGGATGGGGAAGGATTAGCACCCCCAAACCGCCCAAAATTGGTTTTTTAATAATTATCGCTTTATTAATATTAAACTTTCCGGATTAAAGTGACGATTAATTTAAAATTTGCTTATAATTGCGAGTAAATATTAAAAGCCCCATTATCCGAGAGCAAACGCCCAACCACTATCACTACGCCTGATACTGGCCCCGTTTGCGCTCGGATAAAAGGGCACCGCATTGACATTATATATTCCATTATACAGCCTTTGAAAGCAAATATAATAAACATTTACGTTGACATGATATATAAAAAATAAACACATGAATTTTCCAAAATTAAATAAAATAAAAAAATATATAAACAAGAAAAAACACAACATACCCTAATGAGCACAAAACATAAGCACGAATATGGAAAAGAAGAAAAAATATGCTTCCAAAATTTAAATAAACTAATCCTAACATGCTTGAGCATATGTATAAAAAAACACAAAAAACAACACGTGCATGACATTTATTTGACAAACAATACCTATTTTGACGTTTGGCCTAAAATGCAAAACAAAATAATACATACTAAGGCACGCATAGACATGATAAACGACCAAACTAAACATGCATAATTAATAAAACACTAATGTCATGGTAACACATTAAAATTTAACATATGACCAATTATGCGCACATTAAAATAAAAACAACATAAAAACACTAACATATAACATAAAAGAAAACAACAAGGATATGAAAATTTATGTTAGCATACACAAACTTGCTACATGCTAAGGTACTAGGACAACACCTAAAATAAACATATATACAATGAGCAAAAGAATTAAAATACCAAAAAACATGATATCACGAAAATGAGACAAACACGAGCATGCTAACGTGTGGACATGATACACAAATTAAACCAAAACACATAAAATAGGCATGTATACTATTAAACTAAATTAGAACGTAAAATTCACGATAACATACTCAAAAACATAAATACATACGCTATAAACGGCACACAAATAATTAATCACGTAAATATGCAGAAAACATAAATAAATAAATAAATAAAGAAAAAAGAGACACGAATACTTCAAATACAAAGTGAGACTGAAATGGAATAGAATTAAAACTGAAGCTGAAATTAAAATAGCTAGAAACACGATTTGGGGATGGGATTATAACCTGAACAAAAATTAAAAGGACCAGGTATGTAAAATGACCAAGGGGCAAGCCCGAAACGCAAAATTCAAAAACGCGGGATGACTTGAGGCGTAATTTTACCTATTTGAAATTGATTCGGTTAAAATTGGGGGCTAAATTGAAAGGTTTTAGGAAATGAGAGGGACTGGGGTTGCAAATGTCCCATGCGGCAAGACAGAATGAAAATTCCCAGAATGCGGGCGGACTTATGACGTTATTTACCCTAAAGGTTTTATTTTTTGGTCTATAAAACCAACATATCAGCCCCCACTTCATTTTTTCATTTTTCAAAATCTTAAAGGGAGAGAGAGCTCTCTCATTTCCTCGTTTCCAAAAAAAATAACCACCCCAGAAAACTTGAACCGCCGCACTTCGCCGGTCTCAGGCGAGGTTCAGCCGTTTGGCCACCTCAAGCCATCCTAGACCGCGGTGGTTCAACAACGTAATACTAATAAAACAGAGACCCCTTTTAGAACTCCACAAAAACCTCCTCTATTATTTCGAATGGAAAAACATGGCTCACCCATGGGTTCATCGCCGGCGAAACACTCACAACGAAGGTAAAAGAACTTCTCATTTGGCTTTTTCAGATCATTTATTTTACATGCATGAAATGAAGGAGAGCAAGAAAACAAGAAGTTACCACTGAAACTCTTTGTATTCCTTTTGTCCTTTTTTTATTTCTGAAAAACTTCCCCGATATTACACTTTTTGGTTTACATATATCCTGCCTCTTTGTTTGGTAGAAAGTTTTATAAAAATACATATATTTTTAGATCTGAAATGACACTGACATAATTTCTTTTGGTGATTTTTCCGATGCATCTGGCACCCTGAGTGCGGTGGTTGGAGGCCAGCATGGTGGAGGCATGGTGGAGGTGTCCATCCGCTTAGATCCGTTTTTGGCTATTGGATCTAATCTGATCCAACGGCTGGGATGCTTTGCTGTATGGAGGGCCAGGATCTGATCTTGGAGTAGGAGACCTTGTGTGATGATGACACGTGGCCTCTAGGGAATTCGAGGAGTCTCGCGCGTGCGGCATACGCGTGCGTGGGGAGCTGGCAGGCCCGAGCGTGGCCTTCACGCGGCATCTGGATGGGCATCTCCCTTCTAGATCAGCTGCGCAAAAATACCCCAAAAATAATTAGGGTTAGATATCTGATAAGGCTCAGGGTTTTGGGCTAGATGGGCCTTGTAAACCATGTTATATATTTTTTTGGGTTTTTGTAACATCATGTAGACTTGGACTGCTATTATAAACGGGTTTTATATTTTAGATCTGTGTTTGTTTTTTTTTAATTTAAACCCAATAGTAATAGTAATAGTAATAGTAATAGTAATAGTAATAGTAATAATAATAATAATAACATATACACATATACTTTATGTACATACAATCATACATGCAAATTAACGTATTTATCATATAACATTCAAATACACATACATATATATTTGCTCACACACCTAATTAATATACACATTATACATACTACAAACATACATAGTACATGCACATGCACATGCACACCACATATATATCACATACACCCAAACACATATATACATGCATCTTATACACACAAAATAAATATAACCAAATACACTCTAGTACATATATAAACTATTAAAACTTACGTGACATGTGACACATATACACTGTACATAGTATGTATAATATGCATGTGCTTACACATATTACACACATATTTTATACACATTAATCCCATATATAGTAAACATATAATATAACATGTATATATGCAATAATAATACCTTATTAATTATTATACTAATATGTTAACAATATTTACAAACCGGATAAAAATGAGTGATTACAATTGCCCCTCTTTGCTTGTTCTTGTGAAATGAGAACAAAGTAAAGACCAAAAACACTCATTTTTATCTGACTTCCCTGCTCACGACTTCGGAATCACGTGTTCTTCTGGGACTATCCGCTTTTCCTTGGCCGGATCTTCAGGCTCGTAAGTTCTTCCTATATAGAACTTCTTCACCTTCCGATCTTGGAAATATAGGCCATTCCTATATAGAATCCTTCACTTTGAAGCCTCGAGTTATGAGTCTTTCCTATATAGAACTTTTTACTTTGAGACGGTAAAGCTTGGAGTCCTTCCTATGTAGAACTTTTCGCCTTCAATGCGGAGGGTTTTTCCTATATAAGACCTTCTGCGCTACAGATGGATTCTTCCGACTGGGAGTTTCTCCTATATAGAACCGCTAATCTTCAAATCTTAGAGCCGCCAGTCCTTCCTATATAGAACTTTTAGCTTCTGAAATCTCAGAGCTACGGGTTCTTCCTATATAAAACCTCTCACTCTAAGACAGTAAAGCTCAGAGCCCTTCTTATATGGGACTCTTCGCCTTCAACACAACGGGTTTTCCCTATATAAAACCTTATGCATCATGGGTGAATTCCTTCGGCTGGGAGTTCTTCCTATATAGAACTGTTAGTCTTCACCCTAGAGCTGCGAGCCCTTCCTATATAAAACTTTCAGCTTTTGAAGCCTCGGAGCGGCGGGTTCTTCCTATATAGAACCTCTCACTATGAGCATTTGAAAATATAGGCCCTTCCTATATAGAACCTTTATCTTCACATTTTGGATTCATGCCAAAATAGCTACCGATGCTTCTTTGAATCTGCAGATACCTGTCTAGAATAAGACAAAATACTATGACAAATGAGTTAGCATGCTCTTGATCCTAGGGATGTCTAACTATTCATGATGCATGAGTGTCAATATCTTGGTAGGCCTTCTTTAGTCCCCAGTCAATCTCGTCCCTACGTTGCTTGCTTTCCTTTTTTTTTCTTCTTCTAGCGGCGATACCCCATTTCACTGTCAGGTTCAACCATTCCACCCTTTTCTTTTCTGAATTTTTGATTCAGGGTTCTAAAGTGCCCTTTAAGTTTTCGCTTTAGAGTTTTTTTTTTGTTTTTTTAGGTGCCCTTCCGAGTTTTCACCTGGAGATCTCTCTTGTTGTCTCGAATACTTTCTTTTAAACAAGCAGAGCGTTCACCATTGGTCATCCTACCCTGGTGCTTGAAGCCTTCTGCCCGCCCTATTTCAACAAACGTCATATGGGCCGCTAGAGGGAAAGTTTAACATTGTTTTCTAATCACCTGTATCCTTAAGGTTAGATCACAGTAATGCTCAGAAATCTCTTGCTTATCATACGCCTATGTTAGCTTATTTGCATGATATTAATGGTAAATAACAAGAAGGCAAGGAATGGAAGCTCAAAAATGTGATTTTATTACGATTAAGGGTTTGGAACAACTTTGGGAGAGTCATGACACACATGAGGAAAAGGAAAAGCCAGACACGAAATGCAAGATCTTTCAGTATCTTCAGTATGAATGATATATGATCCCGTCGACCGACGTAGAATTTTTTGCCTGAAGCTCCTTCTTCACAGGGTTCATGGGGATGACCCTTCTCTCTGAATATCCAACCTCTCAATTTATCCGAGCCGCCCTTTACGGGTTTTCGACTCGGATCTTTCCTTCACTTCAAGGTGCCCTATTTCGGGTTTTCGCATTGAGCTCTCCATTTTTTCTTTTGTTTTTGTTTTTTTTCTTTTGTTTCTTTTTTTTCAAACGTAGCATTTCTTAACAGTATCAGAATTTACAGGGCTTTGCAGCTCTTCTCCATCCATTTTAGTTAAGATTAAGGCTCCTCCTGAGAAGGCCTTTTTTACCACGTATGACCCTTCCCAGTTGGGCATCCACTTTCCTCGAGAATCTTTCTGAATGGGGAGGATCTTCTTAAGTACTAGATCCCCCTCTCTGAATTCTCTTGGGCACACTTTATTGTTGTATGCCCGCATCATTCATTTTTGATACATTTGACCATGGCAGATGGCCTTTAGCCTCTTTTCTTCGATGAGATTTAATTGGTCGAGTCTGGCTTGCACCCATTCGAATTCTTCCAATTTTACTTCATTTAAGACCCGGAGCGACGGAATCTCCACCTCAATGGGGAGTACTGCTTCGGTACCATACACTAAAGAATAGGGTGTTACCCCTGTTGATGTGCGAATAGACGTCCTATAGGCGAAAAGGGCAAATGACAGCTTTTCGTGCCAATCCTTGTAGGTATCCGTCGTCTCCGCGATGATCTTCTTTATGTTTTCGTTTGCTGCTTCTACTGCCCCGTTCATTTTAGGACGATAGACTGTGGAATTATGGTGTGTTATCTTGAATTGGTTGCACACGTCCGTCATCATTTTGTTATTCAGATTGGAAGCGTTGTCGGTGATGACCCTTTCTGGCAAACCGTATCGACAAATGATCTCATTCTTTAGGAATTTACATACTGTAGTCCTTGTGATGTTGGCGTAAGACGCTGCCTCCACCCATTTAGTGAAATAGTCTATGGCGACCAAAATAAAACGATGTCCGTTGGAAGCCTTCGGGCAAATCTGCCCGATGACGTCCATCCCCCACACTGCAAAAGGCCACGGAGAATTCATGGTGTGTAAAGGTAACGGAGGAGCGTGAACCTTGTCAGCATAAATTTGGCATTTGTGGCATTTCATGGCATAATCGATACAATCTCCCTCCATGGTCGACCAGAAATAGCCATACCTCATAATTTTTCGTGCTATAGACAGCCCGTTGGCGTGCGTTCCACATAGACCATCGTGTACCTCGGCTAAAATCTCTTTCACCTCTCGAGCGTCCACACATCTCAATAGTGTCTGATCATGACCTCTTTTATATAGGATATCCCCATCCAGGATGTATCATGTTGCCATTTTTCTTAGTGTTTTTCTGTCATTGTCATTGTCATTTGCCCTTTCAGGATACTTTTGAAGCTTGACATATTGCAAGTTGTCATAGTACCATGGGTTGCCATTAATCTCTTCCTGCACATTACAACAATGAGCCGACCTTTCAAAAGTCTGCATCTCAATGGGCTTCATTTCTGCCTCCGTGTTCGTTTTGAACATGGAAGCCAAGGTTGCCAAGGCGTCTGCCATCTGATTTTCTTCTCTGGGAAGGTAATTGAAGTTGATCTTTTCGAACTCCTTGGTGAGTTGTTGGATTAATTCATAATATTTGACCAGCTTCGAGTCCCTGGTTTCCTACTCCCTACGCAACTGGTAAATCACTAAGGATGAATCTCTGAATACTCGATGTTCTTTAATCTTTCTTTCAATAGCTGAGTTCAGTCCCATAACGCAGACTTCATATTCGGCTATATTGTTGGTGCAGAAGAATTCTAGTCTTCTAGTGAAGGGATAATAGACATTCTCGGGAGAAATCAACACGGCCCTATCCCGTGTCCGAGGGCCTTGGAGGCTCCATCAAAGTAAAGCTTCCATGAATTATCGTCTGAAACCTCTTCCTCGATTGTAATGCACATCAAGTCTTCATCTGGGAAATTAAAGTTCAATGCCTCGTAATCGTCCGAAGCACGACTAGCTAGGAAATCCGCTATAGTGCTTCCCTTTACGGCTTTCTGGCTTACATACACAATGTTGAATTCAGATAGGAGCATATGCCAGCGGGCCATCCTCCCCGTCAGTGCTGGCGCTTCCATTAGGAACTTCAAGGGGTCTAGCTTGGATATCAACCACGTAGTATGGTATAGCATATATTGCGTAAGCCGCTTGGTAACCCAAACTAAAGCACAACACAGCTTCTGAACTGGAGGGTACCGCGCTTCACAATCATTGAACTTTCTGCTTAGGTAATAGATGGCTCGCTCCTTTTTCCCTGACTCATCGTGTTGCCCCAATACATAACCCATTGAATTCTCAAAGACTGTCAGGTAGAGCATTAAAGGCTTATCTGGTACTGGCGCGACTAAAATCGGAGCATTTGTCAGGTACCTTTTGATCTTCTCTAGGGCTCCTTGACATTCTTCATCCCACACACCGGATTATTCTTTCTAAGAAGTCTGAAGACTAGGTCATACCGATCAGTTAATTGGGAAATGAAACGAGAGATATAATTTAGCCTATCTAGGAAACCATGTATTTCCTTCTGAGTGTGGGGTGGTGAGAGATCCTGGATGGCTTTCACTTTATGTGGATCGATCCAATCCCTCTTCTGCTCACTACGAACCCTAAGAGTTTTCCAAAAGTAACGGCAAAGGTGTATTTGGCAGGGTTAAGCCTCAGCTGGTATTTCTGTAGTCTTTGGAATAGTTTTCTTAAGTTCTGTAGGTGCTCATCTTCTGTTCGGGACTTAGCGATCATGTCATCCATGTATACTTCTATTTCTTTGTGCATCATGTCATGGAAAAGAGTCACCATTACTCTTTGGTAAGTTGCCCCTGTGTTCTTGATCCCGAAAGGCATCACCCGGTAACAAAAAGTGCCCTACATGGTTATGAATGTAGTTTTCTCCATGTCGTTCGAGTCCATCTTTATCTGGTTGTACCCTGAAAAGCCGTCCATGAATGAGAACCATGAGTGTCCCACGGTGTTGTCAACCAGCGTGTCGATATGTGGCAGAGGGAAGTTGTCTTTAGGGCTGGCTCGGTTGAGATCCCTATAATATACACACATATGAACCTTTCCGTCCTTCTTCGGTACTAGTACAATGTTTGCAACCCATTCGGGGTATTTAGCCACTGCCAAGAAGCCAGCATCAAACTATTTTTTACCTCTTCTCTGATCTTTAACAACATGTCTGGTCTCATTCTCAGGAGTTTTTGCTGTATTTGTTTGCATTCCGGCTTCGTCGGCAGTTTGTGCACTACTATGTCAGTATTCAAACCTGGCATATCTTGATAAGTCCAGGCGAAAACATCCTTGAATTCCTAAAGTAGGGTTATCAATTCGTGCCTGGTTTTTGAGGAAAATGTCGTCCCTATTTTTACTTCTTTTCTCTTTTCTTCAGTCCCCAAGTTTACAACTTCTGTTTCTTCTTGGTGGGGCATGATTTGCCTTTCTTCGTTGGCCACCATTCTCCTCAACTCTGCAGGGACCTCACATTCTATCTCATCATTTTCTTCCCCAATTCCTTCTGAGATATCGGGGCATCCAAAATTCACTTCGGGATCGGGTTCGTCATTATTCATACAGTCAATCATGGGAGACCTGCATTAAATGAGAATGAATGTATTGGGAAGAGAATGGTTTTATATGAAGTGAATGAACATGAAGAATGAATAAATGAAATAAATGAAACGTTTGCCATTTAAGAAAACGGGGAAGATATTTTCATTTCAACAAAAAGTTAACATAGGTTCCCTATACAAGAGATCCCCATTGTTTATGGGCAAAAACAAAAAGGTTGATTCGGAGCATTAATCTGATCTAGTCTTAAAAACCACAGTTATATCAATGTGGCTCTAGTTATCAAGAGTTTCCCCGGGATGGCAGGGGCGGATGTTGGTCAACATATTGCTGACTTGGCCATTTCCAGCTATCATGTTGATGGACATCCCCTCAAGTGATTCATTAAATATTTCTTCCTTGTTGAGTACGTCGTTTTCCTTAATCGTCTCTTCAATCTCCTGTCCTGGTTGGCAAAATCCTTCGGAGATAAAAGTGGTTTTCAAACTAGGGAAGGACATTGGTCTCCATGGAATGTCTTCTCCCTTAAATCTGGCTTTTCTCTGTTCTTCTTTTCTCTTGTATTCTTCTTTTCTTTGTTGGACACTTGGTTTGTAACCTAACCCAAAACGGTCCTTCTTGGTTATCGTACTTTTGGCTCGTAGGCTCCCTTGCAATCTTTTCCCTAGCCCTCTTCCTGCTTTGTCTCCTCGGCCCAAAGTTTCAGCAACGATCATCTTGGTACAATTAGATAACCTGGGATAGGGGATCCGACTACCTTCCGCGACGAATGTAGTATTCACTAGCTCTAATGCTCGAAAAGAGCATCCTGCTGCATCCTTGTCATTTTGAATGAAGGAGGCATCTGATGTTACCGAAGCAATAATTACCTGCTCAGCCTCTACTGTGACCAACTTGCCTTCGATCACGAATTTTAATTTCTGATGTAGTGATGAGGGGAAAACTTCTGCAGAGTGGATCCATGGCCTTCCCAATAAGCATCTGTAAGATGGTTTTATGTCCATCACCACGAAATCAATCACGTACTCAGTCGGCCCGATCAATAGAGGTACCTTAATTTTTCCAGTGTTCCTCTCTGTGTGCCGTCAAATGCTCTCACGGAGTTATGGCAGGGCTTTAGGTGAGAACTATCTATTGGTAGCTTTTGCAAGGTCACCATAGGCAGCACGTTCAGTGCTGACCCGTTGTCAATCAATACCCCCGGTAACATACCCTTTACAGTGGGTTGTGATGTTAAGAGCTTTGGTGGACCCCATTTCGCCCTCGGGGATCTCATCATCACTGAATGTTATATGGTTATAGTCAGTGATATACCCCACTATCCTGTCCAGTTTTGATACAGAAATGTCCTGGGGCACAAAAGTCTGGTTTAGTACTTTTAATAGTGCCTCACAGTGTCTTTCTGAACTCAAGAACAACTCTAGCTCTGTGATCCTAGCCGGTTGTTTTCGTAGTTGTTCCACTACGCTGTACTCGCTATGTCTTAGGAACTTTAGAAATTATTTGGCCTGAGCATCGGTTACTGGTTCATTTATCTTTGGAAGAGGTTCTTCGCCGAATATCTGCGCGGGGGGTAACCGATGTATCATTTCCTTTATCTTTGGCCACTTCAGCAGCCCTCAAGGTCTCAGAGGAGTAACATCTACCGCTCCTCGTGAAATGGTCCACCTCACCGACATTCACATCACTCTTGCCTTGCTCGTCTTTTGGTGTAAGCTCTTTTACCTCACCAAATTTTGGCTTTTCTGGCCTGGTCACATTTACAACATAGTTCCAGATAGTTTAGCTCATATCCTTGAATGGGAACGAGGATGGTGCTGAGATGATGATCTTGGGATTTATCTTAGTAGTTTCTCCTTGGGAGGCACCTGCACTCTCCGGCTTGGAGGAGATGATAAGAGGTCTATCTCTCCTGTATTTAATGTTGGGGCTGTCCGTCATATGTACGTCTGACCCCTTCCTTCCCGTGGGCTCTTCGAAGAATTCTATTTGCTTGTCATTCATCAATTGTTGTACCAATCTCTTAAACTCGTCGCATTGTTGGATGTCGTGCCATCCGTCCTGATGGAATTCACAATACACTTCACATCCCTTCTGTATTACTACCATGCCTCTGTCGATCACATGGGCCATGCACAATTGCTGAAATACCCACCGCAAAGAAGATTTGATTTATGACACATCATCCTTAATCTTCCTGGTAAAGCATTACTCAATAACATTTACTCCCCTATTCCCATTATTAGGCAATGGGTTAGTAGCTACACTTGGTTCTTCAAACTTCAATATCCCAAAATCGATTAAGTTTTGCACAAGCTTTTTGAAAGCAAGGCGTTCTCGGTGGGATGACCAGGGGCACCACCGTGATAGTCGCAATGCGCGTTCGGGTTATACCAGGACATGAACGGCGGTTTGAACGGAGTAACGTAATATGGACGGACCAGGTCTGCTTCATACAACTGAGAGTAAAGCTCTGAGTACAGAACGAGTAGTGGAGTAAAAGTTTGCCTCCTTTTCTCTTTTCTCGAGGTTCTCTCCTCTCTTTGATTCGAGTTTTGCCCCGCATGTGCTTGTGGCTGTGAGACTGTAAAATTCTTCGGGGCAGTGTAAGTACTAGCGGCGTTTACTTCATTCTTCTTGCTGTACTTTCGAGATCCTTCCCCGCTATCAATTCTACCGCTCTTAATTGCCAATTCAAGGGACTCCCCAGTCCTAATCAAATCAGCAAAACTCTATTTCATGTTATTAATGAGGCGATCAAACAGTGTCCCCTTCAAGGTATTAACAAATAATGGCGTAATTTCATGTTCCGGGAGGGGTGGCTGAATTTGGGCGGCCACTTCCCGCCACCTCTGAGCATACTGTCGTAGACTTTCGTTGAACTTCTGCCCTATATTTTCCAACATAATTCTACTGGGGGTCATATCTGTTACGTGCTTGTATTGCTCGATGAATGCTCTTGAAAGATCTTTCCATGTTTTAATATTTACCCTGCTCAACTGGGTGTACCACCGCAACGCCGCCCCAGTTAGGCTGTCTTGGAAATAGTGAATTAATAGTTTCTCATCCTTAAGGTAGGCCGCAATCTTCCGGCAGTATATTGTTACGTGCGCGGAAGGACACGTGGTTCCATCGTACTTGTCGAACTCTGGTGTTTTAAATTTTGGTGGCAGGACAAGGTCGGATACCAGACTCAAGTCACTGGCATCATTTCTCGATTCTTCCATAGTTTGCAAGGCTATAAATCTTTCCTCCATGAGGCGAAACCTCTCTTCCCACTTCTTTTCTACCTCTGTCCTGATCCTTTCGACCAAGTTCAGGTCTGGCACCTCCTCTTCATAGAGTGCTTCAGTGTCAAGGGGTTGAGTCTCAGATGCCCCTACCTGAAGGTTAGCCGACATCCCAGCAGGGTCAATATATACCTTTCTAGTTAGATTCGGCGCAGCAGGTTGAACCTTACTGTGAACTGGGGTACTTTCCGGTTCTTGAGGGGCTTCTCCTTCAACTCTCTTTCCGAGACTCTTAGCCAACAATGCGGTTAGGTTGGACACTATCGACGCTTGTGACTGAGTAATCTGGTCACTAAGGCTTCTTTGAGCCTCGTCAAATCTTACCTCGAGCTCTCTTTGTCCCTTTTCTAGACTGATTATCTTGTCTTCCATGAGCTTGCTTTGTAGTCGGGTAAGATATGGATGATGAATGATTGCGGCTTAACTTCTATTTTCACACTGCCACAATATTTATAACATTAATATGGTTGCAAGGAAAATAAATGCGTGTATAATGATACGAATGTCATGATGCAATGTAAGAATGTATGCAGATAAAGGTACTGATTCCGCTAGTAATCACCCTTTTGAACTACTTCCACGGGAATTAAAGGATCTAGATTACAATATAGTTCATATTACAAAATGAAGGTCCCTAATACAAAAGAGCCCTAATTACAATACAGAACCCTACAGATAAGCCCTAGCTCTATCTCCTAATTTTCTTATAGCCCTGAGCAGCTTGATGAACCTGAGAGCTTCTTCCATGTCTGGGGCTACGAAAGGTTGGAGTGTTTCAGCTTCGATGGCCAAATCATTCACATGCCTGGTGACTCGCTGTATGTCCACCATTAGGTTCGCATAATATTGGTCCCTATCCTGCACCATCCGGGTAGCGTCACACAGTCTCCTTTGCCAATAAATGTCTCATTCAGCTGCAGCCTCTTCGAATACGCAGATTCTTTCCTTATAATCCTAAACAGTTGCTTCAAGGGACTTAATTCGGGTTCGTAACGTGCCTACTTCACGCTCTCTTTCTTGTAGCTCAGTGAAGCCATTCCTCTGACAGTAAGTTCGAAAGAAGTGTTCTACTTCTGCCATATTTTCTTCTAACTCGACATTCTGACTTCAGCTCTGATCCAGACTTTGGATAGTGTCGTCGTACAACCTTTGCATCTCTAACAGTCTATTCCGGCTACTCATAGACCTTCTTTTCCAAGCGGCGACGTTTTCTCTCTCGTAGTTGACTGCTTGTTTTCCTTTGCTAATCTCTTGCCTAGTTATTTCCTTTACTTGGTCAATGTCCTCCTCGAAAGACTGCCTTTCTTCCTCAATAGCCAACCTGTAGCTTTCTATCTCATTCTCGATTGCTCTCTTGCTGATTTCTTGTTCTTCTTCCACCAAACGGATACCATTCATTCTTTCCTTTTCCACGGCTATGAACTGACTTTGTCCTGCTTTCTGTATTTTTGCTTGGACTATGAGGGTATCCTTTTGGTAAAGAGCGTTCTTCTTGCTCAAATCCGCATTTAATTTATTCAATTGCCTAATGATCCCATCCCGTTCGTCGACCTCTAAGCTCACTTTATAGAGCTCACTCGCATGCTGAGTCTGTTGGGTGTCTATTTTCCTCTTAATTTCTTCGAGTTCATTCCGTAAGATATCAGTTTCAGACGGTACCACCTTTGTAAGCTCCTCAATTGACACAACCGGTCCCTGATCGGACTCAGGAATCACATCATTAACCCTCAAACGTCTCCAAAGATCGTAGTCTGGGGTGGTCATGTGCTCGGTGTCTCATTCCACCCTGATCCGGTAACAATGGTCCCAAGCCCTCATGATAGTCTAGACTTTTTCCTTAAACTCACATTTGAAAGAAAATTCAGTTCGGCTTAACCCGGCGGTATTGGGGATGAACTGTCGTGATCCGAATTGTCGGGATACCAAAAGCGGAGCACAAGCAATCCCTCTATGCAGCCCCAACATCATCAGCCAGTCAAAATCACCGCAACTGTACAAAAAGTAATTAACTCTACCGAGCCACGAGACCCTCCACACTATGTCTTCGTCTTGAATGTTCCTGGAGAAACTAGACCATTTTTTCGTTTTCAAGTTCCCTCGCCACTCTTTTGCTAAGTACTCACGTAAGGGCGAAAAACCTTGGAAGGATATCACTGGTAGGACCCTTGTTGGTGTCTTCCTCATGTGGCTTTGAACCCATACCTGTAACAGCTGTGCACACCCCCTGAAACGTCCTTCTTCGTGCTTTCAACTGGCATTTAAAGAAATGAAGGTCTCGGCCAAGATTGATGGTACTGGATTTGCCTGTCGTTTCATACGCTCGAACAGATCTAGAATGGCTACATCAATGTTTCCAAGAGTTCTTGGAAAGATCACCAACCCATATATTCCCAAGGCAAACATGTCTATCTTTTTCCCCTCATCTGGATGTGCAGGTAGGATGTCTCGAATGTTCTCCCATGCAAAGACTGTACTGTCTCCTCGAAGTCGGATCAGGCCATTAACCCAATCGTCACTCATCCCGGTAAAGGTTTTGAGCTTTGAAGTGTAATTCTAATTCCTCGGAGGTTTTGCGTAAATCCAATCTTCTTGAACGTTCTTCTGATTAAGTAAGGCAGTGTACTCTTCTGCTGTAGGCATCATGTCCTGTCCATTGAAGGTGAAGCAGTAAAAGGCCGGATTCCAGAACTGAAAAATAGCTCGGAGTAGGGGCTGGTTGACCCGAACGTATAACAATTGTGCAATGTTGCCATAACTATCATAGAACCTGTCTTGTAGTCTTTGGTCCCATCCTTCAAAGATACTTTGAAGATCCCATAAGTTGTTCTGCTAAAGACTCACGTAGGTGTACCTTGCTACTACACGCTCGCTCGGTAAACTGTCCCCTTGGGCCTTCTGGTTGACTTCTGACCAATGCCTAACTGACAAGTTAAGCTCTTCTTTACTAAGACACCTTTTTTCTATAGTGAAAGACTTTCTGATCGGGCAAACCACTTGATCCAGTACCATTATGTAATGCAAATGCAATAATGTATGAAAACAAAAAACAAAAGCAAAAAAGAAAATAAGTCAGTACCAGATAGAATTAATGAATACATAAATAAAAGACGAATTAAATAAGGTAAACAGACAAAAACAACTCTATTTATCCTGTCTAAAGCACCTAAGGTTATCCGCATGGCTCTAAGGGTGGGTTTCTATGTTCTCTATATGCAGTGTTGGTGCTAGGAGGTACTCGAATTGTCTTTGCTGTCCTCTACTAAGGGTAGCAAGCCCCCCCGATCATCACCCATTATAGGCTCCTTTCAACCGGGTTCAATTCAGGGGGACCCATTCGCTTATGCCTACACGAACGATATCCTTACGAAAGCATAAGGTACTCGAGCCTCGAAGGTACTTGCTAGGCCTACACGGGAGAACGATATCTCCATGAAAGCATTATCGTTTTCCCCCCACTTAAAAAAATGGGTTTATATGTCAAATTTTAAATGCGTTAAAATAAACGCGCACTTATAACCAAATTTTGATTTAATCATCATTTTAATCCGGAACTTCTAATATTAATAAAGCGGTAATTATTTTAAAAAACTTGACTCTCTTTTTGTTTTTTTAAAAACAAAAAATATTCCTCAGCGGAGTCGCCATCTGTAGCGATGTCTAATTCGCTAAAAATCGAAGTTTTCGAGGTGTTGGTTGTCTTTCGGGTATTAAAATATTTATTCTGTGGGGGTTTTAAAAAAACTGCGTTTTATTTAGAAATTAGAGTCGCCACTGACCACTTAGGTGGGCCGGACACCATAATAACAGAGATTTGAAAACTATTGGGTTCGGGAGTCGGTTACGGATGGGGAAATATTAGCACCCCACACCGCCTAAAATTGGTACTTTAATAATTACCGCTTTATTAATATTAAACTTTCCGGATTAAAGTGACGATTAATTTAAAATTTGGTTATAATTGCAAGTAAATTTCAAAAGCCCCGTTATCCGAGAGCAAACGCCCAACCACTATCACTACGCCTGATACTGGCCCCGTTTATGCTCGGATAAAAGGGCACTGCATTGACATTATATATTCCATTATGCAGCCTTAGAAAGCAAAAATAATAAATATTTACGTTGACATGATATATAAAAACATAAACACATGAATTTTGCAAAATTAAATAAAATAAACAAATATATAAACAAGAAAAAACACAACATACCCTAATGAGCACAAAACATAAGCACGAATATGGAAAAGAAGAAAAAATATGCTTCCAAAATTTAAATAAACTAATCCTAACATGCTTGAGCATATGTATAAAAAAACACAAAAACAACACGTGCATGGCATTTATTTGACAAACAATACCTATTTTGACGTATGGCCTAAAATGCAAAACAAAATAATACATACTAAGGCACACATAGACATGATAAACGACCAAACTAAACATGCATAATTAATAAAACACTAATGTCATGGTAACACATTAAAATTTAACATATGACCAATTATGCGCACATTAAAATAAAAACAGCATAAAAACACTAACATATAACATAAAAGAAAACAAGGATATGAAAATTTATGTTAGCATACACAAACTTGCTACATGCTAAGGTACTAGGACAACACCTAAAATAAACATATATATACAATGAGCAAAAGAATTAAAATACCAAAAAACATGATATCACGAAACGAGACAAACACGAGCATGCTAACGTGTGGACATGATACACAAATTAAACCAAAACACATAAAATAGGCATGTATACTATTAAACTAAATTAGAACGTAAAATTCACGATAACATACTCAAAAACATAAATACATACGCTATAAACGGCACACAAATAATTAATCACGTAAATATGCAGAAAACATAAATAAATAAATAAAGAAAAAAGAGACACGAATACTTCAAATACAAAGTGAGACTGAAATGGAATAGAATTAAAACTGAAGCTGAAATTAAAATAACTAGAAACACGATTTGGGGATGGGATTATAACCTGAACAAAAATTAAAAGGACCAGGTATGTAAAATGACCAAGGGGCAAGCCCGAAACGCAAAATTCAAAAACGCGAGATGACTTGAGGCGTAATTTTACCTATTTGAAATTGATTCAGTTAAAATTGGGGGCTAAATTGAAAGGTTTTAGGAAATGAGAGGGACTGGGGTTGCAAATGTCCCATGCGGCAAGACAGAATGAAAATTCCCAGAATGCGGGGGGGCTTATGACGTTATTTACCCTAAAGGTTTTATTTTTTGGTCTATAAAACCAACATATCAGCCCCCACTTCATTTTTTTTATTTTTCAAAATCTTAAAGGGAGAGAGCTCTTTCCTTTCCTCGTTTCCAAAAAAAATAACCACCCAGAAAACTTGAACCGCCGCACTCCGCCGGTCTCAGGCGAGGTTCAGCCGTTTGGCCACCTCAAGCCATCCTAGACCACGGTGGTTCAACAACGTAATACTAATAAAACATAGACCCCTTTTAGAACTCCACAAAAACCTCCGCTGTTATTTCGAATGGAAAAACATGGCTCACCCATGGGTTCATCGCCGACAAAACACTCACGACGAAGGTAAAAGAACTTCTCTTTTGGCTTTTTCAGATCATTTATTTTACATGCATGAAATGAAGGAGAGCAAGAAAACAATAAGTTACCACTGAAACTCTTTGTATTCCTTTTTTCTTTTTTTATTTCTGAAAAACTTCCCCGATATTACACTTTTTGGTTTACATATATCCTGCCTCTTTGTTTGGTAGAAAGTTTTATAAAAATACATATATTTTTAGATCTGAAATGACATTGACATAATTTCTTTTGGTGATTTTTCTGATGCATCTGGCACCCTGAGTGCGGTGGTTAGAGGCCAACATGGTGGAGGTGTCCATCCGCTCAGATCCGTTTCTGGCCGTTGGATCTGATCTGATCCAACGGCTGGGATGCTTTACTGTATGGAGGGCCAGGATCTGATCTTGGGGTAGGAGACCTTGCGAGATGACGACACGTGGCTTCTGGGGAATCTGAGGAGTCTCGCGCGTGCGACATACGCGTGCGTGGGAGCTGGCAGGCCCGAGCGTGGCCTTCACGCGGCATCTGGATGGGCATCTCCCTTCAATCACGACCATTGGATCAACGCTTGATCCAACGGTTCTAGATCAGCTGCGCAAAAATACCCCAAAAATAATTAGGGTTAGATGTCTAATAGGGCTCAGGGTTTTGGGCTAGATGGGCCTTGTAAACCATGTTATATATATTTTTGGGTTTTTGTAACATCATGTAGACTTGGACTGCTATTATAAATGGGTTTTATATTTTAGATCTGTTTGTTTTTTTTAATTTAAACCCAATAGTAATAGTAATAATAATAATAATAATAATAATAATAATAATAATAATAACATATACACATATACTTTAAGTACATACAATCATACATGTAAATTAACATATTTATCATATAACATTCAAATACACATACATATATATTTGCTCACACACCTAATTAATATACACATTATAAATACTACAAACATACATAGTACATGCACATGCACACCACATATATATCACATACACCCAAACACGTATATACATGCATCTTATACACACAAAATAAATATAACCAAATACACTCTAGTACATATATAAAGTATTAAAACGTACGTGACATGTGACACATATACACCGTACATAGTATGTATAATATGCATGCGCTTACACATATTACACACATATTTTATACACATTAATCCCATATATAGTAAACATATAATATAACATGTATATATGCAATAATAATACCTTATTAATTATTATACTAATATGTTAACAATATTTACAAACAGGATAAAAATGAGTGATTACACCCTGGCAATCAACCAAGCAATTGCAACCAAATTGCCCTGGCAATCGACTAGGCAATCATAACAGAATTACCTTGGCAATCCGGCTGCTACTCAATCACCAAGACGATCCAATCGGCTATCACACCTCAACTCACGATAACCTGGCCTATTCTCTCTTTTGCTTTCATCTATTCTTTTAGTTTATTGCTTTTACTTTACTCGTTAAAGTCAACTCCTACTATCAATTGTGTTTTTACTTTTACAGTGAGATAACTAAAGCAAAGTGGCCCAAACCAATCCCTGTGGAGACGATACTCGATACTCGTATCACTTGTGTACTTGCGACGTGTATACTTGCACAACTGTGTAGCACTTATTACGCCCAACAAGTTTTTGGCACCGTTGCCGGGGATCGGCAATTGGTGTTAGTTGTTTTTGTTATTGCATTTTTTCTCTTAGTTTTACTATTCTTTTTGTTTGTTTTATCAAAAAAAATTAGGTGTACTACAAGTTAAGGGACATCAACATGTCGGGAAATAAAAGCCAATCTATTCGAGAGTTGATGTTGGAAGATATGAATCAATCCAATCAAGAGTTTCTTGCACCCTTTGATGATTACCTATACCAACCGAGAAAAGCCCAAAGAGCCTATACCGTGGAAAAATCTTGTGCTATGTGTGGAGAACATCATGTGTTTGAAAATTGCCCTCACATTTTCGGTGCATATGACTACATGGAGGACCATAGAGGGAACCAGCAGCAAAATTCTTCATGGTATGGTCAAAAAGCTCAAATTTTTTTTTTACCATAACAATTTTGCCGCAGCAACAGATATGTCATGGCAATGTAGTCCTTTTCAAGAGCATTCCAAATTCCTTGGAGGAAACATTGCTAGCTTCCTTGGCTAGACTTGACGGATCAATTGAAGAGATTCGAGAGCTATCAAAGTCTATGGATACGAGGATAGCTCAGTGGGATACAACCTTGGGGGATTCAGAAGATCAATTGAGGAGATCCACATATGTCATGGATAACATGCACCAACAATTCATTCCTAGGGATACTAAAGTCCCAAGGCAAGAGGACAAGGAACAATGCAAGGAAAGCTCTCCGATGTGTGAGGAACAACTAAAACCTCCAAGTCAAGAGCCTACCAATGAAAGAGACCGCCCAACACATGATGAGCTTGAGCAACAAATTGCCTAGACAATGACTGAGGAGTCTGAACAAAGCAATGCCGCGACAACACTCAGTGAAGCTGAGAACAACAATACTACAGCAAATTCTGAGGAACCTGATGCCCAGAAGGTTACAACGTTGATGTTGAAGCAGGAATCTGTAGATTGCTCTCATCTACAGTTGCCACGGCAATTGCACGACCACATGCAAGATCAACGAGATGATAATACTTTTCCAATGGAATATGAGCAGGTAATGGTTGAACATTTTGAATTATTTAAAAACTCACCTCGTTCATTGCAGGTATGTCTTGAGGAACCGATGTTGGTAGATTTAAAGCCATCGAAATCTCTACTGATGGAGATGCTTGAGAGGCCAAAAGAAAAAGGTGTTTGGATTCGTGAAGCTTTTCAAAAAATTGGTTTTCCCTTGACTTATAGCAAATTTTGGCGACTGATTGCCAAGGCAATTGGCTTGAGCAGCAATTGCCACGACAACAAAGACTACATCCAACCATGATAGAAGTCGACAAGAATGAGGTAGTTGAATGGTTGGGAATGGATATAATTTTTCCTATTAATATATTTGTGACTTTAGAAACAATAGCAAGTTGGAAGATGTGCATGGACTACAAGTGAACACGAAAGAAAGACACCTCCACCATGGTAACACAAAGGGGAGTAGCTGCGAGCACATTGCCCCAATTCTTTTTGGGCAATATTGTCACTTCGATAGAGGGTGCAGATGGACTATAAGAAGTATCAGAAATGACTCTCCTCAAGTTTTCTCAGATATGCAGTAACATTAGAAGATGCATGACAAATGCTCTTTCTAAGAATTTTTAATTTTTGTTTTTAATTTTTGGAACTTTATTTTATTTTTGTTTTTTATTATTTATTTTTGGAATTTTTAGGAGATATTTTATTTTATTTGTCTTCATTATCTTTAGTTTCTAGGTTTTCTTTTCTTTTCCACAACAAGACTCACAACCACCATGATAAAGAAATTCCCTGCCGACTACTTGCCACGGCAATCGCAACAGAGGATGCCCCGGTAACTACCTCAGCAGTTGCCACAGCAACAGAAACTGGCGATGCCCAGGCAACAACAATGGCTTCGACAACTAGTGATGCCCTGGCAAGTGAACCTGCCTCGACAAACATGGATCAAATCAAATCAATGCTATTCACGCGGTACCAGCCACAAGCATTCAACCACCGACCGAAAAATGAATCAAGCAAACGGCATGAAGGAAACTTATCACTCGAGGTGACGACCTCTCCGACTAACTCATTTCATTTAGTTTCTTTTAAATTTTGTTTCACTTTTACATGCATTCAGGACAATGCTTCTCTCGAGTTTGGGGGGTGTTGGTTTCTAGTTAGTTTCATGTTTAGTTGCATTCATCTTTAGCAATCACATATAGGTTGCATATGTTACTTGCCATGCCTTTAATTGGATTTAATTGCTTAAGACTTGTTGAATATCCAATGATGAATTTTTGCCACTGCACTTAATTGAAAGAACCTTTAATTTTAGGATTGCATGAAAAGAACTTAGAATTTTACTATGACGCTGATTTTTTTTACACGGTTGTGGCTTGTTGATTGAAAGAAACTTAGTGAACTTAGGTTGCTTAAAATTTGGGTAAATTTAAAATTGAAAATTAAAAGTTAATTTCTGGCTAGAGGTGCCCAAAACTGGCTCTAGTAGTAAATGCACTTTCTTGCTAGAGGTGCCCGAAACTGGCTCTAGTAGTTGATGCACATTAAAGAATCGCTAGAGGTGCCCGAAATTGGCTCTAGTCGACTAAAATAAAATGAGAAGTTGCTTACTTTGCTAGAGGTGCCCGAAATTGGCTCTAGTGAAAATAAAAATAAATGCCTCAGTAATTAAATTGATAAAAGCCTATTGTTCACATAGAATCTTGAAAATCAACTTGTACAAAACTACGCCACACATTGTCACAAGCATTATAGTTCGATTCCGGGCAATTTTTGTGCTATTCAAAAAATTAAAAGGTGATCATACTTTGTGCCACGGTTCTGAGGTTTGAATTCAAGTTTGAAGCATGTCTTTGATGATTAAAGTCTTGGCAAGTACTTGTTAGTTTGTATTGCTTGAGGACAAGTAATAGTTCGAGTTTGGGGGTGTGATAAGTGTTCAAAAGTACTATTTTTATTACCCTTTTTACTCATATTATTGTTAGACTTAGGCTCATATTAGTTGCATAATTAGTCATTCATGCATTAATTCATGTTTCTTTCCATCATTGAGCTTGATTACATAACTTGGTGATTTTTATGGAAAAAGATGCTGCTTTGGTGTGTTTTTGTGTGTGTGCAGAATCACTTGCCTAAACAAGGCTAGAACCAGTTGTCAGGGCAGTGCATGAAGGAGATTTCGACGTAGTTGCTAGGGCAATGCATGAAAGAGATGCTGAGCTAGTTGCCAAGGCAATTTTCGATAAGGGATAAGATGATATGGTAGTCAAAATTGATGACTAGATAAACCCAAGATGACGTGAAGCAAAGTTAAATCCCAAAGGAGTTTGATTTCCATGAAAAGGTCTGAGAAATTAAATCCCAAAAAGATAGGAGAAGATCTAGAAGGAATTTAAGAATAATAAAGAATTATATTCTTTAAAGATAATTTAATTCCAACTTAACTTCCTCCTCAAAAAAGACTTTGACCTAGCCCTATAAATTCAATACCATGCCGTCAACTCCAAAGGGGGAAGAAGGGAGAGATTTTGACAAGGGAGAAAGCTTGGAGGGAGAGTTCGATTGAGAGGTTTTCCAAAGAGGGCTGATCGATTTCTTCTTCTTCTTCTTCTTCTTTGCTTTCATTAGATTCATGGTTTGGGGATTATTCTTTGTATATCTTTTGAACCCAACCATGAACTAACTTGATTGGTTGGGTTATTATGTTTTGTTGTTGTGAAAAACAATTGGATTTTGTTTAGGTTTTTGAGTTGCAATTCAATTTTCAAAGTTTGTTCATTCTTGGTTCTCAATCTTGCTTGCGAGTGAATTGGGAGTGGATCTTGTAACTTCATCTATTTATCTAATATCGGGAGAGTTAGATTCAAGAAACGAATGAGCATGGTCTTTATTCAATCAATTGATGGTGAAGACTAATCCGGCTTAGGAATAAGTTTAGGATTTCAACGACTAAGAGGAGCACAAGATTGGTTGTTGTTCACCCTTTATTCACGCAGGGATGTATTATCAAGGCATGCACAAATAGCTAGAGTTTTGACTTAGGGATAAGAAGAAACCATTGAAGAACGCTTCACCGAACTTTGGAAGTGAATGCTCAATTGCCCAGGCAATTGACCCATCCTTAATTGCCCAGGCAATTGACCCATCCTTAATTGCCCAGGCAATCACGGGAGCATTGCCCAGGCAATCTGATCAGACAACGAGGGGGAATTGCCCTGGCAACCGACCAGGCAACACGGCAGAATTGCCCTGGCAATCAACCAGGCAATTGCAACCAAATTGCCCTGGCAATCGACTAGGAAATCATAACAGAATTGCCCTGGCAATCCGACTGCTACTCAATCACCAAGACGATCGAATCGGCTATCACACCTCAACTCACGATAACCTGGCCTATTCTCTCTTTTGCTTTCATCTATTATTTTAGTTTATTGCTTTTACTTTACTCGTTAAAATCAACTCTTACTATCAATTGTGTTTTTACTTTTACAGTGCGATAACTAAAGCAAAGTGGCCCAAACCAATCCATGTGGAGACGATACTCGATACTCGTATCACTTTATTACTTGCGACGGGTATACTTGCACAATTACGTAGCACTTATTACTCACAACAATATCCAAGAAACATGATCAAGAGAATTTGAGTTTAAATCTTATTTCTTCATTTCTCTTGTACATATCTTAGAGAGTGCTTTAATTGTAAATCTTTTGTACTCTTTCTTGTGAGCTTAATTTCTGTAAACACCCACCTTGTAAGGTATTTAGTTTACCAAACAAATCCCTTGTAAAATGAGAAGTTCCAGTTTAGCCTTAGTGAAAAACTAGAGTGGTTCTATCTTAGCCAAAAAAAAGATATGGTTGTAAAGCTTAAGCCTGTGAAAAGGGGAAGATTTCTTAGTGAATTGGTAAATACTTAGTGGTATGCTAAGGTGGTGGATGTAGACTCGGTTGGGTAGTCTAGCCACTATAAAATCCTTGTGCAAATTGTCTACTATTTTCATTATTTTTAGCCAATTCATCAAATAACAAAAATCAACCTTCTTGACGGTATTCAGAGATCGATTCGAGCGTGCTATGAGCCTATCAATTGGTATCAGAGCCTTGTCTCTATCGAAGGACTAACATCCGAGATTAAAGATCATTTTCTTGAAGTCTACCATTCAAGAAAATGGCAAGATTTGAAGAAGGCCGCTCTATCTCGTGTTCTCCGTTCTTCGAAGGAGAAACATACTTCAAATGGAGCAACATCATGAAGTATTTCATCAAATCTCTCGATTTTGAGGTTTGGGATATCATTGAAGATGGATACTTAGAAGCTCCTAAGAAGAAGAAGCAAAGGAGTACAAATGACACGATGGCGAAGCTAAATGCAAAGGTGATGCACACTCTTCTTTGTGGCCTCAATGAAGACGTTTCCAAGAAAGTCTCCATATGCAAAAGTGCAAAAGAAATTTGGGAGAAGCTTGAGAAGCTCTATGGCAACAAGAATGGAGAAAAGAAATATGATGATCAGTCATGTGCAAACCTTCTCTCCAATCCAAAGGTGGATGGTGTTTTGGCTCTCGATGAGCCCGAGGTATACATTTGACGAGTTACAAGATACTTTCGATAAATTATTTTTGGAATTTGAGACCATGAATTCCAAATTTAAGAAAATGATTTCTAAACTTGAATTTGAAAATAATTTTCTTTTGAAAATAAAATTGGATTTTGAAAACCAAAATGAAATTTTGAAAAATGATTTAGAGTTTTCAAAACCAAGCAATGGAGTTTTAGAAAAGAAAAATCTTGATTTGAAAGTTAAGCTTGAAAGCTTAACAAAAGAAACATAAATTATTTTTAATAATTCATCTTGTCACATAATGGCAAAATGCTCACATTGCCATTATCATGGTCATTCTTTACATACTTGTCCTATAAAGAAAAGAAAAACTTATAGGATTAGACAAGTATGGGTTCCTAAGGGAACTAAAGACACCGTGACTAATGTAAATGGATCCAAAGCAATTTGGATACCCAAAATCAAGTAAATGTCTTTTTTTCAAGTAGGAAAAAATGTTTGAAAGCTTTTAAAAGTGTTTTTGACACAAACATATATTTTCAAGTATTTTAAAAGTCCTCAACGGCTAGTTTTTAACGGCTAGTTTTCCAACGGTTAGTTTTCTAACAGCTAGTTTTTCATTCCACACTATAAATACAAGCCAAAGACACTTGAAGAAGAAGTAGAGAGAATATATCCAAGAAACATGATCAAGAGAATTTGAGTTTAAATCTTATTTCTTCATTTCTCTTGTACATATCTTAGAGAGTGCTTTAATTGTAAATCTTTTGTACTCTTTCTTGTGAGCTTAATTTCTGTAAACACCCACCTTGTAAGGTATTTAGTTTACCAAACAAATTTCTTGTAAAAGGGAGACTCGGTTGGGTAGTCAAACCACTCTAAAATCCTTGTGCAAATTGTCTACTATTTTCATCGATTTTAGCCAATTCATCAAAGAGCAAAAATCAACCCTCTTGACGGTATTCAGAGATTGATTTGAGCGTGTTGCAAGTCTTACAATTTCCTCAAAATCTTCATAGACGACTTCTCGGTATTCGGAGATAGTTTTGAAAATTGCCTTAGCAATTTGGAGAAGGTGTTAGCACGTTGAGAAGAATCTGACCTAGTTTTAAACTGGGAGAAAAGCCACTTCATGGTAGATGAAGGCATCATGCTAGAACACAAGATCTTATCCAAGGGAATCAAAGTAGACAAGGCCAAAGTGAACGTGATTGAGAAATTGCCACCACCAAATTCAGTCAAAGAGATCCGAAGTTTTCTCGGACATGCAAGTTTTTACAGAAGATTTATTCATAATTTTTCTAAGATTTCTAAACCTTTGTGTAATTTTCTTGAACAGGACAAAGCCTTCAATTTTGATGATTCTTGTGCCACGACATTTGAAGATCTAAAGAAGCAGCTTGCCACGACACCTATTGTTGTTCCCTCTGATTGGTCTATGCCTTTCTAGCTCATGTGCGATGCAAGCGACTTTGCGGTAGGAGCTGTCTTGGGCCAATGGAAAGGTAAAATTTTCTATGCGGTATACTACACTAACAAAACACTTAATGATCTTAACTGAATTATGCAACTACTAAAAAAGAGTTTCTAGCGGTAGTTTTCGTTTTTGAAAAATTTTCCCCCTACTTGATTGGTACTAAGGTAATTGTTCACACTGACCATTCAACAATTAAGTATTTAATTGCTAAAAAAGATGCCAAACTGCATTTAATTCGATGGATATTACTTTTACAAGAGTTTGACATCGAAATTAAGGATAGGAACGGAACAAAGAACTAGGTTACCAATCACATGTCGAGGCTTGAAGGGGGCAATAACAATAATAATTATCTAGAGATTTTTGATGCATTCTTGGATGAGCAGCTGTTAGTTGCCACAACAACTCCCTGGTATACCGATATAGTGATTTTTCTTGTAAGCAATATTTTACCTTATGAGCTTACTTATTAGGGAAAGAAGCGGTTCCTACATGATGCTAAACATTATAATTGGGATAAGCCTCTTTTATTTAAACAATGTATAGATCAGGTCATACGAAGGTGTGTTCTCGAGAAGGAATAACAAAATATGGTTCTACAATGTCATTTCTCACCCTATGGAAGCTATTTTAGAGGTACTTGCACAACGGCCAAAGTCTTACAATAAAGTTTTTATTGGCCAACTCTTTACAAAGACGCCCATGAATTCTACAAGAGTTGTGATCGATGCCAGCAAACAGAAATATCTCAAGGCGGCATGAGATGCCATTACATAACATCCTTGAGGTAGAACTATTCGATATGTGGGGCATCAATTTCATGGGGCCCTTCTTATCATTATTCGGTAATTTATACATCTTAGTTTCCGTAGACTATGTGTCCAAATGGGTTGAGGCAGCTTTAATTCCCAGAAATTGTTCGAAGACCGTGCAATGATTCTTGCAAAAAAACATATTTGCACAGTTTGGAATGCCGATAACAATTATCACCGATGAAGGAAAACATTTTGACAATAAGCTCATTGCCAAGAAGTTGCTGCGCTTTAGAGTGACTCATAAAATTGCCACGACATATCACCCACAGACTAACAGGCAAGCTGAGATATCTAATCATGAGCTAAAGATTATCCTCGAAAAGATTGTCATCCCTTTACGAAAGGCTTGGTCTGTGAGACTTGATGACATACTTTGGGCTTATCAAACATCATTTAAGATGCCCTAGGCTTGTCTACTTACAGACTTATCTACGACAAGTCTTGCCATCTCCCAGTAGATATTGAACATAAGTCCTATTGGTCGACCAAGATAATAAACATGGACTGAGAAAAAACAGAACAAATGCGCTTGCTGTACTTAAATTAGATGGAAGAATTCTGGGTAGAAGCTTATGACAACGCCAAGCTCTATAAAGAAAAGACTAAATGATGGCACGGCAAGAAGCTATTGTCGTGGCAATTCTTGCCAGGACAACTGGAACTTCTCTACAATTCTAGACTCAAACTTTTTCTAGGCAAACTAAAGTCAAAATGGTCCGGGCCGTTCGAAGTAGTTAAACCCTATTCTCATGGGGTTATTGTGATCAAATCAACTACGGATGGATGTGAGTTTAAAGTCAATGGACAGATATTGAAGCACTACGTTGGTGCCCATTTCAAGCGCAATAAGAGAGAAGTATCCTTAGAAGATGCATGAAAATGCTCTTTCTAAGTATTTTTATTTTTTCTATTATTTTATTTTCATCTTTATTTTTTGTTTTATTTCTATTTATTCTTTATTTTAATTTGTTTTTATCTGTTTATTTTTCTTTTTATTTGTTTTGATTTAAGTTTTTATCTTTATCTTTATTTTCTCTATTTAATTTTTATCATTTTGCTTTTGATTTTTAGGATAAGAGTTTTGAATGAAGATTGGGCTTACAAGATAGAATTTCATTTAAATGAAATTTTATCTTCAAAGGAGATAAGGGGCCGGTAGGTTCTAAGGTGTTTAAATACCTTTTGAAATTTTTCACCCAAAAATTTCTTTCCCTCCCTTTCTTCCAAACCCTAGCGCACATCACATCCCTCTTACACCCATTATTATTTTCTTTTTCACCCATTGGTAATACATTAATCCACCATTCATCTCCATCACCAACTTTTCACTCTACCATTTAATCACAATTAAAACCCATATTCTTCATCTTATTCTTTCACCTTTTCTCCATATTCTTGAGACTCTTAAGCATTTTTTGTTTCCTTTTTTCAATATTTAACCAAACACCATGGCCAAGAAATCAACACCCGGAGCCGGATCGTTCAAGACCGCCACTCTTCCGTTCGTCCACATGTTTGCCACACTAGCCACTACATCAAGGTACAAGACGAAATTCACCACACTAAGGTGTGGGAAGAGTAGGGTTTTGTATTCGACATGGAAAGAACTGACTTTAGTCTTGAATAGTCCGTATTTGAGATAGTTGACAGCCATCAATGGGTGATTTTTTTGCAAACATTCAGGGGAAATCAATTGTTCATGGGTAAGAGAGTTTTATACTCATGTTTTCAATCCTAATAACCTTTTGGTTTTTATTCGTGGCAGATAGATTTTTCTTGACGCAAATTCCATTAACGCTTATTATGAAGTGTTCATAGAGAAGGATGAAGATGGAAAGTTTACCGAAAACATAACCTCGAACGAGATAGAAAAGGTTTTCAAGACCTCACTGTCGAATGAGCTGCGTAGAACGATGAGAATATAAAGGGAACTGTGAATTATGTTTTGCTTATGCCCGTAGCCAACTTGTGGAATAATATTGTCAAAACTCGCTTGATACCGACTACACACAACACCACAATTTCTTTTTCTCGTTTACTTTTTCTTCATTCTATTTTGCATAAACGTTCTATTGATATTGGTCGTATAGTTGTTAATGAAATCTATGCATACAGCAAAAAGGATGTGGGCGCGCTTTATTTCCCTAATTTGATCACGGCTCTTTGCAAGGCAGTGACGGTGCCATTGGATGCAACAGACAAGATATTATAGTTGAAGAAAGGTTGGTCCAAGAGCTATTATATGAAAATGATGCAAGATAGACCAGTGCGATTGCCTACGGTAACAAAGGGTGAGCAGGCTACTAAACCTGCCACGACAAGTGCCAATGCTACGACAAATGCAACTGCCACAGCATCACCCTAAGTACTAGCCAATCTTTTTCGATTGCTGCTGCAAAAATTTGAACAATGGGACACCATGAAACAACTACTATATCGGTATTTGAAGGATATAGATATTGCCCTTGAAAATGCTATCTTGGATCCTAAGACAACCGTGCCCTTTATGGTGTTTCCTATTGAGTTACTTGCCCCAACAACTGATGTTGAGCCAGCTACGAGTGGCATTACCGCGACAACCACTGCACCGCACAAACGTAAAAAACCAGTTCATGAACTTAAATGTACTAAATGTTGCCATGATTTTTCAGATTTTGAATACACCACTTCTACATTGTTGAAGTCCCCACCTCCGGATGTGCCGTCAAATAAAGCTTAGAAGTGTAAGGTTTCGCCACAAGAGGAACCTGAGAAAGAGAGTGAGCCAGTTGAGGAGGTCGAGGAAATTGAGGTTTATGACCCTACACCAGCTTCACGACAGTAACCAAAGTGAGGCAGCAAATGCCTCAAGCAAATGGCCAAAGAAACTCTACAAATTCGAGGTGACGACCTCTTTAGTTAACTTATTTGCATTTCATTTTTCTTTTAGTTTTGTTGTTTCATGCATTAAGGATAATTCTTCTCTCGAGTTTGGGGGATTTGTTTTTGTGTTTTGTTTCTATTTGTCTCATGATAGTTTGCATAGTTTTTATTTTTAGTTGTCTCATGTTAGTGCGCATATGTTACTTGCCATGATAATTGCCTATTAAACTGCCAAAACCTGTTGTGATATCCTATAATGAGTTAATTACCATTGCACTTAGAGGAGAAAACCTTAGATGCTTGGAATAGCATGGAATTAACTTGAAATTTTGCTATGATGATGTTTATATTCACAATGTTGTGACTTGTTGATCGATGGAGACCTTGTAAACTTTAGGATAATAAAATTTAGAAAATATGTACTAGAGGTGCTCATCTGGCTCTAGCAGCAAAAAAATGAATGATGATAATTAATTACTAGAGGTGCCAATCTGGCTCTAGTTAAAAAATATTGAAAATCGATAGAGGTATCCATCTGGCTCTAGCCGAAAAAAGAGAGAATTTTCTAGAGGTGCCTAACTGGCTCTAGCTAAATAAATTGCCTCAACAATATAATAAAAACTAAGGTTTGCTTGGAATCCTGTTGATTAACTTGTACACAACTCCGCACTCACAGTTTCACCGACATTATAGCTTACTTTTCATGGGTAACTTTCTGTGCTTTCCGAAGGTCGAAAGGTAATCAATTCTTTTTTGCCACGATTCTGAGGATTGAAGTCAGGTTTGAAGCATGTTTTGTGGTAGATGCCTTGGCAGGTAATTGTTAGTTTTTGCATTGCTTGAGGACAAGCAATAGTTTGAGCTTGGGGGTGTGTTAAGTGTGAAAAAGTGCTATATTTTCTACACTTTTTACTCATATTATTATTTAAACTTAGGCCTATTTAGTTGTATTTGTAGTATTTCATGCATAAATTCGTAGTCCTTCAGTTTATTGAGCTTGGCCTTGCATTTAGTTGTTTTGTAGATAAAATGCTGTTTTTTTGTTTTCTTTTGTGCAGTTGCAAATGCCAAACCAATTGCCAAGCGATGCTAGGGAAATTTAAGGATAAATGCAGAATTTTCAAGAACTATCCATTATCCATAATTTTTATCCTTATCGCATAGATAAAGCCCAAATTCAAATTCAAAGCTGTTGGAGATAAAGATAGAGAGATTATCCCCTCAATTTTCAAATTCAAATGGAAATCTCTACCTCTATTTAAACACAACACATCTCCAACATTGGATTGAGAGAGAGAGATTGAAGCTACATCGGATCGTGAAGTGGAAGATCAGATCTTGGAGGGGTTCATCTTCTCCAGATTTTATTTATTGTCTTTTCTATTTTGAATACCCGATGTGTGGGTTTTATTCCTTGCATATTTCTTTCAACCCAGCCATGAACTAAATTTAAATGGCTTGGGTTATTGGATTTATAGTGTTTGTGATTGGATGATTAGTTCTTGGTTTTTAATTCAATAAATCTTTGTTTATCCATTCTTGGTTCATTATTTAATTCCAAATGAACTCGGGAGAGGGACTTGGATGAATCCATTTATCTAGACTCGAGAGAGTTAGATTCACGAAATGATTAGATACGGTTTCTATTTAAATAGCCGTTGGTGTAAGCTAATTCGCCTTAGGGATAAAGAGTGAATTTCAGTGACTAAGAAAAGTGCATTGATCGATGATGTCCATGTAACACCCTAATTTTCCCATAAAAATTGAAAACCCTAATTAGAGAAAATCCCCAATTTATAACTCTACTTTTTGGGAACTCAAACCGGACTTCTTAATTGAAATTTAGTGACCAAAGTGTGAAATTGAGTACTTATATGACCATTGTGTCATGCGGACAGAGTTGGGGCCCTAGGTTGTAATTTACCCATTCCCTAGGGTATTTATACCCACTTATAAGCTAAAATTCCCTCAGCCTTCATTTTTGAAAACCGTAGCCGCATTGTCCATCCAGCTTTCTCTGAAATTTTAACCCTTCTTCTTTGCATCTCCGGCCAAGCTCTGATTTAGGCGCTACAGCTGGTTGTACGTCGAACTAAAACAGTCAATCGAATCTCCTTTCTGTCTTGTCCAAAACCACCCACCTATCGTGCTGAGCCGACAACCGTGCTCCAAAACTAGTGAGGAGCTGGTTCAAATCCTCTTTGCGTCGCCGTGTCCTCTATCGTTGTCGTGCGTGGTGTTTGGGTAAGCTTTCGAAAAGAGGTTTTCTTTTGTTGTGCATACAGGTGTTATGTGGGGTTGTCCAAGAAATGTGGTTCATGTGTGTGGTTAGGATATGTATTTGGGGTTATTAGGGTGGCTTCTAGTGAGCCGTCGTCGCTGCTGGTTTTTCCTTCGGGCTGTCGCCATCTATGGGTGTAAACCCTAAGCTGTCGAATGCAAGGGGAAAGAGGGGTGTTACAGGCCAGTGGGTGTGTGAGAAGGTGTGAGACGTTTTTTGGGGGTGAGGGGTGCATGAAGTTAGGCTTAACCCAAGTCGCGTGGAGAGCCCAAAGTAAAGGAGTTGTAGTAAGCCGAACCGGGTCAGACCAACCGAACCAGTGAACCGGCTGGCTTGATCGAACCAGACCGTGACCCAACCCATTGACCGACTTGACCCGTTGACCGGCCCGACCATTGACTGACCCAATCCATTGACCAGTTGACATCAACGTTGACTTTTTTATGACATCAGCGTTGACTTTTTTTGACCCAAGTTGACTCTACATTTTTGACGTTTTGATTCCAAATTTGCTGCCCATTTTCCCAAATTCAAACCCAAAAGACCATTTTTCTATTTGCAATTAATTATAGTCAGTATTTTGGGAATTTTGAATATCGGATTCTGATCGAATATTATTGTGTCAAGTGACGTTGACTCGGAGCCTAAGAACCTTCCTCCTCCTCCACCTGTTCGACCTCCTTCTGATCAGCTTGTGAGTTTTGCACGTGAGTTTGATCTCATTTAGTGGTTATGTTAGTATGGCATAGTAGTGGTAATAATTATGTTTTGTTGACCTCGTAGGTGTTGACTCTTTTCGACCGAATACTAGAGCTGAGCGTAGGAGACGTCACTCTCGACGTTGAGTTATTAGCTGCCTAAGGCGTGTCTCGTTCTGTGCTATATCATTTATGTACTCTATGTTATGCGTGCATGTTGTATATGTGATTGACTGAATGATCTGTGAATGATGGTATGTTTTGTATGATGGCATGACACGCATCAAATATCAGAATCGAACTAAAATAATATCAGACATATATCGTATGCACTCGAATTAAATTAATATATCGGATATACTCTTAGATTCAGAAAATATAATTCGAAACATGTCATATCATTTGGGTTGAGAAATTGTACGGGGAAGTTCAGCGGGTTTACCCTTCGGGTTGAATTCTGTTTCGGATCAGTAGTTCCACCTTTGGGTCGTTCCACTTCGGATGGTGATGATGTAGTTAGATTGGTTCTGGGGAACCTTACTCTTCGGACGGTGTATGGATATGGGTGCATAACATTACATTTTATGTCTCGGATTATATGCATATGTATATTGTGATGACTGTTGAACTATGTTTGCTGTTCGGATTCCTATTTTGTGTTTTATCTGCATTTTAGAGACACACTAAGCTTTATAGCTTACTTCCCCTTAGTTCCTCTTTCAGATACTCACGCTTAGGCATACGGTACTTGGAGGATTTCATTTCATCGAACTATATCTTTTATTTTAGTATGATTAGTCGGACATTGAACTTTATACGTTATTATTATTTTGGATGATTTTGTATTTGGGACTTGGGACAGTATTATTATTACTTTGAGACTTATTGGTTTGACATGCATTTATTATTTGAATTTCTTTTGAATTTTATAATGACTTTTGGAATTTTGCTAAACGACTGCGTTTTATTTAAAAGATATAATTTTATGGTTTCGATCTTTTATAAATAAATTGTAATTTGAATTATTAAAACTAATAACCTTTCTTGAGGGACAAGTTTTTTAAACTTAACTTCCAAGATTCAACTTAAGAAATTAGGTCAAATTTATGAGGTTACATTTAGTAGTATCAGAGCCTAAGTTCAACCCTCAAACTATGTGGCTCGAATAAAACTTTTAATCTGAAAATGATTTTGCATGCATACTAAATATTTTTGGGCAAAACGAGATTTTCTTAAAAATATAATATTTGAAAGGATTATGTTTATTTTAAATAGAAACTCCAAGTACCAACACTAACTTAGGATTATCTTCTTTGTGATAGACTATTATACCATCTCGTAGGAGTTCTAGATTAGCGACCGAACATGGTCGTGGCCGTGGCCGAGGTCTTTCTACCACTGTTGAGAGTGATGCTCCGCCTCCTGCGGATCTGCCGCAGGATCAGGATAACGTACACGATGCTGATGGAGAGGATCAATCTGGGATCAAACGGGAGCTCAGAATACAGCACCTGGTCAGCAGACGCAGAGTGTTGATCCACGTGATTCCGAGGATGGTGAGACAGTAGGCATGGATTCTGTTACAGTGTAGAGGGAGTTGCTCCGTTACCTCCGCCAGTCTGAAGGCGTGAGGAAACCTATTTCTACCGAGTTCTTAGTTGCTGGGATGACCATGTTTGATGGCAAGTTGGGTACAAACCCACCTGATGCAGAGTATTGGCTGAAGAAACTTCAACGTTTGTTTGTTGAGATGGAGTATCCTACCGAACGGAAACTGAGAGCTGTTGTATCATTGTCGCAGGGTGAGGCCCAGAATTGGTGGGAAGTAGAGGAAAAAGTTGTTCCAGCCAGTCAGATTTCATGGGAGTTTTTCAGAAAGTCATTTCAGGAGCGGTATGTTGGACCTGAGTATCTAGCCAACTGCCGAGACAACTTTATGAATCTGGAGTAGAATGATATGAGCGCTAATGATTATGAGATAGAGTTTTTGAGGCATCTCCAGTATGTTCTGGGAATGGTTACTACAGAAAAAGAGAAGTGTGATTGGTTTCTGAGAGGACTGGGTTTTTATATCAAGACTGGGGTTGCATTGCATCAGGATAAGGAGTATAATGAGATCACCCAATGGGCCAGAACTGCTGAGCGGATTGAGTTAATGAAGAAACAACAAGATTCTCGGGGTAATGATCGGGCTAGGAGACAGTCGACCGCACTAGTTCAACGCAGTCAAGGGAATCAATCTAGGAAGAGGTCTATAGAGGAGTTTGACCATCAAGGTTATTCTAGAGCTAGACCGGAGATTTTTACTATTCCGACGTCTAGTGTAGGTGGTTCAACAAGTTCTCGCTCTTTTCCAATATGTTCTTACTGTAACAAACAACATACTAGTGAGTGTAGGAAGAAAATGGGAACATGTTTCTGATGTGGTTCTTTAGAGCACTTTCAGAGTGATTGTCCGCTTACCCAGGGAGCTAACCAGGCTCTGGCACAATCTTAAAGATCAGTACAAGCACCATCTAGAGGTAGTGTCCAGAATAGGCAAGTTGCTTCGGGTGATGCTACTAGGGGTAGACCCGCACAAAATAATAGATCAGATGCTAGACGAACAGGGTTGGCATACGCAACTATAACTCATAAGGATTATGATGATGAGCTAGAGGACATAACATGTATATTTTTGAAGTTCTCAGTTTATACTTTTATGTTGAGGAATGAGAAATCCGAACAAAGAATTTTAAGTTGTGTCAGTTAATTTTTGGGATGTATCGTTAAGTCTGAAAATTTCGAGGACAAAATTTCTTTTAAGGAGGGGAAAGTTGTAACACCCCAATTTTCCCCTAAAAATTGAAATTTTTGGGAACTCAAATCGGACTTCTTAATTGAAATTTAGTGACCAAAGTATGAAATTTGGTACTTATGTGACCAATGTGTCATGCGGATCAGAGTTGGGGCCCTAGGTTGTAATTTACCCATTCCCTAGGGTATTTATACCCACTTATAAGCCATAATTCCCTCAGTCCTCATTTTTGAAAACCCTACCCGCATTGTCCATCCAGCATTTCTCTGAAATTTTAACCCTTCTTCTTTGCATCTCCGGCCAAGCTCCGATTTAGGCGCTACCGTCGGTTGTACGTCGAACTGAAACCGTCGACTAACTCTCTTTTTTGTCTTGTCCAAAATCGTCCACCTATCATGCTGAGCCGACGATCATTGCTCCAAAACCGGTGATGAGCTAGTTTGAAACCTCTTTGCGCTGTTGTGTCCTCTATCGTTGTCATGCATGGTGTTTGGGTAAGCTTTCGAAAAGAGGTTCTCTTTTTTTGTGCGTACATGTGTTATGCGTGTTAGTCCAAGAACTGTGGTTTGTGTGTGTGGTTGGGATATGCCTTTGGGCTTGTTAAGGTGGCCTCCGATGAGCCGTCGCCATTGCTGGTTTTTCTTTCAGGCCACCACCGTCTATGGGTGTAAACCCTAAGCTGTCGAATGCAAGGGAAAGGATGGGTGTTACGGGCCAGTGGGTGTATGAGAGGGTGTGGGTTGGTGTTTGGGGGTGAGGGGTGGAATGAATTTGAGCTTAACCCAAGTCACGTGGAGAGCCCAGAGTGAAGGAGCTACAGTGAATCAAATCGGACCCATGACCCGAACTGGGTTAGACCAACCGAACCAGTGAACCGGCTGGCTTGATCAAACCAGACTGTAACCCAACCCGTTGACCAACCCGACCCGTTAAGTGACCTGACCCGTTGACCAGTTGACGTTAGCGTTAACTTCTTGGCTGACGTTAGTGTTGACTTTTTGATGACGTCAATGTTGACTTTTTCTGACCCAAGTTGACTTTATGTTTTTCGACGTTCTGATTCCAAATTCGTTGCCCGTTTTCCGAAATTCAAACATGAAAGACTATTTTTATATTTGCAATTAATTATAGTTAGTATTTTGGGAATTTTGAATATCGGATTCTGATCGAATATTATTGTGTTCAGGTGACGTTGACTCGGAGCCTGAGAACCTTCCTCCTCCTTCACCTATTTGACCTCCTTCTAATCAGCCTACGAGTTCTGCACGTGAGTTTGATCTCATTTAGTGGTTATGTTAGTATGGCATAGTAGTGGTAATAATTATGTTTTGTTGACCTCGTAGGTGTTGACTCTTTCCGATCGATTACTAGAGCTGAGCGTGGGAGACGTCACTCTCGACGTTCAGTTATTAGCTGCCTAAGGTGTGTCTCTTTCTGTGCTCTATCATTTCTGTGCTCTATGTTATGCGTGCATGTTGTATATGTGATTGACTGAATGATCTATGAATGATGATATGTTTTGTATGATGGCATGACGCGCATCGGATATCAGAATCGAACTAAAATAATATATGACATATATTGTATGCACTTGGATTAAATTAATAGATCGGATATACTCTCAGATTCAGAAAATATAATTCGGAACATGTCATATCATCTGGGTTGGGAAATTGTACGGGAAGTTCAACGGGTTCACCATTCTGGTTGAATTCTGTTTTGGATCAGTGGTTCCACCTTCGGGTCGTTCCACTTCGGATGGTGAAGATGTAGTTAAAGTGGTTCTGGGGATCCTACTCTTCAGACGGTGTATGGAGATGGGTGCATGGCATTACATTTTATGTCTCAGATTGTATGCTTATGTATATTGTGATGACTGTTGAACTATGCTTGTTGTTCGGATTCTTGTTTTGTGTTTTATCTGCACTTTAGAAACACACTGAGCTTTATAGCTTACTTCCCCTTAGTTCCTCTTTTAGATACTCAGGCTTAGGCGTACGGTACTTGGAGGATTTCGTTTCATCGGACTATATCTTTTATTTCAGTATGATTATTCGGATATTGAACTTTATACGTTATTATTATTTTGGATGATTTTGTATTTGGGACTTGGGATAGTATTATTACTATTTTGAGACTTATTAGTTTGACATGCATTTATTATTTGAATTTCTTTTAAATTTTATAATGACTTTTGGAATTTTGCTAAACGACTATGTTTTATTTAAAAGATTTAATTTTGTGGTTTCGATCTTTTATAAATAAATTGTAATTTGAATTATTAAACCTAATAACCTTTCTTGAGGGACAAGTTTTTTGAACTTAACTTCCATAATTCGACTTAAGAAATTAGGTCAAATTTAGGAGGTTACAGTCCACCCAAGGTTAACATTGGTATGTATTACCGAGGCTTGCACAATCATTTGTTCTTCGGTTAGGGATAATTCAAAGGCATTGAAGAACACTCTGTCGAACATGGATACGACAATTAATTGCCACAATAACTTATCCGGGCAACTACAGCTTTATGCTCAATAACCCAACCTACTTTCTCAAATTGGTTTTCTCTTCCATTTATCTACCTTCTCTTAGACTAAGTTTATTTGTATTCGTTTTTTGTCACCATCTATCACTATTAATTTTATTCTTTTTCAGTGTGAGAAGCTAAAAGTCAAATATTCACCAATCCCTGTGGAGACGATCTTAATCTATACTATTACTTGTGATGTGTTCACTTGCACCGTTTTTGTTGCACTTAAACTATGCAACATTGCCCTTCCACCCAAAGATGATTACTCTTTTCCACGGTGACACCTTTAGGAACACTTTGTCACCAACCTCATACTCGATGTGCTTGCGCTTCCGATCTATATAAGCCTTTTGACGATCAAAGGCCACTTGCAATATTTCCTTGATAATCTGAACCTTTTCTTCGGTTTATCTAATCAACGCAATCCTTATCTCATTGAGCTTGGTCCAACACAAGGGTGTTCTACACTTACGTCCATAAATGCCTCAAAAAGAGCCATCTTGATGCTCGATTGGAAACTGTTGTTATAGGTAAACTCAACAAGTGGTAACTGGTCATTCCCAACTCCTCTCAAAATCAATGATACAACACCAAAGCATATCCTTTAAAATCTGGATAACTCACTCAGATTGACCATTAGTCTAAGGGTGAAAAGCAGTACTGAAATGCAACTTGGTTTACAAAGCCTCATATATCTTCTTCCACAACCTTGTCATGAACCGCAGATCCTTATATGATATTATCGATGATGACACTCCATACAACTTTACAATCTCTTGGATATACAACCATGCCAGCCTCTGAAGCGTAATCCATATGTACATGCAAGAAATGGTATACTTGGTCAACCAATCTACTATTACCCATATAGCTTCATGCTTCCTTTGGGAAACGACAAACCATCACAAAATCCATGGTAACACGATCCCACTTCCATTGTGGAATCTGGATAGATTGAAGCAAGCCTGAAAGAACTTGGTGTTTGGCCTTAACTTGCTAACAAGCTAAGCATCTGGTCACAAACTCGGATACATCTCTTTTCATACTAGGCCACCAATAAAAAGAAAGAAGGTTTTGGTATATCCTATTGCTACCCGGATGCATAATAGACAGACTACGGTGTGCTTCTCGAAGGATATGGTCCCTTAAATCCTCCAAGACTGGGACACACAACCTATCTTTGAAGTATAATATCCCACCATCTCGTACCTCAAAATCAGATGTCTTGCCTCTCTGAACCATCTCTATCTTTGCCACCAACTCTTCGTCTAACACTTGCATTCTTTTGATCTCTTGCATTAAGATAGGCTCCATACGAAGCTCGACCAACAACCCACCATCCTCGATCATCCTAAACCGGGTAAACATCACCCTCAAGTTCGATATAGACTTCTGGCTCAAAGTATCAGCCACCACATTAGCTTTACCGAGATGATACTCTATGATAAAATTATAGTCCTTTAACAGCTCAATCCATTGCCTTTGCCTCAAATTCAACTCCTTTTGGGTGAGGAGGTACTTCAAACTCTTGTGGTCGGTGTAGATATATCATTTTTCTCTATACAAATAGTGTCTCTAAATCTTCAATGCGAAGATAACCGCAGTAAGCTCCAAATCATGTGTAAGGTAGTTTCGTTCATGAGGCTTAAGTTATCTCAAGGTGTAAGCAACTATTTTACCTTCTTGCATGAAAATACAAACAAGCCCATTCAATGAAGCATCACTGAATAGAATATAATCCTTTCCCGACTCAGGTTGCATCAAAACTGGGGCCTCTGTAAGATAAGCCTTCAATTACTCAAAGCGTCGTTGTCTTCTCTGTTCCACTCAAACGAAACTCCTTTCTGTAACAACTTGGTTATAGGTGTCGCTATAATAGAAAAGCCCTTGACAAAAAGGTAATATCTGGCAAGCCCAAAGAAACTACGGACTTCTGTGATATTTCTAAGTGGTTTCCACTATACCAATGCCTGAATCTTTTGCGGATCGACATGGATCCCATCTACCACAACAATGTGGCCCAAAAACTCCACCTCAAAGAGCCAAAATTCACACTTATTGAATTTGGAAAAAAGATGTCTTTCTCTCAAGGTCGAAAGGACAACATAAAGATGATAGTCGTGTTCTTCCTCCGAACTCGAATAAACCAAGATTTTATCAATAAAGACCACCACAATTTGATCTTGGTAGGTCTGGAAAATTTGGTTCATCAAGTCCATAAAAGTTGTAGGTGCGTTGGTAGGCCCAAAAGGCATTACCAAGAACTCATAATGTCCATACCGCGTCCCGAGAGCAGTTTTTGAACATCATCTTCTATTACCTTCAACTGGTAGTAACCCAACCTCAAGTTAATCTTTGAGAACACATGAGCACCTCTCAACTGGTTGAACATATCATCTATTCTTGGT
This sequence comes from Hibiscus mutabilis, assembly GCA_019671005.1. Classification (NCBI taxonomy): domain Eukaryota; kingdom Viridiplantae; phylum Streptophyta; class Magnoliopsida; order Malvales; family Malvaceae; genus Hibiscus; species Hibiscus mutabilis. The sequence continues at coordinate 24,548,994 of CM033751.1, forward strand.
AGGGGTTAACAATTCTTCATCGTTACCTTATTGAGTTGATGATAGTCAATGCACATTCTCATTGAACCATCATTCTTCTTGAGAAACAGGACTGATGCATTCCAAGGTGAGATGCTCAGCCGAATAAAACCTTTTTCCATCAACTCTTGAATCTAGTTCTTTAACTCTCTTAATTCTGTCGATGCCATGCGATACAGTGCAATAGACATTGGTGCCATGCCTGGGATTACATCTATCCAAAACTCTAGCTCATGATCTGGTGGTAGCCTGGTAACTCTTCCAAAAATACAACAGCAAATTCTCTAAAAGTTCGAAGACTCTCAAACATTAGACTCTTAAAACTTGTATCAACTACGCGAGCCAAGAAGGCCTCACAACCTTGTTGGATCATCATTTGTACCGTCAATGCTAACACTACATTGGAAAGGCAAGGATTTCTCTCACCCTTCACCACCAACTTGGCCCCATCCAAAATACGAAGCTTAAAGCTCTTTTCTCTACAACCCAAATGCACATCATGATCAAACAACCAATCTATCCTTAAGATAACATCAAACTCTTGAAACGGTAACACCATCAAATCAGCTGAAAATATTAAACCTTGGACCTCAATCGGACACCTCCGATACACCTTATCAACTAAAATAGCATACCCTATAGGACTAGTCACACAAACTCTTATCTCATGATCCTCAGAAGGAATGCCCTAATACTGAGATATTCAACTACGGATGTAGGAATAGGTAGGCCCTGAATCCATAAAAACAATAATAAGAACTAAAAACAACTTAAACGTACCTGAGATAACATCGATAGCCTTGCAGTCCTTTTAAGCCTTGACTGCATATTGTCTAGCTAGGGCCCTCACGGTGGACTGGAATATACCCCACTCTGATGTCCAGACAAGTGGCTCGCTCCTCCTCTAGCAAAGCCTGACCCCTTTGGGCTAGATAAGAGGTTATCTGAGTCTGAACTAGAGTGGTGTCAGTAGCCGCCAAACAATCTCTTACATAATGATCTGGTGATCCACAATAATAGCAAACTATAGATGTCTCTCAACACTCGTCTCTATGCTTACGCCCACACTGATCACAAACCGATGTACTCGTACTCCATTGTGAGCCCTCCGGACTCATAATAAATAAAGATAATAAATGCCTCCTACGACCACCAGACTCTGACCTACAATCTGATCTAGCAAATTGACTCGAAGCTCTACTATTCTAATTCCACTAGCCTTTACTCCTCTGAGAGTGAGACTGTGACTAGAGTGGGTATAATTCCTTTTACTCAGGCCTCCTTGCCCATCAGCTTGGTTGTAGGTTAAGCCTTGAACTTGCTCATGCGATTTCGCACTAGTAGTCAAATATGAAAACACCTTTCCAGAACCTCTTACACCTCATCTTCTCTGTAGAAACCAACTTTAGGGCATACCTACTCAACTGTAGAAACTCTTGCTCATACGCAAACACTAATTGGTTTCCTTACACCAGATGAGTGAATCGATCTCTCAAACTGTCAATGTGAGCTTGACCCACATATTTCTTCTCGAACTCGTCCAAGCAATCTATTGCACCACGATGTTAAACTCTCTCTACCAGTGCCTCACAAGGTGTAGCTGAAGGCCTAGGTATAGCCCTCACAATCTGGTGAAAGGCCTGATGCAGATAAGATAAATAATTAGCCCCTCAGCCCCTATCGTCTTTCAACAACTCCTCCGTGTTGGTACATAATCCTCATCATAATTCTTTTCATGGGAGCCCTAACTTTTTTCATGATTTCATGCCCTCCTTGGCATGAATACTTTCTGCACAAGAAAACAAACAAGGTTACACCATCGAATATTCAGCTTAAACGAGAATAGCTTCGACTCATGGGCAACGTATTTGCTAGACACCTATACACCACTGTAGAAAATCCCTGGGATTTCTTAGAACTGATTTAACCTGGGCCCTAATACCACTAAATGTAACACCCTCGACCCGAATGTCACATTTGAGCCTCAAGCCCAACCCATTACCATAAACTTTCCTACCTGGTTTATCCCAAACCATAACCATTTCATAAAATCCATTAAGTTCAAAAGTTTCATCATAAATAAGTATTTAAAAATATTACATGGGAGCTCCATTTAAAATACATAAATTAAAGCATTCGACTCGCAATTTGAAATCCAAATAGAGTTACAATACTACATAGGGTCCTACGAATACATAGCCTAATATAATCTAAGTACTGTACTCGGACAAAATTTGATGTTGAAGTCATACTCTAACAATGCTCCAACAATGCATTCCCGCCTACTAACCTGGGAACAGAAACAATAATTCCGAACGCTGAGCTAACGAAGCTCGGTGGATACACTTCCACTCAACCATACTTCATGAAAATCATAATTATGGACATGCAGCTAAAATGATATCATGGCAAAATATAACAACATTGGCGCTACCTCTAACCGCCTAAACACATATCATACAATAAGGATGCATTAATTTCACACACCATATATGTATCATACCAAACAAACCTAGAGTGAGGCCCAATGTCACATAGCTTCGAGAATGTACACTCAGAGTGAGTCCCGGTGTCACATAGCCTCAGGCACGTATACTCATACTAAGAATCTCTGCTCGAGTATCGTAGGATGAGGCTCGATATCACATAGCCTCAAGAATATACATCTAAAATCTCATCTCATGGTATTGCAACACGCTCTCTGGGTATCCAGATCCTACCAACCAAAGGTAACTCGACCAAATAAGGATTCTAATTTAGCACATAGCAAGGAAACGACTATCATATAGCACAAAACATTACTCGATCCACCAAAGATCCACATTGTTACTATTACAAACAAGTCACACAAGGCTTTACTATTACCCATTATGTCCGTATATGAGGTTTAAATCTCAATTTCTCAGTTTTACAATTTGTTTTACCACATTGGAAGCCTATTGGACCATAGTCCTCAATTTATAAGCCCATTAAAATCAAAACGTAATTTTTGGGCAGATTACCTAGTGGGTACATATATTGTTCCATGCGTACTGATACAGTACCCTTTGTCTATTGGTACACACATGCGTACCAATATGAATTGAGCTCACTAGAATTTCATTTACCTTACGCATATCGATACAGGTCGACCCGTACTGATACCTATTTACAAGGCATACCGGTAATGGTTGAACACCATTCTGATACCCTCTTTATAGTTCATCCAATGAAACAGTGTTCTTTAAACCTAGAACACTAGGGTATCAGTACTGTCTCCCCGCGTACTGATACTAAAGCCAAGAAATGGCTTCTTAGGCTCGAAAATTACTTTCCAAGCCCCCAAATCGCCATCATAAGCCTCATAACTCGATCCTACATCTTATAAGAGTGTTTAAGGTGGTTTACTACCATTTTTACAAGCTTTTAACACTTAATCCGAGTTTCACCATTAAAGAGTGACTCAAGCATTTAACATCCAAAAGCAACCATACATATCAAATCAAGCAAACAAGGTATCATCCTTAGGGTGTGCATGAAACTAAGGAGTTAGTAGTTTACTAACCTTGATTTAAAAGTTGGAAACAAAGCTCCTAAGCCAACTCTTCAACCCTCTTCTTCCCAAGCTCTTTTGAAGAATTCCCCACTTCTTTCACTACACAAGGAAGTTGTAAAACGAATTAAAACTTGTAGGAGGTGAAAGGGTAACAACACTTACAAACAAGGCTGAACAAAAATGAGATTAAATCCTTGTTTAATCCTCTTCTCACAAAACCCCCTACAAAGCCCATTCCTTTCCCTCCACCACCAAACTTAGAGATCATTACCTTAAAATGTAGATCCTTGCAAGCTAATAAACTTCCCTTAAGGTGAATTCTGAAAAAACACACTTGGAAATGATAAAGATCCAACCTTTCTTTGTAGGTGGGGAGTTAGGAGATGATAGTGGTTTAAAGAGAAGACAAGGGGACAAAGGGTGATCTCATTCCTCTTTATTTCTGCAGAAAAATTAAAGAGACTCTATTTTTCCACTTCAAACAATTAGGTAATTACCTCATTACCCCCCATTATCCTCCTTACTCATCCCCAAACCAAAAACTCAAGCCCAACAACCATATACAAGCTCACCAAGGCTCTCAAAGACCCTAAACATGAGGCCTACACTTCGGGTTAAACTGACCCTCGACCTTCGCAATTTGGGTCATTATAGAGGGGTCAATTTTGGGTTAAATATAGACTTTTAGGACAAAATTGAACAAAAATAAAATTATATTTAAAATGTTGGACAAAATTATAAAAATTATAAAGTAATAGAGGTTAATTTCGGGTTAAATAAAGATTTGGAGGGCTAAATTGAACAAAAATATTATCATATTAAATATATTGGACTAATTTATAAAAAAAAATATAAAGATATTAGGGTCAATTTTGGGTTAAATAAAGATTTTTAGGACTAAATTGAACAAAAATAAAAGTTTGGTAGACTTAACATGCAACTTACCTATTTTATTAATGTCAACTGATTTTTTTACTAGTGAAACGTGGCACGCTCTGATTAGTTTTTGAAATTTTTGAACAGAAGTTAACGTTAGGGAGAATTTGAGGTCACTATTTATAGTTTTTGGGGCAAAATGTCTCGAAAAATTCTTTAGGGGCCAACTCGGTAAAAAGTGTATACTTTAGGGGCCATTGGGGCCTTTAAGCCTAGATTCTTTGTTGGCCTCGAACGATCAACCGAATTCGCCAAGAGGGGGTGAATTGGCCTTTGAGTGATTGTGGTGGAAGCAATCGAAAATTAAAAATTTGCATAATGATTTATAATAGTTCGACTTCTAAACCAAGTTTACCTTCACTACCTTAGCTATCCACACTAAGGATTTTCTAGAAATTCACTAATTTGTCTTTCCTTTTTCTAGGCTCAAGGAGATAACCTTTACAACCCTCAAAGCTTATACCCCAAAGCTTTGAGACACACTCTCAAAGAGAATACAAATTAAGCAAACAAGGAAAACTTTTCAAGGTTGATATGTTTGCAATTTAAGCACTCACCCAAAACCTAACACTTGAGCAAATACAACAATTAAGCTCACAAGTGTGTTCTAATGAAAAAATGGACTTTACAAGCATAAAATACTTTCTCTATACATGAATGTTGGCAATAATATTTTTTTCCTTCCATGGCTGCTTGAAGCTTATTTTTAAACCCTCTAAGGAGTTCTTGACTGTTACTAGTCGTTAGGGGTTGATTAGAGCCGTTGGAGACTTTAATTTCAGCCATAAATGTAGTTCTTAGCTCGTCGGTATCGGTATGCGACCTTCGGTATCGGTACCTACTTTAAATAGAAAGAGCCATTGGGCATTTATTACATAGGGTACCAGTGCTCGATACATGCGTATCGGTACCGCCAAGCCTGTACCGGTACGGTGAATGGCTACTGGAATTTTGAAATCTTTGGGGGATAAAAAGAGCCTATATCTACACGGGAAACCGTACCGGTATGGGCTCTTTTGGGTATCGGTACGAAGAAATTTGTACCTGTACTCAAAGCCTGTTTTTGACTTTTGGGTTATTTTGAAAGCATTCAGACATGTCAAAAACCCTTTAAAAACCTTTCAAACATATTTTTCAGGTTAATGGACTTTTGAAATATTTTTTCAAATTTGTTTAAGTCCAAAAATATTTTTTATTTAAGTTATATCAAAATCAAACATCTCAACATTATTTAATAAAGATAATTTTTAGATGACAATATGGTTAAAAGAAATAAAATAAAAAATGTCAAAAATATTCCCCATTAATTGATAAGTGTAATCCTATCTACTTGACATTTCACATATTTTGTATTAAAAAAATATAACATTTAATTTTAATTTTAAATTATCAAACATACTAAAAATATTAAATCACAAAATTACATACATAATATGAAAATGGCAATTTGGCACATGATATGAAAATGGTAGTTTTAATTTTAGATTATCTAGCATGTAATTTTATTTTAGATTATCAAATCTATCATGTGTACTGTTTTTCTACGACTAGATTTAAGGGATTTTTAATAAGGCACATGATAGCATTTCTCACTATTTATCAAAAAATGGCAATTCGGCAACTATATATATAAATGTAAGTGCTTTTATTTTAGGGGCAGAATTAATGGGGCTATCTTTTCCCCTCCAGCCACTCTGAACAATATCTACTTTATACTTTGTTTAGGGGTGCATTCTGTTGAGTTTAGTTAAGTATTTTTTTAATAATTTATCAGTTTTTGATTTGGTTAATTTGGTTATTGGTTAATTTTTATTTTGACAAAATAATTTATGATAAATTTTAAACATTGTTTGGTAAAGTTTTAAAGTATTTTTTTATTTCTTCTTTAAAATGATTTTTTAAGCATTTTTTCACTATTTCCGAGTATAAAACACTTTATTTTTACATTATAAAATATTTAAAATTAAATAAAAATTTAAATTAATTCAGTTCAATTGACTAGGATTTTTAAACTTTTAAACCATAAATTATTTAAATACTTTAGTTCGGATCGGTTTTCGGTTTGGCATGCTAGCACTAACTTTGTTGGTTAGTTAATTGCAGATTTAGATTAAAGTTGATAAGATGAAAGCTTTTAATATTTATATATTGAGTGTCGCCAATGAAGAAGGACCAGTGCCGGTTTTTGACTCCTAGGTATGGCAAAAATAGTAAGCTCAAGTCAAATCAGCTGGCAAATTATGAAATAGTTCAAATAGTTTTGCTGATTAATAACAAGAGACGATCGAACTATGACTGTCAAGTGAAACTCAGGGGGGAAAGGTCATGAAATTTATTAGAAAGAGTTTTGAATGTCTTGATGGAACAGTATTGGCTAAGAAAATATTTTTTTCATTTTGTGCATCTTCATGTAGGGAGAGTGTTAACTTCTCAAAAGTTGTATCTTTCATGCATATATTGCATGCTATTGCTTGACTTTAGGTACATATTAGCACATTTAGACCGTAGTTTCATGCATTTGCATCTAGGAATTGAAGAATGTACAGATTTTATTGCCAAAGTGAAGGGTATTTTCTTGTTGTGGTGTGCAGGCTTGGTAGGACTAGAGCAGGTGAATGCAGGATGGAAATGCCGAGCGCAGTTGGCAAAAACAGGAGGCAGAATGGCAAAGCTTGGTTGGCAAAAAAAGAATGATCGATGCTCGGTCAAACAACCCTAAGTCAAGACCAGGTCAGCTCTAATTCCATGAAGTGGGAGCGCGCCGTGAAACATGGTAACAAACTCTTAGAAACCCTAATTAGGGTTTCCCCTAGTGCCTATATAAGGGAGTTTAAGGCTGAGTTGAGGGGGGAGAGCAGCGCTGCAAAGACAAGGGTAGAGGCAGACCAAGATTAGATTGGGCAATTTTGCCTAGAGCTCTGGATCCATTGAAGAGCTGCATCGACGGATCTCATTTTTAGTCCATTTCTCTTAAAAATATTTCTAATTTTTTGAAGATGATTAAAAATGATGAAGTGTTGTTGGTTTCCCCAGCCATGAACTAATCTTTTAATTTGGCCAGGGGCTTTTGATGAACGCTTATTTTTTCTTAGTTTTTAATAATTGAATACTTTGGCATTATTGTCTATTTCGCATGTGCTTACCTTTCATATATTTTATGCCATGTGAAGGTTGGTATTAAATGCTTATTATCCCCTAATATCTTAACAAACTTAGGAGATAAGTATTAATTGCCAAATACTAAGGAGAGAAACTTCGACGGAAGATATTCAAGTAGATGAACTTACACTTGAAGTGATTCTACCCCTTAGGAGTAAAGATTGAAACTTCACCAAGTTAATTGTTTGAAAACTCACTATAGACATATAGGTGTTAAAAGTAATTAACTAGGGTATTGCCATCGACAGAGGCAATACTAAATTAAAATCTGCTTAGAAATAAAACCAAGGTTTAACGTTATTAATTGCTGTCTTCGCTAATGTGAAATCCAAACATCCCTTCCCAATGCCAATCAATCATCTTGACACATTTTACTCCTTTATCATTTTCTTAATTATAACGATAATATAATAAACATGCAGTTTGATCACTATTCCTTTATTTCCCTTATGTTAATCAAATATTAACATAATATAATCCGGATTCATAAATCCTATTAATATCCTTGCCATTATCCGAGAGTTCATCTACCCTCTAATTTATTAATCATTTATTATCAAATAAATTATTGCCCAACATAGTTTGATGACTTGAGTACATGAGTCAAAACTGCACCGAAGTGCTGATAAACCGCACCAAAGTGCTAAGAGACCGCACATAAGTGCTAAAGAACCACACCTAAGTGTTAATAAACCGCACCGAAGTGCTAAACCGCTGGACTCTATGGCATGCCAACTATACTCTATACCTTAATTACTGATTTGGACATACTTTCCAATTCCATATTCGATTCATCCATAGTAATATAATTAAATACTGGGTAGTTCATACCCTAAATATAACATAAACATATTAAAATTAAATTACCCGTGACCAATGCATGTAATTCTTCTACCTTTGAAAATCCTCAACAAGTCAATTATAAATTCATGGTATAATTATCCATGCATAAAAATGCACTCACCTTGACACTTTATACTTTGTCAATATTCAACTAGCCTCACAAAGTTCCACTTTGGTCTCGTTCCTTTCCTCGATTGCTAATTCGATCTTGATTTTGTTCATAGTCTACAAGTGTATTAAAAATACCATAAGTACATTCTAAATTATATGTTAGTATCTTACTAACACATAAATAATATAGGAATAATTTTTCCTATAACACCCTAATATTTTCCAAATATTAGTTTCATGACATAAGTCATTTCATCCTTAATACTTTGTATTTCTTCAAACATTTACTCAAAGAATGATTAATAACTCATTCTAACCTTAATTCCAGCATAATGCTTCCATGAAAATATTTTTTCACTTTAGTCCCTAAATTCTTCTAATTTGCCGAATTGGTCTCCAATCTTCTTATAATTTTCGAATTGATTCCTATAATTTTACAAACTTCCAAATTGGTCCAAATGACATTTTAAATCTTTTAAAATCATAATTTCAACATTTCCCAATTTAAGGAAATTTTTCCATAATTTCCCCTAATTCTTTCAATTTGCCGAATTCACCCCCAAATCTTTTCAAGTTTCCAATTTGGACAAATTAACACTTAAACATCATTGCCAAGCTTCACAATCATTCTCAAATCAAAATTAATCCAAACTCAACTTTTCTACCAAAACCCTAACTTTGAACAATTTAGGGTTTAGCTATTTCCATGTAATTTCAACCATCACAAAATCTTTAATATGATTCTACAACATCATATTTATCAAAAACTAACCTTAGTTCATCCTAAATCAACATCCCCTTCATCCATCAATCCCTCAAAACTAAGGTTTTAAGTAAGGAAAGCATGAACAAATGGTACCAAGAGATAGAGAATTTCATATAGATGAATTCTTTGTTTCATGCTTTCGTTCAAAATCCAAAGAAATAAGCTTGAAAAATCAAAATAAAATTTCCCAGACCTTGAGTAGGGTGTTTCGGCCAAGCTAGAGAAAGATGATGAGTATTATTGATTTTTTTGACTTAATTTAGGCCATTTGTCCATTATTTAAGATATCTTAATTAAAATTATTTTATGGCAAAATGACTATCTTGCCCCTTTAATCAAATGTTCCATAAGTTTCCACATGCCAGTTTGATCATTCAATGACCCAAATTAATCCAAGGAGTTAGTGATTACCAACTTTGCCCTTGCCATCTTCAAGAATTACCATCTTGCCATTTTTCATCCAATGGCTAAGATTAAATATGGAAAAGTAATCTTTAATCCAATGGTCAATATTAATTTCTATTAAAATAAGACATGGAAATGGTCATTTTACCCTTGCCTTATTTTAATAAAATATCTGATAAAATATCTCATAAAAGATATCTCATTTATTCGATTAAATCCGATTATCCAGATTTTTCCCGAACTTTAAAGCTTTATACCTCTTAATACAAACTTCGTATCAAAAATCCGTGTATCACGAAAATGCCACTCTTGGGGTGAACTATTCATTTACGGGACTAAATTACATACTTTTGGAAATTACAACTTAGTCCCTAGACTTTTTGAAATTTACATGTTGGCACCAAACTTTTCAAATTTTTACATTTTGGTCACCAACTTTTCAAGTTTTACATTTTGGTCACTAACCAAAATTTTGAGGTATTACAATTCCCCCTTAAGAAAATTCATCCTCGAATTTTCCTAAGTACTAGGTTGAAAAAGATGCAGATATTGCTTTTTTATTGATTCATCAGGTTCCCAAGTGGCTTCCTCTACTTTGTGATTTCTCCATAAAACTTTGACTAGAGGAATCTTTTTATTTCTTAGCTGTTTTTCTCCGTGAGCTAATATCCTCACAAGTTCTTCCACGTATGTCAGATCCTGTTGAATCTCGATTTCTTCCGGTGTAATGACATGTAAAGGATCTGATCGATACTTCCTCAGCATTGATACATGAAAAACATCATGGATCTTACTCATCTCGGGTGGCATTGCTAACTGATATGCCACTGGACCAACCCTTTTTAGAATCTCATAAGGGCCGATAAATCTTGGACTAAGTTTGCCTTTTCGTCCAAAGCGTAACTTTTTTCCAAGGTGATACTTTTAAAAATACCTTATCTCCGACTTCAAACTCAATATCTTTTCTTTTACGATCTGAGTAAGATTTTTGTCTGTCGGCGGCAGCTTTGAGATTGTCTTGAATAATTCTTACCTTATCTTCCACCTCTTGAACAAGATCCAGTCCAATAACCTTCCGATCTTCAAGTTCGAACCAGTTTAATGGCGTTCTACATTTCCTCCCATATAATGCTTCGTAAGGAGCCATCTTTGTGCTTGATTGATAACTATTGTTATATGCAAATTCTGCCAATGGGAGATGTTGTTCCCAAGAACCCGCAAAATTTATTACACATGCTCTAAGCATATCCTCCAATACTTGGATAGTTCTCTCCGATTGCCCGTCCGTTTAAGGATGAAAAGCAGTACTAAAATGCAATTTAGTTCCCAATGCCTCGTGAAAAGCACTCCAAAATCTTGAAGTGAATCTGGGATCCCTGTCCGTTATAATAGACATAGGAACACCATGCAATCTAACAATCTCCTTGATATATAATTCTGCCAGCTTGTTCAAGGAATAATTCGTGCGAACTGGAATAAAGTGTGCCGATTTAGTCATTCGATCCATGATCACCCAGACTGCATCCTTTTTACTTGGCGTCAAAGGCAAGCCGTTATAAAATCTATAGTAACTCTTTCTCATTTCCACTGTGGAATGGAAATTGGTTGAAGTAATCTGGATGGTACCTAATGTTCTGCTTTTACTTGTTGACAAGTCAAACACTTGGCATTTTCAACTGGGCATTCAGGGCACCAATGCACCATTTCCCTGCATTTTCAACTGGCATTGAGGGCTCTCAAGGCAGAAAATGTTTTCCGGCTAAGTGCATCCGCTACCACATTAGCCTTTCCCGGATGATAATCGATAATCACATCATAGTCATTGATTAATTCTATCCATCTTCTCTGCCTCAAATTGAGCTCTTTTTGGGACAACAAGTACTTCAAACTTTTATGGTCAGTGAAAATATAGCACTTTTAACCATATAAGTAGTGTCGCCAAAGTTTTAGAGCAAACACCACTGCAGCCAACTCTAAATCATGAGTGGGATAGTTTTTCTCATGAGTTTTGAGTTGCCGTGAAACATAAGCTACCACATTTCCTTCTTGCATCAGCACACATCCCAAACCATTATGGGAGGCATCGCTATATATTACAAATTCTTTTCCAGGTTCTGGTTGCACTAAAATAGGAGCTCAGTCGGAACCTTCTTTAATTGATCAAAGCTTTCTTGACATTTTTCTGTCCAAACGAACGGTACATCTTTTCTTAATAGCTTGGTTATCAGAGAGGCAATCATTGAAAAATCTTTCACAAATCACCTATAGTAACCAGCTAATCCCAAAAAACTTCTCACTTCGAAGATATTCTTAGGAACTTTCCATTCAAGGATTGATTGAACCTTCTTAGGATCAACTCGAATTCCTTCAACTGGAACTACATGCCCAAGGAAATTTACTTATGTTAACCATAATTCACACTTTGACAGCTTTGCATACAACTTCTTTTCTCGTAAGATCTGGAGAACAACTCGAAAATGAGCATCATGCTCCTCCTTGGTTTTAGAATAAACCAATATGTCATCAATAAATCCTACCACGAATCGATCCAAATACGGCTGGAAAATTCAATTCATTAAATCCATAAACACCGCTGGTGCATTTGTAAGTCCGAATGGCATTACTACAAACTCGTAATGCCCATATCTGGTTCTGAAAGCTGTCTTTGGTATATCCGGCTCCTTGATTTTTAATTGATGATACCCCAATCGAAGATCAATCTTAGAGAACATTGTTTCTTCTTTAAGTTGATCAAAAAGATCTTCAATCCTCAGTAAAGGATATTTATTCTTTATCGTCTCCTTATTAAGTTGATGATAATCCACACATAATCTCATTGATCAATCCTTCTTTTTCACAAATAAGACCGGAGCTCCCCAAGGTGATATGCTTGGTCGAATGAAGCCTTTATCCAATAATTCTTGCAATTGAGCCTTCAACTCTTTAAGCTTTGTAGGAGCCATTCTATAAGGTGCTATTGATATTAGTGTCGTTCCAAGAAGCACATCAATACCAAATTCCACCTCTCGGTTGGGAGGTAGTCCTGGTAATTCATTCGGAAAGACATTTGGAAATTACCGCACTGAAGTTATATATTTCAGATTTGTTTTTGTTTCTAGAGTATTTATCACATTACTCCTATTACCCGGCCTTTCGCCTACAAATACCATCTTCGAGCCATCTGGCTTCTTTAAGATTTATCTTTTATATCGGCATTCAACAATAGCATCATATGCCGATAACCAATCCATTCCAAGAATAATTTCAAATTCTTGGAAAGGCAATTCCATAAGATCAGCAGGGAATTCTACTGCTTGAATTTTTAAAGGACATTTCCTGCATATTCTACTCACTTTGGCACTTTGTCCTATTGGGTTGACAGCACTAACTCACTCGAAATTAGTTCTACTGAAATATTTCTTTCAATTATTACTTCAGAACTAATGTATGAATGAGTAGAGCCTGGATCAATCAAGGTAAAAATAGGTCTGCCAAAGAGTTCGATCATACCTGCAATGATCTCTGCATCATCTCGATCATCAACAGTTTTGATGTTGTATACCCGAGTTGTAGCTCTACTTTCTTGATTGGGTGTTGATGTCGATGTTCCCGGTTTTCCACCTTTGTTTCCCTTGCCCTTCTAAGACACTGCAGCAAACTAATGCGGATGAAGATCCAGACAATTTTCTTGAAATGCCCAGCTTGTCCACAATAGAAACATGCCCCGATCAACCAGCATTAACGAGGATGCCTCTTGCCACAATGCTCACATTCTATAATCGAGCGAATTCCAGAACCTCGAGTACCCGCAGTATTCATCTGAGACTGCTTCGATTTTCCTCCCACATACCTCTTTTTAACTGAAAAGGCTGATGCTGCAGGATACTGTTGCGACATTCCTTTGCTGCGTTTAAACGATGATGCATCAAATGAACTTTCAGACCTTTTCCCAGTCTGATTATGCTTTTCTACCTTCTCCTCGAGGTCTACTCTTTCTATAGCCTTGGATCGGTTCACCATTTCTTGAAAAATAGTGAAATTGCGGGAAACCAATATCCTCTTATATTGCGAATCTAAACCATCAATAAATTTATCAATTCTAGACTTTTTTGTTGGAATGAGCTATGTTGCAAACTGGCTTGATCTATTGAATTCGCATTCGTATTCATAAACTGATCTGCCATGCTATTTTAGCTACAGAAATTGTTGTCTCATATCTTCAACAAATACGTCTCCAGTATACTTTTCTTTGAATTCTTAAAAGAAGAATTCCCAAGTAACTCGCTCTGGAGTACTTGTGCAGTTATCACGTTCCACCATATACAGGCTTGTCCCATCAATAAGGATACTACTCCTTCCAATTTTCCTTGATTATCACAAGGAATTATGCTTAACATGATCTTGACATCGTTTAACCAGTAATCAGCATCCATTGGATTTGCATCAGTATCACCTCGGAATTCTGGTGCTCTGATTTTCCTTAACTCCTTAGGGACTGATACTGGTGCTCGCCGATTTATGATCGCATCCAAGGATTGAAAAAATAAGCCTTGATCTTGTACCAGCATATGTCTTTGTTCCTAAGCCTGTTGCTCTACATTCTGCTGAGCCGGTTGCTCCACATATTGCTGAACCTGAGGTGGATTCCGGTTCACCTCATTACTTCCACGTTGAGCAGGCACATCCTGCTCAACAGCCTGTCACGATTCTCGATAATCTGACATCTGTTCATGTTACAATTATCTAAAATAAGTAAGGAGTAATCTACCCAATATCAGAAATCATCATAATTCTATACAATATCAGTAATTTTAGATATCCTAGTGGCATGTATATAACTCTGACTTTCTACAGATACTCATTTACTGTCCAAAACCGGCTAAACTTGTAGCTCTAATACCAATAAATGTAACACCCTTACCAGTATTTATTATCCAATACTAGTATAGAGTGTCACATATAATTAACCGCATTTTTATGCTACTCAAATTAATCAAAAACAACAATTTTCAAAATTTTTGTTTTATTGCGTAAAATCAATTTCTAATTTTTAACCCTTCAAATAGCTTTTCTTTTCAGGCAGCAACTTGGCAGCTTATAACTACACATTTTAATTAAGAAATCTGCCTAAAAACTGCCTAAATTAAAAATGGACTTGACTACTCTAAAAATCAAAGTTATAAATTTTACCCGATTTCCATTACTAGAAAGTTCTTTAAACTACTATAATTCACATTATAAAGTACCCACTTATCTAGATATTAATATTACAAACCATATCTAGATCAGTTAAAGTGAGCTACTACTATTTTATACATGCCAACTAGAGATAATCAAAATACATCAAAGATGTAAATTACCGATATAACTATTTTCCACAGGATGATGATGCTGGTATTCCTTACTCCTACCCGGGATTACTACCTACGCGTGAAAACCATCACACGTTAAGCATATACTTAGTGAGGAATTGTATTTAACATAAATCAACATGCTTGAATTATAACGATAATATAATAAACATGCAGTTTGATCATTATTCCTTTATTTCCCTTATGTTAATCAAATATTAACATAATATAATCCAGATTCATAAATCCTATTAATATCCTTGCCATTATCCGAGAGTTCATCTACCCTCTAATTTATTAACCATTTATTATCAAATAAATTATTACCCAACATAGTTTGAAGACTTGAGTACACGAGTCAAAACTGCACCGAAGTGCTGATAAACCGCACCAAAGTGCTAAGAGACCACACATAAGTGCTAAAGAACCACACCAAAGTGTTAATAAACCGCACCAAAGTGCTAAACCGCTGGACTCTATGGCATGCGAACTATACTCTATACCTCAATTACTTATTTGGGCATACTTTCCAATTCCATATTCGATTCATCCATGGTAATATAATTAAATACTAGGCAGTTCATGCCCTAAATATTACATAAACATATTAAAATTAAATTACCTGTGATCAATGCATGTAATTCTTCTACCTTTGACAATCCTCAACATGTCAATTATAAATACATGATATAATTATCCATGCATAAAAATGCACTCACCTTGACACTTTATACTTTGTCAATATTCAACTAGCCTCACTAAGGTATACTTTGGTCCCGTTCCTTTCCTCGATTGCTAATTCGATCTTGATTTTGTTCACAGTCTACAAGTGTATTAAAAATACCATAAGTAAATTCTAAATTATATGTTAGTATCTTACTAACACATAAACAATATAGGAATAATGTTTCCTATAACACCCTAATATTTTCCAAATATTAGTTTCATGACATAAGTCATTTCATCCTCAATACTTTGTATTTCTTCAAACATTTACTCAAGGAATGATTTATAA
Organism: Hibiscus mutabilis; assembly: GCA_019671005.1. Lineage (NCBI taxonomy): Eukaryota > Viridiplantae > Streptophyta > Magnoliopsida > Malvales > Malvaceae > Hibiscus > Hibiscus mutabilis. Next base: position 24,565,133 of record CM033751.1, read on the forward strand.
CTCATTCTAACCTTAATTCCAGCATAATGCTTCCATGAAAATAATTTTTTGCTTTAGTCCCTAAATTCTTCTAATATGCTGAATTGGTCCCCAAACTTCTTATAATTTCCGAATTGATTTCTATAATTAACAAACATCCAAAATGGTCCAAATGACATTTTAAAGCTTGTAAAATCATAATTTCAACTTTTCCCAATTTATGGAAATTTTTCCATAATTTCCCCTAATTCTTTCAATTTGCCGAATTCAACCCCAAATCTTTTCAAGTTTCCAATTTGGTCAAATTAACACTTAAACATCATTTCCAAGCTTTACAATCATTCTCAAATCAAAATTAATCCAAACTCAACTTTTCTACCAAAACCCTAACTTTGAACAATTTAGGGTTTAGCTATTTCCATGTAATTTCAACCATCACAAAAGCTTTAATATGATTCTATAACATCATATTTATCAAAAACTAACCTTAGTTCATCCTAAATCAACATCCCCTTCATCCATCAATCCCTCAAAACTAAGGTTTTAAGTAAGGAAATCATGAACAAATGGTACCAAGAGATAGAGAATTTCATGTAGATGAATTCGTTGTTTCATGCTTTCATTCAAAATCCAAAGAAATAAGCTTGAAAAATCAAAATAAAATTTCCCAGACCTTGAGTTGGGTGTTTCGGCAAAGCTAGAGAAAGATGATGAGTATTCTTGATTTTTCTTTTTGACTTAATTTAGGCCATTTGTCCATTATTTAATATATCTTAATTAAAAATTCTTTTATGGAAAAATGACTATCTTGACCCTTTAATCCAAGGTTCCATAAGTTGCCACATGCCACTTTGATCATCCAATGACCCAAATTAATCCAAGGAGTTAGTGATTACCAACTCTGCCCTTGCCACCTTCAAGAATTACCATTTTGTCGTTTTTCATCCAATGGCTAAGATTAAATATGGAAAAGTAATCTTTAATCCAATGGTCCATATTAATTTATATTAAAATAAGACATGGAATAACCATTTCACCCTTGCCTTATTTTAATAAAATATCTCATAAAAGATATCTCATTTATTCGATTAAATCCGATTATCCGGATTTTTCCTGAACTTTAAAGCTTTATAGCTCTTAATACAATCTCCGTATCAAAAATTTGTGTATCACGAAAATGCCACTCTTGGGGGTGAACTATTCATTTACGGGACTAAATTACATACTTTTGAAAATTACAACTTAGTCCCTAAACTTTTCGAAATTTGCACTTTGGCACCAAACTTTTCAAATTTTTACATTTTGGTCACCAACTTTTCAAGTTTTACATTTTGGTCACTAACCAAAATTTTGAGGTATTACAACTGAGAAAGGGGAAGCAAGCACTAGCAATGCCAGACTGCAACCTGATGCCAACACCACCTTGGCAAAACCAGCAAAATCAGCATTTGCCTATCCTCTACCACCTTTCCCATAGAGGTTTCAGAAGCACAAGAAAGATCAAAATTTTAAATGATTCATGTACATCCTTAAACAATTGCAGATCAACATATCGTTAGTGGAAGCTCTTGAGCAAATGCCCAACTACGTTAAATTCATGAATGACATATTGCCCAAAAATAGGAGATTGGGTGATTTTGAGACTCTCGCACTTACTGAGGAATGTAGTGCAATGATAACCAAAAGATTTCCACCAAAACTGAAAGATCTTGGGAGTTTCAATATTCTCTGGACGATTGGCAATAAATTAATGGGAAAAGCATTATGTGATCAGGGAGCCAACATTAATTTGATGCCAATGTTAGTTTTCAAAAAACTTGGTATTGGGGAAGCAATGCCTACCACAGTAACACTTCAATTGGTAGATCAATCGTATGTACATCCCAAAGGTAAGATTGAGGACGTGTTGATAAAGGTAGATAAATTTATATTCCCTGATGATTTCTTTATTTTAGAGTATGGGGCTAATATGGATATCCCAATCATATTGGGAAGACCATTTTTGGCCATGAGTAGGACATGAATTGATGTCCAAAAAGGTGAGTTAACTATGCATATGAATGACCAACAGGTTACGTTTAATGTATTTCAAGCTCTTAAGTGTGTAGATGAACCTGAGGAATGCCAAGTTGTGGAGCTAATATAGTCCATTTTTAATGTGAACAAAGCATAGATCTGCCAGGGAACAGAAGTTGATTCCATGGAGCATGATGATGAAGATTTGACAAGTGAAGAATTTGAAGAGCCTACCATGCTGAATGAATTCATGAGTTACTTCAGGAGAACTGAGCCACTTGAGTTGGCTAGTAGAGAAATCAAGGCACCAAACTATCTATTGAGGAATCACCGAACTTAGAACTGAAACCATTTTTAAGTCACCTCAAATATGCTTATCTAGGGGATTTTGGCAGTGATAATTGCTACTGACTTGACTGAGGGCCAGGAGAAAAGATTGTTGGAGACATTGGGCAATCACAAACAAGCCCTAATGTGGAAAATAGCTGATATCTGAGGGATAAGCCCAACAATATGCATTCTTAAAATTATTCTAGAAGGCACTCATAGAAAAATAATCGAGGCCCGGAGAAGACTGAACCCCAGCATGAAAAAAGTAGTCAAGAAAGAAGTCATAAAATGTCAGGATGTCGAGATAATTTATCCCATTTTTGATAACTCGTGGGTCAGCCTAGTACAGTGTGTGCCAAAAAATGGTAGAATAATAGTGGTTTAGAACAAGAAGAATAAATTGATCCCCTTGAGGACTATGAAGGGCTAGAGGGTATGCATGGGCTACAAGAAACTAAACAATACCACCCGAAAAGATCACTTTCCACTGTCCTTTATCGATCAGATGTTGGACAGACTGGCAGGGAAAGCATTTTATTACTTTTTGGACAGATACTTGGGTTATAATTAGATTGCATCACTCCAGAAGATTAGGAGAAGGCCATGTTTACCTGTCCATATGGGACATTTGCCTTCAGAATGATGCCTTTTGGATTGTGTAACGCTCCAACAACGTTTCAACTTTGCATGATGCCGATCTTCTCAAACATGATCGAGAATCATTTAAAAGTCTTCATGGATGACTTATCCATCTTTGGAAAAAAAATTTAAGGAATGCCTTTAGAGTTTGGAATTTATTATTCAAAGATGCATCGAGACTAACTTGGTTTTGAACTGGAAAAAATGCCACTTCATGGTGAAGGAAGGCATAGTTCTCGGGAATAAAGTGACCAAGAATGGACTGGGAGTGGAAAAGGCAAAGGTAGAGGTAATCAAACAATTTCCACCACCCACAAGTGTCAAAGGTATTAGGAGTTTTTGGGGACATGTAGGTTTTTATCGTCGTTTTATTAAAGATTTCTAAACCTTTAAGCCTACTTTTGGAACATAATATCGCCTTTTCTTTTGATGAATCTTGTTTGAAAGCTTTTTAGAAATTGAAAGACATGTTAATCAGTGCCCCGATCATTGTAGCATCATATTGGAATGAGTCATTCGAGCTCATATGTGATGTCAGCTATTATGTCGTGAGAGCTATGTTGGGAAAAAGACATGGCAAAATATTCCATACTATATACTATGCTAGTCAGACGTTGAATGAAGCCCAGTTTAATTACACAACAACTGAGAAGGACTTCCTTGCAGTTGTCTTTGCATTCGACAAATTAAGATCTTACCTTGTGGGTAGTAAAGTTGTGGTATACACAGACCACTCGACAATCAAATACCTCATGGCCAAGAAGGATGCCAAGCCCCGATTGATCCGATGGATGCTATTGTTACAAGAGTTTAATCTGGAGATACGAGATAAGAAAGGAAGTAAGAATTTGGTGGCTGATCATTTATCTCAGTTAGAGCACCACAATGAACATGAAAGTACTATTGAGATTAGAGATGACTTTTATGATGAATAGTTGCTTGAGACCACTGTCATTCCATAGTATGCTGATATAGTCAACTACCTGGTCAGTAATATATTGCCACCAAACTTGCTGAGTAATGCCAAAAAACGATTTATTAGAGTTGTTCGGAAATATTATTGGGATAAGCTATTCTTGTTCAAATAGTATGTCGATCAAGTTATTTGACGTTGTGTGCCAGAAGAAGAAGAACAAAACATTATTCAGCTTTGTCATGCCGAACCATTTGGAGGTCACTTTGCCTGAATAAAGACAACAACCAAGGTATTGTATTCAGGATTTTTTTGGCCAACGTTATTCAAGGATGCCCATTATTTTGCCAAGTCATGTGATAGGTGCCAACGAACTGGAAATATTTCCAGCATATTGCCACTTCATAATATCATGCCTGTTGAGCTGATTGATGTGTGGGGGATAGACTTTATGGGCCATTTTCCCCCATCTTTAGGCAATCTATACATACTCATAGAAGTAGATTATGTTTTGAAGTGGGTTGAAGCAATTGCTCTCCTAACAAATGATGCCAATACCGTATCCAAGTTCTTACATAAGCACATTTTTGTTGGAAAAATGATAATTTTGAAGATTTGAATGAGAAATTGATCTAAACATTGTTGAGGGAAAACGTGGAACCAATTGTTGGTTCATAAATGTGCATACGTGCACGATGTGGGTAATGCTAATATCCGAACAGGTTGGGTCCTCAGTGGGCTTGCGAATATTATAACCTAAATAATTTTTCCTAAAATAGAGCATATCTTTTCCAAATTATGTTTTGGAATTAAAAGGATAAATATTGAAAGGTTCATTTAATTTAAACAGTAATTTTGGAAATTACTCTTTAAAGGCTCATTGTTTAAATGCTCCATTAGGTCAAATTTCTAATGGTTCACCATGTGAAACCCCTATAAATACCTTGTTAACCAACTAGGTTAAACACACAACTAAAAACACATATTTTTTTATTGTTTTACTATGTGACTTTCAAAAGTAGCTTTTCGGTGATATACGAAGGCAAGTTACAGTTCGTGATCTCTACAACTGTGCAACTATAGTTGATCATCTAGTTATTGTATCCTGGGAGACAGACGACCAAATGATCTAAACACCATAGGAGTGCCCGAAAATCTATCTTAAGGAAACTGCGTAATTGCTGGCCTCAACCCGTTTTCCACTAATCAGCTTTTCTGTCTACCACAACTAAACGATTTCTATTTACTATTTTAATATTCGATTTATGATACGAATATTCTTGTATTTAAATTTATGATCTGTATAATTTATCAATAATAATTTTAGTATTTATTTTTTACTGTTTATTATTTTCTTGGATTATTCACGTCACTTTTGTAACAATCTTAAGACAGATTTATTTTAATCCAAGGCGAACAGATTACTGTATCTAAGGCAATGGATCATACCTAGACAATTATTTTCATGCGTATGAAAATAACATAGAAAGGAAAGTCTAATGTTGCTATCTGTTTTGACATGCGTTAATTTTATTACGATGAAAATCATATTGAAACAGTGCATTGTTTTATAGCCTTTATATGGCTTTAAATCGAAAGTATTTTTTTGGTAGTTAGACCATTTCCTTACTTATCTTACAATAGTCTTTGATGCCTTTGAATTTCCAAGGGCATCTCGGCGATTTACATGTCAATGAATGCCCAAAGGCAAGACATGCCAAGATCACCAATACCATGGCTTCAACTTAGAATACCATCAACGATGCAAGCGGTTTTCTTTATGTAGCGATGTCCGTTCCGCTAAAAAAACCGAGTTTTTGAGGTGTTTATGGTTTTTCGGATATAAAATGTTTATTCCGTGGGGGTTTTGAAAACCGCATTTTATTTAGAAATTGGAGTCACCACCGGCCACTTAGGTAGACCGGACACCATAAAACCAGAGATTCAAAAAAACTTTGGGTTCGGGAGTCGGTTACGGATGGGGAAGGATTAGCACCCCCATACCGCCCAAAATTGGTTTAATAATTACCGCTTTATTAATATTAGATTTTCCGGATTAGAGTGACGATTAAATTAAAATTTGGTTGTAAGTGCGAGTAAATTTTAAAGGCCCCGTTATCCGAGAGTAAACGTCCAACCACCATCACTACGCCTGATACAGGCCCCGTTTACGCTCGGATAAAAGGACACTGCATTGACAATTTATATTCCGATATGAAATCTTAGTGAGTGAGACATAAAATACGGCAAATAATTCAAATACAATAAAAATAAATATTAACATAATAGAATATTAATATAATATAAGTAAAATATCAATCTAAACGTACCTATATATATATATATATATACCATGAACAAGAGAATTAACAGACAAAAAACAAGATATTACGGAAATATATGTTGTAAAACATGAATACATGTGTAATACGAAAAAAAAACCTACACGAAGACATAAAACATATTAAAATGCAAACACATTCGAAGAGAATAAAATAGGCTACACGTTTAGAATATGAGTAAACAAGTTAACGACTGTATTAATATAACACTATACGAAAAAGAGAGCATGAAATAAAGAGGTGACAATAACATATATAACACCTATGTAAAAGACCACAAATCATATTAATGCAGAAATATTAAAACCTAACTACTTTGAAGCAAAATAATAAACAACAATAAGGGACTGGAATGGAATAAAATCAAAATATAAGGCTTATAATCAAAAAAATTAAAACGACATTTAGGGATCTAATCAAGAACCCGGTAAAACTCATGGGGACCAAAGCTGTAAATAACCCATGCGGCAAGCTCGAAATGGAAAGTTCGAAAACGCGGAGGTCCTTGGGGCGTAATTTAACCATTTGAAAATAGATTTCGAATAAATTTTGGGACGAAATTGGAAAACTTGGAAACATAAGAGGGATTAGGTTTGTAATTACCCCAAGGGGCGAGACCGTTTTGAAAATTCCCAAAACGCGGGATGGTTTATGATGCAATTAGGCCAATTTTAAAAAGGGTTTGCCTATAAATTTCCCTAACCGGCCTCCCCTCTCCCTTTTCCTCATTTTTTCAGCCTTAGGATAATATTCCCCCCCACTCTCTCATCTTCTCTCAAAACAAACACCAAGCCCTCGATGAAACCAGAAATCGGCAGTCAACCACCGTCCTCTCCCCTGCCGGCCGACGCCGACGAACCTAAAAAAACACCCAAAACAAACCTCGCTTCAACCCGAACCTGAATCTAAACTTAGATTTACACAAAGACTCCCCTTTTGCCTAGATCTGAGAAAATACGAGGTAAAAATGTTTTTTTAAACAAAAACGAAACCAAAAGGGACATCCCTCTCTTTTCAGTTCAACATGTTCAGTTTTGGAAATTGAGGCAGCTTGTCACTGGCGAGGGGAGACCCACTGACGACGAGGGTAAAGAACCTATCTTCTCCTCTCCCATTCGTTATTATTTCATATTTTTTACTGTACATGCATGCAAGAAACAAAGAAAAAGAAAAAGAGATTACCACTGAAACTTGGTGCTTCTTTTTTTGTATTTTTTTTGTTCAAAAGCCTCTGATCTTACACTTTTGTTGGTTTACATATATCCTGTCTGCTCTCTCTTGTTTGGTAAAACTAGTACATAAGATATATTTTGGATCTGATTTTGTTGTAACGTTTTTCCATTTCTTTGTGTCTTTGGCATGCCCGGCCATGCTTGGTGGTTGGTACGGTCGGTATGGGGAGCGGCGTGGTAGAGATGACCGCTCGGCTACGCAGATTGGCGTCTCGGGAGACGAAACGATTATTACTGCTAGAATCATTCCTATCCATTGGATCAGATCTGATCCAAAAGTTAGGACCGCTCGATGATCAGACGGCTGAGATGAGGCCTCGAGGATGGTGTAGCGGCTCAGGATCGCGCCATGTGGCCTGGAGAAGATGGTTGGCCTTGTACGCGTCTCACACGCGCGAGTGGATAATCCAACAGCCCGCACGTGGGCTTCATGTGGCAGATGAGGGGCCTTCATGCTTCATCTGTGGCCGTTGGATCCAGATCTGATCCAACGGCCCTCGTGCAGCTGCGCAAGATGAAAAGAGGGCATTAGGGTTCTAATATTTGATATGGGTTAGGGTTTCTTAGGATGTGGGCCGGCTTGTTGTAATTAAGGACTGAATATCTAATTTGTACTTTAATATACTTTTTATCTTATTTTAATTTCAGCCCAATAGTATTAATAATAATAGTAATAATAATATATGCATACCCACACATATAATATATGTACATACAAATTAATATACACATGCAAACACCCACACGTATGCATACATTCTCGCACATTAATTAATATCTACATGCAAACGTTAATATATGTAACACATTAATATAATATACAAACATACATGCATATATACTCATACGCACATGGTTTACGTACACATTAATCATACATAAATATAATACGTATACATGCAACAATAATATATTAATTAATAACTTAAAGTAGATTAACACAATACTTATACACCGGATAAAATAGAGTGATTACAGTTGCCCCTCTTTGCTTGTTCTTGTGAAACGAGGACAAAGCAAAGATTATAAGCACTCATTTTTATCTAACTTCCCTGTTGGTAGCTTCAGGATCACATGTTCTTCTGGAACTCTCCGCTTTTCCTCAGCTAAATCTTCAGGCTCGTAAGTTCTTCCTATATAGAACTTCTTCACTTTCCGATCTTGAAAATATAGGCCATTCCTATATAGAATCCTTCGCTTTGAAGCCTCAAGTTATGAGTCCTTCCTATATAGAACTTTTTACTCTGAGACGGTAAAGCTTGGAGTCCTTCCTATGTAGAACTCTTCGCCTTCAACGCGGCAGGTTTCTCCTATATAAGACCTTCTGCGCTACAAATGGATTCTTCCGACTGGGAGTTCCTCCTATATAGAACTGTTAATCTTCAAATCCTAGAGCCGCCAGTCCTTCCTATATAAAACTTTTAGCTTCTGAAATCTCAAAGCTACGGGTTCTTCCTATATAAAACCTCTCACTCTAAGACAGTAAAGCTCGGAGCCTTTCCTATATGGGACTCTTCGCCTTCAACACTGCAGTTTTTCCCTATATAAAACCTTATGCGTCATGGGTGAATTCCTTCGGCTGGGGGTTCTTCCTATATAGAACTGTTAGACTTCACCCTAGAGCTGCAAGCCCTTCCTATATAAAACTTTCAGCTTTTGAAGCCTCAGAGCGGCGGGTTCTTCCTATATAGAACCTCTCACTACGGGCATTTGAAAATATAGGCCCTTCCTATATAGAACCTTTATCTTCACATTTGGGATTCAAGCCAAAATGGCTACCGATGCTTCTTTGAATATGCAGATATCTGTCTAGAATTAGACAAAATACTATGACAAATGAGTTAGCATGCTCCTAATCCTAGGGATGTCTAACTATTCATGATGCATGAGTGTCAATATCTTGGTGGGCCTTCTTTAGTCCTCAGTCAATCTCGTCCCTACGTTGCTTGTTTTCCCTTTTATCTTCTTCTAGCGGCGGTACCCCATTTCACTGTCAGGTTTAACCATTCCAACCTTTCCTTTTCTGAATTTTTGATTCAGGGTTCTAAAGTGCCCTTTCAGGTTTTCGCTTTAGAGTTTTTTTGAGGCGCCCTTCCGGGTTTTCACCTGGGAGATCTCTCTTGTTGTCTCGAATGCTTTCTTTTAAACAAGCAGGGCGTGCGCCATTGGTCATCCTACCCTGGTGCTTGAAGCCTTCTGCCCGCCTTGTTTCAACAAACGTCATATGGGCCGCCAGAGGGCAAGGTTAACATTGTTTTCTAATCACCTGTATCTTTAAGTTTAAATCACAGTAATGCTCAGAAATCTCTTGCTTATCATAAGCCTATGTTAGCTTATTTGCATGATATTAATGGTAAATAACAAGAAGGCAAGGAATGGAAGCTCAAAAATATGATTTTATTACGATTAAGGGTTTGGAACAACTTTGGGAGAGTCATGACACACATGAGGAAAAGGAAAAGCCAAACACAAAATGCAAGATCTCTCAGTATCTTCAGTATGAATGATACATGATCCCGTCAACCGGCGTAGAATTTTTGCCCGAAGCTCCTTCTTCACAGGCCCTTCTCTCCGGATAACCAACCTCTCAATTTATCCGAGCCGTCCTTTACGGGCTTTCGACTCGGATCCTTCCTTTGCTTCAAGGTGCCTTATTTTGGGTTTTCACCCTGAGCTCTCCATTTTTTGTTTTTCTTTCTTTTTCTTTTTCAAACGTAGTATTTCTTAACAGCATCAGAATTTACAGGGCTTTTCAGCTCGTCTCCATCCATTTCAGTTAATATTAAGGCTCCTCCTGAGAAGGCCTTTTTTACCATGTATGGCCCTTCCCAGTTGGGCATCCACTTTCCTCGAGAATCTTTCTGAATCGGGAGGATCTTCTTAAGTACCAAATCCCCCTCTTTGAATTCTTTTGGGTGCATCTTCTTGTTGTATGCCTGCATCATTCATTTTTTATACATTTGACCATGGCAGATGGCCTTTAGCCTCCTTTCTTCGATGAGATTTAACTGGTCGAGTCTGGCTTGCACCCATTCAGATTCTTCCAATTTTACTTCATTTAAGACCCGAAGCGACGAAATCTCCACCTCAATGGGTAGTAATGCTTCGGTACCATACACTAAAGAATAGGGTGTTGCCCTTGTCGATGTGCGAATAGACGTCCTATAGGCGAAAAGGGCAAATGGCAGCTTTTCGTGCCAATCCTTGTAGGTATCTGTCGTCTTCGCGATGATCTTCTTTATGTTCTTGTTTGCTGCTTCCACTGCCCCATTCATTTTAGGACGATAGACTGTGGAATTATGGTGTGTTATCTTGAATTGGTTGCACATGTCCGTCATCATTTTGTTATTCAGATTGGAAGCGTTGTCGGTGATGACACTTTCTGGCAAACTGTATCGACAAATAATCTCCTTCTTTAGGAATTTACATACATTAGTCCTTGTGATGTTGGCGTAAGACGCTGCCTCCACCCATTTAGTGAAATAGTCTATGGCGACCAAAATAAAACGATGTCCGTTGGAAGCCTTCGGGTGAATCTGCCCAATGACGTCCATGCCCCACGCTGCAAAAGGCCACGAAGAATTCATGGTGCGTAAAGGTAACGGAGGAGCGTGAATCTTGTCAGCATAAATTTGGCATTTGTGGCATTTCCTGGCGTAATCGATACAATCTCCCTCTATGGTCGAGCAAAAATAGGCATACCTCATAATTTTTCGGGCTATAGACAGCCCGTTGGTGTGCGTCCCACATAGACTGTCGTGTACCTCAGCTAAAATCTCCTTCACCTCCCGGGCATCCACACATCTCAACAGTGTCTGATCATGGCCTCTTTTATATAGGATCTCCCCATCCAGGATGTATTATGTTGCCATTTTTCTGAGTGTTTTTCTGTCATTGTCATTTGCCCCTTCATGATACTTTTGAAGCTTGACATATTGCTAGATTTCATAGTACCATGGGTTGCCATCAATCTCTTCCTGCACATTACAACAATGAGCCGGCCTTTCAAAAGTCTGCATCTCAATGGGCTTCATTTCTGCCCCCGTGTTCGTTTTGAACATGGAAGCCAAGGTTGCCAAGGCGTCTGCCATCTGATTTTCTTCTCTGGGAAGGTAATTGAAACTGATCTTTTCGAACTCCTTGGTGAGCACTTGGATTAATTCATAATATTTGACCAGCTTCGAGTCCATGGTTTCCCACTCCCCACGCAACTGGTAAATCACTAAGGATGAATCTCCGAATACTCGAAGTTCCTTAATCTTTCTTTCAATAGCTGAGTTCAGTCTCATAACGCAGGCTTCATATTCGGCTATATTGTTAGTGCAGAAGAATTCTAGTCTGCTAGTGAAGGGATAATAGACATTCTCGAGAGAAATCAGCACGGCCCCTATCCCGTGTCTGAGGGCGTTAGAGGCTCGATCAAAGTAAAGCTTCCATGAATTATCGTCTGAAACCTCTTCCTCGGTTGTAATGCACATCAAGTCTTCATCTGGGAAATTAAAGTTCAATGCCTCGTAATCGTTCGAAGCACGACTAGTTAGGAAATCTGCTACGTCGCTTCCCTTTACGGCTTTCTGGCTTACATACACAATGTCGAATTCGGATAGAAGCACCTGCCAGTGGGCCATCCTCTCCGTCAATGTTGGCGCTTCCATTAGGAACTTCAAGGGGTCTAGCTTGGATATCAACCATGTAGTATGGTATAGCATGTATTGCCTAAGCCGCTTGGTAGCCCAAACTAAAGCACAACACAGTTTCTAAACTGGCGGGTACCGCGCTTCGCAATCATTGAACTTTTTGCTTAGGTAATAAATGGCTCGCTCCCTTTTCCCTGACTCATCGTGTTGCCCCAATACACAACCCATTGAATTCTCAAAGACCGTCAGGTAGAGGATTAAAGGCATGTCTGGTATCGGCACGACTAAAATCGGAGCATTTGTCAGGTACCTTTTGATCTTCTCTAGGGCTCCTTGACATTCCTCATCCCACACGTCGGGATTATTCTTTCTAAGAAGTCTGAAGACTGGGTCACACCGATCAGTTAATTGTGAAATGAAACGAGAGATATAATTTAGCCTCCCCAGGAAACCACGAACCTCCTTCTGAGTGTGAGGGGTGAGAGATCCTATATGGCTTTCACTTTATCTGGATCGATCCCAATCCCTCTTCTGCTCACCACGAACCCCAAGAGTTTTCCAGAAGTAACGGCAAAGGTGCATTTGGCAGGGTTAAGCCTCAGCTGGTATTTCTGTAGTCTTTGGAATAGTTTTCTTAAGTTCTGTAGGTGCTCCTCTTCTATTCGGGACTTAGCGATCATGTCGTCCACGTATACTTCTATTTCTTTGTGCATCATGTCATGGAAAAGTGTCACCATTGCTCTTTGGTAAGTTGCCCCTGCATTTTTTAGCCCAAAAGGCATCACCCGGTAAGAAAAAGTGCCCCACATGGTTATGAATGTAGTTTTCTCCATGTCATTCGAGTCCATCTTTATCTGGTTGTACCCTGAAAATCCGTCCATAAATGAGAACCATGAGTGTCCCGCAGTGTTGTCAACCAGCGTGTCAATATGTGGCAGAGGGAAGTTGTCTTTAGGGCTGGCTCGGTTGAGATCACTGTAATCTACAAACATACGGACCTTCTCGTCCTTCTTCGGTACTGGTACAATGTTTGCAACCCATTCAGGGTATTTGGCCACTTCTAAGAAGCCAGCATCAAACTATTTTTTACCTCGTCTATGATCTTTAACAACATGTTTGGTCTCATTCTCTGGAGTTTTTGCTGTATTGGTTTGCATTCCGGCTTAGTCGGCAGTTTGTGCACCACTATGTCAGTATTCAAACCTGGCATATCTTGATAAGTCCAGGCGAAAACATCCTTGAATTCTTGAAGTAGGGTTATCAGTTCATGCCTGGTTTTTGAGGAAAACGTCGTCCCTATTTTTACTTATTTTCTCTCTTCTTCAGTCCCCAAGTTTACAGCTTTTGTTTCTTCTTCGTGGGGCATGATTTGTCTTTCTTCGTTGGCCACCATTCTCCTCAACTCTGCAGGGACCTCACATTCTATCTCATCATCTTCTTCCCCAATTCCTTCTGAGATCTTGGGGCATTCAAAATTTACTTCGGGATTGGGTTCGGCATTATTCATACAGTCAATCATGGGAGACCTGCATTAAATGAGAATGAATGTATTGGGAAGATAATGGTTTTATATGAAGTGAATGAACATAAAGAATGAATGAATGAATGAAATAAATGAAACGTTTGTCATTTAAGAAAACGGGGAAGATATTTTCATTTCAACAAAAAGTTAACATAGTTCCCTATACAAGAGATCCCCATTGTTTATGGGCAAAAACAAAAAGGTTGATTCAGAGCATTACTCTGATCTAGTCCTAAAAACCACAGATAGATCAATGTGGCTCCAGTTATCAAGAGTTTCCCCGGGATGGCAGTGGCGGATGTTGGTCAACATATTGCTGACTTGGTCATTTCCAACTATCATGTTGATGGACATCCCCTCAAGTGATTCATTAAATATTTCTTCCTTGTTGAGTACGTCATTTTCCTTAATTGCCTCTTCAACATCATGTCCTGGTTGGCAAAATCCTCCGGAGACAAAAGTGGTTTTCAAACTAGGGAAGGACATTGGTCTCCATGGAATGTCTTCTCCCTTAAATCTGGCTTTTCTATGTTCTTCTTTTCTCTTGTATTCTTCTTTTCTTTGTTGGACACTTGGTTTGTAACCCAACCCAAAACGGTCCTTCTTGGTTATCGTACTTTTGGCTCGTAGGCTCCCTTGCAATATTTTCCCTAGCCCTCTTCGTGCTTTGGCTCCTCGGCCCAAAGTTTCAGCAACGGTCATCTTGGTACAATTAGATAACCTGGGATAGGGGATCCGACTACCTTCCACGACGAATGTGGCATTCACTAGCTCTAATTCTCGAAAAGAGCATTCTGCAGCATCCTCATCATTTTGAAAGTAGGGGGCATCTGATGTCACTGAAGCAAAAATTTCCTGCTCGGCCTCTACTGTGACCAACTTGCCTTCGATCACGAATTTTAATTTCTGATGTAGTGATGAGGGGACAACTCCTGCAGAGTGGATCCATGGCCTTCCCAATAAGCAGCTGTAGGATGGTTTTATGTCCATCACCACGAAATCAATCACGTACTCAGTCGGCCCGATCAATAGAGGCACCTCAATTTTTCCCAGTGTTCCTCTTTGTGTGCCGTCAAAGGCTCTCACGGAGTTATGGCAGGCTTTAGTTGAGAACTATCTATTGGTAGCTTTTGCAAGGTCACCATAGGCAGTACGTTCAGTGCTGACCCATTGTCAATCAATACCCCCAGTAACACATACCCTTTACAGTGGGTTGTGATGTTAAGAGTTTTGGTGGACCCCATTCCGCCCTCAGAGATCTCATCATCACTGAATGTTATATGGTTATAGGCACTAATATGCCCCACTATCCTGTCCAGTTTTGATACAGAAATGTCCTGGGGCACAAAAGTCTGGTTTAGTACTTTTAATAGTGCCTCACGGTGTCTTTCTAAACTCAATAGCAACTCTAGCACTGTGATCCTAGCCGGTTGTTTTCATAGTTGTTCCACTATGCTGTACTCGCTATGTCTTAGGAACTTTAGAAATTCTTTGGCCTGAGCCTCGGTTACTGGTTCATTTATCTTTGGAAGAGGTTCTTCGCCGAATATCTGCGTGAGGGTAACCGGTGTATCCTTTCCTTTATCTTTGGCCGCTTCAGTAGCCCTCAAGGTCTCAGAGGAGTAACATCTGCCGCTCCTCATGAAATGGCCCACCTCACTGACATTCATATCACTCTTGCCTTGCTCGTCTTTCAGTGTAAGCTCTTTTACCTCACCAAATTCTGGCTTTTGTGGCATGATCACATTTACAGCATAGTTCCAGAGAGTTTGACGCATATCCTTGAAAGGGAACGGGGATGGTGCTGAGATGATGATCTTGGGATTTATCTTAGTAGTTTCTCCTTGGGAGACACATGTACTCTCCGGCCTGGAGGAGATGATAAGAGGTCTATCTCTCCCATATTTAACGTTGGGGTTGTCCATCGTATGTACGTCTGACCCCTTCCTTCCTGTGGGCTCTTCAAAGAATTTTATTTGCTTGTCATTCATCAATTATTATACCAATCTCTTAAACTCGTCGCATTGTTGGATGTCGTGTCCTCCGTCCTGATGGAATTCGCAATACACTTTACATCCCTTCTGTATTACTACCATGCCTCTATCGATCATACGGGCCATGCACAATTGTTGAAATACCCACCGCAAAGGAGATTTGATTTTCGACACATCATCCTTAATCTTCCTGGTAAAGCATTCCTCAATAACATTTACTCCCATGTTCCCATGATTAGGCAATGGGTTAGTAGCTACACTTGGTTCTTCAAACTTCAATATCCCAGAATCGATTAAGTTCTGCATAAGCTTTTTGAAAGCAAGGCAGTTCTCGGTGGGATGACCAGGGGCACCACTGTGATAGTCGCAATGCGCGTTCGGGTTATACCAGGACGGGAACGGCAGTTTGAACGGAGTAACGTAATATGGACGGACCAGGTCTACTTCATACAACTGAGAGTAAAGCTCTGAGTACGAAACGGGTAGTGGAGTAAAAGCTTGCCTCTCTTTCTCTTTTCACGGGCTTCTCTCCTCTCTTTGATTCGAGTTTTGCGCTTTCCCCGTAGGTGCTTGTGGCTGCGAGACTGTAAAATTCTTCGGGGCAGTTTACGTACTGGCGGCGTTTACTTCATTCTTCTTGCTGTACTTTCGAGATCCTTCCCTGCTATCAATTCTACCACTCTTAATTGCCAATTCAAGGGACTCTCAGTCCTAATCAAATCAGCAAAACTCTGTGTCGTGTTATTAATGAGGCGATTGAACAGTGTCCCCTTCAAAGTATTAACGAATAATGGCGTAATTTCATGTTCCGGGAGGGGTGGGGCTGAATTTGGGCGGCCACTTCTACCCTATATTTTCCAACATAATTCTACTAGGGGTCATATCTGTTACGTGCTTGTATTGCTCGATGAATGCTCTTGAAAGGTCGGATACCAGACTCAAGTCACTGCATCATTTCCTGATTCTTCCATAGTTTGCAAGGCTTTAAATCTTTCCTCCATGAGGCGACACCTCTCTTCCCATTTATTTTCTACCTATGTCCTGATCCTTTCGACCAAGTTCAGGTCTAGCACCTCCTCCTCATAGAGTGCTTCGGTGTCAAGGGGTTGAGTCTCAGATGCCCCTACCTGAAGGTTAGCTGACATCCTAGCAAGGTCGATATATACTTTTCTAGCCGGATTCAACGTAGCCAGTTGAACCTTACTATGAACTGGGGTACTTTCCAGTTCTTGAGCGGCTTCTCCTTCAACTCTCTTTCCGAGGCTCTTAGCCAATAATGCGGTTATGCCAGACACTATCGATGCTTGTGACTGAGAAATCTGGTCACTGAGGCTTCTTTAGGCCTCGTCAAATCTTGCCTCGAGCTCTCTTTGTCCCTTTTCTAGACTGATTATCCTGTCTTCCATGAGCTTGCTTTGTAGTCGGGTAAGATATGGATGATGAATGATTGCGGCTTAACTTCTATTTTCACACTGCCACAATATTTATAACATTAATATGGATGCAAGGAAAATAAATGCGTGTATAATGATGCGAATGTCATGATGCAATGTAAGAATGTATGCAGATAAAGGTACTGATTCCGCTGGTAATCACCCTTTTGAACTACTTCCACGGGAATTAAAGGATCTAGATTACAATAGAGTTCATATTACAAAATGAAGGTCCCTAATACAAAAGAGTCCTAATTACAATACAGAACCCTACAGATAAGCCCTAGCTTTATCTCCTAATTTTTCAATAGCCCTGAGCAGCTTGATGAACCTGGGAGCTTCTTCCATGTCTGGGGCTATGAAAGGTCGGAGTGTTTCAGCTTCGACGGCCAAATCATTCACATGCCTGGCGACCCGCTGTATGTCCACCATTAGGTTCGCGTAATATTGGTCCCTATCCTGCACCATCCGGGCAGCGTCACGCAGTCTTCTTTGCCAATAAATGTCCCCTCCGGCTGTAGCCTCTTCTAATACACTGATTCTTTCCTTATAATCCTGAACAGTTGCTTCAAGGGACTCAATTCGGGTTCGTAACGTGCCTACTTCACTCTCTCTTTCTTGTAGCTCAGTGAAGCCATTCCTCTGACAGTAAGTTCGAAAGGAGTGTTCTACTTCTGCCACATATTCTTCTAACTCGACATTCTGACTTTGGCTCTGATCCAGACTTTGGATAGTGTCGTCGTACAACCTTTGCATCTCTAACAGTCTATTCCGGCTACTCATGGACCTTCTTTTCCAAGCGGCGACGTTTTCTCTCTCGTAGTTGACTGCTTGTTTTCCTTTGCTAATCTCTTGCCTAGTTCTTTCCTTTTCTTGGTCAATGGCCTCCTTGAAGGACTGCCTTTCTTCCTCAATAGCCAACCGGCAGCTTTCTATCTCCTTTTCGATTGCTCTCTTGCTGATTTCTCGTTCTTCTTCCACCAAATGGATACCATTCATTCTTTCCTTTTCCACGGCTATGAACTAACTTCGGCCGGTTTTCTGTATTTTCGCTTGGAGTATGAGGGTATCCTTTTGGTAAATAGCGTTCTTCTCGCTCAAATCCGCATTTAATTTCTTCAATTGCCTAATGATCCCATCCCGTTCGTCGACCTCTAAGCTCACTTTATAGAGCTCACTATCACGCTGAGTCTGTTGGGCGTCCATTTTCCTCTTAATCTCTTCGAGTTCATTCCGTAATATATCAGTTTCAGACGGTACCACCTTTTTAAGCTCCTCAAGTGACACAACCCTCAAATGTCTCCAGAGATCGTAGTCTGGGGTGGTCATGTGCTCGGTTTCTCCTTCCACCCTGATCTGGTAACAATGGTCCCAAGCCCTCATGATAGTCTGGACTTTTTCCTTAAACTCACCTTTGAAAGGAAATTTAGTTCGGCTTAACCCGGCAGTATTGGGGATAAACTATCGTGATCCGAATTACTGGGACACCAAAAGCGGAGCACAAGCAATCCCTCCGTGCAGTCCCAACATCATCAGCCAGTCGAAATCACCGCAACTGTACAAAAAGTAATTAACTCTACCGAGCCACGGGACCCTCCTACTATGTCTTCGTCTTGAATGTTCCTGAAGAAACTAGACCATTTTTTCGTTTTCAAGTTCTCTCACCGCTCTTTTGCTAAGTACTCCCGTAAGGGCGAAAAACCTTGGAAGGATGTCCCTGGTAGGACCCTTATCGGTGTCTTCACATGTGGCTCTGAACCCATACCTGTAACAGCTGTGCACACCCCCTGAAACGTCCTTCTTCGTGTTTTTGACTGCCATTTAAAGAAATGAAGGTCTCAGCCAAGATTACTGGTACTTGATTTGCCCGCCGTTTCATACGCTCGAACAGATCTAGAATGGCTACATCAATGTTTCCAAGAGTTCTTGGAAAGATTACCAACCCATATATTCCCAGGGCAAACATGTTTATCCTTTTCCCCTCATCTGGATGTGCAGGTAAGATATCTCGAATGTTCTCCCATGCAAAGACTGTACTATCTCCTCGAAGTCGGATCAGGCCATTAACCCAATCGTCACTCATCCCGGTAAAGGTTTTGAGCTTCGAAGTGTAATTCTGATTCCTCGGAGGTTTTGCGTAGATCCAATCTTCCTGAACGTTCTTCTGATTAAGTAAGGCGATGTACTCTTCTGTTGTAGGCATCATGTCCTGCCCATTGAAGATGAAGCAGCAAAAGGCCGGATTCCAGAGCTGAAAAATATCTCGGAGTAGGGGCTGGTTAACCCGAACGTATAACAATTGTGCAATGTCGCCATAACTATCACAGAACCTGTCTTGTAGTTTTTGGTCCCATCCTTCCCAGATACTTTGAAGATCCCATAAGTTGTTCTGCTGAAGACTCACGTAGGTGTACCCTGTTACTACGCGCTCGCTCGGTAAACTGTCCCCTTGGGCCTTCTAGTTGACTTCTGACCAATGTCTGACTGACAAGTTAAGCTCTTCTTTCCTAAGACACCTTTTTTCCATAGTGAAAGACTTTATGATTGGGCAAACCACTTGATCCAGTACCTTTATGTAATGCAAATACAATAATGTATGAAAAAAAATATAAGCAAAAAAAAAGAAAATAAGTCAGTACCGGTAGAATTAATGAATACATAAATAAACGACGAATAAGGTAAACAGACAAAACAACTCTATTTATCATGTCTAAAACACCTAAGGTTATCTGCATGGCTCTAAGGGTGGGTTTCTATGTTCTCTATATGCAATTTTGGTGCTAGGAGGTACCCGAATTGTCCTTGTTGTCCCCTACTAAGGGTAGCAAGGCCCCCGATCATCACCCATTATAGGCTCTTTTCATTCGGGTTCAATTCAGGGGGACCCATTCGCTTATGCCTGCACGAAGGAACAATATCCTTACGAAAGCATAAGGTACTCGAGCCCCGAAGGTACTTGCTAGGCCTACACGAAAGAACGATATCTCCACGAAAGCATTAGCGTTTTCCCCCCACTTAAAAAAATGGGTTTATATGCCAAATTTTAAATACGTTAAAATAAATGCACACTTATAACCAAATCTTAATTTAATCATCATTTTATCAGGAACTTCTAATATTAATAAAGCAGTAATTATTTTAAAAAGCTCGACTCTCTTTTTGTTTTTTAAAAACAAAAAAATGGTCCCCAGCGGAGTCGCCATCTGTAGCGATGTCCGTTCCGCTAAAAAAACTGAGTTTTCGAGGTGTTTATGGTTTTTCGGATATAAAATGTTTATTCCGTGGGGGTTTTGAAAACCGCATTTTATTTAGAAATTGGAGTCGCCACCGGCCACTTAAGTAGGCCAGACACCTTAAAACCAGAGATTATAAAAAACTTTGGGTTTGGGAGTCGGTTACGGATGGGGAAGGATTAGCACCCCCACACCGCCCAAAATTGGTACTTTAATAATTACCGCTTTATTAATATTAGATTTTTCAGATTAGAGTGACGATTAAATTAAAATTTGCTTGTAAGTGTGAGTAAATTTTAAAGGCCCCGTTATCTGAGAGTAAACGCCCAACCACCATCACTACGCCTGATACAGGCCCCGTTTACGCTCGGATAAAAGGACACTGCATTGACAATTTATATTTCGATATGAAATCTTAGTGAGTGAGACATAAAATACGGCAAATAATTCAAATACAATAATTTTAATATTAACATAATAGAATATTAATATAATATAAGTAAAATATCAATCTAAACGTACCTATATATATATACCATGAACAAGAGAATTAACAGACAAAAAACATGATATTACGGAAACATATGTTGTAAAACATGAATACATGTGTAATACGGAAAAAAAAACCTACACGAAGACATAAAACATACTAAAATGCAAACATATTCAAAGAGAAAAAAATAGGCTACACGTTTAGAATATGAGTAAACAAGTTAACGACTGTATTAATATAACACTATACGAAAAAGCGAGCATGAAATAGAGAGGTGACAATAACATATATAACACCTATGTAAAAGACCACAAATCATATTAATGCAGAAATATTAAAACCTAACTACTTTGAAGCAAAATAATAAACAACAATAAGGGACTGGAATGGAATAAAATCAAAATATAAGGCTTATAATCAAAAAAAATAAAACGACGTCTAGGGATCTAATCAAGAACTCGGTAAAACTCATGGGGACTAAAGCTGTAAATAACCCATACGGCAAGTTCGAAATGTAAAGTTCGAAAATGCGGAGGTCCTTGGGGCGTAATTTAACCATTTGAAAACGGATTTCGAATAAATTTTGGGACGAAATTGGAAAACTTGGAAACATAAGAGGGATTAGGTTTGTAATTACCCCAAGGGGCGAGACCGTTTTGAAAATTCCCAAAACGCGGGATGGTTTATGATGCAATTAGGCCAATTTTAAAAAAGGGTTTGCCTATAAATTTCCCTAACCGGCCTCCCCTCTCCCTTTTCCTCATTTAGCCTTAGGATAATATTCCCCCCACTCTCTCATCTTCTCTCAAAACAAACACCAAGCCCTCGATGAAACCAGAAATCGGCAACCAACCACCGTCCTCTCCGCTGCCGGTCAGTGCCGGCGAACCTAGAAAAACACCCAAAACAAACCTCGCTTCAACCCGAACCTGAATCTAAACTTAGATTTACACAAAGACTCCCCTTTTTGCCTAGATCTGAGAAAATACGAGGTAAAAATGTTTTTTGAAACAAAAACGAAACCAAAAGGGGCATCCCTCTCTTTTCAGTTCAACATGTTCAGTTTTGGAAACTGAGGCGGCTTGTCACTGGCAAGAGGAGACCCACTGACGACGAGGGTAAAGAACCTATCCTCTCCTCTCCCTTTCGTTATTATTTCATATTTTTTACTGTACATGCACGCAAGAAACAAAGAAAAAGAAAAAGAGATTACCACTGAAACTTGGTGCTTCTTTTTTTTGTATTTTTTTGTTCAAAAGCCTCTGATCTTACACTTTTGTTGGTTTACATATATCCTGTCTGCTCTCTCTTGTTTGGTAAAACTAGTACATAAGATATATTTTGGATCTGATTTTGTTCTGACGCCTTTCCATTTCTTTGTGTCTTTGGCATGCCCGGCCATGCTTGGTGGTTGGTACGGCCGGCATGGGGAGTGGCATGGTGGAGATGACCGCTCGGCTACGCAGACTGGCGTCTCGGGAGACGAAACGACTATTACTGCCAGAACCGTTCCTATTTGTTGGATCAAATCTGATCCAACGGTTAGGACCGCTCGATGATCAGACGGCTAAGATGAGGCCTCGAGGATGGTGTAGCGGCTCGGGATCATGCCACGTGGCCTGGAGAACATGGATGGCCTTGTATGCGTCTCACACGCCCGAGTGGATAATCCAACAGCCCGCGCTTGGGCTTCACGCGACAGATGAGGGGCCTTCATGCTTCATTTGTGGCCATTGGATCCAGATCTAATCCAACGGCCCTCGTGCAGCTGCGCAAGATGAAAAGAGGGCATTAGGGTTCCAATATTTGATATGGGTTAGGGTTTCTTAGGATGTGGGCCAGCTTGGCCGAATGGGCCATGTGTAATTAAGTTTGGATCTTGTAATTAAGGACTGGATATCTAATTTGGACTTTAATATACTTTTTATCTTATTTTAATTTCAGCCCAATAGTATTAATAATAATAGTAATAATAACAATAGTAATAATAATATATGCATACCCACACATATAATATATGTACATACAAATTAATATACACATGCAAACACCCACACGTATGCATACATTCTCGCACATTAATTAATATCTACATGCAAACGTTAATATATGTAACACATTAATATAATATACAAACATACATGCATATATACTCATACGCACATGGTTTACGTACACATTAATCATACATATAATATAATACGTATACATGCAACAATAATATATTAATTAATAACTTAAAGTAGATTAACACAATACTTATACACCGAATAAAAATGAGTGATTACACTTGAGAGAGAACGTATATGGATATTCAATTATTAAGGTAATTTTAATATTCCTTAATAAGTTTGATTTGAAATATGGTAAGGAATATGATAGCATTAAAATCATATATGTAGAATTTTCTTGGAAAAGAAATAAAAACATTAAATACACGTGTGCATGTATTATGGTAATATTAATACCTTGAATTATGGTATTATGTTGAAAACACTATTATGATATCTTTATGACATCATTATAATAGTTATTTATGGTGCTATTACCTTATAGTTTTGAGCTTTTAATATTAAATATTACATGAATATGAAATATCCTGATATGATTTTGACATGTATAGTTATTATTAAATGTGATAATAATTATTGATTATGTTTTTGGAAACAATGTGGACTATTATTTTTCCTACTAATAATTTCTTTTAAGAAATTGTATAGAGACGAACATGATATCTAGATGAAATCTTGATCTATTTTGGAAACTAAGATCTCGTAAATAATTCATTTCGGGATTAATTCATGTCGTTTCAACGGGTTTACTTGATCTTCCTTTCCAAACAAGAATCAACGAAAGTAAAATAAAAAGATTATTTCCTTTTGATTTCTGTTTGTTAAACAGAATCGGATTGCCTTAATATCTCAGTTTCCAGTTTTAGTATTTCTAATTCTGTCATTAAACAATAGATATTATATTAAAAAAGGGGAATAAATTATTGAATTTATTTCTCCGTTAGAATCTTGCGGTGATTCTAATTTTTTAAGGAAAATAAATCGTTGAATTTATTTTCTGGAGAATCTTGTATGATTCTATTTTGCGAGGAAAATAAATCGTTAAATTTACTTTTAGAAAAGGAAATAAATCATTGTATTTATTTTCTTGAGAATCTGGTATGTTTCTATCTTGGAAAAGGAAAATAACTCGTTGAATTTATTTCCTTGAGAATCTTGTATGATTCTAACTTTATAAGCAAAATAAAACATTGAATTTATTTCCATGGGAATCAAGTATGATTATATTTTATATAAAGAAATAAATCGTTGAATTTATTTCTTGGTAATCAAGTATGATTCAATTTTATAAAAGGAAATAGATCGTTGAATTTATTCCTTGGGAATCAAGTATGATTTTATTTTGAAAATAAATCGTTGAATTTATTTCTTGGGAATCTTGAACAGTTTGTAAATTGAGATCTTATAAATAAATTTTTTTTGAGAATTTAATTTTTGCCGTTTTAACGGGTTTACTGATCTCCCTTCAAACAAAGTGGACAAATCTGTTCTAACAGAATTTGTTATTGGAGGTAATATTGGTTACTAAATCCAAAGCAAGCACTGATTCCGATCGAGGTCTTGAATCAAAGCATGGAAGAACTTTGTTTTCTATGTCAAAAATTAAACTCTCAAAGCCTAGTTTGATGCACGTTATGAAGTGTACAATGTTTAAAAATGGCTAAAGAATTGTAAGTCGTTGGACCATAAATACAAAATGGAAGATGTCGGTGCTAAGAAACTCTTAGTTACCAAATTCTTAACTTTATGATGATTGATTCTAAATTTTTGTGAATCAAAGGCAGTGACTTTAATTGATCACTCACGATATTCTCACAAAAGTAATGTTGATAAGTGAATCCATTAAGGTGTTGGTCATTTGAAAAGCTAACATCTGCTTGGGATGACTTCAAGAACTTTTTTAAGCATAAGAGAATGGGATCCATAAACGGATGATTGAAAAACAATATGAAAGTGCATGTCTAGGATTGATTCTTTGAAAGACCTGGTATTTAAGCGTGCCTAGTGCATCACCTCTCTTTTCATAAGTTACCTACATGGTGCATTGTTCATTATTGTGTTTAATAGATTCATAATGTATGTTTTGGTTTGTGACTATGAGTCACAATGGAAAACCAATGAGATTCAATGGAAAAAATTTCAAAATGTGGCAACAAAGAATGTTGTCTTTAATTTTCAGAAAAAAGAATGTTGTCTATTTGACCATGTTAAACTTGGTCAAAGATCTGAAGGGTGATCTTCCCATTATTAGAGAGGATAAGGTAAATGGTGTTACCACCTTTAAATGTTGCTAAGGAAAATATTGTTGTGAAAAATATTGCCAGAGCAAATGTAGTGGAAGTCAAAAAAGGACTTCAAGAAAACAAATTGTAGACAAGGTCGTATTTGAGACCAAAAAGACGGTGTGTTCAAGAAGCAAAATTTCATAGGAAATGCTTCAATTGCCATAAGATGTGGAACAGGTCTTCGGACTATAGATTTCAAAACGAGGTCAATGTTAATGGCATGACAAAATATTGTTTGAAGGAATACATTTATTACCTTCATTGACGATAACACAAAATAGTGTTATGTGCATTTGCTGAAAAGCAAAGATAAAGCTATAGAGAAATTTTTTCTCTATGAGCATGACGTTGAAACCCAAACTTAATTAAAGGACTAAGATTGGGGAAACTATATGTGAACAACACTGCAACATCCAAGGGTACAATGATTGTGAAAATACTTCTGAAAATAATTGAAACTTCAAAATGTGCCTGACATGTGGGAGAAGCAATTCTATAAGCTAATTACCTTTTAAATAAGGTTTCCCCACAATTAAAGAGATAGACACCATATGAATTATAGAAAGGTCGAAAACCTTCCTACAATCACTTGAAAATGTGAGGGTGTATTGCAAAGGTAATAGCCTCATTACAAAAAAAAACATAAATAGATCCCCAAAACAGTAGATTGTACTTTATTGGCTATGTAGATCATAGCAATGCACATTACTTTCTTGTGTGAGAATCAAAGAATCCTGAGATTCACAAGAATATGATAATGGAATCAAAGAATGCCTTATTCTTTGAAGATATACTTCTTTGTATAACTAAGGAAGTTTATCCAAGTTCAACGAAATGAACTTTGGAGATTACCAACGAAGATAGTCCAGATGTTCAGCAAAAGGTTGAAATTAAAATATTGCCATGATGACAAATAAGTATGACAAATGTGTGTATGTCAAACCTACCGACATTATCCTATGTTGATGACATACTCATTGTTATAAGTAACAATAAAATGGTAAGCATACCAATGGCATGTTAAATTCAAGATTTGACATGAAAGATATGAAACTAGACGATATGATTTTGGGCATCCAAATCAAACTGTCACTTGAATATCTCATATTGATTTATTCACACTATGTGGACAAATTCTTGAGAAATTTTGCAAGGATGATTCTGTATAGCCAAAACTCTAATAGACATGAGCTAAGATCTATCTAAGAATAAAGGTCAAATATTGACCAAGTGGAATATACAAAGGTCATAGGCAGTCTAATGTACCTCATGAGCTGCACTAAACCAGATATTACTTTTACTGTGAGCAATTTATGTAGATTCACAAGCAATCCAGGTGAAAATCACTGGAAAATGGTTGTGAGGGTATTGAGATATCTTAGATATACTTGAGATTATGGATTGCATTATTCCAGAGATACTATTGTATAGAAGGATACTTCAGTGCCAGTTGGATATATGATATTCAAGAAATCAATGGCACAAGTGGATGGAAATCCTCAAGATAAACGGTTATAACCAGATCCATAATAGAATCTGAGTTTGCAGTTCTAGACAAGTCTAGAGAAGAAGTCAAATGGCTTCAAAATTTCTTGGAAGATATTCCTGAATGGCCAAAGTATGTGCCCACAATATGCATATATTGTAATGACCAAGTGAAAATCAGTAGCGCATATAGCTTTATTTACAATGGCAAGTCGAGACATATGTGTCGTTGACAGAATATCGTTAGACAATTGATCTCAAATAGAGTTATCTCTATTAATTTAGTAAGATCAAAGGATAACGTTGTAGATCTGCTAACTAAAAGGTTAAAATTGAGATCAAGTTGAGAAAACATCAAAAGGAATGTGACTAAAGCCCATGGGAATTTGACGCGTTATGTGAGGAAAAACCCCCACCTAGTTGACTAGAGATCCCATGATCTAGGTTCTAAGGGACAACCTAATTGCATAGGCATGTGTAGTCACTGTAGGGGTTCTTATCCCCAAGTCCGTTCCTATAATGTAAATAGTGATCAAAGTGGTTTAGGCTAAGTAAAGCTTTTAATGACCATTGTGTGTTTTGGTGAGCTGAGCAACATAAGTCATCTATGTGAGAGTAAAATTGGGCCGCTTCAAGAAAACTATTGGGCAAAGTTCTCTCAAACTCTTGCAGAACCAGACGATTTCCATGGCTTTAAGGGTATACCCATGAGAACTGATATCTTGGCCAGAAAGGTAGTTGTGTGAAGTATGTCATTGTTTACACAAACGACAGACAGTTCAAGGACGTCACATCTACTGATCAGCCATTAAAGTAAATATACTTTCATAAGGGAATGTTCAAGGGTAGACACCTACCTATCCTATACAATTATCGATCGTAGAATCTATCACCACATGAAGTCAAAATGTTTTGATAAAATCATCAATTTCATTTATGTGGGGGATTGTTGGAAAAATTGATAATTGTGGAGATTTGAATGAGAAATTGATCTAAACATTGTTAAGGGAAAACGTGGAACCAATTGTTGGTTCATAAATGTGCAGACGTGCACGACGTGGGTAACGCTAATATCTGAACTGGTCGGGTCCTCCATAGGTTTGCAAATATTTTAACCCAAATAATTTTTCCTTAAATAGAGCATATCTTTTCCAAATTATGTTTTGGAATTAAAAGAATAAATATTAAAAGGTTCGTTTAATTCAAACAGTAATTTTAGAAATTGCTCTTTAAAGGCTCATTGATTAAATGCTCCATTAGGTCAAATTTCCTATGGTTCACTATGTGAAACCCCTATAAATACCTTGTTAACCTACTAGGTTAAACACACAACTCAAAACACAGAGATTTTTCTATTGTTTTACTCTATGACTTTCAAAAGTAGTTTTCGGTGATAGACGAAGGCAAGTTACAATTCGTGATCTCTACAAGTGTGCAACTGTAGTTGATCATCTAGTTGTTGTATCCTGGGAGACAGACGAATAAATGATCTATCTTAAGGAAACTGCGTAATTGCAGGCCTCAACTCGTTTTCCACTAATCAGTTTTTCTGTCTACTACAAGTAAACAATTTTAATTTATTGTTTTAATAATCAATTTATGTTAAGAATATTCTTGTATTTAAATTTATAATCTGTTCGATTTATCAAGAATAATTTTAGTATTTTGTTTTTACTATTTATTATTTTCTTGAATTATTAACGCCATTTTGTAACAATTTTTACCAGATTCGGTGCCCCCAGAGCCATTATACATGATAAAAGTACACATTTTAAATGTCAGTTAATCACTAATGCTCTGCGCAAGTATGGAATCCAACAAAGAATTACTACTGCCTACCACCCTCAAACAAATGGCCAGGAATAGATTTCAGATAAAGAGATCAAGAACATTCTAGAGAAGACTGTGAATCCAAACTAGAAAAACTGGTCACTGAGGTTAGATGATTTCTTGTGGGCGTACAGAACAGTGTTCAAAACCCCATTAGGGACATCCCCATACAAACTTGTGTTTGGGAAGCCATGACATCTTCTGGTGAAGTTAGAGCACCGAGCCTATTGGGCAACCAAAAAGCTGAACATAGAATTGAAAGCTGCAGGAGAGAAGCGTTTGTTAGAGCTGAATGAGCTGGAGGAGTTTAGAGCACAAGCCTATGAAAATGCCAAAATTTATAAAGAAAAAACAAAGCGATGACATGACGGAAAAATATTGCCATTACAGTTTAAAATTGGGCAAAAAGTGTTATTATTCAACTCGAGGCTCAAGTTGTTTCCAGGAAAACTCAAATTCAGGTGGTCAGGACCCTTTGAAGTTGTCAAGCCTTATGCTTATGGAGCGGTAGAAATCAAGGACATTAAAACATGGACAACTTTCAAGGTGAACGACCAGAGACTTAAGCATTACTGGGAAGAAAATCAAAATAATGCCAAGGAGACAGTTCTCCTTGCAGAGATTCAGAAAATTCTGTCATCTCAGTTTGATCATTGTAAATAGTTTAGGACAGTTATTTTCTTTTATGTACTTAGGATATCTTAGTTTAATTATTCAGTTTTTCTTTTATTTCCTTTTCTATTTTGAAAGGTTTCTTTGAGTTTTAGCGTAGGTAATTTTGCCAAGGCATTATGCCAAGCCCTGTTGGCATTCAGACATCTGTCATCGCACGTCATACCAACACGTGGACACTTTTCAGACCAAGACTAGGGCTAATGATATTAAGCGAGAAACCCTATCCAGCCAGCCGCCTAACTTAAAATTTTCAAATTTTAAAATTTTAATCCTATTCTAGCCATGCTCAGTTTCTCGTGCCGCCACTCTCCCACACATGCCTCATCTACCAACCCATAATTATCCCCCTCTTCCATACACTTCTTAATTGCCAGGTTATGATTACCCCCACTAAACCCACTTAAAGCCATCCCAACCATCCCCAATAAAACCTATTTAATTTCCCCTTTTTCTTTAATCAATAACCTTTTCATTTTCATCTTCTTTTAAGTTGGCAATAACCCAAGTCTTTTCTATTCTCTCTTCATTACCCAAATTAACAATGGACTATTTATCCTACTTTAATAAAGAATTAGACCCGCTCTAAATCTTCTTCAACGATGAAATGAAGAAGAACTTTGAAGAAAACTACGCGGCATAAACCTTTTGCTATGAGAAGGGGTTCGATTTCAAGGACGAGCCCGACATAGGGCATTCGGTGGAGGTAGATGCCATCGTCAAAAAACATGGCTGAAAGCTCTTTTGCCTTCAGCCTGATGAAGTCTACTCAATCATTGTTCGAGAATTTATTCCTACATCACCACGAAGGCTTCGTCGTTTGTGTTTATTTGGGGCAAGTGTGTTCAGTTTGATGAAGGGTATGGCAATCGAAGTTTCAATTTGAATAGAATGGGAGAGGAGCACTCAGCATTCTCTAAAACCATTGATAAGGCTAAGCTTTAGCTTTTCCTGGAAGATTTGTTCAAACTAGGCACAAAGTGGTTTGTGACCTCTAAGGGCAAGAGAACGATAAAATGGCTGGTATTAAAACCACAGCCGAAGGGATGAAACTATTTTTTAAAAGTCAGTCTGATGCCAACCACACACAATGACACAATGTTAGAGGACAAGATAGCATTGTTACATTCGATCATGATATGAAGGAAAATAATATGGGTCGACTGATTATTGACGAGACCTACAAGTATGCCGGCAGGAGTTGTGGCAGTATAAATTTTCCTTCCTTTATTTCCACCATTTGCATACAGCATAATGTGCCCACACTCGACTCCGAAAATGTCCAGCAATGTAAAGGAAGCATCACCCCTGCTCTTGGGGGGCAGTTGATTGCCAGGGAGGCTAAGGAAAAGCTGCCCAGCCTATATTTGTTGCTAAGACACCCAAAGTAGAACCTTACACTCCAATGTCAGAGGATGTTGTGGCATTACTCTCCTAGATCTATCAACTCCAAAACCTCCTTCTTCGAGAGTTCCAAAAGGCAAAGAACAAAACCTGGCACTCTGGCAATATGTTGAGGCCCGAGACCGTGCCTTAAGAAAGACTCTTGAGAACGTGTCCACCAATCATTTGACACTATATCTAGAGTTCCTAATTGAGCTTCATACACCAAAAGAAATGTCAGCTAGCCCTCAGCCTGCTCATAATCCAGCCCAGCAATCTGATACCGTCGTACCAGTATCATCTGTCTATAAAGATTCTGCTAGAACCAAGACCCAGCCTATGGATGCTAAGTCTGATGATGACGTACTTGCAAAGACTAATTTTCTACCAATAGCTCCAACCTATTTAGCTGCTCTTGTCACGGCGGTCACATCTGAGCCAACAGGGTAATTGATGAGTTCTTACAGGAAGTAAAGGCTTCTATGACCGAGGCTCTGAAGCCACAACTGAAAAGGAAAAATTCGGTGGCACCAAAATGAGGATCCTACATCTAGATAAAGACTCGTTCCACTATCCTAGAACATTACTCAGAGGAGTCGTCATCCCCTTAACTCCTTACTTTTATATTTTTCATTTTCAGCATACATTGCATTTGTATATATGTGTCTCATGCATTGAGGACAATGCATACCTTTGGTTTGGGGGTATGTATTGCCTCATATTTATTGCCATGTTTATATTCATGATTGCATTACATGTTGCATTATGCCATTTAGATAGTAGATAGAGTAGAATCATGCATACCAAACCATTAAAATTTTTTTGCCACAGCTTGATTTTGTACTGATAATTTTGCCAAACACATTGCTAGCATAGTTAGATTTTATTCTAGTATGCCCCTATTCAATAATGAGTTTAGAAATCTCTAGACTTAGTTAGAGCCAGTAGACTTAGTAAGGACAAGTTGCTTAGAAATTAATCTCTAACTTAGGGAAATTTAGTCTCACTCAAACATGTAGTTTGCATCTAGTTTCCAAGGAAAACTTAGGACTTTTGAAAGTGAACTCATAAAAAATGCCAGGTAAAAGTAAAAAAGGCAACAATATTTTGTCAAAGGCTAAAAAGAATTAGAACATTCCTCTGCCTTAGAGATAATAAGCAACTTAGGGCTTTGTGGTTTTCTCCCTCTTAGTTTTCAGGCCAACAAAAGCTTTAGGGCATGAGTGTAATGGGGCACCTTAATGATGTAGTCTGGATTAACATGGGGGTTCATGGTATGCTCTATCGTACTTGTCACGCCAAACAACGTTATGATGTGAACCCTAAAAATAATGCCAAAAGAAAAAAAAGAAAAAAAAACTTGGTGAATACAAAAAATGCTGAGTTTGGGTAGTAAAATTGACTAAGGGAGTTGAGGGATATTGGATGCAAATTACCCGCACTTCATTCACACTTCATGACCTTAGGTTAGAGTTATATTTCTGCACGTGAAATTGCTTTTAGTTCTAGTGGCATTGCTATTGTGAGATAATTGAGAACATGACTGAGGCCCGATCTTGCTTGCTGGCTTGTGTTGCTAATCAAAAAAAAATTCATGGTACTTTAATTATATATATAGTTTTTAGTTTTGCATTACTTGGGGACAAGCAATGAGCTAGGTTTGGAGGTGTTAACTCCTCAAAAGTTGTATTTTCCATGCATATATTGCCATGTTATTGCTTGACTTTAGGTATATATTAGCACATTTAGCCAGTAGTTTCATGCATTTGCATCTAGGAGTTGAGAAATGTACAGATTTTATTTCCAGAGTGAAGGGGTATTTTCTTGTTGTGGTGTATAGGCTTGGCAGGACTGAAGCAGGTGAATGCATGAGGGAAATCCTGAGTACAGTTGGCAAAAGCAGGAGGCAGGATGCCAAAGCTTGGTTGGCAAAAGAAGGATGATCGATGCCTGGTCAAACAGCCCTAAGTCAAGACCAGGTCAGCCCTAATTCCATGAAGTGGGAGAGTGTCGTGAAACATCATAAAAAACTCTCAAAAACCCTAATTAGGGTTTTTTCTCATGCCTATATAAGGGATTTTAAGGCCGGTTTAAGAGGGAGAGCAGCGCTGTAAGGAGAAGGGTAAAAGGCAGACCAATGTTCGATTAGGTAGTTTTGCCAAGAGCTCTGGATCCATTGAAGGGCTGCATCGACGAATCTCCTTCATTAGTCCATTTCTCTTAAAAATATTTCTGATTTTGTCAAGATGATTAAAAACGATGAAGTGTTGTTGGTTTCCCCTATCCATGAACTAATCTTTTAATTTGGCTATGGGTGTTTGCGATGAACGTTTAGTTTTTGTTCTTGGTTTTTATAATTGAATACTTTGAAATTATTGTCTATTTCACATATGCTTACATTTCATATGTTTTATGCCATACAACATTTGGTATTAAATGCTTATTATTCCCTAATATCTTAACAAACTTAGGAGGTGGGGATTAATTGCCAAATACTAAGGAGAGAAACTTCCGCAGAAGATATTCAAGTAGATGAACTTACACTTTAAGTGATTCTACCCCTTAGGAGTAAAGATTGAAACTTCACCAAGTTAATTGTTTGAAAACTCACTATAGAAATATAGGTGTTAAAAGTAATTAACTTAGGGTATTGTCATCAACAGAGGCAATACTAAATTAAAATCTTCTCAACAATAAAACCAAGTTTTAACGTTATTAATTGTTGTCTTCGCTAGCGTGAAATTCAAACATCCCTTGCCAACGCCAATTAATCATCTTGCATTTGTTTGTCAATCTAACTAATTCTTTGTTTCGATTGATTTTATCATTTTCTTAATCAAAACTGTGATCAATTATCATCAACTTATTTTATTCCTTACAAGTATTTATCGTAGCATTTAATTCTTGAAAAAATCCTTGTGGATACGATACTCTCTTACTATTATATTACTTGCTGACCTTGTATACTTGCACGTAAAAAGACATATCATTGGCATTATTTCCTGAACTGACAGACAAAATACTTAATGTTTTGCCAAACAATATTTCGTCAACAGAGAGCTTCCATCGATGTAAAATCTCGCACCCAAATGCGAGGCGAAGGCTGTCTTTGATCAGGACTTCATCAAGGTATTTTATTCTGATATTTGTTCTAATAAACATTGGGAAGAAACAAATGTCTTATTCTGATATTTGTGCCGAAGGCCGCTCGTGATTAACTGATGCTTCTCATTATAGATAAGGAAAGAATCATCCAACACTCTACTATTTATGGGTGCTTATCGAGTGAGTCGATTGTGAGTTGAGTAGTGCTCGACTCGTACTCGTTAAAAAACCTTGTTGCTCGACTCGATTCGTGCTCATTAAAAACCTTGTTGCTTGACTCGACTCATTTCTCATTAAGCTCGATAAAATTTGCTCAACTCATGCTCTTTAAAAAATCTCGTTGCTCGACTCGTTGCTCATTAAGCTCGCCAAATGCTTTACCTTGTTTTTTTTTAAAACAAAGATAAAATCTAGTGATACTATTAGAGCTTAATATAAACATAGAATTCATTAAAAAAAACATGAATTTTGAGGAGATAAATAAACGAACCTACCATGACCGACTTAGAGATGAAGCTGATATTCGAGTGTGATACTCTTTTTAGTTTCTCAACAATATTCGATGAACAACAAAGGAGAGAATGTCTTAGGAATTTCGGGGTTTTAACTTTCAGCCTTATTTTTTATATGAGAAGTGGAAACTGAAGACTTTTTCTCTTTTCTATTTTTATACATAAAGTAATAATAAAAGAAAAATGAAAGACTTTAATAAAAGAAGGAAAGACTCATTATTATAATTTAATTTCATATTAATACAAATTAACTTTTTTAATTTTCAAGAAATATAAAACGTTTTGGAAATTTGAAACCAAAATTTTATGAGTAAATTACCTAGCAATTCACTGAACTTTTCTAGAGTTTTA
Source organism: Hibiscus mutabilis (assembly GCA_019671005.1). Taxonomy (NCBI): domain Eukaryota; kingdom Viridiplantae; phylum Streptophyta; class Magnoliopsida; order Malvales; family Malvaceae; genus Hibiscus; species Hibiscus mutabilis. Next base: position 24,599,591 of record CM033751.1, read on the forward strand.
AACTAGTATTTAAACTTCTTGGAAAATAATTTTTTAAGGTAGCCACCAAAAAATCATAAAAGAATTTATAAAAAAATAACGAGATGCTCACGAACTTATCGAGTTGAGTTTGACCTTGCTCGACTCGACTCACTAATATCTTGATTCGAGCTCGATTTCGAGTCGAGTCAACTCGAGTTGAGCGTTAATGTAACACCTCGATCCCGATCCTACATCTTATGAAAGTTATTTAGGTGGTTTACTACCATTTTTACACATGATTAACATCAAATCTGAGTTTTACCATTTTAAAGTATCATCCACCCAAAAAAGCATCCAAATAACCATAAACACCAAATCTAGCAACCCTAACCATAAATTCAAGAAAGGAATTAATTTATGATCTTCAAGAAGAGTAGGAGTTAGAGATATACTGACCTTTAGCTAAAAATCCCAAATTCAAGCTCCCAAGCAAAACCCCTCAACTTCCCCTTTGACCCAAGCTTAAAGAATTCCTCAAATTTCTCCTCTTGCCATAACAACATGAAAAACGAATTAAAGCTTGAACTAATAATTTTGGGGTCAATCTACTACAAACTTACAACCCAAACCTCAAAGGAAAGCTCCATAACACCTTTAATCTCCAAAACCCATAAATGACAAACACACATTTTTAAGAAGAGAAGACCATTTTCTTAAAGCTTAGAAGATGAAAATTATTTTTTTCTTTACTCATGAATCTCGAAATAGAACTTAGCTAGGCAAATATTTGATTTTTAGATATGATAACCCAATCTTAAAAAATGTGAGGAGATGGTGTTTGGGAAAGAAAAAAGAGACGGGGATGGGAGAGTGAGGTAAGCTTTTCTGCCCCTCTTCCATCTGAAGACAACCATGTAATAAAGTGTGGGCAGCATTTATTTTAAAAGGGGAACAATCACCACATAAAACCTCACACTTTCATCTTTATCACAAAATGTCACCTCCCAAGCCCGCATAGCCAAATTCTTATCCAACAAGGCCCAAACTTGACCCAGTGGGTCTAATAACCCAATCTAACACGAAGGTCCATAACTTGGATCAACGCCTATTTGTTGACTCAGAAATTTGAGTCATTATAGTTAACTAAGTTTTCACCGAGTCGAGCTCGATTTGTTTGCGATCTGCTCAATTCAATAAGCACCCCTACAGTACTATTAACAACCCTGTCATCGGGCCAAGTGTTGTTGAAACAATGCGGAAACACAAGGTAAATTATATTCCACTAACTTGGTGGTACTGCAAATTTAAAAAATTCACATTTAGGGGTGTAAACGAGCCGAGTCGAGCTTAAGTAAGGCTGAGCTCGACTCGGCTCGTTAAGAATTCGAATTGATTTTGAGCTTGATTCGAGCTTGAGTGTGTTGAGCTCGAACTCGGCTCGTTAGGAACTCGAGCCGAGTTTTAGCTCGAGTTGAGTGATGATCGAGTCAAACTCGAGTAGCTCACGATCCGTCTCGTTTCATTTACAATAATAATAAATAATAATAATAATAATATTAATCAAAATGCATGATTTCATTATAGATAGAATCATACAAAAAGTATTTCCATGTGCCTCATTAAAAATCCCCTAACCCTAGTTGACGGAAAAGAGTACATATGAAAATATACCTAAAGTTAAACTAAAAATTAGAGTAACTTAACATAACAACCAAAAACACCAAGCCTACATTTTAGTTCACTTTAATTTAAAAAATTAAAGAGTATATTATATTTTGTGTCGCTCGCGAGCTTTTTGAGTCGGGTATCAAGTAGCTCGACTCAGCTCGTTAAAAACTCAAGTCGAGTTCGAGCTTGAGTCGAGTCTAATCAAGTTGAGTGTTGACCGAACTTTGACCAAGTTGAGCACGAGTAGCTCGTGATCTGTCTCGACTCATTTACGGCCCTAGTCACATTGGTTCAGATGCATGAATACGGTGTCATAACGGGTGCAAATTTTACAATGTCCTTTACAATAACTTCTTTTTCTATCACGTATTGTCTTACGACTTGCTTTTTTGGGCTTGCTCTGAGAAAGGGCTTCCAGTATGTGAGTGAAAATGCAGATGGAGTTTGCCAAGCTGGTTGGAAACCAGATGAGAAATCCGAGAAACAAAAATCTTTTATCTTTTCTAGTGTTCATTTCTACGTCCCAATTAAAAATTAAATTTTAAGTTTGAACTCTATATTTTAAATCTTAAACTTTAACTCTAAACCCTAAAAAATACACCATACCCCTATTTTCTAAAACTTTAACCTAAACTCTAACCTTGAACCTTAAGTCTAAACCCTAAACTTACATTTTAATGCATGTGCATAAATAAGGGCACCTAAAAGGGACAAAAAATTCCTATTCCTGAACAGAAAGAAGAAAAAAAATCCTATTCGTTGTGTTCATTAGGTTAGGTGTTTAAAAAATCCTTTAGAAAGAACTGTTGTTTTACAAATTAAAAAATCTACTTCTTTTTTGTGTTCCTATTTATGTTTACACTATAAAATATTAAGTTTAGAGTTTAAGATTGAAGGATAGGGTTAGGGTTAAGGTTTAAGATCAAAGTTTAGGGAATTGTGGGTAAGATGTATTTTTAGGGTATAAGGTTTAAGATTTAGAATTAAAAAATTAGAATTAGAGTTTAAAATTTATTTTTTAAAGTTGGGGCATGGAAATGGTACCAAAAAGGGACATAATATTTTGTTTGTTGTTTTACTAATAACATGAAATAAAATAAGATACATTTCCGTAGCTATAATTGAATAATAATAATAATAATAACTTAATGAGAAAAACCAAATACGTATATTTACAAAAGATAATCCAAATCCAAGTCCACTAATTGGCCTAGTGGCTAAAGATACTCATCTTACCCCATCTTGTATGAGTTTGAATCCTGGGATAAGAGTGTAATATCTCTATTTAATAAAAAAAAATTCAAATCCAAAAGAGAACTTTTATTTTTGTTAAAAATAAAGTGTAGATAAAGATCCTATATTCTTTGGGGGAAATTTGAAGGAAGATATTTTAAAGTAAACAATACATTATCAAAGCACATGCTATAGGTTAATATTTATTTAGTTATTGCATCAAAAAAATAGTTATTCGTTTATATTTAATGTCTGAATTTTATTATATATGGAAAATGTTACTTTAAAAACAATTCATTAAATATATTAAGTAGATCCTTACTTTAAAATTAAAAGAAAAATATTACTCCTTCTCATTAAATTTGTCCATTTTATGTTTTAAAACTATTTCACTTAAATTATTTCATTGAAAAAATTAATAATTTTACAAGGTACATTTTTCTTTCTATCATTTCTTTAGATTTTTAACAAAATAAAATTCAACTTTTAAAAAATAAAATTATTATTTTAATTATTTTATATCATATTTCTTAGACTAACTTTTTCTACTTAGTTTACTTAAAACTAAGTAAACAATTGATATATTTTGTGGTACGGAGGAGAATCATAAATCTATATGATATAGATTATGGCAGTTTGGTAAATTAAAAAGAAAATGGAGGTGGATGATGGAAACTGAAATTTTGGAAAGACGGCGCTTGTTGTGGTATTTGTTGATGTGATGTAAGAACACTAACGATAATAAAAGGTAGACCTCACAAATTTAACTCGAAATTCGAGATCTGAATTGATTTATCCGATTTGAGGTGTGATTTGGATCCAAACATAATAGTTTAAATTTGATCTGAACTCGAATTAAATAAAATTGAACCAAACCCGACCCAATTTTTAGTTGAACTGAAGACTGAAAGTAACCGAAACCGAAAGGAACCGAACTCGAAAATAACTCAAATCGAAAGCAATCTGAATCGAATACAACTCGAACCGAAAGCCAACTAAACCAAAAGTAACCCGAACCGAAAATCAAACCGAACAAAAAACTCAAATTTAATTTTTCAAAATCTGATCTGAACCAAATATCAACTCGATTTTGACCCGATAATTGAGTCGAAGTGAACGGATAATTTTAGTAATATGATAAATAGTAAATATGTATGTTTTATTCTTCTTTATATCTTTTCTTCTTTAAAAGATCATCTTCATATCAGATTCGATAGTATTTGATATTAAGAATTATAAAATAAAGTTTCTCACTAGTTACTACCCAAAAAGTGAATTATTGTGGTTAACTTTAATTTATATCGCTTAGACGGTAGATTATAGTTTACTTTAAAAGAAAAGAAATTTCATTTTTTACGAACACAAATTAATATGAAACACAAATCTCAAATAAAGAATTATCTTTCAAAAGTGATATTACACTATTATCTCTTAATATTGGTTGAATTCGAAATATTGAACAATTTAGAGTTGAAATTGAGCCTACATAATAAGATCGACAAAAAACACATTTTTTTACAAAAATATATCAATAATTATATATACACATTGGACAAATACCCAAATCAACTTGAATTGCCCCGAACATCTAAAGATTGACCCGACCCAAAAATTCAACCAATCTGATATTGACCCAACCCAAAAAAATCAACTGATTCGATATTGACCTGACATGAAAAATCAACCGATCTGATATTGACCCGACCCAAAATTTGACCGATCTGATATTAACCCGAACTGAAAAGTTGATTGACCTAGTTTTGACCTGAATCAAAAATTCAACCAATCTGATATTGACTCAAACCGAAAATCAGCCGATCCGATATTGACTCGACCTGATATCCAACCCGACCCAAAATAATATAGACACGAGTTATATTCGATCCAACTTGAACCAAACCTGAACTGAAAGTCAACTCGAACTAAAATAACCCGAACCCGAACCGAACGACCCGATTGCCACCTCTAAATAAAGGGCAATTTTGGCTAAATATTCCCATTGGGGAAATAATTTGGAAATATACCCCTGTCAGAAATTATTTAGAAAAATACCACCCATTTGGTCCATGTAACTAAGAATCGCGTTCTGGCAGGCGCGATTTTAGAAATAGCGCTTCAATGGGTGAGACTTTTTATGATGTGGCACGTTGATTAAAGAGCCAAAATTTAATATTATGAGATAAAAAGTCGCACCCAGCTGGACGCGATTTTCATGAGAATATGAAACAGATCGGCGTGAATTTATTGTGCTATCTATGCAGAAGTCTCATTTGGTAAAGCACGATTTCTATGTTATTTAAAACTAAAATCGCATTTTACGAAGCGCGATTTCCAAAATTAAAAATTGAAATTACTTATCACTACCCACGTAGTCAATTTTGGGCGGGTTTAAATTACATAAATCGAGGTTGGTGAAACGTGATTTCTTTGTAAAATATTTAACCGGTTTGAATTTCAAAATAAATGAATCTATCGTTTGAATTTCAAAAAGAAAAATCATGTCCAGCACAGCGCGATTTCCATTGAACAGTCGCGTTGAAACCGATGCGATTTTCCCTATAAATTGGTCCTCTGCCCCACCACTCTTCCCCACCACAACAAAAACATTCATTTCTCTTCTAGATTTTATTTGTCTTGTTTAAAATAAATGGTGGGGTTGATACAGTTTGATCACAAGCACGTATTCGATTATTGGCGGACACATGTAAGTTTTATCTATTTATTTTAAATTGGTATATATATATATTTATATTCTCATACTATTATTTTTTTAAATTTAATATATTTATTATAATTTCATTTTTTTAGAATATGGTTGAACGTCGAGTCAAAGTTTTTATAACTCGGTTGATGAACGGACTGCACCCGGCTCTATAGAATTATATCGAGCAGGCCAGATTTCATCATGTCTCCAAAATTATTAGAGGTGCCAAATTGGAGCCGGATTTGATCAACGCTCTTCTAGAGAGGTGGAGATTGGAGACGCACACATTTCACCTTTCGTGCGGAGAGGCCGCGATCACTTTAGAAGACGTTTCCTATATTCTCGGTCTTTCAGTTGATGGATACCCTATTACCGGTACCGGCACCGGCACCGATGACTAGGATGGCATGTGTTTGGATTTGCTAGGGGTTGAGCCAAATAGGTCGATCGGTGGAAAACTTTACTTGAGCTGGATTCATGAAAAATTCTCAAACTTACCGGACGACACAAATGAGGAAGTGAAGAAGGTAACAATAATTTCTTGATATCATATTTTTACAATATTTTTAATATTTTTAATATATTTTTTTAGTATTGTAGGCATATGTTCGCGCTTATATTTTACAAATAATCGACGGTATATTGATGCCTCACAAATCCCACAATTTAGTTCACATGTTGTGGTTGCGACATTTGTGTAATTTTGAAGAAGTCGGTAGATTGAGATGGGGTCTGTCGTATTGGCACAATTGTTTAGGGAGATGTGCCTGAATACCCAGCCAACCAAAGCCAGTATTGGAGGTTGTCTTTTGTTGTTGCAATCTTAGGCGTGATTCAGAATGTCGTTTTTACATCATGAGCTGAGCGAGCCACGTCTCTATGTTTTTCCACTTTGCCGTAGGCAAGGAAAAATTTATTATTTTTTATATATTTTTATTTCAAAAAAATAATTTTATTTTGTAGGTGGAGCGGCAATTTAATTCATGTTGGTCTCCCCCATTATATGATGACCTACAGATAAGACATTAAGAATTTTTTCGAGACTCAGGTAAAAATTTCTACTTTATTTGCGAACATGGCTGAAGATGATGCAGAAATATAACCCTGGAACCATTGTGGAACTGGAAACTGTACCGTCCTACTATAATGATCGTGTCGTACAAGGACAGGAACAATTTTTCTATTTTTTGGACATTTCTACATTGCGCTAAGGCTTTCCGCTACTGCAAGCAGATGATCCAAATTGACGAGACGTTCTTGTATGGGAAATACTAACAGATCTTACTACTCGCGGTTGCACAAGACAGAAATAAAAATTAATTTCGTTAGTTTTTGCAATCGTTGAAAAAGAAGATATCTTCTTTTGGACCTTCTTTCTCAAAAACCTACGCACACATATCCTACGTCGGGTTATATGGCAAAGAGAAAAAAGAATTTGTGTTATTTCAGACAGGGACGTTAGGATATGGGGAGCAATATCGTGTATGAGCCCATCTTGGGAACCTTCATATATACATCATTGGTTCTGCTTAAGATACATTGCTGCAAATTATTATGAACAGTATAAGAATAATGATGAACGTATAATGGTTCTTCATATAGATAAGTCATTCACTATGTAAAATTATAATTACAACTGTTTCAATTATTATTTCTCGTTAACTATTTGACCATTTACTAAATAGGCAGCGCACACCGAGTATCAGAGGTGAAGAAGCTGCTAGAAGAGTTGAGAGTACGAAATATAGATAAATATGACTATGTTGTTGATATCCCCAGTGAGAAATGACTCCGATGTTATGATGGGGGTTTCTGATATGGTCTCACATGAAACAAACTTGGCAGAGGCAATCAATTCATCTTTTAAGGGAACACGTAATTTACCGATCACTTCTGTTGTCAATGCGACATATTATCGACTAGCTACCCTTTTGCAAACCTTGGAAAATAAGCAGCATGCTATATTGCAGGTGACCACCAATTTCATCCAACTCTCGAGGAAAAACTTCAAATATACACTGCGCATGCAAACACGACGGGCACGATATGCTTCTCCCGTGACCAACATGTGTTTCAAGTTTCTGAATATTCGAGACTGTTATAATGAATAGTGAGAAAAAATTACGTGGTTAATCCGCGAAAAAGAACGTACGGCTACGGAGTATTCTAAACATTCAAATACTAGTGTGCGCACGCCTTTGCCGCATGTGCATCTGTTCATTTTAACACCTACACACTCGTTGATCCAGTATACCGACTTGAAAACATATTCAAGGTATACCGACACAAGTTTCCTTCGATCGAAAATGAACGTGATCCAAATATGATTGACCATGAACCTAAGATCGTGCCTGATCCTTCTCTGCGTCGCGATAAAAAAAAGGTCACCCACGGTCAACTAAGATTCACACTGCCGAGGATAAGCTTCCTAGAGAATCGATCGGACAACCAAAATGGTGCACTAAATGCAGGAACATGGGACACAACAAGAGTACATATCCTCTAAGGAATGGCCCTCGAATCAATGAAGATGTCTTATGAGTGTCGATTTTTACACCATTTTAAAGGCATGTTTTAGTACTAAGATGTGACAATTAGAAAACGAGGAAAATTTTCCCCAAACATCTCGTAAAATCCACTCAAACATGCCTATCAACACATGTCTGCTTGGTTTTCATGAAAAATAACATGGGTAGATAGCTTTTTTAGATTGATTTTGACATGGATTAGGATGCCTTATGAGTGCCGATTTTCACACCATTTTAAAGACATGTTTCTGTACTAACATGTGACAGTTAGAAAACGGGAAAAATTAACCCCTATCATCTCGTAAAATCCACTCAAACATGCCTACCGACATATGTCTGCTTGGTCTTCATGAAAAATAACATAAGTAGATAGCTTTTAGGAGCGATTTTGACACGGATTAGGATGCCTTATGAGTGCCGATTTTCACACCATTTTACAGACATGTTTCAGTACTAAGACGTAAGAGTTTAAAAAATTAATTTATATATGCTAATATCAATTAATATCAACCAAACATACTTATCGAAGCTTGTTTTTGCAACAGCATTACATAGAAATCGTTCTTGAAAAAACGAGACTTCTACGCAGATAGCGTTATAAATTCGCGTCGCTCCGTCTTGTATTCTCATGAAAATAATGTCTAGCTGGGCATAACTTTTTATCCCGTAATATTAAATTTTGGCTCCTTAATTGACTTGCCACATCATCTAAAAGTCTCGCCCATTGAAGACCGATTTCTAAAATCGCACCTGCCAGAACGCGATTCTTAATTACGTACACCAAATGAGAGATTTTTTATAAATAATTTTTGACGGGGTATATTTCTAATTTTTTTCCGAATGGAATATTTAGCCAAAATTGCCTGAATGAAGTGGAAATAGGTGGCGTAAAAAGGAGGGTGGGGTGAAATCAGATGCGGCATAAATGAGGGTGCATGCAGTCACGGGTGACGTAAAACCGTTAATGAGGGACCAATAACTTCCCATTGTCCTGTGGTTTCCACCTTATCCCCGTGGTTTCTGTTCCACCGCGCAACACTATTCCCGATGCCCCCCACCCCACAAAACACTTCATTTTATTCTTCCCTTTAATAATTAGTCTTCATGGATTTTGCCCGATTTTTTTAATGTCCATTTATATACGGGGTTATCCCATATTAGCGCCCTAGTGAATTAAATTTTTCAAAATAGCACACGTAGTTTTATATTTTTCAGGATAACACCTTTATAGTAAATTAGCTGTGTACGCACACGACCAGTGTAAAAAAATTAAAAATATTGTTTTCATGTTTTAATTTAATTAATTGATTAACAAATGATTAAGTAAATTTTAATTGGAACTAGCCTAGCATGCACGACGAATTTCACTTATTTTTTTGTTATCAATACAGTTCCAAGAATCTCGTTTTGATAACAAAGGCTTACACTCTAATCATGCCTATATAAGCTAATGCCAACATTTTTTTTTGTAATTTATGGAGCTAAATATCAAAGTTTGTTCCTAATAGTTTATTTTTTTTATTTTCGTTCTTCAATGTATTGAAGATGCAAAGTGTGTTCCCAATAGTTTAATTTTTTTCCTGTTTCGTAAAGAAATTAAGTGGAACTCGCCTAGCATGCACAGAAAGTTTCAATTAGGATTTGCTTAATTATCTATTAATTAATTAATTAAATTAAAATATGAAAATATATTTTTTATTTTTGTGAACTTGTCGTGCATACATGGCAAATTTATTTTTTAAACAAATAATTTTTTATTAGAACTCGTTGTGCATGCGACAAGTTTACTATAAGGATACTATCTTGAGAAATATAGAACTTCGGATGCTATTTTGTGAAATTTAGCCCCATAGCGTGCTATTATAGGGATAACCCCTTTATATACAAGTTGAAAATTTGCGATGTTTATCTAAGTTGTGAGTGCTTTTCAACGAGGGATGGAAAGGATTGATTGTTTAATAAGTTGGGAAATTAATGTATACAAATATAGGGCTCATTAAGATATAATATTGGTTTGAATTCAGTGTTTTACGTTAGAAGTCCGCTTGTAAAAAAAATCACTAATAGTGTATCAAATAATTAAATATATATTCATTAAGTATTTAGATCGACGAGTACAAGTTTATTTCAATTTAATCAATATCTCGAATTTGAAATTTTGTGAATTCAATATATTAAATATTTGATATGAGAATTTTGTTGTTTTTGTAATGTTATCAACTTGATGAAATTAGTTTACTTAAGACTATTAAGCTGATGAATGAAAAGGAAATATTTGTGGTTCAAGTTAATAAAACGATATATGTATATACTGATTAAATATTAAAAATAATACAAACTAATCTTAAGTGAATTTAAATTTATTATTTAGGAATATAAATAAATTTGAATGTACGTATTTTAAGTGGAGCGAAGTTAGTTTTTGTACATGATACAAATGTGTTCAGCTTGGTCTATTTATATTTCTATTTTTGTGGGTGTGAAAAATCATTTATTAATCTATATAATTCATTTAACTTAACGTGAAACCTTTAGACTATGTATGAATAGATACTATTTTGTAATTATTTTTAGACTATTTAAAACTTAACGTGGAAGTGGCCAAGGTTTACTTAGTCCTTGTGTCTAGGCAATGAGACAAGCAATAAGTCAACTCATACTTTAAGTTTCATTAACAGCCTACTAAACACAATGTTTGACTTTAAGTTTCATTAACAGCCTACTAAACACAATGTTTTTATTATCAACTTGATTAATTATAAGAAGTCATGGCTTGAATCTTTGATTGATTAACAAAGAGTCTAACATATTTTTATCCACCAATGTATTAAAAAACACGTGGGTTAAAACTTGTTTCGTTTTTCTTTCCTTAACTCGTGGGCTGTGCTCTATAGATTGATGGGAATTACCTTGATAATATAGTAAGGTTTATGCCATGTTTGACAATTAGCGGATAGTTAATAACATATTATATTAGCTAATAGATGATTGCATTAGCTGATTTGACTAGCGGATTGTATTAATTGATTGTATAAAAGTGTTTGGTAAAATTAATTTATAGTTGTTTGGTTATTTAAACAAACAAAATGACATATAAGGACGTGACTATATTTGATACGTGTTTAGTTAATTTGATTATAAAAAATAATTTTTTAATATAACATTTGTCCCGGTGCTCAAGCTTCGACCTAGCAAACCGCGCGACCTTAGTCGATGTTCCTTAGACAAACGACTAAGTAAGCCTGAATTCTCACTCCGGAAGATTAAACTTTTCAAAGGAACTAATAACGCAAGATCGTTCTAAGTGGAAGCAAACGATAAAGAATGGCTTTGCAAACCAAAAGAATAAAACTCAAGAACAACACAGATGATTTACATTAAATGCCTTGATTACTCAGAAGATGAATGATACAAAATGAGGTGGGGAAGACCTCTATTTATAGTTGAGTCCCCCTACATCCGACGACCCCTAATGATTTACATACACGGATACGATCGAAGCCCACCAACCACAATGGTACAAAATCATAATATTCCATAGAATAAATCTGCTATCTAAGGAAACAAATCATATGTTTACATGGAAAGTTTACATAAGTCAAAGTGTTCGTGTCTTCTAGAATCCTCCACGGATCGGGCTAAATCTGGTAGTTGTTAACTCCTCAAAGTACTGATTTTTATGCTTAATTTACAATGCTTTTGCTTGCTTTTGAGTACATTTAGTTGCATTTATATGTTAAAATCATGCATTTGCATAAGAAGTTATGAGCTATTTTGTTGCCAGTAATAAAGGTTTTTTTGCTGGTATTGGTGCAGGTCACGGGAAGGCAGACATGGCAGAGAAGCACAGGCGAAGAACGCTGGAAAAAAAGAAGAGAATTGCCGGGTCGCAGTTGGCACAGTTGGACCAAACAATGCCAAGACTAGGCTGGCAAAGGATTGAAGTCCAATGCTCGGTTAAAGTAGTCGTTGGACTCTGTACACGTCAACCCTAAAATTCAAATATGGATAAGAGGACAATGCGATTTATCCCTTTGCGCAATCAAATTTGAAATTTAAACCTATCCTAAGGTTTCCACGCATACCTATTTAAAAGATATCAAGTAAGCACTCGAGAGGGGGAATTGAAGAGAGGCTGCACCGTGGTAGGATATTATAAAAGGATGGCATAAGTAGCACGAAATCCAAGCATCCATTGCCAATGCTCATCATTCAATTGAACACTTTCGTTGCCAGACTGCTTCCATTTTCACTACTTTGTTTTCACTATCTTTTCAATCAAAAATCCAAATCATTTTAGACACTTTTTTTCTTGCAAACAAGTAAACATTAAGCAACGCAAACCTCTAATTTTGGCTCAAATCGCTATTTACCAAACATGGCTTTAATTTTTGTGCTTGATGGTAGAGTATATATAGATATTAAATTTTTTATTGACTTATTTGAATTAGGTACAGTAAAAATATGTTATAAAATAATTTATAACCAGGGGCGGAACAATGTTACTATTGAGAGGGGCTCTTGTCCCCTAAGCATGAGGATTTTTTTATCTTTATTTTAATATATATATATTTTTTTAAAAAATAATTAATTATGAATTTATTCCTGCACTTTTCAACATTTATATTTTATCCCCAACCCAATCTTAATTCTATTCATGTTTATAACCCAATTTGTTCTAGGTATAATGTCAGGTTTTGAACCTAACATGCTATGTCGTTAAACCAACTAAAATTTGGTGTGGAGTATATATTGATATTGGAATATTTTAACTTTGCAAATTGAATTACCTTCAAAAAAACTTTACAAATTGAATTAAAGTATTGTTCAATTTTTCTTAATGATTTTTTATCATTATGCTCCAAGTCTAAGGAATGTCATCTCGATTTTAATTTTATTTGCAAAGTCCTCTCAGATAATACATAAAATAATTTTTATAATAGAATTACCTTTGTAATAATAGTTTAGATTTGATGTATAGGTATTAATACTTCTATTAGTGAATAAAATGATAATACATCATCGCAATATTTTTAAAACAAATTTTTATTATATCTAATCCACTGGCTATATCTATACATCTATAAAAATATATGTTGACAGTACCTTAAATATAAATCCTTACGATGATATAACAAACATTTTCAATCTAAAAAGCAAAAGTTAAAATAGTTATTGTATCTATCTAAGAGGTTGTGTAGACGAGAGTGTTTAAACATATCAATTGAGTCTTATTTTTTTAATATAAATTGAGTCTGAATTTATTACTATAATTATATTGTATAATATTTAGTATAAGATAAATTCAAATGCTTTTAACAGTAAAAATATCTTCGAATTTAGGATTTAAAGCTGCGGTAATTTTGGCATTGTGTAAAAAACTAATAAATAATTTCCTTCCTTTGTTACATGTATCATGCACAACAAAACTTGCAAAGGTTATTGTTTATATTTTCTCTCTTCCCTCAAAATCAATATATCCTAAGTTTCTTTTTACTTTTGTTTTTTTATATAATTTTTTTTAAAATTAATTTGTTTATGAATTTGATTCTCTATTTTTAGATATTTATATTTTTTTTCGAACTTAAATTCTGACTTCGTCTATGAATATATATTACTTTGATTCAGATATCTAAAACGCTTCCGCTTCCTTTTCATTGACGCCTTCATTTTTCTCTATATTCGGTATTTTTCTTCCGTCACTTGTCAACTTCTTATTGTTCTGGGAGATTGGGTTTTGACTTCTTACAAAACAAAAAGAAGTTGTTTCTTTCAGTTCCTTCTTCAATATCTCATCTCACTCTGCTTAGAAATCAAGCTGAAATGTAATATCTTCTATGAAATTTTGATGGTAATATTCCTTCAGAATTTTCCTCTTCGTTTTTAAAACACCTCGGCCTCGAGTTGAGCTGCATATAATGGTTCATTTTCTACATCAGAAAAAGAATTAAAGTAAAACAGAGCAAAACAGGGGAACAGATGTGTTGGCTTCAATGGATTCAACCACCCATCAAAACCACCAACAGAATTCTGGGTTATTACGTTTTCGTTCAGCTCCAAGTTCTCTTCTTTCAAAATCCAATGACAGCAATAATGGAGGTTTTTTCAACTCGGGAAGATTGAAATCCATTTTCTGGGAACCGAGTGAGGAGAAATCTGGGGAAGAACCGGCTATTATTAACTATGGGAACTCGCAACCGAGTTACGTGGATTGCTCGTTTGAGTTATTGGGAATGGGTCATCACAGGGAAGGAAAACCGGTTAGTTCTAGTATAACGAGGCAAATCAGCTCGCTTCCAGGACTCGGTTCCGACTCATCTGTTCATAATGGTACTTTTTTTTTCTTTTTCATTCTCATTTATGGTCTTAATCTGCTATATTATGGTACGCTTTTTTTTGTTGTTGCAAATTTTGAACTGTTGACGATCCTGGGTCTTATTGCAGGCTATGGAAACATGAAAAGTACGGGGAACTATTGTGGGATTAATGGAGAACTAAGCACATCTCCAAACAGGTTGAAGAATCAGATTAGCTTCTGGTCAAGACAATCTTCTTCTCCCCTGAGCATGTTGTCGCGGATTTCAGAATTCGGAAAGGAAAGCATCGGGGCCGATACCAGTGGCGATGAAGCTCGATTCCATCATGGTTCTTGGAATGATTCCGCCAATATCAGGGAGAATTTTTCTGGCTTGAAAAGGACACTGGATGAGCATCACTGGAAGTTATTTTCCAGCAATCAGGTATAACGTTGCATGTTAAAAAAATCGGATTTCGAAGCGGGACGAATGAATTTTTCATTAAAATTTTTGGGACAGTAAATTTAGATAACCATTCACCTTCGTTACCGGCCGAATCGAAATGAATGTTTTATTGTTTAATGAATAGAATGGATATGCCGGAAGCTGCGTTCGTGCATTGTCTCATCACTTGAGTCTGCCAAACATATCAAATGAGATGGCTGTTAGCATGGAGAATTTTATTCACTTTCAAGAATCGGTCCCTTGCAAGAAGAGAGCCAAGCGTGGTTGTGCTACTCACCCTCGAAGCATTGCCGAAAGGGTAATAATCCGAAATACCCGGCTTGAAATTGCTTGAACTCGAGTATCATAAGAAGGATTATAAGGGGACGTTGATTAATTTTAGGTGAGAAGAACCCGGATTAGTGAAAGGATGAGAAAGCTACAAGAGCTTGTTCCAAGAATGGACAAGGTTTGATCTTTTTTTTCCTGAATTTTTTTCCCAACATAAAAATGTCGTATATTTACGAACTGACTGGTTTTGAGGTTTCTTTTTCTCAGCAAACAAACACCGCTGACATGTTGGATTTGGCAGCGGAGTACATAAAAGACCTTCAAAAACAGTTCAAGGTACAAGGGAAAAACCGGTCTAATTATAGCTTCAAAATATAGGTAAAATATGTAAATCATCTAGGAAATTTGTTCTATGACTTTTTTTTGTTATTAAAATTTTAAAACGTTTAATTTATTTATTAAATTTTATATATTAAATTTTTTTCATCACTCCTCAGTTAACCCTCTAAGGCTGCATTCGGGGAGCTTAAAAAAGTAATTTTCCCCTTGAAATCACTTTTGCGCTAAAAATGGACGCTAAACGGATTGCTTTTGGCCAGGGAAATTGTGGTCTATAAGCTCAATAGTGTCAAACGCAAAATAATTTTCCTAGCTTTTAGCTTTAAAATAGTTTTTTTTTAGTAAATTAACTTTTTTACCCTTAATTTTTTATACCAATCTCATAACTTTTGTTATCTTTCTACTTTTAATATCCTCAATAATTTTAATATATAAAAATTATATTCAATACACTGACTGTAAAAAATGAAAGTTTTCACAAGTGCCTTAATTTTAAGGTTTAAGATTAGTTTAGGGTGTAGGATTTAGGGGTTTAGGTGTAGAGGTTTAGAATTTAGGTTTTAGGGGTAAAGTATTTATTTTGTCCCTAATTTCTTTCATGTGTATTACTTATATATTTATTATTATAACTATAATTATTAAATATTATTTTATTTTTAAGCTTTTTCGTCATAAATAAATTGTATTAATATTATTATTAAATAAATTGTATAAAAATAAGCCCACTAGGCTTTTAAGGCTCAAACTTCTTGACCCAAACACGAAGCTCACGTTTCAGGTTAAACGGACTTTTGAATTTCAAAATTCGGGTCATTTCAAATAAATTTTAATATTTTAAATAAAAATAAATAATAAAAACATCACTTACGTTTATTTATTTTTACTTTACGATATCATGTCTAAAATTGACATTTTATCTTTTCAAAAGTACTTTTTTACAGTAATGTCAAATACTAAAATCTTATAATTAACTTTTCAAAATCACTTTTTGACAACACTTTTAAAAGCGCTTTTCAAAAGCAATGACAAACTGGCCCTAACATTGTTATGATGTGGACCATAACAATGTGAAATTTGACTAAATAGGTCAGAGAGCAAAACTCAGTGGCCAAAATAGGTTAAAGAGTAAAGTTTAGTGATAATTTACGTATTTTACCTATTAATTTTTATTATTTTTATTCCATGTCATAACAGTGTTAGAGGGTTAACGGAGGAATGATGAAAAAAATCAATGTATAAAGTTCAATGAGTAAATTGAATGTTTTGAAATTTTAATGAACAAAATAGGTCAAAAAAACAAAATTCAGTGATAATTTATGTATTTTATCCTTAATTTTTAAGTGCTTATTGCTGTTCATCTTTACACTTAGGAATTGCAAATCTTCTTATGCAGACTCTGAGCGACAATCGTGCAAACTGCAAGTGCTTGAATAAGTGTATGATTTTACTGTTTATGTACGAAAGACAAAAAAGGGTATATTATATATGGATTAATCGTTGCTTTTTCAAGAAGTGGTTAATATAATATAAAAGGAACTTTTGGGTTTTGTTTTTCTTTTTAAATGTAAAAAAGGTTTGGGTGAATCCATTCCCGTCCCAAAATTCGGTCCCACTTAAAGGGTGTAAGGAATAAAGAGAAAATTTGCATAGGGCAGACAGGACATGTTTATCTTTTATGTGTTCATTCCTCGTTATCATTTCTCACTTTAAAATGTCCTATTACTTCATACTTCGTCAGGTATTCGGGAATAACATAATTAGGGTATCTGATCGCAAGGGTGCATTTGTAAATATTTTGAGTAGCTATAAACTTTGAAAGAATTATGGATCGTAAAACAAACACGAAAATACTTTGATACCAAACTTCAGTAAGCGAAACACCCACTCACGTTCTTCTCATACCTTTTACGATGCTTATCACAAGGTTACGCTTTGGTTAATAGGGTTTCTAAGAAATGCATGAATTCTCAAATGAACACTGTGACCCAATTAGATCATGATATAGAAAATGATTTCTTCGTCTCTCACTTGAAATATACAGATATACAAGTAAATAGTTATATTTTGATTCACAATATATATATATATATATATTATATAATTATTTTAAAATTTAAATCATTAATCTTAAACTCTAAAACTTAACCCTAAAATCTAATTTATTGGTCGATTAATCCAGATTAGGTTTTTCAGAGGCTCATTATAGAGGCAACCCTCCCAACCCAGTTTTCTCTATTCACAACGCCAGAATTCGAATCATCGACCTTGCTTAAGGACCTAACATCTCATCTCGCTAGACTAGCTGCTTGTTGATCCTAAACACTAAATTTAATAAGGTTGTGTATCAAAAAATCTCTCATATATAAACATCCTTAGATAAATCGTTAAAATATGTTTTAAATTTACGTAATTTTTGAATATTTAAGATTTAATTTTCTTATTTTTATTTATTGGAAATTAGCTATTTACTTTTTAAATTTAAAAACTATAAGCTCAATTGTTAATATTCTCATGTTAATTTTATTGATGGACACTTTGAAATAAAAATATATTAATCTTAGAAGTCATGCAACGAAAAATGACATTATAATGGACTTGAGTTTAAAAACAAAAGTTTAATTATATTAACAATTAAACTTAGAAATTTTAATTTCAAAAACTAGTGAGACTAAATCTTAAAAATAAAATTAAAGTATCAAATTCAAAATATATAAGGAGTACATAAATGTAAAGTATATTTTAATCTAAATAAGCACAATAAAATCTTTATGATAATATTATTAATTTCAAAAAAAATGGAAAGCATAAAAATTTACTCATTCTTTCGATATACATTTTCACATTTTGAGTTGATATTTGTTTCTTTTTCTTTTTTCTTTATTTAAAAACCAAAAAAAGAAGCTACACCAAAAAAACCGGTGTGCATGCAATACACCCAAACTTTTTCTTTTAAAGCAGCAATAAGCAAAAACCGTTAATGGGTCCCGCACTGACCGTTGGTGTTTTCACGTCATAACAAAAAAACATGCCTTTCAAAAAATCCCAAAATTCTCTGCTTTTCTTCTTCCTCTAGCCCTAACCCTAATTTCCCATTCCCATCTTGACATCTTTCCATTCACCATCGTTCATACCAAATGTTTCGCTTTGATCTATAATCATGCGTAGCTTATTTTTTCCTCGTGTATATTCCACCAGATGAACATGATTAATCGTAATCACCTATGTTTTATATGATTGGATTATTGTAATTTTTTATGATCGAATTAATTTCTGGATTCTGAGCGGTGGATCGATTTGAGGGGGGGAATTTTTTTTATTGGGTGGTGGTAATAATGTCAAGCATCCGCGGTGGGGATTTCAATCAAAAGATTGATTATGTATTCAAAGTGGTTTTGATTGGGGATTCGGCGGTTGGGAAATCTCAGCTGCTTGCGCGTTTCTCCCGGAACCAATTCAGTTTGGATTCGAAAGCCACAATTGGCGTTGAATTCCAGACTAAAACCCTTGAGATTGATAACAAAACGGTTAAAGCGCAAATTTGGGATACTGCTGGCCAAGAAAGGTTAGATTTTACTTGTATATGCCTGAAATTTTCAATTAGTTGATCTGCATAAATTTTTAGATTTGAGGAAATGAAAAAAAATTAGAGTAATACTTGTAATAGGCAAATGACTTGCATTGGAAATGAGGCCGAAATGACATGAAAGAAACAAAAATCTGATAAGAAAGTAATCACACTTTTTTACGATTTTCAATGATGATATGTAAACATCATAGTTGTTTGGCTTATGGTTAAATTCTAGAGATGATGATGCATTGGTTGCTTAAAGACTACTTAGTTGAACCCAAGGGATTTGGTGGGTTGAGATTTTCTAATATGGTTAACGCGAGGCAGATATTTATGTTACTTCTTTTTCAATTCAATTAGTGTTCAGAGTGGAAGGTAATGCCTTGGCCATAGCAGTTGAGCTGCTCGGCCGATACATCTAGGAATGTTTTTTGATGGTATGCAGTGGAAAATTCTTAGTCCTCCAATAAAAACTTTCAAAATTTTCATGTCATTGTTGTTTAAGATACAAACTCATTTTCTGCCGGTTACATATTCTAAAATATTTCAAATTAGAAGAGATATTTCTAATGCTGTAAAACATTTTCATGTAATTTATGCTATTAATAGGCTGTTTATCTTTTCATTTGTGATGGAGTTGTATTAGTTTTCTCGAATGCTAGGCTCGAGTATTTTCCGACTTAATATCCCATTGTTTGGAACTTCTTTATGCTTTATTCTTAACTCTTGGGCTGGATTTGTGCTGAAAGTAACAGACAGTTGATGGGAGATAATGAAAATTGAGTGCTTAATAATAGAGTTATCGGAAACTGAAGGAAAATAACAATCACAAACAAACATTTGTACATGAAAAATTCAGGTGACAGAAAAACAGCATTAGGTGTCATAGGAGAGAATTAGTGTTCAGCAAAGTTCCATGAATAATCAAATCATCTTGACTCGAGCAGCTCAATGCTACAGTAACAAACATATCATCTTTCGAGATTTTTGGAGCAGGACCGATTAGTTTGAGTAATAGATTCATGACCGTATAAAGTGAAGGATAGTGAGTTCTTATCGTGTTATTTTTACTCGGGCAGATTAATGCTACATTAGAAAACATATTTAGTTCGTGCTATAAGAATTTTAGAGTAGCTCAAGAAGATCAATGAGTTTTAGAAATAGATTCATGTCTATATAAATGTGGACGGATGGTGAGTTCTTATCTCAAAATATCTAGAAGTTCTTCCGACTTCCAGAATGAGATTGGAGATATAACATAAGCCTTCATTAATTACTTTATGCAGCATGCATGCTAAATGGTCATTATTGGTCATCAACATGTCATCCAGTCTGATAATCAAGCACATCTTATTAGTGCATGCGTTAGCTGAAAAGAAGAAATGGTTATTGTGAGAAAGGGGCCATGGTGGCCGGAGAAGATGAACGCCGGTGAACAATGAACAATAAAATATAAAAGCTAGAATTTAACGATAGAACAAAAATAGTATTTTTAACAGAGAACAATGTGTTTCTCTGTATTTTCTCTTATTCTTCTTATTCAAATGTGTATAAGGTGAGCCTTTAAATAGGCAATTACAGAGTTTTAGTATAGCTAAAACTATACTTTTATTTTTAATTTAAATAAGACTTTATCTCTAATTTAAAGAAGATAAATAAGACTTTATTTCTAATTTAAAGAAGACTTCTTGTAAATCTAAACTACTAGTTACTGACTTAGAAATAAACTCTAATTACACGGTTACAATCCACACTCCCCCTCAAGCTGGTGAGTAAACGTAGTAGAGAACCAGCTTGGATTTTGGATGCGATGCCTTGTGCAAAAAAGAAGAAGAAAAAACCAGCAATTTTATCTTTGCTGATTTTTTTACAGCAACTCAAACTTCACGTGTTGTTCCTTAGAAAAAAAATGCTCCCCTTTCTTGAGAGTCTTTGATTTGATTGATGCATTAGTTGGAATATCAGGCTTCTCCACTGGATGCTCCAAATTGGTAGTTACACTCCCCTATCTTTTACAATGGATGGCTAAGATAGAACCAGATAGTTTTTAAGGCTAAACTATAACCTTTCCCTATCTTTTACAATGGATGGCTAAGATAGAACCGGATAGTTTTTAAGGCTAAACTATAACCTATAGTTTTTAAGGCTAAACTATAACCTTTCTATATCTTTTACAATGGATGGCTAAGATAGAACCATTAAAAGAACACTACTAGGCATCTTGTGATTGAATGGAGGTGAATATCAGAGGAAGTAATTAGGCATTCTTCACCGGACAGATCCGATGATTTGTCAGTAGCGGAAGAAAAATAGTTTCATGACCTCCGGCGGCAGCGGAAGAGAACCGGGCTTCAGGGATCGCCTTGTGGCTCGATACCATGTGAGAAAGGGGCCATGGTGGCCGGAGAAGATGAACGCCGGTGAACAATGAACAATAAAATATAAAAGCTAGAATTTAACGATAGAACAAAAATAGTATTTTTAACAGAGAACAATGTGTTTCTCTGTATTTTCTCTTATTCTTCTTATTCAAATGTGTATAAGGTGAGCCTTTAAATAGGCAATTACAGAGTTTTTTAAGGCTAAAACTATACTTTTATTTTTAATTTAAATAAGACTTTATCTCTAATTTAAAGAAGATAAATAAGACTTTATTTCTAATTTAAAGAAGACTTCTTGTAAATCTAAACTACTAGTTACTGACTTAGAAATAAACTCTAATTACACGGTTACAATCCACAGTTATTGATGACAATTGCTTTGCTTTAAACACTGATCACATCCTATTGCAGCAACAATGGGATGTTGATTCTGTCTTTGACATTGTAATCACAGTCCCGTCTTACTCCATTTGAAACAATATAAAGTTGAACCTTCTTTGGTATATGCATGATTGCTTCGGTTTTGGTATTTTAATATTTATATTCTTACAGATCAGGTCCCAAAGTAACATGGCAATGGCTCTGATACACCGAGATCTCCTGTAACTGTGTTTTGTTGCATCAAACAACTGCATTTTGTTTCCTTCATGCTGTTATGGTATGCTGAAAGTGATCATTTTATTCGTTCTATCAGGTATAGGGCGGTGACTAGTGCATACTACCGAGGAGCTGTAGGAGCAATGTTAGTTTACGACATGACCAAGCGTCAATCGTTCGACAACATGGCGAGGTGGCTAGAGGA
Organism: Hibiscus mutabilis; assembly: GCA_019671005.1. Classification (NCBI taxonomy): domain Eukaryota; kingdom Viridiplantae; phylum Streptophyta; class Magnoliopsida; order Malvales; family Malvaceae; genus Hibiscus; species Hibiscus mutabilis. Next base: position 24,621,806 of record CM033751.1, read on the forward strand.
ATTGAGGGGACATGCGGATAAGAATATCGTCGTAATGCTCATTGGCAACAAGTGTGACTTGGGGAACCTAAGAGCAGTTCCAAGGGAAGATGCACAAGAGTTTGCTCAAAGAGAGAACCTGTTCTTCATGGAGACGTCAGCTCTAGAATCGACCAATGTCGAAACTGCATTTTTGACAATTCTAACAGAGATATACCGAATAATCAGCAAGAAAACGCTTGTTGTTAATAATGAGTCGGAGGCCAATGGCAGTGCCGGTCTTCTTAAGGGAACCCGGATTATTGTTCCCAATCAGGAGCAAACCCAAAATAAAGGCGGCTGCTGTGGTGGATCCTAATTCTAATAACATACCTTTGTTTTTTCTTTTCTTTTTCCTTTTTTGCTAAACTTTGTTTTGATATATTTTTGCCAAGCTTTTTTGATTTGTTAATTTAGGATTTATTTGTTGTGTAATTCTTATGAAAAAGTACATCAAGATATATAGGTAAAGGTTATTGATTTCAGTTCAGAAATTCTTGAGAAGGGAGTACCAGTAACGAGAAAATCCAAGGAAAAAATTATCAACTCAACGTCTCTACGGGCCAATAATCAAACGTTAGCTCAGTTAGGCAGTGCAAAATTCCATAATATATAAATTCAAACAAAATAAAAACTGAAAAGAAAATAAAAACAAGCTCCAATCAGATTAGCACAAAACACAAATGGGAATTTGGGGTTCTTGCATATCAAAAGATGGTATCAAAAAACAAAAAAATGGTTCCGGTATATAGATCCGATGACACCAATATTACCATATGAACACTAAATACTCAACCAAAAGAACACCAAAGTAAAACAGCTTAGCTAAATGCAGAAGTTACTTCTAGAAGACAAGTTCACGAGGCTTCATGCCAGACTTCAAGGAAATCTTGCGGCAAGGTAGGCTTTCAAATCCGGGACTCCCTCAATGGACTTTATTAAAGAGGCGTCGACAGCTTTCTGGTCTTCTTTCTTGTCTTCCGGCAGCTTCTTCTTATCCTATATAATATTTTGTGGAAAATTAAAGCATCTCAGATTAGATTTGATTATTTAGGACAAGCTTGAATTACACTAAATGCAATATAACTAACCTCTTTCTCAGCTTCAAAGAACTCTCCCTCATTCTTCTTTTTCTTCTTCTCGACTTCCTTGGCAAAGTACTTGTCATCGAACGTCTCTACATTAACTCCCGTGATGTCAACCTTGGTAGAAGTTGCAATGACATAGGATTGGTTCACCCGCCTTAGAGGAACACCATTGATCTTGAATGGTCCTAAAGTGAAAACAAGTTCCAAATATAAGCAAAGCCCAGAACTCAAATAAAAATAACCACTAGTTTATAACAAACAACGAATGAGTAACAATAACCAAGCCTCCTTATAAGCCACAAGAGGAAAACATAGATACTATCTAGTTTCTACAGAGACAAATAGCACCCGAGTAAATCCAGGTTATGATTTCATGATCGCAATGCTTAAAGGAAGGCATGTTGAATGGTTAAATGGGTTTAGCATGACAGAATTCGACATATAAGCAAATGTTGGAGCAAAGGCAAAACCACAGCATTTTGCTCGAGAAAAACAAGAAAATATCAGGTCAAACAGCCACAGTCCGTACTAAAGTAATCAATTAAACCTCATCAAAACTATGATTTAACACATCAGAAAAAAACTGAATTAAACAACCAAAATTAATTCAGTTAGGTTAATTAATCTAACCAAAAATCCAGTCCAGCCAACCAATAACATTTTATTGAAGTTCAGTTAACCGATCTTCAGTTCGAATACAGAACGATTTACCAATCAAACACCCGTATAATTTTATAACTACGGTCGCAGCTACTGGTTTTGTTTTTCAAAATGCATCCAGTTTCAAAAAATGCATTCAACTAAGAAATGAAACATATGCACATGTATTTATGTATATTAATGAAACAAAAGTGAGTAAAAAAAACAAATTACCAGTGACCAAAAGAAGCCCAGAAGGAAGTTGCTTCAAAAAACACAACTCTCTTCCCCATAAATCTACCAGCCAACAAAATCAACACCGTCTCAGGTGTAATGCTTGTTCTAAACAAATAAAACAAATGTGCAAAACCCATCAATTAGAAACAAGCAACCTTCAGAGAGATCTACAAATGAATAAATCATTTCATATAAGAACCTGAGCTTGGTGGGTTTAGGTTTGCGCTTATTGAGAAGAGGCTTCTTGACATCGTCAGCTGGGTAAAACTTGGGCGGCTTCTCAGCGGCGGCGGGGGCCTTAGGCTGGGGGTCATGGCTGGGGAAAACGCCGCCGTGTTTGGCCTTGATGGCCCAAAGGCCACGCTTGTGGTACATCTTAGACCTGGAATACTTGCCTACACCACGAATGAGATCTGGGTTTCGGGACTTGACGGGGGTCTTCCGTTTGGCCGCCATTCTTCTCTAAACCCTTCCTGCTCCGATGCCGCTCTTCGGTGAGGGTCTGACACTGTATTTGATTGGAAGCGATTAGGGTTTTTATGGAGAATAAATACGATCCCATCGGAAATTATGGCTTAATTATGAAAAAAACAGACCATGGCCCAAATATTTTTCCGGTAACGTGGCAAGCGTAAAAAAAATAGATCTGTGGCTGCTGGCATTCGAGCCCAGGAGTCCTCGGCCACAACGTGGAATTCTTACCACTAAACTACAACCACTTAATTAGTATGTTTGTGTTTAGAAATTATAATATTTTATATTTTGACATAGATTTTTACATCAAAGCTAGCATAAATGTAGTACTTTCTTTGTAAATATTTATATATATATATATAGTTACTTTAAATTGGGGAAATATATTATGTAAAACAATTAATAGATTTCAAAGTAAAATAAACAATCTTGTCAATTATATCTTTATTTAATAATGAATTTGAAGTTTTGAGATTTTTTATGTTTCAAATTTGAATTCTACTGTAGTATTGTTTAGATATATTTTTGTTGTTAATCTGATTGTATTCTATAATAGTTAATTATTATCATGATAAAGTCAATTTTGGATTGGGGTGTTACTTGACACCATAATTTTTTAAACTTTTTTTTATGTAATTTGTATATAAAGTATTCAAAAAAATAATTAACACCTCTTAAAAAAATTGACTTTGCCGCCAATTATTATGATAGTTATATTTTTTATTAAATAAAGATGTATTACATTTTCATATCGTGATTCGAATTTATACAACATGAGCATCCTTAGTTACTAAGCAAATTAATGGATTTCATAGTTATAATTTTTATTTGTGATCACAATTATACTTATAACTCCAAACTTCAAGTGAATAAATTATGAATTAATTTAATATGCAGCGTGGTACATGAAACTTAATTTGGTAAATTATGTATATCAATTTTGATTTTTGGTAAATAATTATTTTATATATGTTATTATAAAAATAATAATATTGTTGATGTTGAATTTGGGCGACACAAGATAAGAAGGTGGAGACGACGATCGAAAGAAGGTTTAGGAACAAGACTTGATGGTTCACTCGTCGTGGGACGGGTGAAGAACTACAGTGGACTATAATTGATTATAAAATCGAACGGTTCACTCCTGATAGACTTGGGGCGAGAGCCGCAAACAGTGGAGAAAGGGTGATCGGAGTCATGCGGGAGGGAAAGAGTGGTCGACGTAGAAGAGGCATCCCCTTTGTCTTTGATCTTGGGAATATTTATATCTCTTGCTGTTGTAGACAGAGTGATGTTTGACGAGGCTGTGTTAGGCTTAGCGATGACTATTGATGGGCTGGCAGATGGTAGCTCGGCTATCATGCTACGAGCTCAGTCGAACTGATAAATGTCTTATCTCAGAGCAGTAGTCTCTGAAGCTGATGGGTCCGGAGGTATAAAAATGTCTGGGGAAGGATCTTCGGACTCCGTGACATTAGAGCGCAGTGCGAAAACAAAAATGTTTTTTCGGGGTACAACAAATATAAACTTATCAATTGAGTTGCCGCTAAAATAACAAATAATTACGTTGATTTAAATCATTCAAACCATTATATGTTTAAATTATCATAAGATTTACGTTGTTAGCTTTACAACTTAAATAAAATATAAACTTCTAACCTCTAAAACCATTGCACTAAAGAACCATAAAATAATCGTACAACTTAACAATAGTGAATATTATTGACCTTCGTTATCTATGAGATTCATATCAACAACCACGTGATTAAGAGTTAACACTCTATGGGCTAAACTACTGGAGCATCAACTAATCATTTTCTATGAAAATCGAAGCCAGACCAACGACGATTCAAAGATTTAAAAGAACATATATAATCTATTAAAATGAACGCGTACATTTTTCTTCGTGTATTGTATTATTAGCCCATAATTATTTTTTATTTGTAAACATTTAATATAATTTATTTTGAGTCCTCATTTTCCACGAGTCTTGTACGGTTGCACTTATTACGTACGTCTCTGCCCATAATCATACTGATAAGAAACCACGTGCTCTACCGATTGAGCTAAAACAATTAACAATGATGAAACTTGGAATGCATTTTTAATATTTACCTCAATATACAATCTATAAAGCATAATTTAAAAATGAAAAATATATATATATAAAATAATATTACTTAAAATCGCTCAAATAACCATAAAAAGCCAAACAAGTTAATATAGGCTATACTCTCAACCCCCAATAGTTGTGAGAATTAAATCCATGACCACGGAGTTAAAAGTCATTTACTCTATCAACCGAACTAAAACTGTTTGAAAAAATTATATATATTAGTTGAATGATATTGATGCTAAGTCATGTTACTTGGTAAATAAACATGCTAATAATAAGTCGCGTCACTTAGTGAATATACTTATTAATTTTTAATTTAAAGTTGCATCCATTCAATCGTATCTATTAACTTTTCAACAAATATTTCCATCAAAAAATTTTATCTTTTCATCAAGCTGTTTAATTTTTCAATCACTATATAAAGACTAGTTGAGAGTCATTTTCACATCTTTGAAACTCAACAACGAAAAATTATTCACAATATCCAAAAATGCATGCATGGAAAAACGTTTTTTGTTTCCGGTAATAAAGGAAGGCAAAATTGTGTTCGATTGTTCACTGCAGTTGTGCTACTGCTGTGAACGTTTGTTGTTGTATTCTGGGAGATAGACGTCCAACATTACTCAAGCACCGAAAAGAGGACGAATTTATCTTAAGAAAACTGTTCATGCGAGCCTCAACAAAAATTCTTCTGATTTTTAACTATGTAAGATTTCAAGTTCTGTATTTAATTTTTTATTATTTATTTTTTTCACGGTATTCTAAATATTTGGATTATTACTGCATCCATTTTTCTAGCAATCCTAAGACAAATTTTAGTTTTAATCCAAAAGCGAACAGATTACAGTTACTAATATCAAAAGCAAGAAAAATTAGATTTATCGATCCCAATCAATCCTTTGATTTGTGGACATCATCACTCGTGCGTCTCCACCATGGAATGATTGAGAGGATTTTGCAATACTGTAAGTACAATTGTCTAAATTGTTGGTTGATTTTTTTTCCTTTCAATAATTCATACATTAGTATGTTTCATACTTTCGATAAAAAAAAATTCAGTATGTTTAAAATTCAAATAGTTATATGAATTTGTTGATGGCTCAACTGAACTGCCTTCATGGGCGGAGGAAAGAGAGGGCTGAGATGGTGGTGATGGAGTACTCGAGTCATGGCCTTGGATGGTGGAGGCAGAGTGGTTCTGGTGGCCCCTCCTCTTGTTGTGTTTGATTGGCTTATCATATAAGCTTTAGTCAAGAGTGACAAGTGTCGATAGGGGGTTATGGGGTGCATGGCTCCTTATAAGGGGCTAAATGAGGTGATGGCATGTGTCAATCGAGGGAGACAAGTGTCTTAGCGAGTTGAGTTGCCGTGACTCGGGTGACAGTGTGGATCACGTGCATCATCACGTGGTCTGGGATAATGTTCGTATGTCGAGCTCGCGATGGGTCATAGTCAATTGTTCACATGGTCATAGCCTACTAGTACATCCGCGGGTGGTCTGTTGATTGGGTGTTCGCGTGGTTATAGTTCGTTGGTACTAGCAATTGCCCCTCAGGTGAAGGAAGGTTATAAAGTGATCTTCGCAAGCCTGAAAACGCGAACGAGGTTTTTAGAAAGAATTGAAAAGTGATTTGTTGTGTAATTCATTTCTTATTTTCTATTTTGGCGTAAACATTTGAATTAATTTTGTCTTGTATCATAGTGAATTCTTGCCCCCAATGATAAGAAAATTATAGACTACAGATTATAAAGTTCCAATCATTAATTATGCTTATATCCTAGTGTTCGAGCTGTATTTTTTTTGTCTTGTATGTTATCTTTCCAGGGCGAGAGATCACTAGCAAATATTTAGTTTAGATATTAGCACACTCACTTGTAGGGGTGATAACGAGCCAAGCCCGAACCTAGCCAGGCTCGGCTCGGCTCAGAAATAGTGTTATTGGGCTTGCTCAAGCTCGAGGCTCGGCAAGCTCGAAATTTTAGGCTCGAGCTCGGTTCGAAAATAATACTATTGGGCTTTGCTCGGGCTCGAAGCTCGTCTCGGAATGGACAATTTTGCTATAATTTTTTTAATAAAAGATAGGGTCTCGTTAAATACCCCTTTCATAACCAACATTGAAACGAAATTCAATATTGGGGAAGGGGAAAAGAGTGCCCAATTTATTTTAGTTAATTTATTTTTAGTGGATTTTCCCTTAATTTATTTTATTGTTTTTTTGCTAAAGAGATTACTTTTAGTGTATATGTAGCATATATATAATATATAATTCTTCCGAGCCTGTTTACGAACTTTTCGAGCCGAGCTTGGGCCAGCTCGGCTTGTTAAGGTCTCGAGTCGAGCTCACTCGAGCCGAGCTTTGACCGAGCTGAGCCCGAGTAGCTCGCGAATCGGTCAGGCTCATTATCACCCATACTCAATTGGGAGCGGAGAATGCTTAGATGACTATTTTTTCTTTGTGCTCGCTTGGTTTGGGATTGGCAGAAGTTTAGACGATTTGTTTTATGCTCACTTACTTTAGGAGTGTTGTATTTTCTCACTCGACTTGGAAGAATTCTTGCCCCTGTTTTGAAAATAATTCGTGGTGAGGAGAGATCTTTTTCATGTCGTTCTCTTGGGGAGAACTACATTACTCGCATTTGCGTAGCTATTTTTTTTAGAAAATTCTTACCCTCCGGATGAAATAATTTTGATCGCTATATTTTACTCGCATATTCCTTAATATATTGCTCATTACGTGCTTATTTGGAAATGGCAAATGCTTAGCCTTTTCTTTGGATTTGTGGTAAGTGTAACTTCAAAATAGTTTTGTTGTTCTTACAAGCGGCTATCATTTAGTCCTTTATTCTCGTGATCCTTTATCTTTGAGGCCGTTTTACTATGCGCACTTACTATGGAAGTGGCTAGCGTTCCTTTATCTTCAAGGTCGCTTTACTATGCGCACTCTACTTGAAAGTGGCTAGTAAACCTTTATCTTTGCGGTCGCTTTACTATGCACACTCTGCTTGGAAGTGGCTAGCGATCATTTATCTTCGAGGTTGCTTTACTATACACACTCTACTTGGAAATGGCTAGCGAACCTTTATCTTTGCGGTCGCTTTACTATGCACACTCTGCTTGGAAGTGGCTAGTGAACCTTTATCTTTGCGGTCCCTTTACTATGCACACTCTACTTGAAAGTGGCTAGCGATCCTTTATCTTCAAGGTCGCTTTACTATGAACACTCTGCTTGAAAGTGGCTAGCGAACCTTTATCTTTGCGGTCGTTTTACTATGCACACTCTGCTTAAAAGTGGCTAACTAACCTTTATCTTTGTGATTGCTTTACTATTCACATTCTTCTTGGAAGTGGCTAGCGATCCTTTATCTTCGAGGTCACTTTACTATGCACACTCTACTTGAAAGTGGCTAGTGAACCTTTATCTTTGCGGTCACTTTACTATGCACACTCTGCTTGAAAGTGGCTAAGGAACCTTTATATTTGTGGTCGCTTTACTATGCACACTCTGCTTGGAAGTGGCTAGCGAACCTTTATCTTCGAAGCCGCTTTACTATGCACACTCTGCTTGAAAGAGGCTAGCAAACATTTATCTTTACGGTCGCTTTACTATGCACACTCTGCTTGGAAGTGGCTAGCGATCCTTTATCTTCGAGGTCGTTTTACTATGCACACTATGCTTGGAAGTGGCTAGCGAACTTTATCTTCGAGGTCACTTTACTATGCACACTCAGCTTGAAAGTGGCTAGCGAATCTTTATCTTTGCTTTCATGGAGATTCACATGGAGATTTCATATAGAGCTTTCATGGAGATTCACATGGAGATTTCATATGGAGCTTTCATGGAGATTTGAAGTAAGAATGGATTCAATAGGGTAAGAATGTACGGGATAATTTAGTAATTAAATTTTGAGATTGTTAGCGACAATAGCTAAAATAATATCTAGATAGAATGGTGATTCTGGTTGCATACAAAAAGGGACAAAGAGGTTACCACATCTCGATCCAAAGGCTTATAAAATAGCATCATGTAATATTCAAATAGCATAGATTCATACCTGAGTCCTGAGTTTGCATATCATCTCAGTAGCATATTTCCAACCGTAAAAGATTATGTAGTTAAAATAAATTACATTCTACCCGTGCTATTTTTCGGTTGTGAACCTGCTTACTTTTCTCTAGGGTACTTTTCAGTGTCTGCTTGTTTTCCTTTGGTGTACACCCACAATTTGAGACCACCTAACTGCGAACTCATTGATCTTATTAGAAATGACAACTGTTGAGCAAAGCTATGTTTGGAGAGGCAAAGGTTTGCTGGTACGCAATCTTAAAGATATAAACATGCTTCAAACTAAATAGAAAAGAGTGGTTTACTAAGATAAATCTAATATCATGAACACTCAAGAGATAGAATCTACTTACTTCATTTAAGAGAGAGTCTGAGTTACCTTAGTTGATGGAGAACAATTTATTCATCTCTACTGATTCTAAACTGAGGATAGAAAAACATCAGTACGAAAAGCATATTTATCAACTAAAGATTGGCTATGATGCAATGCCTAATGATCCAATCCAACCATGTCTCAGGAAAGATTTTACATGAAAAGCACATTCAAAGCTCAAACAACTAGTGCACCACTCAATCAGAATATATAAACATATCATGACATTTTAATTAATTAGGCATACCTATACGATAGCAACTTAAGCGTAAGTAATACAAGAGTATATAGTTCCTTGCTTCATTCGGTTTATGCATGTTTAAATATTTGTTTTCAACTAAACATAACTGATTGCAACAATAAAGAAATTAAAGTTTTAGACTATGAATGTGCATTCACTCACCAATTTAGACTATTAAATCAAACTCTCAACTATACGACTCAGATGATGCATGAGCTGGTATTGTAGCACAACTTGGTAGAACAACACAAATTTCAGTATAATAATTTTTAAGTCTAATAATACCCCAATATACTACCGTTTCACTCACATTTCAGCCAAAAAAAATCTATCAGGCAATACTTCTAAACAAATGAAGTCATAGTTGGTTGTTTTCTAACTTAAAATATACTATTTTCCTTCATATATCTACAGATTTACACAATGAAACATAGAGCAGTTTTAGCTGTTGGTTTTACATATTTTCTGCAGTAAATTTTTAGCTTGATATGCGACACAATACACACCAAGGACAATAAAAACCTGGGCAGTTTGCCGCTACTATCTTGGTCCATAAATGAGTACCTAAATGCTTATCGAATAGGGCAACTTGTTTGGCCTAAAATCCAACAGCTATTTGCTGCATTTGGCACCTTTCTTTATTTCAACAATCATGAAGTATGATAAATTTTCAAATGAGTGCACTCCACAAACTAACCAGATATTGAAAGCATTTAACTGAAGTACCTGATTTGCTTTTCGTCTTTAACCCATTAGAAAGTTGTCAAGTTTTATATAACAGTGAAGAAATCCCCTTGAGTGCATAATTTTGCTCTTTTAAAGAGAATCGAGGCATTTTGTGCATCTAGCTTAAGAAGAGTTCCTACAATTCTTCTCCAGATTCTTTACGGCAGTAGTGAGAGCCGTATTTCAATGCTCAGAAACGTTAATCGCAGCAGGGAACCTCAAGGGACTAATATGGTGTAGCCTTATCCCACAAAATCGCATCGCAACTCGCGTTCGATTGAGGAAACCTCACGAGTTCACCCACTTTTACGAATCGTCCGGTCTCATTGGGACTCGTATATTTAGTATCCTTTACAAGACCGGATGTCGGGTGAACTATCTGTGATTTATAGAGGTACTGTTGACGGTGCTCACCGCACTATTGTTGATGGCTTAACTGAACTGCCTCCATGGGCGGAGCAAAGAGAGGGCTGAGAGGGTGGTGATGGAGTACTTGGGTCATGCCTTTGGATGGTGGGGCAGAGTGATTCTGGTGGCCCCTCCAGTTGTGGTGTTTGGTTGGCTTATCATATAAGCTTTAGTCAAGAGTGACAGGTGTCGATAAGGGGTTAGAAGGTGCGTGGCTTCTTATAACAGGTTGGATGAGAGGAGAGCACGTGTCAATTGAGGGAGACAAATGTCTTAATAAGTTGAGTTGTCGTAATTCGGGTATCGGTGGAGATCACGTGATAACAGTGGTCTAAAATAATGTTCATATGTCGAGCTCGAGATAGTAATCAATTGTTTGCACGATCATAATCAACTAGTATATCTGTAGGTGATCTGTTAATTGGGTGTTCGCGTGATTATAGTTCACGAGTACTAACAGAATTGTATGTATGCACACAAGTCTGATTTCTCAACAAGTCCAACAGTAAAATGAAAGGTTGGGATTGACTTTTTTTATTACTAATTTTGATTTGTTGTAAAATGTTTTATGTAATAAATTCAATACATTATAGAGTAAAATCTTTTAACATTTGAATTTAAACGATATATAAAAATTTATGAACTTTTTTTATGCACGGTATTGTTCATAAATTTCATGTACCCACAACCATTATGAAAATTACAGTACTAATAATTTTCTTGAGAAATTTGTAAAGATAACTGGACAGTTGTAATCTTGGAGAAGTAGGAGATGATGGTGGAATGAGAAATTCTTCAAATCAAATAGCTCTCAAATTCTAGTTCAATTCTCGCGATCTGGTGAAAACTAAAGATAAGAGAATTATTCATTGTTAGTAAATTATTTCAGAGACTAACATTTATTTGTATTTAGAGTTGAACAAAATTATGTTGGCTTTGTAATTCTGTTTCGGGCTTTTAATTTTACTAAATTCTCGTCATTCAACAGAAGTTGATTAATTATGTTTTTGTTTATGATTAAATTCCTAACTATTAACAAATTCATAATTTTGACCTGTCATTTAGTTCATGATTTTTTCGTGGCATAATCCAAGAATTCGTTCAGTTCGCAGTCTGGTGATATAGTCACTACTCGGACTCAGACTCTGAACCAAAGTCAAACGTTGTCAATGAATATAAGATACAATGAAAACCTTGCAGAGAAAATTTTAAAACGTGGTAATGAGAAAGTGCTATTTGACCATGTTGTTCCTCCCATTTATAGAGAGGATGATGTATATGTTACTACCTCCTTCAACGTTGTCGAGACATAAAAGTACTCATGTTGCTACCTCCTTCAACGTCGCTAAGGCGTGGAAGCACTCTGATTTCCTATATTGTAATTACATTCTCAAAGCCGTATTTGATGCATGTTATGAAGTACACAATATTATGAGAACGATGAGAAGTTCTAGGTTATTACCGAACATGTGGGGAAGGTTGTGTTATTCGTGAGTTACCTTTTAAATAAGGTGTCCCACAAGAAAAAGGAAAATACACCATATGGATTACGAAATGGTAAAAAACCTTCCTACAACTACCTGAAAGTGTGAGGTGTTTTACCAAAGTAATGACTCATTTACCGAAGCAAATGAAAATAAGTCTTAAAACGGTGGATTGTATTTTCATTGGCTATGTTTGTTATAACAATAATGGTAATAGTATTAGTGGTGAAAAATAAAAGAATTTTGTTATCATGGATTATCCTAATAACGTGTTTATTTTTGTAATAATTGATTATATTTTTCATAACAATACATAACGACTTCTTATGCATGAATTAAAATCTTAAAATTTGCAAGAATATAATTTTGTAATATAATTGCCTCATTCTTTTGTAAGACTAAGGAAGTTGGTCAAGTTCAATGAAATGAACTATAGACTATTGATGAAAATTGTCAAGACTTTCAACAAGAAGTTGATGTCGGGGCAAAACAAAAAAAAGATAAAAGGGCAAGGGTGAAAAAAGTCTTTTGGGTTAGATTTTCTGACCTATATGCTAGAGGCTGAATGACTATGAAATTTCTTGGAGGATATTCCTAATGGTCAAAGCATGTGCCCACAATATGTAGATATTGTGATAACCACACAACAGTAAGTCGAGACACATGTTTCGTCGACATAATAGCGTTAGATAACTGATCTCAACTAAAGCTATCTCTATTAATTTTATAATATCAAAAGATAACACTACAGATCCGCTAACCAAAGGGTTAAATCGAGATCAAGTTGATAAAACATCAAAAGGAATGTGACTAAAGCCCGTGAATTTTAAGGCGCTATGTGAAGGAAAATCCAACCTAGTTGACTGGAGATCCTAAGATCTAGGTTCAATGGGACAACCTACTTGCATAGACCTTGTGGAGTCACTGTGGGGTTTTTTTACCCAAAGTTCATTCATATGATGTAAACAGTGACTAAAATGAGATAAAATTAAGCAATGCTTTTAATGACCATTGTGTGTTTTGGTAAACCGAACAACATAAGTCACTTATGTGAGAGTGAAGTGGAGCCGCTTCAAGGAGGCTATTGGGGCATAGTTTTTTAAGCTTTTGTAGAACCAGGAGATGTCCAAGGCTATATGGACATAACCATGAGAACCAAGTTCTTGTCGGTGAAGTATTTGTGTGAGGTATGTAATCGCTTACACAAACGACAGGACTGTTCAAAGGCATCATGTCTACTGGACGGCTAGTAAGAAAAACATATTTTCACAAGGGAAGGTTCAAAAGGGGGTTCCTACCTATCTTATGCAAATATCGAATGTAGAATCTATCACCACATCGAGTCAATATTTTTGAACCTTCAATTTTATTCATATGGGAGATTGTTGGAAAAATTATATATATTGGTTGAATAATATTGATGCTAAGTCATGTCACTTGGTGAATAGACATGCCAATAATAAGTCGTGTCACTTGGTGAATAGACTTATTAATTTTTGGTTTAAAATTGCATCTATTCAATCGCATCTATTAACTTTTCAACAAATCTTTCCATCAAAAGGTTTAATCTTTTCATCGAACGATTTAATTTTTCTATCAATATATAAAGACTAGTTGAGAGTCATTTTCACAACATCTTTGAAACTTATTTTGTAAGTATCGATACTTGTCTAAAAACTTAAAATATTATAAAAAACTAAGTATCGAAAACTTATTTTGTAAGTATAGATATTTGTCCAAAAATACAAAAAATTAAACCTAAAATATTATCAAAAAATTTAACATTTTAATTCTTGAACATATTTCAAAACTTATCGCCTTTTAACCACACTCAAACGAAAACAACTAAAAGAATTTCAATTTGTACTGCAACTTCGTACCCAAAATGGGTAACCTATCAATTTAGTATTTTATCTATTTTATATTTCTATTTTAATAATATAACTATTATTTTAATAAAATAATACATGATATTATATTTTTCTATTTTTGTATCTGACATTAAGTTTGGCAATTGACTTAACAAAAATAGTAACATGACATGGTATAATTACATTTTTAGTTTATAAAACTTACACATTTTATTAAATTGGTCATAATTCAAAAAATTCAATAAAAACTCGATATATTTTTATAAAATCATTAATTTATTACTGCTCTTGCTCAGGTGTGTTCTTCAACATTTTCTATGTGCTTTACTTTGTGCGAAGCATTTGCATAGCTGGTTCTTTATAACATCATTCTCAGTTGTACAATTTGTTGCATTTGTTACCACTCTACTTTTTCCATTGCAGGTCAATCTTAAACTCGTAAAAGACCAACAAGTTTGCTGCAAAAAGATCAACGAAATCGAAGAGAGGTTCTCTATTGTCCACCCTGAATCTATCAGCATAATTATCATCTACTTTTCTTTCCCAAAAAGGGAAAACTTGCTATCACTCGCACGAATTAGCATTCGAATTTGCCTATTGAAATTTTATAATTTCCATCTCTGATCATTTAGGGCAAATTTGAATATTTAATATTATTTCCAATTATAAATAAGACCAAATTAAAAGAGTGTGTAAATAATAAGAGTTAAATTTATTGATTTTTTTTAAAAATTAGGACTAAATTAATTAAATGTATAAATATAAATGATTAAATATGCTGTTATACAAAGTTTCATAACAGTCACGCAAAGTATTTAACGGACGAATTATCATTTTGTTACAAAACATAAAGTTTAATTGTTATTTTTTAATATTTGAAAGTTTAGTTATCATTTTTTTAATTAAGTTCAGTGATTATTTTGATACTTTATCCTGTCTTTTATTCAACGACCAAACTTAATGAGGATACCACAATAGAATAAAACATAATATTAGATATTATTTTGTTAAAAATAATAATCAAGTGACCAAAACAGAAATATAGAAACATGTGAGATGCCAAATAGTTAGTTTACCCAAAAAAAAACTATGGCATTACAACAACAATTAGATCTTCAAAAAACAAAAGTCCTCCATTTTCATTCCACTTTAAAAAAAAGCTTATCTCAAAACGATGGCCGACCCCATCGTGCCATCAACGTCACCGAGATACCCGGATCCGAATCCAATACCAGCCACTGTCATACACCCGCGACGCGAGCCTTTCGACCACGGTCTCCTACCAATCCAGAAGCTCGTATTCAACGACCCGGTTGAAGCGCTAACCCCTCTAAAGCAAAAGCTTGCATTGTCCTCCACTCAGCGAGTCGGCTCGGCGGCTGTTGCCGAGTTGCTCCAGATCTCATCGGACCATGCCCGTCTAGTCATCGAAACTCTCGCGTCGGTTCTTCACTCTGAAACCGACCCGCTCGTGGCCGCCCGTCCGGATGATGTCGACTCCGTTGGTGTCGATTTGCGCGATCTGATCCTGTTTCTGTACATTCAATCGTATAAGAGGATTTTGCCTCGCTCGCACAAGGATCCCGCCGCGGTTGCGGATGTCTGGCCTTCCACGTCAGCTTTTGATGGTTACTTGTCGGCCCTTTCGCCATTGCAGGTAAGGAACTTGACCCTTCGCCATTTCAGTTTTTAGGGTGAAATGTGTTTTTTTAATTGGATATGTAATTGTTGAAACTAATGTAGTTATTGATTTAATATCAATATTATTTTATACAATGTGGTAGATTCATGGCCATTTTGGAAAATTCACGAAAATTTGACTCGTGGTTAGCATTTGGGAAAGAGCTAATCGTGATTCCATATTTTGGCAACCAGGAAGATGTCTTGAATCTTTTGGATAATTGACGCTATGTCTGGTGTAGACTATTTGTGTTTTGAGTGCAAATAGGATGCAAAAAGTCTTTTAATGTACTGAAGGCAACACTATTTTTGAAGTATTAATTTAACTTTTTGATGCTAACACTGCATGATTATAGTTTATACTCAACAATTATGTTTGAGTATATTTTACATTTTATTTATTTATTTTGATAAAATAGGATTTTGCTTTATTTTTGGGGGGCGAATTTTCAAATTCCATTTGGTTGTAGTTTTCGTTAGTTATTAAAAATGCATATAAAGAAACAAACAGCATTTTAGTAGCTTAAAATTAAGATACAATTGTTTTTTACAATAAAATGCGTGGGTATAACGCATGTAGAAAAGCATATCTGCATTGGTGTTGTATTTTAGCTTAGCTCATTTTTAACAAATATTAAGTTGCTTTAAATTATTGACTTTTTGTTTTTAATAACTTTATAGGAGGTGAAAAGCAAATAGAAGAAAATAAGTCGTAAGCCTCAAATAGGAGCCAAATAGACCACTAGAAGAGGGGAGGAGGGGGTTCAAAAGTAATAACTAAAAGGTAGCACAAGTAAAATTATAGCTCTCGTTGTGTTTGGTTGTACTATTCAGTGTTTAAAAAGGCTCGCCTAGGCGCTGAGGGCGAGGCGCAAGCAAAGCGCCTAATTGTGTCTAGGCGAGGCGACTTCAATGAAGCGCATAGAGGCGCACATGAGGCACCGAAAGGCAATGCCTAGTTTAAATTATATTTCTTTTGTCTTTTTTATTTTTGTTTTTATTATCTTTTACATACTAACTTGGGCCACATCTAGACCACACAAAATAAAATTAATCAAATGAAATTTAAATTAACTTGTTCTAGTTTTCAAGTTTGAATTAAAATTGATTGTTTGATACCCTGCAAAGTTATTTTAAGTTTGAGTTATTTAAATTTAGATTAATCTTGGTTCAAGTTATTTTTATCATGACTTGTCCAACGATATTAAAACATAATGTATGATGTTTCCTTTTGATATATTATCATAATATCCTTTCAATACATATGGTGTTATAACACAATGTTTCCATTTTATCATGACTCGTCCAACAATATTAGAGCATAATGTGTTATTTCAAGATGATTACATATGATGTTATATTATCATATATCCTTTTTGACATTATCATATAGCTAGGTTTGTCTATTTACAGTATATATGCTTCCTGTTACATGATAAAATATGATGTTATATGCTTTTTGATTGGAAAGTTAAAGGTAATTACTGAAATAGAGAACTTTTGTTGAACTATTATATGACTCAATGGTTTATTTTAGTGTTATATATGTAGATTAGTAAGTATATCTTTAATTTTTAAAATTTGCGCCTCACTTCAGTAAGGCGCGCGCCTGCGCCTAGGCTATAGGACTCCCTATCGCCTTAGTGCGCCTTGCACCATTTTATACTATGGTACTATTTGTTTCTTTTTTTAGTTCTACATATGAGGCATTGCTGCACTTAGTGCTAAAGAATGTATTGTTGCATTTTTTAAGCCTAAGAAGTTGGGATGGGTGCTGTGCAAAAATATAATGAATAGAAATTGAGAGGAAAAGTTTTGAATTGTTTAGTTTGGTTGTTAGTGTTTTTATTCCCCCCCTCCTTTCCCTGCTGCTTTAAGATAGCTGTAAAATGTGATTAATTTAGCTGGCACTGTGAGATTGTTATTAGTATCTGAGATAGTGGGGGCATTTGCTAATCACTATATCCAGCTATGTATCTCATTAATATGGATCTCACCATTCTCTTATCATTCGTAAGAACTATAGATCTATTTGCTATTCAAAGTTAACGGTTGCAGACTTTAACTTTACAGTGAATTACAAACTTATTTTGGTGGTTCTTCTCATTGTAGCTTGTCCGCAGCAACAGCCGTCGATTTATGCCATCATCGGCTGATGAAGAGGCACACCAGCTCTCCTATCTACAAAAGCACTTGGCTAACATTCTCTCTCTTCTGTCAGAGCCTGTGGAGGGGGAAGGCGAAGAGTTTACGGTTTGTAGTACTGCTTTTTGCTATATGTAGTTTGGAGTGTTCTTTTTAATTTTGTGGGTTTTGTTTTGTATTTCTCAATACAATCAAAACTGAAACAGTTGCTATATAAGTCAAGGGTTGCAATTATTTTTGTTGGTTTCACAATGATCTGTTGTTGCATTCTAATTATTGATGTCTTTGTAGTTTATATCTGGAATGCAATTTTGTAGGTACACCATGCAGTAACTGTTGTTTTAAGGATAAAAGGTGAAAGCACAGTAGAATAATTTAAGTGGTTGCACTTAGTAGAGCCAAACAATCATGTGGAATAGTTTTGAGCTGGGATGTAAATCTGTTTGTAGAATATCCTTATGTGGTCTATCTTCTAGTCTTTGAGGGTATTACGTGATTGTTTTATTGATTACTTTGCGATAGGTAGAAAAACTCTTCCATTTGTCATGAAACAATCAGATCCTCGTAGTGCAGATTCTCTCTTTGTTCATTGGTTTCCACACATTAGGAATCGTTTGCACTAAAAATGGTTTGTTTTAGTGCTAAACCTACTGTTATGACGCAAGGAAAGGTGAGGCCTCATTTGCATGACTGAAATAAGAAATGCAAGCAGTTTTGACCAAAAGAGATTAAAAGAACTGTGCCAGATTTTCAGTTACTAACCACTGACTTTAACATGGGTTACTTCCTTGTAAAATGTTCATAATGCAAATTGGAGCGTAAATAAATCTTTCTGAAATATGTGCAAATTTGACCATAAGAGGACGAGAATTCCTAGCCAACTTTTCAGTAATTAATCACCGTCTGTAGCCTGAATTGTTACCTTGTAAAATGTTCAGAATACAGATTGGAGCTTTTATGAACCTTCCTGTTCCCGTTGCGCAACATACATGACTTTCCTTATGCCCTATCATTTTATACTGTTTTGCTTTGTTGTATTCTCTTAATTCTTTCTTGTTATCAGACTGGCTGTCATAACTTTCTTACTATGTATTCTTGATCTGTCTTTCTCATTGTTATGTATCTCTACTCTGTTTCCATTCTTTTTTTGTGCTTGTAATTAACTTCTATGATTTGGTTTGCTCATGTAACTACTGTTCCTTCAGGTTTTAACTATGGAAGGGTTTGAGCACCTTGGTTTCCTGATTCAATGTGATGATAAGGGATCTGAAGGAGTTCCTTTAAGTCAAGCTGCTCCTTTTTTTGCTAATTCAGATCCAGACATGCCTGCCGTACCTGTTCCAGTATCACAAGTTCATGATTGGCTTCTGCAAACTATAGCTTCTTCTTTGGAACATGTTACTGAAAAAGCTTCTGCAAAAGAAAATGGTCCTTCTAGTGGCTCTGACCAGGATGTTACTATGGCTGATGCTAGTCCACGTTCAGCCAAAGCGTCACATAGCGTTAGGAGTCCATGTTTTATCGAGGGGGTCTCTAAATCATCTTATGTAAAGCAGGCATCTGATATTAACAATTCTTCTGCGAAGGTTAGTTTATGTTTGCATTGGGGTTTCATGATACCTAACAATTTTCTTGGGGTATTTACCATGTACTTTGGCAAAAACCTAAAAGTTGGCATAAACCAATTAACACAAACCTTTCCTCAAAACTCAAGGTTCCAATAATTTTCGTTTGATCCCATTATTCCTAACAACTTCCATTAAAGTTTTGGTGATTGTTTGATATTTACGTATGTTGTGGTATAAAAACACCTCTAACTTTACATGATTTTATAATTTCAGGTTATTAATTGTCATGATTCAACTATTTACATTTTAGCGCCATTGAGATATGCCGTCATTTATGGCTGCTCGGATGCTACTATTGTTCTTGGAGCTGTTGGCAAGGTATCATTGCCTTTTCTGCTGTTAGCTATTTGTGTTGCATTAATTTTTGAACCAGTGGAACATTCCTGCTTCTGTAATTTGGATACGAATTTGTTTTCCTTTGTTAATACAGTATTCATGTTCAAATTGCTGAGAACATATCTCTGGTCTTTTGAACTGAAACTTGGAAATAGTTTTGTTTTGCTGTTTCGTCTTTAATGTTCTTATTCACTGTTCTTACTGGTTGAATCCTTATGTTTTTTACTTTTAGGATTGGGGTCTTGTCTATCTTTCCTTTCATCTGTCTAGAACGTCTAATCATTGAATTGTTCATGGTTGGAATGTCTCTAGGTGTAATGTAAAGACATCATTTTTCTCTTTTCTAAAATCCGTCATTCAATGTTGGTTGGTCTGTTTTTAATTTGAATAAATATGTAGCTAAAGTGTCTGAACTTCTAGAAGAATAGCCTCTGATCATCCCTGCTCCATATCCTGAATTTCTGGCTTTGGCCAAGTTCCGAAGTATAATCTGAAATATAGCCATGCACGCACTCAGTTTATATTGCTAAGATCGTTAGATCATGAATAGATACTTTCTCTCCCATACTTGATATATGCCTGTCAGCTTTGTATGAAGTCATGTATCAAATTTCGCTGCTGGTTCTAGTTATGGTTTTCTATAATATTCTTTACTGTTTCATGGGAACGCTTTATATGCTCTCCCCACCTCCTCTTTTTTCATATTTTATTTTTACGCACTGTACTCCCTTGTAAAACAGTCAATCTGATGTCTACACAACTTAACTGTCAATCTATTTCCAGTTCAAGTATGATATGCTCAGTCACGAATCTAATATGATTTCTTTGGTCATTGCAGGCTGTAAGAGTTGAACACTGTGAACGTGTTCATGTAATTATAGCAGCAAAACGAGTCTGCATTGCCAATTGTCGCGAGTGTGTATTCTTTTTGGGAGTGAACCAACGTCCCCTTGTGCTTGGCGATAACCACAAGCTACAGGCGAGTGAACTAAACCAATCATTTTACATTGCAACTAGAATTTAACTTAATCACACTTGAGTTTTGTGGCAAGTAATGTAAATAATTCTGAGTAATGCCCAACTAGTCTTTATTGATAGGGGAAATAAATTCAATTTGTCAGTGATCCATATGCTCGATGGGGGGCACAATGGGTACATGCCTGTAGTGCCTTACTCTCAGGGAGAATGTTATAAGGTTATTGTAACAACTTGGTCGTTCTTAGTAACCTCAACTGACAAATAAGAAAAATTACTTTGTAGCTAAAAGTTTTGTGATCTTTCATACACATTTTCTAAACTAAGGTCTTTGAACACTTACTTGAGCTTGCATTTAGCATTTGATTTCTTTATAGTATCATCATCGGTCTACTATTGTTTCTGTCTTAACCATTCTATCTGTTAACTTGTAATGGTGAGCGGTTTGGAATTTTCTTCTGGGCATCTTAATGCATATTGTTGCCATCAGCTTATATAATAGCATGATAGTATATTTCTCAGAGAGTTGATTTTAGCATATCTAAATCTAATTATGCTGCAAAACAGAATAAGAACCCTTCTAGATCAGTAGAGGAGAGCACCCTAAGAAGGCATTCTTTGTTTCTTTCTCCAGCTGCTGGATATGGGCCCCTTACATATCACTGACTAATCTTTAACAACTTTTTTCACTTTTCGGTTCCATCTTGCTAGTATTTTGAGTTGGTTTTTGGGTGTTATCACCAGTATGAGCTTCAATACTTGGGAATACTGACAGTTTTGAAATTCTTTTCTTAAATTTTGTCAGGTGGCTCCATATAATACGTACTATTCCCAATTGGAGGAGCACATGACTGAAGTTGGCGTTGTGTCAACTATCAATAGATGGGACGAAGATTTGCCAGTTGGAGTGGTTGATCCACACGATTCATTATCTCATCCAGCAGGTGTTTCTGATGCTCAAGCCGAGTCAACTACACGCCTAGATCCCGATCAGTTCACAAATTTCCTGGTAAGCTTTGGTGTATTTCATAGCTTAGCTTGGGGTACTTGTGCATCTTGTATTTATTTATTTATTTGAATTATTTCGAGCATGACTTAAACATTTCTTAAAACACAGATTCCAAACTGGTTTGAAGGTGCATCTACTGGATCGACAAAGGACAACCCTTTCCCCTTACCTGATGCGTACTTGACATCTCAACAGAGAAATGTAAACGCACTAAGCCTAACTGAGGATGGCATGACAAACTTATTGACTTTATAGTTTGCGTTTGTTTTTGCTTACGATACACAATTGTTTATTTAAATTTAATGCTTGATATTTTAAACTTTTGAATTAACTGAAATTTTGCCTTCTTCCCAATGTCATCAACAGCGAAATAATTTAAGTGAGATAAAGCAAATATTGAGAGAAGCTCCTCTTGAAGAAAATCGGAAAAGAGAGTTATCAAGTGCTCTTCATGTGTCCTTCAGAGACTGGTTGTATGGTAAGTCCATCATTTCTATCTTTTCTTTTGTTAAGTTCATCTTCACATTTCCATATGTGGTGGTTTTCATTATTGTTCAGGCATATTCATGGTTATAGTTATTGCATTGGTTTGTTGATGATATAATATGGCAGCTTCGGGAAATATCCGCCAACTGTACTGCCTACGAGGCGACTGATACATCACAGTCATGCTGCATGTTTCGACGAGTTATAGAATAGTTTACAGCTTTCTTTATATCTTTCGGTTTCAACCCTTGCCAGTTCCTCAGGCAGCTGAGAATCACCTTTTGTAATTGAGAACAGCACAAAAAATCTATGGATTTGCTAATCTCAATGTAGTATTCTTTTTTGATGAAAAGAGAAGAAATAATTTATTATTTTTGTTTTGTTAACCTAGTTCTGCTTGGTCCATTCCTGTGAATTTGAATTCTGAAATTTCTTTGTATCCAGCGTTTTCTTCTCATTTGTGTTTTTAGCTCTTAAATTTGGTCCTGATGGCACCGATGTAAAAGCCAGATTGGATTTGTCAGCTAAGCCGGTCATATATTCGGAGAAGCTTATCCTAAGGTAAAACAATGGCTGGTTACTATAAATGTTAACCAACGATATCTAATTTGTTAATATTTGTGAGGGGTGTGCAAAACCGGGTTTGGTTAACCGTTAGCAAATTATTTTGGTTAACCGGTAAGTTCGGGTCACCCAATTATCGACCCTAAACTGTTACTATTCAACTGGTTAACCGCTTATTCGGTTAACCGAAAAGTTCGGTTCGGGTAAAGGGTTTTTATTTTGTTTATTAAAAATATAAATTTTGATAATATGTTAGAAAAATATATATACTTTTAAAAACCGACGCATGATATCAGTATCTTTTTTAATGCTCGCAAGTTAAACACTTAAATTTCATAAAATGAAATTATGATTTTGCTTTTGAGGAATGAGAAGATAAAATAAAATTTGATTTTTTAATATAAAATATTAAAATAGCATATAATATAATAATATATATTATATAATTGGTCAGTTCGGTTACCCGATTTGTCCCAAAACCGTAAACCGCAATCGAACAGGTATTCTTTTTTTAAATAAAACCCCGAACTGAAACTGAATTTTTCAGTTCGGTTAATCATTTTTTCTGTTGAATTTTTTCGGGTTTCGGAATCGGTTCCGAATTTTTGATTTTTTGCACACCCCTATTTGTAACATTTTGGATATGCAAATTGTCGATAACGGAGATGATAAACCTAATTGAGTCAGTTAAAGAAAGTTGATCCTAATAATCAATTAGTAAGTAAATTAAACCTACCGTAATTTTATCTCTTTATAGTTTTCTTCTCCGTATAACTGTACTTTTCTTTTATCTAAACTCGTATTCTTTGAACATTATTGTAGAACGACAAAAAAAGAAGCTAGAATGTTAAAAAATACTCATAATGTTTGACTGAATAGTAATTTTAGCCTTTATTTTTTTGAAGTAATTTAGCGCTCAACGTTTTATTTTAAGTCAAAATAGTCCTTTTGCGGATGAAAATTATTAGTTAACTGACGATAAATGACTTGAAATAACGTGACAAATCTACATGGTAGTGCACACCGTGATAGCTATGTCATATAAACAAATATGCTAACTTTATAGAATGACACATGAGTCAAAAAATAATTTTAAAAAATTATATAAAATATAATTTTTTTTTTGATGTGTCATATTGTTAAGTAATTTTAAGTTGTTTATTGTCGGTTGACTAACAACTTTTATCCGCAGAGGGGCCATTTTGACCCAAAATAAAACGTTGAGGGTTAAATTGCTTCAAAAAACAATGGTCAAAATGACTATTTAATCAAACGCTAGGGATATTTTTTGGCATTATACCAAAAAATAATAAAAATCCTGGAAAAACGAGAAAATTACAAGAAAGTCACTTAAAATTAAATATTATTTTTTATTAATAAAATATGGATTTTGTTATACATGGCCCTAAGGGCTACATATAAGAACTATTAGATTTCTATCATTGATGTTTATTTTACTTTTTTAATAGAATTTATTAGAATATAATTAATTATATTCTTAAAAAATCAAACATTATTAATTTAGGGTGTTTAATGTAATTAATAATCATGTAAAATAGTTTAGAGTTTAGGAGTTTAAAGGTTATGATTTTATGGTTTGCGGCTTAAGATTTAGGGTTTATGATTTATAGGTTTAGAGTTTATGGTTTAACTGTTATGATTTAGAGTCTATGGTTTGTAGAGTTTATGTTTATTGTTTAAGGTATATGGTTCAGGATTTTATGTTTTAATTACATTAAACACTCTAAATTAAATAATGTTTAGTTTTTAGAAATATAATTAATTATATTCTAGTAAATTGCCTTAAAAAATAAAATAAGTATTAATGATATAAATCAAGTAGTTCTTATATGTAACCCTTAGGGTTGTGTATAGCAAAAACTGATAAAATATTTGTATACGACGTTCAACCTTTGTTTTTGTACTGATTGTCTTTGCATTTTCTGCATGAACCACTTCAAAAAGTTTTTTTCTAATTAATTTTACTTAAATGTGTCCTGGGTGAGTTTTAAATACATTTATCACTGGTTTTATTGTTATAAAATCTAGATTCCTGTACAGACTAGTAAGTACATTGCAGGAAAAGAAACATCATAAAGTTCAAAGAGGTATTGAAAGACACAGCTGCCAAACGCATGGAGCTTCAGATTCCTTAATATGATCGTTATATATATATATATATAATGTTACGAATCTTGTAATCATATTTCCAAAGTTAAATTAGTGGAATGACTGGGTTGCCTTCGTATCTGAAAATGAAACATCCATTAGATTACCGGATAGAAACAGTCACTGAAACATCCATTAGCTTGCAGTAGAGGATACTAACTATTCAGCATGTTTTAATTTAACCTTACACGCACACAAATAACGGGAAATCAGATGCTGAGAACACTGAAAAGTGCCCATGAAATACGTTTAGGCACAAAAACCGACCAACATATGCACCCACATAGAGCGGAAATCCGAAGCTGAAAACACCGAAACGGGAATCACAGCAACCTTAGAGAGTGCGGTGAATATGCTGCATGGAGATGTTGTCCGCATTAGACGGCTCGAGTTCCATGTATTGTTGCCTCCTGCTTTGGTGACACAACTGAAGCCCACTGGAAAACTGACTGTTAATAGACTCTGAGAACTGGGCCAAACTGAGATGAGGCGGTATCCCATGAGAGCTACTACCAGAGTCGTCACCTTTGAAACCCCAAGAGGCATTTGAATAAGGGTTCATAACCACACCATGAGGCATTGCTGGTTGAGACACCGAAGAGATCTCAGTGTTCATCGCGTGGTTTACCCCAGGAGTCGATGCCTGATTTCTGGAGCCCCATGGTTGATTTGACAGAAGAGAGAGAGCACGGTTCGAGTCAAAAACTCCCGTTAAGCATTCTCCCGGAGGAATCCCAGAACTCGAAACACCAGTCCCAGCTGGAGTTCCCTGCAGGAAAAGGTTCGGAGGAGGATTCTCTAAGTTGTTTTGACATGGATGTGGAAACCATCCTATACCCGTGTTTTGATTTGCAGATACTTGTTCAGATGGTCTCAATGTCGGCCACACATCCCTTCTGGAAAGCCTCGGGTAAGCCGTGAAATCCATGATAAAGCTTCCACGTCTATTTCCGCTTTCTGTCATAATAAGCATGAAATGGGGACACCATCAAGTATCACACACATAGTAGAAAGTAGAAACTCCAAGTCATTCCCTTGCAATTGACCTAACCTAACAAAGAAGAATTTTAAAAATAACAGGGGACAACAATCTAACCAATAATAGACGAAGAAAGCTGGCCATAAGGCGAGGATAATAATGATCCCGGTGGTGGTTTCCTCCTCCGCTCATTGTGACCGGCTAGCCGCCTACGGCAACTCCGCTTTCCTTGGTCAAATTCAGGAAGCCGGTGAAATCTGAATAGACACTACCACATAGGAAATCAAATCCGGCAAAAAACAAGACACAGATGGGCATACCACAAAGGATGATTCTTCCTTTTGCAACACAAGAAGGGAAGAAAAACATAAATCCTAAAAAGCAATTACAAGTACAGTTAGCATTCAAGGAACTCAAGCATTGTCTAAGCTGCTGTCACCTAAAATCGTTCATCAGCACATACAAAATCCGCAACCAGGAAAATTAGCCATTCCAAATCCCTAGACATAAGTACAAACTAAATTTAGAAAGAACTTGCACTCATATAAGCCTCATAGTATTAAATTGCGGTGGCAACTCAACTCAACGGCCGCATTGTAAAGGTTTTGAAGGTAGCTGCAACAATGCAAACCAGAACCATTTTTGGGAGAAAAATCACACCGCAACGTCCGCAACCGCGACATAGAGACCGCAATTTAGTACTATGCTCATACCCCCTAACCAGAATAGACTCCGTTTCGCAAATCCAAACACAGAGCCAACAGCATCAAGCAAAACAAACAGAAGCATTAAGAACCCACAATCTGACCCCACTTTATATGAGTTTGAAGCAAAGAAACAAGATACTTGGATTAAACAGCAGCCATTTAAGACCATCACAAGCTCTTCAATGAACTGTTACTACTGCAAAGGAAAAGGCTAAAAATGTTTGGAAAAGGAGAAAGATGAGGCTGACCTGCTACACTGCTGACAAAACCTTTGCTCAAGACCAGCAACGATGACTTTAGGTGCCTTAGAGTGCATACCACAAACTTTATGCCTTGAATAGTATGCTTTTGCATCACTCAGATCCACTCTGCACCCTTCCACTTGACATCTCGGAGGCTGACCACTCTGCAACATTCCACCCCTGGCCTTCTTACCCGACCCGGATAAGCTTGAAGACCCGGGACCCTGGTTGGTTGTTGTTGCACCAGCACCAGCTGATGTGTTCTCGAAGTAGATCTTTTGACCAAATTTCAAGCCGTTGAGTGACTCGGTGGACGAGTTGGTGGAAGAACCACCTGAGTCTGTCATTGAGCCCGAACCCGTTTCCATGAGCTCTGCCTACTGCCCGTTCATGGGATTTTTGTTTGCTTAATGTAGGTCATGAAAATGGGAGATAAGAGAAGTCATGGCTCACTCACCAAAATAATACTCGTTTCTTATCTCACTTTACATTAGACAAACCCCTGAAGAAAGGAAGAATGTGGTTTTAGTGTTTGAATTTAGGATTAATTCATAAATTGGATCTATATTCTGAGGACTTGTGCTGCAATTAACCCAGCATAAATTAAAGGTAGTAAAAGTTAGACACCTGACATTGAAATTGACCCCATGCCAGCAAGGGGAGTCTAGTCTGCTCATAAACTCTGTCTGTCACTTAAAAGTGAAATAAAATTAATAAAAAAAAGAAAAAAAGGAATTTGTCAGTTGCCTTTCCTCTACTCTTTTGGGAAGAGAAGAAGAAAAAAACACACTATAAAAGACTATATTTCACAAGTGATGTACTTGTGGCCTCTCCCAAATCTTATACTTTATAGCAAAACAAATGAATAGAAATTTGATAAACAAATATATATAAGAAATAGTTGGTGTTTGTATATTTTAAATTAATATAATATAAATAATAAAAGATAATAATCTAATTATTTTTAATATAAATACGTCAGTTTTATTAAAAGAAAAAAATTTAAGATAAAAGTTTACAATATCAATCTTGATTCGGACATATTTTTAAAAACACGAAAATTAACGTCTATAGATCATAAATATGACTATAGAAAAAAGGTAACAAAAATAATTCACAGACTCGAAACAAAATA
Source organism: Hibiscus mutabilis (assembly GCA_019671005.1). Classification (NCBI taxonomy): domain Eukaryota; kingdom Viridiplantae; phylum Streptophyta; class Magnoliopsida; order Malvales; family Malvaceae; genus Hibiscus; species Hibiscus mutabilis. The sequence goes on from CM033751.1 coordinate 24,649,600, forward strand.
TACTACAAAATATCACCAAAGCTCAGCAATGAAGGTAAAAACCATCAACAAACAACATTAAAAAATACATATTACAGAATTGGGGCACGTTGACAACACGCTTATTACCACAACCCAATTGCGAACAAGAGCGGTGACTAAACTTACATCTAGATCCAGTTTGAGGGTCCAAAACAGGGATATCAACAGAATAATCAAAAGAGCGACATCTTATTCAGTTATGGCGACGTCAAATTCAACCTTAATAAAAAAACAAATTACAGAAAAATGTACCAATAGATAAAAAATAGGTACCAAAAAATAAAGAAAAGTGTGTCATAAAGAGAATTATTAAATTAAAAAAGATTATAACACAAAAAATGAAACAAATACTAATAAAAAACAATGAATAAAAGAAGATAACCGACGATCGACAATCAACATTAAAACTAATATGGGTGTTGACCATAAAAATCACTTAAAAAAAAAAAAACAAGCGATTTGCCGAGAAACAACCTAGGCGGCTAGGTTAAAAGTATGTTCATTTGTGTTAGTAATATAATTATTAACATATAAAGAAAGATTTAATAAAATTTAAGGGGGAATGATGTGACATTTTGAGGGCAATATTGTGGGGAAATTTTGAAAAACTATTAGCTTAGTTTAATCAGAAGATTTGAAGAGACGCTGTTTGAAAAATCCTGCAATAGATTTTGTGCAGTGCTGACAAATTGCACACTGTAATTTCCAATGTCTTTATTCTATTTCAATCCTTCCTACATTTTAGTGGACTTCATCATTTTACTTTTCACATTTTGCTTGTTGAAAATGAAAATAATAATAAATAAAATAAACTCAAAAAAAATATTCTAGATAATAATAAATAAATAAATAAATAAAATGAGCAAATTTGGGAGAATAATTTAAATGAAAAATAATATTTAAAACATAAAAGATATTAGGAGATATTTGAGGATATATATTATTTTTTACAGTATAAGGAGAAGACGCCACCTGGAAGTGACGTTTTCTTTTTTTAATATTTTTTTTAAATTTATTATGCACGTGAATACTTTAAAATAAAAAATTATAAAAAAAGCACTTACGACGCCACATACAAGCAGCGTTCATTTTATCGTAATTTTCAAAATAAAATTCAAATACTCTTATTTTTTAAAATTAATTTTAAGGGGAAAATATTTCTCAATTTCCCCTAAAATGCGGTTTTGTCGGTAGTTTTCTATGACTGGTATCCACTTATTTTATTTTTTATTTATGGCAAAAAAATATAGTTTGCTTATTTTCCCAAAGTCTTGTATACGAGAAATTATATCATGGGTCATTTTTGTCATGTCATACATAAGATTAACCAATTAAATGCATTAATTTCATTAATTTTTTTATTTCATATTTTTACCAAGTGAATCTTCACTAATATTTACTGTAAATTAAATTTAAAAACATTCTTTTACCAAATGAAGATTCACTTAATAAAAAGATAAAATTAAAAAATTAATGAAATGGATGCATTTGATGTTTAAATTTTTTTAAATTCTTTAAAAAAATCAAGGGTAAATTTGACTGGAGCTCCCTTTTATTTAGGTTATGTTTAGGGATGGTAATTTAATTTGAATTCAATATGAAGGAAAATATTCGATCTAAACCTGATTAGAAAAAGTCTGAATTCGAATCCGAAAAAAGTTTGAGTCTTAATAGGAGGCGGATCAAATATGGATATTGTCAGGATCTGATCCGAATTCGAATCCGATCTAAGTCCATGTCCGATCTAAATCTGATCCGAGTCTGATCCATATTATGTTCGAATCAAAACATTTATAACTTTTAATTCCTTAAAACAAAATACCATGTATAATATTTACATTAAAACAATAAGACAACATAAATAAAGTAAAAATTAATATATATATATATATATATATATATATATGAACGATAACATAAATATATATTAGGTAACTTGGAATGATGGTTAAAAAATTAACTTACATATATATGTAGATTCATATTAAAAGTGATAATAAAAATATAAATGTCTTAAAAATACAAGTTATACAATAATAATATTTACTATGATTTATATCTATTAACTAAACTTAATATAGTGTAATATATCTATTTATACCTTATGCATATATACATATGAAAAAAGAAATAAATGTAAGATAAAATTATAGATAAACAAACAAGAAAATAAATACAATGGAGAAATAAATAAATGTAAATATCAATGAATTATAAAAAAATAAGGAAGTTGGTGAATGAAATAATAAATGATGTGAAATTGCAAGACAAAACTATAATATATTAGGCTAAAATTATGAATTAAAATAGAAAGCAAATTAATAGCATAAATAATAAACACAAAAAATTAAATATAGTCAACAAACATTGGATAAAAATGACTAAGTACATAATTAAATGACACAAATTAAAAACACAAGAAATTAAAGACATAAATTATGGACTGATTTTGTATTAAAATAAAAATATTAGAGGGCCAAAACGTAATATAGCCTTAAGACGCTAAAATTTGCGGATCTACCCTTCGGACTCGGGTCAACACTAGGGATGACAATTTAATCCGAAAAAGTTTGCAAATCTGAAAAAAAAATATCCAAGTCTGATTATAACGGATTCAGACTTGGATTTTATACAGTTTGATTCAAGTCCGATCCATTGTCATCCATAGTTATATTCTATTTTAATCATCAAATTTGAAGAAAAAAAGATTATTCTTGCCACTTATATTTTCGACTGTTACTGTTTTGGTCACACAACCGTTAGCCTCCATTAATCATCGTTAATGATAACGTGGCACATTAATAAAATGGATATTTTTTATTTTAAACCCTAAACTTCTAAATATTTTATTTTTCACCATCTTTAAAAAAAAACCTAAAATATTATCCCAAAATTCCACCTCTCCAACCCTTACATTCATTTTTACTACTGTCGCTACCGTCAGCGACATTGCTGCCTTAGCACCTTCCCGAATTGTATTCTATTCCCTCTCTTGGTTTATAAATTTAAAGTCTCATTTCATGATATGTGATTTTCTTAATATTCTTCTATTTCTTTGTGTTTGTTTGATTGCTTTCTTTACTTGTTAAATCCCAATCTAGATAAAAAAAAAATTATAGTCTTTTTTATCTCGGCTTTCTTCATTGGCTCAAAAAACAAAATCCCAGTTGAGTTATGGATTTTTTTTTAAAAGAAAGGTCGTATGATTTCATTGCTACTGATCATACAATATAAGACATGAACGTGAACCTCGTTAAAGAACCTCTTTAATCTATGTGGAAAAAAATAAGTAAAACATGTTAATGTCTATTGTCACTAAATTTTTACCCACCTTATTTATTTATTTTTATTTATTATATTAATTATGTATATATAATAATTAGTCTTATTATTAAATACAAACCCCAAAACAATAAAAAGAATAGAGAGTCCAATTTAAGTCCATTATAATTATTAAATAAAACCTATTTGGCCCAAATATAGGAACCTAATAATTTGTTATTTCCCCATGTTCAGTCAATTATTAACCGGATCCAAATGGAATCCAACAGTCCAGATTGAATCAGGAAAGAAAGCAAGATCAGTCAAACCTGCACGCGTGCCTCCACGCGCTGTACCCAGCTGGAAGCCACTTCCACGCGCCATGCTTCTCCTTCCCCTGCAAACATACGGGCAAAAGGAGAAAATAAGGGAAATTGATTCAGAAATTGTGGACAGCTTCATTTGAATTTTAAAAAGGGAAAGAGCAGCCTTTAATTCCTCATATTCGATCCGAAATCTGAAGAAAGGGGAAGCAAATCCGGTCAAATAGAAGAATAAGGTAATTGGAAGCAAATCAAGATTTTTGGGAATAATTTCTCTCGAAAATTAGGGATTTTAGGATTGAATTTCCATGTATATTTCGATCGAAAATCCTATATAAACCCTTATAAATCCATTGTAACACACAACAAGAGATGCAAGAAAGAAATAAAAGATTCAAGTTCTTTTCCGTAATTTAAGTGTTCAAGCAAGTTTAGGTATTTTCCAGTTTTATTCCGTCTTTATTTTAGTTTTTTTATGTTGTTTGATTCGAATATATGCTATCTTACCTTTGTTTTTTTTTAGCCATAAATTTGAGATTCGAAATCTCGGCCGGCGGCGGCGGAGGCGGACGGTGGTCATGGCGGTGGTGGTCGCCGGAGTTCTTCATGTTTGAAAAACAAGATGAACATTTGAGAAAATTTTAAAAGTGGGTGTTTGATCCAAATTTTTAAAAAGAGAAAAGTGAAAGATGTCTGTAAAAGTGGGTTTTATACCTTATGTTTTTTGGGAAAATTACACTCATTAAATCCCTTTGCTTTTTTTCTTTATTTCGTAAAATACCATATTTTCAAACGTTTTAATTTAGTCACTTTTACCTTTAAATTTTAGCCTTGTTTTTATTTCTTTTTTAATTTGGTCACTTTTTTCACTTCTTTCCAATTCAATTTTTCTATTTATTAATTTTAAAAAAACAAATATGTTTTCCGATTAATTAAGTTTTTTTTATTTGTAAATTTCACAAAATTGGCTCGTATACCAAATGTTAACTCGATTTGGGAAACATTTTTTTAAATGATTTTGTTTTATTTTTTATTTGTTGTTCGTCTAATTATTTTCTTGTATCCATTTAATTTCATGTTTTTTTTTATAATTTGTTTTTTTCTTTAATATTTTAAAATGTTAGTCTCTTTAATTAAAGCTTTAATTTAGGTAAAAACCCCTAGGTTTAGGTTCTCAAAACCCTAGTTAGAGCCTAAAATTTTAATAAAAAAACTTTCTTCACATTTAAAAGTTCATAAAACACATTTAATCGTATTTTAACCCTAATAGGTAAAAAAATACTTAGACAATTCTTAAGGTTAACAACCACTTTAGAATAATAAAAGTTTCAACACAATAATTGTCTTTGATTGTTTGATTAAAAAGTGAAATATAATTAATGCGGTGTTTTACCAAAAAGAGGTAACGGGTTAGCGCTAGAAGTGTTGGCGGTGATTAGAGTTTACTCTCCGAATGGTCGGACTGTTAAAATGAAATCATATTCATAAATGGACAATAATTTAAATTTTATACGAACTTGCAAATTCCGACATTAAAACTTTTTGTAAACGGCTAGGTACCAATTTTTAGGCGTTGTGGGGGTGCTAACCCTTTCTCACGCGTAATTGACTCCCGAACCCGTTTTTGAGTTTTTGCAGACCAAAATCGTTGTTTTAATAAAATAAAACTATTTTATTAAAATAACTTATTTTTAGGTGATCCAATCACACCTTTAAATAAGATTGGTGGCGACTTTGTTGTTTTGACTTTATTTAAAAATAAGTCGGGACCCCTTGAAAAAGAGGTAGCGACAGCTTGGCGACTTCGCTGGGGACATTTTTTGTTTTTACAAGAAAGAGAGTCGGCCACAAGCCGGTTACACCTTGTTTTAATGCCAGAATTTGCAAGTTCGTTTAAATTTAACTTAATTGTCCATTTATGAGTATGATCTCATTTTACGCATTTAAAATTTGGTTATAAGCTCTACACCCGAGCTTTGTCCCATTCTTTTAAGTGGGGGGAAACAATATTGCTCTCATGGGAATACTGATTCTCCGTATGGGCCTAGCAAGTACCTTTGTGGCTCATATGGCCTATATCTTCGTGAGGATACTGATTATTCGTACGGGCATAGGAAAATGGGTCCCATTGAGTTGAATTTGATTTGTTCGAAGCCTATAATGGGTGAGAATCAGGGGCCTTACTACCCTTAGTACGAGACAACGAGGACAATTCGGGAACCTTTTAGAACCAAACTATGTGTGTGAATCTAGAAACCCACCCCGTTAGAGCCATGCGAAAAACCCTAGGTTTTGAAATTTGGTCAAAATTATTTCGTAAGAATAGTCCGTGGAGACATGTCCAGAAGTGTTGGAATGTACTGCCCAGTTACTATTCGTACAATGAAATTATTTTGGGCATTTTATGTTTTTCAAAGTACTAATTCTTTCCTTTTTTATTTTGTATTTTGTATATTTTTCTTTCATCCACATCACATATCTAGAAGGGGTCGATTCTAAAGCACATTTCTCAAGTAGAAAACAGTTTTTCACGATGGAGAGAAGACTCTTTCAGAAAGAGAACGATAATGCGAGTATACGTTGCTGGTCCAAAGTCAACCAACGAGCACATGAAGAACAACATTCAAGACAAAGATCTTGGTCCTTGGAGATACCAATGAATGAGGCAATGATTGCTGGTCCACTCAGCTTAGGGACAATGTTAGAAGGTTCCAAGAGTGAGATGAATTGGTCTAGATTTAAGAAGTATCCAAGCATGTGATAGTGCTAACTAGGGAAGCTACTATTGTTCAGCAGTGTATCAGGTCATTATATAAAGTAGGATCGAGACTCATGTGGTTGATCGAAGAAATAAAATAGTTGGGCTCTTAGGCTGAGATGTACTCGTGATATAATTCAGAATCTTTTGTAATAAGGAACTTTGATATCCAATGAAAAACTATTTCTAGAGTAATACGTTAATGGAATTGACGGCCCTTCGCATGCATTCATGCATTTGCATTTTTTTTGTTTACATTAGTTTATGTTGTGATCATTGCATACATATTTATAGATTAATTATGATAAATTCTATTCTTTAGCAAGATTTTGCACGAATACGATACTCGAGCTATGGCTACAGAGGAAATATTGATAACTCTAGAAATAAATCACAATAGTACCCAATATAGACTTGATAGAATGGAAAAAGACTTAAAAGAAGAAATTGCACAAGCTCAGAAAAACATTGTCAGCCAGATAGCGACTATGTTGGGATTCAAGGACCCAGAAAGAGAAAAGACGGTTGAAGTTGTTGATGTTTTGTCGCCCTAACCCGAGATAACTTCGAAGACATTTCTACCGAAGGGTAGGTTCTATATCCGCATAGCAGAAACAACAACTCATCTTCTAGAAAGGTCTAGGATAAATTATAGAGAAAACCAAGGTATTAAGGTACGGGATCTCCATGAGGCAGCCGATAAGTTTAGAGTGAATAAGAGGCTAGAAGAGATCATTAGAGCCCTACAAGGAAGCAATGGCTATGGTGGCATAGATGCTAGAGATCTAAGTCTAGTGTCTGACTTGGTGGTTCCTCCAAAATTTAAAACTCTCGACTTCGAGAAGTATATAATGGGACCACTTGCCCTTCGGCGCACTTGACCATGTACTGCCGAAAAATGTCACTACACTTGGAAAATGAGAAACTACCTATCTATTGTTTTCAAGACAGTCTATTGGGGTCTGCTACCTGATGGTATGCCCAATTAAGCCGGGTCAACATTCGTACTTGGAGAGATCTGTCAAGAGCTTTATTTAAACAGTATGAGTATGTGACAAATATGGTCCCAAACATGATCGTACTACAGGGCATAGAACAAAGGCCTAACGAGAGTTTCCGTCAGTACGCTCAGAGGTGGCGAGACATGGTATCCCAAGTTCAACCTCCACTATTGGAAAACGAAGTTACTTCAATGTTCGTGGAGACTTTAAATGGGTCATTTTACAACCATATGTTAAACCATACCACCAAAAGTTTCACAAACATGGTCATGAATGGGGAACTGATATTGGCGGCCATAAAAAATGGGAGACTCGAGGAAGAAAAATATGACGAGCACCTATAACCTGAACTACTCCAGCAATGAAATCTTGTCACGGGGTAGATGTGAGCATTTTTCCGAAAAATATTAGGGTCATACCTAGAACCAACCCTTTTGCTTTTGCCCGCGAGCATTATGGATCTTTTGTAAGGGCTTCTATGTTAATTTACTTGTTTAAAAATACATTTCCTTTATTTTTCTCAAGTGGAAAACATTTCATTTTTTTTTTCAATTTTCATCCATTTCTGTTTTAAAATACATCTTTGCAGAATCTTCATTATTGATTGTATGAATGATTCTTAGATTTAATCCTGAGATGGAAGGGCAATAAAGTGTGTTCAGGATTAATGAGAAATTCGATAAACAGATTTTGAGTGATTTTCCTCTCAGACATTGTTGTTAGGGTCTTTGAATAAAGTGATAACTCTAAAACATCTACTAACTGAAGATTGTTTCTCTTTGATGATATTTGTGTGTGAAATGACATTTGACATTCCTTTATTTCCCTTCTTAAATAAGAAAATAAAAAATCCTTTGTGGTCCCCTTTTGAGCTAGATTTTTTTTTGTGATTGAACCCTAACCAAGGATCACCTCCTACACTGGGGGCAAAGAGGATGAAAGGTTGTTCATAAGCAAGAAAGAAAACATGTCAGATCAAGTTTAATGTCCTAAATTCAAAATAAAAGGAAAAAAAGCAAAAGGAAAAGAAAAAGAAAAGGAAGAAATGAAAGCTGGAATACAAAGGAAAATTTGAAATATGAGAAAAATATTTGCGGAATCTTTCAGATGAGACATGTGCCAGAAAAGGGAAATGAACTCTAGGGTGAAAACCCAAAATGGGCAGTCTAGAGTGATCCAAAGAATAAAAGAATATAGAATTCATCAAGAAATATTGATCCTTGGTTTAACCACCCTTAAGCATGTATTTGAGCCTATATATCATTTTTTTGTAACCCGAGCCTAGCCTACATTACAAGCCTTAAAAGACCATTTGGATCACACATGAATATCTGAGGAAAGAAGTTTGTTTTCATAATACATTTCGCCCAATTGAGTTAACCTTTCTTCATGGATCTCAAACTTCTAATGTCTGATTGAGATTAGAAAAGTGGGAAAATTAAAATTTAGGGAGTGAGTGAGCTAAAGAGAGCCACCTAAAAGTGGGACTCTATCCGGTTGATGGATTCATAAATCATTCATACTATGAATTTTGGGGCATTCGACTTTGCTCTTTTCCATGACTTTTTCCTTTGAACCATCATGTCTAGCCTTTTTTTAATTCCCCATTTTTAGCCTTTTTTTAAATCCTCATTGCTAACCCTTTTCTTGCATCTTACAAGTAAAGTGACATAGATTCATGAAAAAAAACATAGGTTTCTTGGTATTGATTCCAAATCCAGAAGCATCTGTTTACCATCGCATCAAGAAATAATAGGGACAACACCGCCTTCATTAGTTTATGGGATAAAAGGTTAAGTTGTCAATCAATGTTGAAATCATATCTATCCATGTCTTGATGGAAGCAAAACCAAAAGAAGTAGAGTGGGTCTAAGCAAGATTTGGTCGGTTCAGTTATCCAATGAAAAAATGATTGAAAGTTATCTGCCATGGTCAGATGAATCAGAGAAGAACGACATGAGCTCACGAAAAAAGTTTACCCAAGAAAAAAGATTTCATATTAGGAAAATTTTTGCCAATTCAATGAGATTCTTGGGGAAAATGAACGACTAACTGGAAGAAGGCTTTCTCAAAAAGAATATTAATCTTGGTCGAGATGGATAGAAATGAGCTTCATAATTCAATGAATTCAGAAGTTTTATGCCTAAAAAAGAAAATGAAGAAAAAAGAGAAAAGAAGAAAAGGGAAAAAAAGAAAAAAAAAATTATCGAAAGGTGAAAACCAGCAAAGAGCGCCTTAGATACAAAAAAGAAAAAAGAAAAAAGAAGGTTCAAGATGAAAACCCGCAAAGGGTGTCTTGAAACCAAAGGGGATCTGAGTTGAAAACCTACAAAAGACGGCTCAGATAGTTTATGGATTAGGCAATAAACAAATGAATATCTCGAAAACTTGGCATCTTGGAAGGAATTTCGTGACCTTATACCTCATCGACTTGGCAAAGGCAGCACATGGCGATTTCTTATGACCTTACTTAGGAAGTTTTGGCCAATGGCATTTGAATTTTAAATGGGGCATGCCCAGAGTGGGGCAATTTGCATTGGACAAGGATTTAAGGCCATCAACGTTAATAGGCGTAAGGGGAAGATAAGAAAACGCTAGTATCATTCAAAGACATTCAAGGTAGAAATAAGCTTTGTTGCAAGAATTTACATACAAGCGCTTCAAAGAGCCGTGCAGAGGCATGCATCTGATAACTCACAAGAAGCTTTGAGGATGCTTGATATTATTTTAAAGCAGCATGATTGTTAAACCTTCTCCCACAAAGAGAATAATTATACAGACATTAGAGGAGATGTCCAGTGATATTAAAGCTTTCATTCAAGCTTTTGGGAGGATGTGAGGGACTCTGTTCTCTCAACCGAACAAAGAAAATGAGTGTTGAAAAATGTGAGGTCCTTTCAACGAAGAATGCAAGATAACTGGATTGAGTGAGCAAATGTGCAAAGCGCATATGTTTTCTCTGAAGCAGAAAGATACAAAGAATAAATAACTAGCATGGTTGTCTATATGGGTTGAATAAGCAAATGAGCATGGAAGCGAAGAGCAAAAACCCTAGAAGAAAGAGATAAAAGGAAGAAAAAGAAAGAAAAAATAGAACATTTAAAAACAAAAAATAAAAAAGAAAAAGGCATGTATTCATGTATTAGGCATTCCTAGGAGCATACATCATAATCATAGCATTTGACAGATATAGAACATGCTTATCCATTCGGGGATGTGGAGAATGAAACCTGCTTATCTATTCGAGCATGAGGAGAATATAACCCGCTTATCCATTCTGGCATGAGGAGAATGGAACCTGCTTATCTATTTGAGCATAAGGAGAATAGAACCTGCATATCCATTCAGGCATGAGGAGTATGAAACCTGCTTATCTATTCGAGCTTGAGGAGAGTAGAACCTGCTTATCTATTCGAGCATGAGGAGAATAGAACCTGTATATCCATTCGTGCATGAGGAGAATAGAACCCTTTTTTGAACCTATTTATCTATTCGAGCATGATGAGAATAGAACCCGCTTATCCATTCAGGCATGAGGAGAATGAAACCTGCTTATCTATTCGAGCATGAGGAGAATAGAACCTGCCTATCCATTCAGGCATGAGGAGAATGGAACATGCTTATCTATTCGAGCATGAAGAGAATAGAACCCGCCTATCTATTCGAGCATGAGGAAAATAGAACCCGCATATCCATTCGTGCATGAGGAGAATGAAACCCTTTGTTAGAACCTGCATATCCATTCGTGCACGAGGAGAATAGAACCTTTTTTTAAGCCTGCTTATCTATTCGAGCATGAGGAGAATAGAACCTGCACATCCATTCGTGCATGAGGAGAATGAAACCCTTTTTTGAACCTGCTTATCTATTCGAGCTTGAGGAGAATAGAATCCACCTATCCATTCAGGCATGAGGAGAATGAAACATGCTTATCTATTCGAGCGTAATGAGAATAAAACCTGTTTATCTATTCGAGCATGAGGAGAATAGAACCCGTCTGTCCATTCGGGCATGAGGAGAATGAAACCTTGTTTGCAATCGGTAAAAATTAGTGCCTTTTGTTCTTTGCTCTATCCCTGTTTTACTGGAATGAGCAAAGAAGGCCAGCTGTTGTCAATAATTTTTCACCCGCCTTATTTATTATTTATTTTTATTTATTAGGGTATTATTATATTAATTATGTATATATAATAATTAGTCTTATTATTAGATACAAAACCCAAAAGAATAAAAATAATAAAGGTTCCAATTTAAGTCCATTATAATTATTAAATAAAACTCATTTGGCCCTAATATAGAACCTAATATTTTTTTATTTCCCAATGTGCAGTCAATTATTAACTGTTGGATCCAAATAGAATCAAACGTCCAGATTGAATCAGGAAAGAAAGCAAGATCAGTCAACCCCACGCGCTGTACCCAGCTGGACTTCCACGCGCCATGCTTCTCCTTCCCCTGCAAACATACGAGCAAAAGGAGAAAATAAGGGAAATTGATTCAGAAATTGTAGACAGCTTGATTTGAATTTAAAAGGGAAAGATCAGACTTTAATTCCTCATATTCGATCCGATATCTGAAGAAAGGGGAAGCAAAACCGGTCGAATAGAAGAATATGGTAATTGGAAGCAAATCAAGATTTTTTGGAATAATTTCACTCGAAAATTAGGGATTTTAGGATTGAATTTCCATGTATATTTAGATCGAAAATCCTATATAAACCCTTGTAAATCCATTGTAACACACAACAAGAGATACAAGAAAGAAATAAAAGATTCAAGTTCTTTTCCGGAATTTAAGTGTTCAAGCAAGTTTAGGTATTTTTCAGTTTAATTTCGTCTTTATTTTAGTTTTTTTATGTTGTTTGATTCGAATATATGCTATCTTACCTTTGATTTTTTTGAGCCATAAATTTCAGATTCGAAATCTCGACGGTTCCGTCGCCGGAATAAGGCGGCCGGCGGCGGCGGCGGCGGCGGACGGTGGTCATGACGGTGGTGGTCGCCGGAGTTCTTCATATTTGAAGAACAAGATAAAATTTGAGAGAATTTTTAAAAGTGGGTGTTTGATCCAAATTTTTAAAAAGAGAAAAGTGAAAGATGTTTGTAAAAGTGGTTTTTATATCCCATGTTTTTTGAGAAAATTGCACTCATTAAATCCTTCTGCTTTTTTTTCTATATTTCGCAAAATACCGTATTTTCAAACGTTTCAATTTAGTCACTTTTACCTTTAAAATTTAGTCTTGTTTTTATTTCTTTTTTAATTTGGTCACTTTTTTCACTTCTTTCCAATTCAATTTTTTTATTTATTATTATTTTTTAAAAATATGTTTTCCGATTAATTAATTTTTTTATTTGTAAATTTTACAAAATTGGCTGGTATACCAAATGTTAACTCGATTTGAGAAACATTTTTTAAATGATCGTGTTTTATTTTTTATTTGTTGTTCGTCTAATTATTTTTTTAAATCTATTTAATTTCATATTTTTTATAATTTGTTTTTTCTTTAATATTTTAAAATACTAGTCTCTTTAATTAAAACTTTAATTTAGGTAAAAACCCTAGGTTTAGGTTCTCAAAACCCTAGTTAGAGCCTAAAATTTTAATAAAAAAAACTTACTTCACATTTAAAAATTCATAAAACACACTTCATCAACAGGTAAAAAAGTACTTAGACAATTCTTAGGGTTAACAATCAATTTAGAATAATAAAAGTTTTAACACAATAATTGTTTTTGATTATTTGATTAAAAAGTGAAACATAATTAATGCGGTGTCCTATCAAAAGGAGGTAACGGGTTAGCGCCAGAAGTGTTGGTGGTGATTAGAGTTTACTCTCCGGATAGTCGGACCGTTAAAATGAAATCATATTCACAAATGGACAATAATTTAAATTTTATACGAACTTGCAAATTTCGAAATCAAAACTTTTTGTAATCGGTTAGGTACCAATTTTTGGGCGCTGTAGGATGCTATCCCTTCCCCACGCGTAACCGACTCCTGAAACCGTTTTTGAGTTTTCGTATACCAAAATCGTTGTTTTAATAAAATAAAACTATTTTATTAAAATAACCCATTTTTAGGTGATCCAATTACATCTTTAAAAAAATTGGTGGCGACTCCATTATTTTTGATTTTAAAAATCCGTCGGGACCCTTGAAAAAGAGGTTGCGACAATGCCAAGGTCGATTACATACACAGATGGAGGCTTTATACACCCATATGAAGCAACACCCTCACTACCCTCGAATATAATCTCAAAAATTTCAAGAAATGATCGAACACCTGGTGTACACCAATGATAAAGTCGCAACCCCATTGCCGCTGAAGAGCAATTAGCACCACAACCCCTGCCTAAAACTTCGGAGTAACACGAACGAGCAATGCAATCAACTTAAGCAAGTAGCATAATCTCCATAGTGTGCGAGTTGGACTACCATAGGAACACAATTCTCCACTGATATCTTACAGCAAGGCATTCGCAGCAGTAACATCAGTAAACTCATTAAACAGAATCAAAACGTCCAGCAATCATATTAAAACAGGAAATAATCACCAAGCAATCAACAACACACTAATGCAAGTCATTATGGGGCCATCCAAACCATATTTTTAGGTCGACCGATCCCCTTTTTAGCCAATAAATCAGTGTCCAGATTGCATTCCCTTGGAACTGACTGAACTGGCCATTGAATGTTGTTGCACATACTCAATATTTTCCTTTTGTGCTTTTAATTTTTTCTTTTAATTTTTCTTCTTTTCAGCTCCTTTTCTTCGAGGTTTTTTCTACTATTAGACGATGTTTCAACCTCAAAATCGTACACGCTCTTCACTTTCTTAACTATATCCATCAGTGTTTGCTCAATTAAGGCATCTTCACTCTCAAAACTGTTCGAATTAAGATCAGAATTGTGGCCCTTGAGAGCATTCAAAGAATCAAGTCCCATAAAATTAATATCCTCAAGGGCTCGAGCATTATGAAGTCCCTTAAAACAATATGGATTAACCGAGAGAGGGCATTCAGACTACTCAAAAGCATGTTGAACAGCGTCACATTCAGATCCAAGTGGCACAAAAATTTCGAGAGGATAATCCTCCCTATGTGACTCACCATCTAATATAATAGCCTGCAGTAGGCCATCTCGAGAAATAGGCTGGTTGCAAGCTGTCACATTAATAAAGGGAATAAATTCACCTTCTTTCCTGTTTCTAATGACCGCACACGATCTTTTTTATGCCAGCTGCACCAACTTAATTGAATGTTCCAATTGAATCCCTACATTTAATCGTACACCTTCTGCTGGTCCGACTCCCACGTTCTGTAGGTTTGACTCCCCCTGCTGGTCGACTATCCCATTTACATTTTTGGATAAAGTCTAGATTATACTTTATTCATAATACGACCAGATGTTAGACTCTGACACTACTTATTTCCATAAGTGCCAGCTGCCTCTCTAAAACTTGTCTCATTAAAAGTTACATTAGAAAACCCTTTTTCACGAGATTCCACCTCCTCTGGTGCAACATCTGTTGCCATATGGACCTCTACGTCAGCTTTTAGTGCTTGTTCATCTTCTATCGCCTTTTCCACTTCCATATTCCCTGCCGGAGACTGAATCGAAGCTTTTCTTATCCCATCGATACGATCGTTCGGTGAATGGATCTCATTTTTACCTGTTGTTGCAAGGTAATTTGAGGCTTCTTCTTCCTCATACCAAAATGAGTTTGGCGTAAAAGACAGCTCAAATTCACAAACTTTAACTTTGAAAACCTTCGAAGCTACTTTCAATTCCACAATTTCATTGATGTGGCCAAGGTTCTTAGTAAGAACCTGAATATAGGCTCTGGAAAAAGAGCTTGGTTTCAATGTTCTTTCGTCGATTGAAATAAGCTCACCCCATATTGACGCAATGCTTCAAAACTTTTTTTTCACTCCAGGCGTGAATCGGTATCCCTTCACAAGCTATCCATGCTTAACGATTATAAAATGACACTTCTTTTAACCATTCTTAAATATCCATAAACCCTATGCTTATGCCTACTTCAAATTCTTTCTTGAATCTTACTAAAATCTCACGATCCTTGAATATCAGTAAGTATACCGAACCTAAAAGGCTCATAATAGCTATGCCTTTGACTCCGTCGTGAAGTTTCTTAGCCAATATTCCAACTCGTACAAATTTGTTGCACTAGCCAACGAGGAAATTTTCAAGATGTCTCTTTTGTCAGGATCAATCACCCCTTCCACACTATGCTTCGAACTCTGATCTTCTGCCAAGTGTACGGCCAGGTTCAAATCTTGCCAGATGAACTCTAATCCGACAACGATATATTGAGACACTGTCTAATCTTTCTTAGGCTCTTAATGCATCTTCCAAGTTTGCAAAACGTACGAAACCAAATCTCTGTCTGCCTTTTTTCTCCTGCTCGGGATGAATGAATACACTACTTCTCCATTTAACTAAACAAGGACCACAACCCCTTCTAATGGAGCTTTTCAGGGAGATAGAAAACGAATAGGGTCACTCCCTCTTCTCTAATGACAAAACCACTCCTTTCCTTGTCGTCTCTCTCTCTCTCTCTTCTCTACTCGACACCTCTCTATGAATTTTGAGTTATGAAATTTTGAACTCCTGTCGTTTTTTTTTATCAAAAACTCTCGTCGTTGAATGTAAGAGGATAAAGAGTTATTCTTTCTCTTTAGGGTTCTGCAATTTTTGATTACTTTCTTTACTTGTCGTTGAATGTCTGCAATTTAAATATAAAGTTAGGGTTTGAGAGAAATTTTTTTGGGAGAATTCGGGATTTAATTTAGAACGAAAAACATTTAGGCTTTCGAGAATATTTTTGAGTTTTTGGTTAATTGAATCGAAAAAAGAAGAGAGAACAGGTTTTTTTTGGATGTTTTTGTTTAGTTTTGATCTTGAAAAAATAGAAAGAAAAGAGAGATTTTGGTGTTTATTAGGATCAAATAGAAAAGACGAGGAAGAACAAAGAATTGTTCTTGTTTTTTTTGTGGCTTCAATCTTAAAAAAAACAAGGGAAAAGGAGATTCGGGTGTTATTGTGGATCGCGGAGGGAATTTTTGGAAGAACAGCCGATGAATTGGGTTTGAATATGAGTTTTTGATCTAAAAAGGGAAGAGATACAGAAAATTTAAGTTTTTATTAGGATCAAATATGGTGAAAAAATAAAGTATTAAAAGTTTGAGGGTCAAATTTAAAATTAACCCTTTTTATTAACGTGACATGTCATCGTATTACTTAGGGTTAACAGAAACTAACAGTTGGGTGACCAAAACAGTAACGGTAGAAAATATAAGTAGCAAGAATAATCTTTTTTTAAATTTGATGACTAAAATAAAACATAACCTAAACAAAAAAAACTTCCAGTAAAGTTTACCCAAAAATCAATTAAAATCTTAAATTTGTTTACACTTAATTAAAATTTCAAACAAATAAATTAAATCTATTAAATTATTGATTCATTTTGATCAATCAATTTTTGACAATTTTACTACTGCCATGTTACTGTATAGTATAACTTTACTTTTTAAGCTCATTTTATATCACTTAGTTTAACATTAATTTCCATGTGAATAATTTTTTTAAAAAAGATTTATCTAGTTATAATATTAACAAATTTGATTGATTAATTTCAGTAAACGTAAATTTGCATTATCTAGGAATGTTATTGTGTTGATGTTTGAAGGCTATGTTAGCTTAGGCATTCGGTCGTTGTTGGTTGTTTTTCTAGAACTTTTAAAGTTCGTATTTGCACATGACGATAATATGGATCACTAGTAGGAATGGACAGGGGCCAGAAGGACAATTGTTCTGAAAATTTAAAATTTGCATATGTTTTATAAAACTTTTAAAATTTGTCAATGTATTTGTCATTGAAAATTTATTTTTGCTTTTTATAAAATTTTATAAGTTCGTCATTCTTAAAATTTGATAAGTTTATCTCTTAACATAAAATTTTGGGTCCGTCCCTGGTCACCGGTAAATGATATTGTTTATAATTTGCAGCATTAAACTTTGGGCTCAAGTAATTATTATTTTTAGGGTAAACTATGTCAGGTGCTACCAAATTATTGGAGGTGACCCGTTTTTACCATCAACTTTTATTTTTGGTCTAAATTTGTCACCAAATTTTTATTTTTCGATTCGTTTATACCACCTCGCCGTTAACTCTTTAATTGTGTGATGATTTGGATGCTAGACCAAAATGACATCGTTTTGGTGCCGCTATTTTAATATTAAATTACCAAAACGGTATCGTTTTGCTAAAGGAAAATATGAAAATCATGCAACAATGAGATTTGAACCTAAAACCTTTAAAATTAAAGGTAACCTTCTAACCACTAAACCAATTTAACTTCTTTATTTTATTTTAGCACAAATAATATATATCTCAAACTTCAGTTGAGATTAATTTAACTTATTTTATTATAAAAATAATATTACTCTATATAAATAATATAAATATATTATAAATAATATTAATATGCATATAATAATATATTAATATACCTAACTGATAAATAAAATATTTATATTAAATAAAAAAGTTATATTATCAATAATATTAAATATATAAATAAATAATATATTACTATAAAACTAAAAAAAACTAATTTTAAAAAAACCCCAAAATTTACAACCCAAAATCCACCAAAACATTAAATTCTAACCTATAACCCTAAAACCTTAAATCATAAACTCTAAAACTATAAACCCATTAGCAGCCAAAATAGATAGATTTGAGGTTTAAGCTTTAAGATTTTGGTGAATTTTTGGGTTTTTTTGTAAATTTTAGATTTTTTTAAAAATTAATTTTTTAGTTTTTATAATAATATATTATTTGTTTATGAATAAAATTTTAGGGTTTAAGGTATATAGTTTATAGTTTAGGGTTAATGTTTAAGGTTTTGTTGGATTTTGGGGGAAATTTCGAGATTTTTAAAATTAGTTTTTATGATAATATATTTATCTATTTAATATTATTTATAATATAAAAATATATTTATATATTTTTATTTTATTTCTTATTTATATATTAATATATGTATAGTAATATATTTCTAATATAGATGATTCGTGAGTTTTCTAAAAAAGGTAAATAAGAAAAATATTACCTAGATGATTCGCGAGTTTTCTGAAAAGTCAACGGCGTCGGCTGCCATCCCGTCTCAACCTGTCCTGACCGTTAATCCCCGGCACCCAAATGACGAGCCGCCTGATCTGAGTTAGCCTGTCTCTGATGGTCCCTCTATTGCGTCTGATATGGAATTTGTCTTGGCTAATCACTCTATTGCCCCTGCTTCTAATACGGCTCTCATTGCCCATCCCCTATTACTGCGACGCCTGCCGCTATCCAGTCCACTATTCTGCCAGCAACCCCTTCAGCACCTGCTCTTCCTTCCTATAAGGATACACTGTTGGGTGATAATCCGATAAACACGGCTGTTGTTGTTGAGATTATTGATGAGGAAGACATTGATCTTCTTGAAAGTGATGTTACCCGCTCCTTGGTTGATGGCATTATTTCCATTGAGTTTTCGGAAAGAGTTCAATCGCTTACGGTCAAGAGTCTGGACAATACGGTTGTTCTTAAACTCCTTGGTCGTCGCATTGGCTATAATACTCTCCGCACTCGCCTCTATGATTTGTGGAAACCACTACACGCCTTTCGTCTAATGGACATCGAGAATGATTATTTTTGGTGACTTTTCGCACTCGCGAGGATTATACGAAGGTGGTCTGCGGAGTGCGTTGGATGGTTTTTGGACATTAACTCATTGTTGAGCCATGGATGATTGATTTCGCTACGTCACAGCCCTATCCGAACCGCGTTGTTGCATGGGTTAGGTTCCCAGGGTTACCGGTGACGTTATATAAGACGAGTATGATTAAGGCAATTGGTGAGAGCATTGGTCCAGTTGTAAAATTGATTTCCAAATAGAGAGGGGTCGCTGGGGATAGTTTGCGAGATTGGCCACTAGCCTTGACCTTCTCAAACCTTTAATGTCGAAGTTACTTATCAACGGCCGTTTACAGGTTGTGGAATATGAGTCACTTCCTACTATATGTTTCGAGTGCGGCAAATATGGCCATGTGCTAGGGATGAACATTTTACCCGACTTGATCAGGTTTTGACCCGAACCAGCCCGATCGGGTCAGGTTTTTAATGAAAAAAAGTCGGGTCGAGTCAGGTTTTTATTGAGGGTGAACTCGGGTCGAGTCGAGTTCGGATTTAGGGTGGAAAATATCCGACCCGATTTGACCTGAGACTAATTGTGTAATTTCCCCCTAAATTTTTTAGGGGTATTTATAATAATACCACTCTTTATATATTTTTTTATAATTAGGGCCTTAAAATTAAATTTCTATTTACAATTTAGTCTTTCAAATTATATTTTTTATGATTAAGTCCCATAAAATTATTTTTTTACAATTAAGTCCCTAAAATTATTATTTTTATATAGGTCAGGTCAAGGTCGAGTTTAATATATTTATTTTCGGGTCTGGTCGGGTTGGATTTTTTAAAGAATATGTTCAGATCGAGTTAGGTGCGGGTTTAGGATACTTATTTTCGGGTCGGGTTTAGGTAAGCCAAAAATCTGACCCGACTCGTGCCCATCTCTACTACATGCAATACATTTCTCCTTCGGTTCTTAACTCTTTAGTAGATTTAGCCACTCCTCCGTCCACCCAACCTGTTGTGCAACCGACCCTCAACTCATAGTCTTTTGGCCTATGGATGATGGTTGGGCGACGCGCGTGTAAGCTAACTCGCAAAGTTACTAAGTCTAGCAAAGACGGGTCTGGTGTCATGATTAAAGAATCAAGATTTAATCTGATTTTTAAAGATAATTCTATTATAACCCCGGATACTTCAAAATAGACCTTCACTTCGCCCCCAAACTCAAACCAGTCCGCGCCTATATAATCTCTTGTAGCATCAGTCGAGGTCTCTAACCAAGGTATGGATTTTGTTGTTTTGAATTCTTCGGCTAACGTTGACATTGCTATCACACGCGACCTAGGAAAGAAATATGTTGATCCCAGCCCAGTGAAATCACCAGTTCATCAGCCAGCTCCTCGTGATCAGGGAAAGAAATTGGTATCTCTTGGCACTGCTAAATTGTCTACCTCCCTTCTTGTTCGTAAGCCTCTTGTGGTACAAAAAACTGCTGGTGCTTTATCTTCGAAATCATCTGTGTTACCATCTCACCGTTCCTCATCTTTGAGTGCTGCCCGCTTCGCTCTCTTTGGTCGTCGTACTTCCTCCATTGATAAGAGTAAGCACACATCTGTTGTGGTTTCAGAAAACGATGATCCAAATGTTGTGGTAAATATTCCCTCTTGTGGTACAACCAATATTATACCTGGGAAACCTCCTGACATGATTGCCTTGTCTGCCAACACTACTTCAGAACAAGGCATGTTTATGAGTGTTTCTAGCTCTGATATGGTGGTTGAGAATACAGTGGTGCAGGATCCTCTGTCTCAGTAACGATATCTTTCTCTTTGCCTTGTTTTGATGATGAATCTTAAAATTATGTGTAGGAATACCCAGGGATGCGAGCATCCTAAATTTCTAACGTATGCTAAGTTGTATCTCAGGGACAATAATCCTGATATTTTGGGTATCGTTGAGCCACATTAGTGGTTCTCGCGCTGATGTTATTATCAGTTCTTTGGGTTTTGCATACTCACATAGAATTGAAGCTTCCGATTTCTCAGATGGGATTTAGTTGTGCTGGAAGGACTGTGTTAAGGTGGATGTTCTTTTACATCACTTTCAGTTTCTCTATTGTCGGGTAAATTGCAAGCAAATAGGCTCTTTTTCTTTAGTAACTATTGTCTATACTATTCCTACGGCCACACGACGTAAATCTCTCTGGCTTCATCTTTGGGCACTATCCTCCTCTGTCGATAGTCCTTGGGTTCTTATGGGGGATTTTAACAATACGGTTGACTCTTCTGATAGGAAAGGGGCACTGGCTCTACGCGTGCAAGTAAGGATTTCTAGAGTTTTGTCTTTGACTTTGGGCTTCGCGATGTGGGGTACACTGGACCGAATTTCACGTGGTCTAGGGTAGCACATATGCCCGTCTTGACAGTATGTTGTACAATAAAAAATGGGATGAATCTTTTCTGAGTCTTCAGTTCTTCATCTTCTTCGTGTTCGTACCGATCACCGTCCTATTTTCCTCATGATTGGGAATATTTCTCGTTTGCAAGCTCTACAACAGTTTAGATACTTTTTAGGTTGGCAGGCTCATATTGATTTTAATTATATGGTTCAGGACAATTGGAAGTCCCTACCTTGCGGCTGCTGATGTCTGGAACTTGACTGTGTTTGAGTATATAGGTGCAAAAAAATGGTCAATTATGACACATCTTAGGGGGCGCAAAAGGCTCGTCATTCAAGCTTTCTTGTGCAACTTGTGTAGGATCTTCAGATTGAGCTAGAACAACTTCTTGATAATGAGGAGCTTCTTTGGCGAAAAAAGTCATATTCTGATTGGATCGCTAGTGGCAACCGCAACACTGCTTACTTCCATAGGAAGGCTAAGCTTCACAAAGCTCGCAATAAATTCAGCTGCTTAAAAATTTTAGATGGTTCATGGTGTGACGATGAGAACGTCCTAGGGGATAAAGCAGCTAATTACTTCAAGTGTAGAGCCTGATATAGGTATCCTGTTTCAGGTTGTTTCCCTCCTATAGAGAATCATCTAATGGAATCTCTTGTTATTGTCCCATTTATAGAGGAGGTTAAAGATACTCTTATGGATATGCCCCCTTTTAAAGCTCTAGGACCTGATGGCTTACATGCTGAATTCTATCAGAAATAGTGGTCTGTCATGGGATTTGATGTTTGTCGGGCTATTCAATCAATTTTCTAGGGTCGCAAGCTTGAGCCATCACTTAATGGTGCAATAATTGTCCTCATCCCTAATGTTGATGTTCCACAATCTTTCGCAGATTTCTGATCTATTAGTTTTTGCTCGGTTATTCAAAAGCTTCTGTCCAAAGTTATTGTTCGGTGCTTAAGACACATTATGCCTTTTCTCATCCACCCCTTCTAGATGAGTTTCATAGCGGGTCAATCTATTCTGAGAATATAATCTTAAATTAAGAAATTGTACATTCGATGCGGTTAAAGAAAACAAACCAGGATTGGATGGCGATTAAAGTTGATTTGGAAAAGGCTTTTGATCATATATGATGAGAGTTTATCCGAGATACACTCATTGACACTGGTTTTCCTCCAGTTTTTATTCGTCTCATCATGCGATGTATTTATACTCTTTCAATCTAAGTTCAGTGGAATGGCTCACTCTCCACGGCCTTTTCTTCGAAATGAGGAGTTAGATAAGGTGACCTGCTCTCCCCTTATCTATTTTTCCTAACCATAGAGAGACTGGGTCATGCCATTCGTAGGGCTGCTAGTTCGGGCGACTGGTTTCCTTTCAGGATAGCTTGTCATGGCATTCTGTTCTCGTACCTCTTCTTTGCAGACGACCTTATTCTCTATGCTAAGGCAACTACTGAACAAGTTAGTTCCATCTCATCTATCTTGAATGAGTTTGGCTATTTTTCTAGTCACAAGGTTAGTGCACGCAAAACGCATGTTTACTTCTCACTAAATACTGATCCTAAAATTCGTCATGCTATTAGTCTGTCACTTGGTTATCAAGAAATTATGGACTTGGGTATTTACTTAGGTGTTTCGGTTTTTCATCATCGCTTGCGTTGTGTTGATTTTGAGTTCATCATTGAAAGGATGCAAAACAAACTTAATAGGTGGGCTGGCATGTCCTTTTCTTTGACTGGTCGCATCACTCTTGCCAAATCAGTGTTGGCGGCTGTACCAACTTACTTTATACAAACTACAAGATTACCGTCCAGTATATGTTCCAAAATTGACAAGCTTCTTCGTGGCTTTATTTGGGGTTCTGCATCGAGTACTTGAAAACCTTCATTAGTGCATTGGGAGGATATCTCTCAGCCTCTTAGTCGCGGTGGCCTTGGTATTCCGCGAGCAAGTGACCGTAACGAGGCTTTCATGCACAAGCTTGCGTTTGTATTGGCTTATCGTCCAACTGATATATGTGTGTTGGCTTTGCAATAGAAGTACCGTTTGTTGTCTATTTATCCGGTGTCAATCACTCATTGTAATTTCCTATCTCTGTGGCGTACAATTTCAAATGCTTGAGACTTGGCGAGGGAAAGAATCTATTGGATTATGGGGGATGGTACGCTTTTTAACACGTGGTCTGATAATTAGGTTCTAGATTTGGGGCCATTGTGTTCTTGGTTACACCCTCAAGTGTCAACTGTGAATCACCTTGTTTTCAAGGACTTTGTTACGCACGATGGACAATGGGCCATTGATCGATTGGGGTGGGTCTTTATTCTCGAGTGACATTGTGTCTCACATTGCAGGTATTTTGCCTCTATCTGTGGATGTTGGTCAGGACCTTGTAGCTTGGAGTAGAACTAGCTCAAGTACTTTTTCTCTTGCATCGTCTTATGAGCTTTTGGTTGGTGAATCTTGGAATGTTATAGATAGAAAATGGAACCATGTTTGGACTTTTCTGGTGCCGCAATGCATTCGAGCTTTTTTATAGCTTGTTCTTAGAGAACGTTTGATGACTAATGACAAGCGGTCGCGTTGGGGCATAACCGGCTATTTATCTTGTCTAAGATGTGGGTGTTGTTGCGAGACTGTGCTGCACATTCTTCGTGACGCCCCCTATTAGATCGTTTTGGCAGCATTTTGTCCTACGAGAGAATCATTCAGCTTTCTTTGATCTTTCTCTTGATAGTTGGATCATTGAGAACATTTGTGTATTTGGTTCTATTGGTGTTGTTGAGCAACCGTGGCACTGTTTTTTCTCCTCTTTTCTTTGGCATGTCTGGAAACGGAGAAATGATTTTGTGTTTAATGATGTGTGCATGCCCTTGCCGGCAGCATACCGGTTAAGCCTTGCTTGGGCCTCCTATTTTTCAGGCTCACTTTGATTAACACAACAATGTCCAGTTTCGTACATAGATGCCATAAGCTGGCAGCCTTCTCTTGCGGGATAGTGCGCTCTTAATATAGACGCTGCGGTTTTAACTCATTTGGGGATTATATATGTTGGTGGAGCCATTCAAGGACCAGCTGGTGAATGGGTAGTTGGATACCACAAATTTGTTAGCTTCCTTTTACCACTTCATACCTAGCTTTGGAGTATTCTTATAGGTCTTCAGGTTGCCTGGTCGTAAGGCATCGAATGCCTATAGGTGCAATCCGATTGCGCTCATGCTACTCGACTTTTACAGGATATCTCGCCGGATTGTCACTCCCTGTCTCTAGTTCGAGCTATTAGTTCGTTATATGGTTGCGGTTGGAACACTGAATTCCAATGGATTCCTCGCGAATGTAACATGGTTGCTGATGCCATGTCCAAGTTGTTTTTCTCCTAGTAGCATTAGCTCTCGATATTTGATTCAGCCCCTGAGATGGTTCAGCCGTTGTTGATTCGCGACTCTATTAGTCCTCCTTATCGAAGACATGCCCAGCTGTAGCTTTTAAGCTTTCAGCTCTCTCTTTAATTCAAAAATATATATTTCTAATATATTTATACTAGAAATAATATATTTATATTATTTATATAGAGTAATATTATTTATATGATAAAATATTGTTTGGAATATATATTATTTGTGTTAGAAACAAACAAAGATGTTAAGTTGGCTTAGTGGTTAAGAGTTTGCTTTTGATTTTGAAGGTTTCAGGTTCAAATCCCATTGAGTGCATATTTTTCTATATTTTTCTCCAGCAAAACGACTCCGTTTTGATCCATTTAGTATCAAAATAGCAACACTAAAACGTCATCATTTTGTTCTAGCATCCAAGTCATCACGCCGTTAAGGAGTTAACAGCGTGGTGGTATAAACGAGTCAAAAATAAAGTTTGGTGGCAAATTTGGACCAATTACGGGTCACCCTGTAATATCCCAATTTTTGGCTAGTGACCAAAATGTAAAATTTGAAAGTTTTGTGGCTAAAGTATAAACTTTAAAAAAATTCAGGGACCAAAGTATAATTTTCAAAAGTTATTTATTTTAACCACGTAAATGAATAGTTTACCCCCAAGAATGAAGTTTCCATGTTAATCGGATTTTTCGTACGGATTTTGTATTAATGGCTAGAAAGCGATAAAGTTCGAAAAAAATATTCGGATAATTGAATCGAATATTCAGAATATTTTGAAGGTTGATAAGGCAAGGTTAATTATGTCATTTTACATGTTTAAGATATTTTCTTTGTGTTGGAAGAATATGAACCCTTGGATTTAGGTAATTTTTCCATGTCAAATCTTAGCCATTAGATCAAGGGATAAGATTGGAATTTAAGTATGTTTCAAGGGCAAAATTGGAAAATGATATAGTTCAAGGGTAAATTGGTAAAATACTAACTCAATATTAAATCTAGGTCATTGGATGAAGGATGATGACATGTGGCATATTATGGATTCATTGGATTTGAGGGCAAAATGGTCATTTCACTATTTAGAGGATATTTTTAATATTTATGAATTTTAAAATGCCAAATAGCATTAATTAAAGGAAAAAGAAAATACAAGAATTTTCTCTTCTATCTTCTCCAACGTGGGGTTCCAAGAGGCCAAGGTAAGAATGCTATTTTTGATTTTTCTCCCTAAATTGCTTGGATTTAGGGTTAAGACATGAAATACAAATTTGTTCTCCATTGAATTCTCTTTCAATTGGTATAAAAATTTCATGGAATTGTTAAATGACACTCTTGAATTTTGAAGAGATATAATTTAGGGTTTATGGATCCAAATTAATTAGGATTGAATTATGAAAGATTATGTGATGTTCTATTATTTCCATGCTTGATTGAAGTTGAAATTGATGTATTCTTGATGGAATACCATTTGGTTAATTAGGGTTTAATTTAAGGTTTAAGGATTCAAGTTGAATTTGGAGTTTTCATGAAAGGAAAATGTTGGAATAACATAATTGTAGGTCAATTTGAGGTGTTGGAATGGTTAAAGGATGCTAAAGATGTGAATTAAGAAATCTGCCTAGAATTTTGTCATTGGCAGTAAGTTCAAAAATTCACCATAAAATCTAAAAAAATGATTAGAAAGTGATCCTTGTATTATTGTATTCGTAGTTCAGTCTAGTTTCTTTTAAAACAAATGGTGGCTGATTTTGATTTGTATATCAAAAGATATGAATTTTTAAGTGATGAAAGGTCAGAAAACAGAATACCAGTATGCTCCAAAATTCAACACTGGAATTTGACTTTAAAAATTCATCATAAATCGTACAAGTTGAATTTGGACTATTAGTTTATATGGTTGAACAGCTTATCGAATTTATTTTCTGTCAAAACAAACAGAATCAAATTCCAAGTTGTGGATTATTTTATATAAATATTCCTTTGAAGGTAGCGCAAAGTGACATATTATAAAATGAGTACCTTATCGGTGTTATTAATTTGTGCATGTAAGGGATGAATGTGAAGCATTCAAGTAAACCCGAGAAATCGAAAATTCAATAGATAAGGAAAATGATCAAGCTTGAAGTTCTCTTAATTTATTCAATTTAGTTTGGGATAAGAAGAGTCAAGGTGAGTGCAATTGCATACATATCATGACATATTGATGTTTTATACATCATTGGGATGGATTGCGATAAGCCTACCCAAATTTTATTGTCATTATATTTATGTCATAGAGCATATGATTGGCATATTTTAAATATGTCAAAAATTGAATATAAATGCATAGATCACTAGTTATATATGATGTTATATTATGAATGTTATTTCGGGTATGAACTGCCGGATATTAAATTATGTTGATATACATTTCCATGGATGGAATAAATATGGAATATATGCCCAAGTATGTCATTGAGGGACAAGGTATAGTTTGCATGCCATAGAGTCCAACAACATACTGCATACTCGGTTTAGCACTATAGTGTATATAAAGGACACTAGTGCATATGGTGGGCACGACCTTATGTGTATTATGGTGGGCACGACCTTATGTGTATTAGCACTTCGATGTATATTTGTCTCGTGTACCCAGGGTCCTCATAGGCTTATATTTGGGCTATGGTTTATTGGTTAACAAATAAATAAACATGTGAATAAGCTTATGAGCTTTTGAAATAAATGACAAGTATATTGGTAAGAAATTTATATCCAGTTTATATTATGTTAATATATCATTAATTTGATGGTAATACATATCTAGTGATCATGATGCATTTATGCATATATGGCATATTATGACAAATGGACAAGCATGAAAGTCTTATGACATTGGCATATAGTAAATCATTGCTAATGCAATGTGAAAGTTGATGCATTGGCATATATCATGTTATATAAACGTAGCCATGAAGTCGATTAAAGTTTAAATTATTGTTATTAACTTCGTTTATTGCCTCACTAAGTTTCGTCTTAGCATGTGTTGATTTTGCACACGTAGATGGTTCGAATCATTGGACGAAGGAAAGAGTTGTACCAAGTTCAAATTTTTTTCATCAAGCTGCCACAATAATGACATCCTACTTGAGGTTTTTAATTTATTTTAGTGGCATTTATAAATGAGATTAATTTGTCTATTTTAGTTCCACGTTCGATATTTTTTGAACAGTCAAATTTATTTTTTTTTAAAGAAAATGAGCTCTGATTTTGTGTATTAGTCGATATAAATATTTTCAAAGGTTTTAAATTTATGAAATTTTTGAATAAAAATCATGTTATTTTTCTGTGACATCTGGGTATCGGTATGGGTCCAACTGTACCGGCACCCAGGGCCTATTTTTGACACTTTAGCTATTTAAAATCATTTAAAACATGTCAAAAACACTTTGAAAAACTTTCAAACATATTTTTCAAGTTTATGGACTTATGAAATATTTTTGCAAGTTAGTTTAAGTTCAAAAATATTTTTCTTTAAGTTATATCAAAATCAAATATCTCAACAATGTTCATACATAATTCCTAACCTTTGGAAATATACACATCTTATATACAAAGCGATTTGAACCCAGATCTCCTAGGATGAATATCATCATCTTTTCCACTAGGACCCCTTGTTCGTTTCTAGACTCAAGTAATTATATATACCTATGTTCAAAATCATTTCATTGCCAGTTTAATATATTTAACATTTTTTACTAAATTAAAGATAATGCATTATCAATTGCAGGTAATTAACATTGTAACGACCTGAATTTCAAAATTCGTAGATCAGTTTAACCTGAACAGTGGGCCTCATATATTGGGCCAAGAGTGTGGGCTTCTGGGTGCTCAAAAGGACCTTAGTGGGCTTCATAGTGTTTTTGGGCTTGAGTGTTGGTTGAGTGGCGAGATTGGAGGGAAGATGGAGGGGTAATTGGGCAATTGTCTCATTTTTTAAAAATTGGGTGTTTAACTTGTTGTCTTGCAAACCCATATGAAGGAGAAAAAAGAAAGACATCCTTGAATCATTCTCATAACTCCCTATCTCCCCCCTTCTTCTTTTCACCTTAGATTCAAGACTAAAGGTCCAAGCTTCACATTTTTAAGTGGAAATCTCAGAATTCAAGTGAAGGGTTTTGTTATTAGAAAGCAATGATCTACATTTTGATGTAAGTTTCATCAAGAATGTTGAAGAGTTTGTGTGGCAAGTGGAAGAGGTTGAAGAACCTTTGAGAGCTTGAGGTTTGAAGAAAGTGTGAGAAAGCTTGAGTTAAAGATTGGTTTCAGGATTTTTGCTTAAGGTTAGTACACTACTAACTCATTTGCCTTCATGGGCATCATAAATTTGATGGCTTTGTTGCTTGATTTGATGTTTTTGTTGTTTGGGTGTTTAGAGACCCTTTAATGGTAAAACTTAAATTTGATGTTAATAACTCGTAAAAGTGATAGAAAACCACTTAAACTACATTCCATAATTTGTATGCTCAATTTAGGGGTTTTCCATAAAGGTTTGGGTGAGTTAAAAATGATTTTTGAGCTCCAGAATTTGAATTATGGGCTTGAGTATTGGTACAATATGAACACGTATCGCTACCCAGTGTTCTGAGTGATGAATGCAAGCAATTATTGAAGGACGTATCAGTACGAGCTCGAGTCGTATCAGTACCTCCTATTTTGATGAGATTCTAGTAGCAAAGTTTGTTACCGGTACGCTTAGGGGTGTATCGGTACGCATGGGCCGTGTACTAGTATATGGTAATTGGTTAACCTCTTTTCCTGTAAAGCACAAATATCGATACACTTGGGGTAGGTACCGATACGCGAAAATTAAATGGAATTTTAGTAGCTATTTTGGGTATCGGTAAGCGTGTAGGCGTATCGGTACCCTTGTTAACTTAATAGTCATACCGATACGCATGGTAGGGTATCAGTACCTCTTGGGAAATCTGCTCAAAAATATAATTTGAGTTTGAGAGATCTATAGTTTGAGGACTATGGCCCAATGGGCTTCTAAAATGGCAAAATGAATTGTAAAACTGAGAAATCTAGATAACACACTCTTATACGGGCATAATGTGTAATAACTTGGTAAACGTTGGATGACTTGATGGTAATAGCAACCATATGAATCCTTGGTGGGTCGTGTGATATTGTGTGCAGTGTGGTAGATGTGTCCTTGCTATGTGCTAATATGAACACCTAGATGATTGAATCATCTTGATTGATGGGTTTCGGATACCCAGCATGAGAAAGAGTGTGCTGCAACACCATGGTTAAATATTTCTGAATATATGAACCCGATGCTTAGTGGGACCAAGACTTATTTGAAGATGCTTGATAAGAGATTTTGAGCATGTGTGTATGTATCTCGATATTTAGTGGTACCGAGCCTCACCCAAAAAAGTGTATAATCTCGATGCTTAGTGGGATCGAGCCTCATTCGTATATTAGGGAATAATTCTTATATACTATGAGAAGCTTATACTTTCTTGCTATGTTATATGATTTAGCGACTAGAGGTAGCGCCATGTGTTGATGCATATGCCATGTTATCATTTTTAGCTACATACCCATATTTATAATTTGCATGAAACATGGTTGAGTGAAAATGTATCCACTGAGCTTTGTTAGCTCAACATTCAGAATTGTTGTTTCCATTTATAGGTCAGTAGGTTTGGCACGTTGCTTGGTGGAACACCATCAATGAAGGATTCCAGCACCTCGTCTCATCAGAGTATAGTTTTTAGATCTTTGGGCTATATATTCGTAGGACCCTATCGTATGCATGTAATTTGTAATTGGATTTAAAATGATTGAGTCAAATATTTATAAATGAGCTCTCATATAAATGCTTTCAAATGTTTATCTATGTTTTTAATTGATTGAAATTTAAATGGTTTTGGAAATTGATTGTGGATTGGGCTAAAATAGGTCAAAATTTTATGGTTGTGAGTTGGGCTTGGAGCCCAAATATGACATCTGGGTTGATGGTGTTAAATTTAGTGGTATTTGAGCCTAAGTTTAGCCGGTTCTAGGAAAGCCCCAGGGTGGTTAAGAGTCGTGGATAGGTGTCTAGTGAATACAAGACCTCGAGTCTATGTTTGTACTCTTTCAAGGTGGAAATCTGGATGGTGTACCATGTGTTTTTGTTTGTCACTGGTTGTGATGTTGAGATAGTTACAATCGCAGTCGTGAGTGCCGAGATGATGGCTGAATTTCTTATATGATGATTCTGAGACTGAGGTTGTTCCAAACGTTATGCAATGGACATGAAAGAATGCAAGAGTTGAGGGTGTGCCCTCATCCTATCAATTGAGCAATACTCATAGTTATGTGGCATAAGTTACCTTAAAGCCTTCAATATTCATCGTGAGAATTTCTAGTGGTAAGACTCTACGCATTCGGTGGATGACTTTTATGGTACGGCTAAGGAGACCTACTTTCGATATGTTAGTGGTTGAGCGTCAACCAATAGTCCTTTTATTTGTAGTAAGGAAAAACTGATGATATGGCACCATATAATGGTTTTGTAGCATAGCTGACAGATATATGATTCTATTAAATGTTGCAAGGTGCTTGATGGCTGTGAGATTCCAAGTACGCTCTTAGGAAATCGAATGTTTTAATGTTTCGAACAATGTACGATTGTTACAAATTGTTTATGATGGTGGCTAGAATGACATCTTTGGCTATGTACAAGGCAACACTTGAGATTGGTGGATTTGGGAACCCACTTATTCATACGTCTATAATGAGGACACTCGAGAACAAAGTATTCTAAGTTGAAGGCTTAGAGTTAGGATGCAAAAGGCAAACCCCAGAATTTAATATGTCTATGGACGAGGTTATTTTGAGATGCTCGATTGAGGCATGAGGTTAGGTGTTTTGACAAATATAGTGGAGTTGTTTTTAAAAAAAATTGAAATAATTATGGCCTTTGGTTGATTGTTCAGACACAAAGCTAGCCTGAGATATCAAGCGTAATGCTTGGATTTTGGGGTTTCGAGGGAACAAAACCTTTGGTAACGAAAATGATGATCTACCACATTTTTAACGCAATTTCAGATCTGGTATGACAGATAGTGCCAGACACGACCAAGAAGGCCAGTCTTTCAATCAGGAGAAGTTTTACAGACACGGATCAAAAGATATCAAAGGTTCGAGCGAGGATAACCTGATCAAAGTTGACCGATGGTTGAAAGATAATTAGAGGATTCTGAGATAGATGAGGGGCAATTTCTATGGGTGGCGAGAGATTATTGAGTTGGGACTATAGCCTGCACTTTCAACCTGGGATGTCTCAGAGTTGGTTGCCACAGAGTAGTTGAGGTGTAAGAGGTTTAGATGTGGGTTAAAAATTAACCTTCGAATACATGTGATAACGGGTCTACTTGGGACCTTTTCAGAGTTGGCTTATAGAACGAAGGCACTCAAATGACTTCAGAGTTTGGCACTGAGTTAGATTTGAAGACTCAAGGTTTCGATTAAAATATAAATGGCGCTTCGTGGGGTTTTATGGCCGTTCATTTGGGTTTTGCTTAAGTTGAGTTTGAGTAAGTTCGAATTCTAAGTTTCGTCTTAGTTAATCAGGTTAGAGAAAGTTATTTATAATCCATGTTAGATCGTCGTTAACATTTGATCGTGAGATACCTTATATATACTTAAAATGCATTGAGATCAAGTAAATAATAAACAATAGAGTTTTTCCTAGTAGTACATCTTAGAGAGGTGTCATGTTCTAAAACGCGGATGGGTTTTAAGCTCAAGAGTTTTGAACTGCAAATGATGGTTGAGATGATTGAATTCTTGTGCTAATGCTTACACGGTACTGTTCGAGTTCATCTTATGTTGTCCCGAATTAAGGATCGATGTGAGTGTTATTTTGGTTTTTGGGAATGAATCATTAAGGATTCTTGAGAAGAGGGTTAAGAAAATTTAGTGTTAAGAGTTTCGGCTAGAGAAGTTTTTTAGAGGGACCTAAGAGTCGAGGAGAATATGTGTGAAATGGAAGAATGGTTGGATCTTTGATGGTTGCATCTTCTTCCTTCATTTAATTTTGAGGATGAAATTTCTTAAATGAGGGTAAAGTTGTAACGGCCTGGATTTCAAAATCCATGGGTTGGTTTAACCTGAACCATGGGCCACGTCTGTTAGGCTGAAAGTGTAGGCTTTTGGGTGCTCAAAAAGACCTTAGTGGGCTTCTCAATGTTGTTAAGCTTGAGTGTTGGTTGAGTGGTAGGATTAGAGGGATGATGAAGGGGTGATTGGGTAATTATTTTTTAAAAATGGGTGTTTAATTTGTTGTCTTGCAAACCCATGTGAAGGGAGAGAAAAAAAGACATGCTTGTATCATTCTCATAACTCCCCATCTCTCTCTCCATTCTTCCTTCACTTTAGATTCAAGACTAAAGGTCCAAGCTTGGTGTTTTTAAGTGGAAATCTCATAATTCAAGTGATGGGTTTTGTTATTAACAAGCAAGGATATACATTTTGATGTAAGTTTCATCAAGAATGATGGAGAGTTTGTGTGGCAAGTGGAAGAGGTTGGAGGACCTTTGAGAGCTTGAGGTTTGAAGAAAGGGTGATAAAGCTTGAGTTGAATCTTGGTTTCAGGATTCTTGCTTAAGGTTAGTACACTACTAACTCCTTTGCCTTCACGGGCATCATAAATTTGATGTCATTGTCGCTTGATTTGATGTTTTTGTTGTTTGGGTGTTTAGAGACTCTTTAATGGTAAAACTCAGATTTGATGTTAATAACTCGTAAAAATAATAGGATACCACTTAAACTACCTTCCATAATTTGTAGGTTCAATTTGGGTTTTTTCATAAAGGTTTGGGAGAGTTAGAAATGATTTTTGAGCTCCAGAATTCAAATTCTGGGCTCGAGTATCGGTACCCGATGTTCTAAAGAATGAACTCAAGTAATTATTAAAAGGCGTATCGGTACAAGCTTGAGCCGTACCGGTACCTTCTATTTTGATGAGATTCCAGTAGCAAAGTTTTGTACTGATATGTTTAGGGGTGTATCAGTATGCATGGGCCGTATACCGGTATAAGATTATTGGTGAGCCCTTTTTTCTTAAGAAGCATGAGTATCGGTACACTTAGGGCAGGTACCAGTACGTGAAGACTAAATGGAATTCTAGTAGCCATTTTGGGTATCCATACGCATGTAAGTGTACCGGTACCCTAGTTGATTAATAGTCGTACCGATACTCGTGGTAGGGTATCGGTACCTCTTAGACAATCTGCCCGAAAAATAAAATTTGAGTTTGAGGGATCTATAATTTGAGAACTATGGCCCAATAGGCTTCTAAAGTGGTAAAATGAATTGTAAAACTGAGAAATCGAGATAACACACTCTTATACGAGCATAATGTGTAATAACTTGGTAAACGTTGCATGACTTGATGGTAATAGCAATCGTAAGGATTCTTGGTGGGTCGTGTGATGTTGTGTGCTGTGTGGTAGACATGTCTTTGCTATGTGCTGATATGGACACCTAGATGATTGAATCATCTTGATTGATGGGTTTTGGATACCCAGAGTAAGAAAGAGTATGTTGCAACACCATGATTAAATATTTTCGAATGTATGAACCCGATGCTTAGTGGGACCGGGACTTATTCGAAGATGCTTGATGAGAGATTCTGAGCATGGGTGTATGTATCCCGACGCTTAGTGGTACCGGGCCTCACCCCAAATAGCGTATGATCTCGATGCTCAGTGGAACCGAGCCTCACTCAAAGTGTATGATCCCAATGTTTAGTGGGATCAGGCCTCACTCTTATATTGTGGTATAATGCTTATATGCTATAAGAAGTTTATGCTTTCTTGCTATGCTATATGATTTGGCGGCTAGAGGTAGAGGTGAGAAAAACTCGACTCGAAAAAACCGAATAACTCGACTCAACTCGAGGCGAAAATACTCGACTCGTCTTGACTCGACTCAAAATTTCATAAACTCGACTCGAAAAAATTTCAAATAAAGTTTGAGTTGTAAAATAGAAACTCGAATAACTCAAAATTTTTAGTAATTAATGGATTTATTTTTAAGTTCAAGACGAGTCCCTCAATTTTTTATTATATATATATACACACCGATATATAAAAATATGAAGAAATATTA
Source organism: Hibiscus mutabilis (assembly GCA_019671005.1). Lineage (NCBI taxonomy): Eukaryota > Viridiplantae > Streptophyta > Magnoliopsida > Malvales > Malvaceae > Hibiscus > Hibiscus mutabilis. Next base: position 24,684,605 of record CM033751.1, read on the forward strand.
CAACATATGAAAAAATATATATATATATATATATATATATGCATATCTTATATGATTAGAGAAAGTGATTTAAATTGGAATCAAACCGTACTATAACATGATAAATAATTACAACTAAATTTTTATAGGAACTCAAAAACTCGACTCGAATCGAAAAAAATTCAAATAAAGTTTGAGTTGTAAAATATGACGTGTCAACTCGAATAACTTGAATTTTTTTGACTCGACTCGATCGAACGCTCACCCCTAGCTAGAGGTAGCACCATATCTTTATGATGTTTATATGACCACGTTTTGAGTATGGTTGGGCTTTGTGTGCCATGTAATATGAATGTTATGATGAGAACATGTGTTTAGGCGATTAGAGGTGGCACCGTGTGTTGATGCATATGCCATGTTATAATTTCTAGCTACATGCTCATGTTTATGATTTGCATGAAGTATGGTTGAGTGGAAGTGTATCCACTTAGCTTTGTTAGCTCAGCATTCAGGATTGTTGTTTCTGTTCGCAGGTTAGTAAGTTTGGCACGTTGCTTGGTAGAGCACCATCAATGAAGGACTCTAGCGCCTCGTATCATCAGAGTACAATCTTTAGATCTTTGGGCTATGTATTCGTAGGACCCTATCGTATGATTGTAATTGGATTTAAAATGATTGAGTCGAATGTTTTTATAATGTAATTATAAATGAGCTCTCTTATAAATGCTTTCAAATATTTATCTATGTTTTTAATTGATTGAAAGTCCAAAGGTTTTGGAAATTGATTGTGGATTGGGCTAAATTACGTCAAAATTTTATGATTGTGAGTTGGGCTTGAGACCCAAATGTAACATCCGGATTGATGGTGTTACAAACATACTAACTACACTGAATTTAACATCAGTATAAGTTACATATTTTTTTAGATTGCATTATTGAGTTTCTATTATTAAAAAAAATGGCTTGATGCCTACTTTAGCCCTTATAGTTTAAGAAACATTTTACTTTGGTTATTTTATTATGGTTTTTAGTCAATTTGACTCTCAACTTTCATTCTATATGCACTATTGAATTTTTGAATAGTCTAAAGTTGATTACAAAGTAGTATCTGTCCATTCATATTCTTAACCATTTGACAATGTACGTATACCTTATAGATAGAGCGATTGAACCCGGGTCTCCTAGGATGAACATCATCTATTTTTTTACTGGAACCACTTGTTGGGTTCCACTGTTGACCTTTTGATTAAAGATCTCTGATCCACTTTAAATTATAATATTAGATTGTATGATTTAAAACGTTAATTATTTCATCAGTTATACTAGTCCTAGTACACTCCCACACTATGTAGGTAACAATAAAAATGATATAATGCTAAAAATACAAATGATATAAAGAAGAAAAAAATTAATTTATAATTTTTTAAAATAATAATGATTTAAGGAATTAATAATTGTATATTATATATTGTTTTATGTTTTATATTTTGAATTTTGAATGAGTAGTTAATTACCGCATTTTTACTCTTTAAAAACAAAACTTGAACTAAATCTCAAAACTATAAAATATAAAAATTCTATTGTCTAAAAACTGAAAAATATGTGTATTACATAGATTTTTCTTAATTATTTTTTTCATTTTTGGGTAAAAGTGAATCATAACGTTAATGATCGGAAAAGAATGATTATTTTTAATTTTCATTCTTTCTTGGTTCCTAAAGTATCACGAGAGTGAATAGTTAATATAGTTCTTTCATACAATAAAATTAGTATTTTTCATTTGAACTTATTATTGATGTTTTAGTCTTTTTTTAATTGGATTAGGTTCATCACTTTAATAATATCATTTAATAGTGTTACTAATTTAAACTTACTAATAATAATATTATTATAAAAATAATTCAATTATATCAAAATTATAATTAAAATTATGAGGTTATGAGTTGATTGAGTGTAACTCGATTAAGATTGTCGTTAGTACAATATACAAGATGATGCGAGATGCATGCTTACACATTCAATATCCTTTTATTTACAAGTGGAGAGAGATCTGGGTAGTATATATATTGTATACTAAAAGTTTAAAAAATTAAAATGATGAATTATACCTATTTACCGAAGAGAATTTATTATATAGTGATCTTAAGAAAGTTTATAAAACGGACTAGGTTGTTTTTCAACGATGATATTACAGTTGATGTCGTCTTTAATACCACGAGCCTTTGGGTACAAAGATGTTTGTTACAGAGCAGAATATATGGGGTTTGTCAACATTAGATCTATAGATTTTTATTCGAACTTAAAATTCATTCTATTTAATTCAAATCTGAATAATTCAATTCGATTTGATCATAAAAAATAACAATATGAATATGGAAATGATTCGAATCTAAAATGATTCGAACAAATAATCCATAATTATTTGATCCTAAAAGCCCAACTGAAAAGCTTAAAAGTAACACTTCTTTAAACATCAACAGTGGGGGCAAAAGCAATCGAAAGGGGAAAAAATAAAATGATAAAACAGCAACCCACTTGGTTTATTAGCATTCCCTTGATAGTTGATACGAGAATGTGCACTGTAGATTTTCTTGCTTTATGCATAACTAGAAGCATTTCCTGTGGACAATTGATGGCCCAGACTCATCATACTCGGCCTTTGCAATCCACATCTGTAAACAAAATGTCCAATGTTACTGGATCGAGTGTCAATATCTAATATGGATACATGTTTGACACGAATATATTCATTCCCCTTAAATTTTCATATATTTTGAGGATCTTTAAAGAATTATATGTTCGTATATGCATTAGGCATCGGTGTGATCATGAATACTTTTTATGTACAATGAGTGGAAGCAATGTTCTATCATATGTTTTGTAACAAACATGATGAATTGTAAGCGGATATACCTGCTGAAAAGTACTGAGAGATGCCAGAATGGAGCCTCCGATCCAGACGCTATACTTCCTCTCCGGTGGTGCAACCACTTTAATCTTCATACTGCTTGGAGCTAATGCCGTGATTTCCTTGCTCATCCTGTCGGCGATTCCAGGGAACATAGTGGTGCCACCACTGAGAACAATATTTCCATAGAGATCCTTTCGGATATCCACGTCACACTTCATGATTGAGTTGTATGTGGTTTCATGAATGCCGGCAGCTTCCATCCCAATCATGGATGGCTGGAAGAGGACTTCAGGACAGCGGAACCGTTCAGCCCCAATGGTAATAACCTGTCCATCTGGTAGCTCGTAGTTTTTCTCCACAGAGGAGCTGGTTTTTGCTGTCTCGAGCTCTTGTTCAAAGTCAAGAGCAATGTAAGCTAGCTTCTCCTTTATGTCCCTCACGATTTCCCGTTCGGCAGTCGTTGTGAAAGAGTAGCCACGTTCCGTTAAGATTTTCATGAGGGCATCAGTGAGATCACGACCAGCTAGGTCAAGACGCAGGATGGCATGTGGGAGAGCATATCCTTCATAGATAGGAACTGTGTGGCTCACACCATCTCCAGAGTCCAAAACAATACCTATACATTAACCTTTGCACGTTAGGTCCAAAAGTAAAGTGAAACATAAGATTTATAACACCGGTAATAAAGGACTACTACTTGCTAGAGACGTTCCATTTGTGTTCATCAATGTAAGCAATCTGTGATATGACTGAAGAAGTCGGCACTAGGACTGTAATCAAGCCAAGTCACACTCGAATAATGAGAAGTTTGAGCTCAATCAAATACTACTTTCTAAGTTACGCTTGGCTTGAGAGTTGAGATAAAATTCAACTATTTGAGCTCTAATTGAACATAAGAATAAAAAAAATTATATACTTGCACATGAAAAGCACAATGCAAAAAACCTCAAATAAATTGCAAATAAGAAAGGATGAGAATTTGAAAATTTATTAAGCTAATAATAATAGAGCTAATACACAGTTGAAGGAACACAATATATCACTAACTAAATCCAGATTGATTCATAAAATCATTAAACAAAAAACAGCAGGAATGGAACTTCAATATTTCATTGTGTATTCGGTAAAATTGCAAATTAATATCAAAATGTGTATTATAAATAGAAAGGTTTAATTAGATTTGTGAGTTACTTGATTCAGATATCAAGATACTTGAACTCGGCTCGCTCAAATTGAGCTCCAATAGCTTACTAATTATCAATGTCTCGTTTACACATTCCATTAGATTTCAATTAACCTTCTTAGGACTATAATCATACCAACATAATGTTGAACAAGGAAGAAGTAGATAGTTGGCAGTAGAATGTGCTAACCTGTTGTACGACCGCTGGCGTACAGGGAAAGAACAGCCTGGATAGCGACATACATTGCGGGGGCATTGAATGTTTCGAACATAATTTGAGTCATTTTCTCACGATTAGCCTTGGGGTTAAGAGGGGCTTCCGTGAGGAGAATTGGATGTTCCTCAGGGGCAACTCGGAGCTCGTTATAGAAGGTATGATGCCAGATTTTCTCCATATCGTCCCAATTGTTAACAATACCATGCTCAATTGGGTACTTCAATGTCAAAATACCTCTTTTGGATTGAGCTTCGTCTCCCACATAAGCATCCTTTTGGCCCATGCCGACCATCACACCTGTATGCCGAGGGCGACCGACTATGCTGGGGAACACTGCTCTTGGAGCATCATCTCCAGCAAATCCGGCCTGAAAAGTTTAAACATCGATCAGCAATGATCTAAATCACATATCAATAAAATCAATTCTCGAATATAATCAAAACAAATAAAAAGATATTAGAATAAAGAAAAGGCTTAAAGTAAAAATAGGTGCCCAAAGTATACATCTTTTGAACTAAAGTATTTTTTGTAAAAATAGGTGCCCAAAGTTTCCAAAGTTAAAAAAAAACCGTTATCTATTTAAAACGCGACATGTGTCATTTTTATTTTGTTTAAATTATATATTTTTAATAATTTAAAATTTTACAAAAAATCTTAAATTTTTAAAACTTTCTAAAACAATCCCTAAAACCCCTAAATCTTAAACCCCGAATCATCACTGCTGCCACCGTCGCCGGCCTTACCCTTTCGGTCGTCGGGTCTAGCCGACCATTTCCCCTCGCTCACATCGTCGAAAACCGACGAGCGGTGTGCCAACCAACATTAAACGTCGAACGTGAAACACCTGCTCGATTGGCACACCGTTCGTCGGTTTCCGACGACGACGAGTGAGGAGAAATGGTCGGTTGGGCCCGTGACCGAAAGGGTAAGGCCGGCGGCAACGGTGACGATTTGAAGTTTAAGATTTAGGGGGTTTTAGGGATTTAGTGACTAATTTGAATATTTTTATAAGTTTCGAGATTTAAAAAAAATAATTTTTAAAGTTTTTTAAAAAAAATTAAAAAAAAATAATATCCATGCCACGTGTCGAGTTATAACTGTTTTTTTTAAAAGCCGGACACCTAAAATTCTAACTCTGAAAAATTGTAGGTACTTATTTAAAAAAATACTTTAAGCATCTAAAGTTCAAAAGAGGTATATCTTGGGCACCTATTTTTATTTTAAGCCTAAAGAAAACTATATCAAATTACCGTTGATAAGTGATAAGTAATACAGAGAAACGGAGATCTGATGAATGTTTACCTTCACCATTCCAGTCCCATTGTCACAAACAAGTGGCTGAATATCTTCACCATCTGCCATTTTCTATCGTCTGTTTCATACGAAGCCGAATACAAAAATCAATAAACGCAGAAGCAAATTGAGAACAATAGGAAATGAATTTCAAATTGAGAAACTCAATAGGCAAATGTTAGATTGAAGTCTAAAAACTCGGTTTCTTTTTAAAGAAAGAAACACATAAATGCATCAAAATGCCAGAATCATCAATAATTAAACGAAAAATTAGGTGAAAATTTTGGGAAGTTTACATTAAAGAGATCCTGAAATTGAAGATCTAAGGATCGAAATCCGGTGGAATTAATAGCGAAAAAAAGTTTATAGAAACATATTAAGATGGAACAAACAAAAAATCTGAATTTAAAAATTATAAAGCGATTCTCATATTCTGTTGCAGTTTTAACGGACTGTTGAGCTTCGCAGAATAATGCGGTTAAGGTACCCGCGATCTTTGTTTTAAAGAATGCGATTTTGAAAATTCACCTCAAATACGATTTCGTTAGATCTTTGGCCGTCCGATTCCCACTTTTCTACATCCATCTGCGGTCCCTATTTCCCCCCCACGATCATCGCGGAAACAGCTGGCTCCCTTTCTGTTCAGAGTTGACTGAAAAAAAATTTCGTAAATTTATCGAATTTGAATGAAATTTATCTTTATTTGTTTTCGTTTCTAAATTCTTTAATTTACTCCCATATATTTAAAAGAATATTATGTAGGGTTAGGATAAAGGCAAATATTTTATATATATATTTAAAAAATAACTATTCAAATAAATAAATCATCATTGTTTACCTCTATTTATAGAAAAATTCACTCTCAATATACCTTGTAATAGTTTTATAAAAGATATATTTTTTAATTTGTTCATTTACTTAATTACAACTTAAAACTATATTTAAGTTTTGATAAATAAACTAAGATAAATTTGGTTAGTAAAATTTAAGGTTATTTTTAGAAATTTCTATAAAAAAATATGTTTTAATAGTCTAAAGGTCAAGGCAGTATGTGTTCACTGTCCATAGATATTTTTAACCCTTTGACAATGCACACACATCTTGTAACGACTTGAATTTCGAAATCCGAAGGTCGGGTTAATTCGAGTCTTGGGCCTTGCATATTGGGCCTTGTGTAGAGTCTTATTGGGCGTTCCTTTTTGTTGTTGGGTTAATAGATAGCTTGGGGAGATATGAAAGGGTAAGATGGTAACTCACCTTAATTTTGAAGTGTGCTAGAGGGTAAGTTAATGTGCTGCAGAAAAGGAAGAGGGTATGAGATCACCTTGTCTCCTACTCTCTCACCCTTCTCACTCTTATCTTTTCCTCCCTAGGAACCAAGCTTAAAAGAGTGATATTTGTGGTTTAGAGTAGGAATCCCGGATTAAGGCTTAAGGAAGAAAGTTTCAATATCAAGAGATCTATCATTTGAGGTAAGGATGTCAAAGTTTGGAGTTGGATGAAAACCTTAGGGTTTTGAAGAGGTTTAGTGAGGAAGAACGGGAATGGGGTTTTGGAGGCTTCATTCTTAGTATAATTTGTGTTTTAGCTTCCAAATCTTCCCACTAATGTTGTGACACAACTATCATTCATCTTGTGTAGTCAAAGAGCTTGGTGAGCACTCTAAGGCTCAAGGAAAAGATAAGGCTTGAAGCTGGTGGAATCAAGGGTTGGTGGTGTTTTGAAGAAGGGTTGTACACTTCCAATTCCTTGTTTCCTGCATATCATAAAGATGATGGCTTTGTATATCATTTTGGTGATTTAAGCATGCTTGAATGTTCATGATGGGTGTTAATGGCAAAAATCTAATATTAGTGTTAATAACATGTAAAATTGGTAGAAATTGACCTGAAACACTTTTCATAAGTTGTAGGATGAGTTTTAGGGATTATCAAGCTGGTTTAGGGGTTAAAAGTGTGAAATTCGAACCCCAGACCTGGAAATTTGGGTTCGTGTACCGGTAGAGGGTAGTTCAGTACCGGTACCCCTCTCTAGAAAAGGAGTCGAGCTATGAAGGGCGTATCGATACGGTTTCTCGAGTATCGGTACCCCTAGCTTAAATAGAATTCTAGTAACGTGTTCGTGTATCGATACGCTATGGGGCGTATCGGTACTATTGTTCTATTGCTTGAAGAAGACTTTTGCATACCAGTACGGGTGGTGAGGGTACCGGTACAGGCGATGACCGGTACAAGTGATTTACATACCGATATCAAGTACCAATACAGAGGTGAGCGTATCAGTATGGCTTAGGGATTTATTTTATTTGAATTTAAAACGAGTATCAGTACTTATGGAAGAGTACCGATACCTATAGGGGAGTACCGATACCCATATATGAGTACTGGTACTCACTGGGCAATCTGCCCAAGAAATTTGAGGTTTCGTTCAAGGGTTTTACAATTCGAAGTAAATGTCCCAATGGGTCTCTAGAGGCATAAAATAAGTTATAAAACTGAGAAACTGGATGTCTAACTCCGTATATGAATAAATAAGAATAAAATGAGACTTAGACGTGAGTAAACCTTATAATGGTTAAAGTTATTGATGTATTGATAATGTTGAGTCGTGCCGTGTGTGCACTTGGTTGAAGGGATCTGGATGCCCAAGAATGTGTTGCAGCACCATGGTAAGTTGAGGGGATGGAGGTTACCAATGCTATGTAACCCGGGCCCCATCCATATGTGCTCGAGGGATAATTTTAAGCAGGGTATATGATCCGATGCTATGTGACCCAGCCTCACCCAAGGTGTATGTTCTGATGCTGCGTGACCCGGTCTTACCCAAAGTGTATGTATCGATGCTCTGTGACCCGACCTTACTCCTATATGGTATGTTATGGTATGTGGGCCTTGTGAGCCTTTAATTGATTGATAATTGGTTTAATGATTGATTATGTTGATCCCATGTGTTTAGGTGATCAGAGTAGCGCCACTTGATATTCATGCTTGCTTAATCATTGTTTGACTACATGCTTATGTTTATGATCTATACGAAGCATAGTAGAATAGAGGTGTATCCACCGAGCTTTCGAGCTCAGCATTTGGAATTGTTATTTCCTTACGCAGGTCTTTAGGTTGTTGTGTATGTGCAATGAGCCATCGAAGTAGGACTTCAGTTCATCAATATGTGAAGAGTACAATACTTAGATTTGTAGGGGCAATGTATTCATAGGACCCTTATGTTTTGTATCTCTAACTCTTATTGTTTTATTTCCATATCAATTATTTTTAATTAATATGTTTTTAAATTGAAGCTCCTAAGTAACGTTTGAACATTTGTACAACTCTTTCTTAAATTATTATGGTTTATGAAACTTTGGATTTGGGCTAAACCCGCTTGCAGATTTTTTATAAATGGGTTGGGCTTGAGGCCCAATATGACACCGAGTTTAGGGTCTTACATTTAGTAGTATCAGAGCTTAGGTTTAGTTAGTTCTAAGAACCCAAGGGGTAGTAGAGAGTCATAAAAAGGGTGTCTAGTGAATACATACCTGCAAATCAAAGTCGTACTCATATTAAGACTGAATATCCGATGGAGTAACCTTGTTTGCTATCTGTGCAGTTGAATATGCCTAGAAGAGTTCATGATTCAGAGGAGAGTTGGGGATCTAGAGAAGAGAGCTTCAATGAGGATTTTATCCCAGAGGTCGAGGATAAGTCAGAGAGTAAGGGGCACCAAGTAGCCAATTACTTCTCTCATCTGCATAAGGTGCTAGATCGGATATTGAGGGCTATCCCAAGAACTTCAGCTACCCCTCGAAAAGTCCCGATCGAGAGGCTTAGTAGATATGGTGCAATTGATTTCTTGGGGATGAGACAAGATAATCCAATCAGGGCGGATCAATGGTTAAGGGATACGCGTTGGATCTTGCGTCAAATGGGTCTGGAGCCAAGAGACAAGTTGAAGCGTATTTTTTCTCTTCTGAAAGGAGAATGCTCGTGAGTGGTGGGTGACAGTGGAGTTAGGTTGGTATCCTAACCGGCACACTTGGGATGACTTTCTTGATGAGTTTGAGAAGTAGTATGTTGGACAAGCCCATATGGATAGTTTGCGAACCGATTTACCCATCTAGTGTAAGGAAATTGACTGGTATATGAGTATGAACAAAAGTTCGTATAGCTGATTAGGTACGCTATAGAACTTGTTTCCATAGAGAAGATGAAATGCAAGCGGTTTAAGAAAAGGGTTACAAAAATACAAATGTTTTTGATAGCAGATCTACCAAAGGTGTTCTTCGATTTTACCGTTAGTGCCAAGTCCCTTGAGCAAGTGCAATGATTGACGTATAGTCAGCCTGGGGACATGTCAATGCAAGTGGAGGAATTTATTCCTACTCTAACCAGTCTCAGCCCTCTTCGAGGAGGAATTGAGGAAATTAGAATTAGAGATGTAGAATATAGAACCAGTCAAGAAGGTCTGATCGTAGGTCTGCCTCTACGGGGCGTAGAAGGCCTAACTTCTCTTCTGCTATGAGTTTTAGAGGCTCGTCTAGAGGATCGTATGCACAAGTATATACCTAATGTGGGCATAAGCACCACAGAGAGTGTTACAACAATGCCAAGGTGTGCTATGGGCATGGATCACCGGACCACTTTTTGAGAGACTATTTTGAGGCTTTGGATGCTACCCCAGTTCAAAATCAGATGAACTCTTTCGCAGTACAAAGAGGCCGCGATTTTGCTAGAAAAGGGGCAAGCTATGTGACGGGACAGTAGAGTGGCGGTACATTCCAGTCAATAGCTAGAGCTCCTACAAGACAGTATGCGATCAAGGCACATGAGGACTGTGAGGCTACCGATGTTATTTCAGGTATGTTTACCCTATTTTCTATTTCTATTGTTGTTTTTGTAGATTCGGGGTCTACCATTCCTATATCCGTAGTGGTATATCAGATAGCGAGGCATACTTGCTGAAGATCTTGAGGTGAGAGTTCGTGTGACTAGCCCGTTGGGGTATGATGTGCTAGTTGATAAGGTTTATAGGAGGTGCCCTATAGAGGTTCAAGGTTTAGTGTTTCCCTGCATATTTAATGGTGCTACTATTTTAGGAGTTTGATGCCATCCTAGAGATAGATTGACTTTTCGAACACCATGCAAGTTTGGGTTGTAGGACTAAGAGTTTAAAACTCTGTGTTGCGGATGAGTCTCAGTTTGTGGTTAGAGGTGAAAGAAACCCTTGCCTTTCCAAGGTGGTGTTAGCCTTGACAGCTTAGAAGTTGATTTAACAAGGTTGTAAAGTCTTTCTAGCTCATGTAGTAGATACCAGAGTTAAGAGCCCGATATTAGAAAATTTTAAGATGGTTAGGGATTTTGCTGATGTGTTTCCTAAGGAGCTACTCGAATTACCCCCCGACCGAGAGTTAGAGTTCATAATTGAGGTGATGCCTGGAACAACACCAGTGTCAATAGCACCGTATCATATAGCACCCACCGAGTTGAGAGAGTTAAAAAGTCAAATCCAAGAGTTATTGGAAAAAGGGTTTTATCCGACGAGCATCCCATATTGGGGTGTACCGGTCCTGTTTGTTACGAAAAAAGATAAGTCAATGAGGATGTGCATTAACTATCGATAGCTTAATAAGGTAACGGTAAAGAATCGTTATCCCCTCCCGATGATCGATGATCTGTTTGACCAGCTAAGGGGTGCTTGTGTGCTATCGAAGATTGATTTAAGATCGGGCTACTACCAGTTGAAGGTGGTAGAATGAGACGTCCAAAAGACTGCTTTTAGGACTCGGTATGGGTATTATGAGTTCTTGGTAATGCCATTTGGGCTTACCAATGCGCTTGCAGCTTTTATAGATCTAATAAATCAGATTTTCCAACCTTACCTAGACCAGTTTATGGTGGTTTTCATAGATTACATCTTGTTGTTCTCGCGCTTGGAGGAGGAGCACGATTTCTATCTACGAGTTGTCCTTCTGACCTTAAGAGAGAGGAAGCTTTATGCCAAATTTAGTAAATGTGAGTTTTGGCTTTTTGAAGTGGCATTTTTGGGTCACATTGTCTCCGCGGATAGGATCCGTGTTGACCCTTAGAAAATCCAAGTGGTAGTTGAGTGGAAACCCCCTAGGAATATCTCAAAAGTTCATAGTTTCCTTGGACTTGCCAATTATTATAGAGGATTCGTCAAGGGCATCTCGATCATAGTGACACCTATGACTAAACTCTTATAGAAGAGAGTCTCTTTTGAGTGGAACGAGAAAAGACAATAAAGTTTCAAACATTTGAAGGCATATCTTACTGAAGCCCCGGTGTTGACCTTGTCCCAGCTAGAAAAGGATTATGTGGTTTTTCAGATGCCTCATTGTGTGGGTTAGGTTGTGTTACGATGCAAGAGGGTAAGGTTGTGTCTTACGCCTCGAGGTAGCTTAAGCCTCATGAAAAGAATTACCCCACACATAATTTGAAATTGGCGGCAGTATCTTCACTTTAAAAATTTTGAGACACTACCTCTACGGGGAGAAGTGTTTGTCTATACGGATTATAAAAGCTTAAAGTACCTTATCACTCAAAAAGAGTTGAATTTGAGGAAAATGAGATGGATTGAGTTGCTGAAGGATTATGATTGCATTATAGAGTATCATCCCAAGAACCAATATGGTGGTGATGCTTTAAGGTAGAAGTCTATGTCGATTTGAGAGCGGTGTTTACTCGGTTGAGGATGACCGAGGAAAGAAGGTTGCTAGCCGAGCTTCGAGTGGAACCTACATTGATACAAGAGATAAAAAGAATGCAAGTTATGGACGAAGACCTTGTGGCCAAGATTGAATCAGTTCAAAGAGGTGAAAAACCTAACTTTTAGGTACAAGATGGTGGATTCTTGTACTTTAGGGGCCGATTATGTGTTCCAGCATTAGAGGATCTTCGAGATCATATTTTTAGAAAGGCACACCATAGTTCGTATACTATACATCTTGGGAGTAACAAAATATACCAGGATCTTCATTTTTTTATTGGTGGCCAAGCTTAAAAAGAGATATATCTGAATTTGTAACCAAGTGTCTTGCGTGTCAACAAGTAAATGAAGCATCAGGTTCTTTCGGGCTTGCTTCAGCCCATTCAAATTCCTCAATAGAAGTGGGATGAAGTGATAATGGATTGTTTTACGAGATTTCCATTGACCCAGATGAGGCATAATGTGATTTGGATGATCGTGGATCGTTTGACCAAGTCTGCTCACTTCTTACCTGTACATATAAATTTCACCCTTGATCGATTGGCTAGATTGTACATTAAGGAGATTGTGAGACTGCATAGAGTACCGTCATTTATTATATCTGATAGGGACCTCGTTTCACCGTTAGGCTTTAGAAGAAGATTCATGAGGCACTAGACACCAAGTTGCATTTTAGTACAACTTTTCATGCTAAGATCGATTGTCATTCTGAGAGAGTCATCCATATCTTGAAGGATATAGTCCGGTGTTGTGTTATAGATTTTGACAAGAGTTGGGAGGAGTAGTTATTACTGGTTGAGTTTGCCTATAGCAACAGTTTCCAGTCAAGTATCAAAATGGCTCCCTTCGAGGCCTTGTATGAGCGTAAATACATAACTCCTCTTTGTTGGACAGAGCTTAACGAAAGGAAGATTGTAGGGTTAGAATTGATTAGGCAAACTGAAGAAAAGGTTCAGATCATTAAAGAAAAGTTGCAAGCAACATTTGATCGTAAAAAGACTTAGGCGGATCGGAAGTGCAAGCACATTAAATAGAGGTCGGTGACAAGGTTTTCCTCAAGGTATCACCGTGGAAGAGAATCATCCGCTTTAGGTAGAAAGAAAAGTTGAGTCGAGGTTTGTTGGACCTGTAGCTTACCAGTTAACTCTACCACCAGAGATGGCGCATATTCATAATGTATTCCACATATCGATATTGAGACTATACCATTCGGATCTTTTACATGTGGTTTCATTCAAAGAAATCGAGATTAGTCCCAATTTGACGTATGAATAAGAACCTATAAGAGTGATGGACAGATGAGTTAAAGAGCTTCGCAACAAATGTATACCCTTAGTGAAGATGTTATGGAGAAACTACGGGGTTGAGGAAGACACGTGGGAAGTTGAGAATGACATAGAGTTGCTTTACCCACACTTGTTTCCCAAAGGTAAATTTTGAGGAATAAATTTTCTTAAAGGAGTGAAGAGTTATAACGACCCAGATTTTGAAATTCGAAGGTCGGGTTAATTCGAGTCTTGGGCCTTGTGTAGAGTCTTAGTGGGCTTTTCTTTTTGTTGTTGGGTTAATAGATTGCTTGGGGAGATAGGGAATGGTAAGATTGTAACTCACCTTAATTTTGAAGTGTGCTAGAGGGTAAATTAATGTGGTGCAGAAAAGATGAGGGTATGAGATCACCTTGTCTCCCACTCTCCCACCCTTCTCACTCTTATCTTTTTTTCCCAAGAACCAAGCTTAAAAGAGTGATCTTTGTGGTTTAGAGTAGGAATCCCAGATTAAGGCTTAAGGAAGAAAGTTTCAACATCAAGAGATCTATCATTTGAGGTAAGGATGTCAAAGTTTGGAGTTGGATGAAAACCTTAGGGTTTTGAAGAGGTTTAGTGAGGAAGAAGAACGGGAATGGGGTTTTGGAGGCTCTATTCTTAGTATAATTTGTGTTTTAGCTTCCAAATCTTCCCACTAATGTTGTGACACAACTATCATTCATCTTTGTAGTCAAAGAGCTTGGTGAGCACACTCTAAGGCTCAAGGAAAAGATAAGGCTTAAAGCTGGTGGAATCAAGGGTTGGTGGTGTTTTGAAGAAAAGGTTGTTATACTTCCAATTCCTTGTTTCCTACATATCATAAAGATGATTGCTTTGTATATCATTTTGATGATTTAAGCATGCTTGAATGTTCATGATGGGTGTTAATGGCAAAATTTAATATTAGTGTTAATAACATGTAAAATTGGTAGAAATTGACCCTAAACACTTTTCATAAATTGTATGATGAGTTTTAGGGATTATCAAGCTGGTTTGGGGTTAAAAGTGTGAAATTCGAACCCCAGACCTGGAAATTTGGGTTCGTGTACCGGTAGAGGGTAGTTCAGTACCGGTACCCCTCTCTAGAAAAGGAGTCGAGCTATGAAGGGCGTATCGATACGGTTTCTCGAGTATCGGTACCCTCTAGCTTAAATAGAATTCTAGTAACGTGTTCAAATCGATTCCTATGGGGTGTTCGGTACTATTGTTCTATTGCTTGAAGAAGACTTTTGCATACCAAGATTCTATTACGAGGAAGGCTTTTGCGTATCGATGACCGGTACAAGTGATTTACATACCGATATCAAGTACCAATACAGAGGTGAGCGTATTGGTACGACTTAGGGATTTATTTTATTTGAATTTAAAACGAGTATCAGTACTTATGGAAGAGTACCGATACCTATAGGGGAGTACCGATACCCATATATGAGTACTGGTACTCACTGGGCAATCTGCCCAAGAAATTTGAGGTTTCGTTCAAGGGTTTTACAATTCGAGTAAATGTCCCAATGGGTCCCTAGAGGCATAAAATAATTTATAAAACCGAAAACTGGATGTCTAACTCCAGTATATGAATAAATAAGAATAAAATGAGACTTAGACGTGAGTAAACCTTAAATGGTTAAAGTTGTTGATGTATTGATAATGTTGAGTCGTGCCGTGTGTGCATTTGGTTGAAGGGATCTGGATGCCCAAGAATGTCCTAAGTAAGTTGAGGGGATGGAGGTTACCAATGCTATGTAACCCATCATCCATATGTTGAAGGATAATTTTAAGCGTATATGATCCGATGATATGTGACCCAGCCTCACCCAAGGTGTATGTTCCGATCTTTGCGTGACCCGGCCTTACCCAAAGTGTATGTATCGATGCTCTGTGACCCGACCTTACTCCTATATGGTATGTTATGGTATGTGGGCCTTGTGAGCCTTTAATTGATTGATAATTGGTTTAATGATTGATTATGTTGATCCCATGTGTTTAGGTGATCAGAGTAGCGCCACTTGATATTCATGCTTGCTTAATCATTGTTTGACTACATGCTTATGTTTATGATCTATACGAAGCATAGTAGAATAGAGTGTATCCACCGAGCTTTCGAGCTCGGTGTTTGGAATTGTTATTTCCTTACGCAGGTCTTTAGGTTGTTGTGTATGTGCAATGAGCCATCGAAGTAGGACTTCAGTTCATCAATATGTGAAGAGTACAATACTTAGATTTGTAGGGGCAATGTATTCATAGGACCCTTATGTTTTGTATCTCTAACTCTTATTGTTTTATTTCCATATCAATTATTTTTAATTAATATGTTTTTAAATTGAAGCTCCTAAGTAACGTTTGAACATTTGTACAACTCTTTCTTAAATTATTATGGTTTATGAAACTTTGGATTTGGGCTAAACCCGCTTGCAGATTTTTTATAAATGGGTTGGGCTTGAGGCCCAATATGACACCGAGTTTAGGGTCTTACATTTAGTAGTATCAGAGCTTAGGTTTAGTTAGTTCTAAGAACCCAGGGGTAGTAGAGAGTCATAAAAAGGGTGTCTAGTGAATACATACCTGCAAATCAAAGTCGTACTCATATTAAGACTGAATATCCGATGGAGTAACCTTGTTTGCTATCTGTGCAGTTGAATATGCCTAGAAGAGTTCATGATTCAGAGGAGAGTTGGGGATCTAGAGAAGAGAGCTTCAATGAGGATTTTATCCCAGAGGTCGAGGATAAGTCAGAGAGTAAGGGGCACCAAGTAGCCAATTACTTCTCTCATCTGCATAAGGTGCTAGATCGGATATTGAGGGCTATCCCAAGAACTTCACTACCCTCGAAAAGTCCCGATCGAGAGGCTTAGTAGATATGGTGCAATTGATTTCTTGGGGATGAGACAAGATAATCCAATCAGGGCGGATCAATGGTTAAGGGATACGCGTTGGATCTTGCGTCAAATGGGTCTGGAGCCAAGAGACAAGTTGAAGCGTATTTTTTCTCTTCTGAAAGGAGAATGCTCGTGAGTGGTGGGTGACAGTGGAGTTAGGTTGGTATCCTAACCGGCACACTTGGGATGACTTTCTTGATGAGTTTGAGAAGTAGTATGTTGGACAAGCCCATATGGATAGTTTGCGAACCGATTTACCCATCTAGTGTAAGGAAATTGACTGGTATATGAGTATGAACAAAAGTTCGTATAGCTGATTAGGTACGCTATAGAACTTGTTTCCATAGAGAAGATGAAATGCAAGCGGTTTAAGAAAAGGGTTACAAAAAATACAAATGTTTTTGATAGCAGATCTACCAAAGGTGTTCTTCGATTTTACCGTTAGTGCCAAGTCCCTTGAGCAAGTGCAATGATTGACGTATAGTCAGCCTGGGGACATGTCAATGCAAGTGGAGGAATTTATTCCTACTCTAACCAGTCTCAGCCCTCTTCGAGGAGGAATTGAGGAAATTAGAATTAGAGATGTAGAATATAGAACCAGTCAAGAAGGTCTGATCGTAGGTCTGCCTCTACGGGGCGTAGAAGGCCTAACTTCTCTTCTGCTATGAGTTTTAGAGGCTCGTCTAGAGGATCGTATGCACAAGTATATACCTAATGTGGGCATAAGCACCACAGAGAGTGTTACAACAATGCCAAGGTGTGCTATGGGCATGGATCACCGGACCACTTTTTGAGAGACTATTTTGAGGCTTTGGATGCTACCCCAGTTCAAAATCAGATGAACTCTTTCGCAGTACAAAGAGGCCGCGATTTTGCTAGAAAAGGGGCAAGCTATGTGACGGGACAGTAGAGTGGCGGTACATTCCAGTCAATAGCTAGAGCTCCTACAAGACAGTATGCGATCAAGGCACATGAGGACTGTGAGGCTACCGATGTTATTTCAGGTATGTTTACCCTATTTTCTATTTCTATTGTTGTTTTTGTAGATTCAGGGTCTACCATTCCTATATCCGTAGTGGTATATCGGAGTAGCGAGGCATACTTGCTGAAGATCTTGAGGTGAGAGTTCGTGTGACTAGCCCGTTGGGGTATGATGTGCTAGTTGATAAGGTTTATAGGAGGTGCCCTATAGAGGTTCAAGGTTTAGTGTTTCCTGCATATTTAATGGTGCTACTATTTTAGGAGTTTGATGCCATCCTAGAGATAGATTGACTTTTCGAACACCATGCAAGTTTGGGTTGTAGGACTAAGAGTTTAAAACTCTGTGTTGCGGATGAGTCTCAGTTTGTGGTTAGAGGTGAAAGAAACCCTTGCCTTTCCAAGGTGGTGTTAGCCTTGACAGCTTAGAAGTTGATTTAACAAGGTTGTAAAGTCTTTCTAGCTCATGTAGTAGATACCAGAGTTAAGAGCCCGATATTAGAAAATTTTAAGATGGTTAGGGATTTTGCTGATGTGTTTCCTAAGGAGCTACTCGAATTACCCCCCGACCGAGAGTTAGAGTTCATAATTGAGGTGATGCCTGGAACAACACCAGTGTCAATAGCACCGTATCATATAGCACCCACCGAGTTGAGAGAGTTAAAAAGTCAAATCCAAGAGTTATTGGAAAAAGGGTTTTATCCGACGAGCATCCCATATTGGGGTGTACCGGTCCTGTTTGTTACGAAAAAAGATAAGTCAATGAGGATGTGCATTAACTATCGATAGCTTAATAAGGTAACGGTAAAGAATCGTTATCCCCTCCCGATGATCGATGATCTGTTTGACCAGCTAAGGGGTGCTTGTGTGCTATCGAAGATTGATTTAAGATCGGGCTACTACCAGTTGAAGGTGGTAGAATGAGACGTCCAAAAGACTGCTTTTAGGACTCGGTATGGGTATTATGAGTTCTTGGTAATGCCATTTGGGCTTACCAATGCGCTTGCAGCTTTTATAGATCTAATAAATCAGATTTTCCAACCTTACCTAGACCAGTTTATGGTGGTTTTCATAGATTACATCTTGTTGTTCTCGCGCTTGGAGGAGGAGCACGATTTCTATCTACGAGTTGTCCTTCTGACCTTAAGAGAGAGGAAGCTTTATGCCAAATTTAGTAAATGTGAGTTTTGGCTTTTTGAAGTGGCATTTTTGGGTCACATTGTCTCCGCGGATAGGATCCGTGTTGACCCTTAGAAAATCCAAGTGGTAGTTGAGTGGAAACCCCCTAGGAATATCTCAAAAGTTCATAGTTTCCTTGGACTTGCCAATTATTATAGAGGATTCGTCAAGGGCATCTCGATCATAGTGACACCTATGACTAAACTCTTATAGAAGAGAGTCTCTTTTGAGTGGAACGAGAAAAGACAATAAAGTTTCAAACATTTGAAGGCATATCTTACTGAAGCCCCGGTGTTGACGCAATCTGAGCTAGAAAAGGATTATGTGGTTTTCAGTGATGCCTCATTGTGTGGGTTAGGTTGTGTTCTGATGCAAGAGGGTAAGGTTGTGTCTTACGCCTCGAGGTAGCTTAAGCCTCATGAAAAGAATTACCCCACACATAATTTGAAATTGGCGGCAGTATCTTCACTTTAAAAATTTTGAGACACTACCTCTACGGGGAGAAGTGTTTGTCTATACGGATTATAAAAGCTTAAAGTACCTTATCACTCAAAAAGAGTTGAATTTGAGGAAAATGAGATGGATTGAGTTGCTGAAGGATTATGATTGCATTATAGAGTATCATCCCAGTAAAACCAATATGGTGGCTGATGCTTTAAGGTAGAAGTCTATGTCAGATTTGAGAGCGGTGTTTACTCGGTTGAGGATGACCGAGGAAAGAAGGTTGCTAGCCGAGCTTCGAGTGGAACCTACATTGATACAAGAGATAAAAAGAATGCAAGTTATGGACGAAGACCTTGTGGCCAAGATTGAATCAGTTCAAAGAGGTGAAAAACCTAACTTTTAGGTACAAGATGGTGGATTCTTGTACTTTAGGGGCCGATTATGTGTTCCAGCATTAGAGGATCTTCGAGATCATATTTTTAGAAAGGCACACCATAGTTCGTATACTATACATCTTGGGAGTAACAAAATATACCAGGATCTTCATTTTTTTATTGGTGGCCAAGCTTAAAAAGAGATATATCTGAATTTGTAACCAAGTGTCTTGCGTGTCAACAAGTAAATGAAGCATCAGGTTCTTTCGGGCTTGCTTCAGCCCATTCAAATTCCTCAATAGAAGTGGGATGAAGTGATAATGGATTGTTTTACGAGATTTCCATTGACCCAGATGAGGCATAATGTGATTTGGATGATCGTGGATCGTTTGACCAAGTCTGCTCACTTCTTACCTGTACATATAAATTTCACCCTTGATCGATTGGCTAGATTGTACATTAAGGAGATTGTGAGACTGCATAGAGTACCGTCATTTATTATATCTGATAGGGACCTCGTTTCACCGTTAGGCTTTAGAAGAAGATTCATGAGGCACTAGACACCAAGTTGCATTTTAGTACAACTTTTCATGCTAAGATCGATTGTCATTCTGAGAGAGTCATCCATATCTTGAAGGATATAGTCCGGTGTTGTGTTATAGATTTTGACAAGAGTTGGGAGGAGTAGTTATTACTGGTTGAGTTTGCCTATAGCAACAGTTTCCAGTCAAGTATCAAAATGGCTCCCTTCGAGGCCTTGTATGAGCGTAAATACATAACTCCTCTTTGTTGGACAGAGCTTAACGAAAGGAAGATTGTAGGGTTAGAATTGATTAGGCAAACTGAAGAAAAGGTTCAGATCATTAAAGAAAAGTTGCAAGCAACATTTGATCGTAAAAAGACTTAGGCGGATCGGAAGTGCAAGCACATTAAATAGAGGTCGGTGACAAGGTTTTCCTCAAGGTATCACCGTGGAAGAGAATCATCCGCTTTAGGTAGAAAGAAAAGTTGAGTCGAGGTTTGTTGGACCTGTAGCTTACCAGTTAACTCTACCACCAGAGATGGCGCATATTCATAATGTATTCCACATATCGATATTGAGACTATACCATTCGGATCTTTTACATGTGGTTTCATTCAAAGAAATCGAGATTAGTCCCAATTTGACGTATGAATAAGAACCTATAAGAGTGATGGACAGATGAGTTAAAGAGCTTCGCAACAAATGTATACCCTTAGTGAAGATGTTATGGAGAAACTACGGGGTTGAGGAAGACACGTGGGAAGTTGAGAATGACATAGAGTTGCTTTACCCACACTTGTTTCCCAAAGGTAAATTTTGAGGAATAAATTTTCTTAAAGGAGTGAAGAGTTATAACGACCCAGATTTTGAAATTCGAAGGTCGGGTTAATTCGAGTCTTGGGCCTTGTGTAGAGTCTTAGTGGGCTTTTCTTTTTGTTGTTGGGTTAATAGATTGCTTGGGGAGATAGGGAATGGTAAGATTGTAACTCACCTTAATTTTGAAGTGTGCTAGGGGTAAATTAATGTGGTGCAGAAAAAGATGAGGGTATGAGATCACCTTGTCTCCCACTCTCCCACCCTTCTCACTCTCATCTTTTTTCCCCCAAGAACCAAGCTTAAAAGAGTGATCTTTGTGGTTAGAGTAGGAATCCCAGATTAAGGCTTAAGGGAAGAAGTTTCAACATCAAGAGATCTATCATTTGAGGTAAGGATGTCAAAGTTTGGAGTTGCATGAAAACCTTGGGGTTTTGAAGAGGTTTAGCGAGGAAGAACGGGAATGGGGTTTTGGAGGCTCTAGTCTTAGTATAATTTGTGTTTTAGCTTCCAAATCATCCCACTAGTGTTGTGACACAGCTATCATTCATCTTTTGTAGTCAAAGAGCTTGGTGAGCACTCTAAGGCTCAAGGAAAAGGTAAGGCTTAAAGCTGGTGGAATCAAGGGTTACTGGTGTTTTGAAAAAGGTTATTATACTTCCAATTCCTTGTTTCCTACATATCATAAAGATGATTGCTTTATATGTCATTTTGATGATTTAAGTATGCTTGAATGTTCTTGAAGGGTGTTAATGGCAAAATTTAATATTAGTGTTAATAACTTGTAAAATTGGTAGAAACCGACCCTAAACACTTTCTATAAATTGTATGTCAAGTTTTAGGGATTATCAAGCTGGTTTGGGGGTTAAAAGTGTGAAATTCAAACCCTAGACCTAGAAATCTGGGTTCGCGTATCGGTACAAGGTCGTTTAGTACCGGTACCCCTCTCTAGAAAAGGAGTCGAGTTATGAAGGGCGTACCGGTACGGCTTCTCGAGTATCGATACCCCTAGCTTAAATAGAATTCCAGTAGTGTGTTCGCGTATCGGTACGCTATGGGGAGTATCGGTACCACTATTCTATTACCTGAGGAAGGCTTTTGCGTATCGGTACAGGTGGTTTACGTACCGATATCAGGCACCGATATAGAGGTGAGCGTATTGGTACGACTTGGGGATTTATTTCTTTCAAACTTAAAATGAGTATGGTACTCATGGAGGAGTACCAATACCCATATAGAAGTACCGGTACTCACTAGGCAATCTGCCCAAGAAATTTGAGGTTTCGTTCAAGGGTTTCATAATTCGAGGTAAAGGTCCCAATGGGTCCCCAGAGGCATGAAATGATTTATAAAACTGAGAAACTGGATGTCTAACTCAGTATATAAATAAATAAGAGTAAAAGGAGACTTAGACGCGAGTAAACCTTAAATGGTTAAAGTTGTTGATGTATTGATAATGTTGAGTCGTGCCGTGTGTGCATTTGGTTGAAGGGATCTGGATTCCTAAGAATGTGTTGCAACATCATGGTAAGTTGAAGGGATGAAGGTTACCGATGATATGTGACCCGGCCTCACCCAAGGCGTATGTTCCGATGCTGCGTGACCCGGCCTCACCCAGAGTGTGTGTACCTATGCTATATGACCCGGCCTCACTCCTATGTGGTATGGTATGGTATGTGGGCCTTGTGAGCCTTAATTGATTGATAATTGGTTTGATGATTGATTATGGTGATCCTATGTGTTTAGGCGATCAGAGTAGCGCCACTTAATATTCATGTTTGCTTAATCATTGTTTGACTACATGCTTATGTTTATGATCTGCACGAAGCATAGTAGAATAGAGGTATATCCACTGAGCTTTCGAGCTCAGTGTTTGGAATTGTTATTTCCTTACGCAGGTCTTTAGGTTGTTGCGTACGTGCAATGAGCCATCGGAGTAGGACTTTAGTTCATCGATATGTGAAGAGTATAGTACTTAGATTTGTAGGGGCAATGTATTTATCGGACCCTTATGTTTTGTATCTGTAACTCTTATTGTTTTATTTCCATATCGATTGTTTTTAATTAATATATTTTTAAATTGGAGCTCCTAAGTAACGTTTGAACATTTGTACAACGCTTTCTCAAATTATTATGGTTTATGAAACTTTGGATTTGGGCTAAACCCGCTTGCAGATTTTTATAAATGGGTTTGGGCTTGAGGCCTAATGTGACACCGGGTTTAGGGTGTTACACATCTTACAAAATAAATTATAATATTTATTTGGTGGAATGTAATATCCTCTAAATATATATTTTATTAAATTACCCTTATAATAATTTTTAATTTTTAACAAATAATTAAGATATACAATATTCATGTATACAAAATAAATTTTAATAATAAATTCGAATGTCGAGTATTGGCCAAACAAAAATCAAATCAAATTATAATATCAGACACCTAATAAAAATATTATTATTTGACAAATAATAGCATCTAATTTTATTGAATGAAGAGAAAATACCATAAAATTATAAGGATAGTCTATAAAATAATAAGAGATTAATTGGGATATTTCTCCTAAAACTATCCTAGTACACAAACTAGTCACTTAAAACTAAAATAGGACCAAACATAAAAAGAGTTAAAAATCCAATCAAACAACTCAAACAAACGATAGATATAAACAAACATCATTATCGACGGTGATGAATAAACATCATCACACGGACATAAAAATGCATATAACAATGATAGTATGTTGACAAACTGACATTACCACAAATCAATCGCCTCCTATCCTCGGTGATTACAAACACCTATCAATATTCAGTCAAAGAGTCAAAAGCAGAGATAGATCAACAAGATAAATAATGAACATTATCTTAAGAGGGTGGCGTCAAATTCAATCATGAAAAAAATAAAAGAAAAAAATTGCGCTACAAGAACAGACAAAAAAATCACTATGTTGATACAAAAAGGGGAGATCAACTAAGAAAATTGAAATGACATCACTTAAAATAAAATAACATAAAAATATATTAAGAGAAGGGAAAAAGAGAGAAAAAAAGTTAATTATCGACGATAAATAAAAAGTTTCTATTTTTTTGGTGACACTTTTCATATTCGAACACTAAAAAATTAAACTCTACATTATAACCTTAAATCTTAAACCATAAAAACTAAACATACATCATAAATCTTCAACTCTAAATATAAACCTTCAACTCTAATCATAAACCCTATTTTTAATTGTGGGAATACACAAGGAGACCAAAAAGGGGACAAAGAATTTCTATTCATCGACGACTAACCTAAGGAATAAAAATCCTTTTCCGCTTTTAGTGTCTATTCTTATACCCCAACACTAAAATATCAAATTTTAAGTTATACCCTAAATTTTACTGGAAATCCTAAATTCTTAAAAAATACACCCTATTTTCAATACTTTAAACTTTAGTCCTAAACTATAACTCTAAACCTTAATTCTAAACTCTAAATTTAATAGTTTGTATTAAGACATAAATAAAAATATTAAAAAGAGGTAGATAATTTCTGCTCTAACTTAAGACTAATATTACTGTTAGAGATGAAAAAAAATATAAAAATTAGAAGAAAAACAATGCAAGAAAGAATAAGTGAGAGAGACTATGGTTTTATATAAAAATCAATTTGATTTTTAAAAAGAACTCCGATCTATAAATATCAACAAAAAATCGGTTCGACCAGACCGGAAGCCATTGCACTTCCTTTATTCAAAAGATAAACAGTAATTACGTACGCTTAGGTCTCATGGGGTGGCTCCCCACGTACACGTATTTTCCACTTAATCATCTCATCAACCACACAAATTAATCCATCCAATTTCTTCAACATTAATCCCATCATCCATACCACTGAAAACAAAGCATCGCTCCATCAAGAATCTCAAACATTAAAAAAGAAACCAAAGTCTGCAAATCACAGTATATATTTAATCATCCTCAGAAACTGCAATTACATTGTCGTTTCGGCCTAGCAGACTGCTTATCGAACGAGCTTTAACCGTCCCGAGCTTCAGCAATGGCTTTTGATCACTTCCTTGTTTCGACAACGGCGGTTCCTTCTTCGCTGCATTATCATCATTCGATCGGCTTTTAACACCGGCGGTGATGATACTCCTTAGCCTCCCTTTCCCCAAATGATGCTCGCAGAGGGAGTAACCGACGAGTGTTTGCTGGCAACACCGCCATCCCCTACCGTTAACTCGACTGCACCTCGAACCTTCCACTAACGCGCCGTTCCGACCTCTCATCTTTTTGCCACTCTTATCATTATTATCATCGTTATCTTTCTGCATTTGTCTTTTTTTCTTCGATGGAAACGCCTGCTCTCCTTCACACCACCTCCCCTCAGCTTTATTCAGTGCAATAAAAAAACAACAACACCCTTCAATAATCAACACTATAATTTGATTTCTTGCTGCATATGATTTGATTTCATACCTTGATGGGATAGAGACCCAGTTCCTAGTTCTTCACGATGAACACTTTTCTTCCTAGAGAAAATAAAAAACCAAGCAAACCCATAGCCAGATATTGGTTAAAATGGGGACCATTCCAATGTGCACCACATAGAAATATATGCCCTATTAGTTAACTAAAAAGAAAGAGAGTTAAGACTTAAGACTAATATTAGATTGGATGGGAAGCAGATATATAAAAAATAACCTAATAAAAACAGTATTTCCACTTAGTAATATATTTAATTCTACTGTATTTTCCATTTTCTTTTATTAATGCTGGTTAAAAAACTTTTTTTAACCTTTTTAGTTTTTTTACTACAAGAGTTCATGAAGTAAGAAAAAGAACATTGGCTGGCTTTCTTACCTGGTAGTATAATTACTCTTCTTCTCCCCATTTTCTGCCCTTTCCTCCTCTCCTCCTTGCTTCAAAACCTACAAGAAGAAGTTAAAAATACAAAGGATCTCACTTGGATTAATTTGTATTTTTTTCACCTAATATCTGAAGCTTTCATGCGTACAAATTAATCTAAGTGAGAAAAAAATCAGACAAGATGTTATTTTTATTACATCAAACACTAGTGCACTCTTTTTAACAGCCTTAAATCTATGATATGAAAATGACAAGTAATCTTAGAATCATTGAACTAACCGAATCATCTTCTTTCTTCTTCAGCTCTTTTCCATGTGTTGCTCTTGTTGTTGTTTCAGGGAAAGTACTAGATGAATCACGGTCCTGGGTAGGTTGCTGTCGTCGGATCGGGTGGCTTGAATGATCAGACGGTGGAGGAGACTGCCGCCGTTGCGGGTGTTGCACCACCGGAGACCGGTTGAAGCTGGGATCTGATGAAAGCAGTGAAATCGAAGAAAAAGCTTGTTGAACCGGTCTTTTTCTGATCCTCATAATCGATTAACTACATATAGTTTTCCTTCAGGAAAATTTGAAGAAAAGTCCAAAGGAAAAAAATCAAGAAAAACCAGAGAAAGAAATTGATTTTTTTCCAAGAGAGAAATGAGAGAAGGAAAGAAAATAAAGTGCAAAACCCAAATACTACAACAACTACTATCTAGTTTTTAATGTATCCAACTTTTTATTTGTTGCAATTCAGTCAGGGGAAGGACTGAGGAGGAAATGCACGTGAGGAGCACGTGAGAATGACCGGTTTAGAAGGTAGGCGGTGAAGGAATCCGGAGAAGGTGAAAGTGAAGGGGATGCCAGGGTGGCAGTGAGAGAGAATACAAAATTGCTGGGAGTGGGTAGTTTTATCGTTTATACCTTTTCGATGAATTAGTGGGTCCCACTCACACTACTCTTACTCTGAATTTATATTTATTATATAACATAGTTAATTGCACTAAACATCTTTAATTATGATATTTATTTTAAATTGGTCTTTAAATTTTTAAATATTTGATTATCATCATCTTGAAATTGTGACTTTTATTTTAAACTGATCTCTAAACTTTTAAGTATTTCAATTTTATCTTCAACCTATTATTATCATTCTAAATTGGTCGTCAAACTTTTTGAATTTTCTTATTTCATCTCAAATTATCAATATATACTAACCATATCTTATGTTAATAATACCGTTATAAAAATCGTTAATTGTCATTTAACACTTATGTGTATTATGTAAATTATAATAATATGATGTGATATAAATGATAATTTGAGGACAAAATTAGAATATTCAAAAAGTTTGGGGATCAATTTAGATCGTGGGTCATAGTTTTGGGATAAAAATTGAACATTCAAAAGTTTGATGATCAATTTAAAATAAAAGTCATAGTTTAAAGATGAAATTAGAACATTTTAAAGTTTATGGACCAATTTAAAATGAGAGTTATAGTTTAAAGATGTGTAGAATAATTAACTCATAAAAGTATTATTTTATTTTGAGATAATGACACAAATGCCCTCTGTACTTTGTCCTTTTTGTCAATGTGTGGTTAATACTTTTTAAACGTTAAATGTACCCTTGTACTTTATTTCCGTATTTTATTGTGCCCCTAAGACTAACGGCGTTAAAAGATGATCTGACAGGGACACGTGGCACTTTCTTATGCCGTCACGTGGCACTTTTTCTCCCCAAAAATTACTTAAAGTTAAAGGGCTTTGAAATAATTTAACCTTTTTTATATTTCATGGTATAAACAGTACTACTTATAATGGAGGGTATGAGAACAATTTTACCCAATTCTTTTTAGACTAAATTAAACTTGTTTCATTCCTCCGATCAAAGAATCTCTTCTTCTCCCACCATCGTCATCACTACTGCCACCGATTTCTCCCACCACTAGCATTCTTCGACCGAAATCTCTCTTCTCCATTCTCCGATTTGAATGGGTTCAAAATTTCTCTTCTCCATTCTACGATTTAGACCGTTGAATCGATCTCGTACTCGGATCGAAGCTTCCCTTCAACCTAGCCAATTGTTTGATCGCACAGATCTTTTAAAGGAGGTTTTGCCAAGAACCCCAAATGGTTGAAAGTGGGTAGTTTATTGTTCTTTCCATTCATTTGCTTCGTTTGTTACTTTTCTTTTGCTTGTTGTTGTGTTTGCTACTGGGTTTAGAGATTATTTTTCCAATTTGGGGGCAGTTTTGATTTGGGTAACTGGAGTATCGAGTTTAGTAAGGGTCGTTGATAATAAGTAGAAGATAAATCGTTAATAACAAAATAACAATAGTTTATCATTTTTTTTTGTTCTTTAATCGGAAATTAAAAGGGAGACCGAAAAACACATTTCTTTATGTATACCGTGTCGAGCTTCATACTCTGAATCATCTCCCTTAGCTCACAGAAACTTTGCTTTTGCTTTGTCCTTTTCTTATTCTGCAAATGCTTTCAAAGTTGCTTAATTTGATGTTTGCATCGATCGTTTTTTTTTTTTTGTAAAGTTAACTTATAAATCCTTGATGAAGTATATGTAGTTGGGGATGGATCTTTTCATTTTTTGGTGTTTCTTTGAATTTCTGACTAAAGAACAAGAAAAAAATAAATCAAAGTTTTGGTACCTAATCGACGGCAGCAGTGACAACGATGGTGGGAGAAGAAGAGATTCTTTGATCGGAGGAATGAAACAAGTTTAAATTAATGTAAAAAGAAAAGGATAAAATTGTTTTCATACCCTCCCTCTTAATTGTTTATACATGAAAAATAAAAAAAGATTAAATTATTTCAAAGCTCTTTAACTTGAAGTAATTTTCTTGGAGAAAAAGTACCATGTAACAGCATAGGAAAGTGTCACTTGTTCCTACTACTTCATCATTTAACGCTGTTAGTCTTAAGGAACAAAATAGAACACAGAAGTAAATTACATTAGGCACATTAAATGTTTAGAAAGTATTGATCTCATATTAACAAAAATAACAAAGTACAAGGGGCATTTATGCTATTATCCCATTTATTTTTTAATCGAGTTCAATATAACAAATTAATTGATCATTAATTCGGTTAAAAATAATAAAAATATATATTTACAATTTAATGCATATTATTATTTATAGATTCTTTTAATACTCTTATAAATAAATAAAATAATTAAAATAAATCAATTTGAATACATAAACAAAAACTTTCTTAAACAAATATTTTATTGGATGAGTCTATCACGGGCGTCGCACACCGCTAAACACTACTAACGCAATACACCGTTGAATACCATTAAATTTTTAATAATGATTAAAATTTGAAGGTTAGACTTATAATTAAAATTATTTTAAAAGAAAATTAAAAATTAGATTTAGTAAATTTTTTATATTTCTTTATAGTATTTTTAATTGATATATTAAAATCAAATATCCCAAAATCTCTTTAATATCAAAACCTTAAACTCAACCTCTTTATTTCCTTTTTGCCGCCGCCGTCACTACCGTCGCTGCTAACCATTTTCTTCCGTTTTTTTTTATATTTTAACACATATTTCTATAATTTAAGATTGTAATTTACCGATCAAAAGAAATTAAAATTGAAATTGAGAAAATTATCAATAATTTAAGATTATAATTTATACCACCGCTGTTTTGAAATTGAGTTTTCTAGAATTATCAATTTCTTATAATTATAGAAATATGTGTTAAAATTTAAGAGAATTCTTGCATATGCCTCAAACAGTGGCAGAAAACTCAATACTCCTTTAAAATAAAGGTGACGATAGCAACGACGATAGCGGTAGAAGGAAATAAAGGGTTGGTTTTAGGATCTTTAATATTAAAGAGATTTTGGGATATTTGATTATAATATATTAATTAAAAATATTATAAAAATATAAAATATTTATTAAATTTAATTTTTAATTTTCTTTTGAAATAATTTTAATTATAAGTCTAGTCCTTAAGATTTTTAATCTTTATTAAAAAATTTACTGGTGTTCAGCGGTGTGCGATGCCCGTTGTAGAATTTTCCTATTTTATTATTCCAATAATATTTATTTGTATTAGTTTTATCAAATCTATTTTTAAATAAAATATTTATTTTCTATTTGTTGACTGACAAAGTGAACAAGAGTCAAAGATGGTGGCCCAACGGTGATTCTGGTGATTGTCTTGGTGGTTTTTTTTGGTCTGAGCTCCGACGTGATTTCTTTAGTGTGTTTTTGATATGAAGAGTGGAAGATCCTTTTGTTTCCTTTGTTACATGTGTTCTTTTATATTATCCGGACATGTGTCACAAAGGGGTTATCGTGGTGTAGTGATTGGACCGGCTATGATTTGACGTCCTAAGTTCGCATCGCTATCGATAACAACCACGTGTGCTAGCACGTGACTGCTAAACATCATTCGCTTTGGGTGCATTCGTAACTTGTTTGCTTATTGCGAGTTACTTTCACTTGTTCGTCTACGAGGGGTTTGCATGGGTAGGTCATCGCCGTTGGCCCATGGTTTGTGTTCGCAGGATGTAACTGATACATGTCTGGGAGGGCTAAAACGATGCATTGTAGCCAAAAAGTTGAAGCTGTTTTATAAGTCTGGAGTTTCAGCCGACTTGCATCGAATTTTCGGATGGGATCTGGGCACTTCTAGGTCTATATGTCTCTTCAAACACATTTTTCTTTCTCTTAGCTTTCCAAAGCATCTTGAAACGCATCAATCCGACGTCGAGAGCTCAAGTTATGTCCGTTTTAGTGAAGATTGTGCGAGCAGAAATCTCTATATACATTTATTACGGGAATTATTATTTATTACAAATTTTCAATAATTTTATTGATTATTTGTACTTAAATTTAATCTTGGATTATATATGAAGATATTTAGATGATTTAGGATTATATTTGTTATTTATTTATTAGTTTTTTTAGATTAGATAAAATATGTTTATTTATTTTATTATTATCTTTACTTTTCTTAGTTCAAGTTAAACTCTTTAATTGTAGCCTATTTAAAGGCATATGTAACACCCCCTTCCCGTATCCATTGCTGAATACAGGTCAGAGATGTCATATAGCATTTACAATCTATCATAGATATAAATTCAATAAAAGCTTGTTTCTTTTATCACATAAAATATGACCTTCTAAATTAGTTATTTAGCTAATTGCGTAAAATTTAAAACTTAAATTTTATTTTTTTATGTTCAATTCGAACCTAGTTTCAAGCAGCAACTAGGCAGTTTACTTCTAAATCATATGGCTAATTAAACTGCTTAAAAACCGCGTAATTTACAAATCATTTAAATAGTAAATAAAATACGATTAAACTAACTCTTTTCTAACCACATACATATCAGAGCAGCCAAAACATTAATAAATATACATGTCAACTAGTAATATCAAAAGATAACATCAAAGATGTCAAACTGATACTGATATTCGGCTATCCAAAATATGATAATGTCCTCTGCTGCTCCTTACTCTTTGTGCTCCTTAATATCTACGCGTGAAACAATCACACGCTAAGTATATACTTAATGAGGCAATATAAATAACTAAAACATTTCTTTGCAAAGTAATAATGGAAATAAATAGAGTGCCATATAACTATAAAAAAGGATTTGAAAATTATAAAGACTGACTTATCAAAACCATTCCCCTTTTTCGTAACCTGTAAAAATCTCAATATTCATATATATATATATATATATATATATACAATACATGTTATATCAATAGATCCATTGTGCTTTCAATTTCAATATAGCCCAATGTACTATGGATGAGAATACATGGTATGCGAGTCAATGATGAGTATGCACATGTGCTAACATCAACCAATTTGTTGTGCCATAATAAAACAATATATCAATGTATCGATATCAATGTAAACACTACCGTAACTTAACGGCATCAATAATAACGATAGGTCATAGTTGTAGAACACAACTTACTGTATCACCGCCGTAACTTAACAACAGTATTAACCGATAGGTCATAGCTATAAAACATAGCTCACTGTATTATTACTGTAATTTGACAGTAATATTATATCAATATACTCCACCTCTTTGGCATGCCAATATACCAAGACTCTCAATAATTATATAATGGGTTTTTTGCACAATTCACTATTATGAACCTTTCATTCATTTCGATAATATCAATAGATCAATTTTAACATATAAAAATATGCATAGGGCAGTTCATACCCGAAATCATTCATAAAACTATTCAAAACTATTTAATATAAATCAAATCCTTTTATTTCAACATTTGAGGTTGACTTATCACAAGTCTTCCTCGTATAATAATTAAAATAAATAAGATTGCACTCACCTTTGCCTCACTAATAAGCTGTACTATTACTTCCAACCTTACTCTTGAATTTTATCTTTATCAGCAGCCTTGCTTGTATCCCTATTACGATCTACACAACATTTCAACAACACATACCATTCAAAGTACATGTTAGTATCATACTAACATTGATACATATTAGGAATAATATTTCCTAATAATTCTTTAACTTTCCAAAATATTCATTTTAGTCCTAAGGACTCTTTTTAAACTTCCAACCAACATTTTCAAGTCCAAACCTTACATTTCTCATTCTTTACACTTGAGGACCCAGATTTTAAAATTTTACACACTAGTCCTTGAATTTGCCAAAATTTCAAATTGGTCCCCAAAGTTAACACAACTTCAAAATCAACCTTCTAATCACTTTAACTTAATTTTCCAACACAATACGCTTCAAAAACAAGCTTAACAACCAAACCCCTAAACTTTCCAAAATTTACAACTTAATCCTCAACACTTTATAAACTTCCACATTAGTCCAAATAACTTTCTAAAGCTTACAAAATCATCTTTACACCATTTATAACCTTAGGAAAATTTTCCATAATTTTCCCAATATTTTCTACCATAGCCGAATACCAAAGGTCACTTTGACCAAACTTTACATCTTGATTCAAGCATGAATCCAACCTCAAAACAACATATTTAAGCTTCTAACATCATTCTCACATCAAATAATTTTTTTTCAAGTGTTTCGCTTAATTTTTCCATTTCCCCCAAATTCAACCTACATCATAATTCATGAATTTTTCACTATTTGCAAGCCTGAAACAACATCACAACATCATATGTAATCAAAAGAATCCATAAAACATGAAAATCCAACTTGTTCTTCATAAACCTTAATCCCCAAACTCAACATATAGACATGGAAACTACTAAAAAATTATACCAAATGAAAGAGAATTTGATGGAGATCAATTTTCTATTTCATGTCTTGATCCAAAAACCAACTAAATCTTGAATAAAAAAATCCTTTCTTACCTTTCTATATGTTTCGACAATGAAGGAAGAAGATGGATAAATTTTCTAGCTTTTTCTTCATTAATTATAATGACAAATGGCATTTTATTCTTAAAAACCAATATAAAAATCTCCACTAATAGTGTAATGACCAATTTGCCCATTAGCTATAACCAATAGGATCACAACACTTGTCTTATTTTTATCCAAAATAAACAATTTAACATAAAAAGTAAGGGCAAAATGACCAAAATGCCACTAATGAATCTTGGTATTTTCAAAAATGCCATTATCCCTTATTTACTCAAATACTGTATAGAATCGAATCCAAATTGAATCAAAACAATCGCAAACTTAACACCATCTTCTTTTAGTCTATCTAAGACTCCCATAAAATTTTCATAATTTTCCGAGTTCGAATAGTCATTCGAATTAATTCCTGAAACTTATTCTCTTTATAGCTTTTTACATAAATCCCGTACCAAAAATTTGATTCCTACCAAAATTATTATACCGGGATAAACTATTCATTTTTGCCATAAAAATAATTATTGGGAAAATTACCATGTTGGTCCCTAAAATTTTCACAACTTTCATTTTTGTCACAAAACTTTGAATTTTTACGTTTTAGTCACTGAACTAAAACCACCAACTTTTAAATCTTTGAAATTTAGTCACTAACCAATATTGGGGTATTACAACATATTTGCTTCATTAATAGAAGAAGAACATCATGAATTTTTGAGTTACAAAAACCTTTGGCCATGGCCATTTTATTTTCAAGGTATATGGATTTACCTTGTTATTTTTCGTATCTGAAGTCTTCTTTAACATAAGTTCGTCAAGTTCTTACGATGGAGATCATCCTCACACTCTTGCTTGCCTAGGTAATTGCGTCTAGGAGGGTGGGTTAGAACCGCTTGAGGTTGTTTGCTTGGTTAATTGTGATCAAGAGGGTGCCGAGGACAAAATATCCTACAACATCTATCTCGTCATCATCCATTCATCGGAGAGATTCGTGTCGTTTGCATGTGTTTGCCTATTCAATTGCGATTAGGAGGGCGCCAAGGACAAATCTATCGAACACCACCATCATCATATTCATCCTATCTCATTTTTACATCAAGATCATGCTTTATTATCGGTTTGCTGAACTTGGAGTTTGAGGTTTTTTCGGGCCATATTAGTGAGTTTACTAGATTAATTGCGATTTAGAGGGTTCCTAGATTTTGAGGTAATTCTTGGATCCTGGCTTCCGTATCAATTGGTAATCAGAGCCATGATTTAGGTGTTTAAAACAATTATCTTTTATTGTTTTTTAGTAGTTGAGAAAAAAAGAAAAAAAATCTAATTCTCTATATAGATCCTTTTTTTAATATTTCATTCCTGGAGATATATCAAGAGACTTGAAGGTTGTGATAAAAAACTCTTAAGATTCGAGATGAATTGTTTTCAACAGGGAGAGAATGATACGTGTATGGGAGGGCTAAAACGATGCATTGTAGCCAAAGAGTTGAAGCTGTTTTATAAGTCTGGAATTTCAGCCGACTTGCATCGAATTTTCGGATGGGATCTGGGCACTTCTGGGTCTACATGTCTTCTTCAAACACATTCTTCTGTCTCTTAGCTTTCCAACGCATCAATCCGACGCCATGAGCTCAAGTTATGTCCGTTTTAGTGAAGACTATGCGAGTATAAATCTTTATACAGATTTATTACGGGAATTATTATTTATTACAAATTTTTAATAATTTTATTGATTATTTGTACTTAAATTCAATCTAGGATTATATAGGAAGATATTTAGATGATTTAGGATTATATTTGTTATTTATTTATTAGTTTTTTTAGATTAGATAAAATATATTTATTTATTTTATTATTATCTTTACTTTTCCTAGTTCAAGTTAAACTCTTTAATTGTAGCCTATTTAAATGCATATTTGCTTCATTAATAGAAGAAGAACATCATGAATTTTTGAGTTACAAAAACCTTTGGCCATGGGCCATTTTATTTTCAAGGTAGATGGATTTACCTTGTTATTTTTCGTATATGAAGTCTTCTTCAACATAAATTCATCAAGTTCTTGCGATGTAGATCATCTTCACACTCTTGTTTGCCTAGGTAATTGCGTTTAGGAGGATGAGTTAGAGCCGCTTGAGGTTGCTTGCTTGGTTAATTGCGATCAAGAAGGTGCCGTGGACAAAATATCCTACAACATCTATCTCGTCATCATCCATTCATCGGAGAGATTCGTGCCGTTTGTAGGTGTTTGCCTATTCAATTGCGATTAGGAGGATGCCAAGGACAAATCTATCCAACACCACCATCATCATATTCATCCTATCTCGTTTTCTACATCAAGATTATGCTTTATTATCAGTTTGCTGAACTTGGAGTTTGAGGTTTTCTCGGATCATATTAGTGAGTTTGCTAGATTAATTGCAATCTAGAGGGTTCCTAGATTTTGAGGTAATTCTTGGATCCCGGCTTCCGTATCAGTAACTTTTTGACACGCAACAGTGACTATTTGTAGGTACTAACATTTGCCCCCATGTGAGGGAAGGTTATTGATAAGTGTTCAAAAGTACTATTTTTCTTACCCTTTTTACTCATATTATTGTTAAACTTAGGCTCATATTAGTTGCATAATTAGCCATTCATGCATTAATCCATGTTTCCTTCCATCGTTGAGCTTGATTACATAACTTGGTAGTTTTTGTAAGAAAAGATGCTGCTTTGGTGTGTTTTGTGTGTATGTGCAGGATCACTTGCCAAAGCAAGGCTAGAGCTGGTTGCCAGGGCAATGCATGAAGGAGATGCCGAGCTAGTTGCCAGGGCAATGCATGAAGGAGACGCTGAGCCAGTTGCCAGGGCAATTGTCGACAAAGAATAAGGTGATATGATAGTCGAAATTGATGACTAGACAATCCCAAGATGACGTGGAGCAAAGCTAAATCCCAAAGGAATTTGATTTCCATGAAGAGATTAAAGAAGAATTAAATTCCAAGAAGATAGGAGAAGTTCTAGAAGGAATATAATTATAATAAAGAATTATATTCTTTAAAGATAATTTAATTCCAACTTAACTTCCTCCTCAAAGAAGGACTTTGACCTAGCCCTATAAATTAGAGGCCATGCCGTCAACTCCAAGGAGAGAGAAAAAGAGGAGAGAATTTTTGACAAGCATCTAGGGCAAGGAGATTTCAACAAGCTTCATTCTTCATCTTTTTCTTTCTTGTTCAATTAGGTTCATGCTAGGGATTCTTTATCTTGTGTTTCTTTGGAACCTAGCCATGAACTAAATCTATTTGGCTAAGGTTATTATGTCTTGTGGTTGTGAGAAACTATTGGATTTTGTTTAGGTAATAAGAGTTTGCACTTTTCTATTCAAGGTTTATTCATTCTTGGTTCTTATTCTTGTTTGCGAGTGAATTGGGAGAGGATCTCGTAACTTCATCTATTTATCTAATATCGGGAGAGTTAGATTCAAGAAACGAATGAATATAATATTTATTCAATCTATTGACGGTGAAGATTAATCCGACTTAGGGATAAGTTAAGGATTTCAACGGCTAAGAGGAGCGCAAGATTGGTTGTTGTTCACCCTTGATTCACACAGTGATGTATTATCAAGGCATGCACAAGTAGCTAGAGTTTCGACTTAGGGATAAGAAGAAACCATTGAAGAACGCTCTGCCGAACCTTGAAGGTTGCTGCCCAGACGCCCAAGTAGTTGCCCAACTAGTCGCCCAGGCAACCATCGATTAGTTTCCAAGGCAACGTCGTTGTGCAAGTTGCCACGGCAACTGAGTTCCCCATGCACTTTTTTACCAAGACGATCCAATCGGCTATCACACCTCAACTCACGATAACCTGACCTATCTCTCTCATTTAATTACATCGCCTTTTACTTATTTGCTTTCTAGATTAGTTATTAGTTAAAACTCCTATAATCCTTTATTTGTGTTTTTACTTTTTTCAGTGCAAGAGACTAGATTCTTGAAGTGGCACCAGTCCCTGTGGAGACGATATCTTTTATACTATAAATTGCAACGTGTATACTTGCA
This sequence comes from Hibiscus mutabilis, assembly GCA_019671005.1. Classification (NCBI taxonomy): domain Eukaryota; kingdom Viridiplantae; phylum Streptophyta; class Magnoliopsida; order Malvales; family Malvaceae; genus Hibiscus; species Hibiscus mutabilis. Next base: position 24,721,654 of record CM033751.1, read on the forward strand.
CAATTGCGTAGCACTTATTACGCGCAATAGTTATAAAATATCCTTGGCGATCTTGGGCATTCTGGCGGGCACTTTGGCAAACCTGAGAAGCTCTGGTGAATCTGCAATAGCTCTGGTAGAATGGAGGGAACTTTATTGTATTTTTGTTGCATGTTTAAGATTAATGAGTCGCTTGGTAAAACAATCTGTTTTGTATGTGATTTGCTTATTATATAGGGTTATGATTACTTTATGTTATTGTTAACTACTTAAAAGTACTAAATCTTATTCTTATTTCACATCGTTTTTGCTTGCCTTTAAGTACTGCCTTAAAATTCATTCATTTGCATAAGGAGTTAGGAATTATGCTATGACAGTATGAAGGGTTGCCTTGTTGGCTTTATTGCATGCATAGAAGAGCAGTGCAACGCAGAAAGAAAGGAATGCCAGAAAGAATGCGGAGTTGCTGTTGGCAACGATGAACCAAAAATTGTTGAAGAACCGGTTGGTAGCAAAGAGGGGTTTGATGCCCGGCCAAGTAGCTGTTGGACCTTGATGACGTCAGCCCTAGGATTCAAATATAGGATAAGATGATCACATCCCTTATCCCTTGAGCATTCAAAATTCAATTTTCAAGGCTTATCCTAGGTTATCCTTGCACGCCTATTTAAAGAACTCAAGCAAGCACATAAACGACGTTCACCAATCATGAACGATTGGCTTGGAGAGGCTGCACCAAGGAGACGTGGATCGACCAGCTTGACCGAGAGCTTGAAGGGCTTCATCGACTGACCCCCTTGTAGCCCATTCTCTTTGTCTATTTATTTTTATTTTTAAATGATGATGTTGTTAGAAAACGATAAAGGTTTTTGGTTTGATACCCTCACCATGAACTAATTTAATAGTTGGTGAGGGATGTTTGCATTGAACGATGTTTCTATGTTTTGTTTTTAATAATAAAAAATGCCTTGACATTGTTTTCCCTATCTGGCATGTTCTTCAGTTTTCTAAATTCTTTGCCAAGCGACCGTTGACATTGTTTGCTTATTGCACCTTAATATCTTAACAAACTTAGGGGACAACGATCCATTGCCAGATACTAAGGCGAGATGCTTCGATGGAAGATGTTCAAGTAGATGAACTTACTTCGGGAGTGAGTCTACCCCTTAGGAGTATAGATTGAGACTTAATCAAATTGATTTATGAAAAACTTCATTATAGAGATATAATGGTTTTTACATGGTTAATTTCGGGCATTTCCATCGACAGAGGCAATGCCAACTTTGAATCTGCTTGGCAAATAGTATCAAGGCAGAAAATTATTAAAGGCGGGCATGAAAAGCGTGAAAAACATGCATCCTTTGCCAACGTTCACCACTCATTTAAACTCTCCTTGTGCTAACGCTAATTTTCTTTTATTTCTTTTCTTTTAAACTGTTTTCAAAACCCAATTCAAATCAACAACACTTTCCTTTTGACGAGTAAACAGTCAAGGCAAACAAACTCTTGGCCAATCCTTGTGAGATCGATAACCAGCTTACTGCTGTATTACTTGCAGACCGTGTATACTTACACGCAAAAGACTTAGTCTTGACACTGTTTTTATACATTTCCACCTTTTTGACAAGCACTCACCCAGTCGAACAGTTACCGAGACATATTTTCCCTCTTTTTGAAGTACACACGTGCTTCAGAAACATGGTAAACACACTTAATTAGACGCGTCATTTCATGGAGCATCAGTTATTATTATCGATGCCGATTGATCGTCTGGTTTTATTGTCTACAAATAGGTTTGTTCGTATTTTCCCTAACTTAGAACGATTTTTGCAAATTTTACTGTTTCATTCTCTTTGGTTATTATTTGTGTGTTTTACTTTTTCTTTTCGTGTTCTGGTCATGTTTTTTTTTCTTTTTATTTTTGTGTATCTACAATGGCTTGCTATAAATTGACTCTGACGGTAAGTGAAGAATTCAAATGCAGTACAACAAGCGAGGAGATGCTCAGGCTATTGGAATGTCAGGGTTTAGCGTGTTACGACCATTTTCGGTATAGGTTTTCAACTCTATTGGGTGAGACTTATCGTCTTAGTGATTGCGATGACGGAGATGTCGAGTCTTTTTTCTATATTTCGTTATATGCATTATAGGTAGGCTTTTATTTACCGTTTTACCCTCTTCTTGTGGAGTGGTTTAATTATTTCGGAGTAGCACCAAGATAGTTGGCTGGTTGTGGTTGTGGATACTGATAAACTATTACTTAAATTTTTGACTTCGCGGGGAGCGTGCTTTCGTGAATATTTTTCGTTATTTCTATTGTGTTAGTCCCGCCAGCAAGTCGAAAGCACCTAAGTTTGTGACGATCACAAATCGCAGTGAGGCGGGGTTGATTATGAGCAATGTGTTTAGCAATGCTCGCCTAGATAAAACAAAGTATATTAAAATTCAACAAAAGTTTGGGCATTTTCTTTTTACTCTGAACTGGCATGAGCCGCATAAAGCTTATTGCGCGAGACTTAAGAAATTTGTTGACTGGGAGCTTGCTCAGATCGAGAGGTTGAAGAATAACCCCTACTAGGCACAAGGATACTAGTACCATGAGGAATATTTTCCGTTTATGTTTATTGTGTAAGAGTCCTAACGGGTATGATACATCCAAAAAGAATACTATTCTCAGAAGGTTTTTGACGGGTGTATCAGATTTTGAGAATGCTTGTCCTCTCAATGAGAAGAGCCAAGACAGAGTTGCAAAAATTTTGGCAGGAAGGGCTATAGAGCCTAGAAATTTTCTTCAAACGTATGGGAAATGCCCTGTCTGCAACTAGAGTTATAGAACCGTAATTGCTAGAGGTGGGGGAAGAGAAAAAGGGAACGCGAATGTCAAGAAACATTCGCTATCATCAGAATAGACGGAGAAAGCTCCTGCGAGTGCTGAGGGTAGAACTAAAAGGAGGATGGACCCTACTTCTTGTTCGCAATCTATTGGCGAAGGTATATGTGCATGCGAGCGTTATTCCTATATTAGTTGTATCTGATTTTCTCATTCGTATTTGACAACTGGTTGTGCTTGTGAAGTGATCTATCATATTTTGTGTATTTTATTATTATTTTTATAGGTGTATCTGTGGGGAAAAATCTCATTATTCCTGTGAGCCTTGGTATAGGAGGCTCAACTGATGGTGCTCCGCTAAATACTCCCCCCAAGGCTTGCGCAAGTGCGACTGTAGTTACTACAATGGTTGAAACTGCTAGTACGGCTAGTACTTCTTTGGAGATTGCGATGCATTTGCTTGAAGAGGAGATGGAGAAAATTAATGCCTCAAGGAGACAAAAGAGGAGTAAAAAGGCATAGAAAATCGTCGAAGAAAACTGATGTCGCTTCTTTCAGTACTCCTGTAATAATTTCCGTGTGTGCACCTCTATGTAAGTTGTTTTTACTTTTTCTGAATTAAGTCTAGTGACTTGTCTCACTTATTAAGAAATTGTTGATGTTGTGAGTTACGACATTTGGGCAACATATGTTGGTGTGAGTCCCAGCGTTGCCACTTCAAATGCTGCCATCGTTCACACAATTGAACCATCTACTATTTCTCATTTGGGTTTACCATTGCCCCTTAGTGGTAGACTTTGCCCTCTTTTTAATATTGAGGTGAACCCTCCTCAAGGGATTTCTCTGTTAGGTCTTGCATCATCTAGTTCATTGAGGCCTCTTTTTGCCTTTTATCCCTAGAGATATGTTGAAAGCGCAAGGAGTTTTGTTCACCCTAACATTGCCTCAAAACAAGTACCCAATTTACTGGTTGATAGGTCGTTTGAAAAATTACTACAAGAGTCACTTGTTGAGGGTTAGGGTTTGTTGCAAGAGCTGTTGCTATCATAGAATCAAATTGATAAGGCTGTACAAGAAATTTAATTATCGAATGATGTATTGTCGAAAGTGAATGAGGAGCTACAATTAAAAGTTAATGACACGGGAAAAGAACAAGTATAACTACTTAGAGCCTTAAAGGCTTCGAATGAGCAAAATTCAGTGAACCAAGTTTAGGTTGGTAGGTTAGAAGAAGAAAAGATTAGTCATCTGGCTCGTATTGGTGAGATGAAGAAGTTGACAGAGTAGTTGAAACGATGGCTGATCGTGGTCGCACGTTGGCTGTAGCAATTGCAAAAACTGCTAAGGAGATTACGGCCGTTGCCTCCAGACATCTGGCCACTTACATACGAAATCAGTAGAAGAGCACAGTGTTAGCTGTTCAGGTGGCTCATGTTTCTTTCGACCTTTCGCTTGTGAACTTTGGGGCTCTTTATAGAGATTGTACGAAGGTTGATTTTTCTTACTCGTGAGCCTAGTACTCCAATGTCATCGGCCAATAGCTCAAGAGATGATGATGGAACAGTTGAAGGAGAGGGGATTGGGGATACCCCTACTTGAATTTGGCATATATTTATTTTTGTTTGTTTTGTTCTAACATTTGTGGGATCTCTCTCTTTTATACATATGTAAATATATACGTGCGAATACTTATAATTATGCTTTCCCATGGAATACAACGATATTTGAAGGCTTATTTTTCGTTTTCAAGCTGTACAAATAATATCAGACATGAAATATTACTTTAAACTATGTATGAGGAAAAGTTATTGTTGCGCGTAATAAGTGCTCCGCAATTGTGCAAGTGTACACGTCACAAGTTATAGTATAAAAGATATCGTCTCCACAGGGATTGGTGCCACTTCAAGAATCTAATCTCTTGCACTGTAAAAAGTAAAAGAACACAAGTAGAAAATTGTAGGAGTTTAACTAACAACTAAACTAGAAAGCAAATAAGTAAAAGAAGATGTAATCAAAAGAGAGAGAATAGGCCAGGTTATCATGAGTTGAGGTGTGATAGCCAATTGGATTGTCTTGATAAAAGAGTGCAAGGGCAACTCAGTTGCCGTGACAACTTGCGCAGAGGGGTTGCCTTGGCAACTAATCGACGGTTGCTTGGGCAACTGGTTGGGAAACTGTTTGGGCGGCTGGACAACAATTTCAAGGTTCGACAGAGCGTTCTTCAATGGTTTCTTCTTATCCCTAAGTCAAAACTCTAGCTAATTGTGCATGCCTTGACAATACGTCCCTGCGTGAATCAAGGGTGAACAACAACCAATCTTGCGCTCCTCTTAGCCGTTGAAATCCTTAACTTATTCCTAAGCTGGATTAATCTTCACCATCAGTAGATTGAATAAAGACCATACTCATTCGTTTCTTGAATCTAACTCTCCCGATATTAGATAAATAGATAGAGTTACGAGATCATCTCCCAATTCACTCACAAACAAGAATAAAAACAAAGAATGAGTAAACCTTGAATTGAAAGTGCAAACTCTTATTACCTAAACAAAATCCAATTGTTTCTCACAACCACAAAACACAATAGCCTTAGCCAAATAGATTTAGTTCATGGCTAGGTTCCAAAGAAACACAAAACAAAGAATCTCTAACATAAACCTAATCGAACAAGAAAGAAAAAAATGAAGAATGGTTGAAGCCTTTGTCGAAATCTCCCCCCTTTGCTCTCTCTTGGAGTTGACGGCTTGGTCTCCTTTAAATAGGAGATGGCTAGGTCAAAGTCTCTCTTGAGGAAGAAGTTAAGTTAGAATTAATTACTTTTAAAAGAATATAATTCTTTATTATATTTAAATTCCTTCTAGATCTTCTCCCATCTTTTTGGGATTTAATTTCTCTTTGACCTTTTTATGTAAATCAAACTCCTTTGGGATTTAACTTTGCTCCACGTCATCTTGGGCTTATCTAGTCTTCAATTTCGACTGCCATATCATCTTATCCCTTATCGACAATTGCCCTGGCAACTAGCTCGACATCTCCTTCATGCACTGCCCTGGCAACTGGTTCCAGCCTTGTTTAGTCAAGTGATTCTGCACACACACAAAAACAACTATCGGCAGCATCCCTTTTCCACAAAATTAAGAAAAATATGAAATCAAGCTTGTCCACCAAGGAAACAATGCAAAAATTCTTGAATGGCTAATAATGCAACTAATATGAGCCTAAGTCTAGCAATAACATGAATAAAAAGGGTGAATAAAATAGTATTTTAGACACTTAACACACCCCCAAACTCAAACTATTGCTTGTCCTCAAGCAATGCAAACTAATAATTACCCGCAAAGACTTCAATTTTTACAAACTTAGCTTTGAACTTGATTTCAATTCTCAGAACCGTGGCACAAAGTATGATTGGCTTTTCATTTTTCAGAAAACTTAGGAGTTACTCGGAATCAAACTATAATGCTTGTGAGTGTGTGCGGAGTTGTGTGCAAGTTGATTTTTCGGATTCTATGCAAACAAGAGGTTTTCAAATTAGTTCCTTGGGTTCTTTTAACATGTTTTAACTAGAGCCGGTTTCGGGCACCTCTAGTGTTTTGTTTTTAGTTTTCTTAAGTTAATTAATTTATTCGACTAGAGCCAGTTTCAGGCACCTCTAGCAATCAATTTTTAGCACATACTAGAGCCAATTTCGGGCACCTCTAGCATTCATCCAATTTTTATTCAAATCCCCCAATTTTTAACTATCAACTTAAGTTCGCTAGAATTCCTTAAATCAATCAAGCCACAACAGTGTTTCATCAAGTTCAGCATCATAGTAAGATTCTAAGTGTTTCCACGGTTATCCTAGAATAAAAAATTCTATCAATTAAGTGCATTGGCAAACTCATCATTGGATATTCATCAAATCTAGGCAATTCTTGTTCCAACTAAAGGCATGGCAAGCAATTTATGTATCCTAAATGCAATACTTAAGATGAATGCAACTAAACATGGTAACTAACTAATAACAACCCCCCAAACTCGAGTGAGGCATTGTCCTCAATGCATGCAAAAGAAAGAAAAATAAAAATAAAAATAACAATAAAGAAAAGTAAAATGCAAACGAGGACTTACTCTGAGAGTTTGTCGTCGTGGATGATTAGTTTCCTTTTGGCCTGTGTCTTGATTCTTTTTCTTGAACGCGATGGTTGCTTTCTTGTTGCCGATGGTGGAATTGATCCTCGTACGGGGGTGACCTCATCATCAATGTCATTGGCCTTTCTCTTGGGCTTGGAGGATTCAATTGGTGCGGTCTTTGTTGGTGCAATGGAGGACTCGTCCGAATCTGAAAAATCAGACAATGATTCAGTACGAGTTGATTCGGGCATAGGTGCTTTACCTTTGGCTTTTGTAGTGGTTGTCGGGGCGTCTTTAGCTTTGGTTACCGCGGCATCTTCAGTGTTGGTTGCCGTGGCAACTTCTTGGGTAGGCGCAGTGTAGGTTACCGCGGCATCATCTGTTGTGGTTGCCGTGGCAACTGCTTTATTGGTTGTCGTGGCAAGGATTTTGGCAAGAAAGATGGGCAACGGTACGCGGCTGTCCGGGTACTTTTCCAGGATGACTTGGGTGATGTCATTGTTGTGATCCTTCATGTACCGCATGAACATTAGTTGCCAGTCTTCAATTTTCCTAAGACGGTTCTCCAACGGTTGTAAGAGTGCTTCAAGTTATCCTGGGGTTACTGTCTGAGTTGCCCGGGCATCAGTTGCTTGGGCATTAGGAGTTGCCGATGCAGCAGAAGTTACCACGGCAACTAAAGGTGTTAGAGATTTTACCGGTGCCTCTCCCATTAGCTTTCAGATTTGTGCTTGATTCCAACCGGACTTTGGTAGGGCCTTTTCATTAGTGGACTCACTTGGGACATGCATCTTCTTGCAAAGATTGGAAATTAAGCAAGGGAAGAAAAGAGAACCCTTGTCTTTTGTGCTACATACAAAAATCTCATCACAAATAATTTTTCCAATGTTAATGATGAGATTATGCAAGATAGAATGTATGAGCAAAAGACGAGGTGTATCAATGGTGGTATTGTGTGTTGTGGGCATTAAAGAAGTTTTAACAAACTTATTCCATAATTTTGCCTCGGGTTTAAGCCGAAGGTGATTTACTGTGCCCTTGTATTTACCGTCGTTCCAATGAGTTCCCGGTAGAGTGAGTTCTTGAAGCACCTTGTCGAGTTGCTTTGGCGTGAGTTGATCAACAAAGGCTTGATGCTCGTCATTCTCAATGTAGAGCCCGTAAAAGGTGTTGATGCTTTCGGGGCTTATAAGTATAGCCTTGTCACAAACAAAAACATAAGGATTATCCGGGTTAGGTGATTGAGCATAGAATTCTCTTACCCATGAGATGTTACCCGGTTCCGATTGATGGAAAAGGATTTGCCACTTTTGATGTGCAATCCTTTCGAAGATGAATGGTTCAAGGACGAAATCTTGATGAGAGTTAGAGTATTCGAAGCCTTATTCTTCGCAAATCTTCTGGCTTTCAAACTTGGAGTGAAATCTTTCTTGAACCACCGATGTAGCAAACTTCATGTATCTTGGTTCTTTGGAGGAACTTGGATGAACCAAAAATTCGATTTTGGATGCCATGGATGATCTTGGTTGTGAGTTTGGTAGAAACAGAGAAAAGAAAGCAAAAGAAACTAAAGAGTTGCAAGATGAAAAGTAGGAATAGGTTTCTTGGAAGTTAAGGGTGATGGGTTAAATATAAAAGATATGTAGTAAATATGGTGGGTGAGATTAATTGGGAAGAAAGAAAACAAGGGTTTTGATTGGGGGTAGGAGTCGGCTAGGGGATTTGGGGAAGGGGAAGGGTTTGGCCGGCTATGTAGGGTTTATTTAGGGTAAATTGGAGGCTTAATATAAGCCTTAGATTTAGCCCATTAATTTCCTTGTTGAAGAAGCTTCATTCTTGAATCAAATTCCACTTTATCTTGAACTCTTTTCCTACAATTCAAAATCAAATAAAATAAAGATAAACTAATAAAAGAAAATAAATAAAGATGTGCAAAGAAATTCTTAAACTTAAAATTTAAAAACAATTAGATAAATATGAAAGAAAGATGTAGTCTTAATCTTAAAGAAAATAAATAAATTTATCATAAAAAGAAAATAACCGAAATTAATAAAAAATAAAAAATAAAAAATTAAATAGTTCAAAAAAAATAAAAAGAAAAAGAAAAATAAAATATCGAAAGGAGAGCATGCTCATGCATCTCCTAAGGTGACCACTTCTTTGTTACGTTCCACATGGTCACTGTTGTAGTGCTTCAATCTTTGTCCGTTAACTTTGAATTCATGTTCGTCAGTGATGGACTTGATTATCACGACACCATGGGAGAATGGTTTGACAACTTCGAATGGTCCCCACTATCTTGATTTTAGTTTTCCCGAGAAAAGTTTCAGCCGAGAATTGAATAAGAGAACTAGTTGCCCTGGCATGAATTGCCGCTGTAATAGTTTCTTGTCATGCCATTGCTTTGTTTTCTCCTTGTAGATTCGTGCATTATTAAAGGCGAGTGCACGAAATTCTTCTATCTCGTTGTGGTCCAACAAACGCTTTTGCCCGGCACTTACCCAATCCATATTCACGGTCTTGATTGCCCAATATGCCTTGTGTTCGATTTCCACCGGTAGATGGCATGTTTTGCCATAGACAAGTCAGAATGGAGACATACCTAAGGATGTTTTGAATGCAGTGCGATATACCCAAAGTGCATCATCTAGTCTTACTGACCAATCCTTCATAGAGGGATTTACAACTTTCTCGAGTATATCCTTCAATTCCCGGTTGGAAATTTTTGCTTGCCCATTGGTTTGTAGGTGATATGCCGTGGCAATCTTGTGAGATACACCAAAGCATTGTAACATCTTGGCGATGAGTTTGTTGTCAAAGTGCTTGCCTTCATCACTGATAATTGCTCTCGGCATCCTAAACCGTGTAAATATATTTTTTTGCAAGAATTGTTACACGATCTTGGAATCGTTGGCGGGAACTGCAGCTGCCTCAACCCATTTAGACACGTTGTTGACGGCAAGTAGAATGTAGAGGTTGCCGAATGATGATGGGAAAGGTCCCATAAAATCGACCCCCTATACATCAAACAATTCCACCTCGATGATGTTTTGGAGCGGCATCTCATGTCGTCTAGAGATATTGCCCCGTCCTCTGGCAACGATCACATTGCTTGTAAAAATCTTGGACATCTTTGTACAGTGTTGGCCAATACAAACCGGATTGCAAAACTTTGGCCGCGGTACGTGTTCCTCCAAAATGTCCTCTATAGGGTGAAGAATGGCATTGCCGGAGTACATTCTGCTGCTCCTCTTCAGGGACACATCGGCGTATAACCTGATCTGCACATTATTTAAACAAAAGAGACTCGTCCCAAAAGTAATGCTTAGCATCATGGTGGAACTGCTTCTTCCCTTGGTGAGTAAGGCCATAAGGTAAAATACCACAAACAAGGAAATTAACTAAATCTGCATACCAGGGTATTACCGAGGCATGTGTTGTCGTGGCAACTGCTTCCACGGTTGTCGAGGTGTGCACGTCTAGAATTGCCGCGGCATGCGCGTCAAGGGTTGCCGAGGCATGCGCATCAATGGTTACTGAGGCATACGCTTCTGGAGTTGCCGAGGCGTCCGCATTAGTGGGTGCCGAGGTGTGCGCGTCAAGGGTTGCCGAGGCATGCGCATCCATGGTTGCCGAGGCAACTAACAATTGCTCATCCGAGAATGCATCGCATATCTCTAAATCTGCGTCCTCCTCCCTATTGCGTTCTAAGCGTGATAAGTGACCGGCCACTTGATTTCCTGTTCCTTTCCTGTCCTTAATTTCAATGTCAAACTCTTGTAAAAGCAATATCCAACGAATCAAACGAGGTTTGGCATCTTTCTTAGCAAATAGATACTTAATTGCCGAATGGTCTGTATGGACAATTACCTTTGTACCAATCAAATAGGATCGGAACTTGTCAAATGCGAAAACTACGGCTAGTAACTCTTTCTCCGTTGTTGTGTAATTCACTTGAGCACTATTAAGAGTTTTACTAGCGTAGTATATCACATGAAAGGTCTTACCTGTGCGTTGGCCTAGGACTGCTCCTACTGCAAAATCACTTGCATCACACATGAGCTCAAAAGGTAGCGTCCAATCGGGTGGAACGACAATGGGTGCCGAGGCAAGCTTTTCCTTTAGGGTTTCGAATGCTTGGGCACAAGAATCATCAAAATTGAAGACTTTATCCTGTTCAAGCAAATTGCACAAAGGTTTAGTAATCTTAGAAAAATTATGAATGAACCTCCTGTAAAAACCTACATGTCCAAGAAAGCTTCAGATTCCTTTAACCGAACTTGGTGGGGGTAATCTCTCGATCACGTCCACCTTGGCTTTGTCTACTTCGATTCTCTTGGATGAAATCTTGTGGCCGAGCACTATTCATTCATCTACCATAAAATGGCACTTCTCCCAATAAGGACTAAATCAGTTTCTTCACATCTTGCCAACACCTTCTCTAAATTGCCGAGGCAACTGTCGAAGTCATTACCAAATGCGAAAAAAATCATCCATGAAGGTTTCAAGAAAGTCTTCGACCATGTCTGAAAAGAGTGTCATCATGCATCTTTGGAAGGTTGCTGGGGTATTACACAATCCGAACGGCATCCTTTAGAAAGCATAAGTACCGTATGGGCATGTGAAGGTTGTCTTTTCTTGATCTTCTAGTGCTATGGCAATTTGATTGTAACCTGAATAACCATCAAGAAAACAATAAAATGGTTTACCTGCAAGACAGTCAAGCATTTGATCAATAAAGGGTAAGGGGAAATGATCTTTCCTAGTGGCTCTATTTAGCTTTCGGTAATCCATAAAAACCCTCCAACCGATCACAGTCCTGGTTGGAATGAGTTCATTGTTTTCATTACTTACCACCGTTATACCCCCTTTTTCGGTACACATTGTACCTGACTTACCCATGTACTATCAGAGATAGGGTATATGATGTCGACGTCAAGCCACTTGATGATTTCTTTCATTACAACTCTTTTCATGGCATGATTCAGTCTCCTCTAGGCCTCAATCGAAGGTTTGTGATCATCTTCCAACAAAATCTTATGCATGCACACTACCGGGCTAATTCCCTTTAAGTCGGCAATTGTCCACCCTATTGCCTTCTTATGTAGCATCAATATTTTGATCAGCTTCTTTTCCTGCTCAGGCTGTAACTTAGAGGAAATAATTACAGTCAATGTATTATCGGTTCCCAAGTAAGCATATTTTAGTTGCCCTGGCAACTGTTTCAACTCAAGAATTGGTGGTTGTTCAATGGAGGGCTTTTCGAGTTTACTTTCCTTACCTGAGTAATCCAGTGGTTCAAAGTATGTACCTGGTCGATTGACTAACCAATTTGCCTCTTCTTGTTGTTCCTCATCGATCGGTTCTTCATACTCCTCAGGTTCCTCTTGATCGACAATGTAGTTTCCGAGATAACTAAATTCCTCTTCGCAGTTAAACTCTGCCTTGGCATGAAGAATTTGGCATTCTTCCGGATCATCGACATGCCTTAGTGTTTGGAACACATTTAGTTTAACTTGCTGGTCATTCACCCTCATTGTGAGTTCTCCCTTTTCAACATCGATCAAGGTTCTCCCTGTTGCTAGGAAGGGTCTCCCGAGAATGATAGGTGCATACCCATCTGCTTCACGATCCAAAACAATAAAGTCAGCGGGAAAAATAAATTTATCAACTTTTACCAGTATGTCTTCAATTTTTCCCTCTGGATGCACATAGGATCTGTCGGCTAGCTGTAGCATAACTGCTGTATGTCTTGCCCTCCCGATTCCTAGTTTCTGGAAAACTGATTTAGGCATCAAGTTTATGCTTGCTCCAAGGTCACATAATGCTTTGCCGACATAGTGGTTTCCTATAGAACAAGATATTATGAAACTTTCAGGATCCTTCAACTTGGGTGGTATGCGATTGTGCAACATAGCCATGCATCCCTCTATTGCGGCAACTGTTTCAAACTCTTCTAACCTTGTTCTCTTGGACACAATGTCTTTAAGAAACTTGGCATAGTTCGGCATTTGTTCAATTGGCTTAACCAACGACAAGTTGATGTGGACTTGCTTTAGGATATCAAGAAACTTCTTGAATTGATATTCTTGCTTTTGTCATTTCAACCTTCGTGGGAATGGTGGTGGAAGTCAGATATCTTCGATCATTTCATTGGTCTGAAACCTGATTGATGGCATTGCCGGGGCAACTGGAGTTACCGAGGCATTGTCAATTGGGGTTGCCGTGGCATGCCTATCATTGATTGCCGCGATATCCTTATCACTGGTTGCTGAGGCATGCTTATCGCTGGTTGCCACGGTAATTCCTGGTTCAACATATGAGGTTTTGCCTCTGAGATCATCTTGTTCTTTTTGTGGAATTTTGTTTGATGAACGAGCTTGAGCCTCTTTAAGTTGTTGGCCACTTCTAGTGGTGATTGCCTTACATTGCTCATGGCCAGTTCCTCTTGCGACTTTAGTATCGCTAGGTAAACCTCCTTGCGGTCTAGTATTCAGGTTTTGAGCATATTGTCCGACTTGATTTTTTAATGATTTGATTGCCGCCTCTTGGTTTTGCAATCTCATCTCGGTCCTGCTAATAAAATCATCAGTTCTTTTTATGAAGTTACTATTCTTAGCCATATAAGATTCAATTTTCAACATAAAAGCATTGAGAGAATTTTCCAAAGAACTAGATGTTGTCGGTTGTTGCTGCGGTAACTGTTGCCGTGGCATATTCTACTGGAATCCTGATGCTTGTGCATTCTGATTGTTCTGGTTTAGAGCATTGTTGGGATTACTCCATAGAAAATTCGGGTGCTTTTTCCAAGCTGGATTGTATGTATTGGACATCACATTGTTGTTCCGGTTGTAATTCCCCACATAAAAGCTAGATTTCAGATTCTGCATACATTCAGAAGAATCATGGTTACCACCACATAACTCACAAAAGAAATCCATTACCTTGACCTCCTGTGTGTTGTTTGGTTTTTGCATATTCTGGACCATCTTGGTTAGAGTGGCCAATTGTGCCGAAATTGAATCTGATGATCCTAGTTCATGTATTGTGGCTTGGCGTCTAACTCCTTCTCTTCTAGCTGATGGGAACTGATAATCATTCTTGGCAAGCCTGTTCAGAATTTGCATTGCTTCTTCCGGTGACTTATCTAGGAGTATGCCATTTGCCGAGGCATCTAGCATCATCCTTGTTGGTGTATTCATAGCATTGTAAAACATTGTTACTTGTGTCCACACTGGGAATCCTTGTAGGGGGCATTTGTGTAGAAGTTCTCTATATCGCTCCCAAGCCTCGTACATGGATTCATCATCTGCTTGCCGAAGAGAAGTAATTTCATTACAAAGCTTATCAGTCAAATTTGTAGGATTAAATCGAGCAAGGAAATCACGACAAAGATCGGTCCAAGATCCTATTGATCCGGCAGGAATACTATTCAACCATGCTTTCATCCTATCCCTCAGTGAATAGGGGAATAATCTTAGTCGTAAAACATCTAGGGTGATTCCTTGTATTTTGAATAAATTTTAAATCTCGAGGAAAGATTTAAAATGTTGTCGTGCATCTTCAGTTGCTGAGCCGCCAAATTGACCAATTGTGTTGATCATATTGAACATCACCGATTTCAGCTCAAAGTGGCCGACTTCAATTTTAGGTGTGACAACTCCTGGATTAAGTCATTCAAGATCTTCTTCAAGATAGTCTCGAATAGTTCTGTTTTGTGCAAGAATCACTCCTCCTCCTGCTGGAACATCCTGATTCATATTGCCGTCTTGATTAGCCATTGCTACTCTTAACCTTTGTCTGAGTCTTTGCAAGGTTCATTCGATTTCTGGGTCAAAGGGGTCTTCTGCCAATGCAAAACCAAAGTTTGTTAATCCTTTGAATCTTAAACAAGAAAAATAAAAAGTGCAAGAAAATAAAAACAAAGTTGCTATTACCAATCTCCGGCAACGGCTCCAAAAACTTGTTGCGCGTAATAAGTGCTCCGCAATTGTGCGAGTGTACACGTCACAAGTTATAGTATAAAAGATATCGTCTCCACATGGATTGGTGCCACTTCGAGAATCTAATCTCTTGCACTGTAAAAAGTAAAAGAACACAAGTAGAAAATTGTAGGAGTTTAACTAACAACTAAACTAGAAAGCAAATAAGTAAAAGAAGATGTAATCAAAAGAGAGAGAATAGGCCAGGCTATCGTGAGTTCAGGTGTGATAGCCAATTGGATTGTCTTGGTAAAAGAGTGCAAGGGCAACTCAGTTTCCGTGGCAACTTGCGCAGCGGGGTTGCCTTGGCAACTAATCGATGGTTGGCTGGGCAACTGTTTGGGCGGCTGGGCAGCAACTTCAAGGTTCGGCAGAGTGTTCTTCAATGGTTTCTTCTTATTCCTAGGTCGAAACTCTAGCTAATTGTGCATGCCTTGACAATACATCCCTGCGTGAATCAAGGGTGAACAACAACCAATCTTGCGCTCCTCTTAGCCGTTGAAATCTTTAACTTATTCCTAAGCTGGATTAATCTCCACCATCAATAGATTGAATAAAGACCATACTCATTCGTTTCTTGAATCTAACTCTCCCGATATTAGATAAATAGATAGAGTTACGAGATCTTCTCCCAATTCAATCACAAACAAGAATAAAAACCAAGAATGAGTAAACCTTGAATTGAAAGTGCAAACTCTTATTACCTAAACAAAATCCAATTGTTTATCACAACCACAAAACACAATAACCTTAGCCAAATAGATTTAGTTCATGGCTAGGTTCCAAAGAAACACAAAACAAAGAATCTCTAACATAAACCTAATCGAATAAGAAAGAAAAAGATGAAGAATGGTTGAAGCCTGTGTCGAAATCTCTCCCCTTTGCTCTCTCTTGGAGTTGACAGCTTGGTCTCCTTTAAATAGGAGATGGCTAGGTCAAAGTCTCTCTTGAGGAAGAAGTTAAGTTGGAATTAAATACTTTTAAATGAATATAATTCTTTATTATATTTAAATTCATTCTAGATCTTCTCCTATCTTCTTGGGATTTAATTTCTCTTTGACCTCTTCATGGAAATCAAACTCCTTTGGGATTTAACTTTGCTCCACGTCATCTTGGGCTTATCTAGTCATCAATTTCGACTGCCATATCATCTTATCCCTTATCGACAATTGCCCTAGCAACTAGCTCGACATCTCCTTCATGCACTGACCTGGCAACTGGTTCCAGCCTTGTTTAGTTAAGTGATTCTGCACACACACAAAAACAACTATCGGCAGCACCTTTTTTACACAAAATTAAGCAAAATATGAAATCAAGCTTGTCCACCAAGGAAATAATGCAAACATGCATGAATGGCTAATAATGCAACTAATATGAGCCTAAGTCTAGCAATAATATGAATAAAAAGGGTGAATAAAATAGTACTTTTAGACACTTAACAATTATGTCTTGCGAAAATTAGGGATTAGTTTAAATGACCTATCTATCCTTAAGTAAGAGTAGCTCTTGTATGAAATTGTTTTCATTTGCTTCTTCGTTTTTCTTTTAAATATTATCTCTATGAAGTACTTGATTTCCAATATGCTCTCCCTAGTATTATCCATAGCTCTGTGTTTATTTTCTTTGGTAGATGTATTCTCGTAACCTTTTGGATATCGACGTATATAAAAAGTCCTGGCATTTCTCACATCGACGATTATATGAGAGAAAGACTAGTCGACTCATGTATATATATATATTTTTTAGAAGCGTAAGTCCACGAAAACAAGATTTCAAATAGTTGATTAAGATAAGAAGGATGCCCATCACTTTGAAGGGCAAGATACAAAGTAATATTTCTTTCTTTATTTCCCACTAAATTACTTTTTCGTGAATGGTGGATTTTTGAATTTTGAATCTTGGAATATTTGGAAATCTGATGACAATTCCTTCTTAAAGTTTTGGTATTCTCGCTAAAGTAGGTTTTGTGTGATGGCTATAAATAGGGCCCATATTTAGTGAAAATACTATATAGCTCAGTTCTTGTACTTTGCTCCCCTCATTGGGGGTTTCTATCTTATTCTAGTGTGGTTGTAGTTGCCAACGTCTGACAAGCAGCATATCTTGAAACAATTTTATCGGTTTCAGGTTTCTTTTTGATGTGCGATTGCTTGTCTGAGATTTGTAATTACACTCCACCCTTTTGGTAATGTGACGACTGCTTATTTGGTGCTTGCAATTGTAGTATACTGTTTGTTTGTTCTTATTGGTAACCCTTGGGAGGATACAACTTGGATGTTAATGTGTCCTGGTGAAAGACATTCTGGGAATGGCTAAAGAAGTCCCATGGAGACTTAAAACGTGAGAATAGAAGTGATAGGAGAGATATTGATAACTTATTAATCAGTTGAGATGAAAATGATGATAAGGGGAAATAGGACAAGAAAATTAAGTGGAAACAATTAGATTTGCGACAAACCAACTTGAATGGTGATACACAGAACTTTGCAATGAATTTCTCTTTCCAATATGAATGGATATTATTTTTCCTCCTCTTTCGATTTTCTGACAAATTATACTTGCTTGTATGTTCGCATATTTATTTTGGATAGAGGAATTTTCGCTTCTTTTTTTAGAAAAAATTTACAAAAAGTGAATTATTGTTTAGTGTATTTTGTGTATACTTGTTCGCTGGTACGAATATTTACCCCCTTAGTAGGGAAGTTTTGAGGGATACGATTCGCTTTAAAGGTAGCAGATCGGTGGTATGCCTACTTGAGTGACATAATTCTCTGCCTATTTGGAAATGGTTCGCGAAATAGAGTTACACAGTTCGTTTATTTGGGAGCATTCGTAATTATACAAGTTTTTTTTTTATTTTTCTAGAATTTTGAAATATATTCAAATTTTCGTCATAGGATAGGTTTGTAATAATGATTCATTTTATGAATGTTTGCTTACTTGGAGGGGGTCAGAATTCTACAGCACCGTTGCTCAGGTAGATTTCATTTTGGTAAAAGGTCGTGTGTATATTTTACCTTTTTAGTATTCACATTTTTCTCTTTCTTTTGATATGAACGATGAGTTACAAATATAAAGTTTTATCGATGTGAAGTTTAGTAAGGCAAATTGGTAGCGAACTATATTATATGTATTGACATAGTTTTCTTAAGTTTGGGAGAATTCTTGTCCTAGGGTGAGATAATTTTGATTGCTATATACTTGCTTTTTTGCGAAAAAATTATTCTTTGCAAAACAGTACCGCTTTATTTTCTTAATGAAGATCTAAGTTTCTTAATGAAGATCTAAACTAATATGTATTTTTATATATGTGTTTTTCACACTGCTAATTTAGAGTAGCTTCGCCAATCGTGGAGCGATTTTCTATTTTTTAACTTTGTGCAGATATTGGCGATCGTTTAAACGGTGTCCATTTACACACTTCTTAAAAGTGACGGACGCTTAAACGAACCTGTGATTTTTCTCTTCATAAAAGCAGTGGACGATTAATTTGATTCCTTAATGCATATCTCTTAAAAGTGGCATACGCTTAAACGACCTCGCGGTTCCTCTCTTCTTAAAAGTAGTGGACAAATAAGCTAACTCCTTAATGCACACTTCTTAAAAGTGGCGGACGCCTAAACGACCCTGTGGTTCTTCACTTCTTAAAAGCGATGGACGAAAAAGCTGATTCCATAATGCACACTTCTTAAAAGTGGCGGACGTTTAAACGACCCTGTGGTTCTTCGCTTGTTAAAAGCGGTGGACGAATAAGCTGATTCCTTACTGCACACTTGTTAAAAGTGACATACGCTTAAATGACCCTGTGGTTCTTCGCTTCTTAAAAGAGGTAGACGAATAAGCTGATTCCTTAGTGCACACTTTTTAAAAGTGGCGAACGCTCAAACGATCCTGTGGTTCTTCGTTTCTTAAAAGCGGTGGACGCTTAAACAACCCTATGGTTCTTCGCTCCTTAAAAGCGATTTTCGTTGTTGTGCCTTTCCAAGTGTCCTATCAGTACTCATTAGCTCGTAATATAAAATAAACACCTCTTATTACTATAAAATGAACATGCAGTAATGAAAGTGATAGTTATAGTTATGACCTGTCGCTTTGATGATACTTGCAGATCACTCACGTCTATAATCGTTGTTCGTTCCTGATGCCCCCTATTCATCCTCACTTTAACCCTGACATGTCGTGCGAACGTCTTGAGGTTCTTCATTCTGTGTATTTTTTTCCATGTTGTTTGTTCCACTACCTTCCTGTTGAAATCAAAGAACATTTTAGAGTGTTTCTCTGTTAAATCTTATTAAAAAATGATGTACAAGAGTACTCATTTTATAGGCTTTACAAGTAGTTAACCTAGAGTAGTCTACCTAAGAGATATAACTCTTATCCTTTAATGAGATAGAGTTTATCTAGATTTAAACTTTTAAATTCAAACTATAAGATGAGATAAGATAAGATTACAACATTTAATTTACATCTAATATCCTACACTCCCCCTCAAACTGGTGTGTATATGTTGTATACCCCCAGTTTGGATGAGAACTCATCAAAGGCCACTCTCGGAAGTGCCTTTGTAAAGATATCCGCCAGTTGACTCTTTGTAGGAACATAGTGCAGCTTTACGACACCACTGTTTACATTCTCATAAATAAAATGTCTATCAATTTCGATATGTTTAGTCCAGTCATGTTGTACTAGATTCTTAGCAATACTCATTGCTGATTGGCTATCACTCAGTACCTCGAACTCATGTTTTTCATCCAACTCAAGCTCGGTGAGAAGTTTTTTAAGCCACATGCCTTCGCAAATTCCAAGGGCCATAGCCCTATATTCTGATTCCGCAATACTTCGAGACACCACAATTTGCTTTTTACTCCTCCATGTGACTAAGTTTCCCCACACAAACGAACAATAGACATTCACATATTTTCTATCTATTAACTCTCTTGCCCAGCTAGAATCTGTGTAAATCTTCACAGATCTATCTTGATTTTTCCTGAAAATAAGTCCAAATCCTGGTGTAAACTTTAAGTATCGCAGGACTCTATTAGCTGCCTCCATATGTTCTTCTCTAGGATCACTCATGTGCTACCTGATTATGCTTACTGGATAAGCTATATCAGGTCTGGTGAGTGATAAATAAATCAGTTTCCCAACCAGCCTTTGGTAGGATTCTCTGTTCACGGGAGTACTCATGTCATTTTTTCCAAACTTTAAGCCTGCATCCATTGGAGTGTCTGTTGGTTTACATCCAAGCATTCCAATTTCCGAGAGCATGTACAAGATGTACTTTCTCTGATTTATGACTATTCCCTCATTTGATCTAGCCACCTCCATTCTGAGAAAGTACCTAAGACTTCCCAAGACTTTAGTCTCAAACTCTGTTGCCAAAAAAGTCTTTAGTTTCTCAATTTCCTTTGTGTCATCTCATGTAATGATCATATCATCAATGTAAACAATAAGGATAGTTTTTTTACCATCTGAAGCTACCTTCTTAAACAAGGTGTGATCTGCCTGTGTTTGCTTGAACCCGTTCTTCACCATGGCCTTCGCGAATCTGTCAAACCAGGCCCTTGGTGATTGCTTCAGCCCATACAAGGATCTTTTTAGTTTGCACACTTTTTGTTTTGTTGAGTCATCCTCTAAGCCTGGTGGAATCTGCATATATACTTCTTCTTCAAGCTTTCCATTCAAAAAAACATTATTGATGTCTAGTTGGTGCAACTTCCAATCTTTATTAAATGCTAATGAGAGCAGCACCCTTATTGTATTCAGTTTTGCCACAGTACTCCATATAACTGAGTAAATCCCTTTGCCACTAACCTTGCCTTGAACCTCTCGATGCTTCCATCAGAATGATACTTTACTGTGAAAACCCACTTGCATCCGACCACCTTTATTCCTTCTGGCAGTTTAGTTAAACTCCATGTGTTATTTTGTTGTAGGGCTTTGACCTCTTCTTCAACAGCTTTCCTCCAATCAGGATTTTTAAATGTCTCTTTCACTGTTCTAGGGATCCTTACACTGTTAATATTAGTTGTAAAAGCCTTGAAACCAGACAATAGTTTTCCATAAGCAACAAATCTATCAATAGGATGATTAGTGCATTTTCTTACCCCCTTTCTGATTGCAATCGGAAAATCATCTAAATTCTCATGAACTGGACTTTTTGAGACGTCATTGCTTACCCTTTCCTCCATGGCAGCAGGACTTAAGATTAGTTCTTGGCAAGTACTAGGCTGATCAATGGGTTCTGTGACAATTTTCTTTCTTATGGTATAGGGAGTAAGCTGTTTGACTAGAGATTGTAAGGTTTGAGTAGTGTGAGGCCTGGGAGATCTAGGTTCTGGAGAAGGTCTTCCTACTGGAACATTACAAGAGATGGGAGATGTAGGCTCTGGGGAAGATCTTTCTACTAGAACACTAGGAGAGCTAGGAAATGTAGGCTCTGGAGAAGTTGTAGGATCATCAGAGTTGCTAGGTTGTTCGTCCTGTGTTTGTTCAAGGGTCGAAAAAGGAGACAACAAAGGAAGAATATGAGTAGGAGTAATAGGTTGAGATTCCTCATATCTCTCCCCCTGAATCTTAGTCCCTACAAAATAAGGTTGATTTTCAAAGAAAGTAACATCAAATGAAACATAGGTTTTCTTGGTAATAGGTGAGTAACATTTGTAGCCCTTCTGACTTGATGAGTATCATATAAACACACACCACAAGGACCTAGGATCAAGCTTACTCCTATTGTTGCTATACACATGAACAAAAGTTGTGCATCCAAATACTCATAAAGGAATAGAAGATGACCATGGTTTGAAATGTGGAAAAAGATGTAAAAGGGTGTCAAAAGGAGTTTTGAAGCCCATAGTTTTGCTAGGCATCCTATTAATTAGGAAAGTAGCAGTAAGAAGTGCTTCCCCCAAAGATACTGAGGAGCATTAGCAGAAAGCAGAAGAGACCGACTTACCTCAAGTAGATGTCTGTTTTTTCTTTCAACAACCCCATTTTGCTGAGGAGTGTTGACACAAGAAGTAAGGTGAAAGATACATTTCTCTCGAAAAAAGGAACCAAGGGATTTAGTAAATACTCACTCCCATTATCACTTTGAACTATCTTTATTTTGCGTTCAAATTGGTTTTCGATCATGTGATAAAACATTTTAAATATCGTTTGAACCTCTGATTTTTCTTTCATGAGATAGGTCCAAGTAACCCGAGAGTGATCATCAATAAAGGACACAAACTAGTGAGCCCCAGATACATTTTTAACTTTAGAAGGACCCCAAATGTCGTTGTGTATGATAGAGAAATGAGAGGTAGGTTTAAATTTAGTGGGAATATATGATTGTCTTGTATGTTTGGCAAGTTGACATGCATCACAGGTGAATGACGAGGGATGTTTATTCAGGAACAACTTAGGAAACAATTTCGCAAGATAGTAGAAATTCGGGTGTCCTAATCGAAAATGCCATAGCATGACATCATTGGAAAGAAGGGAAGAGGAAAAAACTGTAGACGTAGGACAACTGGGAATAGTTTTGTTTCGAGAGGATATGCCATCAAGAATGTAGAGTCCATTGTGTCGCCTAGCATTGCCAATCACCATCCTCGAGTCTTGTGCATGAAAAATACAACCAGACAACCCAAAGTTAACATCACAATTCTCATCTTTAACAATTTTGCTAACAGACATAAGATTGCAGGCCAGTTTTGGTACATAAAGAACATCAGACAGTACTAGATGATCATTTAATTTAATAGAACCACTTCCTGATACAATGGAGAGAGATCAATCGGTAACTTTGATAGATGATGCAAATGAATGTGGCTTGTACTCATGAAAAAAGGTCACGATTGCCTGTCATATGGTCAGAAGCACCAAAATCCACTATCCAACTCAAGGGATTGACTATGGCCAAACAAGAAATTCTACCTTCTGTAGCAGGAAATGCAGTAGAATCTGATTTGGAGAATATTTGACCAAACATCTGTTGGAGCTCCACAATCTGTTGCTTACTGAAATTGCTGGAAGAACTGTCATGCGCAGTAACATGTGCTTCTCTCGGGGCTTTGACCCGTTGGGATTTCCACTCTGCTGGTCTCACTGATTGAGACAGAATGGGAGAAAGAGACGCATCTGAAAGGGTAAAATTAGATGGACGAGAGCTTATTGAAGAGCTAATTGCAGAAGCAGCAGGTTCTGCTGTAGCCATGTGTTCTAAATAGGGAAGAAATGTCGAGAGAATAGAGGAAAAAAATTGAAATTTGGAAGAAATGATCGACCTAAACTGATACCATGTTGAAATCAGAGAACATTTTAGAGTGTTTCTCTGTTAAATCTTATTAAAAAATGCTGTACAAGAGTACTCCTTTTATAGGCTTTACAAGTAGTTAACCTAGAGTAGTCTACATAAGAGATATAACTCTTATCCTTTAATGAGATAGAGTTTATCTAGATTTAAACTTTTAAATTCAAATTATTAGATGGGATAAGATAAGATTACAACATTTAATTTACATCTAATATTCTACGCTTCCAAAATCTCCCAAGCGGTTCCTCGTTCTTGTTTTCTCTTCAAAATAAGCTCCTAGATCACTTTCCTATTGGAATCATTCTTTTCTTCCTGTCAATCCTCGTTCTAGCCCCTTGCCTTCTTGAGATGCCATTTCTACCTTTTTCATTTTCTCCCTGATAAACTATTGCAGTCGCGTCCACTGCTTCTGTGAGGTCACCACAAAATCTTCCATGACCTTTAATTTATCTTGCATGTTCGAAAAGCATCGATCGTGCTCCTTCGACAATAATGCCCCCTTAGCTTGTCGTTTGTCTAACTCCGTCGTCGTGAGCCACGTGGGAGGTTATCCTCGAAATCGTTGCTAGAAATTCTGTGGGAACCGCTGCAACTGCTTTATGAGGGCGGTCACTACACCATGCAATAGGTTATGACTTTCCACTCTCATTCCACTTACGTCAACTGGTGGATCTTCGCCCATTCTGGACTGTCTAAAAAATCTGGGAAGGTTGGGAAAAAATCCAAAAGCTCTAAAAAAGAAAATGAAGGCCACACACGTTCCACGCTCACCGCACCAATTGTTGACTGATAAAGTGAACAAGAGTCAAAAATGGCAATCCAACGGTGATTCTGGTGACTGTCTTGGTGGTTGTTCTGGTCTGAGCTCCGATGTGGCTTCTCTAGTGTGTTTTTGATATGAAAAATGAAAGATCTTTGTGTTTCCTTTGTTGCATGTGTCCTTTTATATTACCCGGACATGTGTCACAAAGAGGTTGTCGTGGCGTAGTGATTGAACCAGCTATGATTTAACGTCTTAGGTTTGCATCGCTATCGATAGCAATCACGTGTGCTAGCACGTGATTGCTAAACATTGTTCGCTTTGGGTGCATTTGTAACTTGTTTGCTTATTGCGAGTTACTTTCACTTTTTCGCCTACGTAGGGATTCGCAAGGGTAGGTCATCTTCGTTGGCCCGTGGTTTGTGTTCGCAGGATATGATTCGTTGACACGTGGCAGTGAGTATTTGCAAGTGCTAACACTATTTTTAATTTATATATATTTGCATTTTATATATCAATTAAAATTTGATGCTTTTAATAGATTGCATTTTATAAGATTTTGTGACAATTTAAGCTATTCACTTGTATTTTAATTTGGGATTATCTATTGCATATGTATTTGTTTATTTAAAAGTTGTATGAATTATAATTTAAACTATGAGTTATTATTCTTTCCGCTGGCACTTCACAAACATGGTTAGATGATTGTGATGAGTTTGTTTTGATATTTTTATTTTTTAAAATATTATATAACTATATAAGGATCCATGACATTAATCGAATCCTACTTATACAATTTTTTGACTCCATTGTCGGTATACAAAAATATTAATCCTTAAATTATTATGTTTCTTTTTAATTTTGTACATATTTCATTTAGTACTGTACATATTACATGCATTATATTTTTATCTATATAAACCATATGTTTTATTATAAAAATATGTATTACTTACACGTATATATGTGTTTTCTTTAATAGTATATATACGTGTGTCGTAAATACTAATTAGATTTTATTATACTCGCAGTGTAAGTGAATGAAATTATTATAAGTACATTGGTAAAATATTGTATACAAATACATCAATCTAGTGTTTGATTTTTAATTAATGATTTTCGTTGTTTTATTTAAGGATTATATAAAAGCATGAAAAGACAATAACACCCTATAATAAATATTAGCTATAAGAAAATTTTAGAACAGGTGACGTATACATCTAAATACCATTAACACAATACATCGATGAACACTATTAATTGATTTTAAAATGATTATTAAAAATTTTAAAGGCTCAACATGCAATTAATCATATTTCAAAACAAGATTAGAAGAAATTATTTCATGAACCATTCTTACAACCTCATCCATGGTCCTACCCAATCAAATAAAACACATCATCTTTATTTTCCACATAAAGTTTTCTTATAAATTAAAATTTACAAATCATTATCTTCTTCCTCATATATTAATTATAATAGGTTAATAAATAATTTTTTTAAAATAAAAAACACCCTCAAAACTTAACCCATAAATTAAGAGAAACAAAAATAAAATAATTAATTCTAATATATTAAAAATCCTAGTATTAATATATTCGATTGAACTACGAATAATTTAATCAGAAAACCCTTAATCTACCGACGACTCTGCCGACAGTGATTATTATAAAACCATTAACCAGAATTTCGAACGCTAGTCTACTCTGCAAGCAATGATTCTTCACTGGTAGGACTTTCTCACAATTCACAAATGATCATTCTTGTAGAGGTTTCGTAGATCTAAATGATTGATGGACAAAAAGAATGAGTACTTTAATAGTCGGTATTATAATTAATTTCTTCACATTTCAAACGCATATATTAATTTTAAGAGTTTTAATAGATTAGAATTAATTATTTAATTTTTATCTCTTTTAATTTATGAGTTAAATTTTTGGAGTTTTTTTATTTTAAATATTTTATTCATCAACATATTACAATTAATATATGAGATATGAGGAAGAAGATGATGATTTGTAAATTTTGATTTATAAGAAAATATTATGGCGAAAAATAAATATGATTTGGTTTGATTTAATTGGATAAGACCATGGATGAGGTGGTGAGAATGGTTAATGAAATAATTTCTTCTAATTTTATTTTAAAATACAATTAATTACATGTTGAGCTTTTAAGATTTTCAATAATATTTAAAAGTCATTTAAAATTAATGGGATTTATATTATGTTAGTTATGTTCAGCGGTGTGCGTCATCCGTTCTAGATTTATCCTTAATTATAATATTGAATAAAGTTTAAAAGTTATTTTCAAAAAAGTTTTTTTTAATTGAGTTGATACCTATGACACCAACTCACTTAAAGTTTCTAAAGATACCATGTTTGTGTTATTTTTATCTTATAATTGTATGAATATATGCGTTATTTTGCATGAAAATCTTAATTATTGCATAAGTATTAAAATAATTTGTCATAATATCAAGTAAAAAATGAGACATCCTCGAAATAAAACAACAATTTGTTCTCTTTATTCAAACCAATTATCATATCGAT
Organism: Hibiscus mutabilis; assembly: GCA_019671005.1. Classification (NCBI taxonomy): domain Eukaryota; kingdom Viridiplantae; phylum Streptophyta; class Magnoliopsida; order Malvales; family Malvaceae; genus Hibiscus; species Hibiscus mutabilis. The sequence continues at coordinate 24,748,172 of CM033751.1, forward strand.
TTTTTTTATTTATAAAAAGGTACATCTTATCAACTATCTGAATAATTTGATCTTTATTGCAATTGTGTTGGTCCGACAACTAAAATTAATATAAAATATTAATGAAAAATCGTCTAAATCCCAACATATACTTCTAAAGTTGAACAGTCAACTTATATACTTTGATAGGTCTCAAAAGTCAATATCAGCATTTGGACATAGGCTAAAATATTAAAGAAAGCCCTACGCTGTATTGTTTTTCTTTTATATAATCAGTAATATCCTACTCCTTTTACATTTAAATAAACTCTCAAAAGTCAATATCAGCATTTGAAAGTTGTAAACTTTCAATTTTGGATATATTCTCTTTCAGTAAAACTAGCGGATTTTAATTCAAAAAAAATAATGTTATTTTTTATAAAAAAATTATGCATATTAATCATCACTCATCACAGTTCAATATTTTTTTATTAAATAGGGAGGCATTAAATTCCCAAGGTAAATGTCAGGATTCGAACTTGTTATACCTCCGCCCAAAACCATCACATCTCCGCGCCTATAGATGGCATGCCTTCGTCTGTCAACACCTTCACAGTAATTACCCCCTGCCCTCTGAAGCTCCTGTGCAGGAGACATGACATCCACCAGGTTCGTCTAACTGACAGCCAAAGTCCAGTCTGCCAACCTACCTGACCAGACTAAAAAGCCTATTGGCTGAAGCCCAGACCTTATCTTGCCAACCCATCAATAGCCGTCACTAGACCTAGCCTGATCCCATCAAACAATATCACTCACCTATAAATACCCTCAGACCTGAAGAGGACAGGGCATGGAACACCACATATATCAGAGTCCTCCGTCATCTCTTTTTGTTCACTATCAGTGGCTCTCCGCCCACCTTAGAATGGGTGAAACACCACAGACCTCCGTCAACCACTGCCCTTAGGCTCATCTTCGCTCCATCTCTACCTTCATGTTCGGTGTTTGACATTTTGGGCATCAACAATTGTTGCGATGAATGTGAAAATCTTCCCGACCAAAAGAATCAATTGCGATCTTCCCCCGTTAAGAGTCATCTTGATCGTGATGAAGAAAAAAATAGAAAAGATGGGACAACAACTCCTCGCCACGTGTATTTGAGGGTCACCCTGCAGTGTCAACAGGGTGATAACTTCTCGCCATATCCATCAGTGAAAGTTTAGCATCCCGTCACCGTGAGGCAATCATACGGTGATAGTAGTGGGAACACCCTACATACCCCAACCACCGATAGTTCACGCTGCATGTGCGAGGTGTATTCCCATAAAGAAACCAAACCCCAAAAAACGCTAGACCTCCCTTCAAGACAGAATCAGATAAACAACTACAAAAGCTTCCATAAAGGATATCAAAAGTTATCATCTCTAGTCACTCCACGAGGCACCTTTAGAAGCCAAAAATATCGATGCCACGAATGATTGGACCCTACAAAGCACCCCGAGCAACTGTATAGAAGGGGCATCGCCGGCTTGACCCTTCGTCCCTCTTTTCCTATTTGTTTTATAACTTTATATGTAAAAACAACGCTGACCACCTCAGGTGGTTTAGGGCCCAGATATCTGCGGAATAGATGTCCTCCATTGTACATGTAAATTTTACAATTTAAAGGGTAACCTCCTCATTTGAGCTGCCGATGTGCACAGGTTTCAAGAAAGCTTCGGGATCCCCCGTCAAAAAAATAAAAAATGGAATTAACACACGAAACTAGATTTCTCAAACACTTTCCTCCAATTATATCTGCAAGACAACCACTCTCCCTCAAAATTCAAGGTAACAGGAAAAATCCCTTGATCGTTTAGAAAGTACCCTAGATACATGATACATCCTAAGAAAATGCTTAAATTGTTGATAAATGTATGGATGGATACTTGAATGAATATTTGGGGTGAACATTTACGAATAAATGAATGTTTGAATATACGAATAGTTGAATGCATATCAGTAAACTGCTCTATTCTTCGGTATTATCACTTCGTTTTGTGTATTGAATTGATCCATTCAAATCTCCACTATATACGGCTAATTCCTCCAAAGTGTTGAGATAAGCTCCAATCCCTTTCTACATATGTTTTCTCCAAGGGTGTTAAGACAAACTATACCCAGAATCACAAATACTTCTCCAATAGAACGTTGAGATTCTTTCGCTCAACTTACAACTATTTCTACAATAATAATAATAAAGTTTCCTCCGTCCGTCTAATGCTATAAGCATTGCGTTTCTACAAGACGTCGAGATGCCCAGGTTTCATACCAATCAAGGCATTTGGTTGCTACGAACACATAGATGCCTCTAATTTCTTCTCTCAATCATCACAGATCATTGTGGATATTCAAAGAATAGAGATGCCTCTATCTATTTAATGCAACCTACATTGTGATTCTCCAAGGACAGTAAGATACTCGTGTTTCATGCTAGTTGGGGCATGTGGTTGCTACATACACACGGTTACCTCGAAAGAGAGATGTCTCTGTGCTACTCAGGACCACTGGTTCGGAGCATCAAGATGCCTCCACTCACTTTGCGCTCGTTTGTACAAGAGTGTCGAGATAGCTCCACTCCCTCATGCTTGTTCCTCTATGAGTGAGAGTTGCCTTAACCCAATTCACAATTGTTTCTCCAAGGGTATGAGATGCCTCCTCCCAACTTACACCTATTTCTATGAGAGTTCAAGATTTTTTGTACCACATACAATCAATTCTCCAAGGGTGTCGAGATACCTCCACCCATGTTATGTTTAATTCTCCAAGGGCGTCGAGATACCTCCACCCATGTTATGTTTAATTCTCCAAGGGTATCAAGATACCTCCACCCATATTATGACCTGTTGAGAGCTCGAACGATCAATTGAATATGCCAAAAGGGAGGGGGTGAATTGGATTTTTGCTTTGGTGGATGAAATGCTAAGTAATAAAAACTATGACACAACAATTTATAGTGGTTTGACTTTCTAACCAAAGTCTGCCTTCAATACCTTAGCTATCCACACTAAGGATTTTCCATAAATTCACTATTTTTTCTTTTCTTTTTTCAGGCTCAAGGAGATAACCCTTACAACCAAGACTTATACCCCAAAGACTTGAACAACACCCTCTTACAAAGAGAAAACAAATTTGCAAACAGGGAAAACTTCTCTAGGCAATTGTGTTTGCAATTTAAGCACTCAGCCAAAACCTAAACTTGAGCAAATATAACAATTAAGCTCACAAGTGTATTCTACAAAGAAAATTGACAATTAAAGCTTAAAAACACTTTCTCTATACATAAATGTTGGCAATGATGTTTCTTCTTCTTCCATGGCTGCTTGATTGAGTCTTTTAAACCCTTTAATGATTTTGTAGCCGTTACTAGCCGTTGGGGTTGGTTTGGAGCCATTGGGGACTTTATTTCCAGCCATAAATACAGTTCTGGGCTCATCGGTATCGGTACGCGTATAAGTGTATTGGTATGCGTACTTAAAATTGGAAGAGCCATTAGGTATTTTTACACTGGTATCGATACATGATACATGTGTATCTGTACGGCTAAAGCTGTATCGATACACCATTTTGCCATTGGAAAATCTGACCGTTGGGGACAAGGGCATATCTGTACATAGTTTAGCTGTGTCGGTATGGGCTCTTCTGGGTATCAGATACACTAACAAGTGTATCGGTACACAGGCATGTTTTTGACTTTTGGGTTATTTTAAATGCATTTAAACAAGTCAAAAATCCTTTGAAAACCTCTCAAACATATTATTCAAGATAATGGGCTTTTGAAATATTTTTACGAATTTGTTTATGTCCAAAAACATTTTTCATTTAAATTATATCAAAATCAATATCTCAACAATCTCCCCTTTTTTATATAACGAAACCACTTGCAAAATTATTTTTGAAATTTCTCCCCTTTATAAAAATAATTTTAGAAAAAAGAGAATATTTTGAGAAAATATTAAAGCTCTCCCTTTTTCTTGTTGAAATTAATTTTTTCAAACCTATTTCTCCCCCTTTTTGCTATATCAAAAATAATTCAAAACTAAGTTTGAAATCACATTTAAGTTCTAAACACCAAATGTTGAAACCAATCATCGGAAATTTAGTACCAATTGATAGAAAACATCAATTGTTGGTGTAAAATAACAATAGAGAAAAAGAGACTAAAAAAATTTTACAAGAAAGATTTTTTTTAAAAAAATTGGCTCCTTAATCAAGCATCAATAAGAATGTTAGTCTAACAATTCAAGAGAAAATATTAAATTTCAAGTAAATAAATCAAATAAAACATATGAAACTCAATCAAACACCATATAATAAATAATCATATAAGCATACAAGGCATGGCAAAAAGGAGACAAACCTGTCATTTTTTGTCTACACGTATCGATACGGAGGAGACCGTATCGATACTTGGTTGAAGGCCATACCGGTACGGTATAGGCGGTATTAGTATTGAAGGCACAAAATTGGTGAAAATGCAGCAAAGTCAACTTAGAAAGGCCATACAACTTATTTATAAGTTCAAACAAAGGCTCTATTAAGTCTTAGATGTATATTTTGATCATTTTTGCTACAAATTGACAAAATGCTTCTCAAAACATAACATTTAAAACATAGAAAGCATGAATTTCACCAAATTCAACCAAACATTACAAGTTAATGGCCATAGACATAGAAATGAGCATAAACGGCCAAAAATATGTAACTCATGCAATTGAGACTCCCCATAACTATATGCAATTAGGCACAACATGGAGTCATACAAACATGCTTAGGTCATCATCAAAATCAAACAATATAAGCATGATCAAGCAAATTGCATGAAACTAAATTTTATCACTTGAACCAAGGTAGGATGTTAAGCCTGTCATTCTTCAAGCGTCCTTCTCCCTTGTGTGTCAAGAGCTTCCAAAATTTGACTTTATTCATCAATGCTCTGGCACACCTACAAGTAGACAATCAAGTAATTTTTGGTATCCAAATTGCTTTGGATCCAATGGCATTATTTCCAAATATCTTTGTCCCCTTTGGAATCCATATTTCAATGACTTCCTTTTTGTTAGAAGAAATGAGTCATTTTGGGACCCAAATGTTTGATTCTCTAACATAAAAATATAGGGGAACTAGATTGTCTAACATAAAAATTTGATTTTACAAAATTATTTTTGGAGCAATCTCCATTTTTCTTTTCAAGACTTTTGTAAATCAAATCTTTTTCTTCTTAAGCTTTTGAAAGTAAAATTTGCAAGTTTGAAATCTTTGTATCAAAATCTTTAAAAATTGCTTGCATTTTGATAAGTGTTCAAAAGTACTATTTTTCTTACCCTTTTTACTCATATTATTGTTAGACTTAGGCTCATATTAGTTGCATAATTAGCCATTCATGCATTAATCCATGTTTCCTTCCATCGTTGAGCTTGATTACATAACTTGGTAGTTTTTGTGGGAAAAAATGCTGCTTTGGTGTGTTTTGTGTGTATATGCAGGATCACTTGCCAAAGCAAGGCTAGAGCTAGTTGCCAGGGCAATACATGAAGGATATGCCGAGCTAGTTGCCAGGGCAATACATGAAGGATATGCCGAGCTAGTTGCCAAGGCAATACATGAAGGAGACGCCGAGCCAGTTGCCATGGCAATTGTCGACAAGAGCAAAGGTGATATGGTAGTCGAAATTGATGACTATACAAGCCCAAGATGACGTGGAGCAAAGCCCAAACCCAAAGGAATTTGATTGCCATGCAGAGATTAAAGAAGAATTAAATTCCAAGAAGATAGGAGAAGTTCTAGTAGGAATACAATTATAATAAAGAATTATATTCTTTAAAGATAATTTAATTCCAACTTAACTTCCTCCTCAAAGAAGGACTTTGGCCTAGCCCTATAAATAAGATGGAGATTTCGACAACTTGGAGAGAGCAAGAAGAGGAGAGGATTTTCGACAACTCCAAAGGGCAAGAAGGAAGAGATTTTGACAAGATAACAAGGAGGGAGAGAGTTCGATTTCTTTTTCTTCTTTGCTTCCATTAGATTCATGGTTTGGGGATTATTCTTTGTATATCTTTTGAACCCAACCATGAACTAACTTAATTGGTTGGGGTTATTGTGTTTTGTTGTTGTGAGAAACAAATGGATTTTGTTTAGGTAATAAGAGTTTGCACTTTCAATTCAAGGTTTATTCATTCTTGGTTCTTATTCTTATTTGCGAGTGAATTGGGAGAGGATCTCGTGACTTCATCTATTTATCTAATATCGGGAGAGTTAGATTCAAGAAACGAATGAATATGATCTTTATTCAATCTATTGATGGTGAAGATTAATCCGGCTTAGGAATAAGTTAAGGATTTCAACGGCTAAGAGGAGCGCAAGATTGGTTGTTGTTCACCCTTGATTCACGCAGGGATGTATTATCAAGGCATGCACAAGTAGCTAGAGTTTCGACTTAGGGATAAGAAGAAACCATTGAAGAACGCTCTGCCGAACCTTGAAGGTTGCTGCCCAGACGTCCAAGTAGTTGCCCAGGCAACCATCGATTAGTTGCCAAGGCAACCCCATTGTGCAAGTTGCCACGGCAACTGAGTTGCCCGTGCACTCTTTTACCAAGACGATCCAATCGGCTATCACACTTCAACTCATGATAACCTGACCTATTCTCTCTTATGATTTCATCTATTCTTTTAGTTTATTGCTCTTAGTTTACTCGTTAATTAGAACTCCTATTATCAATTGTGTTTTACTTTTCACAGTGCAGTAACTTAAGCAAAGTGGCCCAAACCAATCCCTGTAGAGACGATACTCGATACTCATATCACTTTATTACTTGCGACGTGTATACTTGCACAATTACGTAGCACTTATTACGCGCAACAAGTTTTTGGCGCCGTTGCCGGGGATTGGCAATTGGTGTTAGTTGTTTTTGTTATTGCATTTTTTTCTCTTAGTTTTACTAACTTTTCTTTTTGTTTGTTTATCAAAAAAAAAAAAATTAGGTGCGCTACAAGTTAAGGGACATCAACATGTCGGGAAATAAAAGCCGATCTATTCGAGAGATGATGTTGGAAGATATGAATCAATCCAATCAAGAGTTTCTTGCACCCTTTGATGATTACCTATACCAACCGAGAAAAGCCCAAAGAACTTATACCGTGGAAAAATCTTGTGCTATGTGTGGAGAACATCATGTGTTTGAAAATTGCCCTCACATTTTCGGTGCATATAACTACATGGAGGACCATAGAGGGAACCAACAGCAAAATTCTTCATGGTATGGTCAAAAAGCTCAAAATATTTTTTACCATAACAATTTTGCCGCAGCAACAGATATGCCATGGCAATGTAGTCATTTTCAAGAGCATTCCAATTCCTTGGAGGAAACGTTACTAGCTTCATTGGCTAGACTTGACAGATCAATTGAAGAGATTCGAGAACTATCAAAATCTATGGATACGAGGATAACTCAGTGGGATGCAACCTTAGGGGATTCAGAAGATCAATTGGGGAGATCCACATATGTCATGGATAACATGCACCAACAATTCATTCCTAGGGATACTGACGTCCCAAGGCAAGAGGATAAGGAGCAATACAAAGAAATCTCTCCGATGTGTGAGGAACAACTAGAACCTCAAAGTCAAGAGGATGCCAATGAGAGAGACTGCCCAACACATGATGAGATTGAACAACAAATTGCCTCGACAATGATTGAGGAGCCTGAACAGAGCAATGCCTCGACAACACTCGGTGAAGCTGAGAACAACAATACTACAACAAATTCTGAGGAACCTGATGCCTAGAAAGTTACAATGTTGATGTTGAAGCAGGAATGTGTAGATTGCTCTCACCTACAATTGCCACGGCAATTACACGACCACATGCAAGATCAACGAGATGATAATACTTTGCCAATGGAATATGAGCAGGTAATAGTTGAACCTTTTGAATTCTTTAAAAACTCACCTCGTCCATTGTAGGTATGTCTTGAGGAACCAAGGTTGGTAGATTTGAAGCCATCGAAATCTCTACTGATGGAGATGTTTGAGAGGCCAAAAGAAAAAGGTGTTTGGATTCATAAAGCTCTTCAGAAAATTGGTTCTTCCCTTGACTTAAAGCAAAATTTGACAACTGATTGCCACGGCAATTGGCTTGAGCAGCAATTGCCACGACAACAAAGGCTACATCCAACCATGATAGAAGTCGACAAGAATGAGGTAATTGAATGGTTGAGAATGGATATAATTTTTCCTATTAATATATTTGTGCATTCAGGAATAGTAGCAAGGTGGAGAGTATACATGGACTACAAGCGAACAAAGAAGAAAGACACCTCCACCATGGTAATGAAAAAGGGAGTAGCTGGGAGCACATTGGCCCAACTCTTTTTGGGCAATATTGTCACCCGATGGAGGGTACGGATAGACTATAAGAAGTATCGAAAATGAATCTCCTCAAGTTTTCTCAGATATGCAGTAACATTAGAAGATGCATGATGGCACTCTTTTCAGACATGGTCGAAGACCTCCTTGAGATCCTCATTGATGATTTTTCCGTTTTTGGTAATGAGTTCGACAGTTGCCTCGACACCCATTGTCGTTCCACCAGATTGGACGCCACATTTTGAGCTCATGTGTGATGCAAGTGATTTCGCGGTAGGAGCAGTCCTAGGCCAACTCACAGGGAGGAGGATGCGGATTTAGAGATATGCGATGCATTCCAGGATGAACAACTTTTAGTTGCCTCGGCAACCCTTGACGCCTCGGCAACCCTCGACGCCGCAGCAGCTCTTGATACGTACACCTTGGCAACCATGGACGCGCACGCCTCGGCAACCCCTGATGCCTCGGCAACCATGGATGTGCATGCCTCGGCAACCCTCGATGCCACGGCAACTACCGATACGCACGCCTCGGCAACCATGGATGTGTATACCTCGGCAACTCTAGACGCACACGCCTCGACAACCTTGGGAGTAGTCGCCACGGCAGCACATGCCTCGACAATACCCTGGTACGCGAATTTAGTTAATTTCCTTGTTTGTGGTATTTTACCTTATGGCCTTACTCACCAAGGGAAAAAGCGGTTCCACCATGATGCTAAGCATTACTTTTGGGACGAGCCTCTTTTGTTTAAACAATGTGCAGATCAGGTTATAAGCCGATGTGTCCCTGAAGAGGAGTAATATAATGTACTCCGACAATGCCATTCTTCACCCTATGGAGGACATTTTGGAGGAACTCGTACCGCGACCAAAGTTTTGCAATCCGGTTTGTATTGGCCAACACTATACAAAGATGCCCAAGAGTTTTACAAGCAATCTGATCGTTGCTAGAGGACGGGCAATATCACCTACAAACCAATGGGCAATCAAGACCGTAAATATGGATTGGTAAAGTGCCAGACAAAAGCGTTTGATGGATCTCAATGAGATAGAAGAATTCCGTGCACTCACCTATAACAATGCACGAATCTACAAGGAGAAAACAAAAACGATGGCACGACAAGAAACTATTGCCGCAGCAATTCACGCCAGGGCAACTAGTTCTCCTATTCAATTCTCGGCTAAAACTTTTCTCGGGAAAGCTGAAATCAAGATGGTCAGGACCATTCGAAGTCGTCAAACCATTCTCCCATGGTGCTGTGATAATCAAGTCCATCTCTGACAACCATGAATTCGAAGTTAATGGACAAAGATTGAAGCACTATAATGGTGCCCGTGTGGAACGTAACAAAGAAGTGGTCACTTTAGGAGATGCATGAGCATGCTCTCCTTTCAATATTTTCTTTTTCTTTTTATTTTCATTTTTATTTTTAGGAGATATTTTATTTTTCTTCATTATCTTTAGTTTCTAGGTTTTCTTTATTTTTTTTTCACAACAAGACTCACAACCACCATGCTAAGGAAATTTACTGCCGACTACTTGCCATGGCAACCACAAAAGATGATGTTGCGGCAACCTACATCATGCCTGCACAAGCTGATGCCACGGCAACCAACCCTGAAGATGCCACGGCAACCAAAACTAAAGACATCCCGGCAACCACTGTAAAAGCCAAAGGTAAAGCACCTATGCCTGAATCAACTCCTACGGAGTCATTTTCTAATTTTTCAGATTCAGACGAGTCCTCCATTTCACCAACAAAGACCGCACCAATTGAATCCTCCAAGCGAAAAGCCAATGACACTGATGAAGAGGACGATGAGGACAACCCTGTACGAGGATCGATTCCACCACCGGCAACAAGAAAACAACCATCGCGTTCAAGCAAGAGAATCAAGACACCGACCAAAAGAAAACTAATCATCTACGATGACGAACTCTTGGAGTAAGTCCTCGTATGCATTTTTATTTTTATTTTTTGTTATTTTTATGCATGCATTGAGGACAATGCCTCACTCGAGTTTAGGGGGGATTGGTATTAGTAGTTACTATATTTAGTTACATTAATCTTAAGTATTACATTTAGGATACATAAATTGCTTGCCATGCCTTTAATTGGAACACGAATTGCTTAGATTTGATGAATATCCGATGATGACTTTGCCAATGCACTTATTTGATAGAATTTTTATTCTAGGATAACCATGGAAAAACTTAGAATTTTACTATGATGCTAATTTTGATGAAACACTGTTGTGGTTTGATTGATTTAAGGAATTCTAGTGAACTTAGGTTGATAATTAACAAATTGGGGGATTAGAATAAAAAATTGGATGAATGCTAGAGGTGCCCAAAATTGGCTCTAGCATGTGCTAAAAAAATTGATCGCTAGAGGTGCCCGAAACTGGCTCTAGTATGTGTTAAAAAAAATTTTAGCTAGAGGTGCCTGAAACCGGCTCTAGTCGAATAAATTAACATAAGAAAACTAAAAACAAAACACTAGAGGTGCCCAAAAGTGGCTCTAGTTAAAACATGTTAAAAAGAACCCAATGAAGTAATTTGAAAACCTCTTGTTTGCATAGAATCCGAAAAATCAACTTGCACACAACTCTGCACACACTCACAAGCATTATAGTTTGATTCCGAGTAACTCCTTAGTTTTCCGAAAAATAAAAAGCCAATAATACTTTGTGCCCCGGTTCAGAGAATTGAAATCAAGTCAAGGCTAAGTTTGTGAAAGTTGAAGTCTTGGCAGGCAATTATGAGTTTGCATTGCTTGAGGACAAGCAATAGTTTGAGTTTGGGGGTGTGGTAAGTGTTCAAAAGTACTATTTTTATTACCCTTTTTACTCATATTATTGTTAGACTTAGGCTCATATTAGTTGCATAATTAGCCATTCATGCATTAATCCATGTTTCCTTCCATTGTTGAGCTTGATTACATAACTTGGTAGTTTTTGTGGGAAAAGATGCTGCTTTGGTGTGTTTTGTGTGTATATGCAGGATCACTTGCCAAAGCAAGGCTAGAGCTAGTTGCCAGGGCAATACATGAAGGATATGCCGAGCTAGTTGCCAGGGCAATACATGAAGGATATGCCGAGCTAGTTGCCAGGGCAATACATGAAGGAGACGCTGAGCCAGTTGCCATGGCAATTGTCGACAAGAGCAAAGGTGATATGGTAGTCAAAATTGATGACTATACAAGCCCAAGATGACATGGAGCAAAGCCCAAACCCAAAGGAATTTGATTGCCATGCAGAGATTAAAGAAGAATTAAATTCCAAGAAGTTAGGATAAGTTCTAGTAGGAATACAATTATAATAAAGAATTATATTCTTTAAAGATAATTTAATTCCAACTTAACTTCCTCCTCAAAGAAGGACTTTGGCCTAGCCCTATAAATAAGATGGAGATTTCGACAACTTGGAGAGAGCAAGAAGAGGAGAGGATTTTCCACAACTCCAAAGGGCAAGAAGAAAGAGATTTCGACAAGATAACAAGGAGGGAGAGAGTTCGATTTCTTCTTATTCTTTGCTTCCATTAGATTCAAGGTTTGGGGATTATTCTTTGTATATCTTTTGAACCCAACCATGAACTAACTTAATTGGTTGGGGTTATTGAGTTTTGTTGTTGTGAGAAACAATTGGATTTTGTTTAGGTAATAAGAGTTTGCACTTTCAATTCAAGGTTTATTCAATCTTGGTTCTTATTCTTGTTTGCGAGTGAATTGGGAGAGGATCTCGTGACTTCATCTATTTATCTAATATCGGGAGAGTTAGATTCAAGAAACGAATGAATATGATCTTTATTCAATCTATTGATGGTGAAGGTTAATCCGGCTTAGGAATAAGTTAAGGATTTCAACGGCTAAGAGGAGCACAAGATTGGTTGTTGTTCACCCTTGATTCACGCAGGGATGTATTATCAAGGCATGCACAAGTAGCTAGAGTTTTGACTTAGGGATAAGAAGAAACCATTGAAGAACGCTCTGCCGAACCTTGAAGGTTGCTGCCAGACGCCCAAGTAGTTGCCCAGGCAACCATCGATTAGTTGCCAAGGCAACCTCGTTGTGCAAGTTTCCACGACAACTGAGTTGCCCGTGCACTCTTTTACCAAGACGATCCAATCGACTATCACACCTCAACTCATGATAATTTGACCTATTTTCTCTTCTGATTTCATCCATTCTTTTGGTTTAGTGCTCTTAGTTTACTCGTTAATTAGAACTCCTATTATCAATTGTGTTTTACTTTTCACAGTGCAGTAACTTAAGCAAAGTGGCCCAAACCAATCCCTGTGGAGACGATACTCGATACTCATATCACTTTATTACTTGCGACGTGTATACTTGCATAATTGCGTAGCACTTATTACGCGCAACACATTTCTTCAAGTTTACTTTCAAGTTCTAAATTAGTTTTGGAAAGCAATTCATTTTTGATTTTTAGCTTAGAAAGCAATTTCTTATTTTAAAAAATAAGTCTTTAAACTCTAAAACTAAATCATCGTAGGCATCTAATAATTCATCAAAAGTATATGAAATTGAAGTGGATGAATTAGAAGTTACCCTTGAATCTTCTTCTATGGCCATGAGACAAAGGTTGGCTACCTCATCATTAGTGGAGTCCTCTTCACCGCTCAATGAAGCCACAAATGCATTCTTCTTATGGCTTAATCCCTTCTTTTTTAGTCGAGGGCAATCATACTTGGTGTGCCCTGGCTTCTTGCATTCGTAGCAAATGATGGGATCCCTCATCTTCATTATCGATTCATGTTATGATTCTTCATTTTCTTGCTTCATGAATTGGGTGAACTTCTTGAAGAGCTTGGCCATCTCTTCTTCTTCACTATTATCTCCACTTGAATCTTCTTGTTGGTTTGTGGAGGATTTAAGAGCAACGTTCAAGTCTTTAATGCCAACGTTCAAGTCTTTAATGCCTTGCTCTTCTTTCTTATTCCCTTTTGACATCATCATTTCATGGGTTAGAAAAGATCCCATAAGCTCGTCAAGCTTGAACTCCTTCAATTTCTTTGCTTCAATATTGTGGTCTTCTTAGAATCCCGTGAATCAGGAAGTGAATAAATCAACTTCCTCACTAGCTTGTCCTCCGGAATCACTTCTCTATAGCCTTTGAGTATATTCACAATGGTGGAGAATCGATTTGACATAGCTTTGATGTCTTCCATTGGGTCCATCTTGAAGTTCTCGTACTCAAGGTTGAGAAGACCAATCTTGGTCTCCTTTAATTCATTTGTTCCTTCATGACTGACCTCAAGCTTGTCCCAAATTTCCTTGGCACTCAAGCAAGAAGATGTCTTTATATACTCATCGGGTCCAAGAGCACAAAATAAGATGTGCATAACTTTATCGTTGAGTTGCATCTTCTTCCAATCTTTCGCATTCCACTCTGCCTTGCTTCTTTATGGGATGAACGAGCCATCAAGGATGACATCCCAAATATGATAGTCATTGAATTTGATGAAAAACATCATCCTATTCTTCCAATAAGAGTAGTTGGCACCATTGAAGTAAAGAGGCTTATCGATGGATTACACCATGATCTCCGGTTGACGTAGAAATGTTTAGCACTTCAAGGATCGACTCTAGGATGTAAATTCAGTGTATAAACGAAGCTCTGATACTAAGTGTTGAGAGCTAAAATGATCAACCAAATATGCCAAAAGAGAGGTGAATTGGATTTTTTCTTTGGTGGATGAAAAGCTAAGCAATAAAAATTGTGACATAATAATTTATAGTGGTTTGACTTTTTAACCAAAGTGTACATCCACTACCTTAGCTATCCACATTAAGGATTTTCCACAAATTCACTAATTTGTCTTTCCTTTTTCTTGGATCAAGGAGATAACCCTTACAACCAAGACTTATACCTCAAAGTCTTGAAGAACACTACTTACGAAGAGAAACAAATTGGTAAACAAGGAAAACCTCTCTAGGCAAATGTGTTTGCAGTTTAAGCACTTACCCAAATCCTAACACTTGAGCAAATATAACAATTAAGCTCACAAGTGTGTTCTACGAAGAAAATTGACAATTAAAGCTTAAAAACACTTTCTCTATACATGGATGTTGGCAATGATGTTTCTTCTTCTTCCATGGCTGCTTGATTGAGTCTTTTAAACCCTCTAATGAGTTTATAGCTGCTACTAGCCGTTAGTGGTTAGTTTGGAGCCGTTGGGGACTTTATTTCCAACCATAAATGAGGTTATGGGCTTGTCAGTATCAGTATGCATAGAAGTGTATCGGTACACCTGCTTAAAATAGAAGAGCTGTGGGGCATTTTTACACTAGCTATCGGTAGACGGTACATGTGTATTGGTACGCACCCTAGTGTATCTGTACAGCTAAAGCTGTATCGGTACACTATTTTGCTACTGTAAAATTAGACAGTTGGGGATAAAGAGGCATATCGGTACACAACTTATCTGTAGCGGTACAAGCTCTTTTGGGAATCTGTACACTAACAAGTGTATCGATACACATGGCCTATTTTTGACTTTTGGGTTATTTTAAAAGCATTTAAACAAGTCAAAAACCCTTTGAAAACCTATCAAACATATTTTTCAAGTTAATGGACTTTTGAAATATTTTTTGCAAATTTGTTTAAATCTAAAAACATTTTTATTTAAATTATATGAAAATCAATATCTTAACATGTCTGACTATCCAAAATATTGAAATAACTCCCTATGGCTGGCATGGAGATAACATCCGCCAAATCGTAAGGGAACTATCCTGAAAAGAGCAGGGCCTGACATTTTAAACTCGCAATTATACATCTATCCCCCAAAAAAGATGCGAACATACGCACTGACGCACAACAGATAGTTTGTAACTTTAGCCCCTCACACACCCGAAGATTGGGAAATCTAAACACAAAATGCAGGCGAGCAAATAACAATTTCATTAACATATCTGAATATTACAAAGTCTTACACTATAATATATGGGCTTTAACTCCTAGGGAATCCCTTAAATCGACTCACGAGAATTACTCAATTTAGGTTCTGGAGAGCACATCCCCAGAGGATCCATTAATGTAGCTTCTAGAGGAACCCCTCGTTCAGATTTCGGAAGGTTTTTTGGCCCAATGTTAACTCCTCAAAAGATATACTTTCCATGCATATATTGCCTTGACATTGCTTGACTTTAGGTATATATTAGTATATTTTTTCAGTAGTTTCATGTATTTGCATCTAGGAGTTGAGGAATGCGTAGTTTTTATTTCCAGTGTGAAGAGGTGTTTTCTAGTTGTGGTATGTAGGATCGGTAGGATATGAACAAGTGGATGCATGAGGAAATTACCAAGCACGAATGCCAAAAGAAGGAAGGATGATGCACAAAAAATAGCATCGAGTCAGAGCCAGATCATCCCTAATCCTATAAAGCAAAGATGCCACATTAGAGGATATTGGCACCAGAAACTTAAGACTTACCTTAACCCTAATTAGAGCCCAACTTGAGCCTATATAAAGGAGTTAAGACACCGCCATAAAGGTAACTAGAGACGTGAGGATAAGAGAAGGGTAGAAAGCAACCAAGGGTTTGACTGTGCAATTTTTTGAGAGCTCTGGATCCATTGAGAGGCTACATCAAAATATCTTCTTCTTTTGTTTCATATCTATTGAATTTTTTTTGGTTTTTGTGAGGATGATTGAAATCGATAATTTTTTATTGGTTTCCGAAGCCATGAACTAATCTTTTAATTTGGCTAGGGGTGTTTGTGATAAATCTTAGTGATTTAGTTTTTAGTAATTGAATGCTTTTGTTTTATTTTCTATTTCACATGTGCTTATTGTTAACATATTTAATGGCATACGATAGTTGGTATTGAATGCTTATTATCCCCTAATATCTTAATAGACTTAGTAGATAAGGATTAGCCGCCAAATACTAAGGAGAGAAACTTCGACATAAGATATTCAAGTAGTTGACACTTTCACTTGAAGTAAATCTACCCCTTAGGAGTATAGGTCGACTCTTCACCAAGTTAATTACTTGAAAACTCACTAAAGACATATAGATGTTGAAAGTAGTGAGGTTAGGGTATTGCCATCGACAGAGGGGACAATAACTTAAAATCTGCTCGACAATAGAACCAAATTTTAATGTTACTAATTGCTATCTTTACTAGTGTGAAATCCAGACATCCCTTGCCAAGCCTACTAACCATCTTTACACCATTTTTTGCCAATCTACCTAGGTCTTTACTTCAGTTTCCTTTATCACTTAATTCCTTTAGTTAAACCCTCATCAATTGCCATCATCTTTATTTTATACTTCACAAGTATTTATCGTGGCATTTAATTCCTGGACAATCCCTGTGGATATGATACTTTTCTCACTACTGTATTACTTGCTAACTGGGTATAATTATACGTAAAAAGATATATTCTTGGCATTATTTACTTGAATAATTATGTAGAATCCTCAACCTTTTGCCAAGCAGTATTTCATTGACACCCACCCCCTAGAGGATCTCTCAGTTCAGCATTTCTTGGCTCATGATGCAAAACTTTTCACATAGGGGGAGAAGGCAGGTCACCCACCTCCTAACGGACATAGGGCAGTAGCCCTACACGAATATCCTCCCAAGACTCGCCTGAGGGTTTATAGACATCAAAATTCACCACCGTTTCCACTATATCCGAACAACAACGAAGGTTCAAATTTCTTAAGTTTAATGGCCATGCGGCCACTTGAACAACACACACTAAGCTGCTTTTGCACTGGTTTGTGTAGTCATCAAACTCCACCAGTCACCTCTCAACATCAAGCCTAGCAGCCTCCTTCGCACTAACATGCTCTTCCAACTGTCGAATCCTTTACTTTAACGCCTCACTCTCCCTTTATATCTGAGCAATACCTCATCTTATATCCTCTACCTCTACAGTAACTTTCATGGCTATCCTTTTATGCTTATGAGCATCCTCCTAAGTAAGCGTATACTTCTTCTTCTCGTTAGCAATCTTCATCTCAGCCTCATTCATATTATTTCAGACCTTAGTCAATTGTCGTCTTGTGGTCTCAATTTCTTGAGCCATCGAAGCAATTTTATTGATGGCTTTAGAAAGATCTATTTCCTTAGCAGCCAACTCCTTTTGCTGAAGAACACAAGTTGCCTTAATGTCAGCCAAAGCAGATTATATCTCCTTATCCGCCTCACAGAGCAAAGATTGCAACCTACTCGACGTTGGGTTTACTTCGGCCACTAACTGAAAAACTTCAGCATATTGGACTCCACAAAAATTGAGGAAATGAGCAACATCATCTTCCCTAGCCTTTGAGGGCGACACCACATGAATCTCTGCCACAGACAAGAGAAGGGTTAATACACTCCCAAACAAATAAATAAGGGGGATCATCAAATATATATACTTGAAACAGGCAAGGAAGAAATTAATGCTTACCCACCCCTCGTTACCTGGATCGCCGAACCAGAATACGCCTCCATAGAATATGTCACCAACACAAATGTCCTTGGCCAACTACAGCAAAATAGCAAATGGACAAAAGCCAAACAACGTACCCGCTACTGTAACACCCCTTTCTCGGTCTGGTAGGAATTTGGGTTGAAAAGCGTTACCAGTAAACGATATGATGATCAATTTACTAATTACGATGACTTGTATGATAAATAATGAATTAATGATGTCAATTCGATGCAATGAATAACGATGATCAATGTAAACTCAATCAAATTATAATTAAGGGGTCATTTGGTAACTTATGCACATTTAGAGATTAAATTGTAATTTTATAAAATTTTAGGAACTTATCAATAACTAGGGTTACCAATGTTAAATTCAATGCTTGATTATCTTGTATATAAAATTTCAATGGATTTGGAAACCATTTGCACTTTCAATTAATCCATATATGAATCAGTGATTATTTTGCAAGATTTTTAAAGCCATATAACTAACTTTAACTAACTCACCTGTATCGGTACCGGTACTCATGAGGTCGTACTAGTATGCCCTTATAATAAATTCGTTTGAACCTAGATCATGTAACAGTATGCAATATACTATACCGGTATGTTGATTCGATGCCTTTCGTATCGGTATGGTCCATCCCTTAACCCTAAATCCTCAATTTAGATCATTAATAGGTATTGGTACGACACCACCAATACCGATACCCTTGCTACAGTAAAATTCTAGTGTTGATTTTGCGTACCGGTACCACTATAACAGTATCGGTACGCCTTAATCTACAATACTAGACATGCATATCGGTACCAGTACTACACCATCGGTACCGGTACGCTTGTTTTATCTATGACCAATAATGCTCCCTAGTACCGATACACCATCACCTGTACCAGTACGGTTAGATCTCTAATGATGTTTTTTTGGTCAAATTAGGGGCCTTAATCTTGTCCAATGATTACCAAATTTTACCAGCAAACTTATAAATATCATATCTAAATGCATGCCAAATTTCATGCCAATACGGATCCATTACCTATGCTTTCACTTGTTAGAGTATTTTAGGCCATTTTACCAATTTTGCCAAAACACTAACATGCCATATTTCATATTTTAACCCACTCAACATGGTGAACAATATAAACACGCAAAATACATCCTTTTAGACCTATTCCTTATCGTGTAACACATATCTATCATCATATCATCAAAATGGTCATTTCATAACTTGTTAACATAGTCTTCATATTTTCTTTACCAACCAATGCATACTAGACCTCAATAATCATATTTAATCACATATTTCCTTATCTTACTCTAGTATATCACGATTATGCATCTCGCAAACTTATCTTAATACCTTTTACAAATCCATAACATATACCTCATGTTTACACATACATACATATACCTATTCCATATGCCACCTTTTTAGGAGTCATAGGGAACCAAGATACATTACTCAAAAGTCTTGGAGAGTGACTTGCAACCTTGTACCACAATCCATCCTCGGAAATCTTAAACCTAAAATGATGCATGGAAATGAATGCATTAGACATACTTTGCGTAGTGAGGTAGTAACCCAATAATATTATGATGACAATAATAATAGATTTCATAAGAACAATACAATCAATGATTAAGTATGGCCTCAATGAATATATTTCCACACATGAACAATGCTTAATGTCGTAAATCCGTTTCCATGTTTTGTTCTCGTCTATTTATACAATAGTTTTACTTGTCTTTTAACATTGTTTGCCTTGGGACACATTTGGACATAGGTAGCATTGGTCTATGTTTAAGCAAGCTCAAAGTACAAAGCAACGACCTGTATCAATGTAATAACAATGATTCAAAGCTTCCTCCATCATCATCCATCATCTCCCCTTAACCTCCAACATCTCTAATATAATATAGGGTCATTACCCTTGAGCCATAGCTCATGGACCGTAGTCCCAATATATCATGTACCAAGCCAAAGTGTCCAAGGGCTTCCATTGCAAAGCAACTTAATGTCTTATGATTTAGCAATAGGGAAATATTCTTATTCGATAGTTGAACCTTAGCTCCAATAATCCTTGTCAACAAAATAGTTTTATCAATACAATAGCCTTGCCAGTATAATATCTTTGTCAATATGGTTATCTTACCAATACCATGTTTTTATCGATCCAATGATTTAATCAATGCTATGAACTTGCCGATGCAACGAACTTACCAATGCAATAATCTTACCAATGCATCATGATGCAAGACAACACAAAATGACTTACCAATGCTTTCCAGTGATATGAGTATTGCCACCAAATGCTCTATATAAGCCAATGAACAATTCTATAATAATCATATAATAAACTATAGGAGGTAATACAACACGGACAACACCTAGCCATCCAAACCATGAACTACACTCACCAAACTTTCCAAAGCTATGGATGGTGTTAACTTATAAATAGAGTACACAAATTTAGACATAAAAAATATCTACTTATTTAATATCTATACATGCCCTACTAGACTAGGATGTGGTGGTACTTACTGATAATGCATGCTAACTTGATCCAACGATGTGCAGCTCTTCTTCTGCTATCTAGTCCGAAGTACCTACGTGTGATACGAAACACACGCTAAGTATAACTTAGTGATGTATAATCATAACAATGTAAAACAATGATTATAAATAACTCAGCCCTGCAAAATGGCAAGCGATTTCCAATTGCAGTTGATAACATTTTATCATGCATGGAACTACCTTACATGTATAGCTCATTAAACCAATATAATATTCAAATCATAGGATTCTATCTGTCTTACCAGTCTTGTGTACATTAAGCTTTTTAGCTTAACTACATGCATAAATGCATTTCAAGTATTATAGCCCAAAGTACAAAATCATGTGATGCTATGGTACGCGAGTCATCACGACACCGTAGTGTCTACGATACCGTAACGTCTGCATCACCGAAGCGAATGAGATGAGTACGTACTCGAGGATGCTCTTTGCTCCTCATAATTGTACAATTTGTGCTAACAACACCGAAGTGCCTGAACAACACCAAGTGTCTAAGTCGACACTGAAGTGTCTAAACATCACCGAAGTGACTGAAATGCACCGTAGTGCTAGGACGCAGCTGCTAAGACTCTATGGATATCCAACTATACCAAAGATTCTCATGTTGTAATACTTGGGCATTCAGTGGCCTAACCACCTGCATAAAAGCATTTTATAAATTATAGCCCAAAGTACAATTTCATGTGAACCTATGCTATACGAGTCATTATAACGACACCCTAGTGTCTGCAACGCCGTAGCGTCTGATGGTGAGTACGTACTTGAGGATTCCCTTTGTTCCTTATTATCACACCTTTTTGTGCTAGTCGATATCGTAGTGTCTAAACAACACAGTAGTGTCTGCAACACCGTAGCATCTAATGTCAACACCGAATTGTCTGGAACGCACCGTAGTGTTGGAATGCAGCTACCATGACTCTATGGATATCCAATTATACCAAAGACTCTCACACTAGTACTTGGGCATAACAATATAATATTTTCACATTCAATATCAATTCATCAATACTATCATCCATAATTAGATAATGGGCAGTTCATACCAAAATATCTAAAGTTCGATTTACCTTGAGTAAATCATTATGCTACAATCATTGTATCAATATGCCATTTAATATTTCATGATATTTGTATAAATAAGTCATCATACATTTTTATTTATACCAAGCCGACTCATCATAAGTCGTCCTATTTAACAACATGTCATAAATACATATAATGCACTCACTCATATCACATATATAATAAAGAAGTAAAAATGTGCTCACATAGGCCATGCATGATATTAGCCCCACTAAGCTATTTCAATACTTTTTCCTTGCTTTCTTTTGATCTGGTACCCTTAGCCTCGTCAATAGCTGTACAATACCATTTGAACATACATAACAATATTCATGTTAGATTTTTAATCTAACATTGCCTAACTATACTATACTAGTATAATTATCCAAATATAAAATATTTCTAAAATTTTTCACTTTTCATTTAATAATGCCGAATTGTTCATTATGGTCCCTAGTGACCATTTTGCACATTTTGCAATTTATTCAAGCTCGAATCACAATTATTCAATAATTCCATCATTTTCACTAACTTTTATTCAATACCCTTCATCCACTAACTTTTACCAAAGTGACATTTTAGTCACTATTTTTACACATAAACTTGCAAACTTGTATCGAATAATTAATCCAACTTTTCTATAATTTTTCTCACAATTTTCCTTTACTTTTAGACCAAAGCTGAATCGGTCCTTGAACTAATTAGGGCTGTCAAATTGGTCCCTTGTCATTTCCTTTCTTGTTAATTTAATCCCTTGGATTCTAATTTCATTTCTAACTTCATACAGCATATTCGAATCATAAAATCTCATAATCATAATAATTTCAAAATATTTTTCCCATAATTTCTCTATAAGCTGGAGTGGGTATCTATATTTTCCATTGACTTTATTTTAGTCCAAACACCATAATAAAGCTTCTAAGTTCATAATCTCTTCAAATCTATCACTAGGATAATTTTCACAATATTTCTCCAAATTTCCCCATGTATGCCAAAATGGTCACTTAGAGGACATAGTTGAGGACTTTTCATTCTAACATCAAAATCAAGCTTCTAATATCATTAATCTTTCATTTTCATCATCAATTTCAAAACTCTAAATAAAACCCCAAATTCTAGGGTTAGGGTTTTTAATCCTTGAACATGAAATTAATCACAATCTAAGCTTGATTTCATCTCTACAACACTCGATTTGCATATATCAAACTTCAACCTAAACATGGAACATGAAACCTTATTTTCTATCTCTTTAAGAACATAATCAAATCTTCATAACTCTTGATAAAATTTCTATCAAATGAAAGAGAATTGAAAATAGATCAACTTTCTACCAAAAACATACCTTAAATCTTGTTCGAGAGCCTTCAAAATGCCTAGGAAAAAATTTATATATTTTCCCCTTCTCTCTATGATATTTTTGAAATGGAGGGGGTTAGAAGATGAACATTTTGTTCATCTTTTATTAATTTATGCCACATGTAACTGATAAATTGATTTTTTATTCAATTTAGTCCTTATTCCAAAATTAACCTCCAACTGAATCATAATTTACAAGTTGCCATTCTAGTTCATTTCCAACCAAATTCCATTCAACTATAACCAAACTAGAGTAATGCTTCCTCATGGGAATTTACCATATTACCCATGGTACTTTCAAAATATTTCAAAATTGCCATTGTGACCAAATTACCAAAACTAGTCACTTAAATCACTAATTGTGCCATTTTGTAAAAATCCAACTATTGTTGTTAGATCACAATCGACCAATTAATAATTTATTCATAAAATAATATTTTATGAATTTTCTGTGACTTATGGAATAACCTCTGAAATTTTGATTCGATCCGATTTCCCAATATTCACTTACTACTTCAACTGCGATTTCCCCTTCACCGGCTATCAAATAAATTCTAAAATTTTCATATTTCCATATATGAAAAATAAATAATATTATCAAATAAAATATTCCATATTTATGAAGTCAAACTTAAAATTTTGACTCGGTCCAAATATACCGATAATTACCCGAAATCTTTATCGGATACAATTTCTCTTAATATTTATTAATCTGCTATCCATATGAATAATATTAACTCGGACTGATTCCTTTTTATCAGTCCGAAGTACTGACATGGGACCTTCCCAATAGGTCACCCATCCCATGCCTTGAGCACTCTTAACTTTCAAGTTCAATTGAAAATCGATATCTTATACTGCATTTTTATTTGAATCAAGTACCTGCTTATCCCCTAATTGTTCGATCAAAAATAGATTTCTATCACATACCAAAAATCTAATTATACGGATCAACTTCTTGTAACATGTAATACTTATCTGTGGAATAAAAACATTTAATGGTAAAAATATTCCATCAGATGCCTAATACTTTTCCTATCGAATTTCAACTAAACTTCGCAAGTACCCTATTTTGCTTATTCTCTATCACACGGTACTCTAAATTCTCAGAAATTTCTTTCCTAGAATCCATAATTAAAGAAATCCTAACTTTTATATTTTTTCATTTTAGTCACTAAGTTAGCTTTTAACCCTTATCTTAGTACTAAATGACTCTTAAACAACTTAGCAAATTTCGGTGTATTACAATTCTCCCCCTTAAGAAAATTTGTCCTCAAATTTTCAAAACGTCCATGGTTCAAAAAGTTGCAGGTACTGCTCTTTCGTTTTCTTCTCGATTTCTCAAGTAGCTACTTCTACTTTATAATTCCGCTAACTGACTTTTATCAATGAAATTTTCTTATTCCCTATTCCTTTTAATTCTATATGCTAAGATTTTTATCGGTTCTTCTTCATACATCAAATATTGGGTTGTAATTCAACTTCCTTTGGGTTGATAACGTGAAAAGGATATGATCAATACCTTTGAAGAAAATTCACGTGATATATATCGTGAGTCTTGCTTGCCTCCGAAAGTAAAGTTAATTAATAAGTCATTTGTCCATCTCTTTTAAGAGTCTTATACGGTCTAATGAATCTGAGACCAAGCTTTCCTTTTGACCAAAGAATAATACCTTTTTTCCAAGGTGAAGCTTCCATACATACCTTGTTTCTGAATTTAAACACAATATCCTTTTTTTCTTTTTATCTGCATGTGTCTATTGTTTGCTTTAGGATTATTTTAAAGAATCCTCACTTTGTCTTATATTTCTCGAGTCAGATCAACTCCATCCACTTTTGGATTATTCCGAACATTTCAATCCTTTCCCATAATCCTACATTCTCAATAATATAGGTTTGTAACTTATCTTCAAAGATCAGAATAGTCCAACTAACTGTCCTTCAATTAAAATTTCTTTCTTCATTTCGCCATTATAAACGTTTCTTCAATAGCAATCCATCAGATCTGCTTTCATATTCTTAGGCTTCTCTAGATTCAACTTGCTTTCTCTTATGAACTAGTTGTCATTATACAGTCTTAATTACCCTCTGGAAGGATTTTCCAGATCATTCCTGTGGGAATACTATTACTGGGGTATTAGTCCACCAGTTACGAGCATGATCCTACAATAACAATACCTGCTTCTTCTAACTTTTCAGTGTTAATACATTTCAAACCCTTCGATATAATTTTATCATCCTTTACTTCAAACAAATAGTCATTGATCTACCATATCGATAATTGTCTTCTAAACTGGTTAAATATTTACTCAATTATCCTTTTCTAACATACTATTATTCCAAGTTCTTTGTCTTTCTAGTCTACTAGACCTTACAATTGACATTGTCATCTATTAATACTAATATCTTTTCAAAATAGTATTCTTCTTTATCTTTGTAGCATAGCTTACTTCTTCTAATTCTCTAGTTGTTTCATGCCTAACAATTTCCTTTTAGTCTTCAAATATACTCCTTATAACAAATCATCTTCATTTTTAACTACTTAATCAGGCTAATTTAGTAGTATCATCTCTTAAGTATTTCCCATCATACTCTAAATTTTCATATTTTCAGCCTCCAGCTTATCTTAAGCAGGCTGCCAGATTATATCTGCAGTAATCTCCAACAATTTCATGTTTAGCCCTTTAACAAATACGTATTTCCAGAATAAGAATACTTTTTCTTTTTTTAACTTTTCATATCTGACTATTTTAATTTATTAATAACAATCACAATTCCATTTAATCATAAGCTTACCGCTCTATGACTTCCTTTTACCTTGAAATGCGCGTATGAATCCTTACTCTCTCTAAGTTTCTTATAACTTATGCTATTATAAGCGTAAGTGCAAATACAGATGTTAGAGACTAACATTTTATAATTACTGTACCAGTTCTCTATTATACAGATAACTCATCCTGGATAGGAGTTAACTACCATATTTATTTCACGGTGTTGTATCCACTATAGGTTTTTTCTTAAGCCTCGAAATTCGTCAACTGACAAAATCTAACGGTATCTTATTTTTCTTATAGCCATTAGTGTCTTATTCATACTATTGAGGAGCTACATCAAGTTATGCAAGCAATACATCAATAACATCACATCCTAGGGGCATGTACACTTTCGCAAAATCATATTGGACTCGGTTTAACCTCCAGAATCGGCTAAACCTTTACTCTGATACCACTAAATGTAACACCCTCAACGTATATTCGATATTCGAATACACATTAAAGATGTTACTAACTGGTTTACACTGATTTTCAAACTTGTAAATTTCTTTTATTTGCAAAACTAATTTGATCAAACAACCCTTTTTCGGTTTTCACTAAATTACAAATCTGTCTAGAGTCACCTAGTTTTGACCCTGAATTGGTTTATAAAATAATTTAAGCAGTTATTAAAATTAAAATATAATTTAGGGTGAAAACTATGTGTGCTGCCTAGACTCTTTCTTGATTTTAAAATCGTTATGCGATAAAAAACCAACTAAGTTTAAAATCGTTTGAAGCATCTTTTCTAATATTATTAATTCCTCAAACTAAGTCATGTTTCTAGATCATACATCGACATTAACTTATAAATAGAGTACGAAAATTTAGACATACAAAATAGCTACTTATTTAATATCTATACATGCCCCACTAGACTAGGATGTGGTGGTACTTACTGATAATGCAGGCTAACTTGATCCAACGATGTACAGCTCCTCTTCTGCTATCTGGTCCGAGGTACCTACGTGTGATACGAAACACACAGTAAGTATGACTTAGTGAGGCATAATCATAACAATGTAAATAATGATTATAAATAACTCAGCCCTGCAAAATGGCAAGCGATTTCCAATTGCAGTTGATAACATTTTATCATGCATAGAATTACCTTACATGTATAGTTCATTAAACCAATATAATATTCAAATCATAGGATTCGATCTGTCTTACCAGTCTTGTATACATTAAGCTTTTTAGCTTAACTACTTGCATAAATGCATTTCAAGTATTATAGCCTAAAGTACAAAATCATGTGATGCTATGGAACGCGAGTCATCATGACACTGTAGTGTCTACGATGCCGTAACGTCTACATCGTTGAAGTGAATGAGATGAGTACGTACTCGAGGACGCTCTTTGCTCCTCATAATAGCACAATTTGTGCTAACAACACCGAAGTGTCTGAACAATGCCGTAGCGTCTAAGTCGACACCAAAGTGTCTAAACATCATCGAAGTGACTGAAATGCACCGTAGTGCTAGGACGCAGCTGCTAAGACTCTATGGATATCCAACTATACCAAAGATTCTCATGTTGTAATACTTGGGCATTTAGTGGCCTAACCACCTGCATAAAAGCATTTCATAAATTATAGCCCGAAGTACAATTTCATGTGAACGTATGGTATACGAGTCACCATAACGATATCGTAGTGTCTGCAACGCCGTAGCGCCTGATGGTGAGTACATACTCGAGCAGCCCTTTGCTCCTAATTATCGCACCTTTTTGTGCTAGTCGACATCATATTGTCTAAACAACACCGTAGTTTCTGCAATGCCATAACGTCTAATGTCAGCACCGAAGTGTCTAAACAACACCGTAGTGTCTGCAACGCCGTAGCGTCTAATGTCAACACCGAAGTGTCTAGAAGGCACCATAGTACTAGAATGCAGTTTCTATGACTCTATGGATATCCAATTATACCAAAGACTCTCACACTAGTACTTGGGCATAACAATATAATATTTTTACATTCAATATACAATTCATCAATACTATCATCCATAATTCGATAATAGGAAGTTCATACCCAAATATCTAAAATTTGATTTATCTTGAGTAAATCAATATGCTACAATCATTGTATCAATATGCCATTTAATATTTCATGCTATTTGCATAAACAAGCCATCATTCATTTTTATTTATACCAAGGCTGACTCATCACAAGTCGTCCTATTTAACATGTCATAAATACATATAATGCACTCACTCATATCACATATATAATAAATAAGTAAAAAATCGCTCACCTGGGCCATGCATGATATTAGCCTCACTAAGCTATTTTGATACTTTTTCCTTGCTTTTTTTTGATCTGGTACCCTTAGCCTCGTCAATAGCTGTACATTGCCATTTGAACATACATAACAATATTCAAGTTTGATTTTTAATCTAACATTGCTTAACTATACTATACTAGTATAATTATCCGAATATAAAATATTTCCAAAAATTTTCACTTTTTCCTTTAATAATGCCGAATTGTTCATTATGGTCCCTAGTGACCATTTTGCACATTTTGCAATTTATTCAAGCTCGAATCACAATTATTCAATAATTCCATCATTTTCACTAACTTTTATTCAATACCCTTCATCCACTAACTTTTACCAAAGTGACATTTTAGTCACTAATTTTACACATAAACTTGCAAACTTGTATCGAATAATTAATCCAACATTTCTATAATTTTTCTCATATTTTCCCTTACTTTTAGACCAAAGCTAAATTGGTCCTTGAACTAATCAGGGCTATCAAAATGGTCCCTTGTCATTTCCTTTCTTTTCAATTTAATCCCTTGGATTCTAATTTCATTTATAACTTCATACAACATATTTGAATCATAAAATCTCATAATCATAATAATTTCAAAATATTTTTCCCATAATTTCTCTACAAGCCGGAATGGGTATCTATATTTTCCAATGACTTTATTTTAGTCCAAACACCATAATCAAACTTTTAAGTTCATAATCTTTTCAAATCCATCACTAGGATAATTTTCACAATATTTCTCCAAATTTCCCCATGTATGCTGAAATGGTCACTTAAAGGACTAGTTGAGGATTTTTCATTCTAACATCAAAATCAAGCGTCTAATATCATCAATCTTTCATTTTCATCATCAATTTCAAAATCCTAAATAAAATCCCAAATTCTAGGGTTAGGGTTTTTAATCCTTGAACATTAAATTAATCACAATCTAAGCTTGATTTCATCTCTGCAACACTAGATTTGCATAGATCAAGCTTCAATCTAAACATGTAACATGAAACCCTATTTTCTCTCTCTTTAAGAACATAATCAAATCTTCACAACTCTTGATAAAATTACTATCAAATGAAAGAGAATTGAAAATAGATCAAATTTCTACCAAAAATATACCTTAAATCTTGTTCGAGAGCCTTCAAAATGCCTAGGAAAATTTTTGTATATTTTCCCTTCTCTCTATGGTATTTTCGAAATGGAGGGGTCGAAGATGAACATTTTGTTCATATTTTATTAATTTATGACACGTGTAATTGAAAAACTGAATTTTTTATTCAATTTAGTCCTTATTCCAAAATTAACCTCCAACTGAATCATAGTTTACATGTTGCCATTCTAGTTCATTTCCAACCAAATTCCATTCAACTCTAACCAAACTAGAGTAATTCTTCCACATGGGAAATTACCGTATTATCCATGGTATGTTCAAAATATTTCAAAATTGCCATTGTGACCAAATTACCAAAACTAGTCACTTAAATCACTAATTTTGCCATTTTGTAAAAATACAACTATTGTAGTTAGATCACAATCAACCAATTAATAATTTATTCATAAAATAATATTTTATGAATTTTCCGTGACTTATGGAACAGCTTCTGAAATTTCGATTCAATCCGATTTCTCGATATTCACTTACTACTTCTACTGCGATTTCCCTTTCACCGGCTATCAAATAAATTCTAAAAATTCCTTATTTCCATATCTTAAAAATAAATAATATTATCAAATAAAATATTCCATATCTATAAAGTCAAACTTAAAATTTGACTCGGTCCAAATATACCGATAATTACCTGAAATCTTTATCGGATACAATTTCTCATTAAATTTCTTAATCGGCTATCCATATGAATAATACTCCCTCCGTCCCATTTGTTTTGTCCATTGTTGACTTTTCACAGAGTTTTAGGACGAAAAAGTTTGTGTAAGAATGTGTAAGAAAGATGATGTAAAATAATTGAAACGACAATTTTATCCTTAAAAAGTTGAATTTTGTTTTGTTGAAAAACTAAAAAAAGGGGTATAAAAGGAAGTGTGCCTTATAAAAGTTGTTGATTTTTTTAATGAGACATTTTAAGAGGGACGATTTCAAAACACAAATGGGACATATTGAGCGGGACAGAGGGAGTATTAACTCGGACTAATTCCTTTTTATTAGTATAAAGTACTGACATGGGACCTTCCCAGTAGGTCACCCATCCCATGCCCTGAGCATGCTTAACTTTGCAGCTCAATCGAAATTCGATATCTTATAGTGCATTTTTATTCGAATCAAGTATCTGCTTATCCCGTAATTGTTCGATCAAATATAGATTTCTATCCCATACCATAAATCTAATTATACAGATCAACTTCCTATAACTTGTACTACTTATCTGTGGAATAAAAACATTTAATGGTAAAAATATTCCATCAGATGCCTAATACTTTTCCTATTGGATTTCAACTAAACTTCGCAAGTACCCTATTTTGGTTACTCTCTATCACACGGTACTCTAAATTCTCAGAAATTCCTTTCCTATAATCCATAATTAAAGAAATCTTAACTTTTATATTTTGTCATTTTAGTTACTAAGTTAGCTTTTAACCCTTATCTTAGTACTAAATGACTCTTAAACAACTTAGCAAATTTTAGTGTATTACAATTCTCCCCCTTAAGAAAATTCATCCTCGAATTTTCAAAACGTACATGGTTCAAAAAGTTGCAGGTACTGCTCTTTCGTTTTCTTCTCGGTTTCTCAAGTAGCTACTTCTACTTTATAATTCCGCTAACTGACTTTTATCAATGAAATTTTTTTATTCCTTATTCCTTTTAATTCCATATGCTAAGATTTTTATCGGTTCTTCTTAATACATCGAATATCGGGTTGTAATTCAACTTTCTTTGGGTTGATAACGTGAAAATGATCTGATCAATACCTTTGAAGCAAATTCACGTGAAATATATCGCGAGTCTTGCTCACCTCCGAAAGTGAAGTCAATTAATAAGTCATTTGTTCATCTCTTTTAAGAGTCTTATACGGTCCAATGAATCTGAGACCAAGCTTTCCTTTTGACCAAAGAATAATAAATTTTTCCAAGGTGAAACTTCCATACATACCTTGTTTCGAATTTAAACATAATATCCTTTTTCTTTTTATCCGCATGTTCCTATTTTCGATCTGCAGCTGCTTTAGGATTATTTTAAAGAATCCTCACTTTTTCTTATATTTTTCGAGTCAGATCAACTCCATCCACTTTTGGATGATTCCGAACATTTCAATCTTTTCCCACAATCCTGTGTTCTCAATAATATAGGCTTGTAACTTATCTTCAAAGATCAGAATAGTCCAACTAACTGTCCTTCAATTAAAATTTCTGTCTTCATTTCAATATTATAAACGTTTCCTCAATAGCAATCCATCAGATCTGCTTTCATAATATTAGGCTTCTCTAGATTCAACTTGCTTTCTCTTATGAACTAGTTGTCATTATACGGTCTTAATTACCCTCTAGAAGGATTTGCCAGATCATTCCTGCGGGAATAATATTACTGGGGTATTAGTCCACCAATTACGAGCTTGATCCTACAGTAACAATACTGATTCTTCTAACTTTTCAGTGTTAATACATTTCAAACCCTTCGATAAAATTTTATCATCCTTTACTTCAAACAAATAGTCATTGATCTACCATATGATAATTGTCTTCTAAACTGGTTAAATATGTACTCAATTATCCTTTTCTAACATACTCTCATTCCAGGTTCTTTGTCTTTCTAGTCTACTAGACCTTACAATTGACATTGTCATCTATTAATACTGATATCTTTTCAAAATAGTACTCTTCTTTATCTTTGTAACATAGCTTACTTCTTCTAATTCTCTAGTTGTTTCATGCCTAACAATTTTCTTTTAGTCTTCATATATACTTCTTATAACAGATCAACTTCATTTTTAACTACTTAATCAGGCTAATTTAGTAATATCATCTCTTAACTACTTCCCATCATACTCTAAATTTTCATATTTTCAGCCTCTAGCTTATCTTAAGCAGACTGCCAGATTACATCTGCAGTAATCTCCAACAATTTCATGTTTAGCCATTTAACAAATACATATTTCCAAAATAAGAATACTTCTTCTTTTTTTAACTTTTCATATCTGACTATTTTAATTTTTTAATAACAATCACAATTCCATTTAATCATAAGCTTACCGCTCTATGACTACCTTTTACCTTGAAATATGTGTATGAGCCCTTACTCTCTCTAAATTTCTTATAACTTATGCTATTATAAGCATAAGTGTAAATACAAATGTTAGACTAACATCTTATAATTATTGTACCAGTTCTCTAATATACAGATAACTCATCCTGGATAGGAGTTAACTACCATATTTCTTTCACGGTGTTGTATCCATATGGGTCTTTTCTTAACCCTCGAAATTCGTCAACTGGCGAAATCTTATAGTATCTTATTTTTATTATAGCCATTAGAATCTTATTCATACTGTTGAGGAGCTACATCAAGTTATGCTAGCAATACATCTGTAATATCAAATCCTAGGGGCATGTACACTTTAGCAAAATTATATTAGAACTCCAGAATCGGCTAAACCTTTACTTTGATACCACTAAATGTAACACCCTCAACGTATATTCGATATTCGAATACGCATAAAAGATGTTACTAACTGATTTACACTAATTTTTCAGACTTGTAAATTTTTTTTATTTGCAAAACTAATTTGATCAAACAACCCTTTTTCGGTTTTCACTAAATTACAAATCTGTCTAGAGTCACCTAGTTTTGACCCTGAATTGGTTTATAAAATACTTTAACCAGATATTAAAATTAAAATATAATTCAGGGTGAAAACTATGTGTGCTGCCTAGACTTTTTCTTGATTTTAAAATCTCTACGCGATAAACAACCAACTAAGTTTAAAATCGTTTGAAGCATCTTTTCTAATATTTTTAATTCCTCAAACTAAGTCATGTTTCTAGATCATACATCGACATTAACTTATAAATAGAATACGAAAATTTAGACATACAAAATAGCTACTTATTTAATATCTATACATGCCCCACTAGACTAGGATGTGGTTGTACTTACTGATAATGCATGCTAACTTGATCCAACGATGTGCACCTCCTCTTCTGCTATCTGCTCCCAAGTACCCATACTAGTAATCTAATTATACAGATCAACTTCTTGTAACCTGTACTACTTATCTGTGGAACAAAAACATTTCATGGTAAAAATATTCCATCAGATGCCAAATATTTTTCCTATCGGATTTCAACCAAACTTCGCAAGTATCCTATTTTGCTTACTCTCTATCACACGGTACTCTAAATTCTCAAAAATTCCTTTCCTAGAATCCATAATTAAAGAAATCCTAACTTTTATATTTTGTCATTTTAGTCACTAAGTTAGTTTTTAAGCATTTATCGTAGTACTAAATGACTCTTAAACAACTTAGCAAATTTCGGGGTATTACAACTAGCTACTACAGGAGGCCTGAATCGCTGAAGTTAGATGGCAGAGCAATCTAGGAACCAAAACCATCCATTGAGGAGCCATCGAAGCTGGAACTGAAACAATTGCCAAGTCACCTCAAACATGCCTCGACACCGAAGGAGAAAGGAGTAGCAAAACCTAAGCACTTCTGGGGTGCTGAGTTATATCAAAGGTTCTCTAGACTTTTAGCAAAGAGATACTTTGGTTTTCTAAGGTGGTTGTTCAAAGCCACCATTGCAAAATATTCTTTTCTATTATGTAATCAAGAGTTTGGAATACTCAAAGGAAAACAATTTTTGGCTTTCTATGTTGATTATTCAAACAAAAGATTTCCACATCATACCATCCACCAACCAAGGGCCAATGACTAAAGCACTATTGGGAAAAAAATTAGATTAATGCCAAGGAGACCATTCTCCTTGCAGAAATTCAATAACTTTTTGCCAACGTAGTATGGTCATTATAAATAAGTTAGGAGAGTTATTTTCTTTTCAGTACTTAGGATATCTCAGTTTTAAATCTTTAGTTTCTAGTTTTATTTCTTTTTATGTTTTGAAAGGTTTCTTTGATTCTTAGCACATGAAATTTTGCCAAGAGACTATGCCGAGTTATGCTGCCAAGACACCCAAGGCTAAATCGACCACTCAACTACCAGCTGGTTCGTTGGTAATGCATTCCCAGGTTTATTAATGTAGGAGATCATCCTTCAAAAAATGGAGAAAGCTGAGGAGTAGAATATTTTGTTTTGGCAGTATGTCAATGCCAGAGATTGTGCCATAAAACAAACACTCGAAGGCATGTCTGAGCATACATTGCCAAGCTTCCCAGTGTTCCCTTCCAACCCAATTGCTAAGTATGACATGTCAACCAGTCCTCCCTCTGCTCGCGTTCTGACGCCGTTTGATGCCACAGTCCCAGGCTCTTTAGTACAATCCGAGTCTGCTAGAACCGATACACCACTTGAATTTGAAGATGAAGGAATCCAAAGCCAAGCCAAGGCTGCTACCACAACTACTGCACCTGCCTCATCCACTGCCACTGTTAACCATGTCGCCTCAAATCTGACAAAGGTTGTTGCGGAGGTTCTCCAAGATCTCGGAGCCTCCGCCACTGCATCGAAGCCCAGCCTGAAATGCAAAAAGCACACAACTCCCAACTGAAGGAGTCTCATCAAAAGAAAACTCGCGTTTCAAGGCCAAAAAATTTTGAAGGTGAGTCATTCTCTTCCTAAATTCCTTATATTTTTATTCCATTGCATTCACATGTTCAAGCATTTTACTATATATCTGTTGTTTTCATACATTTAGGATAATGCACACCTTTGGTTTTGGGGTGTGTGTTGCCTCGCATCTTTTGCCATGCCATGCATTCATGTTTATGATTCTGTTTGCTTTCTGTTGCCATATAGATTAGGGATGACCATGCATACCAAACTGCTAAATTTTTTTTTTTGCTAAGGCTTGATTGATCTGATATGCATAACTACTAGTATAGTTAGAGTTTTTACTAGTATACTTTATCAGGTGATGAATTTGGAATCTTTAGTTTGCATATGCCAACAGGTTAGTAATGCCAGGATTGCTTGGCAACTGATCTCTAGTTTAAGGAACTGGAGTCTCACTTAACACGTAGTATATATCTAGTTCCCAAAATAAACTTAGGATTCTTGAAACTGAATTCAGAAAAAAATTGATGCTAGGGTAAACAGAAAAAATAAGGCAACAATATTTTGCCAAATCTTGAAAAAGATAGAACTCTCATCTGCCTAGAGATAATAAGTAACTTGGGGCTTCGCGACTTGCTCTCTCTTAGTTCTCAAGTAAAAAACTTTAAGGTGTGAGTTGATGAGTAAGCCTATTAATGTCTGGATTAACATGGGGATTTGTGGTATGCTCCCTCTTATTTCTCACGCCAAACAATATTGCGAAACAAGCCTGAAGATATTGCCAGCAGAAACCCTTGGTAAAAAATAATAATAAAATTTGAGTTTGGGTAGTAAAGATTTACTAAGGGAGTTAAAAGGATACTTGATGCATATTGCTTGCACTTCATGCACACTTTATGACCTTAGACTAGTGTTATATTGCTGCACTTGAATTTGCTTATCTGCTTGGTATTACTACACTGAGATATCTAAGGACAGAACTAGGATCAGATTATGCTTGCTAGCATGTGTTGTTAATTGGGACAATTTTGCCAAGGTATTTCATTTCATTTTTTTGTTTTATTAATTATAGTTGCATTACTTGAGGACAAGCAATGAGCTAGGTTTGGGGGGTGTTAACTCCTCAAAAGTACTAATTTTCATATATATTTTACCATGCTTTTGCTTAACTTTGAGTATAGATTCATGCATTTAGTTAGTAAAATCATGCATTTGCATTAAGGAGTTGAGGAACGCTTCATTTGCCGGAGTAAATGTGTATTTCTTTGCTTTGGTGCGCAGAAACAGGTTGGCAGGAGCAGGACTGGAGCAGTTGGCATGACAAGATGAAGGACCAGAAGAGAAATGCCAAGCACCCTTGGCAATAAGTTGGCAGAAGTATTTTGCCAAGAACCATTGGTAATACCAGCTTGAGAAAATAAGACCAGATCAGACTACGAGAAAATCGTATTGGATCAAACTCCAAAAAAATAGGATCAGATAAAATGGTAGAAAAATAATGCCAAGCTTGGTTGGCAAAAGAATGCCAAGCTTGGTTGGAAAAAGAATGCCAAGCTCGTCGATAAAAGATCGAAGGTTGATGATGTCAGCCCTAGTAAAAACTTAATCAGCTCAAATTTAAAAGAGGATAAAGAGAAGAGAAGAGATCGATCAACAACAACTGGGGAAGAAGAGGTTACACCGTGGTGAAGAGGGCGACTTATGGTTCGACTAGGCTAGACCGAGGGCTTTGGAGCCATTAAAGGGCTGCATGAAACGACCCCTTCTAGCCCATGCTCTTTGTCTAGTTATTTTTATTTTTAAATGATAATGTTGTTAGAAAACGATGAAGGTTTTTGGTTTGATACCCCCACCATAAACTAATTTAATAGTTAGTGGAGGATGTTTGTGTTAAACGTTGTTTCTATGTTTTGTTTTTAATAATAAAAATGCCTTGGCATTGTTTCCCCTATCTGGCATGTTCTTTGGTTTTCTAAATTCTTTGCCAAGCGACTGCTTGCATTGTTTGCTTATTGCATCTTAATATCTCAACAGACTTAGGGGCAACGATTAGTTGCTAGATACTAAGGCGAGATGCTTCGACGAAAAATGTGCAAGTAGATGAACTTATTTCGGGAGTGAGTCTACCCCTTAGGAGTATAGATTGGGACTTAATCAAATTGATTTATGAAAAACTTCATTATAGAGATATAAGGGTTTTTACATGGTTAATTTCGAGCATTTCCATCGACAGAGGCAATGCCAACTTTGAATCTGCTCAGCAAATAATATCAAGGAAGAAAATTATTAAAGGTTGGCATGAAAAGCATGAAAAATATGCATCCCTTGCCAACGCTCATCACTATTTGAATACACTTGTTTGCCAAACTACCTAAACTTTTATTTTATTTTTCCTTAGTTATTTTTCTTAATCTTAAATCCAACTTTCATATCAAAATCATTTGTTTCAAATTACAAGTACTAATCATGACAATTAATTCTTAGGCAATCCCTGTGGAGACGATACTCAACTCACTACTTTATTACTTGCTGACCGTGTATACTTGCACGCAAAAGACTTAATCTTGGCACTGTTTTCATACATTTTCCACCCATTTGCCAAGCACTTACACAGTCGAACAGATGGTAACCTATGTAGATTCCTTTATTCCTTGACTTGGACTTCCTTGAAAAGATGGATAAGTTTCCAGTTTTACCTTGTTTATAAGACAAAGAAAATGACATGATTCCAATTATCTTTCATATTTAATCATATGGAATTGATATACGAATTTTCCATGTTTCTTAAAAACAAAGGTGAGCTTTTGCACCATAGACTTACCTTGAATAAGATTAGAGTGGAAGAGGAATAGGAATAGGAATTCTATGAAAATTTAAGCTTTCAAAGCTTCACCAATGGAGGTGTGTGCTTACACATGGGGAGGTGCTAGCATATTTAAACTAAAGAAGAAGATGAAGATGAGATAGCAATTCCCTTTTCTATTGTTTTTGCTCCTCGTGAAAATATATTCTTCATTTTTAATTCCTTTTCTTATAAAAGCATATCAAACCTCATCATTGTCCTTTTTAATCTTTTTACAACCCATTGCCACCACTTGACACATGTAATCACTCATTTTTATCCGGTTTGTAAATATTGTTAATATATTAGTATAATAATTAATGGATGTTATTATTGCATGTATACATATATAGTATTATTATGTGTGTGTTTATTATGTACGTGTGACTAATATGTATGTGGTATATGTGTGTCGTATGTACGTTTGCATGTTATGTATGCTTAATTGTTCATATGTATAATGTGTGTATATTTATATTAATTAGGTGTGCGTGCAAATATATATATGTGCATATTATGTGTTTGAATATTATGTGATATACATGTTAATTACGTGTATGATTATATGCACGTGTGTTTGTATATTATTTTAATTAAGAATTTGTTACATATATTAAGGTTTGCATGTGTGTCCGTATGTCATACGTATATGTGTACGCATATGTGCCATGTGCCATGATCAAGTGTTGCCACATCGTCTCGCAAATCGCATCCAGGCCGTTCATCTTCGAGTGATCTTAGCCATTGGATTAGATCAGATCCAACGGCAGAGATTTAATCTAGCCAAAATGATTTTTTACTCTGATGGCACCACTCCGCCGTACGCTTTCCCCTTACCGGCCCCAACCACCGTTCAGAAACGTGCAAAAACAAGGAAAAAGAAATATGTCAGACAAAATCAAATCAAATATGTATTTTATAGTATTTCTACCAAACATACAGGATATATATGTATCAAACAAATATTCAGTAAGAGTTCAGTTTCCAGTCGAGAGAAATAGCAAAAAAAATCCAGTTTCAGTGGTAATTAATTTCTTTTTCTTTCCTCTCATACATGCATGCATGTAAACAAAAAAAGCAAGCAAAGGTAGAAATATAAAGAAAAAAAAGTTTACCTAAAAAAAATGTTGTTGATCGGCAACAAGCCCTAAAAAGGGTGAGCCGTTCCAAGTTTTTTTGTTTCGAAACATCATAGATTTGGGTTTTGTGGTCTCAAAATAGGAGGGTTGTTGTTTTTTGGAGGGGTGTCTTGGTTGGGTTTTAGAGCGGTTGAGGGCGGTGGTTGGAGTAGCCGGACCATCGCCGGCTTCTACAAACCACGACGGCCAAGGAAGACCTTCAGAGGTTTTGAGGGTCTAGATTTGAGAGGAAATAAGGGAGATGGAGTGCTTATTTGAGGGTTTTAAAACAAAAAATGGGAAAAGGTTGGATAATGGTCGGGTAAGGGTATTTTATAGGATGTTTATTTCTTAAAATGTTCTATTTACGCAATAAATCCCCCCGCATCCCTAATATTTTCAAAACTGGTCTGCCCCTTGGTCCAATTACAACTTTAGTCCTCTCTTGTTTTCGAAAAACTTCAATTTCACCCCCTAAATTAACCGAGTCCAATTTTTTAAATGGCAAAATCTCACCCCCTAGTCCCTCCGTGTTTTCAATGTTTTCAGTTTGGGCTTGCCCTTGGTTTAATCACAAGTCCGGTCCCTATGAGTTTCTTCCGGTTTTTAATTAAGTCCCAAAGTACGTTTTTATTTATTTAATTTCTGTCTTTTTGTTGCGGTTTTATTTTATTTCAATCCTTCATCATGGGTTTATTTTAATTGGCTGTATTTTTTTAAGCATGTTTTCTTTTCTTTTAGTTTTGAGGTATCTTTTTTCTCACTTGTTTATGCTTTACTTTTATTATCGTGATATGTTATGTTAATCATGCTCACACATTTTACTACCTTTATTTAATATTGTAATATTCATGTTTTCGTGTTTTAATACCATGTCAATAGGAATGTTTGTTTTTTATTATTATTTAATTATTTTAAGTTGCATTTTGGATATATTATTGACAATGCGGTGCCCTTTTATTCGAGCGTAAACGTGGCCAGTATCAAGTGTAGTGATGGTAGTCTTTCACTTTTATTCCCGAATAACGGGGCTCTTAAAATTTACTCGCACTTATAACCAAATTTTAATTTAATCGTCACTTTAATCCGAAAAGTTTAATATTAATAAAGCGGTGATTATTAAAGTACAAATTTTGGGCAGTGTGGGGGTGCTAATCCTTCCCCATCCGTAACCGACTCCCGAACCCAACAGTTTTCAAATCTCTGTTTTTATGGTGTCCGGCCTACCCTAGTGGCCGGTGGCGACTCCATTTTAAATAAAATAAGGTTTTTCTAAAACCCCACGGAATAAATATTTTTAAAAAAATATTCAAAAGACCTCAAACACCTTAAAACCTCATTTTTTAGCGTAAAAAATCGCTACAGATGGCGACTCCGTTGGGGAAGATTTTTGTTTTTTTAAAAACAAATGAGAGTCATGCTTTTTTTAAATAATTACCGCTTTATTAATATTGATGTTCCAGATTAAAGTGACTATTAAATTAACATTCGATTATAAGTGCACGTTTATTTTAACGCATTTAAAATTTGGCATATAAACCTGTCCTTTTTAAGTGGGGGAAAACGCTAATGCTTTCGTGAGGATATCGTTCCTCCGTGTAGGCCTAGCAAGTACTTTCGGGGATCGAGTACCTTATGCTTTCGTAAGGATATCGTTCCTTCGTAGAGGCATAAGCGAATGGGTCCCCCTGAATTGAACCCGGTTGAAAGGAGCCTATTAATGGGTGATGATCAGGGGCCTTGTTACCCTTAGTAGGGGACAACAAGGACAATTCGGGTACCTCCTAGAACCAACACTGCATGTAGAGAACATATAGAAATCCACCGCTTTAGAGCCATGCTGATAACCTAGGTGTTTTAGACGGGATGTAAATAGGGTTGTTTTGTTTGTTTACCTTATTTGGTTTGTCCTTTTATTTTATCCGGTACTGACTCGTTTCCTTTTTGTTTTTGCATATATCATCGCATTCACATTACATAGGGTATTGATTCCCGAGTGCTTTCTCCCGTAATAGAGATCGTTCATGATGGACCAAGGGCTCTGTGACCAAATTATCGGGGGTTCGGTGCTAGAGTTTCATCCCAAGGCTAGATCGGGGATAGTAGAAGAATGATCGTTCAGAGACTCCAGGTCAGATTTGGCAAGCAGCGTCAGTCCTGATAATGAGCGAGGTGGAGTACAAGAGTTACAGAAGCAAGTAGCCAAGATGATGAACCAGATAAATGCTATGATGAAAGGTAAGCAACCTGTCGAACTTAGAGAAGAATCGATCAAGGATCAGAATGCAGAACAGAATGGTCAGAATTTCAAGATAGACAACACTGTTAAATACAACAAGTTGAATCCTTTTGTGATCAATCTCAAGAAATAGACAGACGGCATATCTAGGGCGGATACCCGGGAAATAGAGGCAAGACTAGGAGAAGCCCGAGAATCAAATAACGTAAAGGGGCATTATCCTATACCTATGAGATACACCGAGCTATTTCCATTGTTCATTGAAAGGAATCTTATCGTACCGGTAAAGTCTGTACCAAAGAGGCCACCTTACTCGAAGGGTTACAACAGTCGTATCTAATGCAGCTACCACATAGGGGGTTCGGGTCAACACACTAAAAACTGCGGTGCCCTGAAGAATAGAGTTCAAGATCTTATCACGATGGGAGTTTTGGGTTTTGAAGACGGACAACCCCGATTCTACAATAATCTAGCCATTGCCCGAGGGGCAAAGCCGAAGAAGGATCAATGCTCAGTCCAAGGTTCGGGTAACACAGAAGTGGG
The DNA here is from genome assembly GCA_019671005.1 of Hibiscus mutabilis. Lineage (NCBI taxonomy): Eukaryota > Viridiplantae > Streptophyta > Magnoliopsida > Malvales > Malvaceae > Hibiscus > Hibiscus mutabilis. The sequence goes on from CM033751.1 coordinate 24,789,493, forward strand.
TCACTCGAGTGAGACCAATTCAGGAGCCGAGAGTAAAAGCATCTCGGAAGATGAACTTGCATTCGAGTAAGGCCAGCTCAAGCATGAGAGGTATGATCCGAGTAAAATATCGAAGAGTATACAAGACGAGTACTAGAAGTTGCACTTTGAATTCAAGAATGTCGGTTTGGGTGACACCTCTGAAGAATAGGTTAATGGCATGATTCGGCTGAAGAACGATTTGGAGCGTTGGAAGCAAAAATGCAAGACTAGTAAAAATAAAGCCAGATCATTGTCACAGAAGCTAAAAGAAGCTGAGAGCCAACGCGACATCCTCTAAAGTGAGTTGTAAAGCAGCCTGGCTATAGACGGAATCCTAAAATCAAGTCAGCAGCAGAAAGGGGAGGAATCTCAAGCCCTTCAAATGGAGAACGCAACACTCAAAGAACAGATAGAAAAGCTCAAGACTTCTTTACATACCAGCGAGATTCGTGCTGAAGCATACAAGCAGGCCGGGTATGAAAGTTTCAAAGAAGTAACTGCCAAGCTACAAAAGGTCGAGCAGAAAATGCAGGAAAAAGACAAAGACGTGAAGATTGTTATGACTCAAGCGCGACAAGTGGCCCAGCAGGTAGTAGATTTAACCGACGCAGCAGCACCGATAAGCCAGAATATGGATCCAGCGTTGGACCGCGACGGAAAGATGATGATGCTATTGAATGAGGTTAATAAATTAGGTGCTAAAGCTCACCGCTATTTGTAAAATCCTAATACCTGATGTAATGAAAGCTTTTGGTTTAAATGAAAGATGTTCTATGGGGAAAAATCACTTGCGGAATCAATACCTTATTGCATTCATGCATTGCATTTGCATCACATCCTTTGCATTGTTTAATATTTTATCATTGCATGGCACTTCACCATTTAATTTCTGGGGTTCGATGACAGAACTAGTAGAGAAAATATAACGAACTCTAAGGAGTTGAGGCTTGACCTGCTAGAAGAAATAATCGAGAAAGAGCTAAAGAAGAAGGAAAAAATAGCTCTGTCTAGTCCCTGATTTGGTCATTCCTCCAGATTTCAAGATTCTCAGATTTGCACTATATGACGGAACTAGCTGCCCGAAGGTTCACTTGACCATGTTTTGCAGAAAAATGGAGGGATACATGAATAATGAAGAGTTGTTGATCCATTACTTCCACGATAGCCTGACGGGACCTGCAGCGGTGTGGTATAACCGTTTGAGCATAAACCAAGTTCGGTCATGGGGTGACCTTGCTAATGTCTTCTTGATTCAGTACAGATATGCTTTAAACTTAGCACCATGTCGACAGTTTCTTCAGAACGAGAAAATGAGACCAAATGAAAGCTTCAGGGAGTATGCACTAAGGTGGCAATATTCGGCAACCCAAGTCCAGCCTTCTATAGCAGAAGAAGAGTTGACTCCCTTGTTCCATGCAACACTTCCCTCTCCTTTCTTCGATATGATGTTGGAGAGATCAAGAAGCAAATTCGAGGATTTTATGACGATTGGAGAGAGGATAAAATACGCAATCCAAGAAGGAAAATTAGGGTCTAAGTCAAGGACTGAGCTGAAGAGAGGGCAGACGAAGACAAAGAAATAAATGAGTGTCACCTCCAAAGTTTTCGTGACCGTAAAAGAAGAAGACATGCTGACACTTCGGGGTCATCAAGGAAAATTACTCAGACGAGTGCAAATTTGGAAGTGTTCGGAGTATCCATTTCAGACATATGGCCCCATTTGGCAGAAGGTCGCTATCTTGCTCCTAGACCGATGAAGATTACACCTGATCCATCTGCCATAGCTTTGACTTGAGTAGCACATGTGAATTCCACATGGGGCACCAGGGCATCTCACCAAAAAGTGTAGACCTTTACTGGAGGAGACCAAGAAGCTGATCAATAATGGGACCTTGACACAAGAACTGATCCAACAGTGGGAAGCCAAAGATAGAGGGCAAGTTTACATAGTGCTAAGGAAACCAGAGATGCCTCTGCATTAGAAAACTTTCTCGGAGTAATACAAGAGACCAACTTTACTACCTGTGGCCCACATATGGTAAAAATCTTTTGTCAAGGGGCATGTGTCATATTTGTTGATTTTCATTCCAATAAAGAACCCATTTTGCTTAACATACGATGTTCTTGGAAGCACATAGATGTGTATATTTTCTCGCTGTTGTAGGATATTGGATATTAATTCCAAGATGTGACATTATTTGGATGTTGTGATAACGAAAAGATGTGATCTCCCCAACAGACTCTGGTCAGCAAAGCAAGACTACTACTCTTTCGATGATGTTCAAGGATGAAAAAGCTCCAAATGTTAACCATGTAGAGTTGCTTGAAATTGAAGCTCTAAGCGTAATCTTCTATGCACTAAAAAGTTAATAATCAAAACAGGACACATGTGTGTAGAATAAAAAAAAATAACAGTATTAGGTGGATTATATATATATATATAATAAATAATAAAAAACGCATTCCTATGTTTGAAGCCTGGTAATAGGTCCATTTGGATACGAGTGTGGAAATTTTGGGGCACTCTGCTAAAGCAACAAGGTTACAATACACCATCCAGGTCAAGGAACCTTAGTTTCATGAGTGATGATAATATTTTCAAATCGTGACTATGCCGAGTAACTTGGGGTAACGTTGTTTGTTCCATTGTTGTCTTCAAGACAAAGGACTGTGACGAGTTGATTTCCTCAAAAATAATGATAAACGCAAGAAAAGAAAAAAAGAAAAGAAAAGAAAAATGAGAGAAAAAGAAAAATGAGAGAAAATGAACACTAGCATAAGTCAAATTAAAAACACACACCCCACCTAGAACTTTATTCTTAGAATGATATTTCTGCGCTCGAGTGGTCAAACAAATCCACCCTTTTTAGGGCAGAGCAAATAATGACAATTGAGAAAGAGTAGCATTCTGCAACAACGCGGTAATCATGAGGGTGAACCGAGTCATCTAGGAAGACTTCACAGCCTTGAATCGCCGCAACATTCGAAATCTTTATGGACTCAAGCTATGCTTGAAAGGATCACTGAACGGTTGAATCTAAGACGTTCTTGCACTTGATATCCAGAGCTCCTATTATGTTGTTATACTAAGATGCTAATTTCAAGATCTTGTATGTTAATCTAAATGACACTCAGTAGTGGAATGCCAATCAACAAATTGACAATTTAAAGCAACAAAGATTTTCATGTATTGCTTCATAGAAAAGATCCAGAACACAAAGTTGTGGATATTATTGGGCACCTAACCAGAGAAATGACCTCTCAATGTATAAGGTGAAGATGATGACAAGAATGTATGTGTCAGACAGCTCAATAGCAGGAAGCGAGTTTCAGCTATGATGCTTTGGTTGGTTCAAGAAAATGAAGAACAAACTGGGACGAGAATAAGATTGTGGAATACAGGGGAAGGCAAGAGATAAACATTGATTCTCCAAAGAGTTAGAGCATAGGGATCGAGAGATGGTTCCAATCAAGAAGCAGGAAGAAGATTGAATTAAGTTTAGAGTATGGAGGCATTTTGCTCACCCCGATGATGAAACTGACAAATACTCCGGATGTTGGGTCAAAGAATTAGAAGATAGCCAAGCTCATGATTGAGTGGGGCACTGCAGAACATGAAGAATGGCAAAAAAAACCCTACACAAAAATGATATAGAGATTAGAATGAGCTTATGTGTGAAGTTGGTAGAAACCCCGAAGAAGAACGACAGCTGCTTGTGCAAGAGAGCAAGAGCGGGTATTTAATTGATAAATGAAATATTGATGAAAATAAAGATCAAAACTGAGCATATTGCAAAAAGAAAGGGAATGGAGAAATCTGAAAAAATGACTTTTCAGGGCGTAGAATTTTAAAACATGTTTTAAAGTAAAAAAAAAAGAAAAAAAAGAAAAAAAGGGAAAAGAAAAAGAGAATTGAGAGCGAGAGAAGAAAGAAGAGAAAAAGAAAAAAAAAGAGAGAAAGAAAGAAAGAAAGAAGAAAAGAGAGAAGAAGGGAGAGAGAAAGAACAAAAAGAAGAATAAGAAGAAGAAGAAAATAAAAGAAGAAAGAAAAAGAAGAAAAGAAGAAGAAGAAAGAAAGAAAAAAAGTATTACATTGCATGCATCGTATAGATAGAGGCATGTCAATTTTTGCTTGTTTTAGACATGTATTTGAAGAATTATCAAAGATTTTTAAGAAGTAGATCGTATTAAAGAAAGACACATGATGAGGCAGCCATAGTAGCGTGAGGCCAGATGACGGTAGCCATAGTAGCGTGAAGCCAGATATTAAGTTCTTCGGGCCATCAGTAAGACCTTCGGGCATGATGATAAGACCTTCGGGCTACCAGTAAGTCTTTTGATTATGGTGATAAGTCCTTCGGGCCATCAATAAGACCTTCAGGCATGATAAGGCAGCCATAGTAGCGTGAGGCCAGATGACGGTAGCCATAGTAGCGTGAAGCCAGATATTAAGTCCTTCGGGCCATCAATAAGACCTTCGGGCATGATGATAAGACCTTTGTGCCACAAGTAAGTCTTTCAAGCATGGTGATAAGTCCTTCAGGCCATCAATAAGTCCTTCGGGCATGATGAGGCAGCCATAGTAGCGTAAGGCCAAATGACGGTAGCCATAGTAGCGTGAAGCCAGATGTTAAGTCCTTTAGGCCATCGGTAAGTCCTTCGGGCACGATGATAAGTCCTTCGGGCCACCGGTAAGTCTTTTGAGCATGGTGATAATTTCTTCGGGCCATCAATAAGACCTTTGGGCATGATGAGGCAGCCATAGTAGCGTAAGGCCAGATGACGGTAGCCATAGTAGCGTGAAGCCAGATATTAAGTCATTCGGGCCATCAATAAGTCTTTCGGGCATAATGATAAGTTCTTTGGGCCACCAATAAGTCTTCCGAGCATGGTGATAAGTCCTTCGGGCCATCAATAAGACCTTCGGGCATGATGCGGAAGCCATAGTAGCGTAAGGCCAGATGACGGTAGCCATAGTAGTGTAAAGCCAGATATTAAGTCCTTCGGGCATGATGACAAGTGTTTCGGGCCACTAGTAAGTCTTTCGAGCATGGTGATAAGACCTTCGGGTTGTTAGTAAGACCTTTGGGCTTGACGTCAAGTTGTCCTTTTGAATGTCGATACGAGTATGAATCGGGACATAGAAGGGAATAAAGATCGAAGAGGTGGTCGAGGAAAACAAAGAGTTGCAGAAGAACACGTGATTCTAAAGCTACAAACAGGGAAGTCGGATAAAAATGAGTACTTTTGGTCTTTGCTTTGTTCTCTTCCACGAGAACAAGCAAAGAGGGGCAACTGTAATCACTCATTTTTATCTGGTTTGTAAATATTGTTAATATATTAGTATAATAATTAATGGATGTTATTATTGCATGTATACATATATAGTATTATTATGTGTGTGTTTATTATGTACGTGTGACTAATATGTATGTGGTATATGTGTGTCGTATGTACGTTTGCATGTTATGTATGCTTAATTGTTCATATGTATAATGTGTGCATATTTATATTAATTAGGTGTGCGAGCAAATATATGTATGTGCATATTATGTGTTTGAATGTTATGTGATATACATGTTAATTACGTGTATGATTATATGCATGTGTGTTTGTATATTATATTAATTAAGAATTTGTTACATATATTAAGGTTTGCATGTGTGTTCGTATGTCATACGTATATGTGTACGCATATGTATGTATGTATGTATTATCGTATTAAATATATATATATATATAAATAGATAATATATTAAAAAACCCAATAAATAATTAAAAGTTCAATCCATACTACAAACCCAATTATATTTACAGATCCAACCGGCCCAAACCCAATAACCCTAAAAAATCTAAAACATAAATCTAAGACAAAAACTCTAATTCCCTTTTATTTTGCGCAGCCAAAGGAGAGCGGTTGGATCAAATCTTGATCCAATGGCTATCTTCCACGAACTTATCGTGCCATGATCGCGTGAAGAACACATCGATCATCCACATTCTCAATCGCATCGCGAGACGTTCATCTTTGAGTGATCTCATGCCATGATCGGATCCAACACATCAATCGGCCGAAATGATTTTTTCCGATGGCACCATCTTCGAGTGATCTTAGCCTCACCGCCCCAAATCCAACGCCAAAAATGTGCAAAAATGATTTTTACTCGATGGCACCACACCACTCCGAAATATGTCCCAAAATCAAACCAAATATGTATTTTATAGTATTTCAAAAACAAGGAAAAAGAAATATATGTCGGACAAAAAATAACCAAATATGTATTTTATAGTATTTCTACTAAATAGAAAAAATATATATGTTTTGATGGTAATCAATTTGTTTTTCTTTCTTCTCATACATGCATGCATGTAAATAAAAAAAGCAAGAAAAGGAAGAAATATAAAGAAGAAAAAAAGTTTACGTAAAAAAATGTTGTTGATCGGTAACAAGCCCTAAAAAGGGTGAGCCATTTTTTGTTTCGAAACATCATAGATCTGGGTTTTGTGGTCTCAAAATAGGAGGATTGTTGTTTTTTGGAGGGGTGCCTTGATTGGGTTTTGGAGCGGTTGAGGGCGGTGGCCAGAGTAGCCGAACCACCGCCGACTTCTACAAACCACGGCGGCCGAGGAAGATCTTCAGAGGGTTTGAGGGTCTGGACTTGAGAGGAAATAAGGGATAGGGGGTGCTTATTTGAGGGTTTTAAAACAAAAAATGGGAAAAGGTTGGATAATGGCCGGGTAAGGGTATTTTATAGGATGTTTATTTCTTAAAAATGGTCTATTTATGCAATAAATCCCCTCGCATCGCTGATATTTTCAAAACTGGTCTATATCTTGGTCCAATTACAACTTTAGTCCTCCATTGTTTTCGAAAAACTTCAATTTCACCCTTAAATTAACCTAATCCAATTTTTTAAATGGCAAAATCTCACCCCTAATCCCTCCGCGTTTTCAATGTTTTCAGTTTGGGCTTGCCCCTTGGTTTAATCACGTCCCTATGTGTTTCTTCCGGTTTTTAATGAAGTCCCAAAGTACATTTTTTTATTTATTTAATTTCTGTCTTTTTGTTGCGGTTTTATTTTATTTCAGTCCTTCATTATGGGTTTATTTTAATTGGCTGTGTTTTTTAAACATGTTTTCTTTTCTTTTAGTTTTGAGGTATCTTTTTTCTCACTTGTTTATGCTTTACTTTTATTATCGTGATATGTTATGTTAATCATGCTCATGCATTTGCTACCTTTATTTAATATTGTAATATTCATATTTTCATATTTTAATACCATGTCAATAGGAATGTTTATTTTTTATTATTATTTAATTTTTTTAAGTTGCATTTCAGATATATTATTGCCAATGCGGTGCCCTTTTATTCGAGCGTAAACGTGGCCAGGATCAAGCGTAGTGATGGTGGTTTTCGGTTTATTCTCGAATAACGAGGCTCTTAAAATCTACTCGCACTTATAACCAAGTTTTAATTTAATCGTCACTTTAATCCGGAAAGTTTAATATTAATAAAGCGGGGATTATTAAAGTACCAATTTTGGGCGGTGTGGGGGTGCTAATCCTTCCCCATCCATAACTGACTCCCGAACCCGACAGTTTTCAAATCTTTGTTTTTATGGTGTCCGGCCTGCCCTAGAGGCTGATGGTGACTCCATTTTAAATAAATACGGTTTTTCTAAAACCTCATGGAATAAATATTTTTTAAAAAAATATTCAAAAGACCCCAAACACCTTAATACTCGTTTTTAGCGAAAAAATGATATCGCTACAACACCTAGGCATTGTTATGAAAATGGGTAAATTTAACTTCTAGTCCTCCAAGAACCTTTCATTCCTATGAAGAAAGATCATGGTTAATTTACACTCTAGGTCCTTTAAATTCTTAACTTTTATACTATGACACCTTAACTTTGAATCTTTCAAATTTAGTCACTAATCATACTTTCATTCTTTTCAATTTAGTCACTAGGTGGTCTAATTATATCCTTAGTCCTTTATTTTAGCCATAGCTTAAATCTATATCATTTTATGTTTCATTACTAAATTTTAACTAATAACTACATATTTCCAATCTTTACGATTTAGTCCCAATACTCAACAATGACCCAATAATTAATCAATTTCAATCCATTATTCACATTTTAATATCTTTCTTACTCAATCGGAAATAAATTTTCCGATTACCATAAACCGAATCCCATCTGTCGCGACCATTTTTGAAATCGTGTGTAAAAATAGCCCGACGTTTGATTTTGTAAAATTAGGGTTTTGACCCTTTTAATTCATTTGATTTTGAAAACTTAGGGTTTCATGTTAAATTGAATTTCCATTAATTAATCATGAAAATTAGATTTAAAATAATCTTATTAAACCATTTTCATTTTAATTTTGGAAAATCAATTAATTCAATTTTAATTAAACTTACTTTTTATTTCCTTTTGAAAAACAATTGGAGTCGCCACCGATCACTTCGGGGTAGACTGGACACCGTAAAACAAACTAGAGATTCATTTCTTAAAAATTGGGTTCGGGAGTCGGTTACGTGTGGGGAAGGATTAGCACCCCTACAAACGCCCATTATCGGTACCTTAATTTTACGTGGCATTTTGAATAATAAGTTGAATTTAATTTATTCCTTAATTATTAAATAGATTTAAATTCCAAATGGAGATATCCTTTTACAAGGAAATTCAATTTATTCGAATATGAGATTAAAAGCACCCCATTAAGTGGCACCCCTATTCATATTCAAAAAATGAATTTCCAACATAAAAGGTTTAAATGAATGATTTGTTATTGTCTTGTTTATTTTAAGTTCAAACTTAAAATGGCTCTAATTAATTAGGGTTGTTTAAACTATGAATATTATTAATTTAAAGATTTTTATGAGAAAATGTCAATTACTTGAGCATCGTCCATATATTAAAGCCCTTAAATCAATAATATTCCTAATTAATTAATCATTCTAATTAATTAAACTGCTAACCTGATTAAGGCTCTAATTAAATTAACTAAATTATTATTTAATTATAAGTGGAAATGTGTATTAAATATACTTCTTTAAAGCCAATGTTGAGATAACACCCCATTGTAAACAATGGAACACCATCCAAATTTCGGCCTCAAAGTTTCTATTTAATATGCATTTAATTTCTACAATGATCTTCCTAATTTATTATTTAATTAGAGAACCTAAATCTAAGGCTTTAACAATTAACTTAAACTAGGCGATTAACTTGTCTAATCATTAAAACTATATGCACAATTTAAAAATATGCATCATACAAATAATTTAAAACAATTAAATTATACAAATTAATTAGGACTAAATTGAACAAATTGAAAGCTGGAAACTTGATTTTATTCATTAAAATGACTGAATTGGAAGAATTACAAAAGTTCGGGCCAAAACTCTGAAAACCCATATGTTGGGCGTGGATCCTATGACTCGGCCCGATATAAGCGCGCGGATTCTCCCTGACCCGGTGCCAAAACGGCACCATTTTGTTTGACCTATAAAAGGCCCGATCCGAGTGTAACTCGGTCATTTGGCCGAATCACTCTCTCTCTCTATAACCGGCTTTTTCTTCCCTCTTTCTAAAATTCTCTCTACACAAACACCAAAAACCCAGATTTTCCCATAAAATGGATTCAAGCCACCGTTTTAGAATGAATGTTCATCCATGTTTGTCAAGAACATGATGAACATCATCAACTCCAGCCACAAACTTCCATGCCAACCACCTCTAAATCCTCAACCGCCCCTCTCCGGCCAGGCTCAATCGTTCATTGGCCACCACTCTTCCATGGTTGGCCATCGTCTAAAGCTTCGATCATCTTCAACCTTGTTCTGGCTACCGTGGTGAGATTTTCGGCCACCACAGTGCGATTTTCAACCACCGTCTGTGTAACACCCTCAACCATTGTAAAACCCTCAACCCAATTTAGAAGAAAACCGAAATCGAAGGTGTTAAAGAGATACGAACAGAAATCATTCACAATGGTTTGATTACTTCAGACGGTTTTACAAATTTTTTCTCCTTTCAATATGACTATTTAGTCACAACATAACAAGATATAAATTCAGAATCTAGTTCCAATGTAACACCACTACAAAATTTGTAACTCAGGAGTTACTTAATAAACCATATAAAGATACTAACAAACTTTAGTGATCACTTGATGCAAGGATAATCATCGTTCAATGTGTATTAGCGACAACTAAGATTATTTAAAGCAACAATCAATGGTAATTTCATATCAAAAATCATGAAGGATTTAAGACCAAACAATAATAATGTTTTGTTGTTAACAATGTTTCGTATTAACTCATGTCAAGCTTTTATGATTCTTGTTACTCCATTAGTATTTTAATTAATAAGTTAAGAGCATGTATAAATTCAATCATACAACACTCATATCATTTTAACCTTTCGATAAAAACATTGAAATGACAATGCATACTATCAAATTTCATAAGCATTTTATATGCTCTTAATTCGCAACGAATTTTACTTCAAAATCATATTTCATTTTGCTCAATTCTAACTTCAATTACAGTAGGCAACATTATAAAAACTGCTTACTAAAATGGCATTAAAACAACATACAAACTTGCTTCAGAATTTCGTTTTATAACTTAAACGTGTAAGCCCTTATCTAAGGTCCTAAAGGTAAGACGGTTAAAATTTTCCTTTCATGACTTCATAATTATCCCGAACTCATTCTTTAGAACAACTTGTTAATTCTATATTAGATTAATCATAAGCCAATATAATTACACCCCATTCAAATGTGGACCAGCAAGCAAGCAGATATTAAACAAAGCATTTGATCATATCAATCCAAGGAACAATAATCAAACATATTCTAACTTGATTTAGTTTAATTCCCTTCATATTAGTATCTTCAGTTAAACTATTTATGGGTTTGATAATCATAAGATACAACACCAAATCATTACAAACACGCCAATACATGAATCACCGTCAAATAATCATTCCTACCCCATAATTAGTATGTTTTAATTAAGCATATGTATATAGCCAATCTATTGAACACGCATATATTAAGGCGTTAACAAGCATATATCTTCCACCAAAGGATTCTCAAGAAGCTCATTGGATACATCTTGCTTGTTATTCAAATTATTGCATTGGTTATATATAAACATTCTATTTAGTTAGCATATTCATGCGTAGCAACCTCAATCCATTCACTTAGCTTGAGCATACATACTACTATGATATTTACTAATTAATTAATCAATGTGATCAATCAATGATAACTATTTAAAACTTTGGCAAGAAAAAAATAGATAAGCCGTACAAATTTTACATTCATTAAAGCAATGCTACATCAATAATTATTGATATGCTTCTATACATTCACTATGCCACCATCTAAGGAATTCAGTTAAGGAAATCTATATCTACTTGGAACTTTAAGCAGTGACTTGCAAACTTTCAATACGATCAACCCAAGGAGAAATCATATAACCTACATATGCATGAAAATGAATGCATTAGGCTTATTTAGCCTAAGTGAGGTAGTGACACCAAATTATCAAGCATAATGTCAACGATATTGGAAGGAAATTCAAAGAAAAGCTTAGGTTAGCATTTAATTCTTATGTTTTAACCTTAACTTAAACAAAGCTTTATTGGGGTTCATAATCTTCAAAACTTAATTGATTGTCTTTATGGCTTTTAATTGAGTTTCATATCAAAGTTTATTGCCTTTCAGATAGGCGTATGTTCGTAGCATGTGAATTTCTCCATATGGATGAGCATTGCTCCGTATCCTTATTAACTTTGCCACCAAGGTATATTTTATAGTGCATTACAAGTTTATCCACTTGTTTCATTCAGACAAGGATGTATTAAATGTTCATAGATCATTTCAAATCTTAGTATCCATGTTCAAATCTTTTAAATCATTTGCCTTGGATCACATTTGGACATAAGTACCATTGGTCCGAGTTACACATAGCACAAAGCACCAAGCAATGGCTCGTGTCTGGACATAATAATCATAACTTCTCACTATCCAACCAAACTGTCGCCAATCTCCTTACAACTCCCTCGTTACCTCCTACTGTCGTCAATCTTGACACAAGTGTTTGCTATCTGCCTGAATCTTTACTTTAACCATTTTCTTAATTGCAAACTAAAATCAATTGCCATCTTATTTGTTCTAATTCACAAGTAACAATCGTGGCTTTAAATTCTTGGAAAGTCCATGTGGATACGATACTTAGCTTACTGATGTATTACATGCTGACCGTGTATACTTGCACACAAAAAGACCTCATCTTGGCAATATTTACTTGTTTAATTACACTGAACCATTGATCTGTTGCCAAGCATTAGTCGGTCGACAAGTTTTTGGCATTGTTCTCGGGAAACATAACGGGATTAAGTGTTTTGATTTTTACTTGTTTTTGTTTTCTTTTATTTTACTTATCACATTTTGTTTGGTGTATGATCAAGAGCCACAATGCGAAGAAAAATTTGCAATACTACCCAGAGATTAAAAGAACCCTACGCAGGTTAAGAAGAAAACTTTGAGAAATGCCCCGAAATGGAAATGGTGGTCTAGATGGTTTCATAAATAATGCCAACAACCAGGAGAATCCAGCAATACATGATGAAATTCTGCCCACTCCTGTTATCGTTGTAGAGAACCTTGAAGAACGACCTATCTGAGAACACTTGGCACCAAACATGGATAGTCCGATGCCAGGACTGATTGGTCTAGAGGTAAATACAGCTAATATTAAACTTAAACTGGTAATGATTTAGACGTTATTGAATGTATGTCAATTTGATGGATCACCTACCGGAGACCCAAGGCAGCACTTGAAACAATTCATGGAATTTTGCCAACTATTTAAGCAACCTGGTGTGGCTGAAGAGACAGTGAAGCTAAGGTTATTCTCATTCTCTCTGAGAGATAGAGCGAAATCGTGGCTAAGTTCTTTGCCACCTGGCTCAGTTACTTCGTGGGCAAAATTATGCCAAAAGTTTCTTCTAAGATTTCATCGACCTAAACTTAATGCCAAGCTGCAGAGTGAAATTATTACTTTTAGGCAGGCTGATGACGAGACTTTGTATGATGCCTGAGAGCATTTCAAGGACCTGTTGAGAAGATGCCTTATACATGGACTCCCTACCTAGACCCAGATGGATATATTTTATAACGGACTCAACACTCATACTATGACTGTTGTGGATGCTTCAGCAAACGGCTCGCTGCTAGACAAAAATTACACGGAGGCCTATAACATCCTTGAAAGGATTTCCACCAATGATCTTCAATACCCTACTGCCAAACTGAGAATTAGGACGAAAGTAGCCAGAAAGTTGGAGGTTGATGCATTATCCTCTATTAATGCACAAATTGCCAACCTCACTAATATAATGAAGCCAATGCAAAAGCCAGTGGAAGTATGAGAGGTGAAGGCATTGGAACCATTTTGCACTATTTGTGGAGAGGACCATAATGTGGAAGAATGCCCAGCAAACCTTGAATCTGTATATTTTGTTGGCAATTACAACCGTAATATTAACCCGTATTCCAATACTTATATACAAGGTGGAAGCAGCAACCGGACTTTTCATGTGCAAACTAGGAAGATAACCAATTTAATGCCCAACGTCAGAACAACAATGCGCAACCATGTTTCAACCAGAATGCAATGCCACAGAGAGCACAAAATAATTTCCATCCAGGACAGAGATCTACCCAGGGGAACACCCTAACGGAGTATATGGAGCGAAATGATACGACTGTTCAGAGTTTAACGGCATCAATGAGAAACTTTGTAACACCCTGAAATTGGGTTCATTAGTTTTTCCGAGTATGGTGATCAGAAAATATTTTTTTATTTATGTAACAGTTAAAAGGTAATTATCGAACGTTAGAATAAATAGATAATGAACAAAATTTAGTTTGATTAATGAATGATTTGTTTTGGGATTAAATTAAAAAAACATAGAAGAGCAATTATAATTTAAGGACTAATTTGAATAGAATGTAAAAGTGAATGTTACATGTGTTATTAACTTATGGAAAAAGAGAATGGTCTAATTGCACATTTAGAGTGCCAAGTGTCATCCTTACAAACCTTATAGTTAGTGGGAAGATGACTAATCTTTTCATTTATGCTTTTAATTAATAAAAAATAATAAGAAAAACATGGGGAGGAATTATTGGTCTTAACCGAATGGAACAAAAAGGAAAAAGGATAGAAAGAGAAAGTTATCTGGAAGTGTTCTTAAAAAAAATCCATACCACCATGGTTGAGAGCTTATGTCTAAGAGAGAGAAAGCATTAGGAAATGATCTTGGAATGAGAGGAAAATTAAAGAAAAATTATATTTGAAATGCTTGAAGTCTATACTATCAAGTGGTGGCCTTGGAATTTTAATCCAAGCAAGGTGATGTAAATTTCTTAACCAAAATATTCTTGTTAATAAGCATGTGTTTCTTGAATAAATTGATGTTAAATTTATTCTATGATTGTGTTTTGAGGTTTGAAAATCGGTGTGTCATATAAAGAATGATACCGTAAGCTCGATCTTGGGGTGAGTATAGTTAAACGTATGGTTGTGTGTTTTGATTTATATAGAATTCGGTTTGAATTAGTACGGGTAAAGTTTACGTACATGTAATTGGTCATAGAAATGGTACTGCTCTAATCGAGCAAATATTTGGCAACCTCGAAACTGTTAAGGTATGTTTGAATTCGTGCGATTTAATATATATATATATATATATATATATATATGTGAAAAATGTGTGCTGCTCATTCTGATAATACAATTGATTGATGAAAAGTATGATAGATTAAAGTAAATTAGTCCAGATTTGTAAATGAGAATGCAATTAGATTTTTGTATTGAATTGAGAGTATACATATACTTAAAACAGTTGTTAACGGCTGTCTTAATTAGAGACTGGTTTCTCTTTTATGAGTCAAATTAACGGCTGTTAATTGGCATAAAAAGTATCTTATAACTGCTGGAAATCAAGGTGAATAAACCAATTTGTTTCGAGTTATTAATTGTTGATTATTTCTAAAACAATGTTGCCTTATGCCTAAAATAGTCTACTCATAAGTTACCTTCTCTTTAGGACTGTCTTGACTAATTATAATTCTAATTAAGAGCTGTCAATTTTGTCTTTGGTGGTGTAAAAAGCTGTTGGATTGGTAGTAACATTGGAAAATGATAGAATAATAATATACTTGAACGTTATTTGGATTGCAGCCGACATTGACTGAATATGTAGAATTGGGCCGTCTAAGTTATTTTTTTATATAGATTTAAAGTTTGACTAATATGCCGGGGTGAGGCTAAAAGTTATCTAAAAGAGTAATAGTAGCTAAAGTTTAAGGAGTAGGACAGTATTATATCATGTTAATTATGCTTAATCCTGTACTTATTAAAATAGTAAATCGGGATTTGTTGTACAAGATCTAAGAAATTTTGTCTAAGATATGAAAAGAAATATTGAATATAATGAATAACCTTGGGTAATAATAAGAAACTCTAAACTGAGATAAGTGTAATTTGATTGTGTTTAAATTAGTATTTGTTTAATTGTGCATATATATGTTATGCCATATTTGATGTTACGAATAGGTAATATTTTGAATTCATGGTTATGTGAAATAAATGTGAAAATGTGTTCGAACCATTGGTCTGCTAACTTAGGTACGTATGCTAAGTATGTAGTTGCCTTGATTTGTGCATGAAGGATAAACTATGTGGAGCTTAATCTTAAGCTTAAATTCTACTTAAAATTTCAGTAAAGAGATATGCCTTTTTGATGATTTTTATAGATTAATTTGAACCCTATTTTGTTATTACTTTGATTGTAGCCAAGAGAAGGAAATGCTATGTAGTTGGGAAATTGTTTTCAAGTCTGGTTTTGATTTGTAAGATACATGATTTGATTAGTTGAAGCTATGATAATTGGGTGTTACGATAATGAAAGTTGTGATAATTATCATAGTTAATAGTGTTGTTGTTGATCTTAGAGGCACATGTTTAGATAAATGGTTAATCATTTGGTAATGTTTTGGTAATTCATAAGAAAGATATGTTGAAGCGGTTGTATGATAACAGTAAATTAAGACTTAAAGTGTGTATGAATGATTTGAATTTGTCTTGTTGGCGGGTGCTTAATGTTAGAAAATCATGATTTAGGATTAATGTAGTTCAAAAATATGTTATAAAAACAGTTTGGAATCGGTATTAAAGTATATACAGAATTGATATATATGTAGTATTGAACAAAATGCAGTGCAATTTGCTTGATAAATGCAGTATGCAGTTTGCTTGACAAATGCAGTATGCAGTTTGCTTGATAAATGCTGTTTGCAGCTTAGAATAAAAATGCAGAATACAGTCTGTATGCTGTTTGAAGCATGTATGTATGCATGCAGTTTGTATGAGTGCAATAGTGCAGTTTGTTAATGCATTTAATATGAAAGCTGTTTACTTTGTGTTTGAGCAGTAAAAACAATTTACTTTTGAATGAAATACATATTGCTAATGAATATAAAATAGTTTGGTGTGCAAAGATAAATTGTCCTAAAATAGTCTTGTAAATGTTGGAATTACTACCATGGGAAGTTATGCTTAAAATAATATAATTTTTAATTGTTGTTGCTAATGCATGGAATGGTTTATTTGTAAGGCACGTACAAAGTTATGAAGGATGATGACAGAATGAAGGCCAGGAGGAGAAATTAATTAAGAGCATGTGGGATTTGTGGCTTAGTATATTCCGTAACTTCGAGATATAAGGTGAGTGTAGTTTGTATGTCTCGAGTGGCACGAGATCACTCCAATCTTTATTTTCTAAGTATCTAATGTTTTGCACTTGATCAGATCATTGCACACGGCTCACATAGAGCATAATGTGTGGATACTTACATGGTATGGCATCTCTCATAAGTTCTTTGTTTATGTAGTATTGCATAAGCATCATGAATGCATTGAATGCATCATATGATAAGTTATGATAATTGTAGAAGATAGAACTAAATTATGCAAGCTTTGTTTCGAACTCGAATTGAATTCTAAACTTCTTCATAAGACACAATAAATGGTCTTAAGCTTTAATGTTATAAGATTAAGAACTTTTAAGTCCTCCGGAGCTAATAGCTCATCTATGCCATAAGATACTAAGAAAGAAAACAAGCTTATCTTATGTCATAAGATACCTTTCATAACAACAAAGCATAAAATGTATAAGTTGCCTAAACAATGGAAGCCCTTGGACATTTTGGCATGGTACAACGGTTTATTTGGGACTACGGTCCACGGGCTATGGCTCAGGGGTGACAACCCCATATATGTGATATATTGGCGACAATAGGAGGTAATGGGGAGATGGTAAGGAGATTGGCGACAGTTGGCTGGATAGATAGATTGGAAGAGAAATGAAGATAGGTTTGTTATGCTTTAACACTAGCCATTGCTTTGTGCCTTGTGCCATGTGTAACTTGTACCAATGTTACCTATGTCCAAACCTGTTCCAAGGCAAATAATTGTTAACGATATGAACTCAAACAAGTTATGTTATAAACTCATATATGAACTCCGATATGAACTTAAATAAGAACTCTGATACGAACTCGGTAAGAATTCAGATAAAGCTTCTATAAGACTTTGTAAGATTAAGATAAGAACTCTGAAAAACCTTTGAATAAGATATGAAATCCTTCAGCCTTTGAAAAAGTTTCTAAATAAAGCCTGTAAATAAGACTTTGTGTAACTAAGACTACGTCAAATGTTGCAATACCTTAAGTTTGGCCACTTTGAATCTTTATTAATATTTGTTATCAGTTTTTTGCTGAGTTTCCTTTTTAGTCACTACTTCACTTAGGCTAAGTAAACCTAATTCATTCCATTATCATTCATTTCAAGGTATAAGGACTTCTAAGGATCAATCATGGTACGAGGTTGCAAGTCACATCTCAAGGCTTCTGAGTAACGTTCTGTTTTTCTTTGTAACTCCTAGAATGGTGGCATATAGCATGAGTATGTGTATATTGTATTATGACATTGATATAGGTTATTTTGTTATTAGCCTAAACTGGTTTGTAACCTTTATAAAATAGTCCTTAACATTGGTAGGGTTAGTTGAACATAATGTAGATCTCGAAACTCAGTAAAATTTTGGTATGCTTGCATAATATGACCTTAATTTTAATATTGGCATTGTTAATTGCTTATAAGGACCTCAACTTACTAAGTTTTACAATTTAGTCCATAAACATTGAATACATTGCATTATAGCCTTTATTGACAATTTGGATAATTAATTGACTACATTATAGATATGTTTGATGAAATTTAGTTGCACTGTTATACATTGATTAAATCATTGTACATTTCGCATTGGATTTTACTGTATAGTTTTCGATATCGATCACCGGTGACATCTTTGACCCGGTTATCTACCATACCGAGTAAGGGGTGTTACAAACTTAGAAATCCAACTAAGACAGATTGCCAATGCACTCAGAAACAGACCCTAGAGAACTTTGCCAAGTGATACGGAAGATGGTCAACAAAAAGAGAATGAACAATGCAAAACAGTCACTCTTCGGAGTGGAAAATAATTCAAGAATGAAACATCTGTCAAACAACCAAGTATTTGCCAGGAAGAGAAGTTGGTGTCGGCAAATGAACCCAAGGAAGCAGAGAAAAAGGAGGCGAGCACTAACAATGCCAGACCTCAATCTGATGCCAATAACACCTCGGCAAAACCAGTAGAGCCAACATTTGCCTACCCACCACCAACATTTCCACAAAGTCTTTAGAAACACAAGCAAGACCAGCAGTTCAAGCGCTTCTTAGAAGTTCTTAAACAACTGCAGATTAACATACCATTAGTGGAAGTTCTCGAATAAATACCCAACTATGTCAAATTCATGAAGGACATCTTGTCCAAAAAGAGAAAGCTGGGTGATTTTGAGACTGTTGCTCTCACTGAGGGATGCAGTGCAATGATAACCAACTGATTGCCACTAAAACTAAAAGATTTGAGAAGTTACACTATTCCTTACACGATTGGTAATAAATTTATGGGTGAAGTACTGTACGACCTAGGAGCCAACATTAATTTAATGCCAATACTAGTTTTTAGAAAACTTGGTATTGAAACAAGGCCTACCACAGTAACACTTCAGTTGGTAGATCGATCTTATGCACATTCCAAGGGTAAGATTGAGGATGTGTTGGTTAAGGTGGATAAATTTGTATTCCCAGTTGATTTCATTATTTTAGAATATGAGGCTGATGTTGATATCCTAATAATATTGGGAAGGCAATTTTTTTGTTACGGGTAGGACCCTAATTGATGTTCAGAAAGATGAGTTTATAATGCGCATGAATAATGAACAGGTTACGTTTAACGTATTTCAAGCTCTTAAGTGTGCAGATGAACCCGAGAAATGCCAAGCTTTTGAGCTGATAGAGTCCATTTCTAATGTAGACATAACACAGATTTTTCAGTGCACAGATGTTGATGCCATAGAACAAGATGATGAAGATATGATGAGTGAAGTATCTGAAGAACCAACCATGTTGAATGAGGTCATGAGTTGTTACAGGACACCTGAGCCACTTGAGTTGGCTGGAAGAGAAATCAAGGCACCCAAACCATCTATTGAGGAGCCACCAGAATTAGAGCTAAAATCTTTGCCAAGCCCCCTTAAATATGCTTACCTAAGAAACAAATCTACTTTGCAAGTGGTTATTGGGAGAGATTGCTGGAGACATTGGGCAATTACAAGCAAGCCCTAGGGTGGACCATATATAACACCCTTGACCCGGATGTCACATTTGGGACTTAAGCTCAAAATCCATACGATAAAAATCTTTCCTTTTTAAAACCCAAAGCATGATAGGTCCAATAAAACATAAGTCCATACATTAAAAAATAGCTTAATTCAGATATTCAAAACAGGATTCATAGAGCTCCAATTACAAGTATTAAAACATTTTACTTTGACCAATTAATACAAAATAAGAGTTAAAAAATAAATATATGGTCCTAAGAAATACATAGCCCTTTACATCTAGTATTTGTACGCAACCGCTAGAGTCGATGCTGAAATCCAAGTCTCGATAGTGCTCCTTCAAGCCTCACGATAACCTACTAACCTGCGAACAGAAACAACGATTTTGAACGCTGAGTTAACAAGCTCAGTGGATACACCGCCACTCAACCATGCTTCATGCAAATCATAAATAAAGTAATGCAACAAGAATAATATCATGGCAAGATAACAATGGCGCTACCATAACCGCCTAAACACATAGCATCATGAGTGTATGATCATGCACGTAGCTCATACAAATACCTAATTTGTTTACATAACATAACATGGATAACTCTTAACAACAATTAAGTGAGGTCCGCGTCTACAAAGCATCAGAATCTTACACTTGAGTGAGGCCCGCGTTCACATAGCATCAGGATCCTACACTATTAGTAAGGTCTGCGCCCACATAGAATCGGGATCCTATACTCAAGGGGATGAGGCCCGCGTCCACATAGCATCGGGATCCTACATACATGTTCGGGATCTCTCATCAAGCATCTTCGAATGAGGCCCGCATCCACAAAGCATCGTGATCCAACATTCGTGAGTCTTCAAGGTGTTGCAACACACTTAGGGTATCCAAATCCCAACCACAAGGGACGACTTGACTATCTAGGCGTTCCATCAGCACCCAGCGAGGACCTTAGTTATCACACAGCCTCGATTGATCCACCTAGGATCCCTATGAGTTACTACCTCACACGGTTTACCCATGTTTACCGAGTCATTAGCCAATTATTTCTCACACGAGGTTAAAATATTTGTTTCTCAGTTTTAGTACTCATTTTACATCTTAAAAGACCCCCCAGGGCCCTTTACCTTGAATTATAGAACCCCTGAATACAAACTTTATTTTCTAGGGCAGATTGCCCAGAGAGTACCGATACACCTATGTGGGTATCGGTACTCCCCTCTAGGTATCAGTACTTCTCTATGAGTACCGATACTCAATTTAGGTTCAAAGGAATTGGACACTCAAGTCGTACCTATATGCTCCACCCCGTATCGATACTTATTATTGGTACTCAAATCGTCCTGTACTAATCCAAACCCGTATCGGTACTCCTACCTTCACATATCGGTACGCTAAAACCTTCCTCAGGCAATGTAATAGTGGGTACTAATACACCCCTTACGTACCGATACGAAAAAACGTTACTAGAATCCTTAATATGCAAGGGGTACTGAGGCGTATCGATACTCCCCTCACAACCCCTATCTTTTATACTAAGGCGTACCGATACGTTGGTCTCTGTACCGGTACCCGTGCCCTAGTTTTAAACTCTGGGGGTGGATTTCACATAAAAATCTTGCTTAACCTATATGGTTAAGCCCCAAATCGTTTTTACAAATTATGGTGATAGTATTAGGTGGATTACTACCGATTTTAGACCATTACAACAACAATTTTATGATTTACCATTAACAACCACACAAGCTCTACTAAGGCCAAAAACACCAAATCATGCTTCAAAGCTTAACTTCATGATTTCTAAGAAATTATGAGAGTTAGTAGTGTACTAACCTTGATTTCATAACTGAGAATGAAGCCCTTAATCACAGCTTCAAGCCTTGCCCTTCCCTTGCTCCTTTGAGGATTTCCCAACCTCTTTCACTACAAGAGATGTTACCAAAAGTGTTACCACCTTGTAGGGAGAATTAAGGGAGTCAAAACACAAACCTTTACAAGAATGAAGCCCCCTAAAAGTCCATTCCCGTTCTCCTCCATCAACCCCCACCAAAACATACTCTTCCACCAAAACTAACCATTTTTACCTTGATTGATAGATCTTAAAGCTGAACAATTTTCACTGGAACAGAAATTCGTGGTTCTCAACACAAACCTTTAAAATTTAACCTTGATGGTGGTGTTTTTGAGAGAGAGAGCTTGGAATTGGGAGGAAGATGATATTAAAGTTGGGATGATCTCACCCTGCAATATGCAGGAGAAAATCAGCTCCCCCATTTTCCATCCTTTAAAACTTAGCCTTTACCATAATACCCCTCTCTACTCTTCCCAAACCAACCCAACAACCTCAAGCCCAACACCAAAATAGCCCAACGGCTTACTCAAGCCCAAAAACACGACTCACATACAAGGTTCTTTCCTCAATCAAACTCGACCCTCGAATTTCTAAAATCAGGGTCGTTATATCATAGCTGACATTTGAGAGAAAAGCCCAACAATTTGTATGCATAAAATCATTTTAGAGGACAATCGAGGCCAAGAGGAGATTGAATCTTAGCATAAAAGAGGTAGTCAAGAAAGAAGTCATAAAATGGCTGGATGCCAGAATAATTTATCTCATTTTTGATAGCTCGTGGGTCACCCTGGTGTAGTGTGCCAAAAAAGGGTGGTTCAGAATAACAAAGATAAACTGATCCTTTTGAGGATCCTGACAGGCTAAAGGGTGTGCATTGTAACACCCCCTACCCCGGGTTGGCAGCAAACCAGTTTGGGAGCGTTACTAATGTACATTACAAGCAAGAACAAGGCTAACTCGTCCCTATTAGATGAGTTACTTATCTAACAAGTAACCAAACATTTATTACTTAACATATAAGAAATCTCTTTTACATACATTATAGGTTACCAAACAATTTAATTAACATCATCATACAAGTTTCACTCGAATAACTTAAGTGAGTACACATGTTTCCATTACATTTCATTGTTCCTTAGATTGTTACATGTAACATTTCAATTATACATACCTTGATTCCAAGCTAGCCATATGCCAAGCCTTACCATTCGGCACTTACCATACAAGCATATAAAACACTTATGACATGATATGATCACACAAGTGACTATCTTATTTCACAAGACATTTGAATGGCACAAACCTAGATCAATTACTTTGAATACATTCAAATATATATAACCATATGCGCAGCAAATACTTACAATACATAGAATTTAAGTTCATTACTTGATTCATATTAATAACCAAGTTCACAAAATAGTAAGCCCATTCAAGAACATTTACATATACAATTTTTCAAGTATTCAAGATGCATGCACTAGTTCATTATATGCAACCTAAGTGCCACCAACTATGAGAGTACAAAACAAGTATGAACCATACTTTAGCTATGCTTGTGTCTTGCTTCGAGCTCAAGAAATTAGGCTTCAAGATCAAGCAACGATCGAATTCTTTATCCTGTGGTTGGGAAGAATGAAAACAAGAGTGATAAGTACAAGATATGTATTTAGTGAGGTAGCAAACTAGTTCTAACCAATTTATAAGACATATATCACTTAGGTAAGTTGAGCCTAGTCAAGGTTGGAAGCAATTCAAGCTTAGTTCAAGTTTACATGTTTGTCATTTCAAGAATACATGTCAAGTAAACTAAGTATCAAATCATACAATACAAGGTCCAAGCATAGGCAATTATCATTTCAAGAGTTTCATGTCAAAAATCAAGCATTACATGTCAAGCAATTCAAGTATTTCAAGCTTACATATCAAGTGATTCAAGTATCAAGTAATCCAAAAATCATATAATTCAAGTATCAAATGAGCTTTATTCTTTAATTATTTCTCATTTACTTTTTTAGTTTATGCCTTTGGTATTTAGTTGTCCAGGTAATCGAGTCTCTAATCAACTGTCGCCGCAAGATGTACCGTAGTACTGGTCAAGCCTCTTACTATCGCCAAAGACCACACATACATACCCTCCGTCTGTCGCCAATTAGGGGCCTTAGCCAAGGACCGTAGTCCACCCTAACACAATAAGCTCTAGACTTTAAGGCATGCCCTTCTACCTATGACCACTAACAACCAAGGCTTTGTTCAATTATAAATCACTTATTCAAGTATTACATGTTTATGTCAAGCAATAACTTATTCAAGGATCAATTCAAGTGATACAGTGCAAGATCATGTTCATATACACAACCCTTAGGCCAATTGAGACTTAGCTCTACACTTTGCAATTTAATCTTGTCATTCAAGCAAGTAATTAACATATTCCATCTCTTAGGCATCAAGCAAGATCTTTAATTCATGATTTATATCATGTTAACAATGATATTCAAGGACGCCCATTATTTTGCCAAGGAATGCGACAGATACCAGTTGACTAGAAATATTTCCAACAGACATCAATTGCCACTTTAGAATGTCATACTTGTTGAGTTGTTTGATGTGTGGGGGATAGACATTTTACATGTTCTTTTCCCCCATCGTTTGGCAATTTATACATACTTGTGGTAGTAGATTATGTCTCAAAGTGGGTTAAAGTTGTTGCTCTCCCAACAAATGATGCGAAAGATGTCGCCAAGTTCTTGTACAAGCAAATTTTTACCAGATTTGGTGCCTCCAAAGCCATTATACATGACGAAGGTACACATTTTAATATCATTTAATCACTAAAGCTCTATGCAGGTGAGAAATCCAGCAAAGAATTGCCACTGCCTACCATCTTCAAACAAATGGCCAGACATAGATTTTAAACAAGGAGATCAAGAATATTTTGGAGAGAACCGTGAACCTAATTCGGAAGGAATGGTCTTTGAGGCTAGATGATTCGTTGTGGGTATATAGAACAGCTTTAAAAACACCATTAGGGACTTCCTCATATAAGCTTGTGTTTGGGAAGTCATGCCATTTTCCAGTGGAGTTAGAGCATCGATTTTATTAGGCATCCAAACAGTTAAACATGGAATGGAAAGACGTAGGTGAGAAGTGGTTGTTAGATCTGAATGAGCTGGAGGAGTTTAGAGCACAAGCCTATGAAAATGCCAAGCTCTATAAAGAAAGAAAAAAGAGGTGGTATGATAGCAGAATATTGCCAAAACAGTTTGAAGTTGGGCAAAAAGTGTTGTTGCTCAATTCAAGGCTTAAGTTGTTTTCAGTTAAACTTAAATCTAGGTGGTCATGACCCGTTGAAGTTGTTAAGCCTTACGTTCATGGAGCAATAGACATCAAAGACTTATAAATGGGGACAACGATCAAGGTGAATGGCCGGAGGTTGAAGCATTATTGGGAAGAAAGTCAAAGTAATGCCAAGGAGATTATTTTCCAGATAGAGATTCAATAAATTTCGCCATCATAATATGATCATTGTAATTAGTTAGGATAGTTATCTTCTTTCTGGTATTTTGGTTTGTTTATCTTATTTTTCTTTTTCTGTTTGAATGTTTTTTTGTGAGTGTTAGTGCAGGAAATTTTGCCAAGACAGTATGCCAGGACAGGCTAGCATTCAGACACCCATCATCAGAAGTCTGGAAAACACGTGGACTTTAGTCAGATTGGGCCCAAGGGAAAGTAACTCTTGCTGAACGGGAAACCCTAACCGTCGCCCAAGTGAAATTTCAAAGTTTGAAATTTTTACCCTATTTTTAGCTGTGCCTTATTTCCTGCACCGTCACTCTCTCAAACTCATCATTACCCTACTTCCCCATACATGCCATAACTGCCACACCATCATTATCCCCACTAAGTCCACCTTAAGTCAATCCAACTGTCTCCATTAACCCTTATTTAATTTTCATCTCCCTTAATCAAGAATCTTTCCACTTTTCTTTCAAACCGGTAAGAGAAACCAAGAACTCATTTTTTTCATTCTCTAAATCAATCAACCCTTTTCCCCAAACTCTTCAATGGCATCTTCATCAGCCCCGCCCCAAATCTTCTTCAACGATGAGACAAAGAAGAAGTATGAGGAGAACTACGCAACACAAACCTTTTTGCAATGAAAAGGGGTTCGAGTTTAAGAATCAGCCTAACTTCGGGTATTTAGACCAATAATCATACAGAAGAAACAGAATTCCATATAATTCACAATACAAAATTAATAAGACAAAATTCAGTTCCACTAATTTGTCATAACTAAAATGGTAATATAACTTTACCTCTAAGATTGCAATACACCTTTTTAAGTAAACATGCCTTTCCGGCTACTGTAAATAATTTACTACCTCAATAAGCGTATCGAAAACACACTTGGCCCAATTCACTTTACCCTATAAGCAATCGTCGTACAACAAATTCAAATAATCTGTACATGGGTTTAACTCACCAGTGGGACATAAAAAACTCCAAGAATGTAGAGCAACACCCTTTCTTTCAAAGCATCCCCTTCAAAAGCACCAGAAACTATATCTCGCTTGATTTGTTAATGTTTAACCTGTAACACCCCTACTCCGGGTTGGTAGCAAACCGGTTCAGGAGCGTTATCGAGTACATTACAAGAAAGAACAAGGCTAACTCATCCTTATTAGGTGAGTTACTTAACTAACAAGTAACAAACATTCATTACTTAAAACGTAAGCAATCTCTTTTACATACATTATAGGTTACCAAAAATTTCAATTAACATCATCATACAATCAACATTCGAAACCTAAATAAGCAAACATGCTTCATTTTATTTCTTTGTTCCTTAGCTTGATACATGTGACATTACATACATAACTTATTAAACATGATCAATAGTACATACCTTAATTTCAAGCAAGCATATGTCACCCTTACCATTTGGCATTTACCATTCAATCTTATAAAAATACATATACATCATGATATGATCACACAAGTGATTAAACTCACAAGACATTCGAATGGTACATGACTAGATCAATTACTTTGGTCAAATCAATATATACATAACCATATGCGCCGCAAATACTTACAATACATAGAATTTTAGTTCATTACTTAATTCATATTAATAAACAAGTTCACAAAATAATAGGCCCATTCAAGACATATATACATATACAAGTTCAAGTATTCAAAATGCATGCACTAGACATTATATACAAACTAAGTGTCACCAACTAGGGGAGTACAAAACAAGTATGAACCATACTTTAACTATGCTTGTGCCTTGCTTCGAACTCAAGAAATCAGGCTTCAGGATTAAGCAACGATCGAATCCTTTATCAAGTGGTTGGGAAGAATGAAAACAAGAGTGATAAGTACAAGAATGTACTTAGTGAGGTAGTAACTAGTTCTAACCCATTTGTTATATCAAGTCAAGTGTCAATTAATCAAGAAGGATCCTAGCTAAGGATTTCAAAGCAATCGAGTAGTATAAGAAGCAAGAGACAATGAATCATAATTCATGCTTTATCCATTTCAAGAAATCAAGCTATTCATGGACACATATCAAGTAGTCAAGCAATTCATGCTTATATATCATGAAATTAAGAAATTTAAACTTTACATTCAAGACAAGTTTACAATTAGAACTCAAGAATTCAAGTAAGGTCAAGGTCCATTTTAAGCAATAATCATGTAGCAAGAAATTCGAGTATACAAGTCAAGTGACAAGTAATTCAAGTTTACATGTTTGTCATTTCAAGAATACATGTCAAGTAATCCAAGTAGCAAGTTTTCATTTCAAGTATTCAAGATTATATTAACTCATTTATTATCTTTTAACACAATCCTTGATTTATAGTTTGTCTAGGTAATCGAGTCTCCAACCAACTGTTGCCACAAGATGTACCGTAGTACGCAAGATGTACCGTAGTACTGGTCAACCCTCCTACTATCGCTAAAGACCACATATATGTACCTTCCGTCTGTCGCCAATTAGGGGCCTTAGCCCTGAACCGTAGTCCGCCCTGACACAATGAGCTCTAGACTCTAAGGCATGCCCTTCTACCTATTCAACTAGCAACCAATGTTGTTTGATTACACTTTACTTATTCAAGAGTTATCAAGCTTTTCAAGTTCAATATCATGTAGTCAAGAATCATTTCCAGCACGTAAAGCAATTTTATGCTTTAGACCTTAGGCCAATTGAGCCTTAGCTCTTAAATTCATTTCACGTTTTCATGATCAAGACAATACAATTCAAGTAAGTATTCAAGTGAATTTCATTCATGATTCAAGGATCAAGCATCATATATCATTATCATACATATATTCCATTACTTGAATAGGCACAATCAAGAACAAGAAATCAAGCATTTGTTTTCACTTTTCTTTCTAATTAATTTCTAAATTTGCATGCTATTACTTACTTATTCACAATTTTAGTTTAGTCCATTCTTCCCTTTTATTCATATTCAAGTTAAAATTGAGATCATTAACATGGCATATCAATGGCAAGAACATAATCATGCACATTTGGTTAGGACCTAAGTCCTAATCCTATTGTAAACTACACTCACAATACTCCAAGCTTAATTAGTATTGCAAGACTATCCCCTTTTTCTTGTCCCTTGAATGCTAGACTTTAGATCCTTCTCCAAAGTCCTCTCTTTGCTCTAATAAATCGCATAGATAGAACAAGGTCAAAACATGTAATCACAAAATCATCCAACATAGCAACAAGGTTAACACACCACATATACAAGACCAACAACATCTAAGCTGCTGTTGCTACTGCCTGGCAGTATGTGCACTGTTTACTAAAACATGCATAACTTTCATTCCGTACGTCGGAATTTCAATTGGTTTACACCGTTGGAAAGCTAACTTAATTATCTTTCTAACCATATAGGCCTTTCATTTTAATTCTTTTCCAATTAATACAGTTTTTTGTTTAAAGACAAGGCAATTTACAACATTGGACAGTTTGCACTGTCCTTAGTGTTTCATTTTTACAATTAATTCTACAATCTCGAATTCAATTCTGTTTTTTCCTAATGAATTTAGACATATTAAGGCACTATCCATAAAATTTCCAGCCTCAAATTCTCTTTTTACAATTTATAGTGATCTTTCAAAGTTACTGCCCAGAACAGAGTATTCTGGGCAGATTACACTAGTTTGAGTTTCTAGCTTCTTTAATCACTTGGATGGTACTTCTAACATATTAATTCAACTTATATACATGCTCATACAAGTCTAGGTCAGTTTAATTCACCTACCAATGTGATCAAAATAAAGCATTATATAAAATCAAGCATGTTTACACAATCTTATCTAGCAATGTGATCAAAACAGTTTCATGCCATGATACATTCAAATCATACCAATTTAGTACTTAATTTTCCAGCATTCTCCCAGCAAATTCCAGCAACCATATATATTTCTTTCTTAGCAATTTGATCACAACATTCAAAATTTTAAAAATCTTAGAGCTAACGTCCTATTCAAATTAAGCAACAAGAACATCATAAATTTCCAGATTTAAGCATTCTATTTCAATCATTCAAATCTATAACGTGTAGGAACCAAGAATTATACCTTCTCCTAAGCTAATTTGATCAAGACTAAATTAAGAACATGAATTTGAAGATGATTCCATGAAGCTTTCTCTCAAACTCTCCCTCTCTCTCACTATTCGATTATGGTAAGCAACAAGATGAAGAAGAATCAAATTTGGTTTTTCTCTTTCTTTCACACAACATGGCCGGCCATTACACCCTTAATTGCCATGTGTGAAATTACTTGCCACATGTATTCCATTATAGAATAATGGTCTAATTACACATGCGAGTTTGTTGCTTCATTCTTATTTCAATTTGGTCCTTTTCATTTGGCACTCTAACTTGTTAGCTATAACATTTTAGTCCTTTAATTATGTTAGCTAATGTTTTTCCCTGAATTACTTTCCAATTCTTTTAATTTGACTAACACTTAATTCAATTAGTTAATCACTTAGATAGTGGTAACTTTCCTAGGCCTAATTTAGGGTGTCACATAACCTTAGTGCTGAGGTTATACTTTGAACCAAGTTCTCTACCATTCTCCCTCGACAGCACTTGAAGAACATCAACACCCCCATTCTTCAGGCCCAATATAGCTTTTATATCTTTAACCGATACTGTAATATTGTGTCCCTCAAACTCAATAACACTCATTCAAACATTGAAACTTTCCATCAATTCCCCACATAGGTCTCGATGAACTGGTCGAGATTTTATAATAATTAATGACCCAAAACCAATTTCTTCAACCACAATATCAATCCCCATCATCTTCGTATCTTTCAACAATTCGTACAATTGTATCTGACTACATCTTGTCTCAAAAGATGTCTACAGGGATAAGATAATAGTAACTATGTCAATCTCATTATAAACTTATACTATATGTTTAAACAACCATTCTTTATATTGCTCTTACCTTCTTCGGAAGGCATGATTTCCAATTTTTGTATGCCTCATTCTCCTTCTCGGCCAAATCAATGTAAGTTTCTTTTTCTTCTTACGACAATATCTCTCATTTCTTAGATAACTATTTTCTAACTTATGAATGACAAATTCAAATGAATTTAGCATTTAACATCATAAACCATTAAACTAAAACCTACCAGATTAGTCATTTTATCCTTTGTTTTTTTCATCCTCTTCAATTCACATATACTATAAAATATTAAAATAAAAACGTTTTCCATTCAATCATTCATTGTTAGATGCAATAAGATAGATACTTCAATATGTAAATATCAACTTACTAAAAGTGAAAATAGGGAGGACATGTTTTTCGTGCGTATGATCTGTCACATATGGCCAACATTTCATCAGCAGTTTCATTATCAACTTCATCAAAAACGGAATTCAAATTTTGTAGTTGTCATCCTAAGAATTAAACTTCACATGAATCAGCAAACAAACCAAGCTCACCCTAAACAAATTTACAGTTGTGCATAAATTTAACCAACTTCACATGAATCAGTGCAGAATTTAAATTTAGAGTTGTTATCTTAAACAAATTGATAAATAATTCTCATCTTAATTACAAAAAATTTGAACTTTTAAGGTTCAAAATAATGGCAAGGGTGACATTTTGGAAACCTAAACAGGACAAAATTTTCATTCCAGATCGATGAATAATATTCAGTTTAAACAAACTTTCTCCAACAAGAAATGTCATTCCATACCAGCATTTCCAAAGACAAACCCCAGATTTCAAGTATTTCACAAAAAAAACTTAGGGTTCCGATTGTTACCTTTGCTTTGTTCGAAATGGAGAAACTTTAGAGACGATTGCACAGATTTTCAATGGCAGATCTAAATTGTTAGGAATCAAATGAGGTTTCTATCCTTAAGACTGCCCGGAGGATTTTTACAAATAAAGAGAATTCTACAGATTTTCAGTGGGTGAAATGAGTTGTAACCATAAAATATTACTAAGCAAATAAAGGTTCGATTCTCATTTGGGGAGGGCTATAATCTCTATGAGTACCGAAACAACTATGTAAGTTGCGAGACCTAGAAAAAACTCAAAATTTTACTCGTTAAACCAAAAATATTATATTAAATATGACAAGTTTCGATACTTGTTAATGAATTTTGATACCTTTCGCTTCAACCTAAAATGTTATCTACTTTTTTAACTTTTACAGTTTCTGTAGAAATTTTATCCATCCAACAAACTAAATGCAAAGTTTTGGTACTCTGTATTACGTTTTGATAATTATTGTATAAACATTTATTGTTAAAATTTTTAAAAATTTGTGGTTTACACATTTCTTTGCAGGTTCTAGTACATGTATTATAGTTTTGAAACCTGACAATAAACGTAAAATATTACACGTTAAACCTAAAATGTTATATTCACTACTACAGGTTTCGGAACTTTATACCGCATTTCGATACTTATTGTATAAACATGTATTGTTAAAAACTTTTTAAACATTTGTGGTTTACACATTTCTCTACGGATTCTGGTACATGTATAAAAGTTCTGAAACTAGGCAATAAACACAAAATATTACGCGTTAAACCTAAAATGTTATTTTCACTATGGTTAGTTTCGGTACTTATTTGCACATTCCGATACTTAATCTGTAAACATTTATTGTCAAAAGCTTTTTTAACATTTTAGGTTTACACATTTCTCTACAGGTTCCGGTACAATTTTTAAAGTTTCGAAACTTCACCTGTCTACCTTACATGTTATGCATAATTGTAACATTTTAGGTTGCAACAAGAAATGTTATCCCCATATATGTCACGAAACGTTTCGGTACTACTTATTAAGTTTCGATACTTACGGCAACAACCTCTTCCCAGTTCCGTGACTTTTTTTGTATCTTAATATAACGGTTAAAATCAAAAAATTTAAACAAGATGCTCATCCAACGGTTCTAAGAACCCGTTTATTAGTCGTGTCATAACATTTTTTATTTAGACTCACTCGAGAGATCGAGATAAAATTATAAAATCTTAAGGATTAAGTTAAAAAATATATTTTAAAAGGACTTATATTAAATAATTTGCTTTAGGAAGGAACAAAAGTAAAAATTTTCCCATTTAACTAAGGGATTAAAAGACTTAAAGTTTGATATTATAGAGGGATTAATCAAGAAGGGTAGTCTAAACCCGTGTTTTCGTATATGTTGCTCATCTCATCCCTTAGTTATAAGGCCGGGAGTAGGGGTGTGCATTATTTGATTTTAATGGAATTTTTTCGGTTAATTTTATGTAAGATCGGTTAATGGTTAAGAGTTTTTTCAAAATTCAGTTATCGGTTAATTTGGTTTGAAACTGGTTAATTAACCAAATTAACCAAAATTATTATATACTAAATATTATATAGATTACATATATTTTTTTTTGTCACTAAACTTTTAAAAGTTATAAAAAATTATTATTTTTTTGATATATTATAAAATTGTCATTAAACTTCATCGAACTAACATAAAGTGATCATTGAATTTATTGAAAAATAACAAAATTGTTATTAAACATTTCAAATTTTATCAATAATTTGTAACGTGCAATGAGTCAATGACTATTTTGTAATAGTTTGATAGTTTAATGATTGTTTTGTAACATCTGAAAGTTTAGTAACTAAAAAGATCATTTTAGCATAGTTTTTTGACTATTTGTGTAATTTACTTAAAAATTTATAACAATTTTTTATTAATTTGAAGCCGAAAAAATTAGGAACTTTTTTTAGTTCGGTTAACGGTTAAAAGAAAAAAAAGTCGGTTAATGAATTTTGGGTAATTAGGTTCGGTTGGTTAACCAAACCGACGGCATGCACACTAGAATTGCATAAAAATGGAATATAAGTTCATGACTAACTGTTTTTCTTGAAGCAATTCTTTGTATTTCCTTATTGTGGTCCCTTTTCTATAAGATAAAAAAATAAAAACTCATCCTTTCTTGCCTGCACTTACCAAAATCGCATATGATTCCCATAAACTCGAGTTTCAATGTCTTCCTCATAGCAAACTTCCCGCAGAGTTGTCCTATACATGCTAGAAAAATTGCACCACTTTTAACTTTTTCTTTCACGTTAAAGACTTAAATGCCATGAACTCATTTTCTCCCATTGCAGATGTTATCCATCAGAACATTCAACTTAGTCTTTTAGTCTACTACAAATCTTGTGGCCGTTCCATCCCTAGCCGTCGGGGCCGGTGTCGGCGCTTTCCTTTGAATTTCGGATGCAACAAGCTCGACCCAAAGAAAAGGGAAGGGCATGGATTGCGCTAATAACAAAGCAACAAATGGTTGGAGTTGGGGCCATCTTCACGTGTTAATGTGCATGGCCCTTAATATGGAGCCACATCTCGAGTTAAATGAAGAAAGGGAAGTATAAATAATAGTAGTAGTGTTTGTATTGGCCACATTATAAAGCCATAATATTAAAAATAGCCCCCAACGTTTGACCTTTTGGTCACTTTAGCCCCTATTCTTTTTTTTTTAATCCTGATAACCTCTCAACGTTTTATTTTTGTTCAAATTTCGCCCTCGTTGGATGGAAATCGTTAGTCAACTAACGGTCAACGCCTAAGGCTAACATGGCATGTCTGCATGGCATGGGAGCTGGCGTGGCACTATGCCAACATGGCATGTTTATATGACATGAGGAGCTGACGTGGCACTTTGCTGACGTGGCATCATAATTTTTTTAAAAAAATAAATATTTTTATATTAATTTCTAATCGATCATAACATGTAATAAACTTGGTAATTGGCTTGAGTGCTTGGATGATATAGCAACCATATGGTTGTATGTTTATATGATGTTGTTGCGTGCCACGAGGACACTTTTTTGGTGGGATCCAGACACCTAGATAATGTATTGCAACACAATGGTAAGTTTCGAATGGAGGAGTCCCGATGCTTTATGTCTATGGGCCTTGTTCGAAGATACTCGAAGGGTAATTATGAGTATGAGGTATGGAGTCCTAACGATGTGTGTCCTCGGGCTTTATTCTATGTTTGCATAATTGATTATTGATATTTCTTACGTTGGATATTGGATGCTTGTGTTGACCACTATGCCATGTCATCATTTTTAGATGCATGCTTATATTTATAATTTGCATGAAGCATAGTAGAGTGGTAGTGTACCCGTTGAGCTTCGTTAGCTCAACGTTCAGAATTGATATTTTCGTTCACAGGTTTTTAGGTTGGCAAATGCATTAGAAGGGCATTATCAGTGCATCGCTTGTTTGGAGTACAACACTTAGGTCTTATTGGGCTATGTATTCGTAAGACCCTATTAATTTGTTGGAACTCTTATTTTGGGATTGTATTAAGCAAGTGAATGCTTATTTATTTTAAACTATGTAGAGCTTCATTTGAAAACATTTTAAACTATTTATCAACGTTTTAACTTTTAGATTTGAACAATTTATGGTATGAAACTCTTTGGGCTAAACTAGGTCGGAAATTTTAAAGTGTTGGTTTAGGCTTAAGGCCCAAACATGATATTCGGGGTTAGGGTATTATATTTAGTGGTATCAGAGCCTAAGTTTAGCCAGTTCTATGAAAGCCTCGGGGTAGTAGAGAGTCGTGAATTGATGTCTAATGAATACATGCCCATAACTCAAAGTTGTACTTGGTTTAAGTTAAAATTTGATGTGTAACCTTGTTTCTTTCTTTATGCAGAATTCATCATGCCTAGAAAAGGTCATAGACATGATTAAAAGTTGGGGTTTTCATGAAGATAACTATGATGATGAGTATGTCCCTGACACCGAGAAAGAGTCAGGGGATATGAGGGGGGCGACTATTTCACCCATTTGCATTGTGCCCTTAACCGTACGTAAGGTTCATTCTTAGTCCTTCAGCTACCCTTCGTGAGACACCTATTAAGAGGCTTTATCAGTATGGGGAAAAATATTTCCTTAGGTTAGGGAAAGATGTCCCAATTCAATCCAACTAGTGGTTACGTGATACGCAATGGATTTTTTGATAGATGCAACTTCGTCCTAAAGACAAGTTGGCTTGTGTCACCTCTCTTTTGAAGGAGAATGCTTGATCTTGGTGGGAGATTGTAGAATTAAGGTGGCGTTTCAACCAACTAACTTGGGAAGATTTTCTCAAAGAGTTCCAAATGAAGTATATTGGAGAAGCCCATATCGACAGCCTTAAGGATCGGTTCAACAATCTGGTTTAAGGAAACCATTCCGTCTTTGAGTATGGGTAAGAGTTTCTTCAGTTGAGTAGGTTAGCCACGGAATTAATTGCTACAGAAAAGCTCAGATGCAAGAAATTTAGAAAAAAAAATTGAAGAAAGAGATCCAAATATATCTTACTACTAACCCATCAGCAATATTTTTTAAGTTGGCCATGAGTGCCAAGGCATATGAGCAAGTGGGGGTACGTGGCTTGGCCAGTCCAGTAGACAGGGAAAATCGAGTGGGGGGACTCAGAACTTCTCTAACAATTCTTAGTCTTACTCTGAAAGGAACAGAGGTTAATAGAACCATAATATAGGAACATCGAATCAGAATGCAAGATTAGATCGTAGGTCAAAGTCTATTAGCCGTAGTAGATGATCGGCATCTTCTATAATGAGTTTTGGAGGTTTGGCAAAAGGTTCTAGTGCGCCTGTGTGTGATTAGTATGGGCAGAAGCATCATGCGAAGTGCTTTGGGTATCTTAAGCTATGCTATGGTTGTGGTTCACTTAATCACTTTGTTAGGGATTGCCATGTTGCTGTGGACACTGCCCTGGTTCAGACACAGAGAGCTCTTTATACATCTTAGAGGGGTTGAGGTTTTGCTAGAGGGGGAGCGAGTTATAAGTCCAGACATCAGAGTTGAGGCACATTTCAGTCCACATCTAGGGTACCAGCAAGGTAGCATGTTGTTAAGGCTTAGGAAGAGTGTGAGACTACCTACGTCATCTCAACTACCTTCATCATATTCTATATTCTTATTGTTGCTTTAGTAGATTCGGGTCTAGCCATTCTTATATTCGTAGTGGGATTTCCCATCAGTGGGTTATTTTTGTCGAGAACTTAGAGGTTGGGGTTTGTGTGAGTAGTCATTTGGGGTATGATGTTCTTGTGGATAAGGTGTTTAAGATATTCTCGATTGAAGTTTAAGGTTTGATATTTTCGGTCGATCTTATAGTGTTGTCGTTCTAAGAGTTTGATGTTATTTTAGGGATGGATTGGTTGTTTGAGCATGATGCGAGTTTGAGATGTAGGGTAAAGTGCTTTAAGCTTAAATGTTTGGATGGAGCTAGATTGATTATAAAAGGTGAAAAAAATCATTGACTACCCAACGTAGTATAGGCTATGGCGGCACAAAAGATGATTCAACAAGGTTAAGAGGTCGTTTTAGCTCATGTGGTTGATACGAGGGTCAATGGCCCAATGTTAGAGGACCTTCAGACTGTAAGCGAGTTTGCTGATGTATTTTTGAAAGAATTATCCAGTCTACCCTTGGATCATGAGTTAGAGTTTCAAATTAAGGTAATGTCGGGGACAACACTGGTGTCCATTACTCCTTACTGTATGGCACCAACAGAGTTGAGAGAGTTAAAGGATTAGATTCAAAAGTTGTTGTAGAGAGGGTTTATCTGACCTAGCATCTCACCTTAGGGTGCTCCGATCCTATTTGTCAAAAAAAAGAGAATGGCTCTATAAGGATGTGTATAGATTATCGTAAGCTTAACAAGGTAACGGTGAAGAACCATTATCCCCTCTCTAGAATCGACGATCTCTTCAATCAGTTAAGGGGTGCTCGTGTGTTCTCGAAGATCGATTTGAGATCGGGATATTATCAGTTGAAAGTCAAGGATGAAGATGTTCAAAAGACTACTTTCTAGACATGGTATGGCCACTATGAGTTCTTGTTCATGCCCTTTGGGATTACCAATACGCCTGCAGCTTTCATGGATTTAATGAATTGGATCTTTTAGCCCTACCTAGATCAGTTTGTTGTGGCCTTTATAGATGATATATTGGTTTATTCAAGTTTAGAGGATGAGCATGATTATCCCTTCGTGTTGTCATTCAAATCTTAAGAGATAGATAGCTTTACGCCAAGTTCAGCAAGTGTGAGTTTTGGATTTTCGATGTGGCATTTTTTGGCCACATTGTTACGGCAGATAGGATTCGTGTTGATCCACAAAAGATTCAAGCAGTGGTGGAGTGGAAACCACCTAGGAATATTTCGGAGCTCCGTAGTTTTCTTGGGCTTGCCGGCTATTACCATCATTTTGTCAAAGGGTTTTCCATCATTTCAGCCCCTTTGACTAAGTTGTTACAAAAAAAGAGTTCTATTTGAGTGGAATGAGAAGCGACAAAAAAGTTTTGATAAGTTGAAAGCCTTCTTAACAGAAGCCCTAGTTCTGAAGCAACCTGAACCAGGTAAAGATTATGTGGTGTTTAGTGATGCTTCGTTAAATGGGCTTGGTTGCGTTCTCATGCAAGAGGGTAAGGTGATTGCTTATGCCTCAAGACAACTCAAGCCTCGTGAGCGGAATTATCATACGCATGATTTAGAGCTTGCGGCAGTTATCTTCGTGTTAAAGATTTAGAGGCATTACCTTTATAGGGAGAAGTGTTACATCTACACCAGCCACAAGAGTTTAAAGTATCTGCTCACCTAGAATGAGTTGAACCTGAGACAAAGAAGATGGATCGAGCTTCTTAAAGATTATGATTATATTATCGAGTACCATCCGGGTAAATCTAATGTTGTGGACAACACTTTGAGTAGGAAGTCCATGGCAGGCTTGAAAGTGATGTTTGCTAGCTTGAGGATGACCGAGGACGGTGGTTTGTTAGCCGAGCTTTGTGTGGAACCTACCTTGGTACAAGAGATCAAGATGACACAATTGTTAGACGAAGAGTTAGTGGCAAAGATAGAGATGTTTCAGTTGTGATAAGTGTGAAAAAGTACTATATTTTATACCCTTTTTGCTTAGATTATAGTT
The DNA here is from genome assembly GCA_019671005.1 of Hibiscus mutabilis. Taxonomy (NCBI): domain Eukaryota; kingdom Viridiplantae; phylum Streptophyta; class Magnoliopsida; order Malvales; family Malvaceae; genus Hibiscus; species Hibiscus mutabilis. The sequence goes on from CM033751.1 coordinate 24,827,690, forward strand.
TAGACTTAGGCCCGTTTAGTTGCATTTAAAGTTATTTATGCATAAATTCGTAGTTCTTTCGTTTATTGTGCTTGACCTTGCATTTTGTTATTTTGTGGAGAAATCATTGTTATTTATGCTTTATTTTGTGCATGACGACTTGCTGAACCACTTGCCAAAGGATGTCGTGGCAAGTTGAGAACTTGCCGAGACATTTACCGAAGGATGCCTTTGCAAGTCGCGATAAAGTTGTTATCTCCAGAAATTAGTTCAAATACTTTGAATAATAACCCAGATTTAAATTAAAGAGCTGCTGTAGATAAAGATAAGGGATAAAGAAAATATTTTGAAGTAATTCCGAATTATCTCATTTTAAAAAAGTAATACATAGATAAGGATAAGAAGATAAGGCTTTTGAATTATCTTCTTATCTTTAGATAAGGGGTTAAAGCTTGAATTATCTCCACAGCCAAAGATAAAGAGATAAACCACATCTTTTGAATTTCAAATGGAGTTTCTCTCATCCTATAAAGAGTGATCGCAGCATCAAACAACATGGGAGTCGATTGTGAGAGAAATATCATATCTAAGAGGGGGATTTGCGTGCATCCATCAACACAGATTAGAGAAATTTATCTTCTCCATTTCTTTTATCTTGTATCGTGCGATCCACCCATGTCTGGGATTTATTCATTGTTTTTTTACCCAGCCATGAACTAGATTAATTTGGCTTGGCTTATCAGGTTTTATTGGTGTGTAGAGACGAATATTTGGTTGTTGGTTTTTAATTCAATAAATTTCATTGTTTTTCCATTATTGGTTCTTGATTTTCACTTTAAGTGAATTGGGAAAGGAACTTGAGTGAATCCATTTATCTAGGCTCGGGAAAGGTAGATGCACAAAACGAGTATACACAATTTCCATTTAAACAACCGTTGGTGGGAACTAATCCGCCTTAGGAATAAGGTTTGGATAACTCTTTTTCTTCTCGGCAAATTCAATGTATGATTCTTTTTCTTCTCACGACATGATCTCTCATTTCTTACATAACTCTTTTCTAACTTACGAATGACAAATTCAAATGAATTTAGCATTTTACATACGACTTTAACATCATAAACCACTTAACTGAAACCTACCAGATTAGTCATTTTATCCTTTGTTTTCTTCATCCTCTTACATTCACATATACTATAAAATATTAAAATAACAAAGGTTTCCATTCAATCATTCATTGTTAGATGCAATAAGATAGATACTTCAATATGTAAATATCAACTTACTAAAAGTGAAAATAGGGAGGACATGTTTTTCATGCGTATGACCTGTCACATATGGCCAACATTTCATCAGCAATTTCATTATCAACTTCATCAAAAACGGAATTCAAATTTGTAGTTGACATCCTAAGAATTAAACTTCACATGAATCAGCAAACAAACCAAGCTCACCCTAAACAAATTTACAGTTGTGCAAAAATTTAACCAACTTCACATGAATCAGTTTAGAATTTAAATTTAGAGTTGTTATCTTAAACAAATTGATAAATAATTCTCATCTTAATTACAAAAAATTTGAACTTTTAAGGTTCAAAACAATGGCAAGGGTAACATTTTAAAAACCTAAACAGGACAAAATTTTCATTCCGGATCAATGAATAATATTCAGTTTAAACAAACTTTCTCCAACAAGAAATGTCATTCCATACCAGCATTTCCAAAGACAAACCCTAGATTTCAATTATTTCGCAAAAAAAACTTAGGGTTCCGATTGTTACCTTTGCTTTGTTCGAAATGGAGAAACTTTAGTGACGATTGCACAGATTTTCAATCGCAGATCTAAATTGTTAGGAATCAAATGAGGTTTATATCCTTAAGACTGCCCGGAAGATTTTTACAAATAGAGAGAATTCTACAGATTTTTAGTGGGTGAAATGAGTTGTAACCATAAAATATTATTAAACAAATAAAGGTTCGGTTCTCATTTGGGGAGGGCTATAATCACTACGAGTACTGAAACAACTATGTAAGTTGCGAGACCTAGAAAAAAAAACTCAAAATTGTACTCGTTAAACCAAAAATATTATATTAAATAGGACAAGTTTCGATACTTGTTAATGAATTTCGATACCTGCCGCTTCAACCTAAAATGTTATCTACTTTCTTAACTTTTACGGTTTATGTAGAAATTTTATCCATCCAACAAACTAAACGCAAAGTTTTGGTACTCTGTATTACGTTTCGATACTTATTGTATAAACATTTATTGTTAAAAATTTTAAACATTTGTGGTTTACACATTTCTTTGCAGGTTTTGGTACATGTATTATAGTTTTGAAACCTGACAATAAACGTAAAATATTACACGTTAAACCTAAAATGTTATATTCACTATGACATGTTTCGGAACTTTATACCGCATTTCGATACTTATTGTATAAACATGTATTGTTAAAAACTTTTTTAACATTTGTGGTTTACACATTTCTCTACGGATTCTGGTACATGTATAAAAGTTCCGAAACTAGGCAATAAACACAAAATATTACGCGTTAAACCTAAAATGTTATTTTCACTATGGTTAGTTTCGGTACTTATTTGTACATTCCGATACTTAATCTGTAAACATTTATTGTCAAAAGCTTTTTTAACATTTTAGGTTTACACATTTCTCTACAGGTTTCGGTACAATTTTTAAAGTTTCGAAACGTCACATGTCTACCTTACATGTCATGCATAATTGTAACATTTTAGGTTGCAACAAGAAATGTTATCCCCATATATGTCACGGAACGTTTCGATACTACTTATTAAGTTTCGATACTTACCGGAAACAACCTCTTCCCGGTTCCGTGACTTTTTTATATCTTAATATAACGATCAAAATCAAAAGTTTTAAACAAGATGCTCATCCAACGGTTCTAAGAACCCGTTTATTGGTCGTATCTTAACATGCTATTCTTTAGACTCACTCGAGAGATCGAGATAAAATTATAAAATATTAAGGATTAAGTTAAAAATATATTTTAAAAGGACTTAAATTAAATAATTTGCTTTAGGAAGGAACAAAAGTAAAAATTTTCCCATTTAACTAAGGGATTAAAAGACTTAAAGTTTGATATTATAGAGGGATTAATCAAGAAGGGTAGTCTAAACCTGTGTTTTCGTATATGTTGCTCGTCTCATCCCTTAGTTATAGGGCCGAGAGTAAGGCTGTGCATTATTCGATTTTAATGGAATTTTTCGGTTAATCAATCGGTTAATTTTATGTAAGATCGGTTAATGGTTAAGAGTTTTTTCAAAATTTGGTTATCGGTTAATTTGGTTCGAAATCGGTCAATTAACCAAATTTATTATATATTAAATATTATATAGATTACATATATTTATTTTTGGTCACTAAACTTTTAAAAGTTATAAAAAATTATTAATTTTTTTGATATATTATAAAATTGTCATTAAACTCCATCAAACTAACATAAAGTGATCATTGATTTATTGAATTATTACAAAATGGTTATTAAACATTTCAAATTTTATCAATAATTTATAACGTGCAATGAGTCAATGACTATTTTGTAATAGTTTGATAAGTTTAATGATTGTTTTGTAACATCTGAAAGTTTAGTGACTAAAAAGATCATTTTAGCATAGTTTTGTGACTAGTGTAATTTACTTAAAAATTTATAACAATTTCCGGTTAATTTGAAGCCGAAAAAATTAAGAACTTCTTTTAGTTCGATTAACGGTTAAAAGAAAAAAAATTTGGTTAATGAATTTTTGGTAATTAAGTTCGGTTGATTAACCAAACCGACGGCATGCACACTAGAATCGCATAAAAAAGGAACATAAGTTCATGACTAATTGTTTTTCTTGAACCAATTCTTTGTATTTCCTTATTGTAGTCCCTTTTCTATAAGATAAAAAATAAAAACTCATTCCTTTCTTGCCTGCACTTACCAGATTCGCATATGATTCCCATAAACTCAAGTTTCAATGTCTTAGCAAACTTCCCGCAGAGTTGTCCTATACATGCTAGAAAAATTGCACCACTTTTAACTTTTTCTTTGACGTTAAAGACTTAAATGCCATGAACTCATTTTCTCCCATTGCAGATGTTATCCATCAGAACATTCAACTTAGTCTTTTAGTCTACTACAGATCTTGTGGCCGTTCCATCCCTAGCCGCCGCCGGGGTCGGCTCCTTCCTTTGAATTTCGGATGCAACAAGCTGGACCCAAAGAAAAGGGAAGGGCATGGATTGCGCTAATAACAAAGGAATAAATGGTTGGGGTTGGGACCATCTTCACGTGCTAATGTGCACGGCCCTTAATGTGGAGCCACATCTCGAGTTAAATGAAGAAAGGGAAGTATAAATAATAGTAGTAGTGTTTGTATTGGCCACATTATAAAGGCATAATATTAAAAATAGCCCCTTATGTTTGACCTTTTGGTCACTTTAGCCCCTATTCTTTTTTTTTTATCATGAGAACCTCCCAACGTTTCATTTTTGTTCAAACTTCACCCTCGTTAGATGGAAACCGTTAGTCAACTAACGGTCAACGCCTGAGGCTGACATGGCATGTCTGCATGGCATAGGAGCTGACGTGGCACTATGCTGACATGGCACTTTGCTGATGTGGTATGTCTAGATGGCATGAGGAACTGACGTGGCATCGTAATTCTTTTAAAAAAATAATTATTTTTATTTTCATTTCTAACCAATTAGATGATGCCACATGGCATCGTGATTCTAAGGTATAAGAAAGAAGCAAAATTCAACAAATATGTTTAGGGAGAATCAAACTTGGGCTAATGGGTTGAATAACTCAACACACAACCACCAAGCTAACCTACTATATTGTTATTTTTCTACCACTTATTTTATTTATTCATTACTTTATTTGTTTGAAAGTGACGAAATATTCATTAAAATATTCACTAATATATCCTAAAACCCTAAACCCTAAAATCTTAAACCCTAAAAACAAACACTAAAAACCTAAACCTATAAACTAGAAACCCTAAACCCTAAAATTGAAACCCTAAACATGTAAACACTAAACCCTAAACTCAAACACTAAACACCTAAACCCTAAACCTCAAATCCTAAAACCCTAAACAATAAAACCTTAAACCTTAAACCCTAAAAGCCTAAACCCATAAACCTTAAATCATTAGTGTTTTATATGTTTAAGGTTTTAGTTTTAGGGTTTAGGTTTTTAGTGTTTTGATTTTTTGGGGTTTAGGGTTTAGTTTTTAGGGAATATGGCTTAGGATTTAGTGTTTTACATGTTTAGGGTTTCAATTTTAGGGTTTTAGGTTTAGGTTTTTAGTGTTTTGATTTTTAGGGTTTAAGATTTTAGGGATTAGTTTTTAGGATATATTAGTGAATATTTTAATGAATATTTCTTCACTTTTGAACAAATAAAGTAATGAATAAATAAAATAAGTGGTGGAAAAATAACAATATAGTAGGTTGGCTTGGTGGTTGTGTGTTGAGTTATTCAACCCATTAGCCTAGGTTTGAATCCCCCCAAACACATTTGTTGAATTTTGCTTCTTTCTTATGCCTTAGAATCACGATGCCATGTGGCACCATCATATGATGACATCGTCTGATTGATTAGAAATTAATATAAAAATAATTATTTTTTAAAAAAATTTCGATGCCACGTCAGCTCTGTCTGCCTTGCAGACATGCCACGTCAGCCTCAGGCGTTGACCGTTAGTTGACTAACAGCTTCCATCCAACGAGGGTGAAATTTAAACAAAAATGAAACGTTGAAAGGTTCTCTGGATCAAAAAAAGAATAAGGACTAAAGTGACAAAAAAATCAAACGTTGGGAACTATTTTTAACATTATGCCTTATATGAATAGTCTCTGTGCTACGGGATTTTGGTTTATTTAATTTTTTCTCCATTATCAAATAAAGAAATAGACTTTGGGGTTGGGACCGTTATCAAGAATCTTTTGCTTTACCAAGAAGGATACTTTAAAAAAAAATTAGAACTCAAGAATTCAAATGATATTATTTGCAAACCGTGTTGTTTAATAAGTTTGAATTTTAACTTCATTGTTTGTAAATTCCCCCTCCTAAAGTAAGTTTAGATTTCTCAAACCTATTTTAGTTATTAATGTTTATTTTTAGACTTATTTTGATCATTAAAGTTTAAACATTAAATCTATTTTTATCAATCTACCATTCACTCGTTATTCTGTACCAAATTTCATTGACTGCTTCATCTTGCCCCCTTGAGTTCGAATTTGATCTCTTTTTCGTCAAAAATTTCCCTGCAGTCCACGGATCGCGCAAAATTTTTCGATTTCTCTCTCGTGGATCTCCCTCATTTGTCGCAGATGGAACCCATTTCTCAGTATATTGCTTCTTCACGCCGATAAAGCTTTCCAACTTTTAGATCTTGGAGAAGTTTTTTTGTTCGTCGGTAAATGGACGCAATAAAAAAATTAACAGAATAGTGACAAAAAACGTTCAATGTCTAAACTTTAGTGAGTAAATTGAACACTTTTAAACTATTTTTTTATAATTTGTACAATTTTTAAAAGAACAATTATCTATTTAAAAAATCACTTTTTATTATAAAAATAACGCTTAAAAGTAAGAGTAAAATTTTGATACATAAATTATGTAAAATAAATTTTATACTAGCCTGCATATTTACATTATAAAATTAAAATTTTAAATTTTAAATTCTAAACTCTAAATTATAAAAACCTAAACCTTTACTATCTAAAATTTAAAATAAACTTGTACATTCTATAACTAAAAAATTTGTGTAAACAAGATGTATCAAAGTTTTTTTTACTAAAAGTATTTACCTCAAATTTTTAATTTCATTTTCTAAACTGTATTCACTTAAAAAGTTCACAGCCGTTGACTGATTCAAAGTTCAAACCCAATTTACACAAAATATGCATAAATAAATATACAGAATCCGGAATCCTCCCTCCCCTTCTCTTTTCTCTCCTTCCTAGGAAGCCTGAATTCTCTAAATATCACCCTGTATATTTTCTTTTCGCCTGTTGTATACACTATTCATGGCTTGTGAAGTTGAACCCAACTCATCTCAGAAACAGCTCCCATCGCCCAACTCAGTGACTCTGCTGACTTTAAAATTCAATATCATCACCTGTTAAATATCATTGTTTTGTTTAAAAATCAGGTCTTTGTTTAGTTTTTGTCTAAATCGCCATCTTAACGACTTAATGTTTTGTTTTATTTTGGGAGTCGATCCATCTTTTTGAATTTGACTAAATGTTCGAGGTTTTGATGAATTTGTGATGGAATTAGGGTAAAAGTAAGAATTTTTATGATTTGGGGTTTTTCTAAGGTAAATTTAAGGTTTTTATTTGGGCAGCTTAAACTTATAAAATTTGTAAGTAGGGTTTAACTTGGTCGAAAAAGGTTTTTTTGGATTATTTGTAATGAGTGAAGAAGCACCAGAGACAATGAACCTGGATTTGAATTTAGATCCTGCTCCTGAGACAGGGATGGGAATGGAGTGATTTCGGATGGTTTTGTTGATAGCTGCCCTTTTGATAGGGTTGGAGAACCTGTTTGGGCAGACGATGCCGACAGATTTTTCGAATTCCTGCTGAAACTGAGAACCGTTATGTGGAATCGGATCAATCTATGGGGTATCTAGGCGATTTGAATACGTTGCAGGCCGGTGAGGGCAGTGTTGCTGCAGATGCAAGAATGACTGATGTACCAAAAGCATGTGAAAATACCAATGAGTTTCTGGAAGCTGAGGTTTCAGGGACAAAGGATGGTGTTGAGAAAGGTATTAGCAGTGACGGGAGTTTTTTCGATTTTAACACATGCCTGGATTTGGCCCGGGAACCTATCGTAAATTATTGGGTCACATGTTTTGTTGGTCTTGTCTCTACGGATGGTTAAATGTACATTCCAATGCTAAGGAATGCCCTGTTTGCAAAGGAGAGGTGACTGTTAAAACCGTGATCCCAATTTATGGTCAGGGGAAGATTACCCATGAGCTGGAAGAGGACTCGGGCCCTCCTCGGCCTATTGCACGTCGGGTGGACAGTTGGAGGCAAATTATTCAAAGGAGTACATCTAATCTCTCCATAGATGAGATGTTTCGCATTCTAGGAAGGAGATTTCATTCAACTCGTGACTCGATTCGATTGCAGCATGGCAATGCTGCCCGGGAAACTCCAGAAAGAGCGCATTCTGTTTTTCACAGGATTTTGACGTCTCGCAGATAGCAAAGTACAGCAGCTTCCCATGGTGATGTTGACTTGATGCCTAGCAGCTCAACTGGTACCGATGTTATACCTTCCCGAATTCATTATTCTTTTGCCCTCGAAAGACAATCGCAATTGCGAAGATCCATATCATCTGTGTTGAACGATTCAGAAATGTTAGTTGAGGAATATTTTCAAAGCACACTGGTGGGAAGAAATCCGGTGCAGCCACCACCAGCTGATGAGAGTTTCTTTCTCGAGCATTGCTGCTGGAACAAACACGGAGAGTCAAATGGACAACACGGTTGAAATAGACTCCGAGTTAACGCTTTCAGCTTCATCTTCCAGGACTAGGAGAAGAAATGATATCTCAAGGGTTTTGGCTGCCGAGGTCGACCCTCCAAGTAGTAGGAGACGACTGAACTAGGAGCTAGAAAGAGTTTTTTTTTTTTTATGGCTCAGACTATGAAAGTAGTATCGATCCTTTCAGCCTTGATTTTCAAAAATGGTAAAAGTTTGGATCGATGCATTCTGTATGCATGAAAGATTATTAAGCATGTTCTATGGACTTCATGTATCTATATAGAACATGATGCTATGAAATAAATTGGCCATCCCCATTGATAATCTTCGTGTATACATTACGGTACATTGTAGTGTGAAATGTATTATTCTCTATGTATTTATGACTTGAGATCTGATATAAGGACATACTTACCTCAACAACAACAACAATAAGTTATTAATATTTTTTTCTGAAAAATTAATTACTAAAAGCATTCTATTTATTTTGATAATCCATTGTTTCTATTTTATTTACAACCATAGCTATATGCGAAGCTATAAAAAAAATGACAAGGCTCGTCAAATTTGTTACTTAAGAAAATTGAATATTCATATAAATAACTTAATTTTGTAATTTTTATTTGTAAATAATTAATTTGAAGTAAATAGTACTGTATGTTATAGTAAAAATCATAGGCATGGCTGGTTGATGATGATGGCGATTTCAATAAAGATGAAGATAATAATAATAATAATAATAATAACTTGCACAGTATTGATTATTGAAAGCTTGAATGATTAGAAAGAAATTAAATAAACGATAGTCGGATTCAAAGAGAATGATTGCGCCAGAGAGTGAAGTCTGTTTGAAGGCATAAAAAATGGTCAATATTCCTCATTACTACTTAAAAATCAACATCTATATCTAAAAAACGATCAATATTTATATTGATTTTCTGGATTGAATTTTATATTCATTTTATAAATTTTAGATATAGTGTTTTATAAAAGTTTAACGAATATTGTTGAATTAAAATATATTATATTGATAAATAGTTACCAAGAATTTAAAATATTGAATAATCGATGTATGCGACTTTTTTTTTACAATCAACTATCCATTTCAGTCAAATTAATTATTATTACACTGATAACAAAAAACTCCCATTAGATATTTAAAAATGTTGCATTTCAAAGTTTTTGGTTGAATAAACTCAAATAATTCGAACGTTTTGACAATAATATAAATTTTAAATATATACATAGTTAAATTTTTATAAGCCTATGATGAAGGATATTCATAATGATCATCATCGTTTTTGCTCACATTAATAAAATACTATGATTTTAGGGTCTTTTGTCCCGTGCTTTTTCAGCATCAAAACAACATCCAATATGATGATGAAGATGATGGATAATGATGATTATGATTAAGATAATGAAAGAAAGCATGGTAAAATGCTTAATGATTAGGTCTTGGAAGAGAACATGCAAGAAGATCCATCCTTCCCTGGGATTACTATTGCATGCCTCTGCTTATATATTTTTTATTTTATTTTATGTAATAAAACAACTAGCTTTATTAAAAATACCCAAAATTACAATGAGAGTTTATAACTATCATCATAAACTAAATAGATGATTTGGATATTTTTCTATAACATTGACACAAGAAACTAGCCACTTTGATCATACAAGGACCATACATGGAAAAGGTTAAAAACTCAACCAAAAGACTCTAACACAATATAGATACAAATAAATCTGACTAGATTGACAAAAGTACCACAAAAGGGGATCAAGCTACTAAAAGGTCACCGACAACTGCAAATCAGAGTCAAGCGTCGTGAGAAAACTATGTACGAGCGCAAATCGCGTATCCAAATTTAATCTGATAGTCCAGAGTAGGAGAGATCAACATGATAACAAATAAGTGTGGTCTTGATCAATCGAGGAGATGTTACATTCAGCCGGATAAGAAAATAAACAAAAAGAACGACCGAATGATCGATAAAGAAGATTGAAAACGTGTTAAAAGAAAACATGACATGGAGACAGAGAAAAACGTATCATAAAGATAGAGTTGTTCTTATTAAAAGAATTGAAAGAAACAAATATAAAAAATAAAAAATAAAAAATAAAATAAGAAGTACGGGTGGTCGACGACTAACACTATAAATAGTGTTGTCGCCGGCTAAAACAAAAATAAAAAAGAAATCTAGGTAGTACTTGTAGAGAGAATAACCTAAAAAACCTAAAAGAAAAATAACCTAGGCGACTACGAATGAATATATATATTTTTATTTTCTTTTAAAACAACTTAAAAATTGTGTATTTTAAAGACTTCGATGTTATCATTTTTTTCATTAATAATTGGATAAAATATAAAATTTAATATTATATACATGAATTCAATATTTTTCTAATTTCGGTACATTTCATAAAATTAGATTTTTTCAAAACATTAAAAATCTAAAACAAAAAAAAATCAAAAATTAAATCATTCAATCAAATCGGTTGAGCCGTAAACAATCGGCTAATTCAATTTGCTGGTCGAACTTGTAAAATCTTAATGCAACTATCTTTTTAATTGAATGCACATATTGGATTGATTAAAGGACAGTTTTATCAATTTTATTTTTTTCATAAAAGTGTATGATCTTGTTTTACTTATATATATGTTGGTGGGGCTTACAATGTCTGAAAATCTAGATTAATTAGGGATGTAATGTTACATAAATTAATAATCAGTTCATTAGTCCAAATATAATAGTGTCACACATGACGCCTGTGTTGAGCTTTTATTGTCATAATTAGTAGGCAACAATATCCAAGAAACCATTATTATGTTGTTTTATGTATCTAATTAATATTTGTCTATGAATTATTTGCACTTACACCATAATTATTCCACTTCATTTCATGATTTTATTTGATTATGCATGCTGGTTATTGAGAATCAATAACCACCACTATATTATGTTGTCATTGATTCTCTTTTATTATCCGATACCAAAATTTAATTTAGTTCATTTAAAAAATTATTTGAAATTGTTGACTCTCACATTCATAAAAAAAGACTGAGGGTAGAACTTAACGAGTGATTTCAGTAAAAAAAAATTATATTTATTTTAGGAGAATTGAATTTTAAACAAATTTATTTATAACATATGTGTACGTTATCAAAGAATTAAAAAAATTAAGATATAGCTAAAAAAAGATTGAGGATAGATGTTTTGGTCAATTTTTGGGGTTGTCCTCTTATCATACATCGGCCGTAACATAATGAAACTCACACTGAAATTAAAGAGGTCCAGAGGCTGACAGGAAGAGTAGTAGCTCTTAACCGCTTTGTCTCCAAAATAGTAGAGAAATGATTACCTTTTTTTAAAACCTTCCGTTCAACCCTTTCTAGTGGACCCCCAAGTGCCAAGACGGTTTCGACAAACTAAAGAAATACTTAACTACTCTATCTGTCCTCACTTCCCCGCAGAAGGGAGACAAGTTGTTAGTTTATTTGGCAGCGTCCGATTAAAACCATCACTACAGTATTGGTCAAAGAGACAGAACATGGACAGTTTCCCATCTATTGCACAAGTAGAGTACTACAGAATGGAGAGGTCAATTATTCGAAGACAGAAAAAAATAGTCTTTGCACTAAAAATAGCAGCTAGAAAGCTCTGCCAATACTTCCAAGCTTTCCCAATCACTGTTCTGACAAACCTGTCGCTGAAAGAAATACTCTAGTGGGTTAATTTCTCTAGCAGAATGATTAAGTGAAGCGTTAAACTGACTGAATTTGGTATCGAGCTTCCCCCTCGGAAAGCCATCAAAGCAAACCCTTAGCTGATTTTATAACATAATGCTCTTTCACTCCCTTCGCTGAAGCCACCCCTACCCCCCTCTCCAACAGATGATCTAATCTCGCGAAAAATCCAAACCAGGAAGAAGTAACAGAACAACCTACATACCCCTAACCGAATCATCAGTAGATATTGTTCATATATGGATCATCTAGCAAAGATAGCGCTGGAGCCAACATACTACTAAGAGATCTCTCGGGATAAGAATGGTAGTATAGCCTATCATTTAGTTTCTGCGCCTCTAACAATGTCGCAGAGTATGAGACACTTATAACTGGGCTGGCACTGGCACTGGCACTGGCACTGGCACTGGCACTCAATCTAAGAGTCAAAAAAATGATCCTCTACACTGATTCCCAACCGGTGGCAAAAAACAAGTCGTGGAAGAATACAAAGTCAAAGACCCCACCCTACTCCGATACCACCAGATGGTAACCTCCTTAATGAGCAAGATTCAAGCGGCCGACCTCCAACAAATAGCTAGATCAGAGAACTCCTGTACTGATGCCTTGTCCAGACTAGCAGCCTCTGTCGAAATTAGAGATAGGAGAAAAGTTGTAACAACCCAGATTTTGAAATTTGTGGGTCGGGTTTACCCAAGCCCTGGTCTTTTTTTTTTGAATAATGTTGTTGGGCCTGTGGGAGGCTCAAAGAGCACCTTGTGGGCTCCCTTCTTGTGTTGGGCTTAAGCTTGGGTTTCGAATGTGATAGGTTAAAGATACAAAGGGCAAAGAGGTAATTACCCTATCTTTTGAAGGAGAAAAGTTGTTCTTTTTAATTTTTTGCAAAATCATAAGGGAAAGATGGTATCATTTTGTTCCCTTTGGTAGATCTTCACCCTTCCTTCATCTCCTCTAAGAAAACCAAGCAAAGGTGAAAACTTTACCATTTCTCGTGAGAATCTTGGATTGGTGGTTGAGAGAAAGTTGATCATCACCTAAGGATCTATCTAGCAAGGTAAGAATAAAGCAAAATGGTGAAGAATAACGAAAAATAGGTTTCAATGGGGTTAAGGAAGAAAAACGAGAATTGAAGATTTAACTTTATTTCTTATTGTAAAACTCTTACTTTTGCATTTCTTAATCTTCCATAAATGTTGTAACTTGTTTTGCAGCATCTTCTTGTAGTGAAAGAAGTTGAAGAAGCTTCCAGGGCTCAAGAAAAGAGGAAGACTTAGGCTATGAGCTTTATTCTCAGCTGTAGGAGTAAGGTTGGTACCCTGTAAATCCATTATCTTCATGGACATCATAAAATTGATGCCTTGTATGTTATTTTTGATGTTTGGCGTTTTGGTTGCTCATAGCTTTGTTAATGGTGAAATTCAGATTAAGTGCTAATAATGCATAAAAATGGTAATAAACCACCTTAAACAACTCCTATAAGATGTAAGATTGAGTTTTGAGGTTAAAGGTTCTGTTTGGGGGGATGAGGAAGCAATTTTCTGAGCCTAGAAAGCCATTTCTTGGCTTCGGTATCGGTACACGGGGAGCCATACTGGTAACCTAGTGTTATGGGTTTTAAGAACATTGTTTCATTGATGAACTAAGAGATGGGTACCAGTACGATGTTTAACCCGTACCGGTATGCCGTGCAACTAGATATCGGTAAGGGTCGACCCGTATCGATATGCCCATGCTTTAGGAAATTCCAGCAAGCTCAAATTGTATCGATACACTATGAGTATCAGTACCCAAGGGGTACTGTACCGGTACGCAAAGGCCAGTACCGATACCAACTAAGCAATCCGCTCAAAAATATCATCTTTAGTTTGAGGGGCTGATAATTCAAGAACTACACTTCAATAGGCATCTATGGTGGTAAAATGAATCGTAAAATTGGGAAACCAAGAAACCAACCTCTTAATCGATCATAACATGTAATAAACTTGGTAATTGGCTTGAGTGCTTGGATGATATAGCAACCATATGGTTGTATTTTTATATGATGTTGTTGCGTGCCACGATGACACTTTTTTGGTGGGATCCAGACACCTAGGTAACGTATTGCAACACAATGGTAAGTTTCGAATGGAGGAGTCCCGATGCTTTATGTCTATGGGCCTTGTTCGAAAATACTCGAAGGGTAATTCTGAGTATGAGGTATGGAGTCCTAACGATGTGTGTCCTCGGGTTTTATTCTATGTTTGTGTAATTGATTATTGATATTTCTTACGTTGGATATTGGATGCTTGTGTTGACCTCTATGCCATGTCATCATTTTTAGATGCATGCTTATATTTATAATTTGCATGAAGCATAGTAGAGTGGTAGTGTACCCGTTGAGCTTCGTTAGCTCAACGTTCAGAATTGATATTTTCGTTCACAGGTTTTAGGTTGGCAAATGCATTAGAAGAGCATTATTAGTGCATCGCTTGTTTGGAGTACAACACTTAGGTCTTATTGGGCTATGTATTCGTAGGACCCTATTAATTTGTTGGAACTCTTATTTTGGGATTGTATTAAGCAAGTGAATGCTTATTTATTTTAAACTATGTAGAGCTTCCTTTGAAAACATTTTAAACTATTTATCAACGTTTTAACTTTTGGATTTGAACAATTTATGGTATGAAACTCTTTAGGCTAAACTAGGTCGAAAATTTTAAAGTGTTGGTTTAGGCTGTTATATTTAGTGGTATCAGAGCCTAAGTTTAGCCAGTTCTAGGAAAGCCTCGGGTAGTAGAGAGTCGTGAATTGGTGTCTAATGAATACATGCCCATAACTCAAAGTTGTACTTGGTTTATGCTGAAATTTGATGTGTAACCTTGTTTCTTTCTTTGTGCAGAATTCATCATGCCTAGAAAAGGTCATGGACATGATGAAAAGTTGGGGTTCTCATGAAGATAACTATGATGATGAGTATGTCCCTGACACCGAGAACGAGTCAGGGGATACGAGGGGTTGAGGGGCCGACTATTTCACCCATTTGTATTGTGCCCTTAACCGTACATAAGGTTCATTCCTAGTCCTTCAGCTACCCTCCGTGTGACACCGATTAAGAGGCTTTATCGGTATGGGGAAAAAGATTTCCTTAGGTCAGTAAAAGATGGCCCAGTTCAATCCAACCAGTGGTTACGTGATACGCAGTAGATTTTTCGACAGATGCAACTTCGTCCTAAAGACAAGTTGGCATGTGTCACCTCTCTTTTGAAGGAGAATGCTTGATCTTGGTGGGAGACTGTAGAATTAGGGTGGCGTTTCAACCAACTAACTTAGGAAGATTTTCTCGAAGAGTTCCTAAGGAAGTATATTGGAGAAGCCCATATCGACCACCTTAAGGATCGGTTCAACAATCTGGTTTAAGGAAACCATTCCGTCTTCGAGTATTAGCAAGAGTTTCTTCAGTTGAGTAGGTTAGCCGCAGAATTAGTTGCTACAAAAAAGCTCAGATGCAAGAAATTTAGAAAAATTTGAAGGAAAAGATCCAAATATATCTTACTACTGACCCATCAGCAATATTTTTTTAGTTGGCCACGAGTGCCAAGGCATATGAGCAAGTGGGGGTACATGGCTTGGCCAGTCTAGTAGACAGGGAGAATCGAGTGGGAGGACTCAGAACTTCCTAACAATTCTTAGTCTTACTCTGAAAGGAACAGAGGTTAATAGAACTAGGATAAAGGAACATCGAATTAGAATGCAAGATTAGATCGTAGGTCGAAGTCTATTAGCCGTAGTAGATGATCGTCATCTTCTATAATGAGTTTTGGAGGTTTGGCAAAAGGTTCTAGTGCGCCTGTGTGTGAGTAGTATGGGCAGAAGCATCATGTGAAGTTATTTGGGTATGTTAAGCTATGCTATGGTTGTGGTTCACCGAATCACTTTGTTAGGGATTGCCATGCTACTGTGGACATTGCCCCGGTTTAGACTCAGGGAGCTCTTTATATAGCTTAGAGGGGTCGAGGTTTTGATAGAGGGGGAGCAAGTCATAAGTCTAGACATCAGAGTTGAGGCACATTTCAGTCCACGTCTAGGGTACCAGCGAGGTAGTATGCTGTTAAGGCTTAGAAAGAGTGTGAGACTGCCAACGTCATCTTAGCTACCTTCATCATATTCTATATTCTTATTGTTGCTTTAGTAGATTCGGGGTCTACCCATTCTTATATTCGTAGTGGGATTTCCCATCAGTGGGGTATTTTTGTCGAGAACCTAGAGGTTGGGATTTGTGTAAGTAGTCCTTTGGGGTATGATGTTCTTGTGGATAAGGTGTTTAAGAGATTCTTGATTGAAGTTCAAGGTTTGATATTTTTGGTCGATATTATAGTGTTGGCGTTCTAAGAGTTTGATGTTATTTTAGGGATGGATTGGTTGTTTGAGCACGATGCGAGTTTGAGATGTAGGGTAAAGTGCTTTAAGCTTCAAGGTTTGGATGGAGCTAGATTGATTATAAAAGGTGAAGAAAATCATTGACTACCCAACATAGTGTAGGCTATGGCGGCACAAAAGATGATTCAGCAAGGTTGAGAGGCCGTTTTAGCTCATGTGGTTGATACGAGGTTCAATGGCCCAATGTTAGAGGACCTTCAGACTGTAAGAGAGTTTGCTGATGTATTTTTGAAAGAATTATCTGGTCTACCCTTGGATCATGAGTTAGAGTTTCAAATTAAGGTAATGTCGGGGACAACACTGGTGTCCATTACTCCTTACTGTATGGCACCAACAGAGTTGAGGGAGTTAAAGAATTAGATTCAAAAGTTGTTGGAGAGAGGGTTTATCTGACCTAGCATCTCACTTTAGGGTGCTCCAATCCTATTTGTCAAAAAAGGATGGCTCTATAAGGATGTGTATAGATTATCGTAAGCTTAACATGGTAACAGTGAAGAACCATTATCCTCTCTCTAGAATCGACGATCTCTTTGATCAGTTAAAGGGTGCTCGTGCGTTCTCAAAGATCTATTTGAGATTGGGATATTATCAGTTGAAAGTCAAGGATGAAGATGTTCAAAAGATTACTTTCTAGACATGGTATGGCCACTATGAGTTCTTGGTTATGCTTTTTGGGCTTACCAATACGCCCACAGCTTTCATGGATTTAATGAATTGGATCTTTTAGCCATACCTAGATCAGTTTGTTGTGGTCTTTATAGATGGTATCTTGGTTTATTCAAGTTCAGAGGATGAGCATGATTATCCCTTCGTGTTGTCATTCAAATCTTGAGAGATAGATAGCTTTACGCCAAGTTCAGCAAGTGCGAGTTTTGGCTTTTCGATGTGGCAGTTTTTGGCCACATTGTTGCGGCAGATGGGATTTGTGTTGATCCACAAAAGATTCAAGCAGTGGTGGAGTGGAAACCACCTAGGAATATTTCAGAGCTCTGTAGTTTTCTTGGGCTTGCTTGTTATTACCATCATTTTGTCAAAGGGTTTTCCATTATTGCAGCCCATTTGATTAAGTTGTTACAAAAAGGAGTTTTATTTGAGTGGAATGAAAAGAGACAAAAAAAGTTTTGATAAGTTGAAAGCCTTCTTAACAGAAGCCCTAGTTCTGACGCAACCTGAACCAGGTAAAGATTATGTGGTGTTTAGTGATGCTTCGTTAAATGGGCTTGGTTGTGTTCTCATGCAAGAGGGTAAGGTGATTGATTATGCCTCAAGAAAACTCAAGCCTCGTGAGCGGAATTATCCTATGCAAGATTTAGACCTTGCGGCAGTTATCTTCGCGTTGGAGATTTAGAGGCATTACCTTTGTAGGGAGAAGTGTTACATCTACACCGGCCACAAGAGTTTAAAGTATCTGCTCACCCAGAAGGAGTTGAACTTGAGACAAAGAAGATGGATCGAGCTGCTTAAAGATTATGATTATATTATCAAGTACCATCCAGGTAAATCTAATGTTGTGGACAACACTTTGAGTAGGAAGTCCATGGCAGACTTGAGAGTGATGTTTGCTAGCTTGAGGATGACCGATGACGGTGGTTTGTTAGCCGAGCTTCGTGTGGAACCTACCTTGGTACAAGAGATCAAGATGACACAATTGTTAGACGAAGAGTTAGTGGCAAAGATAGAGATGTTTCAGCTGTGATAAGTGTGAAAAAGTCCTATATTTTATACCCTTTTTGCTTAGATTATAGTTTAGACTCAGGCCCATTTAGTTGCATTTATAGTTATTTATGCATAAATTCATAGTTCTTCCGTTTATTGTGCTTGGCCTTGCGTTTTGTTATTTTGTGGAGAAATCATTGTTATTTTTGCTTTATTTTGTGCAGGACGACTTGCTGAACCACTTGCCAAAGGATGTCGTGGCAAGTTGAGAACTTGCCGAGACATTTACCGAATGATGCCCTTGCAATTCGCGATAAAGTTGTTATCTCCAGAAATTAGTTTAAATACTTTGGATAATAACCCAGATTTAAATTAAAGAGCTGCTGTAGATAAAGATAAGGGATAAAGAAAATATTTTGAAGTAATTCTGAATTATCTCCTTTTAAAAGAGTAATGCGTAGATAAGGATAAGAAGATAAGGCTTTTGAATTATCTTCTTATCTTTAGATAATGGGATAAAGCTTGAATTATCTCCACAGCCAAAGATAAAAAGATAAACCACATCTTTTGAATTTCAAATAGAGTTTCTCTCATCATATAAAGAGTGATCGCAGCATCAAACAACATGGGAGTCGATTGTGAGAGAAAGATCATATCTAAGAGGGGGATTTGTGTGCAACCATCAACACAGATTAGAGAAATTCATCTTCTCCATTTCTTTTATCTTGTATCGTGTGATCCACCCATGTCTGGGATTTATTTATTGTTTTTTTTACCCAGCCATGAACTAGATTAATTTGGCTTGGCTTATCAGGTTTTATTGGTGTGTAGAGATGAATATTTGGTTGTTGGTTTTTAATTCAATAAATTTCATTGTTTTTCCATTATTGGTTCTTGATTTTCACTTTAAGGGAATTGGGAAAGGAACTGGAGTGAATCCATTTATCTAGGCTCGGGAGAGGTAGATTCACAAAACGAGTAGACACAGTTTCCATTTAAACAACCGTTGGTGGGAACTAATCCGCCTTAGGAATAAGGTTTGGATTTCAGCGGCTAAGAAGAGTGCAAGATCGATGTTTCTCATCCATGGTTAACGTAGGGATGTATCACCAAGGCTTGCGTAAACATTAGTTCTTCGGTTAGGGATAACACAAAGACATTTAAGAACACTCCGCCGAACATTAAAGGAGAAAACCCATTTGCCACGGCATTCTACTAAACCCAATTGCCATGGCAGTTGACTTGCCTCAGCAATTACAAGCCACGAAAATTGCACCAATGTTCACGATAACCTGGCCTCATCTCTCATATTGATTATCTATTTTTATTTACTCTTTACTTTGTTTATTTTACTTGATATTTATCACCATTTATCACTATCAATTTATTTATTTTATAGTGCAATAACTTAAGCAAAATGGCCCAAACCAATCCCTGTGAAGACGATACTTGATACCTATCACTTTATTACGTTCGACGTGTATAATTGCACCATTGCTTAGCACTTAAATTACGCAACAAGTTTTTGGCTTCATTGTCGGGGATTGACAATTAGTGTTAGTTGTTTTTTATTGCATTTTTCTTATTATTTTTATTGACTTTTATTTTTGTTTGTTTTATCAAAAATATAGGTGTGCTAGGAAGTAAAGGGACATCAACATATGGAAAAATAAAAGTCTATCTATTCGAGAGTTGATGTAGGAAGATATGAATCAATCCACTCAAGAATTTCTTAAACCCACCGATGATTACTTATACCAACCAAGAAAATCCCAAAGAGTCCATACTGTGGAAAACTCTTCCACTTGTTGTGGAAAACATCATGCGTTTGAATATTTCCCTCACAATCATAGTACATATGGAAACATAAAGGGCCATAAATGAAGCCTGTAGCAAACTCCTTCATGGTATGGTCAAAAAGCTAAAAAAAATTTACCATGACAGTTTTGTCGCGGCAACAGACATGCCTTGGCAATGTAGTCCTTATCATCAGCCAAGTGCCACGGAAATAGTTATGTCATGGCAATATAGTCCTTGTCAATAGTATTCAAATTCCCCGGAGGAAACGTTTCAAGCTTTCATGGCTAGACCTGATTCTCTCCTCGAATTCAATCAATTGCCACCACAATATGGTAACTTTCAAGAGCTATCAAATTCCATAGATACAAGGATAGATAGGATGGATGCACTCTTGAGAGATTCAGTAGATCAATTGGGGAGATTCACATATGCCATGGATAACATCCCCCAAAAATTAAGTCATAGGGATATTGAAGTCCCAAGGAAAGAGGACAAGGAGAAATGCGAAGAGAGCTCCCCCGATGAGCAGGGAACAACTAGAACCTCTAAATTGAGAGCATGCTGATGAGAAAGACTACCCAACACATGATGAGCCTAAGCTTGAGGAGCCTGAACATAGAAATTCAACGAAAACACTCAGTGAGGTTGAGAAGAGTAATGCTACAGCAAATTTTAAGGAATCAAATGCCCAAAATGTTACAACGTTGATGCTAAAGTAGGAATATGTAGATTGCTCTTATCGATCTTTGCCACGGTAGTTGCACGACCACATGTAGGATCTACAAGATGGTGATACGCTTCTAATGGAATATGTGCAGGTGATGGCTGGACCTTTTGAATTCTTTAAAAACTTACCTCAACCATTGCAGGTATTTCTTAAGGAACTAACGCCGGTAGATTTAAAGCCATCAAAAACTCTATTGATAGAGATGTTTGATAGGCCTAAAAAAATGGTAGTTGGATTCATAAAGCTTTTCATAAAATTGTTTTTCCTTTGACTTACACCGAATTTTGGCAGAAGATTGTCACGGCAATTGGCTAGAGCAGCAATTGCCATGACAATGAAGGCTACATCCAACCATGATGAATGAGGTAATTAAATGGTTGGATGTTAATATAATTTTTCTATTAATATGTTCATGCCTTCAAGAACAATAGCAAGGTGGAAGTCATGTATGGACCACAAGGTAACACGAAAGAAAGACACCTCTACCATGGTAACACAAAGGGGAGTAGTTGCAAGCACATTGGCCCAACTCGTTTTGGGCAATATTGTCACCCGATAGAGGGTGTGGATGGACTATAAGAAGTATCAGAAACGACCATCCTCAAGCTTTCTTTAGGGCAACCCTATTCCCTTCAAAAAATTTCTTTTCTTTTATGATTATTTTGATTTTATTTGTTGTTCTGTTTTTCATTTTAATAAAGCCAGGGTGTTGGAAGAAGCCTAGACAATCAGACTTGCCCCGACACAGGAACATGCCACGAAAAATGCCCCGATCCCAAAAAAACTCTTGAGCCCATTGATGAATCGATTAGAACTGATTGAAGCAGAGCATCAGCTCATGTAGCACTACATCAACACCCATTGAGCGCAATAATAAGAGAAGTGAATTTAGGAGATGCATAAAAATGCAACTTCTAGTCACATTTAATTTTTTTGTTTTATTTTTACATTATTCTTTTTATTTTTTGTTTAAATTTGCTTTTATCTTTATTTTATATGTTTTATTTGATATTTATCTTTTTATTTTTATTTCTCGTTTAAATTTGTTTTTATCTTTTTATTTTATCTCTTTATTTGATTTTTATTTTTTTATTTTTAATTTTTTAGGATAAGAGTTCAAGAAGATTTGAATATTGGGCTTTAAGGGATAAATTCTTATTTAAATAAAACTTTTACCCCCAAGAGGAGATAAGGATCGGTGGTTTCACCCAAATCGAAAATACCAAATTTTTTATTTTTCCCTCCCTTCCAATCTTACCCTAGCCGCACAACCCATCTTTCACCTTAGTCACTCCATCACCCCCATCACTCCACCATTGAAGACATCATTTACCCATCTTCTTTAATCACCCTTTTTATTATCTTCTTTCAACTCTTGTGATTTTTTCCTTCTTTTCATTTTTGTTCGCCACATTCACATCATGGCCAAGAAGTCTACGCCTAAAGCGGATTACGGTTGAAAGAGCTGCGTGAAGGGAACATGAAGAGGATAGTTAACCGAATTTTTCTAAAACCTGAAGCGAAGTTGTGGAACAACAACATCAAAACGCGTTTGATGCCAACTACGCATAACACTACCGTTTCATCTTCTTGTTTACTTTTAATTCACTCTACCTTCCATATACGCACTATTAATATGGGTTATATACTTGTTCATGAAATTTGTGCATACATTTAGATAGACGTGGGCTCATTGTACTTCCCCAATTAGATCACGACAGTTTGCAAAGATGTGTTGGTGCCATCAGATACAATAGACGAAAAGTTGCAGTTGAAAGAAGGTTGGTCCAAAAGCTATTACATGAAGGACCAGAAAAATTGCTCATAACAGTCAAAGGAGCTAAGGTTCCCAGACTTGCCCCAGCAAGTGCACATGCCACGACAACTCCTCAGGTGCTAGCTACCCTTGTTCGCCCATTGTTGTAACAATTGGATTAATTGGAAGCGAAGCAGCAACTGTTCTGACACTTTGTGAAGGATTGTGATATTGCTCTAAAGCACGTTATATTAGAGGATAATTTGAATTACAGTGTACCTCTTCCAAAGTTCTCTACCGAGTTACTTGCCCCAGCAACTAAAACTGGCAATCCGGTGCCAGTTACGAGTGACATTGCCACGGCAACCCCATAATGCGCAAATGAAAAAACCAGCTCAGTATCTACAATGTACTGACTCTTGTCTTGATTTTTTAGATTCTGAAGACACCACCTATGCACCATCGAAGTCCCCACCTCTGGATGTGCCATCAAACACAACATCGAAGCATAAAAATTTACCACTAAGTAAAGCAGAGAAGGAGGGTGAGCTGGTTAAGGAGGTAGAGGAAATTGTGGATAGTGATCATGCACCAAATCCACCACCACCAGCAAGGCGAGGCAGAATATGCCTTAAGCAAACAGCCCAAAGGACACTACGAATTCAAGGTGACAACCTCTCCAATTAACTCATTTGCATTTCATTTTTCTTTTTCATTTGTTTATTTTTGTATGCATTGAGGACAGTGCGTCTCTTGAGTTTGGGAGTTTGTCTTGTTTTTAGTTTTGTTTGTCTCATTGTAGCTTTCATATATTACTTGCCATGACAATTAACTGTTTAATTGCTAGAACCTGCTATGATATTCTGTGATATGTTAATTGCCACAACACTTAGATGAAGAAAACCTTAGATTTTAGGATGGGCATGGAATTTACTTGAGATTTTGCTATGATGTTGCCTATATTCACACTGTTGTGACTTGCTGATCGAGGGAGACCTAGTAAACCTTAGGTTACTAAAAATTAAAAAATGTGCTAGATGTGCTTATCTGGCTCTAGCTTAAAAGAAAATGAATAAAGATAATTTATTACTAGAGGTGCCCTTCTAGCTTTAGTTTTGAAATATTGAGAATTGCTAGAGATTCCCATCTAGCTTTAGTTTTGAAATATTGAGAATTGCTAGAGGTTCCCATCTAGCTCTAGCTAAAAATGGTGAAAGAAATCGCGAAAGGTGCCTAACTGGCTCGAGCTGAATTAATTGCCTCGACATGTTAATAAAAACGAAGGTTTGCTTAGAGTTCTGATGATTGACTTGTTCACAACCCTACAAACATATTTTCACCAGCATTGTAGTTTATTTTTGAGTAAATTGCTGTACTTCTCGAAGGTCAAAAGGTAATCAATTCTTTGTTGCCACGATTTTGAGAATTGAAGTCAGGTTCAAAGCATATTATTTGGTAAATGCCTTGGCAGGTAATTGTGGTTAGTTCATGCATTGCTTGAGGACAAGCAATAGTTCAAGTTTGGGGTGTGATAAGTGTGAAAAAGTACTATATTTTTGTAATATCCCAATTTTTGGACTAGTGACCAAATTGTAATTTTTGAAAGTTTAGGGGGTTAAAGTGTAAACTTGGGAAAAGTTTAGGGACTAAATTATAAATTTCCCCCAACAAATGATTTTATTCAGTATAAGGGTGAAACTGATCGAAATAAGAACCTTGATATCACTTTTGAGAATTAAGATACAGTAAAAGGTATTGAATTTGGATTGAATAAAATTGTTAAGCGTGCTCAGGCCAGGGAAATGTTAGGATGGGTGACCTCCGGGATTGCCTCATAAAAGTGTTTCTAATTGATATTTTGGACTTAGTAAAAGTAAAGAATATTCAAATGGATTGTCGATAAAGGATTTCTAAGAGATTTTATTTTATGGAGATTTTCAATAACTATCGGAATAATAGATTGAGTTAAGAAAATTCAGTCTAAGTCTTTATAAAAAAATTTAAAGTTTAAAAGTATCATGCGATAGATAGTGAGTTAAATTGGGTACTTTCAAAGTTGGTAAAAGTTTGAAGAAAATTGAAGTTCAGTGACTAAAATGGAAATTTTGAAAGTTTGGCGGTCAAAGTATAAACTTTGGAAAAGTTTAGGGATCAAAGCGTAATTTTCAAACGTTGTGTATTTTAACCCCGTAAATGAATAGTTCACCCCCAAGAGTGACACTTTTCGTGTTACTCGGATTTTTTGTACGACGCCTATATTGGTGGCTATAAAGCTTTAAAGTTTGTAGGAAGAAAATTTGGAAACCATATTGAGTGAAATTTGAATATTTGGATCGAATAAATGCTATAAATAAAAATCTAAGATATTTTGGGACATGGCTGGTTGGATCGGAACCAATTTGGTTCAATTTTAATGGAATGGCAATTTTCAATACTTGTTGTAAATAAAGTCTAGTTGGAGGGCAAATTGGTCATTTTTCATGAAGGGCATTTTTGAAATATTTTGTAACTTTGAGGGCAATTATGAAAGGTGAAAAACACATGGATTTAATCATGGCCATTGATGTTGATGAGATTGAATCTTGGCCATTATAATAAAAGGGTAAATTAGTAATTTTACTATTTAAAATGAATTAAAAATTCATTTTAATCTTTAAACATGTGGATTGTTTAAAATATGAACAAAAAATTATTTTGTTCATCCATGGGCAGTTCGAATAGCCAAGAAAGAAAGGGGAAAATACCAAAATTTTCCTAGTCCATTTTCAAGACTTTTGATGAAGAATTCAAGCAAGGTTGTTTAAGGTAAAGTGATCTACTCTTCATTCTCTATATTTTGATAGTAAAATTTCATGGAATTATGAATTTTGAGTTAGGGTTTGAAGAGTGTGAAATTAGGGTTTCATGAAATTTTATTAGAATTGTTGTAGTATATAGTGAATTAAGATTTGTTTTGATGAAAACAAGCTTGAAATCAAGTTAATTTCATGTCGGAAGTTATAAACCCTAATCTTGAAATTTAGGGATTTGTTAGGGGTTTGAGAATTGATGATGATATTGAAGGATTTAAGTTGTTTGAAGCTTTATGTTGATGTTAGAACTTAATTTTTGATGTTTGAAGATTAAATTTCTATTAGGGACCAATTCAAATTTTTATAGAATATTAGGGACTAAATTTTCAAAATTTATTTGATGAAGGAAATGAATAGAAAATGTTATTTCAAGCTTGAATTAACAATTTAGGACCAAATTGAACATTTTAAAAGTTTGAGGATTTATTCGGCAATTTGAAGAAATAAAGGGGCACTTGTGAAAATTATTGTTTTGAAGAGTGATTCTTGATAATATGATCAAATTAGCTTGATTTGATAATTAGGGATCAAAATGGAAATTTTTGGAAATTGGAGGACCATTCGGCAATTCTTGAAAATTTAGGGACCTTTTCGAAAATTCAAGAAAGTTATAGGATTAGTCTTAAATTTATGAATACTTGATAGATTTGATGATTCAAGAGTGAAAGGAAGTTAAAAGGATTTAAAATGACAAGGAAGGAAAGTTTAGAGACCTTTTTAAAAATAAGAATTTTTGTGAAGGTTGAATTGATAAAGATTGGAAATTAGTGGAAAATTTTTAGAAATTATAAAATGAGTAAATATTTGGTTTGTACATGAATTAAATGTACAAATATAAAAGTAGTGACTAAAATGTCATTCTTATAAAGTTTAAGGATGTTAGTCCAAAATGAAGAGGTAGTATTGGAAATTGTTCAAATTGAGCTTGAACAATTGTTTTATGTTCAAAATGGTCATTAAGGACCATAATGAACATTTGGTAAAAATAAGTAGAGAAGTAGGGGGAAGTTAGTATAAAAGTTGAAGCTATGTATGGAAACTGTGTACAACTGGATTTTGGCAGTGAGTTTGAAAATTCACCATAAATTCTATGAAAAGGGTTAGATGGTGAATTTTATACCGATGTAATGATTTGTTCGTCTAGTTTCGTTTCCAACAAACTGAAACTAATTTCGAGTTCCGAGTAAAAAGATATAAATTTTTAAGTGACGAAAAGTCAGAAAACATAGCACCAGTCTGTTCTGAAATTAGCACTGCAAATTGACTTTGAAAATTTGCCATAAATCGTACAAGTTGAATCTGGGCTATTAATTTATATGGGTGAAAAGCCTATTGAATCTAGTTTCTTTCAGAACAAAAAGAATCGGATTTCGAGTTTTAGATTATTTTATAGAAATAAATCTTTGAAGGTAGTACAAAGCTGCCATAAATGAAAATTTAGATATTTTGTATCTAAAATTAGTTAGTAAGTTTGGAAGAATTATTTAAAGTTCGAAATGGTTATTAAGGACCAAAATGAGGTATTTGACAGTATAAGGAAGGAAGAAACTTATGGAAATTTTTATGTTGAATACTTAGCCTAATTGAAATATTGTTAGAAGTGAGTTTAACAAATGTTTATTTACATGCATGTGATAAATGAAGTTGGATTCAAAACAAAAAGAAGATTTGAGGTTCTATAAAGGAAAAGATTGAATAGAGCTTAGTGAAGCAAGTTAATAAATGGCCCAGGTGAGTGCATTTCTAAATGTTTGCATTGCATTACTTTGAAAATAGCATTGCATTTCTCTATAATACATGATATGATATAATGCTCGACATGACAAGCTTGATGGAATACCAGGTACGAATTATTGTTTGCATAAATGATGATGCATTATGCATACATGAAATATAGATAATGACAAGATTTAAATGAAACAAGATACACCCTGGGGATCCAAGCCCATAGTGAAAAATGCACTAACGAGGTGTTTAATATAATAAGCAAAGAGCTTTCCTTATATGAAGAGCAAAGAGCATCATCTCGAGTACGTACTCTACAAAGCACTACGGTGCAGATAGGCTACGGGGTTTCCATGGGCCTCTAGCCGGACACGTTAATAATAATACAAGAAGGTCATATGATAAATCACGAACATGCAAATGACTTCATGATGATACATGAATCACATGATAGTGATGATACATGATCTATACGATACATGACACATGAAGTATATGAAAGAATACATGATATGCAAATGATTGCATGACAAAGTATGATCATGGTAAAGTATATGCAAATGACTGCATAATAAATGTATGTTCATGATAGAATACATATCATGCAAATGTTTACATGATAAAAGCAATGACCATGTTATGATATATGATGTTATGCAAGTGAGTTTCATGATCGTAAAGTATGTTACATATTGAGTATAAAAAAAAGATACATGATATAAGTTCATTGTGAAATACTTGTCATGTTATAGAGAAAATGAAATGCACTTTATTATGATATATTGTATTTCATTATTTCAAGTTATATACATAAGTTTTATTGCCTCACTAAGTTTCGTACTTAGCGTGTGTTTTATTTTACACGTAGGTTCTTCAGATCAGACTTAGCAAGGAGGAGCCACTTATTTGGAAGTCAAGTTATCGGTAAGTGAAAGTACGTACATCTTTAAAATAGTCAAGTACTAGTGGGCATGTAATTATATTTTCAAAGAACTATTTGGTCAGCTTTAAAAGTATAAAATTTACAAATATGAAAGCATAAGAAATTATGAAGTATGAAAATGAAATAATGTTATTGGTACGATGAAAGTAAAATGGGGATAAGAAATTAGGGTTTCATGAAATTTTATTAGAATTGTTGCAGTAGATAGTGAATTAAGATTTGTTTTGATGAAAACAAGCATGAAATCAAGTTAATTTCATGTTGGAAGTTGTAAACCCTATTCCTAAAATTTAGGGATTTGTTAGGGGTTTGAGAATTGATGATGATATTGAAGGATTTAAGTTGTTTGAAGCTTTATGTTGATGTTAGAACTTAATTTTTGATGTTTGGAGATTAAATTTCTATTAGGGACCAATTCGAATTTTTATAGAATATTAGGGACTAAATTGTCAAAATTTATTTGATGAAGGAAATGAATAGAAAATGTTATTTCAATCTAGAATTGACAATTTAGGACCAAATTGAACATTTTTAAAAGTTTGAGGATTTATTCGGCAACTTGAAGAAATAAAGGGATACTTGTGGAAATTATTGTTTTGAAGAGGGATTCTTGATAATGTGATCAAATTAGCTTGATTTGGTAATTAGGGATCAAAATGGAAATTTTTGGAAATTGGAGGACCATTCGGCAATTCTTGAAAATTTAGGGACCTTTTCAAAAAATCAAGTAAGTTATAGTATTAGTCTTAAATTTATGAATACTTGATAGATTTGATGACTCAAGAGTAAAAGGAAGTTAAAAGGATTTAAAATGACAAGGAAGGAAAGTTTAGGGACCTTTTTGAAAATAAGAATTTTTGTGAAGGTTGAATTGATAAAGATTGGAAATTAGTGGAAAATTTCTAGAAATAATAAAATGAGTAAATATTTGGTTTGTACATGAATTAAATGTACAAATATAAACGTAGTGACTAAAATGTCATTCTTATAAAGTTTAAGGACTAAAAGGATGTTAGTCCAAAATGAAGAGGTAGTATTGGAAATTGTTCAAATTGAGCTTGAACAATTGTTTTATGTTCAAAATGGTCATTAAGGACCATAATGAACATTTGGTAAAAATAAGTAGAGATGTAGGGAGAAGTTAGTATAAAAGTTGAAGCTATGTGTGGAAACTGTGTACAACTGGATTTTGGCAGTGAGTTTGAAAATTCACCATAAATTCTATGAAAATGGTTAGATGGTGAATTTTATACCGATGTAAATATTTGTTCGTCTCGTTTCTTGTCCAACAAACGGAAACTGATTTCGAGTTCTGAGTAAAAAGATACGAATTTTTAAGTGACGAAAGGTCAGAAAACATAGCATCAGTCTGTTCCGAAATTAGCACTAAAAATTGACTTTGAAAATTTGCCATAAATTGTACAAGTTGAATTTGGGCTATTAATTTATATGGGTGAAAAGCCTATTGAATCTAGTTTCTTTTATAACAAACGGAATCGGATTTCGAGTTTTATATTATTTAATAGAAATAAATCTTTGAAGGTAGTACAAAGCTACCAGAAATGAAAATTTAGATATTCTGTATCTAAAATTAGTTATTAAGTTTGGAAGAATTATTTAAAGTTCGAAATGGTTATTAAGGACCAAAATGAGGTATTTGACAGTATAAGGAAGGAACTTATGGAAATTTTTATGTTTAATACTTAGATAGCCTAATTGAAATATTGTTAGAAGTGAGTTTAACAAATGTTTATTTACATGCATGTGATAAATGAAGTTGGATTCAAAACAAAAAGAAGATTTGAGGTTCTATAAATGAAAAGATTGAATAGAGCTTAGTGAAGCAAGTTAATAAATGGCCCAGGTGAGTGCATTTCTAAATGTTTGCATTACATTGAAAATAACATTGCATTTCTCTATAATACATTATATGATATAATGCTCGACATGACAAACTTGATGGAATACCAGGTACGAATTATTGTTTGCATAAATGATGATGCATTATGCATACATGAAAAATGGATAATGACAAGATTTAAATGAAACAAGATACACCCTGGATATCCAAGCCCATAGTGCAAAATGCACTAACGAGGTGTTTAATATAAGGAGCAAAGAGCGTCCTCTCGAGTACGTACTCTACAAAGCACTACGGTGCAGATAGGCTACGGGGTTTCCATGGACCTCTAGCCATACACGTTAATAATAATACAAGAAGGTTATAAGATAAATCACGAGCATGCAAATGATTGCATGATGATACATGAATCACATGATAGTGATGATACATGATCTATACGATACATGACACATGAAGTATATGAAAGAATACATGATATGCAAATGATTGCATGACAAAGTATGATCATGATAAAGTATATGCAAATGACTGCATAATAAATGTATGTTCATGATAGAATACATGTCTTGCAAATGTTTACATGATAAAAGCAATGACCATGTTATGAAAGTGAGTTACATGATCGTGAAGTATGTTACATAATGAGTATAAAAAAAGATACATGATATAAGTTCATTGTGAAATACTTGCCATGTTACAGAAAAAATGAAATGCACTTTATTATGATATACTGTATTTCATTATTTCAAGTTATATACATAAGTTTGATTCCTCACTAAGTTCGTACTTAGCGTGTGTTTTATTTCACACGTAGGTTCTTCAAATCAGACTTAGCAAGGAGGAGCCGCTCATTTGGAAGTCAAGTTATCGGTAAGTGAAAGTACATACATCTTTAAAATAGTTAAGTACTAGTGGGCATGTAATTATATTTTCAAAGAACTGTTTGGTTAGCTTTAAAAGTATAAAATTTTCAAATATGAAAGCATAAGAAATTATGAAGTACGAAAATGAAATAATGTTATTGGTACGATGAATGTAAAATGATTTGACTCAATGTTTAAACCTTATCACGTAAATTTTTTATAAACTAGAAAGGATCTAGGTAGTAAGCGA
Organism: Hibiscus mutabilis; assembly: GCA_019671005.1. NCBI lineage: Eukaryota > Viridiplantae > Streptophyta > Magnoliopsida > Malvales > Malvaceae > Hibiscus > Hibiscus mutabilis. The sequence goes on from CM033751.1 coordinate 24,858,801, forward strand.
CGTTTTCATCCTGAATAAATTTTCTTTTAAATAACTTAATTTTATACTTTATAAACCAATTCAGGGTTAAAACTAGCTATGATTGTCTAGAAATGTTTTCAGATGAAAATTTTGAAAAGTGCTATTTACCGATAAAAAATTTAAGACAGTTTTCAGTACATGTTTTTGTAGCATCTGTAATGTATATTCGTATTACGAGTATACGTTATGGGTGTTACATTTGTTGGTATCAGAGCAAAGGTTTAGCCGATTCTGAAGGCTAAATTAAGTCATAGATAATTAGTTAATAAGTACATGCCCCTAGGATATTATGGTAAAGATGTACTACTTGTATAACTTGACATGGCTCCTCACTAGTATGAATAAGATTGAATAAGTTCCTGAATGATAACCAATAGTAGATACTGCTGGATCACAAAACACAGTTAAGTGTATTGATCAGGAGGAAGATTAGAGATAAGTAATTGAGGTATATTATGTTGTACCTCTAACTCCGATAAAGGTATAAAAAGGCTAAGGAGCTTAAAAAGGTATAAGTTTTGAATATTATGGTGAAGACGGTCTAGTGACCATCAATTTAGGTCTAAATAATGTTAAGCTTATGATGGAAAAGATTAAAATTATTCATGGTGCAGAAAAGTTAGAAGAAACATGTATCCTTGTTAAGGGAATATGCTTGAGATTGGTGGAAGAATATTGTACAGATGGTAACCGTTTCTAAGGATAATTTTTTTAGAAGTGTTTAAAGCAATATATATTAGTAGTCAGTATAAGAAGGAAATGTTTCGATAATATTTAAGTTTGAAACAAGGCAATCGTACTATCTACGAGTACGAGTTAGAATATACTAAGATGGGTAAATTAGTAGTTGATTTGATGATGACTGAGAAGTACAAATGTGAGTATTTATAATGGATTATCCAAAAGAGCAGACTAGAAAGTCTATTCAAATTAAGAGATTTGTAGTTATTCCACCTAGAGGATGAGGTCGTGGTGGAAGTTAACAAAGGGCAGTAATGCATATATCATAGTAGATATGTTTCAGTTTTATAATGAGCCTATATTTGCTCTAATTGATTTGAGGCCTATTAATTCATATATATTAATGTTAAGATAGTGACATAAAGGAAATATCTAAGAAGATATTTCTAGTGATGTGATTGTTAGTAATCTACCTGAACATAGTATAATAGTGACACAGATATGTAAGAAATGTCTGTTAGTGATCCAAGAGAATGAGTTTCCAGTGAACTTGATGGAGTTTCTATTTCATGAATTAGAGATTTTTCTTAAAAAAATTTGGGTATCTTCTTATGATGCAGATATAAAGTACAAGAAGAAATAACAATTATTTTCAGGACCAAAAAGTTCTAAAGTAATTATTACAGGAAAAAGGAAAGGATTGCCTCAATTCAGTGGTCTCAGCAACAAAGGCTTAGAGAATGCTATATAATGGATAAGAGGTTTATATAGTACATGTGGTGGAAGGAATATTGAGAGACAAGCAGTTATATGCCAAATTCTCCAAGTGTGAATTTTGGTTAACAGAAGTTCTATTTCTTGCATGTAATACTAATAGAAGGAATAAAAGTTAGTCCTAAAAAAAGGGACAAGTTATTATGAAATGAAGTCCTGGTTGAATGGATTGAGATGTGTCAAGACAGTCTTGACAAGTTAAAGAAAGTTTTGACAGAATTATCAGTTCTAATATAGTCAAAGCATGGGAATGAATAAATTTTGTATAGTGATGCTTCATATTGTGGTTTGAGATGTGTATTCATACAAGAGGATAATGTAGTAGCTTATATTTGAGACAGCCTACGACTCGTGAAAGAAATTACCTAACACATGATTTAGAGACGATGGTTGTAGTTTTTACTTAAGAGATCTGGTGATATTATTTATATGGTGAGAAGTGTCATATTTATATGGATCACAAGAATTTAAGGTATTTGATGGCGCAAAGAAATTTAAACCTGAGATAATAAAATTTCAGGTTAAACCAGCTTATTTGAACAAGATTGAGAGCTTATAAGTTAGACAAAGAATGTTTTGAAAGGAGAAGGTAAAGCTGAAATTAGTAAAGTACAAGATTATAAGAGTAAGCCAGATGGACAATTAGAGTGGATGATTCAGATTTTATAAGATATGATTAGAGTTTGTATTATGAAATTCTCTGGATCATGAGAAAGGTATCCTTTTTAGCTAAGTTGCTTGATTTAAGTTACAAGATTGAAATGTACAAAGTGATTCAAATATAAGTGGAGTTGATCTAGTTCAAGAAATGGAAGACAAGGTAAGAATTATTTCGAACAATCTCAAAGTTGGAGCAAATTGACAAACGACATATGTAGATAGGCAGAGGAAAGCTTAGTCATAGATTTATCAAGTCATATGAGACTTTAAAAAGGATTGGACCAGTGGCTTACCAACTAGTGGTACCTAAGGATATGAGTAAAATTCATGACGTGTTCTATGTGTCGATTGGATCCTTTACATGCCATTATTCTTGAGGAAATCAAATTACAACCAAATTTGACTACTGAAGAATAACCAGTGAAAAATCTTAGCATACGAAGTTAAAGAGTTAAGGAATAAGAAAATTTTTGCTGGTTAAAATCCTTTGGAGAATCATAAAGTAAAGAAAATCCTTTGAGAAACTGAAGAGATAATGAATAAACAAAAAACGTTGAAACGAGTAGACGATGAAAATTCAAGGACGAATTTTCTTAAGGGGGAGGAATTTTAATATCCCAATTTTGGACTAGTGACCAAATTGTAATTTTTGAAAGTTTAGGGGGTTAAAGTGTAAACTTGGGAGAAGTTTGGGGACTAAAGTGTAAATTTCCCCCAACAAGTGATTTTATTCAGTATAAGGGTGAATCTGCTCGAAACAAGAACCTTGATATCAGTTTTGAGAATTAAGATACAGTAAAAGGTATTGAATTTGGATTGAATAAAATTGTTAAGCGTGTTTAGGCCAGGGAAATGTTAGGATGGGTGACCTCCGGGAAGGTCTCATAAAAGTGTTTCTAATTGATATTTTGGACTTAGTAAAAGTAAAGAATATTCAAATGGATTATCGATAAAGTATTTCTAAGAGAAATTTTATTTTATGGAGATTTTCAATAACTATCGGAATAATAGACTGGTTAAGAAAATTCAGTCTAAGTCTTTATAAAAGGAAATTTTTAAGGTTTAAAAGTATCATGTGATAGATAGTGAGTTAAATTGGGTACTTTCAAAGTTGGTAAAAGTTTGAAGAAAATTGAAGTGGGAATTGAAGTTCAGTGACTAAAATGGAAATTTTGAAAGTTTGGTGGTTAAAGTATAAACTTTGGAAAAGTTTAAGGATCAAAGTGTAATTTTCAAAAGTTATGTATTTTAACCCCATAAATGAATAGTTCACCCCAAGAGTGGCACTTTCGTGTTACTCGGATTTTTCGTACGAGGCCTATATTAGTGGCTATAAAGCTTTAAAGTTCATAGGAAGAAAATTTGGAAATTGTATTGAGTGAAATTCGAATATTTGGATCGAATAAATGCCATAAATAAAAATCTAAGATATTTTGCGACATGGCTGGTTGGATTGGAACCAATTTGGTTCAATTTTAATGGAATGGCAATTTTCAAGACTTGTTGTAAATAAAGTCTAGTTGGAGGGCAAATTGGTCATTTTTCATGGATGGAATTTTTGAAATATTTTGGAACTTTTAGGGCAATTATGAAAGGTGAAAACACATGGATTTAATCATGGCCATTGATGTTGATGAGATTGAATCTTGGCCATTATAGTAAAAGGGCAAATTAGTAAATTTACTATTTAAAATGAATTAAAAATTCATTTTAATCTTTAACCATGTGGATTGTTTAAAAGATGAACAAAAAATTATTTTGTTCATCCTTGGGTTGTTCAAATATCCAAGAAAGAAAGGGGGAAAATACCAAAATTTTCCTAGTCCATTTTCAAGGTTTTGATCAAGAATTCAAGCAAGGTTGTTTAAGGTAAAGTGATATACTCTTCATTCTCTATATTTTGATAATAAAATTTCATGGAATTATGAATTTTGAGTTAGGGTTTGAAGATTGAGAAATTAGGGTTTCATGAAATTTTATTAGAATTGTTGTAGTAGATAGTGAATTAAGATTTGGTTTGATGGAAACAAGCTTGAAATCAAGTTAATTTCATGTCGGAAGTTGTAAACCCTAATCTTGAAATTTAGGGATTTGTTAGGGGTTTGAGAATTGATGATGATATTGAAGGATTTAAGTTGTTTGAAGCTTTATGTTGATGTTAGAACTTAATTTTTTATGTTTGAAGATTAAATTTCTATTAGGGACCAATTCAAATTTTTATAGAATATTAGGGACTAAATTGTCAAAATTTATTTGATGAAGGAAATGAATAGAAAATGTTATTTCAAGCTTGAATTAACAATTTAGGACTAAATTGAACATTTTTAAAAGTTTGAGGATTTATTCGGTAATTTGAAGAAATAAACGGGTACTTGTGGAAATTATTGTTTTGAAGAGTGATTCTTGATAATATGATCAAATTAGCTTGATTTGGTAATTAGGGATCAAAATGGAAATTTTTGGAAATTGGAGGACCATTCGGCAATTCTTGAAAATTTAGGGACCTTTTTCAAAAATTCAAGAAAGTTATAGGATTAGTCTTAAATTTATGAATACTTGATAGATTTGATGATTCAAGAGTGAAAGGAAGTTAAAAGGATTTAAAATGACAAGGAAGGAAAGTTTAGGGACCTTTTTAAAAATAAGAATTTCTGTGAAGGTTGAATTGATAAAGATTGGAAATTAGTGGAAAATTTTTAGAAATTATAAAATGAGTAAATATTTGGTTTGTACATGAATTAAATGTACAAATATAAAAGTAGTGACTAAATTGTCATTCTTATAAAGTTTAAGGACTAAAAGGATGTTAGTCCAAAATGAAGAGGTAGTATTGGAAATTGTTCAAATTGAGCTTGAACAATTGTTTTATGTTCAAAATGGTCATTAAGGACCATAATGAACATTTGGTAAAAATAAGCAGAGAAGTAGGGGGAAGTTAGTATAAAAGTTGAAGCTATGTGTGGAAACTGTGTACAACTGGATTTTGGCAATGAGTTTGAAAATTTACCATAAATTCTATGAAAAGGGTTAGATGGTGAATTTTATACTGATGTAATGATTTGTTCGTCTAGTTTCGTTTCCAACAAACTGAAACTAATTTCGAGTTCCGAGTAAAAAATATATGAATTTTTAAGTGACAAAAAGTCAGAAAACATAGCACCAGTCTGTTCCGATATTAGCATTGCAAATTGACTTTGAAAATTTGCCATAAATCGTACAAGTTGAATCTGGGCTATTAATTTATATGGGTGAAAAGCCTATTGAATCTAGTTTCTTTCAGAACAAACAGAATCGGATTTCGAGTTTCAGATTATTTTATAGAAATAAATATTTGAAGGTAGTACAAAGCTGCCATAAATGAAAATTTAGATATTCTGTATCTAAAATTAGTTAATAAGTTTGAAAGAATCATTTAAAGTTCGAAATGGTTATTAAGGACCAAAATAAGGTATTTGACAGTATAAGGAAGGAAGAAACTTATGGAAATTTTTATGTTGAATACTTAGCCTAATTGAAATATTGTTAGAAGTGAGTTTAACAAATGTTTATTTACATGCATGTGATAAATGAAGTTGGATTTAAAACAAAAAGAAGATTTGAGGTTCTATAAAGGAAAAGATTAAATAGAGCTTAGTGAAGCAAGTTAATAAATGGCCCAGGTGAGTGCATTTCTAAATGTTTGCATTACATTGAAAATAGCATTGCATTAATACATGATATGATATAATGCTCGACATGACAAGCTTGATGGAATACCAGGTACGAATTATTGTTTGCATAAAAGATGATGCATTATGCATACATGAAATATGGATAATGACAAGATTTAAATGAAACAAGATACACCCTGGGGATCAAAGCCCATAGTGCAAAATGCACTAACGAGGTGTTTAATATAATGAGCAAAGAGCTTTCCTTATATGAGGAGCAAAGAGCGTCCTCTCGAGTACGTACTCTACAAAGAACTACGGTGCAGATAGGCTACGGGGTTTCCATGGGCCTCTAGCCAGACACGTTAATAATATAGAAGAAGGTTATATGATAAATCACGATCATGCAAATGACTGCATGATTATACATGAATAACATGATAGTGATGATACATGATCTATACGATACATGACACTTGAAGTATATGAAAGAATACATGATATGCAAATGATTGCAAGACAAAGTATGATCATGGTAAAGTATATGCAAATGACTGCATAATAAATGTATGTTCATGATAGAATACATATCATGCAAATGTTTACATGATAAAAGCAATGACCATGTTATGATATATGATGTTATGCAAGTGAGTTACATGATCGCGAAGTATGTTACATAATGAGTATAAAAAAAAGATACATGATATAAGTTCATTTGGAAATACTTTCCATGTTACAGAGAAAATGAAATGCACTTTATTATGATATACTGTATTTCATTATTTCAAGTTATATACATAAGTTTTATTGCCTCACTAAGTTCGTACTTAGCGTGTGTTTTATTTCACACGTAGGTTCTTCAGATCAGACTTAGCAAGGAGGAGCCACTTATTTGGAAGTCAAGTTATCGGTAAGTGAAAGTACGTACATCTTTAAAATAGTCAAGTACTAGTGGGCATGTAATTATATTTTCAAAGAACTGTTTGGTCAGCTTTAAAAGTATAAAAGTTACAAATATGAAAGCATAAGAAATTATGAAGTATGAAAATGAAATAATGTTACTGGTACGATGAAAGTAAAATGGTTTGACTCAATGTTTAAACCTTATCACGTAAAATATTTATAAACAAGAAAGGATCTAGGCAGTAAGCGACGTTTTTATCCTGAATAAATCTTCTTTTAAATAACTTAATTTTATACTTTATAAACCAATTCATGGTTACAACTAGCTACGATTGTCTAGAAATGTTTTTAGATGAAAATTTTGAAAAGTGCTATTTACCAATAAAAAAATGAAGCCATTTTTCAGTACATGTTTTTGTAGCATCTGTAATGTATATTCGTATTACGAGTATACGTTATGGGTGTTACGATTTTATACCCTTTTTTTCTTAGATTATTGTTTAGACTTAGGCCCATTTAGTTGCATTTGTAGTTATTTGTACATAAATTCGTAGTTTTTCTTTTTATTGGGCTTGACCTTGCATTTTGCTATTTTGTGGAGAAATCGCTGTTGGTTTGCTTTATTTTGTACTGGATGACTTGTCGAACCACTTGCGAAACGATGTCGTGGCAAGTTGAGAACTTGCCGAGACACTTGCCAAAGGATGCATTGGCAAGCCGCAATAAAGTTGTTATCTCTAGGAATTAATTCAAACACTTTAGATAATTACCTAGATTTAAATTAAAGAGTTGCTGCAAATAAAGATTAGGGATATAGCAAATATTTTTGAAGTAATTCTAATTATCTCCTTTTAAAAAAGTGATGCGTAGATAAGGATAAGAAAATAAGGCTTTTGAATTATCTCCTTATCTTTAGATAAGGGGATAAAGCTTGAATTATCTCTATAGCCAAAGATAAAGAGATAAACCAAATCTTTTGAATTTCAAATAGAGTTTCTCTCATCCTATAAAGAGTGATTATAGCATTAAACAACAGGGGAGTTGATCGTGAGAGAAAGATCATATCTAAGAGGGGGATTTGCATGCAGCCATCAACACAGATTAGAGAAGTTCATATTCTCCATTTCTTTTATCTTGTATTGTGTTATCCATCCATGTTTGGGATTTATTCATTGTTTTTTCTTTTTACCCAGCCATGAGCTAGATTAATTTGGCTTGGGTTATCAGGTTTTATCGGTGTGTAAAGATGAATGTTTGGTTGTTGGTCTTTAATTCAATAAATTTCATTGTTTGTCCATTCTTGGTTCTTGATTTTTAGTTTAAGGGAATTGGGAAAAGAACTTGAGTGAATCTATTTATCTAGGCTCGGGAGAGCTAGATTCACAAAATGAATGGACACGATTTCTATTTAAACGACCGTTGGTGGGAACTAATTCACCTTAGGAATAAGGTTCAGATTTTAGCGGCTAAGAAGATTGCAAGATCGATGTTGCTCACCCAAGGTTAATGTAGGGATGTATCACCAAGCTTTTGCAAACATTAGTTCTTTGGTTAGGGATAACGCGAAGACATTTAAGAATACCCCGCCGAATATTGAAGGAGGAAACCCGGTTGCCATGACATTCTAAGAAACCCAGTTGCCACAACATTCTACTAAACCTAGTTACCACGGCAATTGACTTGCCTCATCAATTACAAGCCACGAAAATTGCACCACATCTCGCAATAACCAGCCTAATCTCTCATATCTATTATCTCTTTCTATTTACTCTATTTACTTAGTTTATTTTACTTGATATTTATCATCATTTGTCACTATCAATTTATTTCTTTTACAGTGCAATAACTTAAGCAAAGTGACCCAAACCAATCCCTGTGAAGACGATACTTGATACTTATCACTTTATTACTTGCGACGTGTATACTTGCACCATTGTGTAGCACTTAAATCACACAACAATGGTTAAGCGAGGCGAGACATCTAATTTCAAGGCGTAAGATGGTGGGGCTTTGCATTTCAAAGGTCGGTTATGTGTTCTCGCCTTAGAGGATTTGTGAGACTGGATTATTCTTGAGGCTCATCGCAGTTTGTTCGCTATGCATCCGGGTAGTAACAAGATGTAACAAGACCTTTGTCCCTTTTATTGGTGGCCTAACATAAAGAGAGATGTATCAGAGTTTGTGTCCAGTTGCCTAGCTTGTCAGCAAGTTAAAGTCAACCATTAGGTTCCTTCAAGTTTGCTTCAAACCATCCAAATTCCACAATGGAAATGGGATCGGGTAACCATAGATTCGTGATGGGTTTGTCATTTACCCATAAGCAGCACGACGCTATTTGGGTGATTCTTGACCATTTGACCAAGACTGCACATTTCTTACCTGTGCGTATGGATTTTACTCTTGAGAGGTTGGCCCGTTTGTATATTCAGGAGATAGTAGGGTTGGATGGAGTATCGTATTTGATCATCTCTGATAGGGATCCTTGATTTATAGCTAGGTTTTGTAAAAATATTTATGAGGCTTTGGTTACCAAATTGCATTTTAGTATCGTTTTTCATCCTCAGACTGATGGTCAATCCGAGCGAGATCCAAATTTTGGATGACATGTTACGTTGTTGCATTATCAATTTCGAGGGAAGTTGGGAGGAACATCTTCTGCTAGTTTAGTTTGCTTATAACAACAGTTTCCAATCAAGCATCAAGATGGCTCCGTTTGAAGCCTTGTATGGGCGCAAGTGCAGAACACCTTATGTTGGATCGAACTCAATGAGAAAAGGATCGTAGGATCTGATTTGATTAAAAAACTAAAGAAAAAATTTCAAATTATCAAGGAAAGATTGCAAGCTGCCTTTGATCGACAGAAAGCTTATATGGACATGAAGCATAAGCACATTGAGTATGAGGTGGGTGATAGAGTGTTCCTCAAAGTGTCCCCATAAAAAAGAGTAATTCGTTTCGGACGGAAGGTTGGACCCGTAGCTTACCATTTAGCCCTACCCCCAGAGATGGCATGCATTCATAATGTTTTCTATGTCTTTATGTTGAGGCATTACCGTTCTGACCCTTCTCATGTTATTTTACTTGAAGAAATCGAGATCAACGACAATTTAACCTATAAAGAGGAGCCGATAAGAGTTCCTGATAGATGGGTTAAGGAGCTTCTCTACAAGTGTGTACCCTTAGTGAAAATATCGTGAAGGAACCATGGTGTTGAGAAAGCCACGTGGGAAGTCGAGGAAGACATTAAATTGCCCTATCCACACATTTTTCCATCAAGTAAATTTTGAGGGAAAAAATTCTTTAAGGAGGGGAGAGTTATACTGACCCAAATTTCATAATCTGCAGGTCGAGTTTACTCGAGCCTCGGGCCTTATTTTTAGGCCATGTTGTTAGGCCCGTGGGAGGATCAAAGAGCACCTTGTGGGCTCCTTTCTTGCGTTGGGCTTGAACTTGGGTTTGGGAATGTGATGGGTGGAAAATACAAAGGGTAATGAGGTAATTACCCTATCTTTTGAAGGGGAAAAGTTGTTTCCTTTAATTCTCTGTAGAATCATAAGGGAAAGATGATATCATCTTGTTCTCTTTGGTAGCTCTTCACCCCTTCCTTCATTTCCTCTAAGAAAACCAAGCAAAGGTGAAATCTATACCATTTTTTGTGAGAATCTCAAATTAGTGGTTGGGGGAATATTGATCATCACCCAAGGATCTATCTAGCAAGGTAAGAATGAAGCGACATGGTAAAGAATGAAGAAAAATAGGTTTTGGTGGGGGTTGAGGAAGAAGAACGATAATTGAAGATTTAGCTTCATTTCTTGTTGTAAACTCTTCCTTTTGCATCTCCTAATTTTTTAGCAATGTTGTAACTTGTTTTGTAAAATTTCCTTGTAGTGAAAGAAGTTGGAGAAGCTTCTAAGGCTCAAGAGAAGAGGAGGGCTTGGGCTAAGAACTTCGTTCTCAACTGTAGGATTAAGGTTAGTACCCTCTAACTCCTTTGTCTTCATGAACATCATAAAAATGATACCTTGAATGCTATTTTTGATGTTTGGTGTTTTGGTTACTCATAGCTTTGTTAATGGTGAAATCCGGATTAAGTGCTAATAATGCGTAAATATCATAGTAAACCACCTTAAACAACTCCTATAAGATGTAGGATTGAGTTTTGAGGTTAAAGGTTATGTTTTGGGGGTTGTGGAAGTAATTTCCTAAGCCTAGAAAGTCGTTTCTTAGCTTCTGTACCGGTACACGGGGATCCGTACTGGTAACCAGTGTTCTGGGTTTTAAGAACATTGTTTCATTGATGAACTAAGAGATGGGTACCAGTACGGTGTTTAACCCATACTGGTATGCCATATAACTCGGTATCAGTACAGGTGACCCGTACCGGTATGCCCATGCTTTGGGAAATTCTAGTAAGCTTAAATCGTACCGGTATGCTATGAGTACCAGTACCCAAAAGGTACCATTCTGGTATACAAAGGCTAGTACCGGTACCCAATGGGCAATCTGCCTGAAAATTTCATCTTTAGTTCAAGAGTTTAATAATTCGAGAACTATACTTTAATATGCTTCTATAGTGGTAAAATGAATCGTAAAATTGGGAAACCAAGAAACCAACCTCTTAATCGATCATAACTTGTAATAAGCTTGGTAATTGGCTTAAGTGCTTGAATGATATAGCAACGATAGGGTTGTATGTTTATATGATGTTGTTGCGTGCTAATGAGGGCACTTGTTTGGTGGGATCCAAATACCTAGGTAACGTGTTGCAACACAATGGTAAGTGCCAAATGAAGGAGTCTCGATGCTTTGTGTCCCTGGGCCTTGTTTGAAGATACTCGAATGGTAATTCTGAGTATGAGGTGTGGAGTCCCGATGTTTTGTATCCCCAGACCACCCTTTGAGTGATTATGTCTTGACGTTGTGTGTCCTCGAGCTTTACTCCAGATTTGTGTAATGGATTGTTGATATTGCTTATGTTTGACATTGGATGATTGTGTTGGCTTCTATGCCATGTCATCATTTTTAGATACATGCTTATATTTATAATTTGTATGAAGCATAGTAGAGTGGTAGTTTACCCGTTGAGCTTCATTATCTTAGCGTTCAGAATCGATGTTTCCGTTCGCAGGTTTCTAGGTTGGCACGTGTATTGGAGGAGCACCATCGGTGTAGCTTTTAGCTTGTTCGGAGTACATCACTTAGGTCTTTTTGGGCTATGTATTCATATGACCCTATTGATTTGTTGTAACTCTTATTTTGGAATTGTATTAAGCAAGTGAATGTTTATTTATTTTAAACTATTGGAGCTCCCTTTGTAAACATTTTAAACTGTTTATTAACGTTTTAACTTTTGGATTAGGATAGTTTATGGTATGAATCTCTTTGGGGCTAAAATAGATTAGAAATTTTGAAGTATCAGTTTGGGATTAAGGTCTAAATATGACATCGGGGTTTAGGGTGTTACAAAAGTTCTCCTCGAGAACAAGATTTATCCAAGCTATATGCAAAACATTGTCATGTGCATAGACAAAGAGTCCAATTGGATGACCTTATCATAAAATTCATCACCAACAATGAAGGACCAGAGAACCCTAATGAGAGGGCCAAGCTAAAACACAAGGCAACAAGGTACATGTTAATAGACGAATCTCTATACAGAAGAAGTTTCTCTCAGCAATTCCTCTACTGTCTAGGCCCTAAAGAGGCAAATTATGTCTTTCGCAAGGTTTACGAGGGCATCTGCGAACATCATATGGGATCGCGCTGCCTAGCCTAAAAAGTTCTCCAACAAGGATTCTACTGGCTGACTATCCACCACAAAGCCATTGAGATCGTAACTAAGTGTACACCATGTTAAAAATACTTGCCCAACCCAAGAACACCAACAGAATAATTACAGGTCATCTTCAGCCCTTGGCCCTTCACCACATGAGGGAACGGATATACTAGGCCATTTTCCAGAGGCAGTTGGAAAAAAGAAATCCATAGTGGTGGTCGTAGAATACTTCATTAAGTGGATTGAAGCCGAGGCTCTAACCACTATTATCGAAAAGTAGGTCAAGGGTTTTGTCTAGAAGACCATCATATGTCGATACGGCCTCCCGCACTTTATCACCAATGACAATGAGACACAATTTCAAAGGAAATTTGAAGAATTCTGCCGAAACTTAAATATCACACCTTCTAAGAGCTCCTTCAAAACTCCTAGACAAATGGTTAGGCCGATGCCGCAAATAAGAAGATCCTCACAACACTAAAAAAGAAGGTAGACGATACTGGCGGAGCCTAGTTAGAAGAATTACCAAGCGTCATGCGGGCTCTCTGCATTACACCTCACATAAGCACTAGAGAGAATCCCTTCAACATGATGTTTGGTTCCGAGGCAGTGATCCCGAAAGAAATAGGAGCAAGCTCCCTTCGAACATCCCACTATGATCAAACCAGTATCGAAAAAATACTTCACACCAATCCAGTAGAAATTAAGCTTGCCGCTCGAAATCAACAAGTGGTCTAATACTAAAACTCTAAATTTGAGAACAAGCAATATCAAGTAGGACACTTGGTAATACGAAACACTAAGGCTAGCCTCCCTGCAGGACGAAGGGGAAATATAACGCCCAACTAGGAATGTCCCTACAAAATAACTGCAAAAATCGGTTTTAGAGTATACAAGTTAGAAGATATGAGCGGCAAAGAAATGCCCCGTACATGGAACGCACGCCACCTTAAAAAATTCTACATCTAACCAAAGTTACTCCTAAACCTAGTACCATTTTGTATCAAAGCATGACTACCGACGCTCGATTGTATAATGGAGTTGCATGCTCTTGTTTTTCACTACTTTCCCCTAAGAATGTCGACAATAGCTTCATCCAATATCATAAACTGTTAGGGCAACACCACTTATTACAAACTTAACTCCCCAAGGGCAATGAATTATCCTTGCCCACGTGATAAATGTTCCTCCAAGAGTGTTGAGATAAACTTTACCCCCTTCATATTACGTTTGACCCTCCAAGGGTGTCAAAACTTTCCCACCCACAGCATGGCCATTTCCTCCAAGAATGTCTAGATAAACTTCAATCATTCATATTACTTTTGATCCTCTAAAGGTGTCAAAACTTTCCCGCCCATAGCATGGTCATTTTCTCCAAGAGTGCTGAGATAAACTTTACCCCTTCATATTACGTTTGATCCTCCAAGGGTGTCGAAACTTTCCCACCCATAGCATGGTTATGTCCTCTAAGAGTATAAAGATAAAATACACTCCTTCATATTATGTTTGATCCTCCAAGGGTGTCGAAACTTTCCCACCCATAGCATGGCCATTTCCTCCAAGAGTGTTGAGATAAACTCTAGTCCTTCATATTACATTTGATCCTCCAAGGGTGTCAAAACTTTCTCACCCATAGCATGGTCATTTTCCTCCAAGAGTGTTGAGATAAACTCCACTCCTTCATGATATGTGTGATTCTCCATCCACCCAACATCACAGTTGTTTTAACAAAGAGCATCGTGACCTCCCTTCCGAGCTACAAAAATAATGCGACACATCTGTCCATCTAATGCTAACCACATTGCATTTCTCCAAGATGCAGAGATGCTCGTGTTTCATGCCAAGTAAGGCATGTGGTTGCTACGAATACATGGATGCCTCTAATTTCTTTCCCAATCGCTGTGAGCCGTTGCGGATTTTTTAAGAACGGAGATGCCTCAGTCCACCTAATGCCAACGACAATATATTCCTCCAAGGATAGTGAGATGCTCGTGTTTCATGCCAATTAAGGCATGTGGATGCTACGAACATACAGTTGCCTCGAAAATGAGATACCTTTGTGTCACTCAAGGCCGCTGGTCCGTATGCATGAGGACACCTCCACTCACTTCACGCTCGAAATACCAAAGGTATTGAAATACCCCCACCAATGTCTTGACTAATTCTTCAAGGGCATGAAATAATCTTCAAAGGTAGAAAATAAACTTCGCCCCTTACTGATTACCTAAAAAGCTAGCCCGACATATGATTGTTTACTCCAAAACATATCGTTCAAAATATGTCCCCTGTTTAAGAAGAATACGAACATATGCAATAACGTCCTACCAATGAGTAAAACTTCGACTCAACATACATGTAAAATTTTGAGGGACGAAACAAAAACGAGGGCCTCAGTCATTAAATATACTCATACCTCCGTTCCAACATATCTCGTCAACATACCACTCTCAAGTCATGCGACTTTATGACACTCCTTCGACTCGAGGGGGCATTTGTTATACCCACATGCCTCCAGAATCACCAAAGATGACCCGAGGATTCCACTCGCAAATCACTAATCCCTAGGCCCGCTGACAGACACGACCGATGTCCAATCAGTCGAATCTACCCCTAGCAACCTACTTATAGTCATCATAACTATTGACAATACCCCCACCATTAGGGACCTCGAAAACCCCGCTCATATATTAAAGACAAATCAAAGAAAGACAGAGGGGATCTTTTCTTGGAAGCTTTCACCTAAGATAACGGTTAATGGCTCTCAGTCCAGAACGGGTACGGATGAACCGCCACGAATCATCGTCAACCACCGTATTATTCGCATCATCTATCTCCATCCTCACCTCCTAGTTTGGTGTCTGACATTTTGGACATCAACATGACCAAAATTTGGAATCAATGTTATTATGTTAGGGGTTAATTGTACAAGACAATCTCACATCATCCGTTAAATTCTAAATTTGTCAATGAATTTTAAAACTTCTCAATTAAACTAATAATTTTTTTTCAAATTCCATGATAGATCTAAGGTAACATTTAATGCCAAAGTCTATGACTAGATGGACTAAAAGACAATCGAAACGATACTTTAATTTGAAGATTAAATTGAAATGTTTGGGGCAATCTTTTCAATCCAATTTGTTTCATTCACAACACCATGATTCAAAACCTTAAACTTTATTTTATGAATTTAATGTCTCATCCACTAGATCAACTAAAACTTGGTAAAAAATTAAAGTTGAATGTTAAAAATTACTAGTTCGCCATGTTTTGAAACAACAAGAAAAAATATTAACAACTTAGTCATATTCGTATTTAAAATAGGGTTAAATGGTATTTTTGATCAATAAAATTGTACCTCGTTATCATTTTGGTACTTTAAATTCTTTTTTTCAGTTTGACCCCTAAACTTTCCTCCAATGAAGCATATTACCCCCATTGTGTTCTTTCGTTAAAAAATTATAAAAAGCTACGTGACACTCTATGAACATGCTGCTTAGAGTGCCATGCAGCAGATGATATATATTAAATTCGGAAAAGCTTCCAAAAAGCTATTTTTAAAAAAATCCAAAACATACGTTTAAAAATTGAAATTTTTTCGTATTTTTTGTATGTTAAAAATCTTTTAGGAATGTTTCAAAGTTTTTAAAATTATATATATATATATATATGTATGTCACGCAACATGCTCTAAAACCGTCGTGTGTACTTTTATAATGGAAAAACGAAATGGGACAATGTACTTTATGAAAGAAATTTCAGATCAAATTATACTAAATAACTCTTCAAATACTTAACGATAATAAATATAATTTTAAAGATCAAAATAGTATTTAACCCCTAAAATATTGATGTCATTGAAAAATATGTTAATTGACACCGGGAAAACTGCAACTCTTTGTATTAAATTGGCCGTCATCATTTCCAAAAACACAAGGACAGTGTCAATGATGCTAAATAATTGTGTTTGGTAAAACACCACATTTCAATCATCAATTTTTTTCACTCTTATCATCATGATGAGTATGCAGTAAAAAAACAGTCAAATTTGTTTAAAGAAAGTTGGTCGTAGAGGGTGGAAGAATATTTGATGAAAAATCATTTTCTCATGTTGTGGTGATGATGATCCAGGATTTTTCTTCCCTTTGGTTGGTGACAACCTAATAATCATGAACCTTGTGAAATTAGTGAAACATTAATTAATAAATTCTTTTAATCAAATATTTAATAATAAAAGATATTTATTTCTATATAATTTTTTAAACAATTCAAATCTTACCTCATTCAAATCATGAACCCTAAAGATGACATTTTTAGAAGGAGAGCCATAAATTCTTGACATAAATCATAAAATGAACATGTACTTTTAAAAAAATAATTCAAATCTCACCTTATTCATAAATCGGAGATTAATGGAAACTAAAAGCTACTTAAACACATGTCCTTTTTTGGTATAATAACAAGTTAGCAATCATACTATTTTTTTAATAGTCGAAAGGTGATTACAAGATAAAATCTATTCATACATATTTTTAACCATTTGACAATGCGCGCGCACTTTGTAAACAGAGCGATTGAACTCGAGTCTCTCAGGATGAACATCATCCGATTTTCCATTAGAGCCACTTGTTGGGTTCAGCAATCATACTAATTGAACTAAAATTCAAACGACATAGATAATAATATTTGGAAGTGGGGATGTTGGTAATTTATGACCTAATAACGGTTAGAATATGATAATAAATGAGAAACATAAAAATAAAACAAAATTATTATTTTATTAATAGTTTTAAGGTGATTACATGTAGTATATGTTTATACTTTTTTTCACTCTTGATAAGATAGACACACATTGCAGGCAAATATGTTCGAACTTAAATCTATTACGATGAATATCATTATTTTTTCTACTAGAAAGTTTAAAAATAAAACAAATTTATAATAAATAAATAAAACCCATATATAAATTTTTCTTTAGTTTTAGAGGTTAAGAGTTTAGTTTAGAGTTTAGGGTTTAAAATTAAGAATTTAAGATTTAAATTTTACACAATATTTATTAAAATTTTACCCTTATATTAATCTATTTTTATAAAAGTAAATCAAATATATAAAAATTCTGATTCGTTAATTATCAGAGATTTTGTTGTAAACCCTTTGCCTCTTGCATTGATGTATAATTTATACAGATATCCACGTGCATTTGTCAACCTGGATAGGTGGGTCAATCTTCTTACTCACACAAAGGCAAAAATGAAAAAGGAGTGTTGCAAACGAAAAATTGTTAAATAGTCCTGGCTCACCACGTTATCTATGGTCTCATCTAATAAAATTTATTCATTTAATGACATATAGAAAAAAAAAGTAAAGATTCACTTTAAAAAAAAATGAGATAAAAAATTATTATTGGATAGGACCATAGATAACGTGACCCATCTAATAATTTTTCGTTGCAAAGGGAGGGGATGGTGGGTCTAACGTGTTCACCCATCTTCCATTAAACAACATTCATAGCTTCTCTTTTCATGCTATATATCAATCTCTCTCTCTCTCTCAAGGAATATTGCATATACAAATCCTTCTTTGCAGTTGCAAGGCTGAAATGGAGTTAGCTTTGAGCTTGGGCGAAACCCCGAAGCCATTTCCGTTCCTTGAAAGAAAACCAAAGCTATCAAGAAGCAAGGATCTAGGGTTTTGCATGGGGCTTGGAGATGAAATAAGGGTTGCTTCGGATCCACCTCTTCACCTTACTCTTCAGCTTCGGTTCCCTTGGCTCACTCATAATCGTCAGTATTCTCATTTGCCCTAAAAATGATTTACTTTTAGATCTGCTATTTAAAAAAAAAATTGGTTATTAACTTTTGCATTATTACGTTAGATGGAGACGGCGGAGGGTTAGACGTGAACCGATTGCCACTGGCGGAGGAATCCGAGGAAGGAGCCGCGTTTTCGTCTCCGAACAGCACGGTGTCGTCTTTTCAAATGGAGTTCGGTAGTAGTATTAGAAATGGGAGGAACAGAGGGAAGAGAGACCTAAAAGGCTTTGAAGGTGAAACAGGGAGTGATGATGATGATGAGTTGAACGGGTCGACTCGGAAGAAACTCAGGCTCTCGAAAGAACAATCTGCTTCCCTCGAAGAATGTTTCAAAGAACACAACACTCTGAATCCTGTAAGTAATAAATAAATAAACCATGTCTCCTTGTTTCAGGGTTTTTAATTAGTTCAAACATTTTTATTGATTTAATTAATGTTGTTTTAGAAGCAAAAGCTCGCCTTGGCCAAGCAATTAAATCTTCGTCCTCGACAAGTGGAAGTTTGGTTTCAGAATAGAAGAGCAAGGTATTTTTGTTGGGGTCAAATTCTTCTATTAATCCCTCTACATTATGAAAGTTTTAGATATAGTCCTGGTCAATTTTAGGGAGCTAATTTTCGTAATTTTGAATTTTGATGGCATAAAACAGGACAAAATTAAAGCAGACAGAGGTAGATTGTGAGTATTTAAAGCGATGTCGCGAAACACTGACAGAAGAAAACAAGAGGATACAAAAGGAGCTTCAAGAATTAAGAGCTTTGAAATTTTCTCAACCATTTTACATGCACTCGCCCGCCACCACCCTCACCATGTGTCCTTCGTGTGAGTGCGTCGCCACCGCCAAGGCCTCCGCCGCCGGCAGCCAACACTAGAGGATACCCTCCCTTTTTCTCCTCTACTAACACGTGTGTGACCATAGAGCTATCGCCAAAGCACGCCTGGCCACTTGATGAAATTATTGGATGTGACCTGTAAAAATGCATGAATACTCCCCTTCTCTGAAAAAAACACTTTTCTAGATGTTTTTGGCTTGCATGAATTGCATTTCCATGATTTCTTATTTGTTTTAAGGAGCTGCATGCTTTGTTTTTCTTCACAAGGAAAGAAATTAATTTATTTATATCCTAACATAAAATATTTAAATTAATGGTTTGTGTATGAAAATTTAATAATAGATTTTACTCTTTCCTTCTCTAATTTTCCAAATGTTTCTCCCACATCGGTACGGTTGCCACAATCAAACTGTTGAATAAATTGACCCAATCGTACTCGTATTGCACATCTTTGGTATTGACTAGCGCTATATAAAATAAGAATATTATATTAATAAGGCTTGAGGGTGTAATAAATTCTTGAATTTTTGAAAGAAAAAAATATTTGAATTTTTGAATTTTTTTATACCCATTAAATCTTTAGCTTGAACTAAAAAATTAAATCAATTAAATTATTAAATCAAAAAATTGAATCAATTAATCTTTTTAACCAATTTTACTTATTAAACTTTGATAGTTTTTTAATATATTGGTATAGTGCGCCGTGTCACAGTATTTTTATTTGATTTTTTAGAATTTTTTTATTTTATTTAAAAAAATTTTAAAAGTTCTCAAAAAATTTATAAATTTTATAAAATTATTTTTTTGAAATTTTTTTTTATAAATGCAACATGATAGAACTGTAGTATATCATGAGATAATAATATTTAAAAAAAATTGTCAAGATTTAATAGTTAAAATTGATCAAATGATTTAATTGATCAAATTTTTTGTTTCAATAGCTTAATTAGGTGCAAAAAAAGTTTAAGGACTTCATCTACAAACAAAAAAAAAAAAAAACACCACCACAATCTTTTCGACACCCGTGAATGTTGAAAACCATATCTTTTCCCCCAAATTGATCCATTATCTTCTTCTCAAATTATCATGGTCGTCGCCCGTCGATAAAGAGTAGAGCTCTTTAACAATGACAGATTCATTTACACCACTCTTTCTCCTCCTACACCACTTTACCCTTATCCATCACCAGCGAAATCCACAATTTAAACCTTAAAAACTCACCAGTTGGTGAAAGCAAACCACCACTATAAGCTCTTTCACTATTTCCTTTTTCAAATCTCTACTTTTTCATCATTTATGATAATCGGTTTTGTTTATAATCCATGTATCGATAGTTTCCAAGAGTTTGAGAAATTGAATGGCAAGGGGAAATGGGTTACATAGAGCACGTGGAATAGCAGGTTTCGGAAATTGAGTTAGGGAGGGTGATGTCTCGGTGAAGATTTGGGAATTAAGATTTAGGAGTAGAATTGAAGGATTTTTATTTTTATATTTTAAATTATAATGTCATAATTAAATATTAATAAAAAATTTATTTCATCACTAAACATTAATAAAATAAGTCATTTTTATTAGGCTGTTATTGAGAAAACGGATGAGTGGTAACAAAATTTAATGTATAAAATGTAGTTATTAAATTAAAATTTTTTTAAGTTGGGTGATCAAAATAAGAATGAGAAGATAGTTCAGTGATGATTTGTGTAATTTACCCTAAAGTAAAATTCAAATTGTTACCTAATATAGCATCTTTATCCGATGACTTTTGAATTAGATTAGCCAGAATAGAAACCATCATCTCGTTTTCGATGTCATTTTCTATGTCCAACATTAAGAAAATTAAATCCTAAGTCTTAATTTTAAATTCTAAATTTTAAATTATA